>OY751441.1:14522521-15802550 GCA_963565745.1 Phengaris arion | reverse complement strand
ATTACGTTCTATTTAGAAATTCCTACTATTTGTAATAACTCCCGCAATAAAAATATTTTGAACAAACATCGACTATGACCGGATAGTGCAAAGTTTGTATACCCGGTCATAGATGATGAAGGGTTAAAAATGATATGAAAGTGGGGTCTTGACGGCTTCTCATCACAGAGTATCTATAAACAACGGTGGAATCTAGAGGCTTCCGAGTACAATATACGTCATGACCAGTGTCGTCCCACTTCGACTGGTAGATGGAAATGAGTTGATTGTTTGGGAGAATCCAGCTCCTTGTTCAACTTATTACTGTCGACCAGTCAAATTCACCTTCTCAACGGAAACTTCAGATTTCATAAAGGCTGAAGAGTCTGATATGAAGGTAGCGATTGCAGAATTGACTCCCACGCTTTATAATAATGCGGAGATATCCCACGAACTGCATATGACGATGATTGATGGGAAAGTGGTAAACACAATAGCAGATGTTCCATCGCAAGCAACATGCCCCATTTGCTTGGCAACACCAAGTCAAATGAATAAACTAGATGTCTTGGCTCAAAAGTCACTTCGTGAAGAAATTTACGAGTATGGTCTATCCTCACTCCATATGAGAATTCGGTGTATGGAGTGTCTTCTTCACATATCGTATAATATGGACTTCAAGAAATGGAGTGCTCGTGCTGTAGACCAGACATTGAAAAAAGCCAAGAAAGAGTGTACACAACAAGAATATCGTGAGCAAACCGGATTACTAATCGATATTGTGATATAGGTACCTACCTCATTTGCGAATTGAATGCTTTTTTTACTTGATTAGCTTTTATTTTTATAATTTAAGCCTATGATTAACTATTTTTTTCTTCAATTGACAGGGTTTTGGAACTACAAACGATGGAAACACTGCAAGGCGATTTTTTGATGACTATAAAAGGTCATCTAGAATCACAGGAATTGACGAAAACTTAATATTCCGATTTTCCGTGATTCTACAAGCCGTATCTTCAGGAAAGTCGATAAATATTGAGGCCTTCAGATTATACTGTAGAGAAACAGCAGAAAAGTACGTCCAGCTTTACCCTTGGTATTATATGCCAACAAGCGTCCACAAACTTCTGATACATGGTGCTGATATTTGCAAACATTATTCAGTTTTACCCATAGGTAAGCCAATATTACTTCATTTTTATTTAATATAATATAGTGATTTGTTATTCTTTGGCTTACTCTAATGAAATTAAATTCCTTTTCTAGGTACTAAGGCGGGTCAATAAGTCCGTGACTTTTTGAATTTCTAACCTCCTTACTGAAAAAGCAACACTACTCCTGTCAACAGGCATCTGTCAGTTGACTCCTATCAAAATTTGAACTTGCTGCGTCAGTTAGTTTGTGTTTTACAGCTATCTTTATCAGACTATCCAGTAACTTAAGGAAACAATGGAAAAAAGTGAATTTCGTGTGCTTATTAAGCATTATTTTTTTGCGAAAAAAAACCATTACCGAGACCAAGGCTAAGCTTGATAAATACTACGGGGACTCTGCACCATCGATTTCAATGGTAAAAAAGTGGTTTACTGAATTTCGTTGTGGCCGTACAAGCACTGAAGATGCCGAACGTCCTGGACGCCCAGTTGAGGTCTCTACACCCGAAACAATCGAAAAAATTCACGATATGGTGTTGGCCGACCGAAGATTGAAAGTGCAAGAGATTGTGGAAGCCATAGGCATCTCGCATGGCTCAGTGGTTTCAATTTTGAATGATCACTTGGGCATGAGAAAGCTTTCCGCAAGATGGGTGCCGCGTTTGCTCACAGTCGACCACAAACGGAATCGTGTAACAACTTCACAGGAAGGTTTGGCGTTGTTTAATCACAATATGGAGGAGTTTTTGCGCCGTTTTGTAACCGTGGACGAAACATGGATCCATCACAACACACCAGAGACCAAACAACAGTCAAAACAGTGGGTTTCGGTTTCGGTTTCGGTTTAGTGGGTTACAGGGTGAATCGGGGCCAAAGAAGGCCAAGGTGGGTTTGTCAGCCAATAAAGTTATGGCGACTGTTTTTTGGGATGCACGTGGGATAATCCACATTGACTATCTTCAAAAGGGAAGAACAATTAATGGGGAATATTATGCCAACTTATTGGACCGCTTCAATGAGGATTTGAAAAAAAACCGACCTCATTTGGCCAAGAAAAAAGTTCTTTTTCACCAAGACAATGCAAGGGTGCACACATGTGCAGTTTCCATGGCAAAAATCCATGAATTGGGCTATGAATTGCTCCCACATCCACCCTATTCTCCAGATTTGGCTCCGAGTGACTACTTCTTGTTCCCAAACCTGAAAAAATGGCTCGGTGGAAAAAGATTTGACTCCAATGATGAAGTCATCTCGCAAACAAAGGCCTATTTTGAGGACCTCGACAAATCATATTTTTTGGAAGGGATAAAAAAAATTGGAGAAGCGTTGGACAAAGTGTATAGAGCTCAAGGGGGACTACGTTGAAAAATAAAATGATTTATTTATCAAAAAATCTGTGTTTTATTCCAAAAGTCACGGACTTATTGACCCGCCCTCGTATATTATCAGAAGAAGCATCAGAAGCTAGCAATAAGGATTTCAGAAAAGTAATAGAGGGACATACACGTAAAATAGGAAGGATCCAGACGAACGAAGATATTATTCAAGGTCTTTTGATTAGCTCTGATCCACACATTTCCAATATTAGACCTAAATTCTTCAAATTATCGCATCATAATTTACACCCTGAAGCAGTTCAATTACTTCACAACGATGATGTTGATGATGTTATAGAAGAAGAAGTAATGTTTATAGAGTCTCAAAACATTTCAGACCCTCTTGTTATGATATAGCATTTTCTTTAACTAAACAGACGTTTAATCCTACTAACAAGTAACAAATCATTCCTAAAAAAGGTCTTAACTTTGTAAAAATAATGAATAAAATTAAATTAAATTTTTCAACAAAAACCATTTTTTATAGTATTTGATAGGATATTTCACTCTTAGATGATATAATTAAAAGTAAAAATACAAAAAAGAAGAACAACATTACGAAAAACATTTAATTTTTTGTAAAAAAAGCGTTTTCATAAAAAAAAATTAAACTTAATTTTCTTGCGCGGCCGCACTCTGCGAGACCAAATAAAATTATTTTTATATTCCTTGTCACCTTATCTAATACGCCTATGCCTCAAAACACCCCGCAAACTACGGCAGTTGAAGAAAAAAAATAAAATGTGTTTTTCTCCATACATTTTTTTTAAATTTATTTTATATCTTGAAAAATATAAGTTTTTCGAAGAATTGTGCAAAAGTAAAAGTTGTTTGAAATGTTGTTTACTATCACAGAAAAAAAAATCAAGTCGAAATTTCGACTTCGGGGTCTATGTCCACGAATTTTGGAATTGGAACCACTGTGCCGCGTCTCGCCGACTAGTACCGTCAAAGTCAGCTATCCCCAACCCGCAGCCTGCGGGCCGCATGCGGCCCGCCGGGACTTTATCTGTAGCCCGCGTGATGTTAAACTATTTTGAAATTCACACCCACCGGCAAAATAATGTAAAGTCGTCGTGAAAGTCGTGAAAATTTTTCGAAAAGTCGAAAATTTTTTCCACTTTTAAATCGTTAATTTTGAAGAACGTTATTTTTTAACCCTAAAAAATTTTTGTTGCAGCCCGCGACACCAAGACCAAAACATATTTGTGGCCCGTATGAAAAAAAGGTTGGGGACCACTGGTCAAAGTCTTTTAACCCGATAACGTGCCATACATATACAGCCTACAGGAAACAAAGTTAAACATTTTTAATTTTGATCGAAACTACAGCCAGATTTGTGATGAAAAGTGGTAATTTCATAAAAAATTAGATTTAAAAACTTTTTTTCTGCAACCGTTGGACAAAATTGCTTAAAATAATTCTAGTATAGTATCGAATACTGCCTGGCGTGACCGAGGCGACCGGCGTGGCGAGTTCGACAGTACCTAAATAAGCACTAAGTATATTTATTAGTAGTGGAATATGTACTTACCATAATTTTCTTTTTACATAGCCGGCACTGGCTGTGATTATTACTATTAGTCTCTTCATAATCAAAATATCTATGAACTGCATCTTTTTTTGGTGGAGGCATAGTAAAATAAAATATGAATGAAAAACCACGAGAAATGGAAAATATTTTTTGGATTGCGCCCGCGCGGAATTAATCAAAGAATGATGCAACAAAAACAAACAACTAACAAGTGTCAACAAGTTCGCAACGTGCACAGCGAGCAGTGCACAGGGGGTGCGACGGCGGCGGGTGGCAGGCGGTTCGGCGAGTATTTCAAACAACAAAGATTGTACTACTATACTAATAAGGCGTACTTTCGAATGAATAGGCGGCGCGACGTTTGATGTGCTGTGTACCACGCGCCGACGCCGCGCCTTCGTGTACAGCAAAAAGGAGTTACCGTAGTACACATAAATACGAAACTCGCTTGAGATGTGAGGCAGGAAAGCGCTTTATATGTGTAACCTCTTTGTAAAGGGTTACCCCTTCATAAGGGTTTTTTTGTGAATTGGTAACAATTTGAATTGTTTGTGGGTTACCCCTTAAAAAGGTTACCATTTTAAATGGTAAGTGGAACGAATGGGACATCAAATCATAGGGTTTTTAATCAACTTAAAATATTCAGCCGTTCCAAAAACCCTGATAAAACCCTTAAAAGGGAAAGCGGTTCCGGTCCCTGTAGGTAAGTAATCAAGTATGTCATTTTGGAATTCTGGAAAATTAATGTTAAAATTAATTGGAGACATAGAAAAGTCATGTGCGTTATTTGCGTTAGCAGGTGATGTTGGATTCGTTGGAGTGGATAATAGTTGGGAATCATTATTAGATTTGTTAAGTTCTGTATTTTCAGGATATATTAGTTTAACTGGGTTTGCCTTTTCTGTAAATAATTTCATATTCAAATTATTCTAATTTAAACCTCCATCTTTGCAGTTTACTCCTAGGATCTTTGTGATTAAATAACCATTTTAATGGTCTATGGTCTGTTACTATTTGAAATTTACGTCCGTAAAGGTAAGGTCCAAAATAATTTGCAGTCAAAAAGTATGGCGAGCAGTTCTTTTTCGGTAGTTCGGTAATTACATTCAGTTTTGTTTAAGGTGCGAGATGCAAAAGCTACTGGTGGATCTTTACCAATTTGTCCTTGTGACAGGACAGCACCTACCGCATAATTTGACGCATCACAAGTAAGTATAAAAGGTTGTGTGAAATCAGGATAAGCTAGAAGAGGAGCGGTTGTTAGAATGGACTTTAATGTCTCAAAGGCTAGTTGTTGTTGGTTCTCCCCAGTTAAATGGAGCATTCTTTTTTAGTAAATTAGTGAGAGGCTCGGAAATAGTAGATAATTCAAGGATGAATCGGCGATAATAGGAAACTAACCCTAAGAATGATTTTATGTCTTAGGGCACTTGGGAATGGGAAAATTTGTAACAGCTTTGACTTTATCAGGATTTGATTTAACGCCTTTTTCAGTTATTACATGTCCTAAGTAGCCTACCTCTCGTCTCAAGAATTCACATTTGCCTGGTTGAAGTTTTAGGTTAAATTTACGCAGTCTTTGAAAAATAGAAATCAAATTCAAAATAGGTTACTATGTTATCGAGAAATACATAACAACGGATACCCTGAAGTCCGGATAAGGCTGTGTTCATAATCCTCTGGAAAGTGGCTGGGGCGTTTTTAAACCCGAAAGGCATTCTAAGAAACTGGTAGTGTCCTTCTGGGACGTTGAAAGCAGTTTTTGACTTATTAAACTCATTTAGGGAATTTGGTGGAACCTGGATGCTAAATCTAGTGTAGAAAAATATTTGCTATTACCAAGTTGATCAAGTATTTCTGTAATTTGCGGAAGTGGGTAGGTATCTCGTAGGTATTGTTACGTCGTTGAGTTTGCGATAGTCGATCACGACTCTACATTTATGTTCGTTGGATGCATCTAATTTTTTGGTACTACCCATATAGGTGAGGACCACGGCGAATCAGAAAGTTCAATAATATTTTGTTCCAGCATTTTGTATATTTGTCTGCGAACTTCGGCTTTGTGGACTTCAGGGAATCGGTAAGATTTAGTGTGTATTGGTATATCGGAAGTAGTTTTAATTTCATGTTTCAGAGCATTAGTGTGTGTCAAGTTTTCGTCAGGTAAATGGAAGATGTCAAAAAAATTAGAACAAAGTTTAAAGAGAGCTGATTTTTCTTCGTTATTAAGGTGTGATACTCTAAGTTGATCTAGTACTAGTCTGGTTCGACTTAGGCTATCTGTAAGTTGTGTTCTTTCTATCTTATTAACAAGAACAGAGGGGATGTCGTCGAAGTCTTTCGAATCAATTGCTGTCAATTTTAAATTTTGGTTCAACTGGATTGTAGCTGTTTCTTCTGATGTGTTAACAATTGTTATATTTATACGATTATATTGATTTGACTTTTACTAAACAATTCGCTATTAACACGCTGTCCGAAATATATTGATCTAGAACTAATCCTTCTTTGATTTCAGGATTTACGACTGAACATTTGACTACATTTTTGCTTCTAGCTGGAATAATATAGGCAGATTCACGGAAACATAATGGAAGAGATGTTTTAGAAAATAATAACAAATTTTTATCATAATTAATTTTGCAATTATGAGAATTTAGCATATCAGATCCTATGATGCCGTCATAGGGTAAATGATTTTTTTCAATTACATGGAATTGGTAGGAAATAGTAGATTTAGGTAACTTAATTTTTAGATTAAAATGACCCAAGGTTTGATTAGAGTCGACTGAGGAATCAATTCCTTTTAAATTAATGACTTCGTGTTTGAGTTTCGGATAATTGTTTAGACAAGATTTTTTTAAAGCTTACAGAGGATCCTGAATCCACTAATAAGGTAAGTGGAAAATCGGAAACAGGGGAATCAACGAGGATATATGGTAAGAGTGTCTTAGCAGGATCATTAACTATTTCAAAAACATTTGATTTGGAATCAGTGGATTTGGAATTGGTAGGTAATGATACAGTGGATTTGGAAACAGTGGTCTTGGAATCAGTGGATTTAGAATTGTAAGTAATGATACAGTGGATTTAGAATTGTTAGATAATGATACAGTGGATTTGGAGTCAGTGGATTTAGAAGATGGTAAATTGTTGCCGTGATCGTGCTGATTTGGCATATAAAAATCAAACAACTTGCCCTTGTCGCGGGGTTGTATAAAATTATTAGAATTAGGAATTGCACCACATGTGCGTTGAGTTGGAAAAGTGTCGGTTTTGGTAGTAATTTATCCCGCACGACACTGGGGCCGGCGACGATGTTTAGTTTTTTGGTGTATTGTCGACAGTATCGTGACCCTCTTCGGTATTTACAAAAATATTAGCAAAGTTTACCCTTTGATAAGGTTTATTAAAATTTTGAGCGCGATTATTATTGTACTCACGTTTTCTACACTTGTCTATTGTGTGACCCACATTTTTGCAGTATCAGCAAATCGGGGGTGCATTTGAATTAGTAGGATTTGAAACGCGATTGTTATTATTATTAACACGATTATTATAATTTGAAAAACGATTATTGTAATTGGAATGTGAATATTGATTTTAAAAGCGACGATTGGTGTTAAAAATGATTTTGTTTGCAATTCTGTAAGTCTGTGAGTAAATGAGCAGTGTTTCCTTTCACTAAGTTGATTTTTCATAAATTCTTTTAACTGTTGCCAATTTAAAAATTCTTTAATTGAACAAGCCGTTTCGGCTTTTCCTCGAAGTTGACACAATATAAATTTCAGTAAAATATCTTTCTGTGACTCGGATGCTAAATCAATTGCATTATTGCAATTAACTAAAAATGAATTAAGTGTATCTCGGCTACCATCATACGGCTTAATCAATTTTAATAAAATGTTCAAATCTAATTCTGGTTTACTTGGAGGGTCTACTTTGGCCTTCCTTTTAGATCTGGTAGAAGGACCTGAAGGTTGTAATGATTGAGGAGGTTGAGATTCCTCCTTTTCCTCTTCCACATCGGAGACATTAGCTTCTACACCTTCGAATTTAACTGGGCTTGGTTTTCTATCTTTAGATGCCATTTTTTTACGAAAATTAAGTAAAATAACAATAGTGTGAATTTATAAAAGTATTTTAAAGTTCAATTATATTTTAACAATTAAAATGAAATGACCAATATAGAGACAATACAAAAAACTCACAGGAATGCAGCGATAAGAAGCGTCTGGTGCATTTCTCGGAGCGTAACTCGATCTCAGGCTCGATGATAAGGTGCTGCACGTAGACTGGATGCACGATGATGTTGTTTAGTTATTATTAGATTTTATTAACCGGATATTTTAATTTGCAATTATTTATTATTCGCGGTTAATTGGATTTCGCGGACACTTGGTGGAGATTGAGTCTTTTCAGGGACACGAACTTGTAGTATTTTATTTTTATCTTGGAATATAGTTCTGGAACACAGTTTATTTCTCTCGAACTTTTCACAGTTTATTTCTCACAATACTTATATACTGAGACGTACCGGGCATCCCTTGCTGCTGCCACCAATGTTAGACAACACTCCACAGTTGCCTTTTTAAAAAAGATTTATTATACAAACTGAAATAGTAATGACGACGACGACGATGAATATTATACAAAATGAAGACAGGAGAAATGCAGTATCAGCAGATGGAAAAGCTATGGTGAGCATATTTGCATACAGGAGCGGGATATAACAGCACGCACACACGTGTAAATACGTAGTTCAACAACGTCTGCAGACGTTGCGGTCACTTCCTTTGTGTTTAAATATTTTAAGGCGTCCTAGTGCAAAGGAAAATGTTTAGAAACTAGTCGAGCAGAAACTTTGTCGATTTGTTTTCTCCCTCTGGATCGTATCCAACAAAGGGCCACTCGAATTGTCGCCTGCCATAGTGATTCAAACAGGCTTGACTCCTTAGAGCTACGTAGAGATGTAGAATCGCTCTGCATTCTCTATCGGTTATATTACGGGGAGTGCTCCGAGGAATTGCAAGTGTGTTGCCGGCCTTTTAGGAGGGAACCGTCGCCCATAGACATCCGCAACATTCCTCCTCCTCCGATGTTACGGGTGTGCATGGGCGACGGTGATTTCTTTCCATCAGGTGATCCGTTTGCTCGTTTGCGCCCTGATTTTATAATAAAATAAGTTGTACGTTCCTTGCGGTCGGATTACCAAACGCTTCTTAAATTTAGAGGGCCCTTAAATTACAGTTACCATATCTTGGCAGAATGATAGCATGTGATTTGGGAACCTCTTAAAGTTTACCTTTAATAAGTAACTTTAAATCTTTAATAAGTATTTGAGTATTCATGCCATGCCCTTTTAATATTTCAGGCGTCCAATAGGTTGGCCTGTGGCTAACCAAACGACTGCGACACAACTCTGTCATCATTTTCCATGCAAAAAGTATAGCGGAAAACTGTGGATTTCCTGTGTTCCACTAGCACTGATCACAATATCTGCCTACTAGCCCACATGCAATAGCTAACTGGTTCTAAGACAGGAGTTCCCAACCAGTGGGGCGCGCCTGTCTAGGTAGAGAGATTTCAAGAGGGGCTAACTACATTCAACGACTTATTTTATTTATTTCCATACCAAAAAAGATTTGTATGGAAAAAAATAAATATCGATCATAATGCATTTTTTGCAATAAAAATGTCACAGGGGGGCATGAAAGTAATATTTATAATCCCATGGAGGCGTCATGAAAAAAGGCAAGGCAACCCTGTTCTAAGGCATCTAATACACACGTGATACATATGTGGTACATACCTAGTTGGTATATAATTGGTAGTAGGTTTACATAATCTTGAAAACACTACCTGCAAAAACTTCATTTTAAATAGATTAACTTCGGTTAGCCTACTTATTTCATGGCTTACTTATTGGTTGCTTATTACTTATATAATTCAACTTATGAAAAAACTACCGTAAAAATAATCAATATTCATGGTTCATGCTCAAAAAAATCTAATCTGCTGTTAGATCTGTGATCTATTTATTTATTTATTTATTGTATATTGACACATCAACAGTTACATTTTGAGCTTAAAACTAAATTACATAAAACAATTTCTGTCCTGCTTACTAATAATAGATGTGAAACAGCATTCTTAGTACATGCGTGACAAAATATTAAAATGATATTTTTTTCCTATAATTATGTTATTTATTTATTCTTTTATCTATCTAGATTAGATAGATAGAGAATCTATTTATCTAGATTTACGTACACCGGATATACCTGCAAAAACTGTCATCTCACCTTTGTTACTGTACATTCACTACAGACGGTGTTAACACAAGTTTAAGTGACAGTAAAACATCGATTACACTGTTAAAAAAATGTGTCTTCGGATTGAATCATATTGAATACAAAATGGTCATACTAATATGGTGTCCCTGAATACGGAAACATATTTTTTGTATGAAAACGTTAAACCTGTAAATGCCATAGCTGAAAAAATACGAGCTAACTTTCAGTCTTAAGTTGTATATTATGAAGAACTATTACTCTAGCACACTTACATATAAATTTTGATGTCGACTTTTGTTATCAGATAGAAGACAATTAAAAAAGAAACGATGACTCAGCGGACATAGTTAATGTTAGTGGGAAAAGGTACCTAAGTAGTAGTAAATAGACTCAGTAAAATATTAAACTATACCGAATACCTATAATTTTAATAATGTTAATCTGCACTCTCATTATTGGAACGGTCTTGAAGTGAATTACATTCAACCAGTTTTTAGTTTTAACAAAAGATTAAGCTAGACGCTGTTCGCATTCCTCCCGCATAGTCTTGCAAACGAAAGTTGAACCTGAGAAATGGTGGCAAAATAACCTTAGGGTTGCCACATTCTAATTGCTATGATAAAAATTCAAATAACATTATGAGTTACATGATAATGAATTAGTTGTTTGTATAAGCATGATACATTTTTATCAAATTTTCGTTTGTCAAATTGAATTTTAAGGTCATATAGAGTTGCCGAGTTAAAAAGTTTGCATATAACCTAGGTTCAACTTTCGTTTGCCAGACTCCAGTCGCGAGTATACTATCTAGGTCAGATTTGGTATAGCACTATTATCACTAACCGTTAACTGCGGTTTAACTGCCGTTTAAGCGATGGTACCCTTCACTGAGAGATTGGCGAAACCGTGGCGTGATATAACGTTGTAATCAATCCCCCGCAATCTGGCACAGTTGTTCCCTCCCCCCCCACTATTTGTCCCCTCCTCGCTATCATTGCCTCCTCCCCCGCTGGCAAATATATCTGGGTCAAGTTTTGTATCGTACGACGTTACGGTATCGAGATCAACTTCCGTGTGACGCCATGACGGGTCGGTTAAACGACATTTTTGTATTGCCATGTCATGATCATCATCAGCGGTCACTAATGGACTAACATACTGGAGAAAATAATTACAAGAAAATAATATTACGTATTGTTGAGATTGTTGTCTGTCTGCAAAGGCGGGACATTATTACTTTGACTGGGGACAGACAGCCTAAACGCGGTAGGTACTGTCTCGCCTAAATCGGCAAGTATGTTCACCCACCACACCAGCCTTCTGCGGAATGTCCTCTCCTCTTAGACTTACATATTTTCGTCATCGTCTGAACCTTCTTAACTAGTTTTCCACCCTCACATACTTTCACATTTGTAATAGTCGTATTAGGATAATATTATATCGTCTATAAATCAAACACGATTATTTGCAGTGGCTAGAATCTAATAAATATGCATGATATTTACGTTTAGAATAATGTATAACACAGATAGACATTTTATGTAAAAAACATTCCACTATTTATCTTTGTTTTCGAAGTGGAATTTTCCACTAATGGTTTAACAAAGAAGAAGTACCATAGAAAAACAAATTACTGTGTAGCTGTGTGTAGTTGTAACTACTGGTATGTGTATAATTTTGTTATTGTGTGCTGTTTTTAAACAAAAAGTATCAACAAATCATTATTGTTGTTTAAGAAATATTTAAAAAAAACGAGAGCGCTTTAGACCACACGACTGAAGTAAAACTCGCAAACGAACTACTGAGATATATTTATTTTATGCATTCAGAGAAGGAGAGAAAGAAAATGTGCACACGCACTGCTCCTATAGAAAGGTATGAAACGTAACTCTCTCTTTTCATCTTCACTAACTTATATCTCTCTCACAACTTCCGTTCGCCTCGCCCGATCACACTTTTCGTAATGCTCTCGTCACGCATTCACCAGTTTACTCCCCAAATTCAAGCGTGCGTAAAGCAGTTTTACTTAAAATAACAGACGAAAATTCAAATAATACTTCTATCTATCTTATTCTTCTTCTTCTATCTTCTATCGGAACGGAGTATTCCGATTCAAATTAATCTAATTCTAAACAAAGCTCAATAGGGCTATAATGCTTCCAATTTAAATGTCACTTATTCGCCGCATAATAAAGAAATACAATGTCACAGTAATTTGGTCGAATTAATTTTTTTTCCATTTAGATAACAATTATAATTGAATCGGAATTCGGCACTGAGTATACAAGTAAGTAATAAGCACATACTTATAGTGCAACAAAACATCTTGATACTTGATCTATTTTTTTTTAAATTCGTTTATTCATAAAAAGAAGCATATACAATTCAAGTTGTATCTCGCCAAACGAGTGTTTGACGGCGAGATGCGCTCATCTAATATAATATTTGTTGCATAATATTATGAGTAGTACAAAGTAGTACAAGTCTTTAGTACAAAAGATAAAATAATAAAAAACAAAACTAATTTTTCAATAGTTGCGTTCATTTCAGGTTTGAAACAAAAGACTAGCGAAAATTGTAACTAAATAATAATATATTCTACACGTGGCCGCTGAGAATAATAATGTGATGTATGTAAAGTACGTGTAACATTTTACAGTTGACGTCGATTGGTATCTTGTACAAAAATAAACGATCCGCTGATTGCTAGATTGCCGTATAGACAGCTGTAGACATTTGCCCCCCTTATTAATGAAAATATTTACACCACGGATATGCTAGTCCATGTTTCTTTGTCCGTCAAGTGGCTTTTCCGGCGTATGAAACAAAGACAGCAACATGGATTAGCGTGTCCGTGGTGTAATATTTTTATTAATCAGGAGGTTATTACTTGATTATGAGCATTGTGCCTCCTTACGCCCGGTCAGCTCACATCGAAACGAGACGACACAAAAGACGCGGCGCTGTATTATTAAAATAGTAAATTTACACGATTCACTGCAATAGTGGCGCCGCGCTATGCAGAGCGGTGCAGTTTGACATTCGATTTCTTGTAATTAAACGAGTATCTTCTTAAGTAGTGAATAAAGTTCAATTTTGAAGCGCTTTCTCAAAAATATGCCACGTCGCATATCGTCTCGTTTCGTTGTTAATTGACGCTTAAGCTAGGAGAACTAGCGCAGTAACGCGACACCACGCTAATGTAATACAACCTGGAATGGTAAAGTAGCGCGACAACACATTAATATGCACGTGGACAAATCATTTTTGTTTAATTTATCCATAAAGGATATTGTAAGCAATTATAATAGCACAGTGTCTAAAATGTTTGCTCTTTCGAGTGGTTTAGCAGCTCATTAAAATATTAACAAGCTATTATCAAGACTTGTTTAGGTTAATTCAAAATAACTGGTCATATTTGGATTATTTCGTTATACAGGCCATTTGGCCTTGATTTCCCAAGTTATGTATTTACATAACTTGGGAAGTTCCAGTAAAAAATCAAAATATAATAATTGGTTAAAATCGTTGTAATAAATAATCACTTTTTTAGCAAAACAATTAAATGTATGAAAAAATAGTAATGTACAAAAAAAGTCCATTGCTCGAATATATTTAAACTTCCTCCTTTTTTGACGTCAGTTTTTTTTTGGCACTTCGTTTAAAGAATCTTAACATGTTCAACAGTCAATAAAATCCGACCAAGCGCGAGTCGGACCCGCGCACGAAGGGTTCCGTTTGTTGTACGGGAGCCACACTTAAATATGTATTTATTTTATTCTGTTTTTAGTATTTGTTGTTATAGCGGCAACAGAAATACACCTTCTGTGAAACTTTCAACTCTCTAGCTGTTCATGAGATACAGCCTGGTGACAGACGAAAGGACGGACAGTCAGCGAACTCTCAGGAATAGCCGAGTCTCGTTTTCCTAAAAACTTAGCTGCTCAAATATGTAGCAATTTTGGACAAATATATTTCGGAGGGAGTCAAGTTTGACTGCATTTATTTCAACTTCAGCAACACCAGACTTGCCTTTTGACATTTAACTTGTTTATTTTGATGAAAACTCCAGTTATTTTATTAACATTTATTTATAGGATAACTGAAATTACCACAATCCATTTTGCAACATTTATAATCACGTTTACTATTAAAACACGAAACTTTACTAAACTTTGAAACATTAAGCAATAATAATAATACAGAAATATAACGAGCTATTTTAATAACGAAATGTTGCGAACAGTTGGTCCCCGTAATAATGATCTTCCTCCCGAGCACGCTGCATTCCCCAGTTCGTAGGGTTGGGCGAATGCCCACTATTTTACGCCATTGCGGATTCATGGGTTATCAGATTGGTTCGATGAGTAACATTGCACGTGGGCGTGACAAACAACGGCAGGTGCATTAACACCTGCGCCGACACGGCCATCCTGCATAGAAGTCGCGCTCGACCTTCAAAAAAAAAAAGTTTACATTGCAAAAGTATGGGAGGCCCCTGTCCTCAACCATACAATTGCACATGTAAGGAGGCCCCTGTCCTCACGTTACAAAAGTAATCTTGTTAGTAGTTAGAAAAGTTTACATTGCATAAGTAAGGGAGGCCCCTGTCCTCAACCATACAAATTGTACAAGTAAGGAGTCCCCTGTCCTCAACTTACATGCAGTTTTTGCTTACCTTAGTAAGTAAGGAGAGGACCTCGACTCACGTTACAAAAATAAGGTGCTGTTACGGGATGGTTCAGGACTTGGTTTTAAAAAAAACTATTTTAATTGACACACGAAAATATATTATATTATAAAAAGAATTTAGAGAAAGACCTGCACCCGACGGAAGTCCAATTCAATCTGACTAAAAACACTATGTTTTTATTAAACGGAAATAATATAGGTTTTCTATTGCATTAGCGATAATGCAATGGGAAACTCAGCAATTTTACTATACATATGAACTCATGCAACTTGCGATATAAACAGTGCTCTCAACATCAATTAGGTATTATTTATGATGTGTCCGCTCATCTTTAACAGAAATCATTGCACGAGAAACAAAACGATTTTTTTTGCATTGAATATTTGTGACATCTGTCTGAATTTTAGACTAATCATTAAAGATTCGAAATCGATGGTTGCGATGGCGGCGCAACTAAGTAGCCCGTTTTTCGCCGAAATTATTATTATTTTGATGCGTAAACGACATTCATTTTATTAGTTTAATCATTTAAAGTTATAGTACCAGGGAAACCGTGCTCCGCTCCGCAGCTCTAATAAATTTAAATAAATAAAAATAATCACAAAAATATTTATCTGACCGGGATTCGAACACACCACATTCCGAATTTTCGAACAAAGAATAAATCATACATAAGTCTACCAATCCGCCAATCGGATTGACGCAATAGAGCCGAAATCATTGATGTTTGTCGCACGACGAAAGAAAACAAACATAAACAGCGCAGTTTCCCAGGGACAAGACCTAAACAGATCGATTGGATCTCCCAAAACTACCTGCATACCAAATTTCATGGTAATAGTTACTTGTAGCCGTTTTCGAGATTACGATTACATACACACAAGATTGTCTCGTGTAAAGCTTATTGTTTCAGAATTTTAAATAGGTTTCAGATACCCAATTTTCTGGAAACTTTCATCAAAACTTTCTTTTTTTGCATCAGATGCTTTGATGTTTTCAAAAAAACATCAAAGCACCTGACTGTTTTATTTAAATAATAAATTATTTAAATAAAACAGTCAGATGCTATAGGCCCTCCTTTACTTAAATGGAAACTATATTTTCTGTATGTTTTATCTATGACTAGCTTTAGCGTGCGGCCCCGTCCGCGTGGATCCCCATTGCAACCCCATGGGGTATGTATTTCGAAAAATCCTTCTTCGAGGGACTTGTATATCACAACAACCATCCAGGCGCCAAAATTCAACGCCATCCGTTCAGCCGTTAATATTTCACCTTACAAACCTTGGACCCCACTTCACCCCTTTAGGGGACGAATTAATAAAAAAAACTATAAAACACGCACGCAATAATTTTAATTTATTTGCTCGGATATCAAATTTCATGGAAGTCGGGGCAGATTCTAAAAATCTTCCATACAAACTTACAACCCCTATTATTATTACATCACCCTTCCAAGGGTGAAACCCTTCAAGATCGCGTGCGCGTCCACATTGTAAGCCAAAACCACCATCCACATTTCACGCCTCCACTATTAGCATTTAGCGGTCATTGGAGCAAAGTACGAAAAGTTGTAACAAAAATTATAATTTGAATAATCTGATATAGAAAGTACAGGAATAAATGTGTATTTACCCTATGATGTTTTTCTTTGTATAAAAACTTTCTACAAAATAAAACTATTTGCACGTAAACACGTCATGACCACGAATACGGTATTTTCCTGTATTTTTTTTATTAAGTACATAAATGAATAGTGCTCTAAAAAATATGACAGTTTACAACAGGAATAGCACACCAAAAATCAATATTGCCGCTTGAAGCACTTTTGTGAGTCTCGTGAAAACGCCCCATATAAAAGTCGTACAATTAGTAGGCGACGTCAAACGCTACTAATGTTCTGATATCTCCGAAGTTTGCGCGCTTATGTTCATACACACCATCCATCAAAATAATAAAATTACGTCAATAAAAAAAGTATTAATTGATGTAAGTAAACTAATAAGTAGTTTTTTTTTTCACTAATGTTGTAAAAGATTATTTCAACTTTTTGCGATTTCGAAATGAATATAATTACAAAACCACACATAAAATCATAAATATTTTTTCTTTAAATTTTTACATGTAGGAAAATACCCAATTACTATTGTAATCTCATCATAACTACTATTGCCAAGGGTGAAAGGCTTATTTTTAAGTTAGTCTATAGTCCAAATGTCACATAATATTTTATTGAAATATAATAATTATTTCAACTCAGAATACAAAACGACAATAACGAAAATAGTGAAACCGACTTTTAAAAATGTGTCCATAGAATTCATTTGAGTATTGCTAACACGGCTTATCTGAACAAACTTCTTTCAATTTAAATTTCATCTTAAACTTTCACAAATAGCTATAGACATCCCTTTATAATTTTATTGTATGTTGTTAACCAAAATAGATTATGAATAAACTCAAAAAATGATCCAAAGTGTATAAAATGTATGCCAATATTATGTTATGATACATAACAACTTTTCAAGTTTCCAAACTTTGCGAGCATTGCTCAGTGATCAATTTATTTAAATATTATCTATTACATTAAGTAGAAAAATAATTACCTATTTTTTATTCACAAAACAATACCGGCAATATTAAGGCACCTTTGGACACAAATTAGCAGTCAGAATGTAAACAGAAATACAAACATTTTGCACTATTTTCTTTTCGAAAGCAATCTGCCTAAATGAAAGAAGAATGCTTATATTAAAAGTCCGTCGTGGATTATTACCGTATTTGATTTTCGTATTCCAAAAAGAGTGAAATAAAATTAATTTTAAGCGCCCGACTATAACATGTTTCAGTAATTTGATAATTACACTTATATACTTGGCCTGTTGATTTTAAATGAAGGATCTACAGCTTGCTTCCAATAAAACTTCCAATACCTATTTAAATTCAGGATTTTTTTTTCATCTATCCAATCTGAAACTATGATGTAAAGGCATGAAAAATTTATTTAATTGGTACTTATTGCAAATATAAAAATTATAAATGCTCAATAAATTTACAGCATTTTTTTGGAATTGTTATTTGCACAATCTGCCACTATGTCGTTACAAGATCGAATACAGAATTTAAAAAATCTATTTATTCTAAATCTATATTAGAACACAACTGAAATCACTAAACATCAGTAATTATTAGTAGTGAGTGAAATGAATCAACATTTCAGACATATCGTGACAAACACCGTCTTCTGCCATTTTAATCCTTTAAACATCAAGTGTTACTATCAATATTATCATCAAGCTTACTTTTTCCATTGTAAATTTATTTTATCTTAGATCAGTACAGTTCATATGTTAAGCTAATTCACTCGAAAATTTTCTAAAAATATTCAACTTACTGTTTCAACTTGCTTACTCGGATAGATTATTTTCTCTCAACCTACGCGCTACAGGAAAACGAACGAACAAGGACTATAAACATAACGACAAATGAGGATCTAAAAATCATTATTAAAATTTAAACTAATTAACATTAAAATTTTATTTTATAATTCATAATGGTAATCTAGAAGGAGGCTACCCAAATCACTCTATAGTAAATTATTATCATTATTTTAAAATGTAACGTAGGTACAAAGCGACTATGACAATGTCAAAGTAAATACGGTAAAGTTACAATAAAGGTACCTACTTGAATGTTAATAATAGCTAAAACGAAAATACCATGACAATAGTAAACGCCTTCGTTCCGTAACCAATAAAGTGCCATAATCGTTTGTGTGGAGAAAAAGTGCCACATCGCAATACCTTCAACATAAGACTGAGCAATCTCTCCTTTACCGAACCGAAGACCCATATCTTCAGTGTGTCGTCAAGCTTTTCTATAGCCAGTGTAATTTAATAAAAATAAATTCAAGATAAAACGCAACAATCACCAACCCATAACTGTCTACCCACGATCCAATAATATTCCGTCACACCAAAATCCATGTGATGAGTGAATACAATAGAACAAAACGATCATCGATAAGGCAGTTATAAAGAGGAAAATAAGCAACCACCAGGAATTTGGAAACATCGACGCCCTACGCCAAGAATCGCATGTCAAATTAATGGATATAAATGTAGGTGTATTGTATAAAATAAAATTCCCTATAAATTATTGTAAACGAAATAGTTATTTAAGTCCCTAGTCTAAGTCTAAGCAGCGTAAACTCAGGAGTTGCGTGTCAGCCCCAAGCATAAAGATCTGCTGGATCGCGACTTCTCACCCAGGTGGCAGTAACCAGCCCAGCCAGGTCATCTTTAAGTTCAGATCTCAACAACCTACCCGACTTAAAACGTAGGTACTATCCGTGTCCTTAAGCATGCTCCCAAGTTCGCAAAATCGCCCCGACCAATGAAAGTACCCTCGCCTCTCTCCTCGAAAAACCGTCACCCTGCGGCCAACAGGTATAGCCCCCTGACAGCGGAAGGCAGCGAATTTTCCCTAGTGTTGTCCCCCAAAGATGTAGCTAGCGCCATACAGTCTTTCCACAGCTCATCGACTTCTGGCCCTGATGGTCTTCGCCCCCTTCATCTTAAAACACTGACATCACCTTCTGCCGGCAGCAATAGTCCGCGTTTCTTAAATCCTATCGCGATTATGCAACTTCCTACTGTAAAGCTCGCTGAACTCCGAATGTCCCGTTTCTAAGCGACTTTTTGTCAACCTCCCGCTCGCCTATAATAATACATAAAATGCATGAGATGTTTTTGATTTTAGCCCCCTCCCCCCTTGGTAGGGTATCGTGAGTTTCGCCTCGACCCCCTCTCCCTCTCCCGAATCTCAAGTGAGATTTTAAACGAAATATATATTGTATACAAATGTGATTATTCAAACAAGCCTGTGAGACGTGCACAATTGGATTTTCCAAACTTTTTAATTCAACCTAATTTTCTCACGTTTTGAGAAAAAATTATGCGATATTTGCTGAGACCCCCCTTCTCCTCCAAGTGATGTTTGGTGAGATTCGGCTGGAACCCTAACCCTAAATACCTCACGTAAATTTTGGACGGCCCCTAAGTTTTAGTGAATTGATTACTTAGAGCTAAGATAAATATAAAATAATAATAAAAATAGTTTTTTTTTATTTGAAAAATATTCAGTTATTTCTTGTTTTTGTGTTATTTGAATTTTAAAAATTAAAATAATGTGCAAAAAATATAATTATATAATTAAGCAATGCTATCTACGATTTTTTAAGAGATTTTAAACATCTGCATCACACGACTGCTTGCAGATTGGTAGAATTGAAATGCTCTTATGAAATATGAAGGTCGTGAGGTCGTATCGAAGAAATAAAATGCAGCTAACAATTTATAACAGCAAACCTGTTATCTTAATAATACTAAATATCTGTATTTTAAAATTTCGGGAATTTCAGGAATCGTTTGGAATAGTCTCTCTTTCTTCCTCTTTCTGTCTGACTAAGTAAAGAATACATTCGGGGAGAAAAACAAGAAATTCAACCTTTAAAAGTTGAATGTAGGTGCAGAAGAAGTCATTGACGTCGAAGTAAACGTAATAATTATGTGCACGCATATGGCCCTTGCGGCCAGGTAGTTTAGTTTATTTTCAAAAGGAGATCGGCAAGTCGCCATACATTTACTGCCTGGTAATTAAAATACGAGGCTACAAAAAGTATTTATTGTAAGTTATTTATTATATTATACTAAATTATATTATTGTATTATATTATTATTATTATATTATTATTATCCTTTATTTACTTTATGAACATAGTAACAAAAAAAACAATAATATTATACATCTAACTCGGGGATAAATTATAATTGATTAAATATAACCTTGCTAATAATTGTTCAATATATTGCTCTAGTGGCGGTTTGCGGAAAAGCGAAATCTATTATTTACGATGTCAATTACGTAATGAAATTAATAACTAGTTTGTTTGGAAACGCAATATGCTAACAGATAAAAGATAGATGTCGCTTTCACATTACGAAAACCAAAAACATAATAATATTTTTCTTAGTATATAAATAGTAAAGAATTATCTACTTAACATCCCAAGTATACATTTTTTCATGAAACTAGGACGAAACTGCTGAGCTATAGAATGAGCTATATAATATAGAAAAAGAAAATAACTTTATACTCCAATTAAAATAAATCTATGTACTGGGCCACTATATGGAGCTTTTACGCCTCCAATTGTCAATTTTCAGCATGATAACCATAGACTTTATAGATATGATGACAACAATTACCACAGATAATTACGTTTTTTGCACATTAATTCTTTTAAGTACTATAAAAATCTGTTCGAAACTTGGCCGCTCTTGATGGAAAATCAGGCAGGATTCGCCAGTGTCCTTTAAACGAGGAACAATTATGGCAACTGTTCTTTTAAACGACTTCCAAAAAAGGAGACGGTTTTACGTTCGGCTGTATATATATATATATATATATATTTATATAGGTATATAGGGTATAATCCCAATAATCCCAAATTGGCCATTTTGACATCAAAGTGGTGATCTGATGATGGGATCCAGGAGGAATCGAGAGAACTCCTCGAAATTTATATGGACACATATAGTGATTTCGAGTTTTTTTAAAAGTAGTCCAAGCATATGCTACCAAAAAGTAAGATTTTGTACCAAGATACATCTTGGTACACCACCACACCAGGGTACACCCTGGATCCTAAAGTACTGGACAGAACTCCTGAGTCCTTATAGAGACATGTTTGAGGATTCCGGTGTTGTTTAAAGAACTGCAAGCATATGCCATCCACCACCATCACCACCATCTTCACACGAAACACCAACATATTATTATGATGACATAGGTACTAACTACTCATCAGAGCTTTGTGCACCGATATCAATGTCTTTAAAATTTTGCTATTGCCAAAATTACATTCGTAATCATCATCATCACTATAGTATATTAATTAATGCTTACTGCTACATTTTTGCTACCGACTATAACAATAGATAATAATAATAATTTAATAATATAGTATCTAAAATCATTATCATCACTGGTGATTGTTTAGTACAGTGGTTCCCAGACTCTTTTGTTTCGTAGACCACTTTCAAAATTTTGCTGGATCCGGTGGACCCCCTGCATCTACATTCTACATTACTACCAATTTCTAAATCTCAAAAAAAAGTGAAGATTAGATCTATCTATCTATGGAAACTTGCGTTGTGGCTGAGTTCCAACGCCGAATTAACAGTTTTAGAAAAAAAGGTTAGAATTGATTGCATGATAGGGTTAATTATTTGATAATAAAGTAGGTGGGCACGCGATTATATAGGCAGGTAGGTAGGTATACAAATAGGCAGGTAGGTACTTACTTTTCCGATACTGGTAATAACTATTATCGAATCACTTTTCTTTATGAAATTTCGGAAACAAATGAGTTACGTTTATCCTTGACATTCGTATTTATATTGGTGAAGAATTAAACACGTTCATACAAGATTGCAAGTACATACACCACAAGTCGTATTAATTTGCACGTTTGAACACGCATTGCGGACGGGACGGTGGCGGCCGGTGCGGCAACAAGTCTCGACGCGTTGTACTGAATATGGAATATGCAAGTTTTTACAAGTAACAGTCGCTGAGCTTCTTAAAATATTATCTGCCTATATTGATAGGAGATAATTGTCTTATTGAGAAGGTTTAATTTAGGTATCATATTGTTTGTGTTGTTGTATTACCGTATGATGGACGGTGTGGCTCAATAAGTTATAAATGAAATTGAAATAGGAAAGTGGCATAGGGCCGGATAGCTCAACTGGTAGAGCACTCGGCGCGATACCGATTTGGTCTGGATTCCCAGTCCCATAAATTGTCTTATTGAGAAGGTTTAATTTAGGTATAATATTATTTAAAATAACAAGCCAACATTTTTGTTCTTCACTATCGAAACCATATTAATTTTCATGCACACCTGCTTACGATTGTAGACTCCCATTTTTTGTCACGTCCAACGTAGACCCCCGTCGAGTCTCCGTGGATCCCTGGGATCCACCTGGACCACTTTGGGAATTACTGGTTTAGTAGGTCCACAGATCGGTAATGCTTATTTAGAGAAATACCACGGCCTCTCAGTAAACTGGCATGAAATAACGCTTGAGTTTGTTTTGCCGAGAGAGTGAGAATAGTGGAGGCTATTTTGTATTTATAACTTTCTTAAAATGTGTTCATAATAATATAGATAGTAAATTTAACTAAAAAGCGAAAAATTACGAAGCGACTTCAAAATTAAGAAGATTGAGTAGAGAAATAGTTTAAAATTTTGGCCGAATTTAAAAGGGGAATTATTTAGAAAATAAGTGTTATTTTTTGTACATTTCTACTTTGAAAGTCGGTTTTCATTTTTTGTTTAAAAATCATATTTAATAATATTGATGTTATACTTAATTATTTTAGAATAAAAATAAACATAATTTTACTGCGTTAGTGTATAGTTAGGTGTGTGTGTAGTGTTAGTATAATTAGGTATAATAAATAATTAAAATTTAAGTAAATTGAGTTCACGACAATGGACAAAATATTTTAAAAATGTACACATATCGGTACAATACACAATACACG
Organism: Phengaris arion; assembly: GCA_963565745.1. NCBI lineage: Eukaryota > Metazoa > Arthropoda > Insecta > Lepidoptera > Lycaenidae > Phengaris > Phengaris arion. Next base: position 15,778,899 of record OY751441.1, on the reverse strand, counting down.
AGAAATCCCTAATTAATCTATGCTCTATGCCTTTATGGAAAAATAATCATTCAAACTGGAACTTTCACTTCTTAGTTCTAACTTAAAATTTAATATGGTTACGCGTGAACCGTGTTTTTCTAATCAATAAATAGGTAGTCGTGCTTTCCTTCATTAACGGCTATTGGTTATCTATATTTGGGTTCATTTCGTCAGTTATCGATATTGTATAGTCATTATATATTACTCTATTTGAACCATAAATTCGACAGTTTTTTGTGATAAACATAATTAAAAATTTCTTGTAACCCCCGAATTGTCAAGCAGTGATCCAGACGATGATGATGAAGTATAGCTAATAACACTCCCGATCATGTCAGTATTCCAAACAAAGAAAACTAGATCAAAATCGGTTCATCTGTTTGGAAGCTACGATGCACACACAGACGGGCACACAGATAGACACGTCAAACTTATTGCACTCCTCCGTTTTCAGGGGTTAAAAATAGAACAGTGTTAGTGTTACTTATTGAAATTCTTTAAATTCTTACTAATGCAACAAAGTGTTTTTAAATATATGCCTATTTATCCTTTAAAATGTATTAAACTTCATTTACCACTACAATGTTATATTTGTTACGTAATATTCGAATTTATCTCATACTTCTAGTATTGTTTTTTATTATTTTTACTTAGTGATTAAAATCACGAATATGAATATTAAAATAAAATGCATTTGACATGCAAACACGAATATATTTTAAAGGAATATATGAAAATACATCGTCGCGCTGTATGACATCAAAAATCACTTTAGTTTGTATACTATCTAGTAGAGTGAAGGAAATTAAATTATTAAAAGTTGTTCTAGGTGTTAAATCCCCTTTTTACCAATTTAACTGTACAAAATCGGCAAAGTTCCTGCTCGACCAGTGTCTAAACGTTTTCCTCAAACACAGAGGAAGTGACCGCAACGACTGCAGACGTGGCTGAACTGTCGATAGTGCCTAGTAGGGCATGCAATATCGGATGGTTTTCAATTCCGATATTGAGTTTCGATATTGGATGTCCATATCGTAATTCCGATATTAATATCGGAATTGAACAATACATTTACAAAGCCAATATGTGTCATAAATGTGGATTACTTATCATAAAAATATGTATATATTTAAAAAACAAATTATTTCAATTTGGTAGGAACTAAACTTAGTAGTATAATAACTTGAAATTTTAGTTCTCTGAGGCAAAATTTACTAATTTATGTGACTAAGATTTCAAAATCAACGTAATATGTAATTAATATTTCACATTTATACACCTTACAATTACACCGGACAAAAATAAAATAAAAATAAAACTCATAGTACGCACAAATTTTTCATGAGGCTCCAGTGGTGCTGTTATTTTTTTTTAATACAAACAATCGAATTACTAGGAAGAGTACAACAGTTTGAAAAAAAAAAACAAATATCATATATTTTTTTTAATTTTTACAGTCATAGATACTTAAATCATCTCAAATCATCATAATCACCATACAATATAAAATATTATATTCTTACTTTTTTTATTGGGTAAGCCAAGAACTTTTTATTCGAAATGTGTGAAAAATGGATGATAAAAAATTGCCGTCGGATTCGGATTCACTAATGTACATAAGATTTCATTTAAATACTCAAATAAAATAAAACCTGATTCCGATATTACGATATTGGCTCCCTCAATTCCGATATTGTAATATCGGACCAAATGCTCCGATATTTCGATATTAGGAGATTCCAAGATTCGATATTGCATGCCCTTAGCCTACGTTAACTTTCCACGTAAATCATCTCTTATCGTATACGTATACTTATCGTAGTCATCTCTTGCATTACATAGTCTAGAAAGCTTGCAGCCCCTACTGGTATTCCCTAATCGATACCACTTAATGACTTAGGTCCTAGGGGCTACGAGCAACCGTATCGGTATACAAATATGTTCTTTATGTACTAATTTTGCCCATGTTGACATTGTAGGGAAAGGGTGTTTTCAACGAAAACCCTAAAAGTACGAGGGCGGGTCAATAAGTCCGTGACTTTTGGAATAAAACACAGATTTTTTGATAAATAAATCATTTTATTTTTCAACGTAGCCCCCCTTGAGCTCTATACACTTTGTCCAACGCTTCTCCAATTTTTTTATCCCTTCCAAAAAATATGATTTGTCGAGGTCCTCAAAATAGGCCTTTGTTTGCGAGATGACTTCATCATTGGAGTCAAATCTTTTTCTACCGAGCCATTTTTTCAGGTTTGGGAACAAGAAGTAGTCACTTGGAGCCAAATCTTGAGAATAGGGTGGATGTGGGAGCAATTCATAGCCCAATTCATGGATTTTTGCCATGGCAACTGCACATGTGTGCACCCTTGCATTGTCTTAGTGAAAAAGAACTTTTTTCTTGGCCAAATGAGGTCGGTTTTTTTTCAAATCCTCATTGAAGCGGTCCAATAAGTTGGCATAATATTCCCCATTAATTGTTCTTCCCTTTTGAAGATAGTCAATGTGGATTATCCCACGTGTATCCCAAAAAACAGTCGCCATAACTTTATTGGCTGACAAACCCACCTTGGCCTTCTTTGGCGCCGATTCACCCTTAGAAACACACTGTTTTGACTGTTGTTTGGTCTCTGGTGTATTGTGATGGATCCATGTTTCGTCCACGGTTAAAAAACTCCTCCATATTGTGATTAAACAACGCCAAACCTTCCTGTGAAGTTGTTACACGATTGCGTTTGTGGTCGACTGTGAGCAAACGCGGCACCCATCTTGCGGAAAGCTTTCTCATGCCCAAGTGATCATTCAAAATTGAAACCACTGAGTCATGCGAGATGCCTATGACTTCCACAATCTCTTGCACTTTCAATCTTCGGTCGGCCAACACCATATCGTGAATTTTTTCGATTGTTTCGGGTGTAGAGACCTCAACTGGGCGTCCAGGACGTTCGGCATCTTCAGTGCTTGTAAGGCCACAACGAAATTCAGTAAACCACTTTTTTACCATTGAAATCGATGGTGCAGAGTCCCCATAGTATTTATCAAGCTTAGCCTTGGTCTCGGTAATGGTTTTTTTTCGCAAAAATAATGCTTAATAAGCACACGAAATTCACTTTTTTCCATTGTTTCCTTAAGTTACTGGATAGTCTGATAAAGATAGCTGTAAAATACAAACTAACTGACGCAGCAAGTTCAAATTTTGATAGGAGTCAACTGACAGATGCCTGTTGACAGGAGTAGTGTTGCTTTTTCAGTAAGGAGGTTAGAAATTCAAAAAGTCACGGACTTATTGACCCGCCTTAGTATAATGTGGTAAATAGTAACTCTGGAGTAACAAAGAAACATAGATAACAATAATTTATTACTAAAGTGCGGTCGCGGAGCACGTAGAATTTCGTACATTGACTCATCACAGCTTGTCTATATATGTATTGCTATCGCGTTTACACAGGTACGCGTTAAGAGCTATCGCAATACTTTAGCAGTTATTAGTAGCGAAGATACTTTGATGATCTCTTTTCTTATTTTAGAGCTCAGTTGGCCATACATATTTCAGTAGATTTCAGAGAAATGAGTAATTTTAGTTTTCAGTAAATTCTAATGTCATTCTTTAAAAATAATTCTCGTTATCATCTGTTTTTAAATTAAATCAAAGTTGATTTGAGTGTATGAGTAACTGCCGTGTGCAAAACTTGGTATAATATTAAAAATACACCAGATGGCGTTAAAGGTTTTTACGATTAGAAAAAATGTATCGGCGGCCGAATTCCCAAACGTTCCTTTATTGCTACGATGTTTTATTATGATAAGGTGTATTTTTTTTTGTTTTCTTTTTGTGACTAACCTAGGCCATTTTGCATATGATTACTGTCTGGCTCTTTCCCACTAAAACACTACTCACAACTAAATTCCTACTCAGGAAAATACCCTTTTAATACCCTTATAATTTCACTCTGCCCGTCTGTCTGTCCGCCGCTCTCCTAACTTCTGTAATAACTTTTGTAGTAATTCAAAGAAAACCTATTGCGCGTTGATAGTTACGGTCTTACGGAACCCTCCTTAGACATGTCGTGCCATGCTCTTGGTCAGTTTAGGCTATTATTTTATTTATTAATTGTATTTTGCTGCAATTGTAATAACGCTATCATCGAAACCGAATTATTTTGTCGTACATTTTTCTCTTTGTTTTATAGTATATAGTCTTTAGATTTTATCAACCATAGTGGCTCTAAAGTTTTTAAATACTTCAATGATCTTTAATAAATTTCCACGACGAAACCAGACCACGTGCCATTTTTAGGGTTCCGTACCCAAAGGGTAAAAACGGAACCCTATTACTGAGACTTTGCTGTTCGTCCGTCTGTCGCCAGGCTGTATCTTAACCTTAACCTTCTTATACCGTGATAGCTCGACAGTTAAAATCGTCACACATGTATGATATTTATATTGCCGTTATAACAACAAATACTAAAAACGGAATAAAATAAAAATTTGAGGCTACTAATACAACAAACGTGTTTTTTTCCGTTTTGTACGGAACCCCTCGTGTCGACTCGCACTTGACGGGTTTTATTTTACACTCGAATTTTATTACCGTTCAGTCCAATTTTATTGCCGTTCAGTCCATCCGTTTAGGTCAGAATTAATGTTGCCAACTTAGTTGTTTTACAAAGTTTTAATACAAAATTTTGTTTTTTATTCCCAATTTAGTTGTTAGTAGTGGTTTTGTAGAAAATAGCTAGACAGTAATCATAATATACAAAATGGGCTGCTTCTATGTGCTATTATAACACCTTAACATAATAGCACATAGTAGCACGCATCCGTAAGTAGCTTAAAACTACCGATTTAATTTCTATATACGTAATATTTGCTACTATATTTTTTTAATTTAACGATTAAATATTAAAACTGAAAATGTATGTATGATTGTAAACACAAAAACCCTAAAAAAACTTTTAGGGATTCCTAAGTTTAGTAGCTTTTTTATAGTTATCGGTACTCTTTTAGTAGTTTTTAGTAGAAAACGACACGAGTTTAGTAGTTACGCAAAAACAGAGTCACAAGCATCACTGGAACGAATCGCTTCAGTCCATACGGCCGACTGATGCGATCTCGAAATTGTACACAGACGATACGATTTTGCATCCGTTCAGGCCGAACTGAAGGAAAACCGGACCGTGTATGCCCCTCACATGTCCTGGCATGCTCTTAGATAGGTTTTTTGACTGCGCAACCTAGTACTTCAGTGTTGCCAGATACCTATACGGATTTCTCCGTATTTATACAGATTTTCGATCTGCGATACAGATTAGACGCTAATACGGATTTTTATACGGAATTTTAACAGAAGCCCAATTCTTTTAACTATTTTCGACAATAATCCCGTTTCGGTCCTCACGCTGACTCATTACAGCACCAGCAGGACAGCCTGAAAAACATAACGGGACTTAACCGATAACATTCACGAAATTACCCCCTAGTATAAATCTACCCAACATAACCTGCTAAGGCTAAGCTTGTTCATTAATGTGTATTGCGATTTCGTAATACACAGAAGTGAATGACGTCGTTAGGTAAAATTAATTAATAGTTAAAACTTATAATATAATATGTATGACAAAATAAATTTTGAAATAAATTTATGGCGCGCGGAGACTACAAATCACATTTTTCTCTCATTCCTTAATTCAAACACCGACAATTTTGTTGATTTATTATTTTTTTAAAGTATGTTTTTATGTACCTACATACTATTTGAATTAAAATATGTTTGTGTCTTTTTATGTGTTGTAAACTTACTGCACGTATACCTACTGTAAATTTACAATCACAAATAATTCCTTGTTCTTTATAACCTTTGTTTTTCATTGACCATACAGATTTCTTACAAAATGATCATTTTCAGATTTCATACAGATTTTAACAGTTTGCTATAAGTACAGATAAATTGTGCAATGCACCTGGCAACACTGTAATACTTAGAAAAGGTTATTTTTCCGAATGGTGATGTTGGTGATCTTTGTCCCTTTGTAACAAAGAAACAGCTAATGTATATCTGTGCTGATTGCGATCAGATGGCACTTAGCCAATTGTTACGTTGAATAGTAAAAGTAGTTCGCGTAAAGAGAATAAACGTAGATTCTCACGTGAATCTACGTTCGTTTAGCTGTTTATTTGTTGCTGTGACGTGCACAATAGCATCTATATTCATAGAAACAAAGTAACACATCTGTTTACGGAAAAAATCCTACTACTATTATAAATGTGAAAGTTTTGGAGGGTGGATGGACGGAAGTTTATTACTTCACGCAATAACTACTGAACAGATTTCGATGAAATTTGGTAAGGCCGTAGTTTAGGCTGTGGATTAAAATAAAGGCTACTTTTAGTACAGTGTTCCTGGGATACCCGATAATATATTTACGCGGTCCGAGCCGCGGGAAAAGCTACTAAACTTATAATTCTTAAACAAAAAAAAGACGTGTGGCACTCGGGGACTGCCGCGGTAAAGCTATTGCATAGCAAGCATTTGTGATAATAATAAAATGTATGTATATAGAGTACTCACTCATTTTCTTTCACTATTTTTTCGTGACTTTCTTCATTAATAATAAATGCACTTTGTTCATTCATATTCAAAACACTTTATACACAAATTTTACAAGTACAGCTATTCACTGTTGTACATAAATACCTATACACCTATATACTTTCTCATAAACAGCTGCTTATGTATTCGTCCGATTTCGGAGCAGCTCGTCTCGATTCGTGCGAGATTCGTAGAGTCGTAGAATACGTCTAATCGCACGCACACAACGCCGTGTCGAAGACTGCCGAACTGAAACGACGTTAGACGTTGCACGGAGCGTGAGGTTTCTTCGTTACGGAATTTCTGGATTCGGTCCCCGCGCTCAAGGCCCGCGATAGAAGCTATGTACTTAAAATAAATAGCTTAAAATGATAGGAATTTTAAACTGTACGAGTGGTCTAGATTTGAGAGACGATTCTAATGTAAGAAGTTATTTTAAATTAGGTTAACCCATTTAAAATCACTCCCTGCGAGTCTCCGAGATGTTGTGACTTGTGTTATATTCGGTTACACATACATAATGGTGCGAGTTACGGTATTCCTTGTCTTCAGGACAAGTGTGTATCAGTTTCCTTCCTTATTATAATTCAGTTTTAATAAGGGAATATTATTCTAATATTCGAATATTGATTTTATTCGAATATTCGTCAATTTTATTATTCTAATATGACTGGATTCAGTATTCGAATAATAAGAATAAAACGAATATTATTATTATTGCTTTATTTTTCAAAAATATGTTAATAATAGTAAAAAAACTTGTATGAAGCGGAAAATTTACGTTATTTAATACATTATTATTATTTATTAATTTTGTTGTCAAGTCCCAGGCCGTCCACGTAGTGTTCGTACGAAAAAGGTGGTCAGAGCAGTAAGGGAAAGAATTCAAAGTAATCCTGTCCGAAAGCAAAAGATTTTATCTCGGGACATGAAGATAGCACCTAGAACCATGTAGCGTATTTTAAAAGATGACTTAGGACTTTTAACCAAAAGAGACGTACTGGTCATTTCTTAACTGATTTCTAGTCCCGATCTCAATCCGCTGGATTATGATTTATTGTCAGATTTAGAGAATACGGCTTGCTCTAAACGCCATGATAATTTGGAGTCCCTAAAACAATCCGTACGATTGGCAGTGAAGAATTTTCCCACGGAAAGAGTGCGTGCTTCTATTGATAACTGGCCTCAACGTTTAAAGGACTGTATGGCAGCCAATGGAGACCACTTCGAATAAGCTTTTTATATTGTAAATTGTTTTATATTTATGTATTAAACTAACACACTGTAAAAGTAATAAATGTTATTTGCAATAGATTTTTTTATCTTTATTTCAGTATTTATGGCAAGACTAGTTATACTAATATATTAAAGAGGAAAGATTTGTTTGATTGTAAGTATGTTTGTTTGCATTAAATAGGCTCGGCAACTACTGGGGCGATTTTGATGAAATTTGGCACAGATATAGAGTAGGCCACATAAAGAACACAGACTACTTTTTATAGCTACAAAATACACGGTTTCCATGGGATTTTCATTTACGTGCACGAAGTCGCGGGTAAGTCTATTCTAATATTATGAGCGTAAGTAAAGAGACTAAATATCGATTGTCAACGGTCGTCTTTACTGAACTACGGAACACAGATTCCAAAAGCTCTTAATATATTACATACCATGCTGTTATTAATTATTTACGATATAATCCTACTAATATTATAAATGTGAAAGTTTTGAGGATGGATGGATGTTTGTTACTCTTTCACGCAAAAACTACTGAACGGATTTTGATGAAATTTAGTATGGTAGTAGCTTAGGTTCTGGATTAAGACATAGGCTACTTTTTATCCCGGAAATGTACAGTATTCCCGCGGGATACTCGATAGTATATTTACGTGGGCGGAGCCGCGGGAACCAGCTAGTATCTAATACGTTTAAAGCACAAGAAGTATAATTATGCATTATTTTGCATTAATAAGGTTGCAATAAAATTTGTCAAAAACTTACCTTAGTAAGCATACGTTATGAATTATGATATAATATGCTGTGAGAAATAGGCCTAAATCCTACTAATATTATAAATGTGAAAGTTTGTGAGGATGGATGGGTGTTTGTTACTCTTTCACGCAAAAACTAATAAACGGATTTCGATGAAATTTATATTATATTTAAACATAGGCTATTTTTCATCCCGAAAAGGTACAGTTTCCCGTGAGATACAAGATACTATTTTGACGCGGGCGGATCCGCGGGGAAAAGCTAGTAAGGCAATATTATACTCAGGCTAAAGGCTAACGAAGAAGGTAGGTATTTAGTAGACTGTGCTAAGTGCTATTCCCTATATACATTGTAATAATGTACGACGGATTCTGCATGATATGCGACGTCTAGATATGGTACGTCAACGCGGGCAGCGAGATGACGAAATATGCTGGCCAGTGGCGCTTGCAGATGCCAGCACGAGACACGCGCATGTCGCATGCCACATTGCTGTAATTCGTCATGCTTTATCAATAATAATTGTCTTGTAGTTTACCTATACTGATATACGCATATTTAAGAACTAGTTCGGCTCGCGAATACCGTTACGTCCGCAACCTAATAATATGATGTGACGATTTAAATATTACTATTAAAAATATGGACTTTTAAGAGGATGGATGGATGGATGGATGGATGTTTGTTACTCTTACACGCAAACACTACTGAACGGATTTTGATAAAATTTAGTATGCTAGTAGTTTGAACTCTGGAATCGGGATTAACATATAGGGTACTTTTTATGCCGAAAAAGTACAGTGTTCCCGTGGGATACCGTATTTACGCTAGTGGAGCATCGGGCAACAGCTAGTATATGTTATAAATATAGCTGTTTCTTGATTTTCCTCGTCCTTAAATATCGGTGACGGATTAAATCTGTTGTTGGAAATAACTGAAAGATGGTAGAGCTCTTTGAAGAAACGTTTGACCCCTATAAGTATAGCTGTGCGTTGATTCTTCTTAAAGGCTGTTTTGCGGAACATTTTGCGTACAAATGATAGAAAATCCTATAAATCTAACAATTGTTACAAATAGAGTACTTTTCTAATACTTAAAACAATTTTGCAGAACCACTTCAGTCTTCACCCAAAATTGACAAAATAGGTTGTGTTTAGGTTTTTTTTTATTCTTATGTAGCTTATTTTGGTAACTTAAAAATACCCAAAGATATAAAGATAAAATCATCTTTATTCAGGTAAAAAATAATCCAACAATATTAAAAAAATATTTGGAAAAAGCATAAAAAGTAGCCTCAAAATGATCATGTGTTTTGTATTTATACATACATGAATATTAATATGTGGCAACGTCTGGATTTATTACACAAAACATTTCTAATATCTTTGCTCTTCATACTGGGGGACCTGTCGAACACCTTTTTGTAAACGCATCCTTATGACATCCGTTAATATCGGGTGACGGATTACAATTGTTGTTTAAAATAACTTTTCTATGTACATAATAATTATGATACAATTTAAGGCATTTTAAGGCAACACCAAAATATTGCAAATAATATTGATACGACACGACGATATGGTATTACGTAATAATACTCTGGTAGTTGACTGCACGTAAAAATGTAGAGTTGAGTCCTATACTTTTTAATTGGTCGAATTTCACCCATAATAACTCGTATAATTTTTAAGTTTTAACTTTATAAGGGTTTTTGCTGTAACATTGTAACATCTTTCCTGTCGCTTTCTTGCAATTTGTGGGAGTGATTTCGTGAAATGGGACGGAAGTGTGCAAGAGGAAGTTGCGGAAGCGCGCGCTATTTGAATTGACGAATGAGCGCGCGGTGGTAGAGTTGGCCGTTAGATTCGAATAAAATATTACAGTATTAGCTTTTTTAGGGTTCCGTAATAAACAAGGAACCCTTATAGTTTCGCTCAGTCGGTCCGTCTGTCTGTCTGCGCTTCTAGCTTCTGAAATTATGAATATAAACGGATGAAAAATTGTATAGTTATAGATTGTGTATAGATCTCGTTTAAATTTTGACGTTGATTTCTGTCACGGCCTAATGGAAAAGTTCCGTATTTCTTTTAACATATTGCAAAATCGTAATAAGTATGGTGTTTTTTTTTAATATTTTTATAAAATGTTACACATCACATGCGACTACTGTCAGACTCGCTCGTATTTTTTTGCTCTTATATAGAACAAATTGAAAATTTTAAATGTTCTACCAGATTAAGTAACGTCCACATGCAACAAAATTGTATCTCTCAAGCGCACGATTGTGTGTGTTAGTGAGCTGAGTTAGTGTTAGTAATTGTTTCATTAATTTAATTATGTAATTCTAAGCATTATTAAAAAAAAAACATTAGCTTTGTGTACACCTTCCTCAACATAAACTTTAACTGTGCCAAATATCATACTTCTCTGTTCACACATTCCTCGTAAAACTGTACTGAAAGGTTCATGCTTCACGTATAATAATGATTCGTGCAGACTTCACAAAGACTAGACTTTTTTATAGGTTCCAATAAAAACTTCTACAGTCAAATGACTAAGCTAAGCTAACTATGTTCTAATCTGTAATGATTCTGAATAGATCAACTGTAACTAACTGTTAGTGCAAACATATTGCAAGTTTAGTTCTAACGAATGTCATACACACTCAAATTAGTAATGTAAATCATAGTTATTACGGCACACCTGTTTTCAACGTGTTTGCAGATATTGCCCACGACTTCTTGCGTGCAAAAGTTAATCTCGAGAAAACCGTACATTTTTCCGCGACATAAAATAGCCTATGTCCTTCCCCGTATTCTACTCTATATTTGTGCCAAATTTCATCAATATCGGTCCTATCGTTTCGGAGCCTATTCAATGCAAACAAACATTCAAACATAATATTATTAGTATTTAGGTAAGTATTCATTAATTATTATAGGTTTGCTGCTACAGGCTATCCATAGAGATCTGCAACACAGGAGGATATACATGTATTGCCGGAGATTTTGATTTATATTCTTGCAACATGTAGAGAACGTTGCACCTAGAGTTTCGAAGTTCCAGAGAAACCGTAGCTTTTTTCCTAGTGCTGTTTTGTAAAATTTCTTATTTAAAAATAATGAAAAAAAAGTCCTGAAAAAAAAATTTTGCACACATGAAAATTACTATTTAATTTATACTTTTATTGATGACATCTTCCTGTATCCGAGTAAAATCGCCGTGGAGAAAATAACCAGATTCTAGTTATTGAGAGCATTTCACAGCCATCTAATTAGTGTCGGATAGCTTATAGGTGTCGAAAGTTTTGTCGCTGCTTACTTTATACTCAGCGACGGAGACAAAACATACAAATAAGGTATCTGACACTTTTTGTCAGATTGTGAAAATATAGGCCCTTAATATCTAAGTATTCTCTATATATACAAATAAATAAAATTTAAGTGTCTGTTTGTAATTTAACAGTTTTAACTAAATGTATATGAATGTCGGTAATTGTGATACGTTACTTGGGTACAATAAAATATACATTTTCAAAATTTTTGTCTGCCCATCTGTTTATTCCAGATAATTTATTAAGCGGCTATACCGATTTTCACGGGAATTTCACTGGCAGATACCTGATGCCATAAGGAGTAACACAGGCTACTTTTATCTTAGGGTTCCGTGTCAGTTGTTTCAAAGCAAACAAAGTTGCGGGAACCAGCTAATTATCGTAATAAAATATTTCACCTTTGGACCAAAAACCAGCGGGTTCCCGTGTCGAAGTCCAACACGGAACACGCTATCACACACAGTCATGCTATCACAGCAATACTCAATAAATAAAAACTTGTAAATAAATAATACAGATTTTATTGATGTGAAATATTTGCTGATGTGGCGTAGCGAAGTAAGGCTGGGACTATATGCTCCAGAATCCGGAACGCCGCTGAAAATAGAACGCTGCGTTTTTGCAATAAAGTTGAAAATGGAAGTTGCGAGTGGCGAGCTGTCACATATGACATTGACATTTGTCTCGACACTCATGTGTTCGATATTCAACTCTATTGTATTGTATTAGCGCAGAGTTCTATTTTCAGTGCTCTGAATTTTCACTGGCGGCGTTCCGGATTCCGGAGCTTATAGTCCCAGCCTAACGTGTGTTTCGAAGCTTAAATCCGGTAATAGTCATAGTCACCAGCAAGCGTGGTGTAAATTGAAAGCTCTATACTTTTAATGCAAAAAAAAAACTGGCAACACCTGAAACACCAGAGGAGTCAATATATATTTTATAACTACACTTAACTGTCAAGACTGCATTGTCATAATCCTCAAATGACCTTTTTTTACCCGACTACAGCGAAACCAAATTTAAGGATTTACTCTATACTCGTATATGTTTGTATGTACATGTATTCGTATGTTTGCTTGCTTCATCGTAGGCCCGGCGTAAACGGCGTGAACTGACGCATAATTTCATCATATCAACGCACAAAAAAATGTTTGTCTGCTAAAGCCACAAGTTAATTTGTTTTTCGTAAGCTGCAAGATCATCCTTAAAAGCAGATATTGATCCAAAACAACATGAAATATGTATTTAACATATAAATTATGTCTTGGTGTTTTCCGCCCAATTCGGGTCAAAGCATAAAAGTTAACAATATCAACTCGATCAAGTTAATTGATCAGTTAATCGAACTAATATTAACATTGACCCTCATCTCATAATTTACGTTTGTAATAAAAAATCGAAGCGAGTTCTTGTTTGAAATTTAAAACTCAATTCGAATTTAATTTAATTTTTATTTTTTAAAATCAAATTTTTTTAGCACGATCTTGGTGATGTGTGTGAGGCACGGAAACTTACAAGTTTCTATCTCCTATAGTTCAGAAATGCCAGGGGGGAGCAACTTATGAACCTGGGGCCTTACTCCCGAAACGGATTTAGGAGGAACGGATTTCGATTTAGGAGTCTGATCCGATGTCGATTTTGATTCAGCTTCGATCCTGATGCGTACTCCCGAACAAAATCGAATCGAAATCGAGATCGCGTTGAGACCGCGTTTTGTCAGCGTCCGTAAACTGTATCCGGTTGCTGACGTCACGTCCACAGTGCAAACAAGTTACTGAGTGCCGTAGTCTATGGTGAAGATTATTTAAAAAATGGAGAAATTATATATTTTTCACTTTAGATAACATTTAATATATGTTTATTCATAATTCATATGGATCAGCCTCAGTCTCATGCAATGGTAGGTTTTTAAAGGTTATTTAAAAAAAAAACTGCGACCATTAACAATAGTTTTGAAATTCCTGTTTGTAATATTTGACGCTCTGTCAAATGTCAAAGTCAATATATATGTTTATTTATTTTTTCAGCAAAAGTCAAGTGTTGTACACGAAACACATTCATTAGCTACAATAACTTGCCATAAATAGATTATTGGCGGTACTGAAAAAGGTCGTTAAATTTTAATTTTGGTGAAAATATAATTTAGTGGTACATCGAATTCGTGTTTAGTGTTGACATTTAGAAAACCCGAGCATAGTAACATCGATATAGCAATTTATTGTAGCAACATAGCTTTTATATCAATTTATTGATTTTGTTTATTCAAATACAGACTGAGATAAATGATGTCTTCATATGATACGCTAACATAGATCATATTATGTAGACTTCGTTTGCCTCCGTCCCTGTCATAAGTGAAGATATAATACAGTATTTAGTTCAACACTCAAACAAGCAAACTCGACACTGCAGATGAGACCTCTTTAGCTATCGTGCAATTTGACGTTAGTTTACGATCCAGCGATTCGATTCTCAGTCGACTGATTTCGTCGGGAGTACCAAAAGTTACGATCTAACGAACTTTTGGATCCAGGCTAGTTACAAATTGAGTCACCTCACGATCCTGCGCTAGTGTAGGTGTCGGGAGTATCAAAAGCTATTGAGATCGAACTGATTCGATTCTCGGTTGTGTCCGGAGTAGGGGGGCAGTTTGGAGACCGATTGCTTAAAAAATGGTCGACTTTGAAAAAAAAAAGTCATATAGGAAACCTTGCTTTTATTTTAAAATGTCTATTCAACGATACCCCACTCCATGGGTAGAATTAAAAAATATTTTTCATTCTACCAAATTTCATCCATTTATATTTATCATTACAGAAGGACAGACAGACAGATAGACAGACAGACGGATGGACAGAGCGAAACTATAAGGGTTCCTTGAGTATTACGCAACCCTAAAAATAACACACCAGTAATATTCTGTACAAAATTCAAGATCGGATGATCTTGAATTTTGTTCATCATCGTGTCATAATAAAATTTCGTTTCGAAAACTTTTTAGCAGCAGACAGTATGTGTTGTCTCGAAGCAAAGAGTGCCTTAAGACAACACATACTGCAGAAAAGTTTGAAAATATTTAACGATTTGCGTCTTATTTATTTCTGCGTCAGTAAAACATACATCGTTGCATTGCTATTAATACTTGATGCTATAATTGAAAATATGATGATCATGTCTCATCTTTCGTCAGATAACTGCTATCTAATTTCGTAACTTTTTTGGTTAAAGATCTTATCATATGATATATATGCATATATATATATATATGCAGGGAGTTTTGGGGGAGAAAAATCAATCTACTAGGTCTTATCCCTGAGAAACTTCGCTTTTTTAAGTTATATATAAACAATATTATGTCAGTCTGATTGACAGTTTGGTATGCATATGTGTAATTTTTGCGTTGTTCGGAAATTCGTAATGTGGTGGGTTCCAAACCCAGTTAAATATTTTTGTGTTTCTTTTTTTTAAATCTACAAAAGTTCCGACCGTTACCCAGGTACTTTAAATTATTTTTTTTAGATAAAAATTAAAAAGCAAATTTTTTTGAGAAATTCGAAAGGTATTCTATAAGGTATTATGAATGTGCAGGTAAGTGTAAATTATAAGTTATACTATAGTTTACTATAGTAAACTATAGTATAGTATCAAATACTTAGTTCAGTAATTATCATCCAAAACAAATATTTGTATTTCGCTAAAATATATTACAAGGATTTCCTGAGTTATCTTATCTATTTGCCTGTTACTATCTACTTCACGTTAAAAATTAATTTTATGTTACCTTGGTTAGAGAGAGACAGAGAGAAAAAGTGACTCCTGCCTCAGAAGCTTTAGTGGTCTACGATGATGGTGAAACTAGGTGGATTAAAATGCATTCTCGTTTCAGTTTCAGGGCATGATATCGCTCACACACACGCTTCAAATCATGAGTGCGTGAGTGCGAGAATGAGTGGGACAGCATGACACGTTACTGAAACTACAAATTACAATGCATTTTTAAGCGAATCGTCTCTCAATAATATACTAAAATAATGTTCAAATAACCGAGTATCTATGATTCAATATTCTTGGCTCTCTTATCAGTAGCATTCCTAGAAAAAAATACGTGTTTTTGCGTTATCGCCCAATCAATGTTATTACTAATTTTAGTACCACTATTTTAGATTAATTTTGTATTTGTTAGTTTTTAATATTTTCCAATATCTAAGCTAAACATAATAGATTATAAATCATTGCTAAGATTGTAGAGATCACAATCTCTACAATTTTCGTTTAGCGCGGTCATTGACTTGTATTTGAATTGTACATAATATTATGTAATTACAATATATGTTATTATTTTGTAAATTAACCTCATATAATAGAAACAATATTCATTTATTTGTAACCAAGTTTTAAAAATGTCGACGTGCATAATAAATGTATCGTATCATTGCAATAAAATTTATCCTTCAGCTAATGCAGCCGTAACTTAAGCAAAATTGATAAAACATGAATCATATATTTTTTACAATAGATAACCAATCTAAGCAGATTATTTCTTTGAAGTTAATGGTTCAAAATGTAGAGACATTAAAGAATGGAGGGAAAACTTCTCATGCTACTTAAAAAGATTAACAACAATTTTCAAGAAATTTGTACACGATTGTAATTAGACATTTGATGTATGGTTCATTTAGAGATTTTCTCATAATACTATACTTAAAAAAAACTGACACTTTCCAATACAAATTTCGTGGTTATTTTCCGTTTCATTATCGCAAATTAGTAACGATACTGCTCAAAACGATTCTTGTTGTGCCAAAATCGGCCTTCGTAACACAAACTCAACACCGTTGTAGCAAATAATACTCATACGGCCGAATACTGAAACAGTAGTAAAATTAAGTAACGCTCAAGCCAGTGAATAGGAGGGCTATTATTTTATATAAGCGTTTCAGATTTCGGCCGCTAGAGCTTCAAAACACTCGTTTCCTTTGGGACCGGGTGCACCACACACCTAGACTGACTTCGCCCCACTTTTTCGTTCTCGCCCCGCTTTTCTCTCTTCGCCCCGCTTTACCCTCTTTGCAACCCGCCCCGCTCTGCCCGTGGCTCCCCACTTCGGAGTTGCGCATGTCTTGGCGCATGGCTGTTGCGATACCGCATTGGAACATTCGCGAACATCAATGAGTTACGTCACCGGTCACAACACGTGGAGGCCGGTTCCGTTGTAAACACTCATCTCGTCTGACGATTTATGATTCATCATCATCATGGTCATCATGGTCATCATTGTCATTGTACTCTATACATATTTCAGATCCAATTTAAGCTTTTTGTAAGAAAAAAAAACTACTAATTTAAATGTCACTTATTTACCGCGCAATAAAGAAATACAATGAAATATTAATTTTACACCTCAATAGTTTAAAAGGTAAAATAACATGTATAATATAAAAATTGTATATTTATAGTCTTATATAATAACTAAATTATTATCTAAACTATATAATTATATAAGTTATTGTCTAAATGAAAAAGAAATAACCTAACCAAGAGCATGTTATGACATGTCTAAGGAGGGTTCCGTAACTATAACCGCGTAAAAGGTTTTTTTCAAATTACTTCAAAAATTACTGTCCGATTTCGTTAAAATTAATTTTCCTAAAGAGCTTTTAGTTGTCAGCATGGAAAATTGCAAGTTTCAAAGTCTCATAGTTTAGAAATGCCAGGGGGGACCAACTTATAAACCACTTTGGAGGCCGATTACTCATAAATGGTTTTATACATGATTTTTTTACAAAGACCTATTCAACATACACGATGGGGTAGGTTAAAAAAAGGTTTTTCATCACCACTTCACATGTATGGAGAGCCACCCCTAAAATATAAAATAATAATTATTTTATGATGCTCAAACTGAGATCTTTAGACAATCTATAACTATACCAAAATTCATCAATTTATATTCATAATTCCAGAAGCTAGAAGCACGGACAGTCAGACAGACAGACGGACGGACAGAGCAAAACTATAAGGGTTCCTTATGTATTACGGAACCCTAAAGAAAGCTATAGGTAAAAAACTGATTCTAGGTCGGAGGCTGCGGGTAGAGTACTTGCGGGTACTTTAAAATAAATAAAATTATTTATTGTATATAGCCATGGATGACCAAAAGGAAAAATATTGCGGGATTAACTGTACTATTTATCCTTCAAGAGTCAGTTCACACCGCGACGAGACGCGACGCTACGCGGGGCTGCATTTTTAAGAGACCTATTAAAATGCACTTTATTTAAAACGTCTGATTTCAAGAGTTCGAATTTCGAGCTCCGTAGCCCGGTGCCGCTTTTGCAATGAAACTTGTATCTTCTTGAATAGCGAATAAAATCAATTTTGAATGGCTATTGTAAAATGCAGCGCCACGTGGCGTCGTGTCTCGGTGTGAGCTGACCCTAATAGTGTAGCTAAAATACCACATATAACTACAGTTTATATTCGATTCGCCAATATTACAACTTACAATGTCATTATAAAGACCATTTTTTTAAGAAAGTTTTTTTTGTTAAGTTTTTTTTCATGTGTTTGATTTGAGACACATAGACACGTCAAGCTTATAGCACTCCTGTTTTTGCATCGGGGTTTTTTTTTAACAACGATTTAAAAAATAACATTTCTCGCGTCTAGATTTTGAAATACACATTTAATTATATTTTTTAACAGTTTAGGAAACACTCTACTGAGTGATGTACTAATTAATTGAACAAAACCGCCAACCACAGAATACGAAACGTGTTTACGTAAGAGAATACATTTCACAGTATTGCATATTTGGTGAATGCATGGTTTTAGTTTTGGAGGTCAGAAACGAAAGCATGCACACTAAGCATGTAGGTGCACTCTACCTGGTAAAAATAAAGAAGCCTGTAGATCGATTCTGCTAATTGTACAAACAGTTTCGATGCAGTCTCGACATTATGTTAAAACAGTAAAATGGTATTCTTGTAAACGTCAAACCAACGTTTAACGCGTTTTTATTGGTCCAAACTCCAAAAAACTCCAAAGGATCTGTCAGCGACTGAACATGTATTGTACATGTTCAAGGGCGGTTATTCGCTAACCATGAGGAGATCTGCGTGCTCGTTTTTAGTCCCACCTACTAACTAGTCAGAATACCTCAAAGACCCTCTTAACATACGAGTTACGACTAAGCACGACAGGTACGCAGGAAAGGTTAATTAGTAGTTTTGTCATGTTATTAGTCAATCATGAAGACCAACTTGAAATCATTGTAGTCTTGACTCTTGGGTGACTCACGAGTTGACCTCTAAGCGTTTTGCGACTAAACGAACTCATGTTAAAATATATAAACTTGTAACTTTAAAATGATTTACTGCTGGGAAATCACATATTACAATTTTGTTACCATAAATGTCGACTCTACGTCCCTTTATGTTGAAATTGATTGATGATTTAAAAACTAAAGGACGGACGTACATTTTACAGAAATAATCTTTATACAAGAAAGAGTTACGCCATCTTGATTACAGAAGATTTTCTCAATTAAATGCGGACTGATTAAACTGCGAAAAGAAAATGTCAAGATGACAAAATAACCTCAACAACTGGCCCAAACAATCACAAAAGTTAGTTTAACTGTGGATACTTTTTGCCTCGACATGCCTCGTCTATAATAGGTATATAGGTGTATGTGAAATTAGCTCTATTATTTGTAATTTTTGACACTACATTAATTTTACTTCAAATTAATTTTTGTGGTTATATTAAAAAAAGACACCCCGTTTTCGTAGAAAACAGAAAACAGCGCCTGTCTTACTCGAAAAAAGCAAAGCTTGTGCTGTTTCTTAGAAGTCAGAATAATGTTCTCGAGAACCTGCAACTACGCAACCGATTTTGTAAAGGCCTCAGTGTCAAGTTTATTTGCCTCTTGCAACACGTTACACGATGCACGATGTCTGCAGGAGACGTAAGTAATATGAAACATTAAAGTATTTAAACGTGCAATGGATCAAACAAACTTGGCATTTTTGAACGCCAAGTACGTAGGTACGTTGTGTTTAAATTTCTTGAAAATTGCACAAAGAAAAGTCTGAGCTACGTGAGCTCGTCACTATATTAGTCTAGTTCACATAGTTGCAGACTACAATGTCCTAATATCGACGACGATGGAATCATACACCTAAACTAGATTTTGCGCGCGTTCCACATTCATCCCATTCCACTCGATGCACTCCCGTGGGGGAATTAATAAAAAATCCTTTTAAATAACGGATGTATACTTCATAATAACTAGCTGCGCGCCATAATTCAAATCAATGGGTACAACCAGTTGTTGATATTTCGCTTTCTTAGGTTCAGTTCATTGATCCCTTTTCTAAAAAACCATTCGGAAATAAATCAATAAAATCTTTGAAGGCGCTTTGGACTGCCTCATCGGAGTTGAATTTTTTCCCTTGCAAGAAGTTATCCAAATTTCGAAAAAAATGGTAATCTGTTGGAGCAAGGTCCGGGGAGTACGGTGGATGTCTTAGACATTCCAATTGAAGCTCCTCTAATTTGGTAGCCGTCTGTTGTGCAGTGTGTGATCTAGCGTTGTCCTGAAGCAGCAGTGGCCTACCTGGCGTACTTCGTAGAGCGAATGACCGACCTCGGTTGTTTAGCAGCTAGCTTTTCCATCATGATTTGCAGTTGCTGGTAATTGATATCTGCCGTAATCGTCTGGCCAGATTTAAGAAAGCTGTAGTGAACAACACCGGCACTAGTCCACCAAACGCTCACAAGTAACTTTTTTTGAGTCAATTTTCGCTCGGGGCAGGCTTTAGCTGGTTCGCCAGGGTTCAGCCATTGCGATAAGCGTTTCCAATTATCAAATATACCGTACAGGAGCCACTTTTCATCACAGGTAGTGATTCGATTTAAAATCCCGTCATTATTGTGCCGGTTGAATAATGTAACGCAGCAGCCGACGCGCGTTTATCGGTTTGCTGCACTCAATTCATGAGGTACCCACCTTTCAAGCTTTTTCACCTTCCCAATTTGCTTCAAGTGGATTAAATCAATTTTATCACTAACACCGCAACTTGCAGCTAACTCGGACGTGGTTTGCGATGGATCCGCTTCCACAATATCCTTCAATTCTTCATTATCAACTTTTGTCTCCGGCCGTCTTAAGAGCTTGTTCTGCAGGTCGAAATTTCCAGAACGAAAACGTTAGAACCAAAAACGTACTGTTCTTTTGCGACACCGCCGCCATACACATCATTAATCCTTCGAGCCGTTTCTGCAGCACTGGATCTCGTACTCGAAAATAATACTATATTTCAAGTTTTCCAGTTTGTAAACAGTGACGCAAAAAAAACCAAGAGGAAAAAACAAATGAATTACGGTTTTCGAAACACAAATGCATGAGTAAATAGCGGTATTTGAAATTGGAATTCCTAACCAAATAACCAAAGAAGATATATTTGAGATCAAAGTGCCAGTACGACAAAATTCTAATAATACGTAATCAATCTGTATTTATTAGCCCAAATATTAAATTTCATGGAAATCGGGGCAGATTTTAAATATTTTTCATTCAAACTTTCAACCCTTATTTTACAACCTCAGAGGGTGAATTCTAATAAAGCATGAAACACGTATTTAATGAAATATTCAAATAAATACTAAGAATATTGAAAAAAAGGTTATAACTCATTGTCAAGACCACTAGAGCAGAGTGGCAACGTGTTTTCACTCGCTAATTTGCGCGTCCGAGTTTCCGTATATCGACCTTCGTCCGATTGCGTAATATTGTCCTTGACGATAGTGTGTCGATATTCTACGTCGATTATCTATGTAGTACGTACCCCGTATGGCTACGGGAGGCTAGCGTGGTTGACATAGGTGTCACTTTAGGGGAGCTGTGGGAACGTGTAATTAAACTCTTGCAATGAAACGTGTATCTTTTTGTGCAGTGAATAAAGCTTAATTTTTAATAGCGCTCTTAAAAATCGTCTCGTTTCTCTGTATTATCGCGCTTGTGCACACACCATATACTTATTAATTGTTATGTAATTAAAGATATAATACTATGTACATTAAAGATTTGCGTTCTAATACTCTAATAATATTTGCTCAGTCGACACGATTTACCTATGTACATTTCCCTATTTATTTATATCGCCAAATTGAGTCTCTGCATTTCGACCTTGATTTTTGCCGAACACAAAGAATATACCAAACGTAACATC
This sequence comes from Phengaris arion, assembly GCA_963565745.1. Lineage (NCBI taxonomy): Eukaryota > Metazoa > Arthropoda > Insecta > Lepidoptera > Lycaenidae > Phengaris > Phengaris arion. The sequence goes on along the minus strand of OY751441.1, from coordinate 15,756,731 downwards.
ACCCAAAATAGCATAATACAATAACTCCACTATGCTATAAGAGCAGAAGTTCAAAACCTACAACAGTCAACACACCAGGGAGAGTCTCGACGAAAAAGGTTGGGAGACCCTGTAAAGTATAAAATGACCAGCACAGATACTAGACAAGTTTCGCAATCCTTCGGATCTCATGTCCAGAGATTTCGTAACTGTTGTAATAAAATACTAAAATGTTCCTAGCACCGAGGAGAACAGGCAGCTCACGTAACCGTCTTTATTATAAATTAATATTTTTCACAAAAATCTGTCGGCCGATTCTGCTAATTAAATCTTACTACAGTTCGATGCAGTCTCGATATGTTAAAACACCAAAATTGTATTCTCATTAACGTCAAACCAACGTCAATCGCGTTTTGATTGGTCCCAACTCCAAAAATTAGTTTATGATATCAGTAATACTTACTTATTATTATTGTAATATTATGAGACATGATCATTATTGGAGTTTACTCCTTAAGAATCGATAATCATATAAGGCCCCCGGTATGAAAAAAATATGAGCAGTAACATCTACTGAACGAATGACAGCGTTACGTTTTCGTGCGCAACCTATTCTGCGCACCTGTCACTTTTTTTCACATGGCGCGAATTTTTGAACTCAAATCGATCGCTAAAGTTTTTGTTCCTTCTGAGGGACGTGTTTTACTTTTTAGAGTAAACTCCAGTCGTGCGTCGGAGCTGACACACACTTTTTTTTTCTTATTTATATTTTCGTACATATTATAATAGGTCATTTTCTTATTTAATTAACATATTATATTAGCACATTACATCATATCAGGTAGCCAGTTTCATCAGTGTGCAGAAACAGAGAGCAGATTTAAATTACACCCATACATCTTTGTCATTAATGTAATCTTGTATCTTATAATAAGCTTTTGATATTAGAACTTCTTTAGCATGCTACCTAAACTTAGTTTCAGTAAGGTTTGTTACTTTCGCTGGTATTTTATTATAAAACCTAACACAGTTACCCATAAATATTTTTTTTGTTTTGCTAAGTCTTTAAGTTGGAACCTGAAGCTTATTCTTATTTCTAGTTCATCATGATCATGATTGTCAGATTTCTTCTTGAAAAGAGTTATGTTCTTTCTGGTGTACATAATGACCTCATATATGTACGATGATGGTAGGGTAAGTATCTTTACTTCGTTCCTGAATTGTTCTCTAAGAGATTCGCCAGTCTTCATTTTAAATATTGCTCGCACTGCCCTTTTTTGCAGAATAAATACTTAACCAAAATCTGCAGCTGATCCCCATAATAAGAGTCCATAAGAAATTACACTATGAAAATATGAGCAATAAAATACTCTGGCTGTATCAACATATGTAAGTTGACGAATTTTTCGAACGGCATAGGCAGCGGAACTTAATTTATTAGACAGAATCTCAATATGTTGACATCATTGCAGCCTAGCATCCAATTTAATTCCCAGAAAAGTTGTCATTTTTTCTAATTAAATTCTAACATTATCTATTTTTACTACAGAATTTACTTGCATAACATTAGGAGACGAGAATCTGATACATTTAGTTTTGTTTGCGTTTAAAACTAGATTATTTGTATTAAACCAGTCATGAACTTTACTCAAATGTGTTATTAACTTGTACTAGTTCACAATCCTTTCGGCCAACATTGAATAATAGTGATGTATCGTCAGCGAATAAGACAGCCTCAGCATACCTATCTATCATGTATGGTAGGTCATTAATATATTATACGAGAAATAGGAAAGAGCCTAGATTTGAACCTTGAGGTACTCCGATTTCAACGTATGATCCGGATAACATTACACCATCGATTGATACTTTCTGAGTTTTGTTAAACAGATATGATTTAATCAGGTCTAACGCATGACTACAAATACCATATTATTTAAAGATTCATTATAAGAATATTATAAGAATAATATCAACACAATCGAATGCCTTGGAAAGGTCACAAAATATTCCGATAACATCTTGTGATCCCTCCCAAGCGTCAATTATTAGTGATATTAATTTAGCACCTGCAGAAGTTGTTGATTTGCTAAATCCATATTGACGACCATGAAATATTTGAAACCTATTAAAATGTACTTGTAATTGGATAAGCATTATGTTTTCAAAAACTTTACTTAATGATGGTAAAAGCAGAGACAGGTCTGTAATTATTAGAATTTGTCTTACATCCTGCCATAAACAAGGGTATTATTTTACTGATTTTCATCAATTCCGGGAAAGTTCCCTTTTTAACACAATAATTATATACGGTTGATAATATCGGTGCAATTGTATCTATAATAGAGGCTAGTAATTTCACTGATATACCCCACGTATTTTCTGTATTCTGTATTTGGATCATCTTAAACGACTTTTTTATATCATTATCATTAATCGTCTTAAATTTAAATTCTTCGTCTATCGATATGTTTAAATGACTTTTTAAGTAATTAAATGCTTTATGAGTGGATGGTGCAAGCTCTTTAGTGATATCTTGTGTTACATGAGCAAAATAGTTTTCAAAATGCTGAGCTACTTCGAATTTGTCAGATTCCAGCGCGTCATTGATTTTTTAAACTATTGTATCATTATTGTATTTGTTTCTGCCAGTTTCTGTATTTTTTGCCTTCCAAGTTGCTTTGAAGTTATTTTTTGATTTTAATATATTATTTCGGATATTATTAGATTTAGCTTGAATTATGCATTGTTTAAAAATTTTAGAGTATAATCTGACATAATTAATAAATGATTCATCTTTATAATAAGATTTTCATATAGTGTCCATATTGTTCATAAAGTGTGTCTCTACGTTTCCTTAGACCCTTAGTAGCCTCGTAATTGAAAACGGTTTTACTTATTATTATTTGACGTTTTGTAAATATATCGTATGTTTTAAAATATAGTCAAAAAGATTACTAAGCAATATAACTGGGTCGTTGTCAGGTTTTATAATATATGGTGGAAAGTTGTCTATTTTTCCTTTATATAGCATAATTCTAGACTATGTTATATGCCTTACTTGAAATTATAAGTTTATTTTACAATTTTCTTTCTATTTGTTGACCTATTGTGATCCTGTAGATAGCACCCCACTTATAACAATCTTATAACGTTACAATTTGTCGCAAAGTTATCGATACATGTTGCAGATATAGGAGTGATCCGTGTAGGTTCTTTAAATAAGTATTCTAAGTCAAAATATTTTAATAAAGATGAAATATTATTTTTGTATATAGATTCTACCAAAATGTCAACATTAAAGTCTCCACAGACAACAATTTGTTCTTTGCAATTAAATATTTTAGTTAAAATGTCCATCCACCATTACAGACGAAATCGAAAATCCATTAAAGTCAGAAGGGGGTTTATAAACACATAAAAACAAGTAATTATGTATATCTGCACATGCAACCTCACATACTCGCTCCACGGAAAAGTTAAAAATACCTTAAAAGTAGTGACTACTTTTAAGGTATTTTTAACTATGAGTTTAAGTAGTTGAATAAAATATGGATTTTACAAATTCCAATTTAAATACAATATTAAACGCAAGAATTACAAAAGCATTTTAATCTAATCATCACTTATGTGACTTACCTGAATTCAATTGTTTTAGATTTTTACGAAACAGGTGAACATACAATGTCAAGTCAATGTCAAATGCGCTGACGACGCATTTCGACTAGCTAAAGTCGGACGGACATTGGACAACAGTTGCGTAACTCTTGTCAATTCCGGGCTATTGTGAAAGAATGGTTTACGGCTACAATATTCAAAATGACTTGTTTGTTTGAAGTTGCTTGAGGTTAGAGTGACTTAAAAACTACTTTAATAAAAAACATTTAAGACGCATAGCTATGTTGTTAGCATTTAATATATTAATAAAATGCAGCACAGATAATCTATCAACCAACATGGCGAATAGTGTTTTTGGTGGTTTTTAAAAAGTGTATTTAAAAAAAAAATTGTAGGTTTTAGGTTTCAAAATAAAGTTATATTATTTTTTTGTGTGTAATGAAACAATTATTATGAAGCGTTTAGGACATAAGTAAACACATGGTCAAGTAGCCTATTACTAATAGGTATAGATGTCATCTTGACGAAATTCCTATGTATCATTGTTTGTTATGGTTTTTGCCTAGACATGTGGGTATTTCATTGACTAAGTTAGGTATATTATGATATGATACAATTGGCGTAAAATTCTTCTTGTTTGTAAGCGATGCATACCTGAACAATGAACATATTTATTATTAATCGTATATTATGTATTTATTACATATTTTATTATGGCAAATGTTATCTCTCTTATACTTTAAACGAGACAATCTTGTATAATGTATATATAATCGTAATCTCAGCAAGAAGAAGAAGAAGAAGAAGCCCTAAACTGTATAGGTAGGGATTTGGATGAGGGTCTTCTAAAGGTAAGTGGTAAGTGAAGCCAATAGGAATGGAGTTATAGGAATCCTATGCCACTGCTGCGCAGGTCTAGCAGGTCTACCCACACACGTTGTAGTTTATCTGCGCAGGCATACCTAGACCGAGGCACAGGTAGACCTCTCCGGTGGAATGTTCAATGTAGGGTGTATGGCTAGCATTAGACATCTCTGAAATGTAGATTTGATCATTGGAGAGATATATTAAACCTGTTATTGGCTATTGCGCTTCGAGAAAATTCGAGTCACCAATTCTCAGCTGAAAATGGAAAGGCTTTCAAATTTCAATTAGATGTCGTCTCAGGCCTTTTGAAATCACATTACATCCCAAAAATTACTAGAATCTGCCTCTACATTTTTCTTCTTTTCTGGTTGGCTGCTTTTGGCTTCGAACCCGCAACCTGGGTGGTTGCACACAGCAACAGCACGCAACCATTAAGTCTGCCGGACATATAAAAATGCACTTTGCACATAATAATCTGATAAGCTTTTAATCTCTTATTTGTTTGCGTTTTGACGTAAATTAGTTCATAATCAATACTGAGTTTACATCGTCTAAACATGCATATAGGTACGTATTCAATAACCTACCCAAACGATAAAAATAGCCAAGACATCATTTTTGCAGTAGGGTTGCAGATCTGTTAATGATTTCTCTGAAATGTTATTTTTATAAACAAAAGAAAGAGAAGAATAATAAAATATACTACAAGTTTATAATGTAAATTTGGATTATAATTTATAACTTATAAGGTTTAATAGTCGGGTAACTAGGTAACCCTATTAGGTTATTACACTGTTAAGTAATTAAAACTACATTTCAAAACCACAATGGAAGTTGGAACGTCCTCATTCCTCATACTATAAGTATTATGATTTATGACGTCACAAAAATAGCAACTACAAATACCACTGCTCTTTTCCAGTTATGTTTTTCCCTAATGAAATACATTATCGGGTACTTCCCACTAATCATAATAGTATTTAATTATAAAAACCTATAATGGGTTGTTAACTGTGGTAGCGCAGGCATACGACTCATGAAAAAACCTTGGGACTAAAAACCTAACTCTCATAACTATCTGTGATCATCGCCCTGAAGGCCATTTCTCGTAACTGTTTGTGATCATAATCCTGAAGCCCAATTCTCGCAACTATTTGCGATCGTAATCTCGTTTCATCTTCGCACACGCGCGCGTCTATCTTATGAAGCTATAGCGTGACAGCGCACGTACCGTAACGGGATTATGATCACAAATAGTTAGGAGACTTGGGCTTCTTGTCATTTGCCCAGCAGTAGGAGCTTTTTATGTAGAAACTAGAAAGTGTTATAGTCTAGAACTTATTTAAAAAATATTTGCAAAATTAATTGTAGGCGATGTAGCGTTAGATAGAGCCCACCCATGACGTGATAAAAATGCAAAATACATACTGATAAACCCCTGATAATGGACGAATATTATAAAAACAGTATTATTATGAGATTATTGAAGTTATTATAATTCTCATATCATAATAACAATTCTTATCAGTCATAAAATAAGTTGAACTGAAATATTTAAATATTCAGTAATAAGATTAACGTTTTTATAAAAATCAAAACTAAACACACTGACTTCAGAAACATAGTAAATAAATCAGTAATATTATATTGAATATTTTATCTATCTTTTGACTTAGCGGTTAGCAACAGATGGTTCAAATCATTAGATATTGAATAGTTAGATAGCTTTCTATTTCCCTCGACAGATTTAGGATCTTATTCTTATTAATACTTATGTTTTGAGTTAATAAAACCTCAAAATGGTTGATCAAAAAAATGTTCGTCGTATTATACTTCTCACTCTTCTAACTCTTTAAACTTCAATAAAAATATTTGTATCAGTGTTTTGATTCACCTACACACACAACAATGCACCTAGAGCTCGTAACGAGTAAAAAAAATTAAAAATCAGCAAAATTGTATCTAACTCACTTCATTAATTAAAATGTTGTCAATCCTTATATCTCCATAGTGACAGATAATAAAACGCGCTGTTATTATTGCAGTACCCTGACGCAAGTCTCGGCGGTCAGGGGTCGCACATCGGGGGCTCGCCTGCTCAGATTATAGCTCATTGTATGCTCTCACATGTTTCATCATAATATGACGAGCGCGAGCGTAAGCTGGTTTACTCCTTCCGATCTATGCGACTGCAACCGAGACCGGGTCACGCGACCCACTGCTTAGTATGAATTTATATGGAGCACTAAACAAATCGCGCGACCGGTGGGCGCGGCCAGAGAACGTGATTCATTAGTTCACTGGTCGCGGTGGCATGTCGCGGTGGCATGTCGCGGTAGCATATCGTGGTTGTGTGCCTTTGTGTTGTGCATGTGGCTTTAGTTAATTTAACCGACAGCTATTATAGGTCACATTACACAATACATATTATAGTTTTTTCAAACGCTACTTAATGTTAGAGCCCTAGATGTCTGTCCAATGGCTGCCACACTCTGCTTGAAAGAATGACAAGGACAGCACGTGACTTAACTTCGTAATTTACGTAGTATTCGGTCATTTTTATCCGACTACGGCGATGCCAAAAGGCTAATGATTTTAGCAGTCTATGTATGTACTATGTACATGTTTATTTTTTTTTTCAAATTCAAAAAGTATGTATAACTTTTGCAACGTAGCGTCTAAACTATTGATCCGATATTAATGATTGAGGTGTCAATAGTTTCGTAATAATAGACCGGGTGACATAGGCAAAATTTTCATATAGGTACGTAGTCGAGTCGGAGATTTAAAAAAAATGTTCGTTTGATGCATGTCAGCAACAAGAGGCGTTTATAATACAATTACTTTATTTTCATGTTACCTAATATAATAGTAGATACACGATTCTTTACCACATAACGACAAGAAGCCATCTCTAGACAATCATATAACGCCACTAAGAAACTAAATAAAAACATGTAGCCAAGAGAAGTTTACTAATATACAATATATTTTAAAGTCATTAACTATTTAAATAATCGTTAGATGATAGTAATAATGTTTATAATAATTTACTACCTGACAAATCTTTATAATAATTAGCAGAAGAGCGCCCATTAGGCGTTCTTCTGCTAATTATTTTCATGAGAGAGATTCATTCATTCATTAACATGAAACTCTCGCGCACCACGTAATATGCAAAAGTCTCAGATTATTACGCAAAAGTATTGTTGAGTCTTCATCGCGACATCGTATTTCATTACCAAATTGAGTGTAGGTTTTCATACAATTTGTGTGTGACGTAAGCAATTAACTTGTCTGACTTCCCACAAACAGAATCCAAATCAATCTTTATACTCATTCAATTACAGAGGACCCATATAAATGTTAATAAGTACTTAGGAACCATGTCTACGCGTCTGGAAACTTCGAAGGGGTCGATTGAATTATTTCATTCCTATTTCCTAATATTTTTTGCGTGATACTTTGTGCACGACTTTGTCCCCTCTGAAAAATAAATGAAAACCATATTATTCAACTGCACTGTGTCTGATTTATGCGGGATTTACATGGGTTGATTTTCGCCGTGTGCCAAGTCGCTTGACAAATCGCCTCATTTTTGTTGGCAAATTTGCCGGTTGAAGCGGAAATCAACCCATGTAAATCCCTAGGGAACTCTAGGGTTCGTCGATCTCGCCGAGAAGTCCCGAGAAACATGAACGAGGAACGTGTCTCGCCTTCTCCTTGTCGCCGTGAGTCTGGATGATGCACAAAATTATGGGTTTGGAAAGAAATATGCATTGCATACGTGTTCACATCTATTACGCCGATTACACACCATCAGGTAGCTTAAGAAATAGATGCTGCAGCTGTAGCGAATAGCAATCAAGCCAGATCGATTTTTTTACCATTAAAAAAAAACTCATTTATAAACAATTGGCAACAAAGTTCGATAGCTTTGTTCTAAACAAACACTGTTGTAAGAATCTTTTGATGAGATCAATTAGTGTTACATAATTACCATCATTACATCCAAGGAAACTTACCAAGTTCATATGTGTACGAGATGCGTGCTGTATTTAGCACAATCTTTAGGGTTTTATTGAACTACAAGGAAGGAACCCTTATAGTTTCGCGCTGTCCGTCCGTCTGTCTATCTGTTCCAACTTCTGTCATCCCACTACTATAATTATAAATTCTACTATCCTAAGTGTAAAGTAAATGTGTAAGTTTGTGAGGATGAATGGATGGATGTTTGTTACTCTTTCACAAAAATCTACTGAACGGATTGGTTTTATGAAGGGACCACAGTGGTCCCTCATTAAGCCTAAAGTTTCAAAAACTTACGATTAGAGGATTCTCGTATTTTTGTCCTCCAAAGATACGTGGGTAAGTTTTGCATAGTAATTAAACACAATTGCTAAGTAAATATGTAATTTATATGCTATAAATAGCGTCTGTGGTTAAGATAGTATAGTTTTATCTCCGTTATAGTGATAGTTCTTATAGCGACAATAATAAAGGCCTCCACAAACGAGGCCGATCGTTTCAGTTAGAACTGACGTCACATTTTCTGTCTGACGTTCGGCCCTTACATTAAGAACGCCTAGATAGTCTTCAAACAAACGCATCGTACAAAGTGAAGCAAGCAACAGATACTCGTAGATGTAGGCGTAAGCATAACATACCGACACGCAAACAAACAAAACTTTAAAGTTGTGGAGTGTGTAGGTAGGTACTCTTTAAATTGGAATTATTGTATTTGTTTTTCTTAATATCTTGAGATGTAAAAATATAAATTATATTTCATTTTAAACCATCTAAACACAATTTGTGAACTTTATTTATATTAAACGGATATTAGGGAATATTTTAAGGATTATCTTAATTAATTGGCAATACTCTAATTTGATAGTTAAAAAAATCAGAAAATATTATAAAACTTTATCTTAGTTGCAACTATTAGTTAGTAATGAAAATTTTGAAATAAATTTATTTTTACTAGTAACACTTTTACAATTCACAATAGGTCAGTAAGATGGCGACTTAATATGATTTTATTTTAAAATGTTTTAAAAAAAATGACTTAATACAAGTCAAATTGTTCGGACATAACATTTCATACTTACATATGAAATGTTATGCCCGAAGCTTTTTTAATTCTTTTCCGATGCATTGTGACATCAAATAACGACACAAATCTTCATAATGTTTTTGATAGTCGGAGATGTATGCACTAGCACTTGACCTTGACAACTGACGGGTCGTTCGAACAAACTGAGCCTATATGGCTCAGTATGATTTACTTCACTTTCCATGCGCGTACCCGGTTTCTAGGCGTTTTAATCTATGTTTCGGCCTATGAACGGATTCGAGCACATACACGGAAAATTGGCGCGAGCTTCGGTCGTGTTTTTAGGGTTCCGTAATACTTAAGGAACCCTTATAATTTCACTCGGCCCGTCCGTCTGTCTGTCTGTCCGCCGCTCTCCTAGCTTCTGTAATACCTTTATGACAATAACTTTGTAGTAATTCAAAGAAAACCTATTGCGCGTTGATAGTTACGGAACCCTCCTTAGACATGTCGTGACATGCTCTTGGTCAGTTTAGGCTATTATTTTATTTATTAATTGTATTTTGCTGCAATTATTGTAATCACGCTATCGACAAAATCGAATTATTGTGTCATACATTTTTCCAGTAATATGTTATAGAAATCATTTCTCTTTGTTTTATAGTAATAATCTTTAGTTTACTGAAAACAGAATAAAATAAAATTTGAGGCTCACATACAACAAACGTGATTTTTTCCGTTTTGTACGGAACTCATCTTGCCGACTCGCACTTGACCGGTTTAATTTTACACTCGAATTTTATTACTGTTCAGTCCAATTTCATTGCCCTTCAGTCCATCCGTACAGGTCAGAATTAATGTTGCCATCTTAGTTGTTTTACAAAGTTGTAGTAGTAGTAGTATATTCAAACAAAGTAGTAGTGTAGTCGGTACTCTTTTAGTAGTTTTTTAGTAGAAAACGACGCGAGCTTAGTAGTTTCGTAAAAACAGAGTTGGCAACACTGCAACGAATCGCTTCAGTCCATACGGCCGACTGATGCGATCTCGAAATTGCACACAGACGATACGATTTTTCATCCGTTCAGGCCGAACTGAAGGAAAACCGGACCGTGTATGGGACCCCTAAGAAGTCATGTTTCTAACGCTGAGGCCATCTCGAGGCAGATTTCGCTTATCTGTTTGACATTGGGTTTTCGCAAAAAGAATAGTTAAATATGCGATTATAAGAGAAAATGTTTAGCATAAATAAGTATATTGTATTAACCGCTTACGGATTGTGTCGCGGTTAGGTTAGCTACCAGGGGTTGAAATCGAAAAGCCGGTTGCATGTGTTAAAAAATCCTCATTTCTGTTATAAAGTCCGGTCTTTTGTCGTAAATAAAACTCAGTAGATTATAACTACGTTTTATTATGATTTACTACAATATTATTTGTACATAACTAATAGTCACACAATATAATTTCAATCATCTTGTACTTATTTTCTTTTCCAGTAGCTACTGTAGCTTTTAAAAAATTTTTTTTTGTAGAAATTTCAATATTGACTATTCATTGATATAATTAAATATCCGGTCTCGAATGAAATCCGGGCGTAGTCCGGTCTATATCATTAAAATCCGGTCTAGACCGGATTTATCCGGTCAGATGGTCACGGGAGGACTGAGGTGACAGTTGTCCTATTTGTTAAAGTTGTTCAAACCAGGGACCGACAAGCGGCTTAATATGAATACCCTTTAAATAGATAATCCTTTAACAAAATATCCCAAAATTAAGGAAACACTGTTTATAAGATAACCCAGCTATTAGGGTTACCCTTTTAAAGGGGATATTTAAGCAATATCGAAAAACTAACCGCTAACCTTTTCTAGAAAGGGTTACCCCTTTAAAACAGGGTAAGCGCTTAACCCAGTTCGAGCAGTATTTGGCTTTCCGCTTTCCTTTGAAAGGGTTACCCCTTCAAGTAAGTTAAGCGCTTAATAAACCCTATGAACTGGGAAACCCTAAAGAAAACGTAAGCGCTTCCTGGTTTGGGTTTCCGCTATTCAAGGGATTTTATCCCCACACACGTCCGATTTTTGGTTCTGATTTGTGATTGGTATTTCATATTAGTTGGCAATTTAGTTTCTTCGCGTCTCTCGCAGATCGCTCAACTCAGTGCTTGTTACTAGCGTAGCTAGTAGTAGCTAGTAGTAGCTTGAGTACTAGTTTAGTGATCGTGTGATGTATTGTGATTAAAGTGAGCATTTTTTAATGATGTAGGCAACTGAGGAGCTAAAGGAGTGTATTCGCCGTGCTCTTGAAAGTAAGTGATTACCTCACAGAACACTAATAATTACCTATCTACTTATTGCTAAGCAAGCCGTAAAACGAGCATACAAAGCATACATAAGTAGATATTTATCTACTTATGTATCTACTTATGTATAAGTAGATATTTGTGTCATTATCAGCGTGAAGGGACCTTATTGTCGGTATTGAGTTATTTGTATCCCCATAATCTACATTTAATAAGCTATCCAACTATGTAAATAACATGCGTGTATGGCACTGCTATGCGCCAACACTATCCGCACGTCTAAAAAAACACAAGCTCGAGCACCAACTGACGCACTGACAAGTGACGAAAAAACGAATTAACAGGCGGGTACGCAGCGAGTGAGCGAGTGGGCAGAGCCGACGCCACGAATCAGAAAGAGTCGACAAATCCTTTGATACACGCCGCCACCGCGCACAGTGGTTCCAATTCCAAAATTCGTGGACATAGACCCCGAAGTCGGAATTTCGACTTGATTTTTTTTTCTGTGATAGAAAACAACATTTCAAACAACTTTTACTTTTGTACAATTCTTCGAAAAACTTATATTTTTCAAGAATTAAAATAAATTAAAAAAAATTGTATGGAGAAAAACACATTTTTTTTTTTCTTCAACTGCCGTAGTTTGCGGGGTGTTTTAAGGCATAGGCGTATTAGATAAGGTGACAAGGAATATAAAAAGAATTTTATTTGGTCTCGCAGAGTGCGGCCGCGCAAGAAAATTAAGTTTAATTTTTTTTTATGAAAACGCTTTTTTTACAAAGAATGAAATGTTTTTCGTAATGTTTTACTTCTTTTTTGTATTTTTACTTTTAATTATATCATCTAAGAGTGAAATATCCCATAAAATACTATAAAAATGGTTTTTGTTGAACATTTTAATTTTATTTTAATTCATTTTTTTACAAAGTTAAGACTTTTTTTAGGAATGATTTGTTACTTAGAGGATTTGTTGGCGGGATTAAACGTCTTGGGGGTCCAAGCAGGGTCTTTGGGGGCTCAAATGGAGTTGAGGTTGGTCTTAGCGGTCCACATTACGTTCTATTTAGAAATTCCTACTATTTGTAATAACTCCCGCAATAAAAATATTTTGAACAAACATCGACTATGACCGGATAGTGCAAAGTTTGTATACCCGGTCATAGATGATGAAGGGTTAAAAATGATATGAAAGTGGGGTCTTGACGGCTTCTAATCACAGAGTATCTATAAACAACGGTGGAATCTAGAGGCTTCCGAGTACAATATACGTCATGACCAGTGTCGTCCCACTTCGACTGGTAGATGGAAATGAGTTGATTGTTTGGGAGAATCCAGCTCCTTGTTCAACTTATTACTGTCGACCAGTCAAATTCACCTTCTCAACGGAAACTTCAGATTTCATAAAGGCTGAAGAGTCTGATATGAAGGTAGCGATTGCAGAATTGACTCCCACGCGTTATAATAATGCGGAGATATCCCACGAACTGCATATGACGATGATTGATGGGAAAGTGGTAAACAGAATAGCAGATGTTCCATCGCAAGCAACATGCCCCATTTGCTTGGCAACACCAAGTCAAATGAATAAACTAGATGTCTTGGCTCAAAAGTCACTTCGTGAAGAAATTTACGAGTATGGTCTATCCTCACTCCATATGAGAATTCGGTGTATGGAGTGTCTTCTTCACATATCGTATAATATGGACTTCATGAAATGGAGTGCTCGTGCTGGAGACCAGACATTGAAAAAAGCCAAGAAAGAGTGTACACAACAAGAATATCGTGAGCAAACCGGATTACTAATCGATATTGTGATACAGGTACCTACCTCATTTGCGAATTGAATGCTTTTTTTACTTGATTAGCTTTTATTTTTATAATTTAAGCCTATGATTAACTATTTTTTTCTTCAATTGACAGGGTTTTGGAACTACAAACGATGGAAACACTGCAAGGCGATTTTTTGATGACTATAAAAGGTCATCTAGAATCACAGGAATTGACGAAAACTTAATATTCCGATTTTCCGTGATTCTACAAGCCATATCTTCAGGAAAGTCGATAAATATTGAGGCCTTCAGATTATACTGCAGAGAAACAGCAGAAAAGTACGTCCAGCTTTACCCTTGGTATTATATGCCAACAAGCGTCCACAAACTTCTGATACATGGTGCTGATATTTGCAAACATTATTCAGTTTTACCCATAGGTAAGCCAATATTACTTCATTTTTATTTAATATAATATAGTGATTTGTTATTCTTTGGCTTACTCTAATGAAATTAAATTCCTTTTCTAGGTACTAAGGCGGGTCAATAAGTCCGTGACTTTTTGAATTTCTAACCTCCTTACTGAAAAAGCAACACTACTCCTGTCAACAGGCATCTGTCAGTTGACTCCTATCAAAATTTGAACTTGCTGCGTCAGTTAGTTTGTGTTTTACAGCTATCTTTATCAGACTATCCAGTAACTTAAGGAAACAATGGAAAAAAGTGAATTTCGTGTGCTTATTAAGCATTATTTTTTGCGAAAAAAAACCATTACCGAGACCAAGGCTAAGCTTGATAAATACTACGGGGACTCTGCACCATCGATTTCAATGGTAAAAAAGTGGTTTACTGAATTTCGTTGTGGCCGTACAAGCACTGAAGATGCCGAACGTCCTGGACGCCCAGTTGAGGTCTCTACACCCGAAACAATCGAAAAAATTCACGATATGGTGTTGGCCGACCGAAGATTGAAAGTGCAAGAGATTGTGGAAGCCATAGGCATCTCGCATGGCTCAGTGGTTTCAATTTTGAATGATCACTTGGGCATGAGAAAGCTTTCCGCAAGATGGGTGCCGCGTTTGCTCACAGTCGACCACAAACGCAATCGTGTAACAACTTCACAGGAAGGTTTGGCGTTGTTTAATCACAATATGGAGGAGTTTTTGCGCCGTTTTGTAACCGTGGACGAAACATGGATCCATCACAACACACCAGAGACCAAACAACAGTCAAAACAGTGGGTTTCGGTTTCGGTTTCGGTTTAGTGGGTTACAGGGTGAATCGGGGCCAAAGAAGGCCAAGGTGGGTTTGTCAGCCAATAAAGTTATGGCGACTGTTTTTTGGGATGCACGTGGGATAATCCACATTGACTATCTTCAAAAGGGAAGAACAATTAATGGGGAATATTATGCCAACTTATTGGACCGCTTCAATGAGGATTTGAAAAAAAACCGACCTCATTTGGCCAAGAAAAAAGTTCTTTTTCACCAAGACAATGCAAGGGTGCACACATGTGCAGTTGCCATGGCAAAAATCCATGAATTGGGCTATGAATTGCTCCCACATCCACCCTATTCTCCAGATTTGGCTCCGAGTGACTACTTCTTGTTCCCAAACCTGAAAAAATGGCTCGGTGGAAAAAGATTTGACTCCAATGATGAAGTCATCTCGCAAACAAAGGCCTATTTTGAGGACCTCGACAAATCATATTTTTTGGAAGGGATAAAAAAATTGGAGAAGCGTTGGACAAAGTGTATAGAGCTCAAGGGGGACTACGTTGAAAAATAAAATGATTTATTTATCAAAAAATCTGTGTTTTATTCCAAAAGTCACGGACTTATTGACCCGCCCTCGTATATTATCAGAAGAAGCATCAGAAGCTAGCAATAAGGATTTCAGAAAAGTAATAGAGGGACATACACGGAAAATAGGAAGGATCCAGACGAACGAAGATATTATTCAAGGTCTTTTGATTAGCTCTGATCCACACATTTCCAATATTAGACCTAAATTCTTCAAATTATCGCATCATAATTTACACCCTGAAGCAGTTCAATTACTTCACAACGATGATGTTGATGATGTTATAGAAGAAGAAGTAATGTTTATAGAGTCTCAAAACATTTCAGACCCTCTTGTTATGATATAGCATTTTCTTTAACTAAACAGACGTTTAATCCTGCTAACAAGTAACAAATCATTCCTAAAAAAGGTCTTAACTTTGTAAAAATAATGAATAAAATAAAATTAAATTTTTCAACAAAAACCATTTTTTATAGTATTTGATAGGATATTTCACTCTTAGATGATATAATTAAAAGTAAAAATACAAAAAAGAAGAACAACATTACGAAAAACATTTCATTTTTTGTAAAAAAAGCGTTTTCATAAAAAAAAAATTAAACTTAATTTTCTTGCGCGGCCGCACTCTGCGAGACCAAATAAAATTATTTTTATATTCCTTGTCACCTTATCTAATACGCCTATGCCTCAAAACACCCCGCAAACTACGGCAGTTGAAGAAAAAAAATAAAATGTGTTTTTCTCCATACAATTTTTTTTAATTTATTTTATATCTTGAAAAATATAAGTTTTTCGAAGAATTGTGCAAAAGTAAAAGTTGTTTGAAATGTTGTTTTCCATCACAGAAAAAAAATCAAGTCGAAATTTCGACTTCGGGGTCTATGTCCACGAATTTTGGAATTGGAACCACTGTGCCGCGTCTCGCCGACTAGTACCATCAAAGTCAGCTATCCCCAACCCGCAGCCTGCGGGCCGCATGCGGCCCGCCGGGACTTTATCTGTAGCCCGCGTGATGTTAAACTATTTTGAAATTCACACCCACCGGCAAAATAATGTAAAGTCGTCGTGAAAGTCGTGAAAATTTTTCGAAAAGTCGAAAATTTTTTCCACTTTTAAATCGTTAATTTTGAAGAACGTTATTTTTTAACCCTAAAAATTTTTTGTTGCGGCCCGCGACACCAAGACCAAAACATATTTGTGGCCCGTATGAAAAAAAGGTTGGGGACCACTGGTCAAAGTCTTTTAACCCGATAACGTGCCATACATATACAGCCTACAGGAAACAAAGTTAAACATTTTTAATTTTGGTCGAAACTACAGCCAGATTTGTGATGAAAAGTGGTAATTTCATAAAAAATTAGATTTAAAAACTTTTTTTCTGCAACCGTTGGACAAAATTGCTTAAAATAATTCTAGTATAGTATCGAATACTGCCTGGCGTGACCGAGGCGACCGGCGTGGCGAGTTCGACAGTACCTAAATAAGCACTAAGTATATTTATTAGTAGTGGAATATGTACTTACCTTAATTTTCTTTTTACATAGCCGGCACTGGCTGTGATTATTACTATTAGTCTCTTCATAATCAAAATATCTATGAACTGCATCTTTTTTTGGTGGAGGCATAGTAAAATAAAATATGAATGAAAAACCACGAGAAATGGAAAATATTTTTTGGATTGCGCCCGCGCGGAATTAATCAAAGAATGATGCAACAAAAACAAACAACTAACAAGTGTCAACAAGTTCGCAACGTGCACAGCGAGCAGTGCACAGGGGGTGCGACGGCGGCGGGTGGCAGGCGGTTCGGGGAGCATTTCAAACAACAAAGATTGTACTACTATACTAATAAGGCGTACTTTCGAATGAATAGGCGGCGCGACGTTTGATGTGCTGTGTACCACGCGCCGACGCCGCGCCTTCGTGTACAGCAAAAAGGAGTTACCGTAGTACACATAAATACGAAACTCGCTTGAGATGTGAGGCAGGAAAGCGCTTTATATGTGTAACCTCTTTGTAAAGGGTTACCCCTTCATAAGGGTTTTTTTTGTGAATTGGTAACAATTTGAATTGTTTGTGGGTTACCCCTTAAAAAGGTTACCATTTTAAATGGTAAGTGGAACGAATGGGACATCAAATCATAGGGTTTTTAATCAACTTAAAATATTCAGCCGTTCCAAAAACCCTGATAAAACCCTTAAAAGGGAAAGCGGTTCCGGTCCCTGGTTCAAACTACCCCAAGATTCTTCAATTATTATTTATGTTCCGATCCACTCAAAACATACTAACACAAAATAGGACTACTGAAACCTCAGTCCTCCCGTGACCACGGCTGCTGGAAAGTAGCTGAAACGTCGGGAAATAGAAACGCGCACCGCGACATAATCCGTAAGTGTTTAATACAATGAAAAATATATTTGCGTCAACATAAGAAATCAATAGCTAATGTATAGTCATTGCGTATCTAGATACTAATTACCGTAAACAATTGTAAACTCCTACATTGTTTCTACGTCAATTCGTAAATTGAAAAAATATGACGCAAACTTTTAAAAAATTCAAGAGCACGCATTATCTACGACAGAATTTAAAATGATTAATTACCATTATTGGGATTAAGTAAAGTCGGTTTACTGGCGATAGTTGAACGTAACAACGTCAACAACAACAACAACAACAACAACAATAACAACAACAACAATAATAATAATAATAATAAAATAATGAGGTACCGGCAATGCGAGGTAACGCTGGTACTTGGTAACAGTAACAGGTAACGGTACTTGGTAAAAGTACTTGGTAACGCATGAGTCATGTTTTATCGTGCGTGCAGCCGGCTCCATCGAATTATAAGACGTTATCACGTCAAAATCTTAGATCATATTTGGGAATATGGCATCTTCATTCTGTATTCTGTAATCTACAGGCAAGAGTTAATGCACCAACAGTTCCTTACAACAATCAACTAGACACTAGGGTAATATCGCCGCGATAAAGCATCAGGCAGAATGACACATAAGTCACAACTTTATAGAAATATTTTAAGTTAAATAAGGGGTCATACACATATTACGTCACAGCGCAAAGGGGGGGGGGGTGTCATACCAAACATACAGTACATGTTATAGGGATCCTAAAAAAGCGTGACATTGGGTTTAGTTTGATAAATTTTGCGTGACGTAATATGTGGACGGCCCCTCATAATAAGCAGTTACATACTAAAAGCTATACAATTTTGAATAGTAATAGATAAGCATTAAGCATCTATCCACTTATCTTTTATGGGTTTATGAAACTTCAAAAACAAAATATGATTCATAGCTGATATGACCATAGGAAGGTGTATGCCCTAACTTATGAGTAATCATCGTTGTAGAGAGGACTGGATGACGTGGAACTACGCCTAGTAGTTGGCAGCATTTGCTGCCTCAATTCTCTTTTGATTGCTACACCTCCTTATTAATAAAAATATTTATACAATGGATACGCCAATCCAAGTTGCCGTCTTCGTTTGTCAAGTGGCTTTTCCAACCTATCAGACAACGACAGCCATGTACGTAATTAACTTAGGTTAATCTTAGAATATTCTGATTCTCGCCGAGAAGCCCCGGGCAGTGTCTCGCCTTGTATTTTAGGTATTTGCAGCTCACGCGCAGAGACTTCTAACGATATTTGGACTTATCGCTGGATTTTTCGCGTCTTGATAGCATATTGCAAGTTATTACTGATCTCAACAAAAGCTTGTAATTAAGTGACCAATTAACAGCGTAAAAACATTGGGGTTTATTTTACTTAAAAACTAAATAACGAAGTAAATAAGCCTTCAGCCATATTATGTATAGCCCAGATGTCCAATTCTCGTAACTATATTTTGTGATCATAATCCTGTTTCGGTCCGCGCACTGTCTCACTCGCTCACGCGCGATAGACGCGTGTGTGAATGTGACACCGCGCGGACCGTAACAGGATTATGAACACAAATACTAGAATTATTGGGCTAAAAGACGGTCACGTAAAAGACGGTCTTTTTCGAGTAGTACCGTCTGTACATAATATGCAGTAAATCACGTGCCCGCTCCTTACTTTTTGATAGCCGATTCGGAGGATGATGTATCTGTACTGTAACAAACACCACACACGAAATTGTATGTATGAGATATATTCTTTGCTTTGGTTCCTTACTGTTAACAATATTGTATCGTACAAGTGATAGGAAAAAATCATATATTCACGTAAACAAGCCGATTTCTACACATTGACCTCCGTCCGTTTGCGAAACGATTAAACGCCAGTGTAACTCGATATCAAATTAGACATTACTCGATACGCGATAACAAAGAAACAAAATACTATGAGCCACAGTGGCGAAGGCTGGTTCTCCTTCATGGGGAACTGGGAAGCCCTAGCCTGTATAATGGGTAGAGATTTGGATGAGGGTCTTCAAAAGGTAAGTGGTAATGAAGCTACATATATATATAAGATAGGAATGGAGTAATAGCCTACCTACGCCACTGACGAGCCACATAGCACATTAGATTGGCGATGTGCTGACTGATGAATTCTCTTGTGCTGGAGCCATACTGTAACAACTTGAACAGAAATAATTAGGTATCTGAATAGACCTGAATTGAGTACATGTTATAAATATTTAGTTTCATTTGTATATTCAGAAATATTGAGGTATTATCACTACATAGTCTAAAACAAAGTCTCTTTTTCATTCACATCTTTAAAACTACGCAACGGATTTTAATTCTGTTTTTTTAATAGATAGAGTGATTCAAGAGAAAGGTTTATATGTATATAATATGCATAATATAGTAGAGGAACAATGATAGTTTTAGAGGTTTCTAATGTCGATTCAAACACATTTTTTGCGCTTACATTGCAAACGCTAGCTGAACCCTAGGAGATAGATCAAAATAATGTACTACAGTATTGTACACCTTAAAAAGGTCCAGAAAAAAGTCAATGATGGTATATGTCTATCTCGAGAAATAATGGCTTATTTACGAAGCGATTTTAAGCAATACAGCATTAATCCTTACCCAATCAAGTACCTTAATTGTAAGTAAATAATGTAATTTAAATGAATATTTTCAAAGATATTACAGATTTAAATTGCAGGGACATAGTACAATGCGCGGCGCTACCGGCCTCCCAAGTTATTTGCTGAAGATTTTTTCTCCAAAAACACATTCCACGCGGACGAAGCCGCGGGCAAACTAACTACTTTATCACATTATAGTAATTATGAAGTGAAACGCTCAGATTTCGAAGACATTAGCAATTATGTTCCTGCAATCCTTATATTTCATACAACTTTAAGAACAAGTGACGTCATAGGTTCAGCGACTTTTGTACGGAGCGTTTTTGCAAAATTGTGTAAACAAATCGCTGTACCATTGAAAATATTGATCTTTAATATAGACACTGTTTCTTCTGAGAACTTACTCATATTTTAGAGCACTATTCATATAAGCAATAAAAATCAGTCAATAAGCTTTTGCCTTTTTTAGCCGACTTCCAAAAAAAGTTATACGTTCGGCTGTATAAATATATATATTTTTTTGTATGTTCAACGTAATACTCCGCCGTCTGTAGACCGATTTTCAAAATTATTTTTTGATGTGCAGAGTATAATCCCAAATTGGTCCTTTTGACATCAAAGTCCTGATGATGGGATCCATGAGGAATCAGGGAACTCCTCAAAATTTATATGGACACATATGGTGATTTTAACTTTTTCTGAAGTAGTACAAGCATATGTTACCAGAAAGTGAGATTTTGAACCAAGGTTCTGTTCAGTACTTTTGGATCCAGGGTATACCCTGGATCCAAAAGTACTGAACAGAACTCCTGACTCCCTATAGATACTAGTTTGGGGATTTCAGCATTGTTTAAAGAGCTGCAAGCATAAGCCACTATGTCAATTAAAGTAATCACATAATGATGATATAATAGGTATTTCTCATAGTATTTTACACCGACACGGATATAATTGAACGTTACTCTGTACTCTGCCGTTTATGGACCGATTTTCAATTCTTTTTTTGATCCGAACTTGGTCCCGTTGTCACCAAAGTGATGACCTGATGATGGCATCCATGAGGAATCGAGTGAAGTCCTCAAAATTTATATGGACACATATAGTGATTTTGACTTTTACTGAAGTAAATGAAGTACTACAGTACAAAAAGTAAGATTTTGCACCAAGGTATACCCTGGATCCAAGAGCACTGAACGGAACTCCTCAGTCTTTAAAGATACGCGGAGAAGAGAGAAAGATATTGGAAATTTCGACATTATTTAAAGAACTGCAAGCATATACCATTATGTAACTTACAATAATCATCATCATCATCTCATATACAATAGGTACCTACTACACACTTTTGATCACAATGTTAACAAAATGCTTTCATGTTATGTAACGTTAGTACCTTAATATTTTTAAGCAACATTGAGTTTACAAATTGTAACAAAATAAAACATTTATTATCTTTTGTTTGTAAACATTTTATACAGGTGGCTTTTAGCGTTTGGCGCATCCAATAAGAGCGTTTTCTCTTTTTTTAAACAAAAAATAAGAGCTATTCCAATGAGCAAATCTTCTTCCATTTTCATTGTCATGTCAGACGTCTCAGAACGTAAAACCAAACTGCGAGTCAATCTCAGTTTTAAAATGTTATAAGATGTTAGTAAACAGTTTCCATCAGTGTAGATACGATCTACACTGATGGAGCACTTA
This sequence comes from Phengaris arion, assembly GCA_963565745.1. Classification (NCBI taxonomy): domain Eukaryota; kingdom Metazoa; phylum Arthropoda; class Insecta; order Lepidoptera; family Lycaenidae; genus Phengaris; species Phengaris arion. The sequence continues at coordinate 15,734,596 of OY751441.1, read as the reverse complement.
TAACATCTAACAGTTCTTAACATAATATAACAGTATATAATTGCTACCATATTTTGTTAGTAAATATTTTAGTGTTAGAAAATGCTTGTAAACATTTTCTAACGGCAGTGTAAGAGCACCATTACAGTTCAAACAGTTATAATTAAATTATAATTAAAAACCAGAAAATAAAAACCCTTAAAATCCCCTGTAGAGATTTCCCCTCCCTAAATTTAGGGGGACACCCCTAAGCTGGCAGCACTAGCTGCACATGATTGGTGTTATGTTATATATTATTATGTAATTTGTGTAATATGTAGTATTAAAAGCTGATACAGCTATCAAGTTCATGACCTAGTTAGAATTAATAGTTCAATTTATCTGATTTGATTGATCAATCAACACGGCTAAAACCACTGAAAAAATTGCGCTATTATCTGGCGCTCGCAAAAAAACATTTTCCGAAAATCTTTCTGAAACGGTGTCTTGGGTGTTAATAAATGTAATCGCAACTAAATGTAGTTGTCCAGTGCCCATAGATCGAACGCGAACATAGGGCGGCGATATTAAAAGTTCGTCTATAAAAAATGAACGAACGCACGAAGGGTTCCGTGCTATTATTAATACAACTATCTTTATACTTTAAACGAGCTAATCTTGTCAATATATAATCGTAATCTGGGCAACGGCTGCAGTTATTTCCATGAAATTTAGTATGCAAGGAGTTTTGGGGAAGAAAAATTAACCTAGCTAGGTCTTATCCCTGGAAACTGCGCATTTTTATGTCATATATGTTTTTTCTCTTGTCGTGCAACAATATATCAATAATTTCGACTGTATTATGTCAGTCCGATTGACAGTTTGGTATAGGTATGTATAATTTTTGCGTTGTTCGGAATTCGGAATGTGGTTGGTGGGTTTGAACCCCAGTCAAATATTTTTGTGATTTTTTTAAATTTACTAGAGTCACCCAGGTGCTAAACTATTATGTATTATACTATAATACTACAAATATAGACAGCGAATTCTCAGTAGTCAGTAATAGGGTCCCGTTTTTACCCTTGGGGTACCCCTAAAAAAATATTAATATAACACCAGGAATCGTCAGGTTATAAATAATTAATGTTTTTATATCCTTGTAAGTTTTACTTTGAGAATTTTATAGTAGGTAGTATATATAGAGAATTTTCATTTAATAATGTGATAATAGTGAGTAACTTCCTTAATTTGAGCAACATTAAAGTTTGTTTTTAATTAAAAATGTATACCGACTTCGGAAAAAGTTGATGCAGTTGTTGCAAAAAATAAATATTAATGACACCTATCCGCTCTGCGAGGAAAGTAGCATACAAAAATGGCGGACTGCGTTTAGTGTTTCAAGGTTGCTTTAACAAGATAGAGATACCCAGTCTCATTGATACCTGACAAGACGCAGGAATAAACCTGCACTCTTTCAGTGCCAATACGACCGATCTACAACTAGGCCACGGCACCCATTAGAACTAATAGTTCTACGGCTGGGACTATATGATCTGGAGTCCGGAAGGCCGGGGAAAATTCTGAGTATTGAAAATAGACTCTGAGCTAATACAATATATCTGAAAATCAAACACACAAGTGTCGAGTCAAATGTCAATGTCATAATATATCGACGAATGTCAGCTCGACGCTTGAAAATTCCATTTTCAACTTTAGTGTATTAGCGCAGAGTTCTATTCACCGGCGTTCCGAATTCGGAGCATAATATAGTCCCAGCCTAAGAGTAAAATTCTATTTTCAGTGCTCTGAAGTTTCCCGGGCTTTTCGGTCGGATTCCGGATCATGTAGTGACAGGCTTGCAAGTTACAAGCTCCGAAATAAATAAGAACCTATTTGAATAGATTATCCGGTCTATGATACTTATCTACTCTGAGTCAAATTTTGTGAGAATTCGTTCAGCAGTTAGAACTTAGAACTTATGCGTGAGTGAAAGAGCCAAGCAGCGATAAGTCAATGTACAAAATTCTACGTTCTCCGCGACCGCACTATAGTAAAGCTTATAACTTATGCTTATATTAACTTATGCTTATTCCACATGACAGCGAAGCCTTTGACCATGGAAAATAATAAAAGGTTTTTATTTCAATTACAGTACAAATTACAGTACAACAAATACAGTGTCAAAAGAAATATTTTTTTAAATATTAATGTGATGTGTAGTGTTTCTTCTCGCAAGTGGATTCAATTTTAGGAGTAATTTTGGACAATTTAACCTTAATTCTGACTCGGCATGAAATCGATTTCTGTATTTCGTAGAAGACCATTTTAGGTATTTCATATTCTGTTTTATATATTTTTTTCATTACATAAATCTTGCCGCGACGACGAACGGCGAACCCCTAGGGGTTCGCGTACCCCACTTTGAGAAACCCTGACTTTAAACTTCAACACTGTTGAAGAATTCACTTTCACTGTATCAAATACCTACAAGGCTAACATGTGACAATAATAATTGGATTTTAAGATTATTTGTTTACATTTATGATTTTTTTTTAAATACTAACTTTTTCAGTGCTTGTTTTGTGTTCAATAAAGATCACAAGTCTTGGAGTTCCGCAGTCAAATTAAAATTCTGGAACTGCGAAAATACATAGTTTGTATAAAAATGATTGTGTGTTGTGATTAAAATTATTAAGCGGCTTTCAGACTACGCTATAATATAATAGCATATAGCATATAGCTCATAGCACAACAATATCGCGCACCATACATTGTTATGGACACGTTCACACTGTAATGTACTATATATTATTGGCTGACTACTACTTACTATACCTACGCTATAAAATAATGCGATACGCTGAGTTCATGCTGTGCTATATGTTCGCGCGCCGCCCTCTTCCTCCTCCCTCACCCCCGGCCGTCCGCAAGCGAAACGAGCGACACAACCATACTGAGCTTGCTATATATTATTAGGTCCTTACATATGAAATTGGCGTTCTGTCGTACTGGCCACTTTGATCTCAAATATATCTTCTTTGGTTAGGAATTCCAATTTAAAATTTATACCGCTATTTACTCATGCATTTGTGTTTCGAAAACTGTAATTCATTTGTTTTTTCCTATTTTGGTTTTTTCTTTGCGTCACTCTGTTTACAAAATGGAAAACTTGAAATATCGTATTATTTTCGAGTACGAGTTCCACTGTGGCACCAGTGGTGCAAAAACGGCTCGAAGGATTAATGATGTGTACGGTGGCAGTGTCGCAAAAGAAAACACAGCGCGTTTTTGGTTCCAACGTTTTCGTTCTGGAAATTTTGACTAAAGTTGATAATGAAGAATTGAAGGCTATTGTGGAAGCGGATTCATCGCAAACCACGTCCGAGTTAGCTGCAGGCTGCGGTGTTAGTGATAAAACTGTTTTAATCGACTTGAAGCAAATTGGGAAGGTGAAAAAGCTTGAAAGGTGGGTACCTCATGAATTGAGTGCAGCAAACCGACAAACGCGCGTCGACTGCTGCGTTACATTACTCAACCGGCAACAATAATGAAGGGATTCTAAATGGAATCATTACCTGTGATGAAAAGTGGCTCCTGTACGATATATTTGATAATTGGAAACACTCATCGCAATAGCTGAACCCTGGCGAACCAGCCAAAGCAAGCTCCAATTGCCTCAAACAATGTTACCTGTGAGCGTTTGGTGGTCTAGTGCCAGTGTCGTTCTCTACAGCTTTCTTAAATCTGGCCAGACGATTACGGCAGATGTCTATTGCCAGCTACTGCAAATCATGATGGAAAAGCTAGCTGCTAAACAACCGATGTTGGTCATTCGCTCTAGGCCACTGCTGCTTCAGGACAACGCTAGACCACACACTGCACAACAGACGGCTACCAAATTAGAGGAGCTTCAATTGGAATGTCTAAGACATCTACCATACTCCCCGGACCTTGCTCCTACAGATTACCATTTTTTCGAAATTTGGATAACTTATTGCAAGGGAAAAAATTCAACTCCGATGGGGCAGTCCAAAGCGCCATCAAAGATTTTATTGATTCCTATCCGAATGGTTTTTTTAGTAAAGGAATCAATGAACTACCTATGAGATGGCAAAAGTGCGTAGATAGCAATGGTACTTTGATTAAATAAATATATTATGTTTAAAAAGAATCGACTTCATGTTCCTCCTTTACAAAACGCCAATTTCATATGTAATGACCTAATATTATAAATACTTGCGATAATAGCGCGTAATGTGAACGCCATGCTATATAGTATTATTAGGTCCTGCTTTGCTATACTATATAGCAAAATAGTATGGCGTAGTTTAAAAATGAGCTTTATTCCATAGAGACTTTTGTTGAAATTAGCAAATCCTGACTAATTTACATAACATTTTATTACTTGCTTCACAACTATGCACACATATAAAATAAAGTACCTACACAGCAGTCTTACGTTTTGAAACAATGGAAATTATCGCGTTTATCTAAAAACTCGTTTGTAAAGCCGGGGACATAACGTTGTAGTTTGAACACATTACTTCAGTTTCATCTACTAGCTATTCAGATAATAAAAAAGGAAAAGTTTGGCAGCCAACCAACCATGCCAACCAAAGAATCTTATCAGGGTATCAAAGTTACCATTAAATTTAGCTAATTGGTGTTTACGCCACGGTGATACGCCTGAGTGATCTTCTTTTTGACAATAGAGGCATTGCACTACCTACCATCCGAACCACACGTGTCTCCACTCTTCCTATACTACTATTATTATTGTTTTTGACGTGACAACGTCTTATAATTCGATGGAGCCGGCTGCACGCACGAAAAAACATGACTCATGCGACGTTACCTCGCTCTGAGGCGTTCCATTTATTATTATGACGTTGTCACGTTCAACTATCGTCAGTAAACCGACTTTACAGACAACCGATTTTCTTTTCTGTGGTCCATTTTATGTCAAAATTTTCTGCTATGTTATTGTGTGTTTTTATTCTAACTCCTCGTATTGTTTGTAATTGTGTAATGTCTTTATATGTCAAATAAAGTTTATTATTATTATTATTATTATTCTTGTCTATTATGATTTATGTCATATTATAATACCATCCTTAAGTACCTGGGTGACCGAGACCTTTACTCGGAGCTATAGTAGATTAAAAAAAAAAAAAGAATCACAAAAATATTTTACCGGGGTTCGAACTTCGAACTCACCACATGCCGAATTTACGAACAACGCAAAAATTAACCAGACTGCCAATTGGACTGACGTGACGTGACGTGAGTCGAAATTGTTGATATATTGTTGCACGACGAAAAAAAACGATTTTCTCACCGAAAACTCCCTGCATACTAAGCTTCACTTAAATACTTGCAGCCGTTGCCGAGATTACGATTATAATATATTATATACAAGATTATCTCGTTAAAAGCATAAGATTTCGTTTCCCTCCATGAGTAAAACTTATGCTATTGTACACAGAACCCAACTGAACGAAAGCTATTCGCACTCAGCTAATTTCCTTCCAACTTTTTAGGGCCATGTTTAGGGTTGCCACCCGTACGTCATAATAAAGTATTGTACGTTATTTCAGGTAATTGTACTCATACTTTATGAGAACAAAAAGTACACGAAAATACTTTATTTGGCATGATTTGGTTTCTTTGGGATTTTGAAAAGTGTAGTCGTATGTATTTTTACGTTAGGCGAAATACATCGAATGCTCAATCGATGTCGCCACTCGCCAACGCCACATCACCTAAGCACTCGTTTTTTAAACAATTATTTCTATGAACATTTAAATCTGCAAAAACTTAATGTTGCTGAATTTGATTAAAAATGAATTAAGTACCTACTTATTTATTTTAATTTTAATTAGTCTGTAAGATGTTGTGCAATTTTTTAGTCGAGATGCTATTTTGAAACAAAGTGCAAAAAATAAATTGTACTTTATTTTAATACTATGTACTTTTTTTTCCTGCCAATATTTATAACCAATGTACTTTATTATCTACAAAACAAAAGGTGGCAACCCTAGCTATATTTTTTTTTTATGTTTATACCAGCAGGACTAGTACTGATCTTTTTACCTACCGCATTTTTTGCAGTAAGACTAAAGACGGCATGTACAGCAAATAAAACAAAATGCAAATAAGGTCGTCAAGTTCTCACCGCGACGATACGCGACGCTACGCGGTGCGGCATTTTTAAGATAAGTAGCTATTCAAAGTTGAACTTTATTCACCACATAAAAATATACATTTCATATGATATCACAGCCCAAGAGCTACTAGGAAATGTAGAGCAGGTGTTTGAGGCAAGATGAAACCTTGTCCAATACCTCTCCTATTGTAATTCAACACGAGACTGCAGGTCTGGCTGGTCAGAAGCGGGGCTAAGTTAATATACAAATTTTTGAAAAGTGATTTTTTTATTCCCTAAAAACATGTTTTACAACAGGCAATTTGAAATTTTGGTATTTAAATGTTAGTTTAATGTACTTATAACGAGTAGGGGAAAAAACCAGGTCATTTAGTCGGGCTTTAATCTTGCCAGACCAGTGTAAAAGTAAATTGGAAAAAAGAAAAAAATTAAAACTCGATATAAACTACAAGGTTTCAGCTTGCCTTAAACACCTGCTCTAAATTTTCTAGTAGCTCCCCATCTATCAGTCATATGCGCTGTGCAGCGCGATGCAACTGATATTTGAACTCTATACTCTTCTTGTGTAATGAATAAAGTTAGATTTTTAATACCTAGCTATCTTAAAAATGCAGCGCTATGTCGCGTAATGAAAACGAAACAACAAGACTTATGTCATAATGTGAATCGTGTATCTATTTGTTGAACTTTATTCACTACATAATATATGAAGTCAATAGAGTTAAGTTTTGAATACCAAAAAGTAAGATTTTGTACCAACGTATACCTTGGATCCAAAAGTACTGAACAGAACTCCTGACTCCTTATAGATACATGTTTCAGGATTTCGGCGTTGTTTAAAGAACTGCAAGCATAAGCCACTATATCAATTAAAGTAATCATCATCATCACCAGGATCATTGTACCATACATCATCACATAATGATGATATAATAGGTACGTCTCATAGTATTTTACACCGACACGGATATCTTTGAACATTACTCTGCCGTTTATGGTCCGATTTTCAAAATTCTTTCTTTGATGTATTGGGTATAATTCGAAGTTGGTCTCGTTGTCACTAAAGTGGTGACCTGATGATGGTATCTATGAGTAATCGAGGATATTACTAAAAAAATATATGGACACATATAGTGATTTAGACTTTTTCTAAAGTAACCCAAGCAGAATCTTTTTGGTAGCATATACCAAAAAGTAAGATTCTGCACTTCAAAATTATGAAGATTGAGTAGATAAATAGTTAAAATTTTAGCTAAATTTAAAAGGGAATTTTTTTAGAAAATAAGTTTTATTTCATACATTTTTGTACATTTTTACTTTTTAAGATAGCTGTTCACATTTAAGATAGATAGTGGGTCCCGAACTGACCCTTAGTGTTCGTTTGCCTTTAAAATATCATGTTCTCTCATTCATTAATACAAAGAACGAGAGAGACAACACGATGTTTAAGCATCTAACTGCCTGAGTAAAAAATAGTGCCAAAAGTCTCATCTTAAATTGAAACGTTCAATAAAATCTAGTTACTTCGAGCGACTACAAAGCAATGCCCGATATAAATTTCGTATTGTTATCCTATTAAGCCTAATGCAGTGGTCGGAGCAATGCAATGATTTTTCGAATGTTCCTTTCTAGAAAAAAAATCTGGATTGTACTGGTCCTACATGGATTGTAGTATTTTTAGATGTATTTTCAAAGTTAAAGTAAGAAGTTACAAATGACTTCATTAGCCGTTTTGTTACCATCACATCTAATAACTATGACAGAGTTAACCGATATGGTTTTATCTAGGCAATATTATACATGAAAATGTTTTTGGCCGGATAATTTATTATTACTACCCACTTTGGGAGGGGTAACCCACCTTCTTCACACGATCTTGTTCCTACCTATAGGATCAAGATTCGAGTTAAACACCTAACAACACATAGCTGACAAAGACAGGGCAGCTAATATGACTTTAGGCCCCCACAAACGAGAGGCCGATCGTTTCAGTTAGAACTGACGACAGTTCGGCCTGAACGGATTCGAGCACACACACGGAAAAATCGCATCAGTTCGTTATGGTTTGCCGCGAGCTACGGTCGTGTTTATTAATTGTAAACTCACTAAGCTTGTACAGGAGGTCCGCTCAGTCCAGAATTAATGTTGCCAACTTAGTTATTTTACAAAGATTTACTACTACATTAAGTATTTTATCCTTAGTAGGAATTTAGTTGTTAGTAGTGTTTTAGTAAGTAGGAATGAAAATGGCCTAGGTTAGGCTACGTCACTGGCGTAGTTCAGATGAGATCCCAGAGTTCTCCAAAAGCGTTGAAGTGGACCACCGAGTGGTTTTTAGTGGGTAGAAATCTCCACATACCCCTAGCTCTTACCCTCAAGAGAGTTTTTAGGATGATCTTATGAAGATTTTCCCCTCGGGATTAAAAAAAAAAAGGTTAGGCTACGTAATATTTCCTAGTATATTTTAATTTAACGAAAAAATTTATTATACCTATAATTCAATAAATAGGTAATAACATTTTAATTTATCAAAACCTAAAATCTATTGTTTTTTGGGAGCTTTAGGGATTCCTAAGTTGAGTAGCTTTTTTGATAATTTTCGGTATTCTTTAGAAGAAATCGACGCGAGTTTAGTAGTTTCACAAAAACAGAGCTGGCGACACTCGAACGAATCACTTCAGTTCATCCGGCCGACTGATGCTGTCTCGAAATTCCACACAGACGATACGATTTTGCATCCGTTCAGGCAAAACTGAAGGAAAACCGGACCGTATTACGACCGTTTATTAATAGAACTTTTTCACATAGATGGCTCAAGTTCTATTTTAAAGCTCAAGTTCTAAAATAGAACTTGACCCCTGCATTAATAGAAGTAATAAAAGAAACTGCAGACTGATATATTCTGATGAAAACATCAAGTCTTAGAGGGTCCCTCTCCCACCCTCATTTTATATTAATATAGGTACCTACCTATATTATTTTTAAACGAAAAATAAACCGACTTCCAAAGTAAAAATACACAAAAAAGGTATGAAATAAATCTTATTTTCTACATAATTCCCCTTTTAAATTCGGCTAAAATTTTTACTATTTCTCTACACAATTTTCATTATTTTTAAGTCGGTACCAGCCCAAACAATATCCTGATAAATAATTATTTTATCTAGCCTACGTTTAAGTTGGCAAGTAAATAATTTTCCCCCTTTTAGTCATATTTGTTTTATTATTATTAACACATTTCTGTACACATACGTTACATAATGGTATATGCTTGCAGTTCTTTAAACAATGTCGAAATTTCCAAACGCGTATCTGGAGTGTTCTGTTCAGTGCTTTTGGGTCTAGGGTATACCTTGGTGCAAAATCTTACTTTGTGGTAGCATATGCTTGGTTTACTTCAGAAAAAGTCAAAATCACTGTGTCCATATAAATGTCGAGGACTTCCCTCGATTCCTCATGAATGCCATCAGGTCACCACTTTGGTGACAACGGGACCAACTTCGAATCAAAAAAAGAATTTTGAAAATCGGTCCATAAACGGCAGTGTACAGAGTAATGTTTAAAGTGTCGGTGTAAAATACTATGCGAAGTACCTATCTATTATGTCATCATTATGTGATGTGTGATGTGATGATGGTGTTTATGATGATGATTACTTTAATTGACATAGTAGCTTATGCTTGCAATTCTTTAAACAACGCCAAAATCCCCAAATAAGTATCTATAAGGAGTCAGGAGTTCTGTTCAGTACTTTTGGATCCAGGGTATACCTTGGTGCAAAATCTTACTTTTTGGTTAAAAAATTGATTGCAATTCCAATGTCTCGCTAAAACTCGAGAACGGCTTGACCGATTTGGCTTATTTTGGTCTTAAAATAATTGTGGAAGTTCAGGGAAGGTTTAAAAAGTGAGAAATATTGGAAAAGGTGTAGGTATAGGTTGTAGGAGGTGTAGTTGTAGGTGCAGATGTAGTTGTAGGTGCAGATGTAGTTGTAGGTGCAGATGTAGTTGTAGGTGCAGATGTAGTTGTAGGTGCAGATGTAGTTGTAGGTGCAGATGTAGTTGTAGGTGCAGATGTAGTTGTAGGTGCAGATGTAGTTGTAGGTGCAGATGTAGTTGTAGTTATTTATTTATGCCAGTTCATTGTCAAGACAGAACAACGTGTGTCGGGACAGCTAGTAACAAATATTTTACAATAATATCTACATACTACCTTTGTATTGATATAAAGTGTACACTGCCTATTACATAATTAAAATGCAATGTCAGTTTAACCAAGGTTTAAAATTTAAATGATGATTTTATTAATGAAATGAAAAATGTGAACCAATTGTGAGGTTATTATAGGCAAGAACCGTAAAAAGGATTAAATTCTTTAAAAAAAATTATGTTACTTTTCTGCCTGTTAGCAGTTTTTAAAAGCTAGCTAGCCAATATAATTAACTAACTACTGTTCAAGGCTTAAAATAATTAAATCTTTAACTTATTAATTATTAATATAATCTATTAGATAAGGCCTTTTTTATTCTATTAGGGACTCTTAGGAAACAAAATAAAAAGTGAAGATCAAAGAAATTAAATTTATTAAATAGCCATAATATTATAATAATATAACTTAATGAAGGTCCCAAACACGCCCAGCCCTATAACCTAGTATTTACAGTGTGGGCCGTTTAGCCTATATGTACATAGTGTGGGACGGGTAAGATCACAGTTTAGTTTACACAGGAGCCCCCACCTCTTCCTGGTATGACCTCGTGAGATGTGCAGCGGCAGCGGTCAGCTGTCTGAGGCTTTGCCGAAGTCCCCTTAAGTGACGTCTGCATGCAGCAGCGGCACGGGCTGCAGACTCCCTCTCATCCTCACCGTCAATGCCCGAGTCTCCAGCAGCACTGGACGTCTCACTCTCTGTATCACTCAGGTCAGATATACGTCTGCCACTCTCGAGTTGCTCCTCAACATCACCCGCCCACAGAAGTTCAGTCTTTAAGTTGTTCAGCATAGCGAATAGGCTGAACGGGTCGTCATCTCCCTCTTGTGGCAAATTCATCAAACGACTTGGTACTAAGACAGTTTCATCCATAGTATTGACCATTTTGACGAATTTTTCCATGTCGTTCAAAATGCTTTGTTTGGAGAATTCAGTATCATCATGCCTTGCAATTTTTCTTAGTGTGTTCCTGTAACAATAGAAAAATCCATTAGTTTAAGGTTATAATAACAAAATGCAAAATTACAACTTTGTAATACAACAATTATTATATAAGAAACTTATTACTTAATTCTTACTTGACATAACATTTTTCATAGTATGAACTTTTTAAATTTTATGTCAAGTAAGAATTAAGAATTAATCGAGTAATCTCAAGCATATAATCAAACATAACACATTATACATTATTCCTACCTAGATAAGCAAGGATAGTTACTAAGTTAATTAGCTGGGTCATTATAAAAAATCTAATGACACCTCATTCATAATCGGATCAGTAGTTTAGGCACTACAGTGGAAAAAACATACATGCATAGACAGATAAAATCATTAACCTTCCTTTTGGCTTTGCCGTAGTCAGGTAAAAATATCAACTTAATCAGTTTCAAATTAAATAGATTGAAAATAAACTTTTATTTAAATAACATGCACAAGTATTAAATTATTTCATGTTAAGATATTTATTATAATCAAGTATTAACTTCTGTTATAATATTCAAATGTTACTATTAACTGCATTTAATGGTGTTAATTTTGTCTTTGCATTTTTATTTATTTGTGTGTTACACGTTAAGAGTATTGACGACAACTCTGGTATTTCAGTATCATTATAAAGTATTCATTCGGAATTTTTTTGAAAAGGAAAGCAGTTCATAAACCAGTAGGTAAATAAACAAGAATAATTAGTTTAGGTTCAATTTATCAGTTTCAGAAAGAGCTCACTGATACATTTTATAGATTTAAAATTCTAAGAGTCACTCTAGAAGGAAAGAGATTACTTTCCACAGTCTATTGTACAGCAAATTAAAATTAATATTACTACGAAAACTCATTAGGCTACTGGGCAATAAAAACTTGGTTATCAAGCCATTTTAGATTTGAATTATAAAGCTAAGCTGATTATTCAAGTGACATATATGCATATAGTTTTCAAAGCATTCAATTTACTGAAATCATACAGTTTTTTAACTTATCAACCCCTAATAGACCGGGATAATAATAGGGACGTTAGTGGTTAGTGATGATAGTGAAAGAGTTTATTATTAAGTACACATTTACTTAGTGAGTAGCAAACATTATGATCATTTAAACAAAATAATTAACATTTAATATACTTTATTCACACTTAATGGATGTTTATATGCAAATTATGCTGTTCAACAAGGTAATCAACATTATCTTAACACTGTACTATCAGTAAGTTTTACTGTACTCATTGTTTAATTTCAATTGCTTATCATGAGCACTAAAACAGCTCTAAAATTCTCAAGAGGTATTCTAAGTTAACAATTTCTCTCAATGCCTTTTTGTTTAATTTCTGTGTAGCCCTTTAATGGCTGCACAAAAATGTTATACTCATTTCTGATTCAATGTAACTTAATGTCCTTTAAAAAATTGAATTAGACCAAATTCATTTGTCGATGTATTTCTTTAAGGAGTGGTGAATAAGTGACATTTAAAATGGAAGCATTATAGCCGTCCATAGTGAGCTTTGTACATTTAGACTACATTGAATTGGAACAGAGTATACAACACCGTACACCTGCTGTGTTGGTTACCATGAGTTTGCAAAGTGCCACGGCATTCAAAAATTTGACCACTTTGACCTAAATATACTTTTATATTTAGCACTTCATCATAAAATAGAAATTTGTTATTATGGGCATAATCATTATGAATAAAAATTAAATCATAACTGTATTTTAAGTTTTCATATTGTAACATAACTTTCAATTTCATCTAAGTATATTATTGCCCTAAAACCTTTTTAATGAAGATTTTAGGGTAATTATTCGTATGATGATTTTAATCTTTATACTTGATAAATAAATGTACTATTCTTTGTCAATTATCAGGATTTTGAATATTCCCGATAATGGTTTTGAACTTTGGAGATTCGTATTTCAGAGTATTTATCATTTGGAATTTTGGGGTTATGCCTAGCAAGTATAGCAACGCCCAAATCCTAACCTAAAACTCCAGTAACTCACAAAATGCATAGGTACATGCATACATGCATATAGTGCCCGGTGGCTATGGTTTTTCGTATTATATAATTTTTGGAAGCTGGTAATGGTGTAAGCTATCTGATTGCAGCAACGCGTAACGCCAGTTAAAAATCGATTACCATGTCGAGTCGACTTTTAGATAAGAAAAATCGAGACGAAGCGCAATTCGCAGCAATACCATGTATCAACTACAATTATAGGAATACTAAGATTACAGCTGTTGCATCATATACAGAATGCAATGAGAATAAAAGTCATAATCCTATAATGCTGTTGGTGAAGTGAAAGGAAATGAGTCTTTAACTTTGTCAATTGATTGATCAAACACTCATGACTAGCACATTTGAAAATATATGGAGAATGCTTGAAATACAATCAATTAATCATTTTAAAGTCTCAACGAGCAGCCATGAAGACCTTCTGACATAAATTTACGAACCTGCTAGTTTCTAATTTGCTTGAAATATCGGTGTTAAAAGCCATTTTCGATTGTAGATTTTTAACTTTGTTTTCACTGAACACACAAGCCCTAGATTATTCACTGAGTTGACGCTTTATATCAGCTTACGAAACCTCGCGAAGTATATAACTGATCACTATTTATTAAAGCAAGAGTAGCGAACGACCGCTCACAAGACTGAAGTTTGACGTTTGGCTCGAAGTGGGGAGCGTTCACTTTTTATATGACGCGATCGTACGATGCGGGGGCAACAAAGTTTGAATTAATTTTGTTATCACGTTGGAAAACAAATAATAATTATTATGTTTATCACAATCAATTATATGCGTGATCTTTTTTAACTATTCAGCATAAGCTACGAGTTAAAATATGTAAATATTTTTTATTTTGGCTGGCTGTGATATACAACATTTTCTAACTAAGCGCGCCCACCGGATCACACCACATATGGCTTCAGCGATTGGTCGATTTTAAATTATAGTAATCCGTGATTGGTGGGTGATATCTTTTGTTGAGCGCGACATTCAAACACACAAGTGAAAATGCAAGTTGCATTTTGGCAGTGCCTCAATAGGTAGGTAAGTACCTCGTTATATTTATTTTAATAAAATGGAAAACTTGGATTATTACAATAAAGTAGTAAAACAAATATAAAAATACAATGATTAAAGTAAAAGACAAGTGATAATTATTATTTCATCTATCTATAGAATATGCAAAAGGCAAAGCTGATTGATTGACTGATGTATTAACTGACGCACAGGCCAAACCCAGACGGCTAGAAATTTGAAATTTTGCACACGTATTTCTCATAATATGATGTAAGCATCCACTAAGAAAGGATTTTTCAAAATTCAATCCCCAAACGGTAAAGGGTAAAATAGGTGATAAAAGTTTGTATGAAACTTTTTATTCCTTGGACATATTTGCATGAAATTTCGTGTGAACTGAGTACGGAAAAAATAATGAGATACGTATTTCAGCGTTTTCTAAAATTTTGCCACTAAGTGGGTGAAATAGGGGATGAAAATTTCAAACCTTATTTACGCGGGCGAAGCCGCGGGCAATGAGAGCTTTTAAATTCGTGACATCTGACAACTTTTTGACACTACAAGGACCATCGTGCTACCAAGCGCCGCCTGGTGACAGAAAAACAATCGAAAATTCTTATTGACCGTTTTTGATACCATTAACGCCACCAGATGACGCTTTGTGTCTGCCGTTCGCCGTTAGGGGCAGACCGCTCGGTCTGCCCCTAACGGCAGAAAAAAATAGTTTTTTGCTAGTTATGATATCTACTGGGATAGGTCAAGGGGCATTTAAAATCCGAAAAAAGCATCTTATTGGAATTTTATTAAAGTAATAATTACAATAGTTAATTTTTATCCCACTAGCATTTACCCGCGGCTCCGCTCGCGTAAATATAGTATCCCACGGGAAGACTGTACTTTTCTTAAATCTTTCGGATAATCTTTCGGGATAAAAAGTAGCCTATTTAATCCAGAGCCTAAACTACCACCATACCAAATTTCATCGAAATCCGTTTAGTGGTTTTTGCGTGATAGGGTAACAAACATCCACCCATCCATCCTCAAAACTTTCACATTTATAATATTATGTAGGATAAATTATTATTGGCACATACTTAAGTACCTCGTAAGTTAAGTACTTACCTAATTATTTATGATTATTTATTAAAATAGGTGAAATCCATTTGGTAAATTCAAAATGCTTTCTTTTGTCGTAAATAAGGTGAGAGGTGTTGAATACTTAACACGTATTGTGTGTTAATACGAAACTAATACATAACAAAATCCAAAGTATTGAAAGAATGTGATGACGCAAATTGTTTTATGAATAAGTAACCAATAACTTGCAAATTTTGGTAAAAGTTTTAGGTATTATGTAGCAACTTTTTTACACAGGTATACAGAATTTAGACATTTAAAGTCATATTTGCCCGGCTATTAGTAAGAGGAGAAATATAACATAATATCGTTCCTTATATCCCACGTGCTAACGTCGTAAAAAGGATACCAAAAGGTCACCAACATCGTCGGGCCAAACTTAGGAAAAAACGAAAGGACATGGATGGATTTGCTTTTTCTTTCACTAGATAGATTGATAGCTTCTTACATCTTCGATTTTAGTACTTCTTCCAAGATTTTAAACACCACTACGCCTCTAAGATTGGTGCTTAGGTTATATATAAGTATAGTAATATATGTTGCTCGCAAAAAGAAATCCCGCGGGAACCACATTTTGCCGCGACAAAAAGTAGCCTATCCGTCCTTCCCCGTGGTCTACTCTATGTCTGTGCCAAATTTCATCAAAATCTATACAGTTATTTCGGAGCCTACTCAATGCAAACAAAAAACAAAGTTATCCTCTTTATATTAATATACTTTTAGATTAGTTATGCAAAAATAGGTAGACCGCACAGAAAAAAAACAAACATCAATTGTTCGTGCCTCTTTACGAACAACTGATGATATTTTTCTTTTTTTTGTAAAAGTAAGAAAGTTTTTAAAAGTTAGATTGCAAATTGTAATTTAGTGCAGCGCACGGTAAATAAATAATATATTTACCTATTTACCGTACGGTCCTACAAAAAGTCGATCAGAATTACACAAATTAACTGCTTTATTGTGACAACCCGAAGGCTAAGCAGTGTTTACTAGAGGGTTGTCACGAACATGAAACATCTAAATAAAAATATTTATCTTCGTTCAGATGCTGGAAGATGTAACTTAGTTGAATCATAAGTCATTGCATTGAAAATATTTATCGTCCAGCTTGCGTGGATACTGGACAGTGGACAGGTTATCGAAGGTGACATCAGTTTCGCAATCGGGGGCGTGTTGCTACGTGATTATTCTCAATAATAATATTATTAATATTAAGTATGAAAATATTATTTTTCCTCTTTGACGGTTCCACAGTACAAGGAACATTTAAAGTTTCGCTCTGTGAGCTCTGTCCGTCCTTCTGTCTGTCCGCCCTTACTAACTTCTGTATTTATGATAAATAGTTTAATTATGATAATTAGATTATAAATTGATAAAATTTAGTGCCATTATAGATTGCATATAGTCCTACTAAATGCAGTATAAAATAATCATCATTTTATATTTATGGGTGGCTCCTATACATGTAAAACTTTTTTTTTGGTTTGTGTTTTATTTTTCGTCGAATAAGTATTTGTAAATACAGGCGAGGTTTCATATACGACCTTTTATAAAGTGCACCAGTTTAGAGTAACATTGCACGAGTCCCATGCGGACACGGACAAAGTTTGTCGCCAAGACTAATAAGTGCGTTCAGTTCATTCAGTTTACCTGTTTTGATTTACTAAAAAAATCAGCCAGGTTATAGATGTAGATATTAGTGTAGGTTGTAGGGGTAGATCTAGGTGTAGTTGTAGATGTAGGCTTAGATTGTAGTAGTAGGTGTAGATGTTGGTGTAGGTTATTTATATATATTCCAGTTCATAGTTGAAAGATAGAATAAATTAAAACACCATACTAGCGACATCTATGTTTTAAAATATGTTTATTTTATTTACAAAGTTTGATGCTATGTACAGACCTCACATTAATAGCTTGTTGAATGTTAGTTAACAAGATGTTATTTTAGTTGTGACCGACTCCCAAAGGTGGCGCTTTTATCAGTCATGAAATTTGGTATGGTTAGTAGTTTAAACTCTGGATTAAAATATAGTATACTTATATCCTGAAAAAGTAAGTTGAAAAAAATGATGACGATAGTCCATGTGATGAACTTTATAACTGCTTATATAGCTTCGTTAGTTCAGTATAGTAAATATTTAGTAATCTGTGATTCAGGAGTTATAGAGACTTACTTGGAAAACTCGTAAAGAAATAACGAAATAGGTACTCATTATTAACATGTAAAATATATGTATAATGGTACGGAAGCGCGAGTCCGACTTGCACTTGACCGGTTTTTAATATTACATACTAAAATTGTCTACAACTTTGGGCAATCAAAATAATTGAGATTAAACAAGTACAACAGACCGTTCAGAGTTTACCTCTAACAGGACCTTTATGCCAACGATATAAGGATCAGTATCATAGAAGCTCCGAGGTAAAATAACACTGAACGGACTATAATTCCGGCGTGGAAGTTTACCGTCCGGCGGCGTCCGGCGACGGCGGGCGGTCGTGGTCCATCGAAAGAGCACTCTATGGCTTGCCCTCGCTAATCAAATTAAGCTTTGGGATACAGGGGATCACAGCATATGGAGAGGGATGCTTAGCAATAAAAATATATACTTAATGCAGACGAAGAAAACGTACGGCAAAAGCCATTTCCGACATCTACAGGAACATTCACACATTATTGCCTGTTTGTGTGAAGACGTTTTAGGCAGAAAAAACTATAAAAAAGCAAAACCTTGTTTTTTCTGTACTCTATATCAATAATAATTATACAAATAAAACCAACATATAAATAAAATTGAAGTGTATGTTTGTAATTTCAAATTAACTTTGCACTGATAGTATAAAATACGGTATTTACACATTTTTTTTTTCTGTCTAATGTTTTTTTTGTGTAATCTATGTCTGTCTCATGTCTGTTTGTCTGTTTGTTCCGGCTAATCTCTGGCAGCTAATGTTATAACTTATAAGGAGTAACATATGAAATTTTATATCTTAGGGTTAAAAATAGGGCCCCATTTCCATTAGGTAACAATTCCACTGTTTCCATCAACAGTTCCACGCAAACGAAGTTGCGGGCACCAGCTAGTAAAAAAAAAATTACATTTTACTTTTACGACACTGGCCAAATCATTTTAATAATATTATTATCAATTAAAATAAGCTGTGTGAGGTCAATGACCCTAATAGCGTCTTATACGATATGAAATTGATTTCGATTTTACTCGTATAAAGCTAGTTGTCTAAACTTCTCGACATAGGCAGTAAATGATTTCCCCAAAGTTTCTGCAATTCGTTTTGCAAAACGGTATGTAAATAGTAATTTGAAAAGAATCTCACTCCACGCACCCCCATCCGTGGGATTCCGTGGCGGCGGGATATGAACGAGTGAGCAAACATCCTCTCCCTGCGCGAGTGTCAATCGCAAAAATGTTTCACTTTAATTAGCTTAGCCAAATACACGCCGCTTGTGATGTTATTTATTTATGTAGCTCTTAACTGCGACGAGTGGGACAGCTATGGATAAAATACTTCGATATATCTTGTTTATATAACTTTAGACAAAGTAAAGTAAGCAAATCGTTTCAAGTTTTTGCGTGAACGAGTAACAAACATCCATCCATCTAACCGTCCATACATCCATCCAGGAGCGTGCGCCCCATGTAGGCAGAAATGCAGTGCTTTACTTGTCATCACGGATATTTTAATAAAACGTTCGTACGTTTTAGATGACTTTAATTAATAAATACAATAACTTAAAAACGCCTAATATTTTATAAATAGCAACTCATCTCATGCCGTTAAGTTCTGCAGGAAAAATCATCGCATGTGTGTGTAATTTTCATACTTCGCAAACGCACACACCCATGAATATCGACATGATTATATAGCGGTAACTCATGCGGCAGGCGATGGCCGAACCGAGAGCCGAGCCGAGAGCTTCGGTTCGGCTATCCGATCGCTTTCGAAAACCGCCGAACTGGCTTGTCGGAAATTATTCGTTGCCTATAATCCGAGTAAAAATAATAAGACGCGAATCTGATGAATCACGTATGCACATTATGCATTTTTGTTTATTAAGGTTTTATTTGTTTAAATAGAAGAAACGTTTTGTGTTTCGCGGGGGCCATATTGCATATTTCATGTGATAAGCATTGTTTATAATTTAATCGCTCCTGTTTATTTATAGTTTTCTTAAAAGATTTTTCATTTTAACATTTGAAAGTGTGTACATTTAACAGTTTCTTACTGAGTTTCTATAATAATTGTAGTAATTTGCTTTTACTAGTGCGTTTGTTGATTTTTTTAAAATGTTATTTGATTGTGAGGTTTACGTTGGTAATGTGTGTTTATTAAAAATTAAAAATAACAAGTTCTCACAATTGTCATTCAGTGAAAATATTCAAATTATATCTAAAGGTAGGTGTGTACCCGAGTTACAACAATTAAACCAGCAAAAAAATAATGTAACTCGAAAATTTCATGTTAAAAGTTATGAAACGTATAACTGGCTGTGTGGTTGTGTACACACGATTAAATTATATTGTTTTCCTTGCATATTATGTAGTAATTCTAGTACAGTGTGGACTGATTCGGGATATTCAGATTTAAATAATTTCTATTCCGCGGCCTCACTCACTTGGATAAGATATTTGAGGTGGCCGAAATCTTGCGTTTATTTACACCGGGATATAGTAATCTCAAGTAACCGGAACCTTGAATATGTGAAAATTGAAGCTGACTGACTGATGAGTAGTTATAATATTTTAAAATATGCTTATTATTTTACTTATTAGAATTTCTTCCGCCGCGACGATCGATCGCTGTTTTGTCTGCGTTGCCGTAAGAGATGTACTTCTAAGACTTGCTCTGTTGGCATGGTTTCGACTTAGAGATCCGTCGCTTGGCTGTAGCTATGCTAAAAATCTATAAACGAAAAAGTTTTTGTGACCGAGTACTTCGCCGCATACCCAGTGTCATAATCCTGTGCACGCCACTGCATCCATCCATCCATCCTCATGAACTTTCACATTTATAATATTAGTAGGATTATGTCAAAGCACGAAACGATCAGCGGGCAGCCCCGTAAACGAAAGTCCTGGCTGAAAAAAACACACGCCCCGCCCCCCTCCGTATTCGCCCAGCCACGCACACAACGCCGCGAGCTGTCATTCGTGTAAATCGGTGGAATGACGATTTTTTACCTTAGTAATAATTATATTCTTTGACGTGGTAGTGTTGCACAATTTTCTTATTTAACAAGTTTTGAGGGCGACAGTTGAATAGCCATTTGCAGGTTTTTCCATTCCACGCGTACATATACCCAGCGGTACATACATATATACTATAGCTAAAGAGTCTTAAAGTGGTAGCACCATCAAGCGGAGATGATTGAGTTTAATTGTTTAAACACTAATACAGTGATCGTAAAACCTTTATCTCTGTACAAGCAAAACAATAACAAAGTGAATTAATTATTCGGACCGCCATCCGAAGACAATATCGGCAGTAATGCGGGTCTTAAATTTTCTAAACCCAGCTAAAATGAAATCGCCTCCAAGAAAAAGGGGTTTGGTTTTAATGCCCATCAGAAAATAAATGGCGGGAGACAATAATGTGGGATTCGTTGGCAGATATAAATTCCGAATAAAAATGCTGCCGTCGACTTGAAAGAGTTTACAGTGATGTGCCTTAGTTGTCCATTGTCGATAGTAATTTCCTTATAGTTTTCTTAACCAGCTAGAAAACACTAACCCCCTTATTAGTTATTAATAAAAATATCTACTTCACGGATACGCTAATCCATGTTGTTGTCTTTGTCTGTCAATTGGCTTTCCAACTTATCAGACCAAGGCAGCAACATGGGTTAGCGTATCCGAGGTGTTAATAATTTTTATAATTATAGGGCTATATAGTAAGTACAGCTACCTAATGAGGGTTTTTGATACTTTTTCTGCCGTTAGAGGGCAGACCCAACTCACACAAAGCGTCATCTGGTGGCGTAAGTGGTATCAAAAACGGTCAATAAGAATTTTCAATTCTTTTTTTGTCCCTAGGCGGCGCTTGGTAACTCGACGGTCCTTGTCATGTCAAAAAGCTGTTAAATGTCACGAATTCAAAAACCTTCATTGGTTTTGCGCATCTCACTTATGATTTGGGAAATATGGTCAATCGGGCCGTATCGGTCGAAACTCGAAATGCAATAATCTACATAACGCGTTGGCATGCAGGTGGGACTCCCCCCTCTGAGGCATTTGACTGGCCTACATGCGCCCTTAGCCACGTGCAATATATTATAAAACTACTAACATTACTGACATAGATTAAAGAAAAATTGTTACTAACTGGATTACTACCTAACTATTATTATAAATGTGTAAAAATCTCTAACATATATTATGGAAAAATTGTTACTAACTGGATTACTAACTATTATTATAAATGTGTAAAAATCACTAACATATATTAAGGAAAAAATGTTACTAACTGGATTACTACCTAACTAAATTGGGTATTATAAA
Source organism: Phengaris arion (assembly GCA_963565745.1). Lineage (NCBI taxonomy): Eukaryota > Metazoa > Arthropoda > Insecta > Lepidoptera > Lycaenidae > Phengaris > Phengaris arion. Next base: position 15,712,586 of record OY751441.1, on the reverse strand, counting down.
TGTGTAAAAATCACTAACATATATTTAAGAAAAAATTGTTACTAACTGGACTAGGTACTAAGACTTATGGATGTTCAATATCCGTAATAAATTATTATTTATTTATTTATTACTACTAATTTTACACACCGATCGTAATTCGTGCCTGATCGCTAATCGGTGTCCTGAGACTAATTTTATTGCTACAACTACAGATACCAACTAAAAGGTAAGGCCGCCAATTTGAACATTTTATTTTTAGTTTTTGGTTTTTGTAAAATGTAAGTATGTTATTTATTGTAGGTACTGTAGGTTCTTGGTGGAAACACCTGATGATGACTTTGTCGAAACCGGTCGTGTAATAATTAAAATTAATGTAAAATACTTAATTAAAGTGGAAACAGTGCACGAAGTCCTGTTTATTACTACTGTTTGAAAAATATATTATATTTTTGTGATCAAATAAAGATTTATTTATTTATTTTAAATAACTAAATTACAAGAAAAGATAGATCGATTGACAGTTCGGATCCGGCAAATCGGTAAAACTAAGAATTGAATGATGACGGCTCCACTTTTTGTAAAGGACCCAAGATTCGAGCACGAACAGTCGAGGGTTTATTATTATTACAAAAATTTATCGATTTCAACTAAAACAGCAATAACAGATTATTATGCGTTAATTTATATACGATCGATTTTATCGATAAATGAAAACGAAATGCCATCACAACACCAAACGTAAACGAATAAAACCATGTAGTATTAAACATTTAAGATCAAAAAGTTTTTGAGTCAAATTTAATATTTTTTGCTTTGTATTATATTTTACGGTTTAGCCTATTTAAGAAGAAAAAGGTTTTTATTATTAAGTGTGTTTTTAGAGTGTCGAATTTGGCATGAGTTTTCCTAAAATTTATTCTGTAGGTATTTGTAACCACGGGCGCCGTTAGACGAGATTATACGGACATGTTATGTATCCATTCACAAAAGAATATCCTTAATTGTAGTAAGTGGCAAAAACAAATTTCGAACTGCTCCATAATACAAATAAATGATTTTTGCTATGGACCAGATTGAAATTTTGACGGTTGTTACCAAAATCTGTATGGGCATTCTTAACCTAAATATATCGATTTACTAATTTAACGCTGCCAATGTTTGCCAGCTACTAAATAGTACATCCTATGATCCCACTATTATTATAAATGTGAAAGTTTGTGAGGATGGATGCATGGATGGATGTTTGTTACTCATTTACGCAAAAACTACTGAACGAATTTTGATTGAAATTGGTATCGTAGTAGTTTTAGTTCTGGAGTAACACATAGGCTTCTTATTCCGAAAAAGTACAGTGTTCCCGTGGGATACTGTACGCGGGCGGAGCCGCGGGTAAAAGCTAGTTACATACATTTGAAATAATATTATTGCCGAGAAAATTCACAATGGCGACACAAAATATGGATGAGAGCTTATCGATCCGAGACTGTTGACACAGCTAAGTAACGCTCATTTAAATTTCCTAATCTACGCTATGAATAAACAAAAAATTCGAACTTAATGAAAAGGGCATAGGGATTATGCTCCCTTTCCGCTACACTTTTAATTTGAAGGAATCTTATTATTTTCTTTTGTTGATATAAGCCCGGCTAGATCGCTCAAGACGTGACCTGCAGTGGAAAAATACGATTGCCATCTAAAGCCAACCGTTTAAATGAACGAGATTGGAGCTTAAAAAGTATAATGGACGAGGGGGGGGAGGGGGCAATCCCGCGGGTGGCGGGGGCGGGTGACAAGATGGCCGATCTGCGATTGAGATGAAGCTGCCCCCCTGAGGAGATCAGGCAATATAATTAAGTGCTTGGACTATTTTTATGTCGGCCATTTTTATAATTTCACTTGGATCACAGATGCTATGGTTGAACTTTAGGGCTTCGGTGGCTATTTCTGGTTTTGACAGGGCCCTGGTAGGCATACAAAGATCACCATCAACAAACGCTTGTTATAGACTAGCTGGTGCCCGCAACTTCATTTGCGTGGAACTAATGGAAACGAAAACATAAGATAAAAGTAGTCTAAGATCCTCCTTACAACATCAGCTGTTTGCCAGGGAAAGTCCGGTCCAAATCTGTCCTGCCGTTTTAGAGATTAGCCGGAACAAACAGACAGACAGACAGACAGGCGGACAGACAGACAGACAAGCGGACAGACAGACAAAAAATATAAAAATTGATATTAAATATGAATAGAATAACAGCGAAACTTTTTCCCTTTTGAAACGAAAAATCGCATTGTAACATTAATTGAAATTCGTAATTTTGCATAAACTGTGCTAAATGCCTAGCGTAGGTACACAACATTAAAAAGTCTATTTTTCTTTCGGAAGGACTATATAGATCGGTTGATGTAGATATGGACAGCCCGTGAACAATTACAGTAAGGAAGTGTATGGGGATCCTGAAAGGACCACCGCCCCGTCACTAATCACTATTGGCCGGGACTAGCGAATTGAGCGCTATAAGCGAATATATATATACTTACCTACTTCCAGAGAAACAGCTTTTATACAACGATCAAATCGATCCAAATTTGAATATTTTTACGTCCCCTTCAACAGCCCACAAATTTTTCCACACAATCGTGGACGCACCGTATGCTTGTAGTAGTGCAATCAAATTGAAAGCTAACTATGTAGCTGTTTATATGTTCCTCTTTCTTTAATCTGTGCGACCACGGCAAGGACTTCTCCGACGACGCCAAGTGCCAACCTCATGACGCAGCTCTACTCTACTAGGAGCTACTCTTAAGTTAGTGTCAGCCCAAATACGGAAGCGAAGACCGAGCTTGGTGAAGCACTAACTAGGGCTGGTTTTTCACTACACATTTGTTTTTGTCACTAAATACGTAAGGCGTAGTTTCGTTACATCATACACGTGTGTGCGTGACACTGTGTTATTAAACGGCAAGGCGAAGTTTAGACCGTCCTCACTGTGTGGTTCGCAGAATTCTGCCTCCACTTTTTTATTTGGTAGAATGAAGTTAATATTTTGTTGCTAACTGGATAGTAGGTATGTACGCTCTCATTTTAAAAAACCACGCGAGCTATGTGTTGGTTACATCTGTGTTAGTCTATTACTCTATACACTTTATTATTACAAATTTTTAAACGCTTAAAAATAATACGCAGTAAAATAAAACCTCACGAAATATAATTTAATTCGCAAAAATGGATCTAATTTAAAACCGCCATTCCTTAAGACGGCTAATAAGTAACATAATATCGATAGCGGGGACGGAATTAAACCGAATTCCCTTTGAACAGTCGAGAGGAAAAGTTGGGAAATATAAACCGCAACCCCCGCCCAAAAAATGTCTTAAATGAACCAAAGAGACCCGAGAAAATTCAGGCATACTTTCAAACCTATAATCCTTCATAATCATCTTTACAAAGCAAAGATTAAAAACGATTCGCGCCCCCTCCGCCCTGTTTTATATGCGCGCCGCGCGAGGCGGGATTAAATCATTATTTTTCTTAAGCTCCGTTTTTTCTCTCTCCGCTCTAGTGGAAGGTTTTTTGCTCTTTGATGCTCCGATCAAAGACTCTCGTACTAATTTGCATGACATTCTTAAATAAATTGCGGGGGACCCGAGCAATTTAACACCGTATAAACTTATTATTGCAAGATGCCTAATGCACTAATTGCTATACATTATTCATTTATTAATCCCCGATGACGGAATTAAATTTCGTAATCGAAAGGTCAGATTTTGTTTTTGAAAATTGATTTCATCGATATTTTAGTAAAGATTTTATCAGCATTTTTCGGATATCCTCGCATTCTTCGCCTGCATCACATGCATCCCATTTTGATTTAAAAACTACGTTATGGTCCTTCGCACCAGATACGTAATATCTGGTGTGGTGGACCATACCTATGTAAGTTTTCGAGACAGAGAAGAAAAGCACTATTATCCTAGATACACACACCGGCATATTTAGCGGAACATAAAATAAAGGTTTGATATCAGTATCATATAAGGTTGCTGGCTGGTTTATACGTTATTTAATTTAAAAAAAAAAAAAAATCGAATGCGAATCGCCGTAGTTGAGGAATGGCGGAGACTATCCCAGGAGACCATCGATAACATCATTTTCAGTATGCCTAGACGGGTAGAAACTTTAATAAGAGCACGTGGAGGAAATACGCGATATTAATCACCATTTTTCTAATTTAATTAATTGTTATTTTAATATTAATTTTCACTTTTCCCGGTTACATTAAAGTTAAAAAATGCACCATTTTTCACAAATAGCCATTACTCGCAAAATCTGTTCTTAATTTGATCTCATTTTAAGTAAAACAAATGAAACTTTAAATAACAAAAGAAGTGTAGTAAGTAGATTTTAAAATAAAACATTTTTTTAATTATGGACCTTTTTTTTGTGTTCCGCTAAATATGCCGGTGTGTTTATTTTTTGAGTGACCTGAAAAAAAAATTGTAAAGACTAAGGAGTAGGGACAATTTAATTAAAGTAACTTTTAACATTCAGTATGTTTGCATTAATTAATATTTACTCTCAGTAAAGCGATTTCTTCGTAAAGCTAAATTGGGCCCGACGTTAGCTAAATATTTTAATTAATGAAATTTTTACACATCTCAACGAGCTTAAATACTTAATTACAAATAGCAAACTTCTAATTAAGTCTTCATTTAAACAACTTGCTAAGTGAATGAGACTAATTTGGTTATAAGTCCTAAGTAATTTTTTTATTTAGAAATAAATAAATGCTCGATTCTGAAAGGCCACTTAAAGTTAGGAGCACCTTTAATTACAGGCTGTCTGAAGGCATGTGACCTGAGAACATCTTAAACACAACCACGATCTCAAAGTCTTTCGGGGATCGTCGATTTTCATATACTTATCGTCTGTCGCTTCCGTAGAAAAACGATAATTGCCGAGAGACGTTAGCAACGTGATTTTGATGTAGCATTAATCGGCCCCAAGATAATATTATGTATATAAAAGACTAACCCCGCTAACACAAGCGAAAACTTCTAAGTAACGTTAACTCCTAAGCGGTTGTAAGTGTTTAGTAAACCTAGTAAGTAGTTAGTTTAGTAAATCTAGTTGTGCTGCGGTTACGGCTGTTTGATCACAGGTAGAGCTTGTGATATATGACGGTAGTAAGCCATCTTCGAAGTTCAGCACGCGCTTACTAAGTTTGGATCTAAGCGGCCTTATTACGTACTGCTAGCTAAAAGTTAAGATAAGTAGAGCGTCTACGATTCAAAAATATTAAGCACCATAGAAGTGGTTATCTGTATCTACTCTACAATCTGTAAGCCAAGCAGGAGCCATTGACAACGAAATATTCGTTACGCTGTCGAATAAAAAGTGTATGAATACATAATACAATATTCACTCGATAACATTACGCGAATACTTTGATTTCAATTGCTCCTGTATTATTTTAAAGGTCAAGTTATTGACTTTTTCCATAATGTAGATTGTAGACTGTACGAATATCCATAATGCGTTGATATCATCAAAATAGATACGTAATGTATGAACCACGTTTCATGCCTATATGTATCTATACAAAGCATTAATCATATATGTATGTATTTATATTAATACCTGCAGAAAAAACTTTGTTAAATCTTCTTAAGAAAATTTACGCGAACGGAGGAGTACAACATTTGGCACTGATAAAGATTATTTATAGGAGCGAGCACTAATATTTTTTAAATAATGCTCAGATATACATATAATTAATAAAAATAACGATACACACATTCAATTGAATTAGTCACACGTTGACGTTTGTATAAGTCTTTCACATTCAATAGACAACGTTTACTTTTTTTATTTCGTAGGTATCTAAGAGGCAAACGAACCCTTTAAAGGCTCAAACTTCAAAATTAAATGAATTATGGTCAAAGTCCGTTCAGAAGTTTAGGCGTGAAAGAGTAACAAATATCCATCCATACATACATTCATCCTTTCACATTTATAATAGTAGTAGTATATCGACCACTAGTATTACAGAAAAATATTATTAAATTACCTTTTACTTTTGATTGTGTCGTGGAACACAAATAATAATTGAAGAACCTTCGGGTAGTTTGAACAACTTCAACAAATAGGACAATTGACACCTCAGTCCTCCCGTGACCACGGCTGCTGGAAAGTAGCCGAAACGTCGGGAAAAAGAAAGCGCCGCGACACAATCCGTAAGTGTTTAAAACAATACCTTTTACTTTATTATTTTGTGGACGTAAATGAAACGTAATAGCTATTATGAAAATTTAACCACGCGACATCAAAATCGGCTTTTAATTCACAATCGCCCCTTAAGGACAAGACAAAATCAACACAAAATAAAACAAGTGCGTCTAGCCCCTATGGGCTTACGAAGTTACAGGAGCTCTGTAAGTAAACACAGGTAAAGTCAGAGCATTTAACTTAATTTTTACTCCAGTCCTGCTTAATTGAGAGAGGCGTAGTTGCAGAGGCGGATTCAGGAGATGTGATTTGGGCATAGCAGGGCACGGAAAATTCCGAAAAGGGGAATCTTGATTAAATGTTCTATGGGACATAAACAAATTAAGTAAATATTTTTTCTCTAGTTTAATATTAATTAAGAAATAGCCAGAACTATTCCAAAAATAAGCAATAAAACTTTACTATGTACGTATTGATTTAAAATTAAGTTGGATGAATTTTTATGCTGCATGATCCACATCCGTAATGTAGGGAAAATTATCTGAATAAATTTCACAACCATGGCCCATCTTTTATACCCAAATTTTTCACCTAAATCCGCTTCTGCACGTAAATGACGTCACAAAAGAAGCACTTAATAAAAGGAACAATACCACTCGGGCTAAACAAACTTATCTGGGCAAGGGTTAGGTGCCTACAGGTGGGGTCTGATTCAATCTCCCTTCTAATTGCGTTACATATTGAGTTTTATCGGATGCATCTCATCATAGCTATTTTTAGATGCGTAAATTTACTATGTGACAGTGTATCGAATTCTATTACATTGTCAAGTTGGTAAAATTTTTAATTATTCATCATTATCAGCTGGGGCACCGATGTAACGTTTTACTAGAGCACGCAATTTCCCATCTCATTGGTATTAAAATATGAGGCGTTCACAAGTTATGGTTTCGTTTTAAATCAAAATTAATTAATTTGAGCGACAAAAATGAAGATCTCTAGTGAGGGGGCCAACTTAAGGGTAAACATTTGTTTAATTAATTATAAATAAACAAAGAACGAACAAATAATTTTTACATTCGAACAATAACGAACAAACGACGAACAAATAATTAAAAATAAAAAAAAACAAAAATAAAAAAAAGTGGGGCCAAATTCAGTGAGCCCTTTATCGGCGGGTTATGGCGAAGCTTCGGAATAGATTTTTTTGCAACTTTCTTAAGGCAACTGTAAATTTCTACTTGGTACTCAAGAAACACTCATAGTTTCGCTCTGTCCGTCCGGTGATTGTGGTGGTTATAGATTATATATGGTTATAGATTGTGTATTCACTGTATAGATTTCGGTTTTGGCATCATAAAATAATACTATTACTATATTTTAGGGGTGGCTAATAATATTTTATATATTTTAGGATCCATACATGTGAAGTGGGAATGATAAATATTTCTTCATTCTACCCCATCGTGTGGAGTATCGTCTAATAGGTATTTTTAAATAAAGTCAAAGTTTCATACATGACTTTTTTCAAAGCCAACTGTTTTTAAATGATCGGCCTCCAAAGTTGTCTAGTAATATTAGACATAAAAACTTTTAAGTTGCCATGCTGAAAGGCCATGCTAGAAACTCTTGAGGCAAATTATTTTGAGGGAAATGGGATAACAACTTTTGAAGTAATTTATAGAACACCTATCGCGCGTTGATAGCTACAGATCCTTTCTTAAGCTCATTTCAGACTTCGCTATACTATTTTGCTATTTAGCATAGCAAAGGAGGACCTAATGCTATTATTATTATACTATATAGTTCACATTACGCGATATTATCGAGAGCATTTATAGCCGCCGGGGCCGGGAGGAGGAAGAGGGCGGCGCGCGATATAGCACAGCATGAACTCGGCGTATCGCATGATTTAATAGCGTATAGTAAGTATATAGTTCAGTACAGTGTGAACGTGTCCATAACAATGTATGGTACGCGATATTGTTGTGCTATGAGCTATATGCTATATGCTTTTATATAATAGCGTAGTCTGAAAGCCGCTTTAGACTTATGTTGACATGCTATTTATATATATATATATATATATATATATATAAATAGCGTATAGGTTTACATCTAAGCAACAAAAATCCACGACCACATCAGTATGTGGTCGTGGATTGTTGTTGCTTAGATGTATGAAGATGAAGATGATAGATGAAGGTTCAAAAATCTTTTCAGACACGCGGCTTCCCTCGCGTATTTTTTTTCATCGTTTGAGCCGTCGGACTAAAAAAAATCATTGAATAAAGATATCTATTGTACGAAATTCATTAGGGCCGTTAAAAATGCCGTGGAATTAACATAATAAACCTGCGACTCCATCAATCACAGAGTTCCAAAGGCTTCCTAAGCCCTCACTTTCATCTGCCTCTTGGCGGTATCCAAGATTGTAATGAAAATCTGAGAGGTAAAAAATTACTTTTACTGGCTATTAATAATAATAATTAATGAAGAATCATTATAGACTGATTTAAATATGCATGAAGTACGAATGTAGAGTTTATGCCAGATATTTTTTCGGTTATTTTGTTTAAGTATATCTATGGCGTAATTAGGTAAATAAATATAGCTCTATATATGCTCCATAGTAAAATCAAATATTTTGGTTGGATTTTGGAAAACTAATAGAAATTTAAAAAAAAATTAGTAGAATGATAAGCATTAGAATTTTCTTAGGTAGGTACAATATCAACAAAGTTCCTGCTTCATTTCAAATCATTTTCCTCTGCCTAGGACGCCTCAAAATATTTAAAAACAAAGGAAGTAACCGCAACGACTGTAGACATGGTTGAAGTTCTACGTGAGGATGTGTTGCGTGCGCACTGCGCACGAATCAACGGCGCTGCCAAGCGATTTTCATCTTATGCATCTTGGTCGTGCGACAGCTTGTTCGCTATCGATCAAGTTCAATACATGCCTAGTGCCTACTTAATAGTAATATTTAGTTTCATATTAAAAACTAACCCCTTTACTAATAAAAATATTTACACTATGGAAAAGCTATACAATGTTTTGTCCTTGCCTGATACGTTGAAAAACTCGCTTGACAGACAAGGAAAAATCCTTGTAGGTATATCTTATCCATTGTGTAAATGTTTTTACTAGTAAGGGGGTTAATATATAGTATCTAAACTTAAGAGTACGACGTGAACTGTCCCAACATAACAAAATATATTGGAACCTGCTACGAAAATTTGTTTGGTTGGTAGTTTGGTTTTGACATTTCAGTAGCGAACCCAAATTGCAAATCAAACGCTTACATTAAGTTTAAATCAGTGGAAGAATTTATTTCCTTTTGTGGACATTTGAATGTTTTATACTTTAAATTGTCTGTCGGAGGCGGGAATGCGGGAATCATCTTAATGTTAATTATACAGATTTTCCGAATTACTCGCCCATAACAAAACAATGTCTTGACAATCGTAAATTTCGGGACTCAGCCGCTTTACATTACGGCCGAATCCTCAAACGCTTCTTAGTCTTTTTAAAGAAGAGAATCGAACACTGTGGGCCTAGCAGGAACATTTAACAGCGGCGTAAACGTAACGTTATCGAATGAGATTCGTATGAAAATCTGTCAAATTCATGACAGCGCTTATACAAACTTCATTCGATAACGTTAAGTTTACGCCGTTGTTAAATGTGCCTGCTGGGCCCCTGATCACGCTTCTTGAATATGGTTTTTTTGTTTTGACAACATTCTATATATCAAGATGTTTGTTCTTATATATATACGGGTCAATTCAAAAAAACGTATACCTATCTTTTTAGGGTTTCGTAGTTCACGTCTCGGAACCCTCATAGTTTCGTCATGTCCGTCCGTCCATCGGCTTACCTTCCAAACGGTTAGTGCTAGAAAGATGGGACTTTGAATGGATATATGTATGATCCAATCGTGTGCGAGTCCGACTCGCGTTTGGCCGGTTTTTAAAAACAATGCACTTGCGACTTCTCTGGTGTTGCGGCTGTCCATGGGCGAAAGTAATAGCTTCCCATCAGGTGACCCATCTGAAAGTCTAAGAGTTAAAGAGCCCTTAATTTTAGGAAACGTGTTAAAATTCGACACCAGTAAGATCTGTTTTATCTTGAAGAGATTAAAATTATATACCATGCTTATTGATTACTGTACCTGTGAAACGTGGACCCGACCGCCTTATGGTAAGCGATTACCATAAGCAGTGGTACCTCGAAAAGATTCAATTCTAATAAACATTTATTATAATGGAGCTGAAGAAAAAATATTAATTAATACTTAGAGAATCATAATTAGAAACGAAAAATTGGTAGTACACAAACTTGTCCCTTTGAAGAATTATCGAGTTTGCTATCAAGGCGTTAATTAAGACATCTGTCTTAATTAACGCCTCAAATAAAGATTTTAGGGATCCGCAAGCACGAGGTAATAATTAGACGAGTCTTAAGTACATTATACAATATACATATTAATAATATCTATTAAGCAAGGTGATTTTTATCCAATTGAAATATTTTGCTCAACATTTGGTCACACAATATTAAGTAAGTTATACGTAACTAAAAGTTTTCGAAATTTGCAAAAAATTATATTATTAACATTTCTTGACAACTCTCACGGTGCATGGACACTCCCGCACAGCCGTGAAACTCGACGACTTTAAAGGTCACGCGATAGCCGCGCAGTATCAGATTTTACGAGCCTTACGGCCGAATACTGGAACGATAGTTAAATTAAGTGACACTCAAGTCACATGCTGTCCTTGTCGTTTCGGCTAGCGGAGACAGCGACAGCCTGTGAATAGGAGGGCTCTTAATTTTGATTAGCGTTTCAGTATTCGGTCGGTAAGAGTATTATTACTTATTAGTATAGTGTATACTAAGGGTCAGCTAACACCGAAACGCGACGCGGCGTTATACACGTTTAATTGCAACTGCAGTGTGCAACGCGCTGCGCAGCGCGGTGCAGCTCGCAATTAGAAACACTTGCAATGAAACGTGTATCTTTTTGTGTAGTAAATAAAGTTAAATTATGAATCGCTATCTTAAAAAGTGCGCACTGTGTCGCGTCTCGGTGTGATCCGACGCTAAGAATAAAGGCACTGACTACGTTGCCTTTCGATGTTTTTCTTTTAATCACAATATTATTTCCATGAAACATTTCCACACTTTCCTCGGAAAATATTAAAATAATTTCACAAAAGTCAGCTCGTTAGCCTAGCTGATAGTAAGTATGCCCTAATGAAATAAGATTCCAGTCGGAGCTAAGGAATGGCAGAATTAAAACTACATAAATGGTCCCTCGCAAACGGAAAATGTCGAGCTTAAGGGGTATTTGCCGACGTCCCTACTCCCCACCGTTCATAACTTCAGCTTCTAGATTCTCTTTCAAGATGAATTCCTTTATTTCGTTGCGTTACAAGTATTAAAATGTATGAATCAAAATTATACACATTCACAGAAACCAGAGTTCGCCCCGTGCTCGAAATTCGTCCTTAATAATTTATATAATTTTTAAGTTTGAAATATATATGGGTTCTTTTGCCTCTTAAATGGAAAAAAAAATGTCCTTCAATATTGTGACAAATTGACAAACGTCAATGTGTAAAAAAAATTATTTTTCGAACACACGGTAGTGTGTTAATAATCTGAGGTAGTGTGCATTTTCGTTATTTTTATTAATTTAATGTACATACTTCTAAGTATTACTTAAAAAAATTAGCTTTCTGGACACCTTCCTCCACAGAAACTATAATTTACCAGCCAAATTTTATACTCTTCTGATTGCAAACGTCCCAACAACATTGAATTAGGTACATAAACAAAAGGATTTAGTTCATACTATAATTTAATTTATGTATACATGTATACAAATAAATAAAATTGAAGTCTCTGTTTGTAATTTCCAATTAACAACTTTTCACTTACCTAATACATATGAAAGTGTATATAGTAAAAAATCAATTTTTAAATTTTCTGTATGTTCCGGCTAATCTTTGAAACGGCTGGACCGATTTTCAGCCGGGACTTTCACTGGCAGATTGCTAGCTGATGTTATAAGGTCTAACATAGGCTACTTTATCTTAGGATTCTGTTTAAAAAATAGGGTTCCGTTTCCGTTAGTTCTATGCAAATGAATTAATATAAAAGCTAGTATTTAATATATGGCTTATTAGTTATTATAATTATGTCTAAATAGTACCTTCTTATTTTGAGTAGCATACATGTTATAAGTTTACAAAGGCTTACAAAGCATAAAATCTAAAAACCTGCAAAACGGACGACTGTAACTGACGCTTAACCGTTTTCGCTCGATTGATAGCAAACGAAGCGATCTTTCCGAGAAAAAAAAAAACAGCTAATGATTTGCTAACGACGATATTTATATTTTAATGCATCGCGAGAGAAGATTATTTTCTTTGAGGGCATTTTATTATCGATATTATACATTTATGTCGTCGATCGCAAATATTGAAACATCGTTATATTCCACAAACACGAAGATTTCAGTCTTCAATGAACTTAAATGAAACGGGTTTAGATGTTTTCTTTGCGTTGTTTTTCTTATTTGAATTTCTTTGTGACAGAAGAAACTCCCTTTTAGAGACAGTTTTTATAACCACATATAATACAGATTCAATGTGTTTAAATATAGAATAGCTCATCTACTCTTGGACTACTTTATTTACTCCCAAACTACATCCAATAGAATTGTCTTGGATTTAAGATTCAAATTCAATTCAAATATACTTTATTGTGCACAAAACAATTAATAGAAAACATAAAGACATTACATATAAAAAAAAACAGACATGCACACAAAGGCGGCCTTATTACTTAAAGCAAAATGATGATTGATGGAGTGTTCCTACTTTAAGGATAGGTCCTAAGGATGAGAAAAGCAGGGCTCGTCCGGGATTTGAACCTGGGACCTCTCGCACCCAAAGCGAGAATCATACCCCTAGATCAACGAGCCGCTATGTTATACATAATAAATCGGATTAGACAAGGCGCGTTAGTGATTATAAAGCGTATTTCATTTATAATATTATGGGTACTTTCACTTGTATAAGCATATTGTTTTCAATTATGTGCCGTATGCTTCGCAGGTTACGGTTTAAAGTAAGTTGCAAGTGCGTGATAGAATATGATTTATATAATGTGGTTCATACTCATTACTTTAATAAGTTTGATAGTCGCAAAAACATGGTAAAAATAACGGATTAAATACATAAGCATAAGTTCAGGAGAAATATTGTAGAAATACACTTTTACTGGGGTGATTTGGATCATAAGCCCGATACATAGTATTTTGTTAAGATCTAAGCCTTTCGCCAAGTCTCCATCGCTAATTACGACGACGAAGATCGGAAACCAAAATGTATGGGATTTGACATAAGTATCGCTAAGGACATAACGATGCTTATGTCAACCTTAAACCTTATGTCCCACTCGTAATGTAGCGATAAGCCGTACTACCTTCCAGACATATTATTTTGTGTTTATCGCTTACTTTGATATATTTTGTTATTGTTACAAAGAGACAGAACCTACGTAACCTATTTAAACTTATTTCAGTTAAACCTAGTCGGTAACGGGGAGAAGAGAAACAATTGACCTTCGATGGGACCAGATAGGTAATAGTTTATTCTTAAACAAACAAGCAGATGAATGATTTTTGAAGTGAAACTTCTTTAGAGGCGTTGAGAGTGGAAGGTCGCGTTACGACACGATTTCGATATAACGCTATCTGTCGGACGCTACTTATATTTCTTACATAACAACTTAACTATCTTAAGTACAGCTCAATACAAGGATGCCGCTAGATGTACAAATTTTAATTGATCTAATATTTGTAGAAGAGATGCACGATCGGAGTAATTTTTGATTTTAAATGATGAATGAAGTTTCGCTTCTGTCACGTGTACTCTACACGTCATGTTTCTTTTTTTTTTTGTAGAAAAAGTCCGGCTGGCTGTGAAAATATGTTTCATCCTAATTGCTATTGCTGAGGCTAAGGTCTATATATCTTTAGCTGTATTTTATTCTAAGCAGTTAGTCCACGTGGAAACTTAATAAGCGTCATATTCTTGGTAGATGAACACGGGTGTGTTCAGAGGCTTTCATATAATTTTTGTTTCTTCGACTTAATATAAATAGATAAAAGATCTGCGAAGACACTTTTGGGGACTTTGGACTGTACCGGTTTGGGAAAAATAACGTCGCCCTCATATAAAGTATACACAGACCTTTTAGAGGCATTTCAGAATAATTTAACCGAAACACAATTGGGTGGGGAGTAGGTACGTTAGGTTAGGTGTAGATCGCCTATCCTAGTAGGAAATGAGTCAAAAAATAAGTTGGACCACGGTGAGCGGAGGGACCGACCACGGTGAGCGGAGTGACTATGGTATCATATTCTTTAACCTCTCATCTCACCGTGGTCGGTATGTCCCCTTTTTAAGCGACTTTTCGTCAACCTCCAGCTCACCTAACATGTTCTGTTTAACAGAAGAACTGCAAATGGTACAGAAATATAGGTAAGAATTACGCGAATTGGCCCAGTCGGAAATTGTGAATTGATATAGGCTCTAGAATAAACTGTAGATTGTAAGACATAATGGTCATATACTGAACAAATATTATTTAGCCTAGAAACAGTGTGTTAAACATAAAATATTTTCGGTGGCCATTGATTGTCTAAACTCTAAAACTGCCTTGAATGTTACGGTCCAATAAATTAATACCTACTGATGTGCATTCCATCCTTGGACATAAATAAAATGACTAAAAGGATTACGTTTCAGTTTTTTACAGAGTTAAGATTATAATATGTAATGTATTAAATTGTATAGAATAAATTCAATGAAACAGTGGCAAAAAGAGCGGGCTCGTCCGGGATTTGAACCCGGGACCTCTCGCACCCAAAGCGAGAATCATACCCCTAGACCAACGAGCCGTTACTGTCAATGACGAATTCAAGTAACATATATTAAATTACATCTAGTCTCATTTATTTTACTTATCAACCATTTTGGTCCATTTTTATTTTTATTAGAAATAAAAATACCTATATTACACCAGGATAATAGCCTACGTAATAATATCTAACCACAGAATACTTATAAAATAATTCATTTCGCCAACAAAATAATAAAAACCAATAACAAAATGTCGCTTTAATAAATTCCCTTTGAAAATCTTAAAATTTCTAAACGATCGGGTATAAGGAAAAATCTTATTGCCTCATCGGTTGCGAAATTATTCAAGTTAAACATCTGCGGCTCGAAATAATAAAGTTCCGTTTAAACGCAATTCGTATGTACGAACCGAGCGTAATAAAATGTATTACGAACGCGTATAATAGAAAAATACGAACGAAATTCAATATTCATTATTGAGTTATGTTATACGAGTGTATTTTACACAGCTGCGATTACACATATTATACTTCACCCCTGGGATAAAATATTAGCAATATTTCTAAATATTTATTGCTATTGTATTAATACAGACATTATTATGATAGATTCGTGCTATGGATACAAATTGAGAAAGCGTATTAAATGAAAGAGTCTTGCTTTGGCCGAAGAGATACCACGGCCTATTAGAAAACAGACATGAAATTACGCTTGCGTCGTG
Organism: Phengaris arion; assembly: GCA_963565745.1. Lineage (NCBI taxonomy): Eukaryota > Metazoa > Arthropoda > Insecta > Lepidoptera > Lycaenidae > Phengaris > Phengaris arion. The sequence goes on along the minus strand of OY751441.1, from coordinate 15,696,718 downwards.
TTCCGCCGAGTGAGGGTATCGGAGACTAAGCCGGTGTGAGGTTTAAAGACCGGCAACTACCACTTAGGTTGGGACTATATGATCTAGAATCCGGAAAGCCAGAGTAAATTTAGAGCATTGAAAATAGAGCTCTGGACTAATACGATAGAGTTTAAAATCGAACACATGAGTGTGGAGTTGTCAGATTTGACATTGACATGACACTCATGAGTTCGATTTCAGCTTTATTGTATTATCGCAGATTTCTATTCATATTCAGTGCTCTGAATTTTCACCGGCCTTACGGATTCCGGGCAATATAGTCCCGGCCTTAGATGTATCGACGTCACTGGGGCAGCGTTAATCTTTAATCATCGGGCAATACAGCAGCTGTTCGTTTGTCAGCTACAATACCGCAAACAAGATGGAATATTGAACATTTAGGAAGCATTTGTAGCCTACTCATCTTCAGGTGATCTAAACTTTGCTAAAACGTAAAGTTATACATTTATTACAAATTACTTTCTAGTAAGATCAGTAATCGAACCTGCAGCCCCAGTTCTAGGAAGTGATAATCCGTAAATAACTAAATACAAATATGAGATTCGCGCGGTCACACAAGCAAGGGCTGGGCCGGGGAGCCACGGGGCAAACGGCAAGTCATGACATTGTAGACACACAAATGGTGAGAGATGTCAATAAGTTCTAATTTTCTATGTTCTATGTAAATCAGAAGCGATCATTCTGTTGGTGTGAAATAATTGACCAATGTAGCAAACTAACTTGTTATTACGCCGTTAAACGTTATACGTACGTATAATATGTTCAAAATAATTTCGATATTTCACATATGCCAATAAGAAAGATTGGAATAATTTAGGGTTCCCATCGACATGTTGTGATCCATAAATGTTACCTCAAAAATCATAATTTTAAATTAAATAAATCATAGAAACCTATTTTTTTAATAACTCTCTATATCTCTTAGCTAAACATCTATACAAATAAATAAAACTGAAGTGTCTGTTTGTAATTTTCAATTTATCAGATTTTCACTGAATTCATATGAAATAATATGCGTACATATATATTATATCCAATAAAAATCAATACTTAAAAATTTTGTTTGTCTGTCTGCCTGTCAGTCTGTTTATTCCGGCTAATCTCTGAAACGGCCAGACGGACTTTGACCGGATTTTCACTGGCAGATAGCTGATGTTATAAGGAGTAACTTAGGTTACTTTTATCCCAGCGTTCAGTTTCCATTAATAGTTCCACGCAAACGCAGTTGCGGACACCAGCTTTGAATGCTTTGTCTTTGAGAGCTCCGCATCCATCACGAAAAGCGTATAATATGACGTATTCATCATGATTATTGGGCTTCTTATCTAGTACCTATAATTTATTATTTAAAAATATATAATTGTTTTAGTGGCTTTGAAGTCAAATCACCGTTCCAATAACGAGTCAGTGTCATGTCTAAACATCACGTACTCTGCAACAGCTTACCTGCAAAGGCAGGTATTCACGCGGGGCGAATTTCCTGGAATCCAGCGATGATCCTTCAAGCTTACTATTCCTCTCGCTGCTCTCACACAACATTCAATTCTACCACAGGCTACTAAAGTTCAAAATCTCTTGTACTCGTTACATTCGGTTTCGTCTATTAATTTTGTCTTATCCAATAGTTTTGATAAGATTGATCGAGTGGGGCACACAGATTATCTGAAGCGTGTAAAAAACGTAGTGACTTGGCAGATTCATCGAATTCTATTGACCGTTCTGTAATTGGTTTCTGGTTTGAAAGTTTGAGGCGATGCACAATTTCATGAGCATAACAGCACATGAGAGTATGTTTAAGTAAATTACTAAAGGCCGAATATTGAAACGCTAATCAAAACCAAGAGGCCTCCTATTCGCAGGCTGTCGCTGTCTCTGCTAGCTAAAATGACATCCTTGTCCAGCATGTGACTTGAGCATCGCTTAATAGTCTAGGGCATCTCTTAATAGTCTTAATAGTCTAGATAATTTCGACGGCGAAGTTCGAAATAAAAAGTGTATGGGATTCGATATAAGTCATCGTTGAGTTACATGTCGCTTGCGATGCCTTACGGCGAAGTTAGAAAACAAAATGTATGAGATCATACATTTTGTTTTCTAACTTCGCCGTCGAAATTATCGAATGCATCCTGACTAATGGCCCAGTTTCTATGAGTTATTTAAAATATGGATTGCTGAAATCTTTAGTGCTTATTTCACCAACCTGTTAATGTTAATTGATGATTGTTTATCATGTTATCTCTCTTGATCTTCGTATTAATAAAAGAGATGACATGATAGTTAGACAAACGATTAACACAAATATGCGTTGGTGAAGTTGGGACTTAGGAAGTTAGTGATTGCGCTGTGCAAAGATGCAACAATGGTTTTCAAATTCGATGCATTGTATCTAATGATACAAATGACCGTAAATCTTCGATCTTTCTAAACAATTGAAATATAAAAGGCAGATTATTAATTATTATAATTTATTAATTAGAATATATTTTTATTTATCTATACTAATAATATAAAGAGGTGAAGTTTGTCTCTTTGTGAGGTTGTAAGAGGTAACTGGTGATCCTGATAACCTTTGGGCACCCGTAATATCAAATGCATTACTTGGTCCCAAATGGACATAAACATTATAATCCTATTTCTCTTCATCTGCGTCATAGCTTTGGTCGTAGCCGAAATTTTGTCACTTATAATACATGTATCAGGTAAACTCCACAATGGAATCTATTAATTATACCCCTACGTCTTTGACACAGCGGGTTACAGGATTTTTATGAAATGAAGATTTTGCACCTTAAACCAATAGAAATATGGTTCAATTCGTAATGAACGAGGCACGTTTATGACTAGATATATTTTTTGCTATTCGGATTATGGATGATCATGCGAGTTTAGACCTGGTAAAAACTCTATCCTACCGCGGGCCGCCGGCTATCTCGAAAAATGCGCGCCGCCTCGCGCCTCGGTGTGAACTGACCCTTAGACGCAAAAGAGTCGAGTATGTGTTAAAAACTTTATAGTAGCTCCATGTTAAAAAGCGACACACTCGACACTACTCGACTACAAGGACAGCGTCACGCTTTGATCCTTATAGCTAGCCATACACGTCAGGGTGTATCCGACGGGTTGGCCTGCGCCAGAAGGTAGCAGATTCACAAAATACAACAAGTCAAGAATCCCGATCCACCAAATAAATCGTTAATAATGATTAATAGTGAATAAATTAATAATAAATTGTGAGGTTAATTTCACCTCGTATAGTTAATTTCGAGATCTATTCGGAGCGTCTAGCATGTCGCGAGAATTAATCTCCCATCGTATTACTTTGTCGAGATAACAAATTCGTGGGGGCAATGGGGTGGTAACCCCACCCAACACCCCATTGTCTCACGGGCACACGAGCTAGATCTCCCAGTCTTTGAGAATATATTGTTAATTCTAAAGCAATTTATCGGAAGGTCCCGGATTCGAGTTTTGCTATTAATTGTCTTTAGTTCTTGACGTATTCGGATGATTGAAATTTTGTATGATGAAAGTTGTAAAGAAATACATATTTTCAAACTTACTTGAAACGTCGAGAATGAAATACAGCTTTAAAATACGGTTCAAGAGTTACTATTCTAGTTATAATAACCTAGAAAAGAATGAGAAAACTCTTTTAGATTATGGGGATATACAGAAAGCGGCATTGAAGAAATTCAGGAATACAACAATTATTGTATTCATGGTCCTTCCAAATATTAGCTTTAGCAAATCGGTCCAGATTTTTCACACAGTGAGTATTATGTGTTAACTATGGCGAACGTTACAACACATGGACGGGTTACATAACGGATTCTTCAAGTGGGCGTGGTAAGCCACCAAATCCTATCCTATCAGAGACAAAAGTATACAGGGACCTAGCAGGAACATTTGACAGCGACGTAAACGTAACGCATTGAAAACTAGAACTAAGTACATCCTACTACTATTATAAATGTGAAAGTTTGTAAGGATGGATAGATGGATAGATGGATGTTTGTTACTCATTTACGCAAAATACTGAACGGATTTTGAATTTTATTTAAAGTAGACTTTCATTTTACTTTGATTGTATTGTAAGTGAAGCGACATGTTATCATAAAAAAAAACATTTGTGAAGTTTGGACCAATCAGGAGGCGTTAGACGCTGCTTTAACGTTTACGAGAATACCGGTTTGACAGTTTTAGCGTGTCGGGAGCGGGACTTGATTGCAATTGTATTTCAGGTTTTCTTTAGCTGAATTGACCCTCTGGATATATAGATTCTCTCGAAAAAGTCCTCATTTACGAGGGCGAAGTCGCTGGCTAAAGCTAGTTCTTAAGTAATAATGGTAATAATATCTAGAGGTCGTCCTGTGGTCGTTATTCGCCCACATATTATATTCAACTAATTTTTAAGTTTGAACTTAAAATGGTCTTTTGCCTCTTAGATAGAAAAACAGCATGTAAATTTTGTAGCAGATTGACAAACTTATAGCAACATTGTATCCATAAAAGGCAAGGTAGTGTGTGTTAATATATAACTGAGGTAGTGTGTGTTGTTGTTACTATTATTAATATTATTTATTTCTAAGCATCACTTAAAAAATATAAGCCCTCTGCACCCCTTACTCCACATAAAATTACCGGCCAAATTTCATACTCAGGTTACATGAAATTTGGTTGCACAATTCTGGTAAAACTGTACTGAAAGCGTTTGCTTCACAATATTATTTCAATAATTATTTCTGGCCAGAAATCTCTAATAGCAGTTGTGATAGTTTGTTCAGGATCACCAAACGCCCATGTCTTTGCGGTAAACTATAGTGACTCTACCTAATTTTCGTTTACTCCCCTGTATTTCATTTTGATATATTGCGTTGTGTGATGATAAAATAAACGTATTCTTATTCTTAATTTGATCGTCTTCAATGCGATAAGGCCTGTATAAAATTGTATTTTAAATATCACGTTTATAGGAAGTGTGAAAGAAAATAAAAATATTTGAAACTCACACGTAATATAATCATTTCATCGGGGATACATTATAACGTCTTTCTGTTTTTGATATTATTTGGTTAAATTTCCACGTTAGAATTGTTATCTTAGGTACCTGATTACAATTGTTTTATCAATACAACTAGCTTATTCCCGCGCGCGTAGTATCCCATGGGAATTCATTTTTCGCGTTTAAAAGTAGTATATATTTTAAACCAGAGCCTAAACTACCATCATACTGAATTTCATCGAAGTCTGTACAGTGTTTTTTGCGCGAAAGAGTAACAAACATCCATCCATCTATCCTCACAAATTTTCACATTTATAATAGCAGTAGGATTAGCTAAGATTCAGGATACAGCTCATACTGTATACCATAGCGCAAAAGGTATGTAGTAGTAGACTGTCGAGTGCCTACATGAAGCTCTGGGGAGTTGTGTACCATAGAGCTGTCAATGACGTCACAGCGTTAGCGTTTATCTGCGGCGCGCCGGATGAGCGCGGCTCCGCTGATAACGGCACAATGCGCGCCGCGATCGACCGGTGGGCGTGGCCTAACTCCGCCCCGCTAGACAGAGACCGTCTAATCTGCGATGATCCCCGGCTCACAGGCGACGCCTAGCTAGCTATTGGGTTGGATTAGGATATAAGGAAGTAGTATGGGGTGGATACCTTCTTATGTAAGAGAATCATGAATGGCTTTTATAAGCGGAATTTTTCTTTCTGAATATTTACAGTAGACCGTCTTATCTGCGATGATCCCCGACTCGGACGTTATTGAGCTTGTATTAGGATATAAGGAAAAGTTGTATGCGGTGGTAACCTCATTATAACGTAAGTTTAAGGTCGCAGACAATCGTGGGTGTTTATATATTATACGGATTAGGATCTAAAGAAAAAAAAGGTGTGGATGTGAAAAAGGCTTAAAGGCTTAAGGCGTTCATGTGCGAAATTTTTCTTTCAGGATAATTAAGGCTAGTAGGCTCTCAGTTCTCTCCATAACGAAACAATATAATAGGGTCTTATCTATGACGACACAAGTGTCAGCGCTCTGTCACTAACTCTTGCCTTAACTTGATCAAATTAACAGCTTCCTGTGGAAAACCCAAAAAGCGTGACTTTACTGATTAAGGGATTTTCAAATAACACGTTTGCACCACGCCACAAATCTAGGACTGTATAATCTATGAGAAAAGGTCGAATATTGTTTGAGCCTTTTGAAGTGGTTGAGTTAGTAAATATTAGACGAAAATAGAAACTGGATGCCGCTAAAAAGATAAAACAGTTTGGTGTTAATTGAAACGGTTACTGTGCTGTTGACGTTCTTGCCATGTACCTATGTCATCAGACAATGCTTGAAATATTATTAGGATTAAATAAAGAGGATATTAGTTAATACACAATAAAATCATAAAAATTTTAATATTACACATACCAGCGGCGACGGCTGGTTCTCCTTCATAGGGAAGCCCTATCCTGTATAATAGAGAAGTAGGGATTTGGATGAGGGTCTTCAAAAGATAACCAAAAACCAAAACCAAAAAACCAAAAAAAAATTTCCCCGGCCTTCGGATTCCGGACAATAATCTAGTCCCGGCACGGCGCGGCCTAAGGGCCGTTCAGAATCTTCTAATAAGTGTCGGATACACATATCTTACATCGTCAAGTTACCGTTGAAGTAAACTGAAGTATATTACGTTATTATCCAAATTAGTAGATCCCCGTAAAAGTTTCCATGCCTATAGAAAAATACGTCATGGATTTAAGATAACAAAACCGTTTATAGCACTCAAAACAAATCTTATACAGCGTGTAATTTTGTTCACAACTTTTTGTTTTTTTTTGTTAGTTTGTTGTGACTTTAGTTATTGTTTTGTTGTAAGTAAGGGACATGTAACTGTTTACCTGGTTGCAACATAAACAGCTTAAGCAGCACTGTTATAAAATGCTTTGTCCGATAACTTTAAAATACAGGATCTTTACTTTAAACTTTTTGTTGACTTGAGAAAAGGCAATGTTTCTCAGGATTAAATTGATTAGATTAAATTTTACATTAAATTGTTGATACAATTGCTTAATGAGTTGTTATACATTAGTAAGTGGTTATAAAAATAAATAAAGCATGCATTTATTTATATATTTTTATAACCACTATAATGTTGACTTTCGTTCTGTTGAAATTCAGTTCAATTGAGTTAGAACGAGATCTCATTAATGTTTCAATAAATTCATGATTGGACACGTTGATATAGATTATAGTGTAATTAATATTGAGTTTAATGAAAATAATAATTAGGTAGACTGAAAAGCTCTAAAATATAGTTTCCTAACGTTAGTAAAGGCTACTTGATTAGTTAAATATTATAATATTGTAAAACCTGCAGTAGCAACGTGTCTAGTATCTAATATTACTATAATTTCTGAGAACAGAAAAAACAATAGGGGCAGTAGGACGGAGTTAGCGTAAAGCCCTTTGAAGCAAACTATTGACTAACTGCCGCAAGCTCACTGGACAAGACTTGGACATTGTTTCACGTAACAAAGACCGATACTGCCAATGCAGCAACTCCAGCGCCCTAGTTCCAGTATTGTCTGATTGACGATGGACATAGATTTGCATACATACGCTCTTTTGACCAAAGATTTCAAAGTGATATATACCTTTGACATATCAAATCATAATACAAGAAAATATTACCCATCTTGTTTTCACCATACCACAAATGTCAGCCATCTCGATTTCACCACGCCTTAAATGTCAAAATGGCCGCAAACAACTCCAAAAGTGGGGCTATTTAAGTGGGGACAATTTTTGCCTCATCTATGATATATACGTCTATGCTTTTGACGGTCTTTAGCTACCAAGAATTTTTGACGAATAATAATTTACAGCCTTGGTGGTCCAGTGTTTTAGAGCTTCGCTCTCGACGCGGAGGTCGTGGGTTCGATTCCCGCGTTGGAACTACAAAAATGTTGTTTCCAAGTTTGGTTAGGACAATGATGGCTGATCACCTGATTGTCTGACAAGAACGATGATCCATGCGTCGGCTGGGCATGTAAAAGTCGGATCTGCGCCTGATCTCTCGCCAGCCGTGTCGGTTATCCGTCCCACTAGGTTTCGAGAGTAAAGGAAGAGAGAGTGCTCTTGTGTACTGGGCACACACCTGGGCACCATAAAATAACTCATGCGTAGCTGACCTGGTTTCAATGAAACCTGCCACTGTCACAGAAACCGTAGTGGGGACTGGAGAGCTATTTTGACGAATAGTCGTTATGGGCACACAAAATTCTAAAATAAAGCACCATAATATTTAAATAATTGAGCTTCTCAGATATTTTATATTGTATGTCTTTGACCTGAAGGTCGATCCTGATTCCTGTTGTATAAATCCTGAAATAATACAGTTACGATCCAGTCCCGATATGATAAAACTGCAAAGTGGTATTCTCATAAACGTCAAATCAACGCCAAAAGTAAGTTTATGATATCAAGACGATTCATTTGTAATTCAATAAAAGTATAAGTCAGTTAAGAGATTTGAGGTTCTGATGAATTTTTAAGAAAAAATATTTTCGCTCACGCTCATCTCACCACCAAAATACTTAAATAAAATAACATTCATAATCATACCAAACATGACAGTACATGGGAGCCTAAAAAAGCGTGACATAGGGGGTGAAGGGTTCAAAAAGGCGAAGTGTTGTGTGTGTTGTGTTGATTATGTGGACGACCCCAAAATGCAAAAACTTTAGTTAGTGTGTACACTGTAAACGATTTTCCCTTACAAAAAGCGTGGTCGTTACAATTTGTCATCCCGTTAATATTGGCTAAAGAAATTAAGATAAAATGCGCGGAGGTTTAGGGCACGTACAATATTATAGGAAGCCGTGACAATTTTTTCTGAACTCGGAACAGACTGGGGGCCTTCCTGGGGGCCTTCTTGGGGGCTTCTGATTTATTTAATGAATAAAAATGCTCTACCTCCCATGATATTGCAATTAACTTTGTAATAGCTAATTTGACTCATTTGAGGCGCGTTTAATTTTTGTCGTCATGTACTCGTAATAAACATCGTTTCTAATTATGTTAATGCTACTATTTATGGTTACACACAGCCATAGATTTTCAAGGGAACGAATAATAATGTTCGGTCTCTAAGATCTTTTATGGGGTTACATACTGTGGGTCCAGCAGGAACATATTTGGACAGCGGCATAAATGTAACGTTAACGAATGAAAGGACACTGGCGAATCCTGCCCGATTTTCCATCAAGAGCATAATATGTGGTGTTATAGTACCTACTTAAAAAGTTATTATATATAAAATATATGTTATATTTTTAGGACTTGGGAATGAAAAGTTATGAATTTCCGAATAGCAGAGAATTGATGTACAAAATACGTACTTATCTGTGGTAATCGTCATCATATCTTAATAAATAGTTTATGATTATCATGATGTAAAATGTCAATTTGAGGCATAAAAGCTCCATCTAGTGGCCCAGTAGATAGATTTATTTTAATTGGAGTATAAAGTTATTTTCTTTTTCTATAGCTCAGCAGTTAATAATTATTATGTTTTTGTTGTTCATAACGTGAAAGCGACATCTATCATTTATCTGTTACCATATTGCATTTCCAAACAAAGTAGTTATTAATTTTATTACGTTTCCATCACCACTCTTTTTTCTCATTTCCATCACTAATAGATGTCGCTTTTCCGCAAACCGCCACTAGGGCAATTTATTGAACAATAGGTTAGGTTATATTTAATCAATTATTTTTTATCCCCCGAGTTTGATGTATATTATATGTTATTGCTTTTTTTGTTACTATGTTCATAAAGTACAACTTACAATAAATATTTTTTGTAGCCTCGTATTTTAATTACCAGGCAGTAAATGTATGACCACTTGCCGATCTCCTTTGTATGGACGCTGTCATGATTTTGATAGATTTTCATACAATTCTCACTCGATAACGTCACGTTTACGCCGCTGTCAAAATATGTTCCTACAACGCACACAGGATGTGGCCCAGAAATATTTCCATTTTTTCATTCTGAACACTGGAAATAGAACTTTGTTCTAATAGAGCAGAGCTGAAAATCGAACACACAAGTGTCGAGTCAAATGTCAATGTCATGTATGACAGCTCGACACTGGTTTTTTAAATCTGATTTTCCCGGGCCTGCCGGATTCCGGATCATATCTGCTTTGGACCAATATTATTCAATACATGTCATATTAAGTAAGAAATACGCACTCCCTTGAATATTGCGCGTTGCAAACTTTTATAAAATATCCCGCACTAATTAGTTACGCAATAGAAGAAGTTCGAAAATCAAAATCCTAACCTGCTTAAAAAAAGCTTCCTGGGCCTTTGGTCAAGATGCATTCGATAATTTTGACGGCAAAGTTCGAAACAAAATGTATGGGATTTGACATATTATGACATCGCAAGCGTCACATGTCACATAACGATGACGCCGTTGAAATTATCGAATGTTTCTTGACTAAATGCCCATGCTATCTTTTGTTTAGATATTACAACTTTTTTACAATTTTTACTAACTTTTGTAAAGGTTTTATATCACTTGTGCATTGGGCCATAAAATATGATCACTTTACAATAGGCTTAGTTCTTGACCATTCAAAAATGTTTATTATACATATTATTAGGATCTTTATTTCCTTGTTGATTTTTTTAACTGTATAAAAATGGATTTACTTTTTAGTTTTCATGGGTGAATAAGCATTTTTAATGTTTGTGCAGTTAACTTTTAAACACCTATGATAAATTAAAGCTTTTGTGATATAAACAGAAGCAAATATTATGTAATATAATAATAATTGATAAAAAAGAACTTATCTATAGTAGGTAGGTATATTCGCGTTAATAAGGCTGTGAATTATGCGTACAAATGTCAAAATTGACCAATGACGCATAATTCATAGGCTGCGTTCACATTAACCACTCAAAGTATGCCATTTTGACATATTTTGTACGCATGATTTACTGCTTTCTTAACCCGAATAGACTTAATAAAGTATAGGATCTTCTTCAGAAAGTTGACTGTGATGAGATATGCCTATAATATTTTTTGAGCCCAGCTAACTCCGTATCCATACAACGCCTCTCACGCTGATTAAATTGATTACTCTTTGTTTCGCGAGTGAGAAAACGCGTTCTGTAATCGCGTTATATTTATCTCGTGTAACAACACCCCCAAATTAAATATATCTCGATCTCTGCATTACAAGTGTAAATAATCTGGAGGCCGCCCAACCACTGGGCTGGGCTTTGGGTGAAAAAAAATACTCGTTAAAATATCGGCTTAAAAAGAAAAGCGCTGAAACGGGAGGTCGGGTGGTGTCGGTTTTTCTCGGCGCGGGCGGTTCGCTGGGCGGGGCCGCTCAGTCGCGCGCTGCCGGCCGAGCGGGGCAGACGTGTTAGCGCTTTCGCGGGCACGTGTGCTATGTTGATCTCGTGAATCGGAACAAAATGGACTTTCAGAGTGCTATGGAGACGTTCGCTGAAGCCTGGGCCGCCGCCAACACGGTCAAGTCCGAGTCCACTGACATATCGCAGGTGAGTTTTAAGACTACCCGCATTTTTTTTAATTTTCAATAATAAACATTTCAACTTTTTACAAACATTTATTGCGATATTTTAATGCGATGATAATAAAAAATCATAATTATTTAACACTTAAAATTGCTTAACGCTAACCTACTCAATACTCAAAAAACTTCAATTCAAGTTTTTAATGGCTGAATTTAATTATTGTCAGACAATGATGTCTTCAAGTTCATCTTGATAAGGAATATTTGCATCGGAATAATGTAACAAATGATACCGTATTTAAATATTAATTGAAACAATTGTCATTGATTTTAATTTTTGGACAAGGTCAAGCAAAGGATAGGCGGGCGCTGATTGCGTAGATTAGAAAAATATCGAGCAAAGTTTGGGTACTGTACATGCTTGTATTGTGACAAACATGTCCATAAACCTCTCTTAATTAATCCAATTTTAGCAAAAGTTTTAGACAGTAATATTCTATAGACTACAACGCAGTTAACCCTTAAAACAATAGTTGTTTTTTGGGCGACTGCGAGAAGCACATTGCTGGTACTCAATGTCCCAGTTGTTATAAGTACTGACTTCTGTTATATTTTCAAGTAATTTACATTAAACGTCCTACGGCCATACAAAAACAAGATCTCTGAATACAAACAGAAATATAATATCCATTATATTGCCATTGATTTGCTCAGATTAGTCATTATTTATGACGTTAAAAGGCACAATAAACTTAATCCTATTGAATAAAATAATCGTAAATTGCTTATAGATAACCAGATATGGCGACAAGATTTTATAGATAATTTTATTAAAATTATGTACGATAATCTTAATATAATTTAAAAGTGAATTAATACAATGTTAACAGTGTTTCGTGCAATATTTATGTCCGATAAATTGTCATAAGTTGACAACTTGTGGCGTGTATTTTAATTAACGGATTAGGTTAAATATGCAAATTAAACCTAGCAATGATTAGAATATTATTTTTTATTACTGTTTTACTTTAACATTCAAACAAAATCTTCTGGAACTTATCACTTGGAAATCTAGTAACATTTACATCTGTGAAAAAAAATATTGTCTATTTAATATAGAAATTATTGAAATGTAATATAATATTTTGACAATTTAAATAATAGGAGCTAGGTACGGGTCAGATACCTTCATTTTAAAGTTACTTTTATCGGTGATTATTATTTAAACTACGTTTCATCTTACAAATCACAATATTAAAGAATATAAATTATTCTGGTATTTGTCTAATAAATGATGATTCCCACCTACCTGTTAGGTGCTATTTGCATAGTGAGCTACTAAAGTTATTAATTTATTATTTATTTACAAAATTCAAACTTAAAATAATATTATAAATATTTTCCTTACTTTTAAGAACCAATAGTAATTGTTATTTGTTTTTTTTTTTAAGTCATTTTAAATGAATGTTAATGAAAGTATTTAAATATCGGTTTAAATGCGGATAAAGCTAGTTTAACTTGTACGGACACATTCCTCTTTGTAATTGTGTTCTAGGAAAGTTTTGTAAATGTAAACGTTGATCAATTTAAAGATAATTAGTTAATCGAAAGTTGAATTCTTTGGTTAATGTTAAACCTATTTCATGCACCTCACTGTTTACTTCATATACCTACCATGACGGAATAAATTCCTACCATAGGAGAATTTTGTGCCATAAATGCACGGTCCCTAAATTTTTTACCACGAATTATTATTTTTTATTAGAAACAATTTTGCATTGGAAAAGCAGGTGTTGTTATTTTTTTTAATATTATGTTGACAAACGGTGATGATAAATACAATAAAAAGATAGATTAAGATTACAATGAATAATATTAAGATCAACTATTAATTAATTCAAACTCTTAGACAACTTGTTTAAAGTTTTTGCAACTACACCACATTGTGTCACCTGTCACTTAATGAGACGCCCATTACGCGATATGCACGATAGGGTTAGGGATATGAATGCTAGGTATTGTATGCTGCTATTAACTTTCTAATAATTTATAAAAAAAAATAATTCGTTTAGTAAATTCTATTCAATCTTAACGGTTTATATGCTACTGAATATGTTGGCTTGGATAGGATCATAATTTTAAACTACACATCTGTGCCTACTAGACTTATCACTGGAGGCGGATTTGTCCAAATTGTAAAATGTCGAGTGTCGAATTCGGATTGAACTATAATTGTTTTTAAATCGGCCAATTCCGGTGAAAAAAGCCAATAAAAAAATTGCTGCTTCGCGAGTACCCAAAATGGCGCAAATTCAAATTAAAAAAACTTTAGAATTTTACGACTTAGGCATTCTACGATTAGGACGGTTTGAGACTTAGTCTTTTCAAGATTATATGGACCTCAATTACGATCTAGACACGCATTCGTCTATATATACTACATATTTAATTAAGGATAATTTAAATTTAATAAATATATTAATTAATTCTATTTATAAGCTGGGACGTTACAAATTTCATAGAAATTATTGTTGCATGTGGAAGTCGCTATCGGTATGGCGATTTGATTTGATTTTCGCCGATAGCGGTGTTTATAATAAGTCCTTGCTAATCCATTATCGCGGATTATTGTACGCCGATAAATATTAAATACATTGCAACGTTATCGCAACGCTGCGGTATTATTTTCTATTTTATTGGAGTTTGTGGAAGATTTTGATTTAATAAACGCAAAAGAACCGTTTTGCATTCGAGTTACATTTTTTTTAGAGTTTTTTGTTCCTCGCGTAGAACTGGGCGTAGGTGAGTAGGGGCTGGTAGGGGCAGGAGGGGGTTAAATCAAGAGTTTAATATTAGAACCTAGTTCACATTTGATCGTAGTCATTATTTAACATAAGCAGCATTAACACGTCTTTCGTTTAAACACAAGTATCAGGAATTATTTTGCAGACTAAAACCTCAGACCAAATAAAATAATGAATACAGAATTCTGCGAATCCCACAGTGAGGCCGGTCTAAACTTCGCCTTGCCATGTAATTACACAATATTACGCAGCACATACATGTAACGAAACTACACCTAGGTAAGGTGCAAGGCGGATGATCTATCGCGGTGTTTGGTTTTATGTATGTAGTGCATAGCTACGCGCTCACTACGGTAATAAGGAAAATGTACCATAGAATGTAATACATAGATCAGCCTGTAATATATTAAGGAATTGTTATGCACATGACGCAAAAAAATGGAATTTATCTATTACCGTTACTATACAAAATACTCAATGATGACCAAGTCATTCTCGGTGTAAAAAACGAACAAAATTACATCTAAGCCACGGGCGCGTGCCGAACACAAAAACTCACGTCGATGTGCTCGTATCTAGATCCACATATTCAGCACTGATATACCACGCACGTAATTTAATTAGAAATGTAATGAAAGTCACCTTTTCACGTTTTCTAGTAACAAAAGCTTATTTGTTACTAAAAAACGTGAAAAGGTGAAATTGATTTTATTTTGATAGTTAAATTACAAGACGTCAAACGTGATTAAATTCGTGTATTATAGGTGCAGTTAACCGTGATTTTTGCATTAGAAGGATATAAATAAAATTAATAATAATTTGCAACAGCTGTCTTATTAGGATTAGGAAATAAATTACATACATCCTCCAATTATAGTTGTCATCGGATTCGATAGGGTAGGTTATCGGCATAGATAGATAACCTTATCCTTATTAAAGTGAAACTTTTATTACATCGTCTCAAACTTTTTCGTCTGTGTGTTGCATGTCGCGAGACGGTCGGCCGCGGAGTAGGGATAAAGTGAAAGGCGCTCGTCAGAGCAGCCGAGGCCAATATGGCGGCGCCTATAGTTCGCATCAGCTGACCGTGTAGTGTATAGACTAGTACTCATTTGTGCCAGTGCTCCACGCTATTTTGTTATTAAGTTTCACTTTTACCGTGGTTTCATAAACCCACACAATCCTTTTTTATATACATTGTTGTTATTAATAACTATTAACTAAGCCCTAGAAAATTTCCAATTTTTGTTCACTGTAACGGCTCGTGCTCTCGATCGATACTCTATTCACCTACTCGACTACTCGATCCACCTGAAATATCATCCTGATTTTCTTACAGAGTAAATAAAGTGTTTAAAATATCTTAGAGTATCTATTCCTTAATTAAAATCGGCGCGCAAAATAACATTTTTCGGTAAATTGGAATTTTTATTTGTTTCAGTAAAAATAGGCTGTAAATATTGACTTTGTTTTATTGTATTTCACGCACACCTACAGCTTACGTGTATTAAAAACCATTTTTTATTCTTTCCATGGCTATACATTTTTGCATAGTTTTCATGCAAACAGAATAAAATTTTATAACGTTTATCGTTAGTAAATTAACTTATTACCTTTCAAATAATTCCGATGATGGTATAAAAATATAGTACGAAAATTTCTACCTTTTTTAATGTCATGTCTGTGCTCAAACATCTTACAAGAACGTGTTAATATTGAATTATATCCAAACTAGATAAGTTGCGGCTACATCAGATGCCGCTAATGGCTCGTGGATAAGACCGTTACACCTCGACTCACGTACACTATTGTATCCAATCGAAATGAGATTGCGGCTAACAAGTTATTTACATTGACGTATTAATATATATAAAAAAAACTATTAAAAACATAATTATTACTAGTGTACGCGCCGGCATGCCCGAGATTAATTATTATTAATGTGTTGCATGTGCTAGATCTTTGGTGTTGCGGGGCCGATGAAGGCGAATAGGGCCGGCATAGAAATATGTCGATGATCATTTTTGGGTTTGATCAATAAGAGCTAATGGGTCATTTCTGGCAACTCGATGGTTGTGTTGTTTTGGATTGGACCTTTATCTTGCCTAAAAGTACACCTTTAAAGAATAAAACCGGCCAAGTGCTAGTCGGGCATGTAGGGTTCCGTACCATTATACCAACATTTACATGTTTACATATTATTTGTATACGAATGTTTCCAAGTTTCACAAGTTAAGTATCTATAACTCCTGAACTAACAAAGTTACATAAGCCGTTTAAGTTTTCCTTCAAAGTTCATTACATGGAATCCATTATGAATGTTTTAAAAATTTTCGAGCCAGCCGTCAGATGGGACGACGCCCTATTTTAACAAAACAATGCGCTTTAAAGTTGAAAATCCCGTCAACCGATACCTTAATCAAAAATTCGTCTTAGCAACCTCTCAATTTTTAAAATACCTATCCAATGATACCCCACACTATGAAGTAGACGCGAGAAAAAAAAATCATCCCCACTTTACGTGTAGGGGAGGTACCAGAAAAATATTTTTCGTGATTTTATTTGTACACTTTGTCGACGTGGTAAATACACATATCCGCATGCAGTTTTATGATGCAGTTTCATCTTTCAAGCACTAACCGTTTAGACGGTAGGCCAAAGACGGAAGGACGGATGGAACATGACGAAGCCATAAGGGTTCCGAAAGTAAACTACGGAACCCTAAAAAGGGTTAAAAATGCACCCATAGTCTATTCGTGTTAAGATGTCATACTATGTTAAAATGATAATTTTTGACATTTGTACTCATGATTAACTAACTGATTTATTATATAGCTAAATAGAATATCTAGGTAGTAGGTAATCAATTTTATTTCCACTTCATGCTTAGGTACATAATACATTATTTTATCACAAAATAAATTATCAATCTTTTCTACCTGCGGCGTCAACACCTTCGCATAAAACGCATAAAATTTACTCGTGTCGCTATCTGATTTTATGGTGGCCTTTTTTGGAAATATTCTCGGATAAGTCGAGATTGACGGGTTTTGGCGCAGAGGGGAGGTGGGGGGAGTGACAAACCAGGCGGGCGGCATTGCCTTGCCCAAAAACTAACCATAATTTACAGAATACTTGCGCGGCCGCCGTTGACACGCGCGAAGCTTTTTATGCGCGCATGTTTTAACAGTTAAAGTTATTGTATGATACCTATGTTGTCTGCCAGAAAAAATAAAATGGTCAACTGTCTAACCAGTAGCCTAGCAGTGGCGAAGGCTTCTCCTTCATAGGGAAGCCCCTAGCCTGTATAATAAGTAGGGATTTGGATGAGGGTCTTTAAAAGTTAAGTGACAAGTGAAGCCAATAGGAATGGAGTTATAGGAACCCCACGCCACTGTAGCCTAGGCTACTAGCAGTAATAGTTAACCAATTTTAGGCTTACTTAACTGCAGGTTCAATAGCCTGTAGTTTGTTTTTATTAATAATAAAAAGAAATAAGTAGACCATTTTGACTTATGCACTGTTATGTCCGTGCTCCAAATTGCTGAGCCATGCTTATAGGCAAGAGATGTTATAACCACGTTCGGCTTAGGTAAATTGATTAGCTTATATCCACGTTTAATTTGGATAAACTGCTGAGTTAGACTTCAGTATAAAACCGTTTCTAATCACGTTGTTAAGTAGTTGAGTTGTGCGGTTTGTTTTAGAGTGAGCACTGCTCCTCCCTATCGGGAAAGTGAAGGGAGAGATAAGTAATTTTACTTGTAAGTAATAGTCAATTCATCCCACAATAATACGCGATGCTCCGCGGCGCTGCATTTTTAAAATAGTTATTAAATATTGAATTTTATTCACTACACAAAAAGTTACAAGTTTCGTATGACATCAGTCGTATAATATTGCACATGCGCTGTGCTTATCCAGTAACTCATTTATTAATCTGTGGCTATGTAGCACGTTGCAAACTGAACCTCACCTCTCGTATTTAAAGTAGACTTTCATTTTACTTTGATTGTATTATAAGTGAAGCGACATGTTATCATAAACTGATTTTGTGAAGTTTGGACCAATCAGAATGCGTTTCACGTTGGTTTAACGTTTACGAGAATACCGTTAGGCAGTTTTAGCGTATCGGGACTTGATTGAAATTGTATTATTTCATGTTTTATTTAGCAGAATTGACTCTCTGACATTCGAACTCTTACATTGAAATGTGTATCATCTTTTGTAATGAATAAAGGTCAGTTTTGAATAGCTATCTTAAGAATGCAGCGCATTGTATCGTTTTGTTTCGATAAATTGTACCCTTACGATAAAAGTTGTGTTTTAGATTTTTGTGTTTCTCTAAAAGACAATAATCAACCGCCGCCTAACAGAACTCATTATATATTTTGACATATAACTGGCTTCATTACAGTCAGAAGTCAGGCTATAGCTCATTTCAGACTGCGCTATACTATTGTGCTATATAGTATAGCTAAGAAGGACCTAATGCTATACTATATAGCATGGCGTTCACATTACGCGATATTATCGCAAGCATTTTTATAGTATATAGTAAGCTCAGTATGGTTGTGTCGCTCGTTTCGCTTGCGGGACGGCCGGGGGTGAGGGAGGAGGAAGAGGGCGGCGCGCGATATAGCACAGCATGAACTCAGCGTATCGCACTATTTTATAGCGTGTAGTAAGCCAATAATATATAGTACGGTACAGTGTGAACGGGTCCATAACAAGGGATGGTGCGCGATATTGTTATGTGCTATATACTATATATTATAGCGTAGTTTGAAAGCCGCTTATATCTTATGAATTTAGGCTTTTGATAATTATTTAGCACAATTTTTTGCACCTATTCTGGCACTCCTACTCTGGTTTTACTTAAAAAAAATCTTCTTTTTACTGTTACATTTTTGCAAAATTAATATGACCCACTTACCATACTTTTCGTGGATTATACAAGATAATGAGTTAAAAACACTACGCCTTAAGGGAAAATGGAGTAAAAAGTTAAGTGCGATACACTTTCATACGTAGCGCCGGCAGCCAAGTTTTTGTCCGGTTATGAGTATTGCATAAAATTGGATATGTGCAATTTTATCGCACATAATGACGGAAGATAAGGAGCTGTGGCCAGTTCGGATACGGAATTTCGGTAGCCCACGGCACCACGCGGGCCGGACTCCAAAGAGAAAATAAAATTGTAACATATATTTCAATGACGCGCTCGAAACATTCATAAAGACTCCAAATATAATAACAAAAATTACCAGTCTTAAAAATTGGTAGATATAAAATAGTTGTTGTTGCTTTGATTGTGCATCCATCCATCCATTTTCTAACCTCTTTTTACACTACATTTATTCTTTACGGGGTGTTTTTTCAGTCGTGAGCCCAAACTTTCAAGAGTGAATATACTTTTGAATACAATACTTTTACTACAGAAGTTATGGCATAGATAGAGCACTTTTGTAGGAAACAGCAGTTTTTTTTTCATGTAGGAAAGTTGATTCCATAGTATAAGTTGCTTATATTCACCAGTATAATCACTTTGGGCAGTGATAGATGAAATACTCTGTATATATTTTATTTTCTATTATCTAACTTTTCAATTAAAATATCATTAGTACCTAACAAATTCTAAAAGGTAATTATAGCTTTAACATGAAAAAATATAATAAATGAAAATATATTAAAAACTGAGAAAGATTTAAAAAAATTGTAACGTAAACATAGGTATATGTATGATAACAAAGTTAACAGATGCTAGTAATTTTAGCTTAAAACAGAAATAGAACTGGGATGGACCTCCATGCATGATAGTGATAAGAGATGGACTTACTGGACTTACCAAATTACTAAAATACAAACTAACACCTACCATTATACAAATACACGGTATTTGGTAATGCAAGTTATTGATCTGAGGTAGTGTATGTAACTTTATTTTTATTAATGTTATGCATTTCTAATATGCATTATTCAAAAATAATAGGATTCTGCACACCTTCCTCCTCAAAAAATTTCATATTATTCCACTTGCATAATTTTTTACTAATTAATTTTCGTAAAAAGGGGGAGGAATACTAATGGGTAGTAATAATAATACGTAGTAATAATAATACGTAACAAACACCCACGGAAATGTGTGTAAAGTAAATGGGACCTGTAAAACCTGGTTAGCAAACTCGTCGCTTCTTCCCCGTATCCGACAACAATGTCTGTCGCGACTTCCAAGAAGTGTTACCATACGAAATATTAATTTAATTAGATAACACTCGGTTTTGCACACGACTTCATCTGTGTTTCATTGCTTTTCTTAGTAAAAAATATTTTTTGCGACTCTGCTATTTACGCGACTTGGCTCGACACCATGGTCTTGCTGAAGAGGTGAAGTTTTATTTATTTATTTC
The DNA here is from genome assembly GCA_963565745.1 of Phengaris arion. NCBI lineage: Eukaryota > Metazoa > Arthropoda > Insecta > Lepidoptera > Lycaenidae > Phengaris > Phengaris arion. The sequence goes on along the minus strand of OY751441.1, from coordinate 15,675,903 downwards.
ATTTGGGAAACCAACAGCTTATTAACTAAGTTACAGCAGAAAAGAGCATAGTTAAAATGAAGCCAATAAAATGTTTCTACTTGTATTGTAACTATACAATATAATATACAGGTTACGACTTAACACGAGTCATTAGATAGTAGCAAAAATATATAGCATAGACACAGACTAAGCACCTACATGAATATGTTTGGAAATGATTACAAATATATGTAATTAGTAATAATAATAGTACTACACATAATATATTATATTAGGACACCAACAAAACTTTAATATTTTTTGAAGATGTTTTATTTTACTTGACTAGCTGCACCAGCCATTTCGTTTGCGTAGAACTGGAATGGATGGAATGAACTAACGGAAATGGAACCCTATTTTTTAAACGGAACCCTAAGATAAAATAGCTTACGTTATACTTTACAACATCAGCTATCTGCCAGTGAAAGTCCCGTGAAAATCGGTCTAGCCGTTTCAAAGATTAGCCGGCACAAACAAACATAGATATACAAAAATTTAAAACATATAATTTTTGTTGTAAGTACCGTATATGCACTAAGTGAAAAGCTGTCAATTTAAAATTACAAACAGACACTTCAATTTTATTTAGTTTATATATATATATATATATATATATATATATATATATATATATATATATATATATATATATATATATATATATATATATATATATATATATATATAAATATCTTAATTAAATTTGACAATGCCCTTTGATAACTTACACTCAACATGAAGAAATACCAATCATTTTGGGAAATAATGATTATATTTTTTTAAATCCGTCCCTGTACATCATGAACGAAAGTTAGGGTGCGTGCACACGGTACGCGATTGTTAATTTTTGTTGACGTGAGAGGATCTGCGCTGTAGGCGGTCATGATATTCTGTAATTGCCCTTACCTTCTTACTGCTAATGATTTTTACTGCACGATAAAAGCCCTGTTAAAAACACGAATTACCAATAAAGTAATTATTACGCAATTAAGTAAGCACCTATTTAGATATTGAATCATTAAGAAGTAATTTTTCGAAGATTTCGTAATTAAAAGGATTTTAAATTTTTAAAATAACTAAAAAGTACTATCTTATTTATTTACTTATTAACACCACACCACAATTGGATTACATGTTATGCAGTTTTTTTTTTTTATTTTGTTAAGGATTGTATAGGAAAATTTTGCAAAAAAAAATCCCTCGAGTTTGTAATATTTTTAAATAAGGTAAAAATTATTTTAATCATCCTATAATGAAGCTGTCAAGCAGTAAATTAACTCGAATTTTGCTCGAAAGTTCGTTAATTTGGGTGAAAGTTATTCGTGGAGCAATCTATTATTTAACCCCCCTCATTATGCAGATTTGGGTGAAAAAGGTTTAATAACACATTCGTACGCGTTATCGGACGCACTTGCGATGATCTGCGCGCAATAACGTATGGTGAAAAAATCAGGTGTACCGTCCACAAAAAAAAGGAAAATATCAAACGAAGTTACGATAATTTACTCGGGCGCGACTGTGAAGGACCAGTAAATACTTTATTAGTTTACAAAAGTTAAAGTACATTAGTTAGGTACTAGTTACCAACTATAATATTTGTAATATTCGATATTATTATGATCATGTAATATAAAGTATATTACATGATCATAATACTATCACTACATTTTCTTTAATAACTAATCATGGAGGAAAATTTAAGTACCCCTAATATTTGGTTTATTTAGAGGTAAACAGAAGTATGATATCTTAATGCTTTCTTAAAACACCTTAGTTAATTTATGTTGCAAGGTAAATAACCTCAAGTCCACAAAATCAGACAAGAATTAACTTTAATATAATATTGTGTAATACAATATAATTTCAACAAATAAAAAAATAAATAATGTTGAGTTTGTTGCAATATCTTTAAAGCTACTATGTTAAAATTGCATTCAAAGTTTCGCTCCGCGCATTATTGCCTGTCCTGTAAAATTTTTGTTTTATCGGTTAATGATGTATACCTTTGAGGTACAGATTTGTAAGCGAAGCATTGCAAACATTATAACAGGTAATCGAAACTTTTGCCGACCGTACAGTCAATTCGATTTTTAAATTAGCTTTTGCAACTTCAGTTTGGAAACCGTCGCCCACTTATTACTTAATCCAAATAACTTAACCATTAAGTTAATTTGTTATAGTCTAGTTATTTGTATTGAAAATTTAAATGACTAGTAATTTGATATCTGTTCACAATGGACTTTGATTAAGTTTCTTAAGAAGTATTGCAAATAGACATTGTTGGTTGTGCTTAATAAATATTCTTAGTTCTTTTATTTAGTTAGTACCTGGGAGACCAAGCATTGCTCGGTGTTTAGTAGATCGATAAAAATTAATAAAAAAATATAAAAGAAAAGAAATAATAAGAATCACAAAAATCTTACCGGGATTCGAACCTGCCACATTCTGAATTTCCAAACAATGCGAAAATCACACCAACCGCATACCAAGCTGCCAATCAGACTGACGTAAGAGAATCGAAATTATTGGTAAATTGAAAAATGCACAGTCTCTAAGGAGTAAGACCTAGCTAGATCGATTTTTCTCCCCTATAACTCCCCGTATACTAAATTTCATGGTAATACTTGTAGTTGTTGTCGAGTTACCGATTATATATTATACTTATTCAAGATCGTCTCGTTTAAAGTATAAGATATTAAGAGCAGTTAAATATTATATCCAGTGTACTAGTTTTAGCGTCGTATTTGGCATAAAAAACACATCTTTCCATTATTTACATAAATAAAGTATTATAAAATATGTGACTATATTTTTTTTACCCTTGCGTTTATAAATCGTTTACTATTCCGACTACAATGGAATAGTTTTTCTACGTGAATCAGGAGGCGGGGAACATCTTGTTGTATTCAACATTAGTTATTACTAATGTAGGTAATATATTAGTTGTATACATAGTGTGAGTATTATAATCCACGACAATGTTGCGGTATCCTAATAGGATAATCTCACACCTGCGGAGTGCAATTAATAATAGAACAACTAAAGATCTGCAAACAGCAGATTAGCAGGGGGAAACTTAGGCACTTACGGATGACGTATGTTTTACTTAAGATCTGGGTATGTAGTAAGATAATATGATAAAATTGTTTACAGTGATTCAAAAACAGTTTTATATGCCGGAACTGAAGGTGTTTTTTTTCAGCTTGTTGTTTTAGGGTGAATTTTTTTTTAATGTAATATTATGATGTGTATAATATATTACTTATCAGCAAATTTTTATAATTTTATATATTTAATATATTATATAATATTTTACAACATTTTTTTAACAAAAAATTAAAACCAGCTTTCAAAGTAAAGATAGAACCACACGGGAAGCACCAGCTTTCAAATAAAAAAAGAATCATCAAAATCGGTTCTCTCAATCTTAATTTCTGAGGTAACAAACATAAAAAAAATACAGTCGAATTGACCTTCTCCTGTTTTGAAGTCGGTTAAAAATTAAACTCCAATAATTTACAGAAAAAATCTGGTAAGAATGACGTCACACAAGTCACCCTGTGCCTGTGCGATACCAATGCCAGTTTTTCACGCGAGCCTGTCATTTTAATTGAATGGAAAGCTATGCCACTTGTTCCGTCTGATCCGTGCATCGGATCAGGTTGTCCAAAAACTGGCCCTCGCCTTAGCCTTGAATGGCTTAGCCCTCTGGCCACGAGCAAATAGCTGACGTGGCCGGCAAGCGCGCCCTGCATACGTAATGCGCTCGTGTGCACAGGGGTGGCGTGGAGTCGACGTATTGATAAAAAAAATTAAGAATTACTCGATAATATGCCGTCTTGAAATATGTATTTCTTAGTAAAAGATATCACAGACATCAGACACAAAAAATCCTTCATGTTACAAACATCAGTTTTTAAACCATGAATAATGTTTTTGCGTCAGGTATTTTTTATATAATACTATCTTATATAAAATATCTAGCTATACACACAACACATATAATTTTGTAATGTAGTAGACACTAGTTTGAGTTGGTAATGTAATGCTAATTGAAGACAATTTTACACGAGCTTTTGCAAGACCGAACAAAAATCCCATAGTGTAGCCTAATTTTAGCCTACATTTTTAACGATTTTGAAAAATATACAAATATTATGACGTTACCTACATTTAAAATATTTTTATTTTAATTAAAATTATTAAAAGGTTCATACCTTTTTTACCTCCACACACGCCCTCGTTCGGATAATGGAGTATTTCGTATTTGTTTCATTTTTCGTTTTTTGCGGGTTCGATTACTCGGAGGCGATCCGCGGGCGAATTCGGGAGCGTCTCGGTCCGGTATTACCGACGATGTATCAGTACTGACCGCTTTTTCCATCGTTTTGTCGAGCAATTTGAGGTTAATTATACCATCACCCTGTATAGTTAAGACAAAATTTTAAAGATATTTTTTTATTACAAAATAATTAGGTATGCGATTTATCTTCGAAGCTCTAATTTTAGTACGTAGGTACCTAAGTATTTTAAATATAAGTGAGCACAAAAATTAAGTCTTCATTGTCTTTATATTTAGGAGTTTGCATCTATACTAATATTATAAAGAGGAAAAGTTTGTTTGTTCATATTTTTTTTTTGCATTGAATAGGCTCCGATTTTGATCAAATTTGGCAGAGATATATAGAGTAGACCACGGGGAAGAAAATTGGCCACGCGGTCGTCGCGGCCAACGTCTAGTACCTAATTAATAAAAATGTGAAAATGTAGTCGTAGTTTGAGATGTTATTAATTTGTTTTTTACGTAGTAACTTTTATAAAAGTTATATTGGGACAGAAAAAAAATATTTTACAAAATTATTATTTTACATTTTAGATGCAAAAATTAAAAAAACCTTTTCAATCAACAGTTGCAAATCGCAATGCAATGAGTACCAAATTGTAATTAGTCAGAAGGTAGTGGTATTGTGGTGATGGGGTCACCGTCAGCTGTCGCCTGAAGAGCCCCATGCCCCACCATAATCCGCACTCAGTCTGGGTTCGACCACGTACACATTGAACATCAGCAAATTTTATGAATAATTACTCTTAAGTTTTTTTTACACAACTTTCTAGAATGTTTTTAGGTTACTTTTATGTTTAAAGTAATTGATTAGTATGTAAATATTGAGTAATTACTTATTATTTACGTATTTTACTCGTTATAATAATGATAACGAGTTGTAAAGGTAATAATATTATGATAATAACACAATTATTATATTACGGATGTACGTTATAATATTCTTTTTATCAATTTTTATGTTTTCCCCGAATCATAACTATAATAATAGCTGAACGGATATGGTTAAAGTTTTACACTGAAAATCTAAATAAACTATGCTTCATCTTTAGATTCCCCACGAAATCAGAAGCTGCGGTAAAACCACGCGAAATCTAGTTTATTTTACTTGTAAAATATAAAAGGCGTGTTCGAGACCGTCTTTTGGCAAGTTATGTTGTAAATTAATTCGAGGTTTTACATGTGTCAGACATCTCGCAACAAGTCATTGGTTTATGGGCAGCAATTTAAGGGTTATTAAAAATTCGCACGTTCGAACAATACTATGGTTTTCGTGGTCGCCCCGTAAGTGCGTATTGTGTAAAACAATGGTTAGCGAGCACCACTCGAGCTTAATTTTTGAGTGTGAGTTAGCTCTGAATTGGTTTTAATCGACGGATAAACAATAGTTAAACAACTGTTTAACAATGGTTTGCCACCGGTGCGTGCAGACACGCCTATGTAAGTTCTCAATACACTTCTATATTCATTATCGAACAATTAAATATAGGTGTTTTAGTTTTACAGCTTTAGATTTGATTATTGTTAACTAATTAAGCTATACGTCATGTAAAATGTCATTGAATTTCAAAATTATTATTGAATCAGGGCAGTCGAAAGCATGCTTTTATGCGCAGAGAAATTCTACTACTATTATAAATGTAAAGTTTGTGAGGATGGATGGATGGGGGATGTATGTAAATAATTTTAATACAAGAGCTAACTTTGAACTCTTGATGGGTAATGGATGTTTGTTACGCTTTCACGCAAAAATAACTGAATGGATTTTGATATAATTTGGTATGGTAGTAGTTTATGCTCTGGATTAATACGAAGGCTACTTTTTATCCCGAAAAAGTACAGTAAAAAGCTTTTTATTATATCAAATCGATGCGCGATTACATTAAGAAATAAATATTTTGCACGTTACATCAGCTGTTCTACCTACTTAAGCGTCATGGCGACGCGTCACTCACGCCCGGTCTAAACAGCATAATATTTAGACGTTTCACATCAAAAACGGTGTATCTCGTAGTTCATTGTCCACTGTCAACGTACGGCCTATCTAATAATATTCCGTAATAAACGTCAGTATTTTATCATTCACGGCATTAGAACGTACAACGGTCGTATGCTAATTATTGATATAGTGCTTCCTGCAACTGAACCTAGTTAAAAAAAAACTTGTGTATTCTAAACCTAGATTAAAAACAGTAGATTAGCGTTGACACGGTAAAAAGTGACGAGGTGCATAAATCCGGGGTGAGGGGCGAAACGCGTGAGCAATCACCGCGATCGACGACTCCTGCGCAGGGAAATGACGGAAATACATACACATTACACACACACATACAATCTTTGTATGACAGGGCTGTCGCTTGTGGTTATTTTGCGGTATTATAATATATAACCTATGTTAAAAATCTCTTTAAATATTAATGTACAATCGAACAAGTTGTCGCTCGACCAGGCATATGATCAAAATCACTTGACAGCGCCGATGAATCATGCGCAAGCACACATACGTACGTGTAACTATTTTAACCCCGTCTGCAGTCAATTTCTGTTTAAATATTTTGAGGCGTCATAGTGCAAAGGAAAATGTTTAGTAACTGGTCGAACAGGAACTGCCGATATTGAACATTACCTTATTAATGTCTCTTGGCAATCATCGCATTGCTATAGCACCAACCGACGTTATACGTAACATGAAGTTTCAAAATACATAGTGAATGTAGTTGTACTGTAGATAGGTATAAAATACACAAACATCAAACGCTTTGTATTTAAAAAAAATTAGTTGTAAAAATAACTCTTTTTCTAAGATTAGGTGTGTAATTACGATAGTTTACTATGGGTTGTCTGCGCATTGCTTAAAAACCTAACACAAACGTAAGACTAGGATAAATTATATGGAAATCTTTGTATGAATCCTCGTATGAAAACACCACATTAAGAACATTATGGTAAGTAAACAATTTTTAAGAATCATCATAACATTACTGCCAAATGTATGTAAGAGGAGCGAGATCATAAAATGCAAATTTCTTCAAAGATGTTTGGAGAGAATTTTTAGCGCGATAATGTGGCGATTTATTACGAAATTTTCTTAATTTTTCTTATAATATATTTTCTCAATTACTTGTTATTTTCAATTTCGAAATTTCTTCTACTAATGTAAGTGTGAAAGCTTGTAACGATGAATAGATGGATGGATGTTTGGTACTCTTTCACGCAAACTACTGAACGGATTTTAATGAGATTTGGTATGGTAGTAGGGTATGCTCCGGATCAACACATATGCTACTTTTTATCCCAAAAGAGAACAGTGCTCCAGTAGGACACTGCATTCACGCGGGTAGGGCCGCGGACAAAAGCTTGTTGGGTACATATATTTATCTACCTACTAATATTTTGAAACATCAAAATTTTATTAATTGCTTTGCGTCTGTTATCTCATTATTTCTATAGATAACGAGATAGCAAGCTCATTTTGATGGTTTTACTTCTGTCGCATGTAAACGTTTTTAATTGTTTTTTTTTTACCAACCCTATTTGCAGTAAGCGCTAATGTGGATAAAGTAATCCATTGTTATACATATGCAAATAGATATACATCACTAACTATACTTTATATGCTTAAGGGGGTTTTTGTGCATGCAAACAAAGAAGAACGTTAGTATTAGCATATTATGTTGTCAATGAACTAATGGGAATATACAACGAATGATGAACTGTCAGCTACGGAATATTTATTAAAGTAGTGGTCGCTCCCTGGTCGAAACTCGCCCATAATATTTTTTTTGTCCGGTTACATTGCCTGTTAGATAAAAAAAATATGTAATTGTTGTCTTTTGAATAGGAACGGCAGACTTTAATTCACACACATTTAAGCATTTTATCAAACGCATGGTAGTGTGATATATAAATCTGAGGTAGTATGTGCGAGTATAACTCTTTTTTTTTTAATTAATTTATTGTATTTTAAGGCACTATAATAAAACAATATTCGTGCGGTTCACTCCTCCTCCATATAAACTATAACTGTGCCAAATATTATACTCCTCCGTTTGAATAATTTTCGTAATAGAAACCTGTCAACTGTGAGTTGCACTCGCGTACGAAGGGTTCCGTACAAAACGGCTAAAAATCACGGACCCACCGACATATTTATTTTATTCTGTGTTTAGTATGTGTAGTTATAGCGACAGATATACATCATAATATGTGAAAATTCCAACTAGCTATCACGGTTCATGAGATACAGACAGACAGACGGTCGGACATCGGAGTCTTAGTGACAGGGTAGTTAATAACAGTCCTGTTTTCACCCTTTGGATACGGAACCCTAACCCTAATAAAGGGATACTAAGTTAACAGAATAGAGTAGAATCATTTATCATTTATCCAATTGTAAATCTATCCACAGAATAGGCTAGAGGAAAAAAAAAAATGCATAAATGAATTAGTCTTAAATATGAGTAACTTCTCAGAAGAAACGGTATATCGAAAGTCAATATTTTCAGAGGTACGGCGATTTGTATACTAAATTTCTCAAGTCTCGTGAAAACGCTCCATGCTAAAGTCGTACCTAGCTGTGACGTCACGCCTAGGTTAAAGTGTATAAAGTGTACGGCCGCAGGAACATATTTGTAAATATCTCCGATATTTATGCGTTTAAGTTCATACTTACCATCATTAATGTTTTTGTATTTGATGCAAGTAAACTAATGAAGTATGTTTTACAAAAATTTTAAACTTTTTGTACTTTTTAGTTGTATCTAATTACTAAACTACACATAAAATATTATTGTTTTTTACATTTACCAATTAGTAATGCTTCAATATATCTCAGTATTATTACTGAAACTAAATATTTTAACTGTAGTCATCATCCCTATTCTATAAAATTACTTTCATAAAGTAGGTTCTTATTATTATGAATAGTGATTAAATAATTATTCTACACACATATTTTAGTAAATTACCTATACCTACTTAAAATATTTACCTACTACCCTCTATTCAAAAGTTTAAAATGCGATTTTCAAGCGTTAAAAGCGTCAAATGTAAATTAGTGTTGTGCGTGTCTTGTTGATATTTTCTGCATTTATTGCGTTAAAAAAATTACACTTGTTTTCCATATATTAAGTCGGCAATCTATTTACGCATTATCTTCACAATATGTTCTGATATAGATCTATAAGAAAGCGGCATGTGCAAAAAAAAAAACCTTCGCTCGGTACCCATGTCACGCACTCTTTGTCCAGAATATTACTTTCGTATTAAATAAATTTTCGCGAAGGAAGTTCAAATTTAGCCTCGCTTTATATGCACGCATTAATAAATTATTAATGAAAGTGCATTTGCCATCATCATCGGGACCCACCTGTTTTAATATTGCGAAGGTGGTGCTAAAATATTGAAGGAATAAAAATTTACGAGGCTTTAGCATCAACATATATTAACAAACAGTGACAATTTATCGTATAAAGAACTATGAGGCCTTAAAATATAATTTATTTACGTAAAAATCGATAACAAACTCATCAAAAAAGTGTCCTCTAAATTATCGATAAGCTCACCGTGTTTTTCTTTTACTACTGTCAGGATTGTACAACATTTCATCATTATTTACATCTTATACGCAAAGTTATATAAACATTACCTAGCATGTTCTTGCTCATGTTTACAATACTATGATTACTGTAAATTACCGGTATTATTGTGTGGGACCATTTTTATCGATATAGAATACACAACACTACTTTGAGCGTGTACGATATAATTTACGAACGCGATAAACAAAAATATATAGCGTTAAAAAAGTTAATTGCGCTAAAAAAAACAATATTGCGTTAACACATTGCGTTAGAAATCTTTTTCGCACGCATCCAAGGCTTCGAATACATTAGTCTGACTTGCAGGTGAACAAAAATTTACCGGATTTCGTCTGTACTATCAATGATTTAAAAGCCTTCTCGAGCTTAGAAAAAGCCTTCTATACTTGTACTTCCTAGTTTCTATAAAACTCGATGATGCGTATCTAAAAGCATAATAGTTTAGCTATCATGGTCCTTTGAAAAAAAGCGCATACGTGTGCCTATTTAGTTTGATTTTCCTGCAGGACGTATAGTATGAACAGCGCCAGTAATTAATACAGGTGGTTATCAGCCGACGATCTATGCACTTCGAATAACCTGTGAAAACAGTAGCGATTTAGTGTTGTAACTCATACGTTATCGATCTATCGGCGGACGTGGATCACTATCGACCACCGACCGTTACACCGCGTAAGTTTCACGTAAAAAACGCACAATTATTATAATGATCCTCCTATTACGGGATACTACCTTGTTTATGCAAATTCCTTTACTAATTAAGAGGGAAATATATTTGCATGGCGGAAAAAGGATTCGAGTTCATTGTCATTGGCTGTTTTTATATTATTACAAAATATAAGTGCGTTGTACTGAAATAATATAGATAACGCTTCCCACGTATGACTTTATCAAAACTGAATAATATGTTGCGTAGTTTTGTGAATGGGGATTAGTGGTAATGGCTGCATTACACAGAATTATCGAAATTCTGTTCACATCACTAAAATCAATTTTACAAAATAGGGCTGTCACACACTATTAATTTAGCAAGAGATTTTAATCAATATTCTTAAGAACTCTCGATCAATACGGTCGTTAGAATTGTCTCGTTGGTTCTTAGTCCGTTAAACTCCCTTGTTTGAGGAGCTTTTTAAAGCGGCTTAGGAGGGCCCGAAAGTAAAGGGTTCTTGAACCATATCGCGAGTTTAATCTTACCGGGCAAATTAGGATTACTTCAACTTTTTCCTTTTAATTCTTCCAGTCTTTGTGCTTAATTCGTAAAACATGTCACTTGAGGACATCTGTGGAGCTGCTGCGACTTTAAAAAATCGCAAAGCTCTAAACAAATAACATTATAATCTGTATATACTGAGTGCCTATTGAAATACCAAATGTTGGTTATTTAGATGCTAAACCGTCAAAGTAATCAGTAATTTTTTTTTTCCTTTAAAAGTTTTCTTTAGTATTTGGGTCGAAAATACATAATATTTATATTGAAAAAGGAAAACTCCTTAAAGATTATTTGTGTTACATTATGATATTTATCGCCTGTTCCACAATCTTCTAATAAGTAATTCAGATAGCTTAACTGTATGTTTTGTCTCTGTCGCTCAATATAAAGTAAGCAGCGACAAAACTGCCGGATTAGCTATCCAACACTTACTAGGCGATTGTAAAACAGGCCTTTATTGTTAATAACTCTAGTGGCGGTGTATATTACTCTAGTGGCAGGTTGCGGAAAAGCGACATCTGTTATTTGCGGTGTCGATTACGTAATGAAATTAATAACTAGTTTGCTTGGAAACGCAATATTGCTAACAGATAAATGATAGATGTCGCTTTCATGTTTTGCTTTCACGTTTTGAACACCAAAAACATAATAATTATTAAGTGCTGAGCTATAGCTAAAGAAAATAACTTTATACTTCAATTAAAATAAATCTATCTACTGGACCACTAGATGGAGTTTTATGCCTCAAATTGACAATTTACAGCATGATAAGCATAGACTATACAGATATGATGACAACGATTACCACGGATAAGTACATATTTTGTACATCAATTCTCTGATATTCGGAAATTCATAACTTTTTACTCCCAAGTCCTAAAAATATAATATATTTTTTTATATAATAACTTATTAAGTACTATAAAACCATATATGTTAGAAACTTGGCCGCTCTTGACGGAAAATCAGGCAGGATTCGCCAATGTCCTTTTAATTTTCTCTATATTGAGGTTTTACAACATTGTGATAACTGTCGGATAGCGTTTTGTATATCACGTAACATAAAAAAAAATGAAAAACTAATAAGATAATGTTAAGTACTATAAAGTATATGAGTTTAATTTGTGTAGTGAATAAAGTTCAATTTTGAATAGCTATCTTAAAAATGCAGCGCCGCGTATCGTCGCGGTGTGAACCGACTCGTAGGCATAACCAAATTCCAAGAAGAACTAAGAACTATCAGCTCTATGGGTATTTTACGCAAAACCCGCGAGGGTGAGGGGTGGCTCGGCGGTTACGCGCGCTCAGGTGTGACGCGGCGGAAACCCACTATCATTACATACGCGATACGCACCCTCACTAATACGCAAAATACGCGTGTGTGCGCGCGGCGCGGGACGGATTACGCGCAATAAATTAGAATAAGTAACTGTGTGCTGAGTGCGAGTTTTTGTCACTACTCGCCGTGAAGAAGTTGACTACAATTTGTATGGCATGGAATTAGTTTCCATTGTTTGCCACTAGGGTCGTTGTTTCGATTCCGTACAAATTGTAGATAACTTCTTCATGGCGAGCAGTGATAAAAACTCGCACTCAGCTGACTGTGGTAAGTGACATCTTAAGAATTAGAAGTTTTAAGAATAAACTTTCCGTGTTCTTAAAAGTTCAATGTGTTCAACTTTTATAGCGAAGTAAAAAATAAAACCGGCCAAGTGCGAGTTTGATTCGCGTACGGAGGATGCCGTACCAAACATCAAAAAAATCACGTTTCTTGTATGTTAGCCCCAATTAAACATTTATTCTATTCTGTTTTTAGTATGTCATGTTATAGCGGGAACAGAAATAGGTACGTCATCTATCTAACATGTTAGTGTAAACCTACCTTTTTATTGCTTATTTCAATATAATCTATGTCAAAGCCCCTCCCTGTGTTTCGTCCTGAGGCGGCGACACAGACGGATACACACGCCGGACACTGCGGCCGATACTAAAACATTGCCTAAATAAAGCCCATCCTAGAAGTTGGAACCATACACCAAATAAAGCGATGTTAAGATTTAGAAACTACATAATAATATGCCGTATCAAGGCTAAAAATTCAAACTTCAATAAGTAGGTATCTAGACAAAAAAAAAACAAAATAAGTTTTTTTAAAGTAACCCCTGACAATTTCAAGCAGTAAGACTACAGCTAAGAACACTCGATCACGTCAGCTTTCAAACATAAAAACTGCATCAAAATCGGGCCTCCCGTTTAGGAACTACGATGCCACGGACTGACACACACACAGACATACTTACAAAACCGCTCCTTTGTGCGTCGGGGCCTAGTAAAAATATTAGATGACAAAAATTCTTGCCCCTTTACACTTCCGAGAGGATTTTGTCAATGAGTTGAACCGAAAATTTACTGATAGTAAATTGGCACTGGAAGCTGCAACAGGTATAAAGGCGCCAAGTATTAGACAAGACTGCTAGGATTAAATGGAAGTATGTAGTGTCCTATGCCTACGGGGATACGTGTTCATAAATCTCTGTCATAAAATCTTTGATAATGAATTTTAGGGAAATTTTGCAATACTTAACCCCAGAAACTTAGAATCTTAAGCGCCAATCTATTTACTGTTTAGATATTATGTCATGTTTAGATGTCGTTAGATGATTCATTACGGCCCTGAAAGCTGCCACAGGTTTGAAGCCATGTAATATAACACTGCAAAAAACGCCTGTGAAATATTCCAAGGAAAATTTCGCAGAACTTTAGCCCAGAAACTTAGAATCTTAAGCGCCAATCTGTTTACTGTTTACATATTATGTCATATTCAGATGTCGTTAGATGATTCACGATCTATCGGCCCTGGAAGCGGCGATTAGAGTTCGTTCACACAGGATTTTATTCAGTATCGATGCATGCACTTACTCATTCGTTGTTGTGATTGTAAGAGGGATGGCGGATGAGATAAGTAGGTCGCTGACATGTGCCCCCGGTGATTACCACGATTATGTACCCAGTTGAACTTGCATAGCTTCTGAAGCATACAAGTTACAAACAACGTTATCAATTTGTTTGTTTGTTTAAGCTTTAGGGCAGGATAAAGCCAAAGTCTACGTTTAGACCTTGTAAAAGTTTTTGTGAGGCACACCCACTAGTGAGTACAGCATTCGTAGCCTCCTGTAGCAACTAAACCGTAACCCTTAACAACACCTACCATACATAATATATAATCATCGCCAGTGTAATTCATCTATGGTATTACAAAATTAATATTTTTTTTTGCCTGAGAGTGAGTTCGTCTAAATCTTAAAAAATTATTTATTACAAGGAAACATAAAAAGGCCTGGATAATGTTTCGCCAAAGCAACCAGATCATAGAATATATATTTGTGAAAGTAAATCCATTTTGCGTTTTTGCATCAAAGTAGCAAATACTCTCAAAAATGTTCGCATATTCTGATCTAGGCTAGGCAATATTTTTTATAAAATCTAATTCAATGTCAGTTTATCGTAACCACGTCCAGTAGTTCCCAGCGATAACCGAATCTGTGGCCACTGTTACCGCTATCGCTTCCGCTGCACTGCGATATAACGACGAATGGCCCTCGGGTACTGTACTTTTACTTGATGTGTAGGGATAAATAAATAATATAGATATAAATAATATTGTTGATTTGCCAGATGCATAAAATACAAACAAGTCCCATGATAGGGGCAAAAACAAAGTAATGATGATACTAGGACGTCCCATGATAGGGGCAAGCAGACGCTACAGAATACAAACCTCCAAAATTTCATCGCGTCATTTTGTACATAACATCAATACTTACGGTAAGTTCACACCGCGTCATGTATCTTCTTGTGTAATGACTAAAGTTAAATATTAAATAGCTTTTTTAAAAATATAGTGCCATGTAACATCGCTAGCGTATCGTTTCGGTGTGAATCGATCCTTAGCCACATGCTCGTAGGCAGGATGCCGCTGGACTTGACATTTTTAAGACTTTTATCAATTGCTTTGGCAAATGGTAGCTTTATCAATTACCTGACTAAAAAATATCGATGACACAAGCGAACGAAAAACCAGAGCCTACTTCTGGCTGTTAAAAATTAAGTCCTTGAGATAGTCCGTAATAAACGTATCAATTAAATCTAATCCTCAACTCCTGGTTCATTAATCAGCCGAGATTCTAAATATAGCGACCAGTACTGCTGATGTCAGCACGCAATTAATGTCAAGGGGTCCAGCGTAACTCTAGAACTCCAAAGAGCAGCTATACCAGTCTGAAACGTCACTTAAATTTAAACAGCTGCTCAAATACGTAAGTAGGTAAATGTACACAAAATTTGTATGACACATATGGTTTGGGAGCTTCTCAAAATTTTACAGCCGTTAAACTTTATATGGCGTTTATATACTCGGCCGTAAAAGACGTAAAGTCGTCACAGTGAAATTAACGGCTCGTTGCTGTTGGTGCTACTCCTAGTTGTCATCCCTGGGATCATTCCGAAGGGTTTGTTGATGGTTACGTAACCAGGAGTCGCGTCGAGTGATGGGAATGTATGGGTAGGTCGATGCTCGATAAAAGACGATTATATCAACCATTAGATTATCAACAAGCTATACCCATTAAGCCAAAACCAGGTGACAACCGCCATGCAACGCACGAGTGGCCCGGGGGTTGCAGGTGTCACTAATTACTAACCAGGAACCCGCATGGCCCTCGCTTCCCTTTACCATAAAAAAAAATGTCACAACATTCAACTCATTTGTCGAATACATTACAAAAGTGACAATGTCACAAAATTCAAGTGTCCACAATCCGGAGAGACAAAGAAAGTCACATCACTAAAGTTTTGACCGATATCGTCGGATACATTAAACAAATTATCCGACAACAGAATTAACGGTTCGAAATTCCATAATACAATTACGGAGAACAAAATCATTTCATTTCTTTCCGGGAATTTCGGACTTCTGTATTGACATATCCCGGAGTCCTGACCCATAAATCTAGCAGGTACGTTAATCCTGTTTGTATGGACTTTGACGTAAGGGATAAACAATACTTTTTTGTCCGTATCATAAAATGCAGGTAAAAGCTACTTCACATAAAATGTTAATTGCAGTAATTTGAGAATACATTTGAAGTATGAAATGTTTAAAACGACATTCCTAATTTTTGTTAGTTATTATTTTACGTCAACCCACAAGTTGATTTTGCCACGTATGCCTTTTGTGTGTATGCCGTTAGTTTTATAGAACATCACGAATACTAGATAACAAGTCGTCTAGTTTGTTACGATCAGAGTAAGATCAAATGATAATAAATTGGCATAAGATCTTTGATCTGGACATTTTTCATGACCAACGCACGTCGTTTAGAAAGAAGCTCTTGACAGAAAACATAAAAGCTAATAAGTAATTACTTATAATGACAAATTATTTGCTTTTTTACCACTTTAAATATAATTTATAACTCAGTGACATTTTAACTTTTATTTTTTATTTTGATACTTTATTATTTTTTATTACCTAATTATTATTATTCGCGCCTTCAAAGATTTTATTGATTCCTGTCCGATTTTTTTCAGTAAAGGAATCAATGAACTACATATGAGATGGCAAAATTGCATAGATAGCAATGTTATATACTTTGACTAAATAAATATAACATTATGTTTTAAAAAATCGACTTTATGTTCCTCCTTTACAAAACGCCAATTTCATATGCAAGGACCTAATATTATGATCGTTTAGAGCAATACAATTTATTAATTCATTCGTATTTAAATTAAAAAACTTTTTATATCGAGACTTATTCATTCTTGAATCTTGTATGTAATTAATTCTTTTGACATGTTACCCAATTAGTATTTTATTGACATATATTTTATTTCTGCAATGTGGCTGTACTCTCCCTATATTTTTTTGATTTTAGTGATTTCCATATTTTTATTCACTAAAATTTTAAAAAAATATTCAATATATTTTAATATTTTAACTAGCTGACCTTAGGTTAATTCTTAGTTAAATTCAGTTATAATTGTAGTATTTACTGTAGAATTTTAAATAAGTAATTTTTAAAAAACGATATCATTCTGATTGTGTTTATAATGTAATTTATCTAAAACGTTGTGCATATAGGTATATAAGTGATGTAAACGCTAGTCCTTATTTATACCTGAGTTGATTAAATTGTATGTGTTTATGTTGTTGATGTTCCTAAATAAATAAATAAAGGATCACAGAGGTAGAGAATATACTGACTAAACAAAACAAATAATCAAAAAAATAGTTCCACGCTAATTCTGTGAAAATTTCATCATTCGAAGGGCAGACGCACACGTCATAACACTTTACTTAGAACCAGAACTGTCGAATAATAAGTGCATTGTGCGACCGAATACGTACGGATTAGTGAGGCGAATATTAATGTCGATTATTTGCAATCGACAATCATTTTATAGCGTGCACATCCCTAATGACCGTCATAAAATATACTTTGTACTGAAACAAACAAGCATACCGTTTTAAATGTATTCCTTTTGTTTATTTCAATTGCGATTTACCGTACACACTAAAATCAGACTTCTTTTTCTGGACCGAGTTCTATTGCCTCCTGAGACCTCAGAAGACTTTTCAATTGCATCAGTGAAATTTGAAAATAGAACAAAATAGTAGGTACGCGTTCTGTTTACTAATGTAAATGAACTAGGTGACGGGGTTGAGCGGCTCCTTAATCTACCAAACAGTGTTTTATCGGGGTCCGATCAGGTCATCGACACGACTGATACCGGCGGCGGCACTTCCGACGCGACGGATTTGCCGGAATCGGCGCGGGCGCATCAAAGACCTCGCAAAATTCGGACACAGGCGCGCGTGAATCCATTTGAATATCACTCTGCGCCGCCATGGGAAGCCTCCCGCCATTAACAATGCCCATCCAGAGGAAAAGAATTTTTATCTTCGTGCCTCGTTGCAAATTATCTTGGACATTTTCTATAGCAGTTACTTTTAATTGTGACCGTTTCGGCTACATAATAATTACGTAAGAATGTCGCCTTATTAAATATAATTTGTATAATCGGATACGGGATTTTCGGTAAGCCCACACCGCGGGCACTTTGATTCCGCCGGGTACTTATATTAAAATTGCGCGCATTCCATGCAACTCGCATGGGAATCGTAATAGTCATTTTTGATATCGATGTACTCGTCCCTCTCTGACTCGAGGCAACGAACGGAGACAAAGAGAGGCGATGTTGGAAAGTATGTCTACTTTTACTGGCCGCTGACATGGACGCATCCCGCCTAAAATTTTGCATGGATGCGTCGCGCATGCTAATACACCCGCGGCTCAGGCGCACGTACGCAACATTACGTCTCGATGCATATTAATCGAGAAGGAAGTTTTGTTAACAATATCTAATGTCCTTTGCGGCCTTTTGCGGTCCCATTGATAGTTTTTTGTTTGCCTTAGTTCCTCTAATAGACACGCTATTAAAGTCTAATTTAATATATAGCGAGTTCAATTGAGCGCCATATTTGGCTCGATAAAAGTGGGTGGCACTTTTTGAGCACTTTATAAAGTAAATTTTATGCTATTGTATTGCGTAATTAATAATATAATATTGTTCATATTACCTATCTATTCCTACGTTTTAACTGGGTTACTTCACCAATCGTAAGACACTTCAGAATTAGTTAGAGATAATCATGCGAAATCTTCCCGATTACTAACAATTTCTCGAGTGGAGCTATCTGAAGTGGCGAATATAAGCGATAGTGTTATCTTTTCACAAGTAGGCAACAGTCAAGGATACCTGATTAGCCTATAATTTAATCTAGATTATTATTTCCTTTTAGATCGAAATAATAATAACAACAGAATACAATAATGATGTCTTACGACTTGAAAATATAACATTAATTGTTGAAAAAATGAACCGTACATTTTGCTGCTTTAAAATGTAGCCTCTGTGTTAATCCAGAGTCTAAGGGCCTGTTTCAAAATATTCTAATAACTGTCGGATAGCTAATTCCGAAGTTTTGTTTCAGCTTACTTTATATCGGTCGACGGAGACAAAACATGAAAATAAGCTATAATATGGCACTTTAATCAGTAGATTGTGAAACAGTACTACTATACCATATTTTTAACAAATACCGTTTAGTAGTTATTGTGTGAAAGAGTAACAAACATACGTACATACAAGCTTTAGCGATAATAATACTAGTAAGGATAAGTAATTCATAATAAAGTGATTATACTTTAGTTTACAGTTTATTTTAAGGCTCTTTTCACTTCTTTCTATTACTTTGCTTCCACATTTTCATAAATAAATAAAATAGGCATCTAACAAAGAGAGATAGAAAATGAACTAAGTATGGTCTTTGTGATTTAAACTGTGTTAGTATAATGCTAATTTAATCTCAGTTGTTGCTCTTGTTTTAATCATTATTATTTCTTAGTATAATTAATTAAGCTATAGGATTAACATTTACAAAATACCTAATTGATTACAAAATCAGTTGGTAAGGATTTCAAAATCAATCAATAAGATGGTGCCAAGTCAGTTTTGTTTTCAAAAGGCAGATTAGATTACTTTTTTTATTACCAAAGCACGAACCATTTGCGAAAAAGTATTCGTAACGCTATTGAATGAAAATTGTATAAAAATCTGTCAACAATGACAGCATACAATTTTCATTCGATAACGTTGCGAATACTTTGCAAATTGTTTGTTTGTTCGTAGGTACTTGAGCAAGTGTTGATATAGTGAATAATTCATTTACATGGGTGGTTTAGTGTGGGACTTATTTTAAAACAATCCTAAATTGTTCTTAACAAGTTCAGTACCTACAAGATAGAAGCACAGATTAAAGAGAGAGGAATAGTAAACAGCTACATAGTTAGCTTTCGATTTGATTGCACCACTACAAGCATACGGTGTATCCACGAGTACGATTGTGTGTAAAAATTGTGGGCTGTTGAAGGGGACGTAAAGATTTTCAAATTTGAATCGCTTTGGATCTTTCTATGAAAGCTGTTTCTCTGTACGTATATATATTTTCTACTCTGTTACAAGTCCATTAAAAATAACAGAATGTATCTGTCATATACCGTTCCTGTCATATCTAGTGAGTCGCAATCGCAATATCGATAGTCGATAAGTCACGTCAGATTATCCGTCGCCGTCGATAATTTCTTAATTAGCCACGTTTTTATCGTCACAGCTGGATTACGATTGCACAGATTTGTGTTATCGCGTCGGTGTCCGTGTGTTGTTCGATATACGGAATATCTATCCATGATTATTGAAGATTTATTTTATTACAATTGACCTCTAATCTAAGTGCTTAAATCACGCCTAATCGTTGATATTTTTTCTAAAGTTCTAAATTAAAGTTTTATAAAATAAATAATATATCACTGCTAATAATAAATAAGACATACTAAAAAGAGAAATAAAATCGAAATATAATTTTCTTGTAAATTCTTGATTTTTTTCTGCAGATTTTATCGATACGATTTTCATGACATTATTTTTATTCATTTTTTAAATATAATTTTCAAGTCACTGGTGTATCCATACCATATAGCTATATTATATTATTATAAGCGAGGCATGTCGAGGCAAAAAGTGTTCAGTTGAAGTTTGACATATTTTGTCATCTGCAATCCAAGATGGCGTAAGTTTTTCTAGTATAAAGATTTTTTCTGTCAAATGTACCTACGTCATAACTTAAGAGTTAAAAAGTACATTTGACAGAAAAAATATTCAGCCCATCCTTAGGAAATCATTGGGTGTATCCTATTACACTACCATGACTTCAAATCATAATTTCCAAAAATCCAGCACCTCATTTATCTGATTATGATGTAGTCACGGTTTCCAAATGCGTAAACCCACGTTAGCGAAAGCCGAACAAATGAAGTTAGCACTTTTAGCCCAATTTAGCTCACTGTTTATCCCGCATCCCGCACCAAATAGTGATCCCATAGTGAACCTAATGGCCGCTCGCGTGGTCGTGCTAATTGACACAAAACCAATTGTTTCTTACTCATACATATTGTTAGTATGCTAATAGTTCAGATGTAGTCTTGGGAATTATTATTTTCGTCATTATAATAAGGTGGCAAGAGATTTTATTCTATGTTACTATTATTTCTGTAAGTTTGAGCTCATCTCAACAGATCTCTGTCTCAACAGAGCTTTGTTCCACCATAATAATCAGCATCGAGGGCATTGAACCTTTATAAATAGCCTATCAATTAAAATATATTCTTTATGGAAGGACTAAGATTGGAAAATAGAAATGACACAACAATATTGCGTCGTACAGCGTACTTACTTGATGTTTGTAAGTCTATATTATTTATGTTCTAAATAGCCATAAAAGTTATTAAGAAAGTAACAAAGATTGTCGTCACGTAAATATTTTCAATATGAATAATAGTATAGAAACAGATAACTATTGGGTAAATGTTTACTGTCTGTGAGAATTAGGCTACTTAATAGGTGAATTTACTCAAATATTAGATATCTAAATATTAATTAATTATTTGATAGCTTATCGAAGAACTAAAACTACAAACTATTATGTATATTAGAGTTCATCAAACTCAAATAATTTATTATTCAATTATTATAAAACAGCAGTTACTATATTTTTTTATTAGACTATATAATATACTGGTGCTATTGATACTCTTTCTGTAGGGTACAACCGCGGTAATCACCCTGTCATTTGTATAAACCTCCAGCTATAAGAACTACTGGCTATAATTGAATATTATGCATGTTTTTAGCTAATGATTGAATGAGCGAGCGATTTTTAATTTATTCAATCAGCTCGTTATGATGGGATCTCAAAGGGTTCGTATGCAAATCGAACCAATAAGGCTAGCCAATTTGCCTATTATGGCATACGGCCACACATGCACAACGCTACCTGGAAGTCCGCCTTTATAAAACACAAAAAACGCATGCTAGAAAAATCATCTGTGAGAAAACTAGTGATATAGCTAGCTTTTTGTAGCCCGAAGACTACTTGAAAAAACACTTTTTTTTTAAACTTTACTTCGACATGGTGAAGTTTGCGGCTTTTGAAGATCAAAGAAAAAATAAATTGAAACTTATTTTTTTGTTTGTCATATAATCTAGTAGGTAATGTAGATTAATCCTCTAATTCTAGTTTATGAGTACCTAGTTTCGAGTTGATAAAAAACACTAAGTATTAAATTTTACACATTTGAAAATAATTACTTATAAACCTTAAATCTTCATCATTAAGAAGTGAGAACCTATAATCAAAGTGAAAACATCCTTTCCAGACAGTCAGTGTAAATTTATTACACCTGTAACTAATTTAATTATCAACTCCAACACAATGAATATAAAGTCTATTATCTTTAAACAGTGGGTTGGTGGGCGGTTTTGTCCCAGTGCCACCTATAGTATTCAGCTCAGTACTTCGGCGGACGCTCGAGTATGCCCTTGGAATAAATAAGGAAAGCCTAGGCGCCTAGTACAGACGCACACAGGAGTGCTTAGCGTGAGAAGATATTTAAGCACCAAAGGCCAATTAAGAAGGGCAAAAAGTTACAAACAGAAACATAACATTTAGAATGTAATGTAGTCTATAGATGTGTAAGATCTAACATGGCGGCTCAGTGAGACTTTGTGCTCGGAAAAAAACATCTACCGGACTATAAAATATACAGGTTGTTTTTTTTATAAAAAAAAATCTATGCCAATGATTTTTTTTAAGTAGGAAAGTTGATCCCATAGTAAAAGTTATATTCAAGAGTATAATTCACTGCTGGAAAGTTTGGACAGTAACTGAAAAAACACCCGTATATGAAATACTACTAAAGCTACCAGTTTTATCAAGTATCGAGTTAAAATGCACCAATTGAAAATAAAATTAGTTTAACCATTTACTGTTAACACTTATGTATGCTATGCTACTCGACGTTGAAAGGGTCCCGTGTGTTTTATCGTGAAGTAACAGTGGATTTGAGATGTTTGCATGTAATTGACTGACGAATGACGTCTGTTCTTGAAACTACTGTAACTAATCAGTATTCAATGTATTTACTACTAGATGTTGCCCACGACTTCGTGTGCGCAAAACAAAATTCCGCGGCAACCGTACATTTTGCCGCAATAAAAAGTAGCCTATGTCCTTCCCCATGGTCTACTCTGTATCTGTGCCTTTCGTCAAAATCGAAACGGCAGTTCCGTAGCCTATTCAATGCAAACAAACAAATCTTTCCTCGTTATAATGTTAGTATAGATTACATACTTTTATGGTACATCCTTATATTATTACTTATGTCATAATATACGAAACTAATGAGACACATTCCCTAATTTAATGTAGGCTGACTACACCGTAGTTACCACGCGCGCATTTTTTAACCCCCGATACAAAAAGAGGGGTGTTATAAGTTTGACGTGTCTGCCTGACTGTCTGTGTGTCTGTTCGTGGCATCGCAGCTCCTGAAGGAATGGTCCGATTAAGATGCGATATTACTTGTCTGAATGTTGGCATGATCCAGTGTGTTCTTAGTCCATAATTCATCATTATCATTCATCTTACTCACTGCTTTGCAATTCGGGTTACTTAAATTTTTTAAGTTTTAATTCCTTAATCCACAGCAACTTTTTTGCTTTCAAAATTGTTTATTTAACCGTTAAAAATCATATATGTAATGAGGAATCCCGACGAATCCCTAAATCGACATTGTCTCCACATTCCTGGATTAGCTGGATTAACTTTGATCCCCGCTACCGCGGGAGCCAGTGTAAATACGCCAAGCTCCAAACCATCACAAACAACCATATCTCGTGGTCTTATTTTTTTAGTGGTCTTAGTGGTCATAAAGATTATTTAAACAGCTTAGTTTGAGTGGACTTTAGTTACAAAAATCTCGACTCAAAGTATCTATGCTAACCTTGAATTTGTGATAGTATCCATGAATTTTTTTGAAGTGAAAACTCTTTAGCCACGTTGGGCACGTTTTGGCAGGGGAAAATCTTATGGGTTCGCGTCACTGACTGCCGACATGCTCATGACTGGCGCATGCGCAGCGGCCGTGTGCTGTGCGCGTTTGGATGCGTGAAATTTCGTGCGTTCGCGTCACCGACACGCTTATAGCAGTAGATATAATATCTGTATCTATACAGCTGACGTATTGTGCAACATAAGTGCTGTGCATATCTTAAGGCAGCCACAGACGAGAGGCCGTTCGTTTCAGTTAGAACTGACGCCTGAACGGATTCGAGCACACACACGACACGATTTTGGATCCGTTAAGGCCGAACTGAAGGCAGACCGGACCATGTATGGGCCCCTTTATAAGTGAAATTGAATGGATTTAGTGAAAAGTTCAATGTATATTGTACATTGTTGAAATAGTGTTTTCGTTTTCACTTCTATCGGCAGTTCCTATACAACTGCATATTTTTATTACTAGGTAACATCGAGAAAGTTCCTGCTCGACCAGTCCCTAAACATTTTCCTTACGCCTATTACGCCTCAAAATATTTTAACACAAATCAAGTGACCACAACGACTGCAGACGTGGTTGAACTACGTATTTACACATGAGTATGTGTACGTTTGCAAGATTCAACGGCGCTGTTGAGAGATTTCTATCGTATGCCTGATATAGCGGGAACTTGTTCGATGGTACCTACATAAGTACATACCTATTACCTACCTGCTTAAAATGGTTGCGTTGCGGGTGTTGGTGTTGGTAGTCGCTCGCAGCATGTAAGTTCTAACTCCTTACCATCAAGCGATCCTACTGGACTTTTTAAGCTTCGACGAAAACGCCACACACATGCGTCTGCTGTGTGTCTGCCCGTGATATCGTAGCTCCCAACCGGATGAACTGATTTTGGTCTAGTTTTCTTTGTTTGAAAGCTGACATGGTCGAGAGACTTTTTAGCTATGATTCATCATCATTAGCTAGCTTACTGCTTGACAATTTAGGGATTACTTAATGATGTGTAACATCTTTCCTCTCGCTTTCTTACAATTTGTGGGAGTGATTTCGTGAAACGGGACAGAAGTGTATAACAGGAAGTGCGCACTATTTGAATTGACGAATGAACGCGCGGTGGTAGAGTTTTAGGTCAAATTCACATAAAATATTTCAGTATTTAGCTTTTTACATTTTGAGGTTGATTTCTGGCACTGTTTAATGGAAAAGTTTCCGTATTTAACATATTAGAAAATCGTACTAAACATTGTGTTTTTTGAAATACTTGTGTAAAACACTACATAAAATGTTACACATCGTATGCGACTACTGTAAGGCTCGCTCGTTTTTTTTTAAATTTTATCTTTAGTGTTTAGGTCTTCTACGCAAGCTTACATATTTTTCCTCATCGGTCCAATGACACAATTAATAATAACCATTATCTCCGTGACTTGCGGGTTTCCTTAATTTTATTAAATAGCTATATAAGATAATCTTATGAATGATGATATAAGAACTTCTGGAACAAACAATTATGACAAAAAAATGTTTATATTTTAAAACACTTTCAATATGTCTAAAATACTTGGATGGTACACAGATGAGAGATACATAGATAATAGATAATATTTGATATAATTCAAACAAAACCGAAAGCTCCTTATAAAGCTAACATTGTTGTGAACATAAAGCAGAAAAGTTAAATTCTTATAACATAATATCTGAAATCTTTGAAACCTTTTATTAACGAGTTAAATATGTTTTTATAAACTTTAGATATAATATTTTAATAAACATGTGTGTTTAAGATGAATGATGTGGATCATTTTATCTAGTTACATTCACAGTGGTTTTGATGGTAAAAAACCTCGGGTCATGCCCATGGCATCAGTGACTGGTTAAAGATAACTAAGTGATGTAAACTGTTCAAGCGTTCTGTAATAATAACACAAATCCATAGTCGAACACACGGTCCATCAGATCTGCGAACTTTGATAGTTTCGCTTTGGTAAATGGTTCGAATTTGGTAAGACACACATGTACATATGTACTTTCAATAATAGTAGGTACGTAAATTTTTGTCACAAACGCTGCGGCAAAAATGTCAATTTTTATATCTTTTATTTAACACACCGCACCGCCGGAGTTGCGACGCGTGTTAAAGGCGCATAAGGTTCCTAATCTAAATTCTACAAAATATAGTTTTCTTTTCATTTATTTACAGTTTAAATAATACATCTAAAACATTCATATTAGAATAACATCAAGAAACCACAGAGGTTTGTATAGAGATGTTATAAGTTCCGTGGCCTAGTGGGTAGACCGATTGATTCGCACTCGAGAGAGTGCAGGTTCGATTCCCAGGTTGTGGCGTGTACCAATGAGACTTTTTCAGATCTCAAGTACATCATACGGAGGCTCCAACGGTGAAGGAAAACGTCGTGAGGAACCCGTCCATGGTTGGACTAGGCTGACTGTGTTGTGAGAATGCCGTATGTGCTTAGGTTTTTAAATGTCGTATGGTTATACGACATTTAAAAAATCAACTGTCCCAGGCACTACAGTATTTCAAGAGTGGGTACTTCGCTCGGAAAATATTGAATAAATCATCCAAAAACGGATGAAAAGGCCTAAGTATTACAAGTTAGCACCAACTTATAGGTAATAAATAGTCTATTACAACAAACATATTTTGAGTTACTACGCCCTACAATACAGTAAGTACTTTAACTATTTCGTAGCCTCTACTACAAT
Organism: Phengaris arion; assembly: GCA_963565745.1. Classification (NCBI taxonomy): domain Eukaryota; kingdom Metazoa; phylum Arthropoda; class Insecta; order Lepidoptera; family Lycaenidae; genus Phengaris; species Phengaris arion. Next base: position 15,648,978 of record OY751441.1, on the reverse strand, counting down.
AATTATATTATTACGACGTGTCGGTGTATATTGGGGTTTACCAATAAAAGCACTTTATTCATCATACATTTTGCTCCACAAACTATGGACCGTGTGTGACACAATTAAACTGATTTGTTCTTATCTCGTTATGCCTATAAATTCACGTTAAACATCGAAAAATTCCACACGACACTTCTTAAACCCAATTATCTCAATACGATAAGCAAATGATTTGATTTCATAAACAATGACGTGTTTTTACTATTAACCTCCAGGAGTTAAATACGTAATTCTTTATGTAACTTAGGTATGGCCGAATTATCAAACGCGTCTTAAATTTAAGTGGTCTTTAAATCACAGATGCCACGGTCGCTACTCATCCACTCTATTCCTCCAAGAATAAACACGGTATATTCCGTGTTTAACCCCAGGATTTTACGTAGGACGGAGGTTAAAATTCTAGCTCTATTCTTTTATACATAATATACACTTTTCCACTTTACTCAGTTTTTATAATAATTTTCGAATTACGGTTTCGATTAACTCATCATCAGGTATAAATTTACACCAATCAGTTAAACCGAAGACTCAGTGAGCTTACGTATCTCGAAGGGAGCCACGTGTTTGTATGTTAGCGCATGATGATGATGATGATTGGTATCAAGTATGACTTCATCGGCCAATGTACGACTAGCGATCGCCGATTGGCCACTTCACAACATATATTTTATAAGGGAATAAAATACATATAAAGATTTTGCGACATCTGACGCCGGGCCGGTCACCCGAGATTTACCATCTTTGGATTAATTTCGGTATACACCTGGAATTCCATAAATATTAAGTTTCAGTTAAGTTACATGATAAAATGTAGACAAATTAAATTGAAGAGGTCAAAAAAAGGATTCTATAGAATTAGAACTTAGTCAGAACATTTGTGTAAGTCGATATCAAGCAACGAATATAATAATAAGTAGGTACAACATAAGAATTACAAATGGAAAGTTCAGTAAGAAATAGTATTAGTGTATACCATGAACTTAGGCATACCCGCCAGTTTGTGCCGTGGGCCAATTGTGTACCTAAGTACAAGGCGCTAAATTTGCTTTTTTACTCACATTCTGATGAAGTATCAATCTTATTTTCTGGTTATAGAATCACGTAAGGAACAAATGTTTATAAAGTCATTTTTCACAAATCTCAGTTTAAACAGAGATAAAAAGGTTAGAAGTTTAATGATTTTTATTTCTACGTGATTTTCCAATATTTTTTTATGAAAACTACAACATAAGAACAAGTGATTGATACAAATTCATTTCAATGGCTGCAAGAAAGGTTAGCACAATTTCTTTTTTCCTTTGGCGCCCTCTACCTGTAAATTGGCACCGCGCGAACTAACGGGTATGCATACGATCATTGTACACACTACAATATTATGATATTATAATGTTATCAGTAAGAATATAAGGTTAGTCTGGCGGGCCTGGGATCTCGGTCCATAGGCGTAAACAAGATTAATCGATAACTTTTGTTATCTACTACACAAAACAATAATTTTCCACATTTAAAAGTTGAAACGAAAGCAATTTGGAATCTTTCATACACATCCCTTACTCACACTTCGTATAAATAGCATTATTGGTTAGTTTCTAATACCAAGATTACCAAGATTTAGAATAACAAGATTTCAATTACTGTTTTTTTAATTGTCATTCGATAAAGTTACGTACATGTACTTGCCCATTGTTCGTGCTTGCACCACTGGTGCGACGGTAGTGCCTCCGCCAAGACGTATAATTTTCATGAAATTATAGATATTTTTCAACATATTTAGATTGATACTACACGGAGGCTGTAAAGTGTGACATACAAACACGCGGTATTTGCCGTGGCTTTACAGTTTCGTCTCAGTACTATCTCGCTATTAATTTACTGGCTATTTGAGTTAGATAAGGTTAGATGTGCCTTATCTGTTAATTCTCTAGCTGTCACGGGTTTCGTCTAACTTAGGCACACATCTAATGCCTTGGTACAAGAATGTATAAAAATACATGTAAATCTGGTTAAAGGTAAATATCTAAAGTAGGAATTTCATTTAAGCGCCATCTATGCGTATTACCAGTTACGAATTCGGGTCATAAATTCTTCTTTATTCCTAGGTCATGAATGTGTATCATCTGCTTACATCTTATCCTATTAGGCTACTAGTATTATAAATGTGAAAGTTCGTGAGGATGGATGGATGTTTATGACTCTTTCATGCAAAAACTACTGAACGGATTTTGATTAAATTTGGTATGATAGTAGTTTAGGCTCTGGATTAAGACATGGATACTTTTATCCAGAAAAAGTATAGTGTTCTCGTGAGATACTGTATTTAATCTGGCGGAGCCGCGGGCAAAAGCTAGTCATAGTATGCAACATTGTTCTCCTGTGCACGCTTAGATCTTTTTAACTACGTAACGGATTTTGATGCGGTTTTTATTAATAGATAATACTTCCATAGTGCGATATCTGCGGGCAAATGCTAGTGTTTTAGCTTGTTTTACGAACTTCGCAATGCCGAGTTTATACAAATTTTCCACATGATCCAGCTTATTTATTTTGAAACGTTATTGTGACATTATCTTATATCTATACATGCAAATAGCGATAACAATATGTATTAATATTTAATACTGACGTTCGCGGATTACAGTAACTGACAGTAGTTGAGCACTATTTACCTGGGAGAATGTCGTGATTGCATAAGGATGATATGTAGTTGTTTATCTGTAGCTATCATGTGATAAAATAATTAGGATAAACTATAATTATCTATGACGTTAATTGCTGTTTTTTTTCGTTCATCCCATTTTAATTTTTAATAATCATGTTCAAGGTATGTTATATGCGGGACTTACGTTTCTGGATCACTGAGGTACACATTACAATAATGAATATTCTTAGACACAAAGTACAAGGCCACACTTTAAAAGCATTTAGCACTATTATTTGGCTTGATTCAATTAAAATCTGGTCATTCAAACTCTACCGATACAATAGTAAATACTGTCATTAAATATTGTTAAATAATGAATACGTTATTATCAATTAGAAAATAGGTTATTCAATTTCTCACGATGTTCCCAAATATTTGTTCTCCATCTGGGTTATCGACAGACAAACAAATAATAATTATTAGTGGCTTATTGGATAATATTAAACAAACATCGTTATTTTGGAATCTATAAATACATGTTTACTGATAACATAATATTTAAGCACAGAGCTTTAGTTATTATTAATGATTGACTAATTATTATTATCTTACTGTCACTATGCTTTTGTGATTTGAACTTGAATTTTTTGAACAAGCTGAACGCTGCGCTGAAGTTTGGCACACAAAGATAGTATGACGTTAGCAATAGGTCCGTTAGCCTCACGTATCGTCTTTTTTCGGTGAGAACTGGGCCTTTAGTCAAGATGCATTCGATAATTTTGACGGCGAAGTTCTAAAACAAAATGTATGGAATTTGACATAAGGCATCGCAAGCGACATGTTACTTATCGATGGCTGCGAAGGCTGCGCTGCATTTTTAATTTCGAGCGATTCAAAATTGAACTTTATTCACTATACAAGAAGGTACACGTTTAATTGCAAGATTTCCAATATCACACCGCTCTTGAAATGAAACTTATATCTTGTGTCCTGTATAGGGTTAAATTTTGTATCATAATTTTTTTATAAATACAACGCCGCCTTACCGTCTTAATCTACACACTAACCGCAGCTCCATCGGTGCCGCTGAATTTTGTATGGATTTTGCCACCGCTGTTGTTGTGGCAAAAAATTACATACAGATCCCAGTGAATCGATGCGTCGGCACCGCAAACTGCGATGCATGTGTTAACGTACTTAGGAAAGGACCACGCAAACTTTTTAGCTCTAAGAAGATGAATACAGGGTCCAAAGTTTAGTTATTAAAAAGTAAGACTTCGACGGTTAGATTCTTTCGTCATTTAATGTTATCATATAATATTGATATTGTCTAAAGCTGACGACCATTATGAGCCTTCTGTCTCAATGAGACATACACACTCAAAACTTACATTAACGGGTATAATTTAACCCGTCAAAACACCTCAAAAACGGTCACAAATGGAAACGAATCGTCTGTATCCATTATTGTAGCCGTGATTGTGAGAGTTAACACGTAATACATTAGAGTTTGTGTCACAACAATCAAGACGAGGACGAGGCGTAATCTGGGTTAACAGGGGTCAACCGGCACGAATTCCGATACGATATTAGACAGATCTGTGGCGCGAATCGACCAGCTTATTGGCTTCCTTCATGTACTGCCCTGAAGTGATTTTAGTAGTCAGAACTAAAACATTGAGTGCTTCGAACGCGCGTCTTATGAATAAAGAAGTCTGAAAGTGGACACACGCTGATGCGCGTACGTGTGTAGGTACATATTTACAGATCTCGGGTTTTCAAATGGCGCGTTGAGAAGCGCACAATAAGTATCATATCTCAGTGTTTAATGAATTTCTTAATGGTTTTTTGAGTGTAGCCTAATTCTGTGGCGTAAATCAACTTGCTTATAATAATAGTTCTCTTCCTTCACTACAGTATCCTTAGTACAAGTAGAGGAGTGATTTTGTACAGTCGGTGGTCACATATATTATGACCACAAACAAATAGAAAGAGATTCTGGATATAAGGCCAAAAAACTTTAACTCATCGCTCCATCACACCTCGATCATTATAGTGTGAACCATACGATCTCGTCTTGGCAACATTTTACATGAAAACGTTTTGGTGGGATTTTACTTATTTTTTAAAACTCTTGTCAAAAAGTGCCGTTCTTTTATAAGAACGGCACTCGGTAGCACAACTGCAGCAGTCGCTGGTTCTTGGCGGCTGCTGTCGCCCCTACCGTCTACTGTGATTGACGACAATTGGCGACGCGACGCTCCAAAACCAAAGAACTCTGCATTCAAATTCAATTCATACGACTAAACCATAGATTAACCTACATATAACAAAGAAACAGATGGGACATTTAAATATTTAATACCTAATTTGATTAGAGGCGCACGCGCAGACAGTACGTGAAAATGCGATTCATTTTGAATGCTAAGTTGTGTCTATAGGTGGTCGCAGACAATAACTAGTTTAATAGCTTAGAAGAAATTGATCGTATAGAAAAGGTAATAAATATTATTAGTATAATAATCCTTTAGTGCTTGAATTATAAGGCATGTGTGTAGTTCGGCACTGTTATGTCCGTGCTACAAATTGCTGAGCTAAGCCATGCTTATAGGCAAAAGATGTTATAACCACGTTCGGCTTAGATAAATTGATTAGCTTATATCCACGTTTAATTTGGATAAACTGCTGAGTTAAACTTAAGTATAAAACCTTTTCTAACCACGTTGTCAAGCAGTTGAACTCAACTGCTCATTGAAATCAACTCAACGTTACGGAGATACGAATTGTTTTACTTGTAAGTCCTGCTACTATTATATTATAATATGTGAAAGTTTGTGATGGATGGAGAGATGGATGTTTTTAATCTTTCACGCAAAAACTTCTGAACGTATTTTGATGAAATTTGGTATGGTAGTTGTTTGAGCTTTGGACTAACAGATACTTTTTATCCCGAAAAAGTGCAGTGTTCCCGTGGGATACTGTATTGACACGGGAGGAGCAGTGGGCAAAAGCTTGTTACGAAAAAAAGTTGTGTTCTTGACTTGTTGATCATCATCGCAGTCATGAAAATGCATCGTTTAACGGATCATGAAAGAGGCGACGCGTCATTTCACCACGTCTGACCCGCCGTATTGGTCTAATAAATCCTGGTATCACAGTCCCCGCCCAGCGCTATTGGTGTCATTGTTTGCATGTTTAACCTTATTAAAACATTCGCCCGACTCAACGAGCGTAATCACAGCTGATCAACGGTCCGCGTGACGCAACTGGTTAAGTGGTTCTATGTCTCAGTCACTACCCTGGTTATGGGTATCGACCATCCTAATATTTTCTTAAATCATTTGTGTCGACCTCTGTGGCTCAGTGGTTGAGCGCGTCAGTGCACAAGCCGGAGGTCGCGGGCATGAATCCCACCAAAGGAACAAAAAAAATTGTATGTTTCCGGGTCATGTGTATTAAATGTGTGTATAATACAATAAAAATCTTAAACATGTGTATAGTATAAAATTATTAAAAATATTTCCGTTCTCTGGTACCTGTAACACAAGTTCTTCGAGAACTTACCACGGGACCAGATTGACGTGGTGTGGAAACATCCATAGTCACTTCTAAGCCTTCCAACCTAGACATCAAAGTAAAAGTTGAACGGTTTTCGAGATATTATCAACGACGCCAACTTAAGGCTTCTAACTAAAATCTAAAAATCCGGTATTAAGCCTCTCTGAAGTTAAGGTTTTGAATTCTTCATAATTAATTGACCCTCCAATCCTTACAATAAATCTTCCCATTTCAGCTGCCACCGGAACTCCGGCGCAAGTCGCCTCGTGGTTCCCCAGAGGAGAGGATGGCTCGGCCGCCGTCTGCGCCCGCGCACCACGCCCACACGCCGCACACGCCACACCTGTCGCCTAAGAAGGAGGCCTTTAACAATCTACTCAATAAAGGAATCTCGGGTAAGTTCATGAAATGAAATTAACAGTTACGTTATTATGGCGCCTGCACATGATATATTCCGTTCAGATCCAATTTAATCTAAACGTAAAGAAAGAGACTATATTGCAGTATTATGATACCAATTTAAATGTCACTTATTAACAGTGAAATCACTACATAGTATAAAATAAAGGCGCTTTATCTGTCTGTATGTATGCTTAGATTTTTAAAACTATGCGACGGATTTTGATGCGGGTTTTTTTTTTAAAATAGAGTGATTCAAGAGGAAGGTTTATGATTATGCGTATTTAACTTGCATAATATTATAGTAGAGAAACACTGATAATTTTAGAGGTTTCTAATGTTGTAAATAAACACATTTTTTTGCGCTTACATTGCAAACGCTGGCTGAACCCTACGAGATAGATCAAAATAATGTACTACAGTATTGTACACCTTAAAAAGGTCTACAACAAAGTCTGCGATGGTATATGTCTATCTCTTAGGGATAGCACAATAACCATTTTTATCCTTTACTTTTTACGAGAAATAATGGCTCATTAACAAAGCGATTTTAAGCCATACAGCATTAATCCTTATCCGATTAAGTACATTAAATCCATTATGCATTTATTAAATATCAATATATGGCTCTTTGCAGTATGTAATTTAAATGAATACTTTCGAAGATATTGCAGATTTAAAATGCAGGGACACAGCGGTTTACTTAATAAAACTAGCTGCCCGTGCCAAGTTTATACTTATTATTATGTATTTTCTTATTATATTTTCAGAAGCTATTTAGACGGATACAGTATGATGCTTATCAAATCATTTACGTTACTCACTTTAAGCATTTTATACATATTATTTATTAAACCATATACTTTAAATTATTATCTTATATTTAGAAGATATCGTTAAGTTTATATTCAAGCGCGAATCAAATATTGTATACAGAAGTACATTGCAGTGAGTAGAGTTATTTGACCTGCAGAATAGAGTAAAGTCTCAGGTGGAGTTTTGGAAGTAAAGCCGATAGGAATCGGTTTCTTGTACACTGCGCCGCTGCTCCATCCTTCTTCTACTTTACATTTAATTTAATTTAAAGCAGGTTTATATTTTTCTACCAACCTATTTAATGCAACCTTTTTACATAACCATTGTTTATATTATGCAATTACTTAATATTCCTCACACCTTCATAATATGTTATTAAAAAGTCATATCGTCGTGACATTAAAAATAATTTTTGCACTCTTATGTGGATCACGTAACATCCACAAAAAGGTATGCAGTTCGATACCGGTTCACACTTCCGTCCGAATACTTTGTAACGCATACAGTATAGTAGTTAAATTATCCTGTTAATATTTGAAAATATATTATAAAAAAGTATCCTCCTCTAGTCTCTCCTCCTCTCAGTATAAAGAAAAAATATGTTAATAATATAATAGAAAAATAATGTTAGAGTGGCTCTTGCCAAAACTAGCCAAAGTTCGCGATCGTGGTCACAGGTATCATTTGGTTCAGTACATTTTTTGATGTGTAACATATTTCGCATCTCGCATCATTAATGTGCGCGAAATGTAGAGTTGGCCGTTAGATTCGTATAAAATATTTCAGTATTTAGCTTTTTTAAATTTTTTGGACGTTTTCTGTTACTGCTTAATGGAAAAGTTCCTGTATTTACTTCATCATAATTATTAGAAAATCGTACTAAGTATTGTGTTTTACTAAGATGAGATGTCAAATGTTACACATCATATGCGATTACTGTAAGGCTCGCTCGTTTTTTTACTGAGGTTAAGCGTTTGATGTTTGCCCAATACAAGAGCATGAACCCGTGAACTACCATCCTCTATAGTCCCCTCATTTTCCATTCTTATAAATCATAATCGCTAAATCTCCTTCTGTCCTTGTCTGGCACATGGCTCCGGTCATGCCGTCCCCCTCCAGTTCTTTTACCCCTTAAAACTAATCCGGCACATCCGCTAAAGCGCTTCATAGCATAATCCGACATACACAGAACATTGCATTTAATCCTAATGTCTTATTCAAAGCGCTGCATGTAGATTTAAACGGGCGTATGTTTCAGCTCGTAATAAGTGATTACAGAAGCCGTATGTGGTGTTGAAATAAATAATAGGTCACTGAACTCCTATATTATATTTCGATTACTTTAATATGGACATTTTAATTGTTATTAACGTTGTTTAAAATTTCTACCGTATATGCTTCGGCATGAAAGAACCGGCTTGGATGAAGATATACCACGGCCTCATAGGAAACCGGCGTGTGATAATGCTTGCGTCTTGTTTTGCCGAGGGACGGTACCAAACCAGCACTGGCAGATATCTGGATTATAAGGAGTAACTTAGGCTACTTTCATCTTAGGGTTCCGTTGTAATTGATTGTTCCGCGCAAATGAAGTTGCGGGCACCAGCTATTACACAATATATAATATGTACACTTTCATAAGAGCAATTACTATTTGACACGTAATAATTTCACGCAAGAAGGAAGCGGTACGTATTCAAATTGATCAACAGTGTTGTAGGTTTTATCAGATCATCTCTCTTATTCGCAGAATGTTTGTGCAAAAACTCCTTTCTCACATGATTGTAGCAATAATTGCACTGTCACACGCAAAGTCTTTCTTCATATGAATATAATACGCATTCATTCGTCCCGTAGGTCGAAAACGGGAATAATTATGGCACGTTACACGTACACGATTTGCAGAAGTCTGCAATATCTTCTGCAGTTGTGATACTATTACTGCAGTAGGGTTTACCTAGTTTATTTAGAAAGTATCTTATACTTTAAACGAGACAATCTTGTGTGTATAATGATTATCATTATATCGGCAACGGCTGCAACTATTTACATCAAAATTTAGTATGCAGGGAATTTTGGGGGAGAAAATTCGGTCTAGCTAGGTTATATCCCTGAGAAACTGCGCATTTTTAAGTTATATATGTTTTTCTTCCATCGTGCAACAATACATCAATAATTTCGACTCTATAATATCAGTCCGATTGGTAGTTTGGATAATTTTTCGGAAATTCGGAATGTAGTGGGATCAAACCCCGGTAAAATATTTGCGTGATACTTTTTTTTTAATCTACTGGAGCTCGGAGCAAAGCTGGTTCGATATCTAAATGATTAAACATCAAATGAAATACAATATTAAAAATATCACATTAATATGAAAATGGGAGTCCTAACCTACAACATCTGAAGGTGAAAAGCCGCGAAAAGTCCCAAATAATGCATTGTTTGTTGACGTATCAACTACGGATATTTTGTGATCTACTGCTCATATAAAGTCATGGGTGATTCTCCGCTCAACGCAAACTCGCCCATATAAAGGTAAAAGGAAGAATTCTTTTTTCGAGTGCAACAATAATTTTTCTGCCTAAACGTCTATACATAAGCAGTAGATCATATGCCCAAAATATCCGTAGTTGATTTTACCGAACCTTATATAATATATGAACCGTAATAGGTATAAGAAAAGATAACCAGTTACGTCTACTATGGTTTATATTAACCCTAAGTTTAAAAACTGCGGTTTAGTGTTTTAACAGTTAGAGTTAACAACTCTTATAATTCTTATTCATATGTTTAATATTATTTTACTGTAGCACTGAACCCTTTTTTGACCCCGGCTCGAACTTGGCGTGTTTTATTTTCGGCGAAACAAAAGGCCAATTGTCGCTTAGAACTAAAAAGTCGAATCACACGAAGGCAAAGGCACCCTTTTGTACAGTTTTAACGTAAGGCGACTTATTTGTCGTTGAGCGATTTAACTTATTATCCCTATACATATCCAGTCTATCACCTGTTCATTAGCGCAATAAAAAATAAATCTTATACACCTTTATTAAGTATCAAATTCCCTTGTTCGTTTATATAGCGGTTCGCTAAAGAAACGGTGGCTAAAACTATCGTAACGCATTTGATGTTGAGTCCTGTGCCCCACGTTTTAGGTTTTAAATTTCCGCGTCCATAATCGTTGCGGTCCGCCAAAGCCACGGTGGCGAGTACCACCTTAATGCTCCTAATCGCCTGGTATAAATCATTATTAATTTCAAGTCTCCTGTGTCGATCCGCGATTAGCGATTGCACAATGCCTACAGATTACGACCGACAGATATTATATCTTTTTAGATTTCAATGTAGCGTCGGCAGAATAGTTAAATCAAAATACATTGTGTGTAAAGCTTATACCTACAGCTACGAATATTGTACACGTTGATCTGTTATCGCGATGGCTACGCCTAATATAAATTTCGTGAAACAAATAAAAATTCGGACTAAGTTTTACATCGTTTACATTGATCATGTTAGATGACAAAAATACGTAACTCGTGGATTTAAATCCACACTGACGGTAATCTTATTCATCTATTAAGATTCTGTTTATCATTATATTTATATGTTACCAATAGTTAGATAGTCAGAAGTTGCTAATGTCCGTAACCCGTTAAAAATTGTAGTTCGGATTTATTAATTTTTGCTCCGACCATACCCGCGATTAAGTCGCTTTTATAAAGATAAGCCGATTTATTTTTTAGTATGCCGTATTTTTTTTAATAATATGCATGCGTGAACCGTAGAATCAGTTTTTTATTGTGTTAATATGTGAAATTATTGTTATCTTTACTTATAACGTGAAGTGATTATTTATTGCCAACAGCAAAATATTTTTAACGTGTTTTTATTGTTTTGTATCACGCAGTGGTTGGAAAATTCTCAAGTTTCAAAATTATTTGGTCATCATCAATGACCAAAGAAATTTTGAAACTTGCGATATTTTTTTTAACCATTCGGGCTTCTGCAATCCTAGTCTTTCCTTAATCTGCATTAAAGTGTTTTGTATACACAACTTAGCCATGATTAGCGTAAAAACGTGACCAAGTTGGTCATATAGGAGTTTGGACTAGGTAATTCTGATCCTGTAGTTTTTATTATTTTTAAACAGCGTGTCCCTATAATTATTAGCGAGTAAAATAAAAGCATCCGTTAATTATATACAAGGTTCAAGGCTAACGCCCAAAATTAATAACGTATCTAAAATCTTAGATTGACTTCAATCTTATATTATCAAACAAAAATTGACTTAAATTGACGTGAAGTTAATTATAGGATCGTTGAAATGTATTGAAATCTTGATGTCAGACAGCTTAAATGAGATAAATATTGATTCTTAATTTCGGGCGTAAGTCGATGTTGATCCTTTAAGGGGTTGTAGTTCCTATAATTTCCAATTTTATAATTATTTCTATTTGTAGAATTCAACCTAAATTCCAAAATTAACATTTCACGATATTTTGGTCTTTTAAGTTTTTTTTTTTCAATTGACGATTATATTAGCTTAATACTAATATTAAGTTTTAAAAAATGCATACACGTATGCGACCTCTGTGGCCCAGTGAATATGGGGTCGGCGCTGTATCTGGAGGTCGCGGGTTCGAATCCCGCCGAGGGAACAAAAAGTTTAATGTTCCTGGGTCGTGGATGTGTATTATATACGTTTATAATCATAAAAAATCTTAAAGTATGAAATATATGTGTAAAGTATAAAATTATTATACAACCTCTCGTTGTCTGGCCCCGAAATTGACGTGGTGTGAAACATCCATATTATTTATTATTATTATTAGCATGTATTGTACATTGCAATTAGCGAGGCTTAATAAAACCGCCTGTAGTTTTTGTCCTTACTTTATACAGCGTGATCTGAGTGTGGACGAGGCGCGAGGGTGGTTTTATCTCCGGGCGACACGGGGTTGATCTGCGCGGCTAATCCGGATGATCGTCCGCGCGTATGTGTGCGTATATCGATTCATACCTTTTGGAGTTCTTGTCTGGTTTATTTTTGCTTTAGGCTACATTTTTAATGGTTACTTAATTATTTTGACGGCGTCGGACAGAGAACAGAGACGCAGACTTTTAGAAACGAGTCGCATGGGATCACTTGATTTGCACAGAAGGCCGAGTATTGTCCCGAGTGTTATGGTGAAGAAAGCTGTATCTACGTCTAAACAGTCAAAAAACTAACAACATTCGATGGCATACGAAGTTTGCTAACCCGAAAAAGGTTTGTCTACATTTTTCTATATATAAAATAACTAACGAGCCAACAGATCGCCTGATGGAAAACGATAAACGATACCCGCAACACCAGAGAGGTCACGAGTGAGTTGCCGGCCTTTCAAAGAAAAATGCGTTCCTTTCATGTGGACTCCGCTATTAAAAATTTTCCTAACGTAGTTAAGATACAAAGAAATGATCTAATTTCAAAATTACTGCAATCTCTTCGTATTTGCCTTGAACGTTCTCTGAATATTATTACAAGTCTGAACTTATTATTACTTATTAAATATGTTATTATTAGGTAAACTGGTGCCTCCGTGGTCCAGTGGTTTGGCTCTCGACTACACAGGTAATGGGTTCTATCCCCGTGTTGGAAGAATAAAAAAAAAAAACAAGTCTGGTTAGGACAATGCTGGCTGATCACCTGATTGTTTGACAAGAAAGATGATCCATGCGTCGGATGGTCCTGCCACGTGCGCCTGATTTTTCGCTAGTCGTGTCGGTTATCCGACCCACTGGGTCACGAGAGTAAGGGAAGAGGGAGTGCTCTTGTTTATTGCGCACACACTTGGGTAGTGTAAAATAGCTCCTACGTAGCTGGTCTGGTTATAACGAAACCGGCCATCGTTACCGAAATCGGTGTGGGAGCTATGTACTATGATTATGTATGCAATAATATATCCTCTGCTATGTATGTGAAAATCCTTAATATTCCCGACCTCAGAGAATGGCAGATCCGGCCGGCATAATCCGACTTAGGACTGATCCTAATACACACATACAAATACACACGTGTCTGTCCAAGCTTCTAGAATAATGTATTTTATTGTGGAGCCAGGACATGTTTTACAGGAAAATATAAAAGCCATAATACGATACTAAGTCCTAAGGAGTATGGGCCGACGTGCTTTAGTGATGTTATATTTTTTGTAAAAATAATTGACGACCTCCGTGGCTTAGTGGTTAGCGGTTTGGCGCTCAAGCCAGAGTTCGCAGGTCGAATTCCGCCAAGGGACAAAAAGTTTTCTGTGTTCCTGGAGTCATAGATGTGTATAATATAATAGAAAATCTTAAATATATGTATAGTATACAAATATTAAATATCCTTCCCGTTGTCTGGTACCTATGACACAAGTTCTTCGGACAGTTAGCACGGAACTAGATTGACGTGGTGTGAAGAGTCCATAGATATTATTATAATTTTATTATTAATTTAGTTTCGGTTTTTTATTTGGATTAAATAAAACGTGAAACAGGCAGGAAAGAAAATATTTTTTACGAACACGATAATTTAAGGCATTGCGCAAATCCTTGGCTTAATTCTTTAGCCATGTATTAATAAAGAAAAGCTTATAATTAAGCTTAACTTTTTTAGGAATATAGGAGATAACTTGAAAGTTTATTTTACAGGATGTTAAATGCTTAGTTTATCGGGAGGTTAAACCAATGACATTGCAAGCGTGGCGAATAACGCGTCGCCAGCGTTAAACACTCATACGGTGCGTGGGATTGAACATAGCGGGATGTATGACCATGGTGAATAACGCGTCGCCATGCTGATTACTTTGTGACGGTTCAGTATATTCGTCGTCCAAACTTAGATTATATAGTAAAATAATATTAGCCGTTCTATTATCATAGAAGCGATTACAGGCCGGGGAAGATCCGTAATCCGGGGAAATGTATCCCGGTGGGCAGCGACCCTAATCCCTGATCATCCGGATAGAGTATCCGGATAGCATAGAGTATGCAGGGTTAGGATGTGTGAAGTAACAATATACCGAGTTTTTAAGAATTTGTTACTTCTAGTTATTCTGTGGTGTAACGGAGAACTAGCTACTGCTAGATCTAAATGGTGGTTGATAATAATAACTCGCCACACTGATTTCGGTGACGGTGGCCGGTTTTATAGTCTCCAAGTGTGTGCGCAGTACACAAGAGCGCTCTCTACTCCTTTACTCTCGTAACCCAGTGGGACGGATAACCGACACGGCTGGCGAGAGATCAGGCGCAGGTCCGACTTTTTACATGCCCATCCGACGCATGGATCATCTTTCTTGTCAGACAATCAGGTGATGCAGGCTGCATTGTCCTAACCAAACTTGGAAAAAAGACAGCTTCTTTGTAATTCCGTCATTTTGTCTATTCTTCCGTAGAAAGATACCATTTATGTTATGGTAAGCGTGCAGGAACAGAACTTTGCTAAGCAGCTATGCAATTTATACCCAGCCCTGATGTGGACATTAATTAAAATATATATATCGATATTTGTACCTATGTACTAATCAATAAATAACCAAGCAATGCAAAAATTAACACCTAAAAGCAGTTAATAAGAACAAGACATCTAATATTATTGTTTTTTTTTTTAAAGCTACTGTACTCGTATGTTACACTGTGGCATAGTATGACCTAAGCCCAGTAGCGTTCTTTGTTGGACACTACATACAATAATATTATATCACTACCTAACGGTGATAATACAAGCTGAATCTTCGCACGGTTCAAAGCCAAAAAACCGGCTCCCTTTGCGCCTCCTGTAATCTCTTCACTCGGCGAAAAAACGCAAGCGTTAGGTACTTCACGCCGGTTTTCTGTGAGTAGTAATTCATACTAACACTCTGGTCCGGATCGGACGTGCCGAAGGTGCTTCTCACATTGAGAAGAGCTGATGATGATGATGGCAAATACATACATATTCTCATATACATACAGAGCAAATCCTGCTTATCCCTCACTGTCTGGACCCGTCGGATTATCCCCGACTTAGCCGCCGCATGCAAGGAAAAGTATTCGTTCTAGAACATTCGCTAGCGAAATATATTCGTGTATTTTATTCTACAGCATAAGCGCACTGCGCAACCATATAATTTAGATTTTAGGCGCCCTAATTCCTAACTTATGTCAAAGATGCTGATGTGATGAGATACTGATGTAAGTTCTTTTATCTTTCAGAAAAAAATATTGTAACAGATTGACAAACGTCAATGTGTAACAGAATTGTATGATCTATTAAACGCACGCTAGTGTGTTAATAAACTGAGGTAGTGTGTTGTTGTTATATTATTTGATGTATTTCTATGCATTACTTAAGTAAGCACACCTTCCTCTGCGTAAACTTTAATTTACCGGCTAAATTGTACTCCTCCGGTTGTAAGATTCTCATAAAACTGTACTGTAATGAATATTTTTGCTTCGCGTATTAATATAATAACTCTCACATGTCTCACACAAATATGAATGACAAATAATATTTTTTTTATTTAGAAAAAGGTTATGTACGAGATGGTAGTTTTGGGTTAGGACTTATCTCTTACACTTTCTTAGCTTCTCTTAGCAAGTGTCTTTATCATTTTCCTCTGGATTATTATGTTGTGATCGACATGTTTATTTATGGACACAAATTTCGTTAATATAGCTCCCGTTATCTCCTCAAACCGTTAAGCTAATTAGCCACAAATGTAATGAGCAATAAATTACGGGCAAAATAAGGCAATAAGTCAGAGTTACTTGGAGAGGGTGACTCCTTCATCAATCATTTTCAGATAATCTCCTGCACTTCAACCCAATTTGAGCATGCATTCGGCTTAACGCACACAGCCGCACACAGACGCACACATACCTACACTGTGATATTAAGATTGAGATTGAGAATGCACACAGACGCGAAGATATACAGGATATGTAACGTACACTTTGGTATTGAGGAACGCAGCACAAATGTAATAATACGAAATCTTAATACCAGTCTTAGGTCTGAAGCCAATTTATTTAGGTTGATACTTTTGATTTTTTTATTGAAAAGTTTAGTGGCATAAGTACTATGTTTGTTTTAGTGAACGGTTTTGAAAAATTCGATTAATTAATGTTTGAGCTCACTAGTATCGTCGTCAGCGTATAGCGCGTTTCTTTTGGTATTGCAGATGGTTGATGAAGGTATATGTATAATAATCATCACTTTAGCCTCAGAAGTTTATGTTAAGTTTATTTTCAAATAAAGCACGGTACACATACAAGCTTGAAGCTAGGTATCTATGTAATACCCCGTTTATACAGTCGACACTCGTAGTCCTCGTTCTCGAGAGTCGAGTCTAATTCCGATCGTACGATATTTTTAAATTCCGAACGAGTTAATCCGGCGGCAACAACAGAGCGCCGCAATCAGCTGAGCCGAGTGATCAATCGATAAAAATCGAGTCAAGTCATGTGGATTTAGTGACTGGCGTACACGCGCGAGCTGGATTTGAGCATTGGAGCTGGGTTTAAATGTAATTTTGATAGCGTCTAACTACATGGGCACCTACCTACCTACCTACCTACCTACCTACCTACCTAATAGCGTGGCGATTGTCGCCTCGCTACATAACGACAGATTTGTTCAGAGATTAAAATTAGGCATAATTTGCACAAAGAATAAAAACGTTTTCCATATTAGGCGAATTGTATTGCACGATTTAATCTGGGCACCCGTTTATTTATAAAATAATTATATCGGAAACATTCTGCTTTCTGACATTGATTTTTCTTGACTTGACTGACTTGACTTCTCTAGTTTTGCCCACACAATATGACCAATAGGCGATTGATTCCTTCCTTACCCATAAAAAAAAAAACATCAACGCGTGTGTATCAGCGGCTTTATCTACAGCTCGTTACGGATCATCCCGGCCATTTGTCAAAATCAAGCTTTTAGTGCGATGCCTTTTTAATCGACTTTCGTCCGATTTCATAAACATGATATTGCACTTGTTTTTTAATCGACTGACAAATTCCTGGCTAGTGACCTACGCTTTAAATTTAAATAAATACAGACTGCAAATCTTAAAAATTTAAAATAATATTAACTAATTTTTCGCGTGTCGTATTATAAATAAACGTATTTACTGTAAAAACTAAATATAATAGGATGGACCTATTGTATATTAGCGTGGTGACGCGTTACTCCTTAAATTATTGTCTTATACATACGAGTAAATAGGTTATGTGTGTACAACTTTGGTCTAGATTTGACCAAAACAACGCGGAATTTATATTACAAAACCCATTTGAAAACAGGAGTGTTCGCAAAACAAAAAATATATTCTCCCTTGTGGATCGTCTTATCCTCAGCCCTGTGGGGCTCAGAGCTCAGCGCTCCCTTAACATGATCTTAATCCTTACAAAGGGTTAGGGCACATTATCTTATTATACCCGCAAGAAGTGCACACCGTTGTGCTCTCTGTTGTGGATTAGTCTGTATTTTCGTCGAGGTATCTAGTTTAATGTTACTATTTTGCAGTGTTTGGATAAAGGTAAGGTAAGCTAGCTAGCTAGCTAGAGGTAAGTTTTACGTTTGAATTTTGAATAGTTTTTCAATTTGTTTTGGCCATAGATAATTTATTTTCGTGATGCAAAATATGTTATGCTAAATTCAGTACAAGTTCCCATTGCTTAACTTATCCTTGTAGTGAAGAGAAATAGCTGATCAGCTATATAATCAGTGTAAAATTAAACGCCTTACTAACCTTACTCGTTCTAGACTAAAATATTTGTCAACCTTGTTTAGCTATGCCACGACTACGCCAGCCTTAGTAAACTCATCTTCGCGATTACTTTATTAATATAAATCTGACACATGTTTAATCCAGTAGGAAGTATAGCAGGTGCGGTCGTAAGTTCTGATCGCGGATTAGCGCAGCTGCCGCCTTCGTCAGTAATCCGGTGACACGCAGACATAAATTTAGCTTCAATCGCCGAAGGCCATTAATCGCGGATCAGTGTGGACGCACCTTAATATATGCCTGATTTAGGGTTGACACTTTTTAATAATAAATACTGGACTGCTTCTTACTGTTACTTTTGTATCTGTCTGTGTTGATCCGTGGCTTACCGCTTAGTGCTTACCTAATGCTAAACGCTGCTATAACAGCCTCCGTGGTCCAGTGGTTTAGAGCTTGGCTCTCGACTCGAAGGTCATGGATTCGATTCCCGCATCGGAACAACAAAAAATGTTATTTCGAAGTTTGGTTCGGACAATGCAGGCTGATCACCTGATTGTCTGACAAGAAAGACGATCCATGCGTCGGATGGGCATGTAAAAAGTCGGACCTGGACCTGATCTCTCGCCAGTCGTGTCGGACTGTCCGTCTCTTGTGTACTGCGCACACACTTGGGCACTATAAAATAATTCCTGCGTAGCTGGCCTGATTTCAATAAAATCGGCCACCGTCACCAAAATCGGTGTGGGGAACTATTATAATGCTAAACGGCACAGCTGCACCTAAAATGGATGTTGGGTTAAACCAGGTCTGCATCACTGGTCTACCATAAACTCTTAGTAGTCCCCAATGTGCGTAATCCAGATGAGTAACTGGCACGTCTAGGTAAAAATAAAGCGACATAATATATAGACCTTTATTTCATAACGTTATCTGATATATGATCTTTTCTTATTAGATCAGGATCTCTACCAAATGTTCTGACAAGAAGTGAGCATGAGTATGGCTATTCTTGTAGATTGGAATATTATGATCGAGTATTATAGATAGTTCAACTCATTTTGAATATGTACGTTTGTAATTCTACATTTTTAATTTGTATGGCAGTGACGCAATCCATTGTGCGTACATGCCACACATGGCGCCGCGCGCTCAAATAAGTTGAACTATTTATAATGACATGTCTTTTTTCCTGGAGGATTTTGAGGCAGACCTTTTCCCAGTAGTAGGACAGCTTAGGCTACTAAAAATATATCTAGAGTATTTCTAGAAATGGTCAACCCTACGCATATTATCCACAACTAACATCGGAGCGGACCACTACCGGTGTATCCGAGATCTGATAAGATTCAAATAAAGGATTAGAGAGGGACACGGATAGGATTTGCGGACAACGCCAACGGGTGGGAGCGGGATAGACTACGGGATTATCTGTCAGAGCACGCCAAGAGGCCGCGTTGAGGACATTTCACTGTGTTAGTACTTTTATATTGTCCTATAAGATTATACCACTATATAGAGAAGCTTAGAAAAACACAGTTTTGAGTGTCACTTTTGATTATGCTATGAATTATGATGGCATGAAATAAATGGATATTTTCGAAACTTCATGAAGTATACGATGATTGTTCAAGAAATTAAACTTGAACTATACATTTTAAGATATTATACATTTCACGTACGTCGAATGTATAACATCTTAAAAGACCATCTACTTATATATTCATCTTTAGTGACTTTAGATTTACTAAACCTACACGAAAAATGCTAAGATTAGAAGTAAACAGTTTATATATGTTTATACTTGAAGTAGTCGTAAAACCCTTTTTAGAATAGGAAATCTTTTCATTAAATAATTAATAAATGACATTGTAATAAATACTGCGCTCGAAAAATCTTTATTAGTTACATTAAACTTTTTTTTAATCCGTACAATTTGATCGGACTAAATTCTTTTTTCGTTTCACCGATCTAATCCGAGGCTTATCTGCAATATCCAGGAGACGATTAAAATGTTACGTAGCAATTTGATTTTTAAGTTAACGGTGTATGATATCATTTCGAATGTCTCGTAAATTGGGGGTACCGAATATTCTATGAACTTGGGGTCAGATACAGGGTGCTCGTGCCAAGCGGTTTTTTAAAAACTAACTCATCGATTGTGTAGATTTTATTTACCAAACATGTATGTTTTTTTACAGTTGAAATTGGTTACATTACTCTCCCGATCAAACCTAGATTAGCTCAGTTGTATATGAGAAAAAATAATGCAAATATATAAAATAAATCTAATTCTTATAAAAATATTATTTTAATTTTAAATTTATTAATCACTAGCTTTTCCCGCGGCTCCGCCCGCGTAAATATACTATCGGGTATCCCGCGGGAATACTGTACTTTTCCGGGATAAAAGTAGCCTACGTTTTAATCCAGAGCCTAAACTACTACTATACCAAATTTAATCAAAATCCGTTCAGTAGTTTTGCGTGAAAGAGTAACAACATCCATCCATCCTCACACACATTCACATTTATAATATTAGTAGGATATTATTATACTTTCATTAAAGTACGAATAAAACACGTTCGTTCGTTCGTTTCGTAGGACAAAAATAATGAAGTCTACATAGTAAAATCAGTTGTCGTGTCTTATGTAGACCTTTGTCTCTATCCCCCTCTTTATTATTAAGTTTATTAGTAAGATTAAAGAAAATGTATGACATTCGCACATCAAGAAAATTACCTGTTTGGGTTTTTGTTCGCTCCAATATCTTTTGATGTATGTCTTCGTGTCTTATCCAATAAGGTTAATGCTTTGATTTCCACAGCCTTTTCGAGGTAACAAATAGACAAACACCGCTGTAGATATATTGGCTTTTAGAGGGGCTTAGAATAAAGACCTGGTGAGATTATTAAATGCACGAGTGATATGTTTCGTTCACTGAAACAACCAAAGTGATGATTATATTTAATGTAGAAATTTAAATAAAAAAACAGTACATAGAAAATATTCAAAACTGTCCAGGTTATCTGTTTATATTTGTAAAAGAAACTCGTATAGTTTAGATTTCAATAAAATTATTGGACTTGAGATAAATGACAATCTTCATTTGAAGCCTACCAAGTTCCATCATCATCAGCCTATCGCCGTTCACTGCTGAACGTAGGCCTCCCCCAATGAGGGAAAACCTTCCCGATCTTGAGTAGCCCCCATCTATCCGCTGCCAGCCACCTTCTTCAAATCGTCGGTACATCGTGCCGCAGGACACTACGTTTGCCTAATCGTGCCACTCTAACACTGCTCCATCGACTGTCTGTCGGTCTGCATGACATGGCCGGGCCGGACTTCCTCTTCAGCGTGATAATTCTATGTCGGTGACTTTAGTTCTCTGGCGAATGACGTCGAGTCAACACGAATTTTATCCACCAGATATACCAAGTCCGCATCAATTTGAAATATTCATCATTATGTAGTCACTGATTACTTTTATAAAAGACATGGAAACAACTACAAATAATAATTAAAACTGCTCATTAAAACTAACATAATATTTATTACCATTTATTGCACAAAACCCGTATTATCGCTCGTTATGAGTGACCACGCTCGTAGATTAAGCCAGATTTCAATAGAGTATAATCTGCCCCTAATGAATCTGCGCAGCGGATTAGCCGCCCCTATAATGGTCTGGCTTAGAAAAACTTCAATTATCCCGTGCATTCTGCATAAACAATTCCAGTAGGGGTTTCTTTTGATCGCGATCTGGAATTAATTTAGGTATGCTTCTTTTTAAAATATTGGTGTTTGTTCTTGTGAGATCTTAAATTTACAAGATGTAAATTTTTATACCAGGTATTTGATTTATAAAACAAAAATACCATAATTATATTAAAATATTTTTTTTTAAGTAACGTTTAACTTTACGAATTTGATTTAAGGAAAAACTATTAATACCCCTAACTCCTTAATCATACTATCCCCTTTCCAGACGAAACACGATCATCAGGTATTTACGAAATTGGTTGTTCTATCTTAATTTGGCGATCTGATTCCATCCAATAAATTGTGAGGCCTGGACGGACTGGCTAATCCTGGCCCGGCATTAGACCGGCTTTGTAGATAGATCGAAATTACCTACCAATTGGGCCTGGGGGCTCAGTCTAAATCGGCTGCAGACACTTTTATTGGCGCGACGAAAACCCGGGTCTATTCGACCTCTATCCGGGCTCGGACTTTATCCGGGTCCGTTTAATCCGGGATTTGGGCTTAATCCGGACCCATGTCGGATATCGCGTCGACACACGCGACACGCGCTCACTCTAGTTTTATATCGACACAGATGTTGTGAGGTTAGATGTGTCGTGTGTGTGTTTATTTGAAGAAATTGCATTTTTGTATAAAAAATAACCTAACCAAGAGCATGTCAGGACATGTCTAAGGAGGGTTCCGTAACTATAAACCTGTAATAGGTTTTTTAAAATTACTTCAAAAGTGACTGTCCGATTTCGTTCATATTTAGCATAATCTACCAGCAGGCAAAATTTCATGTTTCTAAGTCACATAGTTTAGAAATGCTAGGGGGGACTAACTTATACACCACTTTGAAGGCCGATTACTTAAAAATGGTTGACTTCGTAACAAAGTCATGTATGAAACTTGGCTTCATTTTAAAAGATCCATTCAACGATACCCCACGCGATGGGGTAGAGCGAAAAAATATTTTTCATCCCCACTTCACATGTCTGGAGATCCACCCCTAAAATATAAAATTATTGTTCTTTTATGATGTTTAAACCGAGATCTATACACAGTACATAACTATACCAAATTTGATTAATTTATATTCACAATTACAGAAGCTAGAAGAGCGGACGGACGGACGGACATAAACTATAAGGGTTCCTTGCGTACGACGGAACCCTAAAAATGAATCATGTTAGGAATACTTGTCTACTATAAATCTAGTCCCTAGACGATGGTGTCTTGCCCATTTCCTCGTGTATCATAGTTGAATTTACAAACAATTTAAAACATATTATTTGTAAATTCGATAGTAAGTCAATAGTAACGCACTTAACCTAATTTTCTCTGAACTATCTCGGATAGATAGCTATCTATCCGGCTCGAAGAACCAATATTAAAAAATAAAACATAATTGTTATTGCAATTTGCTTATATCGCGTTTCCTTTGTAAAATTTCATTAGTATAAAATAATCGGCGTATAATCCGAAATATCATTGTGACGCCTCACGTAGGATTTCGCGTGAGGGCGCACGGATATATGTGGACCCAATGATATAAAATTGTATGCAAAAAGGCAGATTAATTTGTATTTTCATTTGCGATGCGAAAAATTGAACCCGGCCGAAATTAAAATGATCTTTATTATACTGAAATGTCATTTATAAATTACTTGATACATTTAATAATGAACGTTAAAAGTGAATAAAAGAAAACCTTGGATAAGAATTGTAATAAAATAAATTTGAGTACCTACCTGTTAACATTATTTATAGAATTAGAAATAGAACCCATTAACGCATATAAAACACATAAGCATGAAATAGTAAATTAAAAGCGCTTTTGAAGGGCTCTCGTTTCAAATAATTCTGTGTTTAGGAGGCAAAATTATATTTGATGGTGAAGTGAATAGTCGCCTATTCCGATTTTAATGAGGATTATAGTTTCTGGTGCATTTAGAGCACTTCGCGCGGTAGAATTAATTACTAAATCGACTCTGTCTGCGCTAACTATTAGCGCACACGATCGATATTTTTGTTTACGAATAGAATTGATTTTTATGATAATGTAGGTACAAAAGCTAGCGGATTGTCATTTTTCAAGCATTGGAAAATGAAGGATATAAACATGAAGAAATGTTTTTTGATTAGTAAGTAAATGGATACCTGAAAAGAAACTACTGAAATGGATTCAGCGAAAAGTGATACAAATGAGAAGATTTTTCATAATAACGCCTTTATTTATATACACTTTCGCATTCGCAGACGTCATAATGCGTGTCTCAATCCTTTGCGATAAAAATAAATAAAATAATAATAAAAAAAAAAACAAAGCAAGAGTTACATAATCATAATGAGACAGCAGCACCAGCGGCAACTAGACATTACGACAATATGATAATACCATTAAGTCCGCGTCTACACTGCGGCTTTAGTGCTAATGAGTAGTGTGCTCGCGGCCTAACTGCGCCGTTTAACTTTTCAAATGTACATTGGTTATTGCCTATCGAGTATTTCGGTAATTTCGCGCTATCATTTTATATGATAGAGAATTTGCGAATTACTATCATGGTTAGGTTACTTTATTAGGTTATATTTTACTGTTTGGATAAGTTTTGTATATGTTATTGATTGTACTGTAGGTTCTTGGTGGAAATTCATGTTTCACAGTAATAACACAGGCCTTCTTGCACTATTTCCACTTTAATAAGTATTTTACATTGATTTTAATATATTACACGACCGGTTTCGACAAAGTCATCATCACGTGACCTACACGTTTACATTGTTTTTTTTTAAACTAATCTACCTAGATTAGTTTAAAAAAAAATTGTCAACATTGTGCAAAGGGTTGAAAACATGTAAGATTGATAAATTAATAACTTATTGATTTGTAATGTCATAGAATGATATAATTATATAGAATGGATGTCAGAATATGCAATTAAAAATACAACTATAAATTATTCGATTAAATTAAAATGTCCATAATACTTAAGGATCTAAGATTTTATAAATAATGGCAAATGAATTATATGAAATTAAAACATTTCAAAATTAAAATTAATAAATTTTGTCGAAAAAAATTCTCGAATTAATACTAATGTCAAAAATTCATATAAATTTGATTAATGGTGAAATGTAGAACATAGTATAAACTATTAATAATAATTAAATTAAATGTCTTATAATAATATGGAGCTCGAAAGGCATGTATGGTCATTTAGTAAGATCCCACATAAGGTAGATAAGATTTAACTGTGAAGGACATTTTCGGATTTTGGAATAGAACTTTATTTTCTGTTACAACTTGGGTTGTAATTGCTTATGGATTAGTGTAACAGACTACAGTGGATGTAAATATTATAAAAATAAATGAATAGGCGCTGGTTCAGATACTTTTTCCGGCTTAGCCCTGGGTACACACGCGCTCGATTGATATCCTTCATAGATGACAAATCCAGTGAAAATTCGCGAATCGTATGAAAGTGTCAGATCGATGTGACATATTCAAGATCTGAACGAGTCAGCACGTGTGTGGGACATGCGTGTTTTGTATGGAAATCTGGCGTTTGATCTGAATTTGATATCTTTAAATGATCCTTAAAGGATGTCAAATTGAGTACGTGTGTTCCCAGACTTAAACTATCGGTATTCTGTTTTTTTTTTTAAATAAAATTTAGGTATAGAAGTCAAATTATACATAACATTGAAAATATAATGTTAAACTAAAAAGTTTGAAAAATTAGCTCTATCAACTTCACTTTCAAACAGTAAACGGCGGTCACAGTTGATTTCGGAATTCCGCAAAAGTTGTGGAAATAGTTCCTAATCTAATATCCAGTAAGCTCGCAAGTGAATCAGGAAAGCTCAACTTTAGGCTTCCAACTGAGCTTTCGCTAAATACTTTTAATATAATCATGACTGTCTATTACAAATGTTTCTTATTAAGAGATAACATAATAATTGAAATACATTATTCTTGCGCCGTCTCAATCGTACTTAATAATTACAGTAAAGGCAGCAAGCTTTTCTTTGACCTTTAGGGTTACCACCAGCCTTTAGGGTTAGCGATTCAAAATAGAACTTTATTTACTACACAAAAAGATACACGCAAGGGTGGTGCCGGGCTACGTAGCGCGGTGCACCTCGCAAATCGAACTCTCGCGTCACGTCTCGGTGTGAGATGACCTTTATTCAGAGAAATGTTTAAACGATTAGTTAATCAATCAGCGTGTCTAAGTTTCATGTCCCTTCTGATGTTTTAGCTATGCACTAAGTAGATATAATTTTATGTAAATATTTGATGCACTTGGAAAATGTCATTACCAGTTCAAACCGCGCAACAAAATTGAGATTTGGATCTTAAGCTTCATATTACATGATAATGAGATATGCCGGGGAGGAAACGTCACCATTATCTCACCAAGTTACGGTCCCTTGTCAATCGCTAACACATTTACCTACTTACGACTGGGTGAATGGGTGAGTGGGTGAAAACTCGCGAAACGTATTGTACGCGCCACAATACTGTATCGAGCGCGCGTCAAAGAATTTCAAAGGCTCAGGAGCGGTGCTATCTCGTCGTTGCGATTGTCGCTTACAAATCACCTTTTTGGGGGCGCGTTTTAATTGACAGTTGGGGTAATAACAAAAGTGATCGCTTGAGCAAAGATGCTGGAGTTATGAAGTGACGTTTTAATTGGTTATCTACCGACTTTGTACATACAAAGCTTTGTAATAATATATTTTACCACTCCAAGAATCTAATTTGTGAAAATTATTTCTAGTAGTGATCGTTTAGCACGACCTTAAAACTCCTACTATTATTGTAAATGTGAAAGTTTGTGCGGATGGATGGATGGATGTTTGTTACACTTTCATGCAAAATATACTTAACGGATTTCGCTGAAATTTGGCATGGTAGTAGTTAAGGCTCTGGATTAAAACATAGGTTACTTATTATCCCGTAAAAGTACAATTTTCCCGTAGGATATCCGGTAATAAATTTACGCGGTCGGAGCCGCAGGATAAAGCTAGTAATACTATAAAGAAAGGAAAATCTTGAACAAATATTACTGTATTCTTAGTAATATCCGCGACGGCCGTGTGTAGTTGTGTAATCACCTCTAAGGTGGTGTATTAGAAGCCTACTTACGTAACGTGTATTAATCTTATTTGTGTAATAAAATCTGTGCCTTAGCCGAGGAGTGATCCGGCCCTGAAATGCGTACCTCTACACGTTAATCCTGTTAGGCTAAGAAGGTTTCTACATTACGTGCCTCTACGCCTTAAGGATTAACTTACGTATTGATTTTTCAACGGATTGCCTCATCAACGGAGCGTTTCATTTCGGGGCGATTACCGTGAAGCTCGCCATGACAAGGTGGTCAGCCGGGCTCCTCGGACAAAGGACGCTTAAATAATTAAGACAAAGGAAATTCGACTTTAATGGATGCTCATAGATTCGAAAATATTTAAATGTGGCCAGTCGGAGTTTAAGACGCTGCGTCTGGGTCTAAGTCTTCCCTGTGGGGGCTATAAATAATTAATCTCGGGCGATGCGTCGGCTAAGTAAATCCGCAGTTGGGCCGTTACTTTACATAATTCGCCAGTCAATTGCTTTTATGCTGTGGCCACACTTACATAAGTGTTTATATGGAGCCAATCACCGGCAAGTTCTTCGAATGTAGTGGTTAAACATTTGTCTGTACCTACCTAATCAATCTACTTTGAGGTCGTCCATTGCGAGAGACGCTTTTGAGGATTTTTTACCCCCTCCCTCCTTGGTGAGATATCGTAAGATTCGTCCTGATCCCATCCACCTGTTTTCAAAAATTTTATATTGTGCATAAGAGACTTTTGAGATTATTCTAACAAACATGTGAGACGAACATTTGGATTTTCCAAACTTTTTAATTTTACCTAATCTTCTTGGAACTAGTTGTGTCAGAAAAAAATTACGTGATATTTGCTGAGACCCCACCTCTCCCCCAAGTGACATTTGGTAAGATTCGGCTAGATCCCCCGATACCTCTAAATACCTCACGTAACCTAATGGACTTTTAGATGCTGCAGGTTTCTGCGAATTTTTGTGCACTCACATTCTCATAGCGAACACATACTTCAATTAACTCCATATAAATGTTTGTTTTTCCTTCCCCACCTAAAATGTATCAATGACGCTATTTTTACAAAACTTTATTGGCTAATCTATTTAGCCTTCATATGATTTTTCTTATATTTTCCTAGGTATTTCGGCTCACTAATCCCACTAGTGTATGTCCTGTCAATATTAAGTAAACAATGTACAGGGAAGCCCCACGACCGAGCAACAAGCAGCGTCTTGTGGCTCTGCGGACTGAGACCTGGATTAGGTCAGCTTTACCTTACCCCTTACCTCTGTCCTCTTACCCCGCCCTTGTGCTTACTTTACCCCTGTATCGTCGGATTGTCCGTCCTCACTTTACCCCTACGACGGAAAAGACATTGTTTTGTTCCGAGCGTCAAATCGAGCGAACCAAACATATGGTGTTTGTAGATTTAAATTTAATAATTCAATTCAAATACTTGTACACTACTACTACTACAAAATGTTGTGTTCCTTTTTACGAAAATTATGCAACGGAGGATAGTATGAAATTTGACACAGTTAATGTTAATATGGAGGAGGAGTGAACTGAAATATTTTTGAGCGTCGATGCGCTAACCCCTTGGTTATAGTAGCGGTCGTTTTGTTACTAAAAAAACGTTACATACACTAATCTCAGATTAAAAACTCACACCCGGGTTTGATACAATCGATACAATTTTGTCACAGGTTCAATTTTCTCAATCTGTCTTTCACATTCTATTATATTGAATGTACATTTTTAATTCGTACCTATCTAAGAGGCGAAAGAACTCTTATTTAATATATGTTTTAAAAACATATATTAAATAAGAGCCAATTTCGACCACTGGGCGATCACTATAGTTTTTATAAATGAGCAAAGACTCATAAAACCATCATCACAATTGTATTTTCATACATTTCCGATTTTATAGTTCCTTCTTACACGCAATGCCTTGCCAGACATTCATAAGTACTAGGTTGTTATGAAGTTGTAAGAGATCTTTGTTAAACCAGGTTAGTGCGAGCCGTGTTTAGTCCGTCTGGACGGGCAGGTAAAGTTTGAGGGGATTACTGGACAGGGGTGGCCATACGTTAACTATTATTATGATTATTAAGACTGGATGTTGTGATTTTAAGGGCCTCATGTACGTGTGACCGATCATTACGATAGATCTGAAGATAAATTAAATCAAGTTTATTGTTTACGATTTAGACAAACACCGTCGATTCGTTTAAGATCGATTTCACGTATGTAGGAACTTTAGGGTTCTAAAACTAAATTTAAATAGTTATTAATAATTTTCATGAGCGTAAATTTATTGTAACTTAAAAAAATGTGAATAATAATTTTCTTGGTATCAACATAAAAGGTGACTCGTCGCGGTGTGCGTTGCGCGGCGCGGAACGACGCGATGCGGTGCTGCATTTTTAAGAATGCTATTCAAATTTAAACTTTATTCACTACACAAAAATATACACGTTTCATATGACATCAGTCATGCACCGCACATGCGCTGTGCAGCGCGGAGCGACTTGCCATTCGAACTCTTACAATGAAACATGTAGGTATCTTCTTGAGTCATGAATAAAGTTAAATTTTGAATAGCTATCTTAAAATTGCAACGCCGCGTATCTTTACGCTTCGGTGTGAATTGACCCTAAAGAGTAAGAAAATATTTTATCAAGTCGAGAAACTTTACCTATAATTTTCAACAACATAGATATTATATGATATTAAACCGCATTATAACACACACTAAGACAACAATAAACTAGGATTAAATAACAAAAGGTATAAAAGTAATCAATAAGCATATTCACGCATTTTACCGTTTTCACTAACGAAATCAAGGTATTTAATACTGATTTATCTGTCTTTAGCAACATATAATACTCAGCATACTCGTATTATAATAAGAGTATGGAAAGCAGTCATCAATTCGATATTAGGCGTCTAATACTTTAAGAGTGGATTTACGATCAAAACAAGATATCTGTTATTTTGTTTAACATAAATTGTCATTTGTTACATTCCAAAAAAATGCACAAGAAATTGGATGTTTGGAACGATATTGGTATATTGTGTTATTTTTTATATATCTTTTAGATGTCTGCAGAAAAGAACCAAGCATTAACTCGGTGCGAATAAAAAGTAAGATTTAAGCACATTTGGCTTACTTCAACTTAAGCTATGGGAATTTTACATGGGAGACAAAGTTTTGTTTGGAGTTCTAGAAAAATTGTATAAATTAACGGATGGCGATAAAAAAATCACAATAATATTAGACCGGGACCGGGACCGGTGACACGAATTTACCAACAACACAAAAAATCCAACGCACGTGTAACTGGGCTACGCGTTTTGGCTATTAAATGGCGAAGTTACTCATATTTTATTACGTAACGAAAGTATAAATATATAAAATCACAAAACTAAGACCTAGATGTTACACCCTAAAACCCACTGCATACTTAATTTCAAGGAAGTTGTTGAAGCCGTTTTCGGGATTCTGATTTATAATTTACAAGAGTTGCTCGTTTAAAGTATAAGATAATGTATGAATAATAATTACAATACACTGTTTACTATTTCAAAGTCAATTTTTCTAATCAGCACCTAAATTCTAAACAGTGTCAAAACGTAATTTAAATTCAACACATAATTCTGATATTCAATGTCAACCATATCAAAAGCACATCTAGTACAATAGGCATTACAGATCCGTAGACAATGAAAGTGAAACGCACACGAATACCCGTAATGACACGTTACATTTCCGATTAGCTTGTATTTGCGAGGTTTCAGCATCCGCGTGCGATCTAAGCAGATCATCGCGCACGAACACGATCCGTTAGACGTATATTAACTATAATAATTGGGTTTGTGGTCACGCTATGGGCTTATTGTTATATTTTACTAGGGTTTTCACAGTAGGATGAAAATGTATCAATCGAAAGGCGTAAAAACAAAACGGCCTGGTGGACAGACTACCTGAGAAAATTCGAAGGGAGTCGGTGGATGCAGGCCGCGAACGACCGGTCGCACTGGTAAGATTTCCGGTCGCTCGCGGCTGTAGGATATAGGCCTCGTCCATAGATATGGAGTGGACGCAACCAGGCTGAAACGAGAGAAAAACATAATTAAAAAATTTAAGTAACCCCTGAATTGACAAGCAGTGAACGAGCCGATGATGATTAATTATAGCTAAGAACACTCTCGATCATATCAACTTACAAATAAAAAACAGTTTCATCGATTTAGAAGCTAAGATGCCACAGACAGACACACACAGATACGTCAAACTTATAACAGAGAAGATGTTTTCGTCGGGGGTTATAAATACCATTCCGTGTGAAACTAGAAATGCACTTACGCCTTTTTCAAACCCTTAAAGGATATAATAATAATAATATCTATGGACGTTTCACACACGTCAATCTGGCCCCGTGCTAAGTATCCGAAAAACTTGTGTTACTGGTACCAGAAAACGGGAAATATATTTAATACTTTTATACTATACATATATTTAAGATTTTTATTATATTATACACATATTTAATGCACATCCATGACCCAGGAACACAGAAAAACTTTTTGTTTCTGCGGCGGGATTCGAACCCGCGACCCCCGGCTTGAGCACCAACGCACTGAACCACTGAGCCACAGAGGTCGTCTGAATCACAGAAAAAACCTAGGTACGAACACAATAGCGCTCTTCACACGCAAAGTTCGGAACGCAGGAAGCAGCACGCGCCAACATTCGCTCCAAAACGAACATGTTGATGCGCGGGGTTGACAGTCCAATATGGCATGTCGCCTATATATGCCGGCAGTCCAGACCGTGGACGCATTTTAGTCGTTATTAGCACTACAGTTCGATGCGCAGTCAAAACCACACAGATCTATCCGCGGTGTGCAAGGCACACCGATGCGGGGTTCGAAGTTTACGTGTGCAGGGCGCTCGTGTTGCGAGATAAAACCTTGTATTAAGTTTGATTTCGGACGTGTGCATTAACTCGACAGCTGAGACAGGCTAGCTTAGAACTTCCTTTGTTACATATTTAATGCAAAATTAGCTTCAAATTTCTTTCTAAGTGGCTGATCCTACTATTAGTATGTATGTGAATATTTGTGAGGATGGATGGATCGATGTTTGTTATTCTTTCATGCAAAAACTACTGAATGGAGTTTGACGGGTATGGTAGTGGTTTTGACTCTGGATTGACACAGCGTACTTTTTATCCCGAAAAAGTACAGTGTAGGATACAGTATTTACGCGGGCATTATTATAAGCTGGAATAATGTTATTATAGGGATAATATCTGTATAATTATTAGACTGGATTCGATTTTTCATTCTTATTTCCCAGTAATAGTTTCAAGCTTTAATGAGATAAATTTAGAGCGAAAATGTTATTTTGAATTTCACCTAAATTATCATAATATTTTATATTTCACATATCCTATATATATACAATAATCAACAGAAACAACACATATCCGTCAAGACGCTCCGGGTCTTACAGCCAAGTTTTAATTCTCTGAAGCTCAGTCTACCCTTTGTTAAGAACTCCTTACCTCTTAGTTCGGCTTAGCTGTCTAATTGCTGTTTTATGTTATGTGCTAACGAGCATGTTCCAATTCACAGCTACTTCAGGATTTGTGTTAATCTATGAAATTGAAAAGATACGCGACTGGTTTTTACCCGACTACGGCGAATTACAAATGGAAGGGTAATGATTTTGGCAGTCTATCTATGTATAATAATATAGTAATAATATCTATGGATGCTTAACACCACGTCAATCTGGTCCCGTTGTAAGTTCTCGAAGAACTTGTGTTACGGGTACCAGAAAACGGAAATGTATTAAATACTTTTTATACTATACATATATTTAAGATCTTTATTATATTATACACATATTTAATACACATCCATGACCCCGGAACACAGAAAAACTATTTGTTCCTTCGGCGGGATTCGAACCCGCGACCCCCGGCTTAAGCGCCAACACGCTCAACCACTCAGGCACAGAGGTCGTGGGGCGTCGCAACACATGTTCCATCGTAGCGCCTCAACTACTAACCCTATTTTAATTAATTAGGTGACAAATAGATTCGTAAATAGCCCGAGTAACATAGGCTATATATTTTGCGTAGTCGGGTTGTATTTTATATTAAAAAAATATAGATATTTATTTTTAAAGTAAACAAAACATGGTACGGAACGACAAAACTGTTTGTATACGTATATGGGGCAAGAACAATGGGTAAAAATTAAATGGTTTAAAATCCATACAAAAGACGAAATTTAAAAAATTAAGTTACCCCCGAATTGTCAAGCAGTGAGCGAGCTGATGATGATGAATTATAGCTAATAGCACCATCGTGCCAGCATTGAAACAAAAAAACCCCATCTTAATCGGATATTTCGTTTAGGAGCTACGATGCCACAGACAAACAGATAGACAAACGTCAAACTGAATATAATACTCCTCTTTTCGCGTTTGGGGTTAAAAAATATACTCTTGACCCAGAAAGAACAATAAAATATTATGCCTCTTTTAATTCTTCCAGCTAAACTTACCTAACTATTGTTCGGTCCATTACATTATTGTGCCCAAATTCATAACACAACGGAAATTAATATAAATAAATTATCACGGATACAATATTCATTTCGGTATTAATAAAGCGTCCGAAGCCCAGGATTAGACTGGCCAAAGGACTGTCCGAGGCCATAGAAATCCCTTAATCCCAGCGGCGGAGGTGCTAACCTGGACTACCGGACTACATCTAAAACTGCCCTGGACTATACAAAAGCGGACTAAAAGACTAAAACTATTGAAAGTTACTTACGCGATTATAGTTTGTAATTTAGATTTTAAGCAACTTTCCGCATCTATTATTTAGATTTGGAATTTTCGAGCCCGTTATGCAAATGTATGTTGATATTAAAATGATTATGTGAAGGGTCGATACGGATGAAGGTACTCTTACAGGTACTAACTTAAATATTACTTTGTAATAAAAGGCAGGTACTAACTAATTATGTCAAGACCTTAGGCAGATTTTTTTTTTTATATTAAATCAAAAATTACATTGCGCTCTCTATGGCGCTGAGGTCATTAACCTCACAGAAACAATGAGTGATTTAAAGAGGAAGCAAAGAATTTGCCTAAATAACATCAGCTGTGTTGGGTCAATGATATTAACAGCTCAGTAAAGAGCGTAATGTAATTTCATTTAGTATAAAATTTGTTTATAATCTTTTAATTATTTTTCAGCCTAAACGTGGCAAAAAAGCCTTGACATAAGCAGTAGATCATACGCCCAAAATGTCCATGATTGATTTTGAATAACCCTATACTATATTTCAAGACATTCTGGGTCAGAATATGAAAGGAAACATTCAGTAGGTAAAGGAATAGTCAGGTGATTATACGAATATAATAGTTTTATCTTGTGTTTTTAGCTTTCGCCATTCAACAAAGATGTTCATAACATTAACTTTGACCACAGATTCTAGCTTATGCTTCATTGTCTTTTAACAAACAACTAGGTGTCCCGACGTACGTGGTTTTATCTTAACTATGTTCAATTGTAATTTTTTAATAATTTTCCTCGCTATTTTCAGAATAATTCTAACCGTTTAAACCTTCTCTGAACTTCCACAATTGTTTTAAGACCTAAACTAGCCAAATCGGTCCAGTCGTTCTCGAGTTGTAGCGAGATATTCAAATCGCAAGTCATTTTATACATGATATTAAATAAATCTTTGTGTACAAAATAATCGCGTAAGTACCATGAACTATTTAGACTCCATTAACTACATCAATGTATTTTTATTACATTATGAAAAATCATAAAAAGAAACAGCAATTTTTACTCCTTTGTAGATGCACTGATGCTGCAAAAACTATTTAATAACCCGTTTAAGTAGCTACAAAGAACGTAAAAGCACAAAGAGGCGGACGTACCAGGATTAATTATTATTTTAACGTCTCTCCTTGCTTTTTTGCCTCCTCTAAAAGTTGCTAAATAATTAAGAACACCTTAAAAGACGTCTATCACTTGGGAGATTTTAAAACGCCAAGGAAGTGCCTTTTAAGCTTTACTTGAAGCAAAAGTGTGTGCAATACTAAACGATTTTTGAGTAACTATCAGAGATTTACGTCTTTTCTTATCCACATAATAATATTAAAATATTACTCTCATATTAAGAATAGTATTATTTATTACACTGTGAAATCGCCTATGTAATTCATATTAATCGACAAATTTATTTAATTTAAAAACTTTACGTGTATAAATCAAGATTATTGACGTTACCATACTAAAATGTTAAGCAACATAGCTTAGAAAAATTAAAACTAAAAAGTCGAACCAAAATTCGACGTGATTTTTACATTTTTCAGTTTTTCATTTTAACTCCCGACGTAAAAAGTGGTGTTATAAATTTGATATGTCCGTATATGTCTGTAGGTGGCATCGTAGCTTCCTATTTTTATCAAGTTTTTTTTGGAAACCTGACTTGATCAAGAAAGTTTTCAGCTATAACTTAACATTATCTGCTCGTTTACGCCCCGTACAATTTGTGACGTCACGCATTCCTGCAGTTGTATGAAATATATAGGTCGCGAGAACATATTTACTAATAGGTACTATGTCCAAAATTATTGCATTAATTTTACAATTACCTACTTTAATTAATGTTTTTGTATTTAATGTAAGTAAACTAATGATGTGGGATTTTTGCATTAATTATGTAAAAAAAGAATCCATCTTATATGTAACTTTGAAATGCACCTAAAATAAAATATATCTTAATATTTTACATAATACTGTAGTCAACTTGTCGAAGACTAAATTGACCTTATTGTCTCAGGTAAAACCCTCCCCGTGCACTGCGTGGTGGAAGCCGTGTCGACGCTGGAAGAGGGCTGGCGGCGCCGCGCGGCGGTGGAGACGGACAGCTACGTCATCATTCCCGCCACCACCGCCTTCCACGAGCTCGTGCCGGCCGCCATGATGAGGCTGGGTTACCCGCTGGAGCTGGCTGCGGCTGCCAAAGGTGAGAACACCGCGTGGTGACGTGACGACGCTGGACGAGAGCTGCGCCATCACAGCCGCGACCCGTAAACGAGTAATAATAGAAACAAAGCTATCAGGTGGATAATGAGATTACATGAAGTATATATTTCGATTTATATATATGTTTTGAAATCTAAATCCATAGTAATTAAGCTGAATTTAAATTCAAGCATGAACACTCACATTTACATTGTCTCTGTCATAATTTTATTCGAATTAAGTAATTTATTTCAATTATGTTTTAGCCATTATTATTATCAGAGCCTACGCGCTACGCAATGACTACAATTTTAAGTTCTACGGCGTAGGTCTTCTACGACTTATTATACATTAGTTCCCAATTCTCCACCAGGGTCAGTGGTCATCAACAATTGGAAGCCCCTGCCGCTGGACCGCATATCGGACGGGCCGTCCACCGTAGGGGAAGTCCTGGGGGAACTGACCACGGTGGCCACGCTGAGGATCCAGCTCCTCAGACCGAGGAACACACCGCTGCAGGACATCAAGGACAAGCTGCTCCGCCTGCTGCTCATACAGAGCCGGGCTCTGCTCATGTCCACCGGCTGCCCTTTAGATGACGTAAGTACATTGCTTTCTATAACAGTAATTTCAAAATAAAAATACATTACAAAAAATGGCGCATATACTCATATGCGCTATTTTTTTAATGACAAATATAATTAGTAAACATCTAGAAATGAAGGTGTTAGCAAAATTATAGAGGGTTGCGTCGTGTATATTACTAAAAAAATGGCGCATATCTATGTAAAAACTATATATTATAAATTTTATGTAACTTTTGTGTGGTAAATAATAAAGTACTTAATTCTATCGCTATTATTCATAAAATAAGATGGACATAAAAATTCGAACAGTCTCAACATAGTATCACATTTCAATAACACTAATATTATCTATCTATACTACTATGAATAGGAAAGATTTGTTTGTTAGTTTGTTTGCATTGAATAGGGTACGAAAGTTTTCGCCTGGATTTTTGGGAAATTAGGTACAGCATATAGCTTAGACCATGGGGCGCGACAAAATGTACGGTTTTCACGGGATTCCCTTTTGCGTGCAGGAAGTCGCGGGAGACATCTAGTAATATAAAAAAAAAGACAAAACACATACCTAATATAAATTTACGAAATAACCCATCCGCTAGATGTCGCTGTTTGTAATTAAAGCTTCGGTAATATTGTACACAAAATACATTGAATAGATGACAAAGCGATCCCGCTACACTGAGCTCAGCCAGATCCCGGTGTTCTGGCAGTGTTTCTTTAATACCTGATTGTGCCAGACTCCCCCTTTTGCCTGAGCTCCGTTTTGCCCCGTTCCCCCCTTATGCCGCTAACCCGCCCGCCCCCTTATTATTGGGAAACTCATTGTTTTCCATATTTAAGCCCCTGAATGGACTCCCAATTGAAAACATTTGTTAAGGTTATGGGATTTATTAATCAATATCGTATATTAAATAGGTTAATATACTAACGTTTCAAATCCCTTTATATAAAAGGTGTTTATGTTATCCAATAATTTATTTTTATTTTTTTAAGTACAGTAAGTACTAAGATTGGGTGTTTTTCCACTTACGAGCCCGGCAACGGCAATCGCCCTGCTACCGGGGGACGAAAAATGTAGGAAAATATTTTCCACGCACCTGCCTGGCGCCAGCATCGGCAACCTCCCGGCTACTGGAGGAGCAAAAAAATGTATGAAAATATATGGCATATTTTCCACTTCCCGCCGGCAACGGCACGGCAGTGACTACCATAGCATGACACATGTTACCGGCCAGCGGTAAGTGGAAAAGCATCGGATATCGTGGCGTTTTGACCTTATCAGGGCCTGTTGGGTTGGAGTTGAAGCTGGAATTAATTTATATATATAAAAAAAAATTGAGTTCTTATGTAAACAAAAGGAAAAGTCATAAGTCCAAGTAGGTACAAATTCTGAGGCACCAAAAAAGAATGATCGAAACTTTCTACGACAGTTTTACCAATTTTTTTAACTAAACTATTAAACTTAATATCTTTAAGGCATAAAATTCTTTGTAGTTTTATAGAATGCTGATCTGGGTATAGTCAAAGGTATAGATAGTCAACAACAAAATCAGCTACTTTAAGATTCGTTGAGATTTTTTAAATAAGCGGTGTCGTTCTTTTATAATTTCCAATCGATTTTCATAAAATCCTAAACTGGGAGTGTCTATCAAAATATTAATGCTAGACGAAATCCCCGTGTATATTACGAATATTCACAAAATGAATTGTAATCCTCAATCAAAGCGTGTACAAACATTTGTATTCTGTACGTTTTGTATGTTATAATGACTCAAAAAGCCGGATTTTGAAGACAGATTATGGAAGTATTACCAAGTGTACTGATCATTATAATTTACAAGGTTACGCCTAAGTCCCTACGAATAAGGATCATCAGGGGGAATTTGTTTTGATGTTCGCTCATCAGCGGAGTGGGTAGAGTTTGGAGAAATTTGTTGAAGACGTTCGTATTTGTTGACTTCGTTTTATAATCTTTTAAGACGTCATGCCCCTGAATATTAGGCGTATTTTCTATTAGCATCAAGGTATCGTTACAAAGCCTTGTCCTGCTACTTTTATGAATGTGAAAGTTTGTGTGCATGGATGGATGTTTGTGATTCTTTCAAAGAAAAACTACTGAACGGATTTGATAAAATTTGATATGGCTGTTGTTTAGTAGTGTTCCCGTGGGATACTGTAGTTACACAGGCGGAGCGCGGCTCCGGTTATGTAATATGAATAAATAGCAAACAATAACATTCTGTAAATAGTTTTCTCAAGGTCTTTTAAGACCTTATCCCCACGTATTTTTAATTAAATCAAAGCTTGGCATTCATGTTTTTGGTCAACTTGGAAATGATGTGATTAATATATAAACAATAATTAATGTAATATTATGTCGGTTTGATTGTCTATGTATAATATATTGTCTATGTCTGATGTTGGATTAAACTATTGGAAGGTGTGAAGCGGTTATAACAATGTATAAACCTAACCATACTTTATGTAACTTCGGCGCAGACTCATTAGGCACTAATTCGTTTTAAGCCCGGTTTATTCAAATAACTTTCGATCTTGTGTTATAAGAAAGTGTTACTTGCGTGTATGAGTATGTATGTGAGCTCCGGGATCTTCATACATAATGAATTTAATTGAATCACACACTCGTGTCAAACCCATTTAACCTGAATGTTACCTTAGATAGTAAGCTTGCCTCGTGTGTTAATTTATTTAACGTTTAATATAAAAAAATAAACAGTTTATTACCCGACTACGCCCAAGACAAAAGAAAGGGTAATGTTTTTGGCAGTCTATGTATGTTTGTTCCACCGTAGCGCCTAAACTGCAGATACGATTTTGATAAATGAGGAGTCAATAGATACGTACTAGTAGCCCGGGACACATAGGCTATATAATTTACGTAGTCTGGTTATATAAGGTAGTTAATAAGGTATAGTTTTTATAAAACAATATAGGTATTACGTAGTCATATTTCCGTTTCATTCTGACATGTTATTCTGAGTTTGGGTCTTGATAAAATTTAACAAAATCAAGGAATAATCGAGAAAAACTTGAACACAAAAAAACGTGTTGTTTGACGTCTGAAAAACCTAATTTTATCTTTTCAAAACGCATTGTCGTTGATTTAACTTCTTCAATTTTATAACTCACAATCGATAACGCTTAAAAATACCACTTGAACTTCCTAATATAATACAATGAAATTTGGTTATCGCCTGTAAAGGGGTGTCTTCAAGACGAAAGAGGGTTAAAAGGAGATGTAGGTACGCTTTTGATCTTATTAATACCATAAAATAATGCCCCGTAATCTTATTAGGTGAGGTTAGCGTTATGCTCCACTCGGCTTTCAATTTTAGAAATGGCTCTGATTATTTCCATGCGTCTTAATATTTTTGCATTTAGCCTCGATGTGTTAGAGAAATTTTTAGTGAACAATAAGAAGAATAAAAGCTTATTTGATCTACCTAATAATCTCGATTTTGACGACACAGAAAATCTATTGCATAGTAGATTTTAATCACGCTTATTTATACAGATCAACACACCACATAAACTTCACCCTAGGAGTACCTAGCTAACTGAACCCAAGACATCATCGTAGGGTTGGGGTCCACACTTTCACACACACACTTCATACACACTCATATACACACACATGCGCGCATTTTTTATGTTTCACCTGTAATATCTAACTCAATAACTTTGTATGTTTTGTGTTTAATATATCATATATTTTGGTAAAACAGGTTTGTCTGTAATTTACATCGTTCATTTAAATGTGAAAGCGACTGACCTCCACGGCATAGGGAATCCTAGTGTGGAGACGGAGACCAGTGACAGACTTACAATTTTATGGATTTTTTTGGCTAATAAAGTTTTTATTAGTTTTTACTAGACGCGACTACGCGACTTCGTTAGCGCAAAAAAAACCCGCGGGAGCCGCAAATTTTATATAAAAAGTAGCCTATGTGTTAATCGGGAGTCTTAAACTAAAGCCATTCCAAATTTTGGCAAAATCTGTTCAGTAAAAGAGTATCCAATTATTCACACATCCATACATACAAAGTTGCGCGTGTATTATATTATTTAGTAAGGATAAGTTTCTTATGTTTTCTACGAGGGATTTTATGACTTCATGAACCAACTAAAGTTACCATTCTGAGGTCCAATGTTAACCCTTTAATAGTGATTGCAATTATTTTAATTTTTAAATATTTACAAGATAATATTGCCCGAGTTCCCTTAGAAAGGTAAAGTTCAAACTTGAAAGATATAGAAGTCAAATCAGGTTATTGAAGTTACAAATGACGTAAAGGAGTACCTCAGGGAGATAATCAAAGAAAAGTTGAGTTAAACGAGAGATGAACGATGCTATATTATGGTAATTTATCACTCGAGAGTCGAGCCAGAGACAAACTCTTTGGCAAGCTTCTCGAATTTTCCGACGTTATATTGGAACATAAATCTACGATCGAAATATTATATGGAACGAAAACATAAAAGTCTTATCTTACTGATATTAGAGCAGGATGTGCGAATACGTGTTTGTTACTCTTTGAAAAACTACGCAAACAATCAAACAAATTTGAAAGACAATTGACACACATATAGATTTCGGGCTGGATTTCATCCCGGAAAAATGCACGGTTACCTGTCGTGGTCGTAGGCAACATATTATAAAAGAAAAAAGCGCTTAAAAACGTATATTATATAATAACGTAACTTATAGGATGCTTTTGAAAATATTAGGCAAGAGCACTTATAATAGATACTTGAAATATATTCGAAATATTGCATTTGATAGTAAACAAACA
The DNA here is from genome assembly GCA_963565745.1 of Phengaris arion. NCBI lineage: Eukaryota > Metazoa > Arthropoda > Insecta > Lepidoptera > Lycaenidae > Phengaris > Phengaris arion. Next base: position 15,607,450 of record OY751441.1, on the reverse strand, counting down.
CCAAACACAGAATATCAAATATCTAAACAGACGTGCAGAGTAACAGATTTCATAGCACGATCCAAATTTGAAAATTTCTACTTCCCCTTCAACGGCCCACAATTATTCCAGACAATCGTGGACACACCGTATACTTGTAGTAGTGCAATCAAATCCAAAACCTAACTATGTAGCTGTTTGTCTGTTTCTCTTTATTTAATCCGTGACCAAAGTATTTGAATAAATGTATACAATAATACGCAATATTTGAAAGGGTCTTATAGTCGTAAATTTAACAGAGCATCACGCTGGATTACCGAAACAATGTTAACAATTTATTTAATAAACAAGTAAAGTAGCGTATGTACACAATACAAGATAACACTGAGCCTTGTCTCCGTCTCTGTCCTTAATGTCTCCATATAAAAAGTTCGCAATCACCGAATTACGTACATGACAGTAGAGCATCTTCGAATACACTGTAGATTAGTTAAAAAAATAGAAGGATTATAACAATATAAGTAAGTCCAGTTTAACCAGTGTAGGAAATATGTTCTTACGGTAACGGCTTTGAAGTTAACTAGGGATCATTTACATCAGAAAAATATGATTGTTATTTTTTGGTATAATATTATTTTTAAAGTTTTTTCGACTACGGCGAAGCCAAACGGAAGGGTAGTGAATTAATGATTTTGGCAGTCTATGTAATATGTTGCCTATGTATGTATGTTTCCTCGTAGCGTCTAAACTACTGGTACGATTTTAATAAAATGTGTCAATAGATTCGTAATGATGCCGCGGCATTATAATTTTTTTCAAAATGTAGGCTTTATCTTTCACTTAGGTGAGTCACTGTTTAATTTTCCTTTTTCGTGATGAATGAAAAAATTACATTAGCCTAAATTCATAACGTACAAATTAGTATTTAATTACTCTCTAAATTCATTCTATACGCAGCTTATTCTTAGTGTAAAACAAGACGTATCTGAAATCAAATATGGCGCCATATTAACAAAATGCGGAGATTAACGCATCACTCCGTTAGTTCCACTGACATAAGCAGTTAGTAACTACTACTTGCACGAATGTTTTCTTATGGAAAATTTTACTGAAATAATGGATATAAATAAATAAAATTTTACTGAAATAACGGAGCTAACACTACAAACCAACGCACCACCTGTTATTGGTTTGCTCGCTTCCGTTCTGGAAATTTCGACCTGAAAAATGAACCTCGCGGTCGTCCGAAGACTTGGTCGACAATGACGAATTAAAGGCGATTGTGGAAGCTGATGATACACAATCTACGGCTGAATTAGCAGCAGCTTTCGACGTTAGCGTCAAAACAATATTGGTCCATTTTCGTCAAATTACAAGGTAAAAAAGCTTGACAAATGGGTGCCCCACAAACTCAATGATCGCCAGCGCGAAGTACGCGTCGAGACGTACCTTGCACTACTCAACAGAGACACAAATGAAGGAATTTTGAACCGCATTGTTATCTGCGATGAAAAATGGTTTCTGTTTGATAACCGCAAGCGCTCAGCAAGTTGTTTGGATCCTGGTTCAGCACCTAAACAATGCCCTAAACCAAAACTTACCCCTAGAAAAGAGATGGTCACTGTTTGGTGGTCTAGCGCCGGTGTGATTCATCACAGCTTCTTACCAAACGGGGTGAGCATTACTGCAGATGTGTACTGTGAAAAACTGACACAATGATGGAGAAGTTGGCACATCTTCAACCAGCATTGTTCAATCGCTGGTCTCCGCTGCTCCTGCACGACAACGCGCGACCTCATACTGCACAGCAGACGGTCTCCAAGTTGCAAGAACTGGGGTTGGAAGCTCTCCGTCATCCGCCTTACTCACCAGACCTTGCGCCTACAGACTACTACTTTTTCCAGATATTATAAGATTTCCAGGATAACTTCTTGGCGGGAAAAAAATTCAATATAATAAGCTATTTATCGAGAAGCAGTACAAAATGCCTTTGAAGAATTTGTTGCCTCCCGTCCAGCTGATTTCTTTAAGAACGGCATCAATAAACTGCCACTGCACTTGGCAAAGATGCACTGATTTTATATATATAAAATTAAACGATTATATATATATATATATATATATATATATATATATATATATATATATTCACTATTTATAACTCAAGAACGGCTGAACCGATTTGGGTGAAAATTGGTGGGGAGGTAGCTTAGAATTAGGAGACGGACATAGGACATAGGAAGCCGTCTGGGAATTTTTATCGAAAACGCTGCCTAATCCATTGGAGATAAATAACAAAACAATGTATGGTGGGACTGTTCCTCTTTTATAGGTCTACAAAAAAATCAGCAATGGCATATATATATGTCTATCTTTAAAGGATAGGTTACTATACCCATTCTAAGTTTAAAAAATGATCAGATATAATGTGTTGAATTTTCAGAAGCTATTTCGAACGATACAATTCTTCTTATCTAGGAGATTATATCTAGGAGATATCTTAAAATTAAAAAGTACGTGTGAAAATTTATTATAAAGTATTTTTACTCTGTGCTATTACTGTATTGCAGGTATATTTGCTAAAGAAGTTTTTGCTACGAACACTCTTCCACGCAGGCGAAGCTGCGGGCAAAACCATTATATAAAAGTCGATTAACTTGCAAATAATCGTCAACTAAAAGTATTAGACCAATTTCTAAAATAATCCTTTCGTAACTCACGGCTAACTTCAGATTTGACAGACGACGTGTCTGTAATCGTCGTCGTGTAATCAGGAGTGTTATCTTGTGAGTAACACTTGCATAACTGCACTTTACTAACAAACGTAATCTATTTGTATAATTTTGACACAGTAAAAATTAGTAGGTAGGTAACGTACTGGTAGTAAAACAGGTTGTAGAAGAGCGAAATTAGTGTCAAAAATGGATTCTCTGAGACTATTATACCGTTAACCGTCTGATTAGGATAAAAATAGTCAAACCGAATTCCTTTTTAGTGAGTTCAAATTCGTTTTTCCCAAGCTCCCACGAACAAGCACTTAAGTACCGCGGCGCTTTGTGCAGCTTGTGGGTGTACGCTAATTGCGAAGACCTCCTCCCTACCCTCATTGTTTTAGAGCAAGCCATGATTGAAGTTTCGGCGGCGAGCGCACTAACCACCGAGCAAACACCACATCAGAACCGCTGCCCGCTGCGCATGCGCATGACACATACATTAGCAGCCGGCCTAATATTTTCATAATCTAATGGCGATGTTCTGTGAAACAATGTTGTGTTTGTTCGAACAATTATATCCATCTGACCGGTTAGACTGACCTCGTTAAAATCGTCTAAAATTGTTTGCGGTTCTTTTTGTTCCATTGTTTACTAGCTAAGTGAAAAAATGACATTTATCTTTGTTTCAGGTAACGCTAGCACAAATATGCCGTGGACAAGACAGAAGCACGGGTCCCCATAACTATCATGAGCCGTCGGAGGAAACTCGAAGGAAGTTTGAGTCTTGGTGGAGTGCTCAAGTGACGCCTCGACCTCCGCCGTTCAGCCCGCGCTATCCATCGCCGAGCCCCAAAAACAGATCTCCAACGCTTAATGCATTACCCGAGCATTTGCATCCAGCATTACAAACTGTCCAAAACCAGTATCCAACTCAGAAAACGAGAATGAGAACGAGCTTCGATCCAGAATTAGAATTGCCAAAGCTTCAACGTTGGTTTTCTGATAACCAACATCCCAGCCGACAACAAATTCAGCAATACGTACGAGAATTGAATAATTTAGAGTCTAGACGTGGTAGAAAACCTTTGGATGTGAACAATGTTGTATACTGGTTCAAAAATGCTAGAGCGGCCCAGAAGCGCGCCGAATTAAGGAGCATAACCGGGCTAGGTAGCCATCTTGGTGTTAATGGTTTTAATAGCAGAAGTCACAGTCCGACAAATGGATCAATGCTATCAGGAAATGATTACGGTTCACATGATCATCATTCAATGAAAAGTCCGATGCTATCAGAGAGCCCTGGAAGGTATCCGATGTCTGTGATGTCAGAAGATAATTTATCTAACGGTGGTTCTGATTTAGATGATGATGTTGGGGATTTAAATAATGACGAGCGGCCGGACAGTCCAGACGCACCATTATCCCTCATTACAACCAAAAAGCACAATAACGAGGAACAAGAGGAAAAATCTAAGGAGTCCTTAAAACCGCCGGATATAATTAAGGTAATTATTGTTTTAGCTCCGTTCAAATAAAATAAATTATTTGGAATAAACATCGGTACTTCAATATTAATTTAAACCCTTGTAAACTTACGCCTATTTCATTATATTTTATTGATTTATTGTGTTCATCGAGTATCTTAACACGTATTAAAATGAATCAAAAATATGTATAGGTAAGTAAACAAACTTATACAGAGTCTTATTTGTTACAGGCAAATGAAATCAAACAAGAACCCAAAGACTTGAGTAAATCTGAAGCTACGCATTCACCTCAAAGATCTCCAGCTAAAAATTGCGATAGTTCGCTGCATAATAACAACAACAATAACGAAGAAGAAAATGGGGGCCACGATGAACAGGACGTCGTATCTGATGATGAAATGGTCCAAGAGAGACATTACAGTCCGTCGTCTCCACACCTTGATCGTTTGCCGTTTCCAATGGTCCCTAATCATCCGATGTTTGGGCATGGGATAATGTATATGAGCCAGTACATGACTGGTTTCTCCGGTGTGCCCGTGCCTGGGGAGGGCGCTAGTGGGTTAAATCTAGCCCTGGGAGCCCCCGACGAAAGACGTAAACGGAACCGCACTTTCATTGATCCGGTCTCGGAAGTTCCTGTCTTAGAGCAATGGTTTTCGTTGAACACCCATCCATCCCACAATCTGATCGTCAAGTATACAGACGAGCTGAATAGGATGCCGTACAGACAGAAGTTTCCAAGGCTCGAATCAAAAAATGTACAATTCTGGTTCAAAAATCGTAGAGCGAAATGCAAGAGATTGAAGATGTCGATGTACGAACCGACCTCTCCTGGACATTACTCCCACCCAGGGCACCATGCTATTGCAGAACGTAAAATGGTTTAAGACGTTGAGTATTAGGTGTATACTGTGGTATACGAAGAGATTTTGAAATTCCATCGAGGAAGACTGAAGTTTTTATGGTTTTGTGCCATGTTAGTTTACAACAGTTTGAGAATGTGTCAAATTGTATTATAGATATTTCAAATATATTAGAAAGTACGTAAACATTCGCAATAGGAATTTAATTGTAATGATAGGTACAAGAAATAGTATTGAGACTAAAACAAGAGATTGATGGGTTTCCATTTCTATTTTCAATTCGAACATCACTTTCATGTTTATATGTACATAGCTCACGAATATTGCTGTTTCATGTATGAATCTCAAATGTACTATTCGGTACTTTGTATATAGGTAGTCTTTTATTTATTAGATAATTTGACGATATCGCTATCCCTTCTGACCGTATCGTGTATTCACCTATCTTCTTGTATTTGTATAGCTCATGTAAAGTTTAGAGGAGTAAAAATGTTATTCATTCTTATGGTTATTATGTAACATAGAATACAGATTAATCGCACATGTAACTTTATTTGTAAGACAAAAATTTTACTGACTATTCTTAGGGACTACTTTAGCCTGTGGGCTATGAATGTTGAAATTGTTATCGATAGCTACGCACATTCCATCGTTGTTACATATTTTTTTACCCAAAGATTCATTAGCAGTTATTTGAATTATTTTGTCATACAATGCGATTATTACTAATCGCAGTTCGTTTCATAAATATTTGCTTTGGTAATTATCTTTCCAGCTTTATCTGTAATGAATGTTTCAAAAGGCATCAACTGTATTGTAGGATTTTTTCATATATTCGAATATTATTTAATATTATTATACTCGTAATAGTAATATAATAAAGGTTATATCTATTACAATAATAATAATAATAGTTTGCTGATTGTCGCTATTATTCAATAGTGTATAACTAGTCAGAACTATTCAACTATCTCATTTTTGTATTTCAATTGTTTCATTATTATTAGTGTCATTATTAATAATCGCATTGTTATCCTTATTCAGTATTTACGCATTTACTTGAGGCTGTTTTGTCAATCTTATTATATTGTTTTTTAGTTTTAATAATATCTAGAGTTATCAAGAATGGTGTTGTTTTGTTATATACATTAGCTTGTTTTGTGAAGCTGTGATGATATTTCCAAATAATGTAAATATTTTATTAATGTTAAATAAGGTTTTTATCTATTACGTCATTAGGCTCACGCAAAATTAGGCATTTATTCATAGGCATAAGGATCGGCTAAATGTTTATCCTATTCGATTATATCAAATAAAATTCTATGAATATAATAAATACGATATTTAAACTGAGTTTTCATTCATATTCTTACTATTATTATATACAGGCGCCAATGAAGGCCCACCTAATTTCAAAACCTCGTAAAATCTTGCAGATAAGTAATGTGAAGAAAAAACATAATAGAAGTTGTAATAAATTTATTTGAGAAACAATATATCTAAAAAAGCAGTACAGCTTTTGGCATTTTAATACAAATGTGAAAACACTTCGCTGAAGATGGCCCGAAAAATATTAATGAAAATATATGCATTATGAACACTTAAACACTTTAAACATAAAACATCAGAATAAAAACACATCCTTCTCATAACATTCTTCATAAAAGGTAAAAAATCAACCAAAAATTTAAATGTGGGCTATCTTAAATCTATCAAAATGAAAATCAACTATAAAATAAAAACAAACTACTAAATAAAATAAAATTTAACTTTGAGATCAACTTTGAAAGTAACTCATCAAAAATAAAAATAAATATTTTTTTTTTCTAATTTTTTTTTAATGCCATTCATAGGTGGGCTATCTAAGGAATACTGAAAATTAACTTTGAGATCAATCAAAATATACTTAATTATTTATAACAAATTAGACGCTACTGTCTTTAATTGAGTGTGTACACTTTTAAAAAAAACTGAAAAGAATCTCAAAAGTGAATTTACTTAATAGCTTAATTAGAACTTTAATTGCATTCTGGACATATGAATTGCTCTTCATCGTCTTTGGTTAAACCCACACAGACTTCATGATACCATTTTTTGGCATTGACGCATATCATCAAGTCTATCCACCTTGCATCCATGACAATACCAACCATCTTTTTCGAGTGTTTTAGATTCCTTCTTCTTACTTGTTTTTGTCACCTTCTTATTAATATCTTCATACAGTCATCTTTTTCTGGGTACTTTTTAAGTTCATTGCCTTTTTTCTTGTTTAGTTCTTTTTTACCTTTATTAGAGTTACTCGGTTGTTTTCCTTTCTGTCTCTGGTTTCTTGTAAGTTGCAAATTTTTAGTTGTATCAGCGTCACTTGGTCGTTTGCTTGGTTCAGTTTTTTTGGTTGCTCTTTTAGTGTTCTTCGCCGTCTTTTCTTTAGCAGTATCAAACAAATCTTTAGTTATTTTCTGGCCTATATAATTCATCGCTTTTCTTCTCGGTTTGTATTTAATGGTAGCGAAGTTAGGAGTGGGGATTTGTTTGTGAAACGGTGATTTCTCAGCATGTTTTTTCAGTTCTGATAAAGGTAAGTTATCTTCCGGATCATCAAGTTGAACTTTATTGGGCTCAGGGAGCGATGGAAGTTTTCTGATTTCCGCATTTAAATTTTCTTTATCTGATTCAGAAGATGAAGTATAAATATTAAAACGCTTTGTAGAATTTTTCATTTTGCGATGGCCTTCATCAAAATCCTCATTTTCAGATGAATCAGGCGTATTTGAACCTAAACGCGGTATTAAAGGCTGCTTATTGAAGCCAGAGGTAGTAGGAACAGGTGAACAAAACTCAGTACATACTTCTATTATATTTCTCCAAGACAGGTAGCTTTTGAATTCGATCTTGATTGTCCAAGTTGTCCATGTTAAAATCTTTAAAAGTGGAGCTATAATCAACTAATTTTTTGACAAAAGATGGAGATTGTGGATTAGATTCGACGTAATTTGCATGATTAGGGGATACATCATCGTGAATTAAAATTGATGGGGATAAATTCCTGTCCTCTTCTTCATGATTTGAAAAATTTTCATCCGAATGATTGTCGCACCTTGGGTACATAACAGGACTTCCGGGAATAGAATCTCTTGAAGGTGATGAATTAGAAACTGAATGATGCATTTTTGAGGAATTTGCCACCTGTGGATCGGGCATTAGTGTAAGTACTGAAGGTGCATACGCTTCTTCAGGAATTGCGCTGGGATCGTACGGGAAAAGGCCGGTAGCTCTAAACCCACTGATTATATTGTCCTTGGTCATGCACTTAGACCAAACTTTTGTAAAAATTTTTGTAAAACGAGCTTTAGTCAGTTTACGTTCTGGATGCTGATATGCATACAACAAAACCTCCTCGTCCCAAAAATGTTCGAACGACTTATTAACCGATTTGTCTAGCGGTTGAAGCTCATGAGTCGTATTTGAAGGCAAGCAATAGAGTACAATATCATGGGCATCAGCAGCATCAACGATTCTTGCGTCTAAATGTGAGGAGGCCCCATCAAAAATTAGTAGGCATTTTCCTGGAGATTTATTCTGTCCTAAGTGGTGTATGAAATCAACAAAAAGTTCGGTCGTCATACTGCCTTTTGGAGCCATTTTGACTAAGCTACCAGGTGATAAATTGTCACAAAATTCTGGTCTCAACCTTTTGCCCTTAAATAGAATCATATGTGGCCACAGTGTTGACCGTTGCACTTACACACATAGCGACTGTGACATTTTCTGCATGTTCTTGACTGACAAAGTGCACTCTTGGTCCCTTTTGCTGCAAAAACCTTCTGTTGGTGGTGTAGTGTTAGACGACATCCCTTTTCGTCCATGTTATTGAGGCGTTCCGGGTGGGTGGAAATATTTAACTCATCGTAAATGTTTTTTAGGGCTTCAAAATGTTTTGAAACTATTGGCTTGTTGAGTTTTTGTGCTCTGGCGGGATTTAACAATTGAGCCCTTCGAAGCGATATTTCTGGATTGCGTGTCACAGAATTTGTGAGCCATTTTTTTCCAGCAATATTCTTTTTATCACTAAAATCATTCGATACATTATTCGCTTTACAAAATTCGTAAGCCTACTTCCGAACAATTCTCGAAGTTAATGGCATTCCTATCTGAGACAGTCTAATTATCCTTTTGCATAAATCCTTTTCTCGTGATTTATTAAGAATAGGGACACGACCAGTTATCTTCTCCATGGAACCAGATTCTATGTGATTTCTTAATGTTCGCCTTGGTATGCCAAATGTTTCAGCAGCTTTTCGCTGTGACATTTGGCAGCTTTTTACTGCTTGAAAGGCAGATTTCTACTGTGTTTCTGTCCATTCCCCGCGCCGTTTTTTAGTAGAAGGCTCCATTTTAATCTGCGATAAAAAATAGAATAAAACAAAGAAAAATTTAGTACCTTAAAAAAATTGCTGACTTCAAATTTAATACATTTTTATTCAATCTCAATAACAAGTCAAACTTAAAAAAAAACAAACATTCAAACATAAAAATATACTAACACTACATTTCAATAATCCTAGAAAGACCCGGGCTATGTTTGGGAATTATATCATGGGCCATGATAGGAAATTACACCCGGGTTGAGTATAATCTCGTAAAAATATAAAAAAGGAAATAAAATAATAACACTTACCTGTAATTCGCTGATAAATAGATTGAATATGAATTTCCACTGTTTAGAGCAAAGAGATTTGTTTTAAATTTGTTAATTTTCAAAAAGATTTAGATAATGGAGGTTATAAATCGTGCATCGTCTCGACATGACCAAGCAAACTGTCATCTGTATTCAAAATGACGATGCGCCGGTAATGAAACACACTTGCACTATTGTCTATGGTACTAGAAGTATAAGCCCGCGAAATTTCAAATGTCTCGAATAATCATAACTGTATTATTTTAAAAGTGGGCTATCCTAGGAGCCGGGCCATCTACGGCGCCTGTACCTTATATTAAGTACCATAAATGATGAGTGCCGTCTTCTAAGATAAACCCATGACAGGTTGTCCCATGGTATATTAGTACCTGCTACAAGAATCTATATTTTGGACTGAGATCCCAGGCCCGCCTGACTGCCCTTATATTCTTTCTGATAAAATGTATATCATATTGTAGTATTATGACAATTTCCCTCACGTTAATTTTTGGTATTAGAAGAACATAAGGAACCAATCTTGTCAAAGACATTTAAACTTCGTATTAATTTTTCTTTAAACTTCGTATGAACAGAAATATGGATGGCTTTTTTATTTTTATAAAAACAACAACAAGGATAAGTAGTCAACGTCAATTTCACATTGAAATATTTTTTTTCATAAGTTCAAAGGCTATAAGAAAAGTTAGTACAATGTTTTCGTACCTTAGGCGCCCTGTAGGTAGTGCAAACTAGCGAGTATGTATACGTTTTTGGTATACTATAATACTACAATATGATAAGAATATACATTTTTATCTGTAAGAATATAAGGGTAGTCAGGCGGGGCTGGGATATCTGTCTTTTTGTCTTACTAGCAAATTCTCAGCATTAAACTGAAAACTAGGTACAGGTAAAACTAGGTACTGCACGGGCTAGACAAAATAACACTCGTCTGGTGTTAATCGTTGCGATTTAAAACTCGATAAAACAAAAACACGACAGAAAAGAGACCACCACAAATACCTATAGACAATAACACCCAGAAGTATGAGATAGAACTTAGAATGTAGGTATATGATACAATGCGATGCTAGCCATATAAACAAAAAAATAAAGCCGACTTCCAAATTAAACCGACGTATATGTTTTTCTCATAGATACCATTGTCAGAACTTGAAGAAATAGAAATAGGACCATACGGGAAGCACCAGCTTTCAAATAAAAAAAGAATCATTAAGGTCGGTACACCCCGTCGAAAGTTCTGAGGTAACAAACATAAAAAATACAGTCGAATTGAGAACCTTCTCCTATTTTGAAGTCGGTTAAAAAAAGTATTACATTATTTTGATGTGCACAGTGCTCACAAGTTACCTTTAATGGCTTACAATAATTCATAAAAGTTTCAAAGGTTATACTTATACTGTTATCTGGTGTCTTTGTGTCGATGGTCGAGAGACAGCGGAAGCGGGCGGGGGACCCAAATCAGCCGTCAAACTAACAAGACTTTGCAATCGGAGATCTACAGACATCTTTGTCATGGTGTTTCGCCATTAGTTTTGAGACAGCTCATATCTTTATTGATTAAGGTCTGTAATTTAGTCGCTTTAAATATATAGTTCCTATAAACATATATATACATTGTACATACTAAATAGCATACAGTCATCATAATCGCTATTATCTCAGACTGGCAGAGAAAATAAATGAGGCACAGGGTCTTTCAAAATGAAATAAAAGCTCAGTTATAGTACGTAAACCGCCTGATTATATAAAATAGCAAACACCCCAAGTAACATCGGCTACGACTTTAGAATACAAAACTAATTATAATTTAAAATATTCTTATTGAATATATAAATCAATTATATTATATATACATGGATGATCATCTAGTAGGTATATGAAAAATTAAGATAATAATGGTTCTTCAACAAAATGGTTCGAAATGAAAAAAATCTCCTGTAACTCAAAGGAGTTACAGGAGATTTTTTTGATGAGATGAGATGTAAAGACATCTTGATTTACAATGTAAGCGTTGCAAATTTTATATGAAAGGTGTGACCGAAATGTAAGCCTCTTTTGTACCATATTACTCATCACATAAACTATTACTTAGCATTAAACAAATAATCCATTGGAGACAATATAATTTACCGTCTCAAATACACACTTACAAGCTTACAAGAAAATATAATTTGGCGGTAAAATAAGGCGGCATTAGGTTTTAATCTTAACAAACTGCCGCGAGCAGAGCCGGGCATTTGTGTTAGTTAACCGCGGATTATGACGCCGCTTCCGAGTTATTTATTACTCCTTAGAAATATCTTTATTATCGTGATATTAAACAATATTATAGAGACGAAGTATCCGTTACTTATCTAAGAGCAATAATTTCAGAATTAAGGACAGACTATGATGTACATTTGTCAGAAAAAAATCTTTGTTACAGGAAGAAGATACATCTTGATTTCAGTAGATATTGTCAATAATATGCGGACTGGAAGGAAATGTCAAAATGTCGAATCTCAAACATCGACTGGCCCAAACAACCACAAAGTGGGGCAGTATAAGTGATCATATTATTATCATCTTAATATATATATATATATTTTTTCATTTATCAGAACTCCGAGCAAAGTTGGGTTACCCAGGTACTAATAATATAATACGAACAATTTATGACAATGGTCAACCTGCTTAAGAATTAGATTCCCTGATAGTACATTATTAAAGAGTATGTGTTAATTTAAGCAACTGGCGGACTATAATATAGTGATAATCATAATATTTTAACGCAATGGTCGTAGGTCCGTGTCGTAGGTCGCAGGACGAAAAAATTATTTGGATGAAATTTAACTTTATTCGTATGCGAGTACTTATTAGGGAAAAGATAAATATTTGTGTATGTAGCTTCATAGTGAACGAAGCCAACCGCTTCCACCAGGCCTGTAAAGTTATCTTTCCTATTAGCCGAGTGTCATCTCTGAACGAGGCCTGAACAGCCGCTACAATAAAACTCCTGAGCCCTGCCCGGGGAAGATTTACTCCAGGAACTTAATACACCGTAATATCGTCCAAGTCCTGTGTCATAGATGATGCTACACTATACAGAATATCGCACAGAAAGAGATATTTTAATTATTGTTCGAAAAATAAACTAAATTAAATTATTACATTGCGCTCTCTAAGGCGCAGATGTCATTAACCTCACAGAAACAGGTGATTTAAAAATCACTCTTTAGTAGTATTCAACAAAGACTTTGCCTAAATAACATCAATGCATCAGCTGTTTGAGGTCAGTGACCTTAATAATGTCATAAAGATAGTAGTGTAATTTTTTTTCGTATAATTTTTTAAAGAAAATTTTAATTATTATTCTGCCTAAACGTCTTTACCTAAGCAGTAGGCTATGCCCAAAATATCCGTAATTGATTTTCAACAACCTTATCCTGTGGGTAGGTAACACTGATTCACGTAAATAGGTGTATATACGCCGCTGTTACAACACAAACTAAAAACAGAATAAAATAAATATTTAAGGGTATAACATCAGCTACCAGTGAAATATCGGTCAAAATCGATTTTCGAACCGGCCGTTTCGAAGATTAGTCAGAACAAACAGACAGATGGACAAACAAAACTAAAAAAATGATTTATTGGTGTAGGTACCGTATCTACACCTATATATATCTATATACTATCATATATATCATATCATTTAGTGCAATTCTTTGAAATTACAGAACCTTCAATTTTATTTATTTACAAACAGACACTTCAATTTAATTAAAAGAAAACATATCTATAGCATACCTCTCTCTTCAGCCGCGGCCTTCTCGTATCAGGCGGACGGGCCGACCTTAGTTATGATATAACAAGAAATCGGCTAAGCCGAGTCTTACAGGAGATTTTGCTAATTGACATGACATTTTTGCGCCGCGCCGGGATGTTTATAAACTCTGGAAATTACTTGCCAACAATATAAGGATTTAATTTTAACCAGGGGGATTTGAGTGAGAAGTTTAAAGAAGCTACTTTTGAAACACTGTCTGTGGCTCAGCGGTTAGCGCATTGGCGCTCAAGCCGGAGGATTCTGTGTTCCTGCGTCATGGATGTGTATTATATATGTGTATAATATAATAAAAATCTTAAATATAATATGTAATATGTATAATGAAAAAGTATTAAATATACTACCCGTTGTCTGGTCCGTTCTTCGGGTACTTAGCACGAGGCCAGATTGACTTGGTGTGAAGCATCCATAGACGTTATATTACTGTGTAGATGGTAAATATACGACGTCACGTTAAATTAAAGGATAGTTAGAGAACTGATGGCAATGTATATATTTTTGATACTAAGACGTGATGTAGTCTGCAACGCGTTATAAATCTATGCCTGCAACTATGTAAACTACAAAAATGTAGTGGCGAGCTCCGATAGATCAGATTTTTTGATATCTAAAATTTCGAAATTATTCATTAAAAAAATCAGAGCTACCTGAGCTCACCACTACTTTTCTCTAGTTCACATAGTTGTAGCACAAATTAAAGATGGAGGAACAGATAAAGAGCTACAGAGTTAGATTTCGATTTGATTGCACAATTACAAGCGCACGGTGTGTCCACGATTGCGTGGAAAAATTGTGGGCCGTGGAACGTTAAACAATTTGGATCGTCCTATGAAAGCTGTTTTTCTGTACGTAAGTATATATATTTTCTACTCTGTTATTGCAGACTAAATTATGTCTTAGTATCAACTACGATCTCATGTAGCGCATTGCCGCAACTCCCTAGGCTAGGAGCGTTATATTTCGAAACACTGAAATTATTTTTATCGATCGAGACTAGGTATATAAAGGATAAGTAGACTAAGTTCAATTTTCCTAAATTCTGTCGCACTTGCTCATAAATCAAATCGTGCGGGTGCAAAAGCGAATAAAAGATATTGAGACTAAAGCAGAACTGCATTTTGAACATTTTAATTAAGAGAATATTGCCATCGATTAATGAAAGAGGATACATAGTCGAGTTTTGATTTGATTTCACGCACCGCTACAAGCATTCTGTGACACCCCTGACAAAATTTGGATCGTTCAATGAAAGCTGTTCCACTGAACCTGCGTAAGTATATATAATATTGCTTCAGATAAAGGCCCTGTTTAAACACGCGATATGAGAATCCCGCGATTTCCGCTGTGTCTAAACCGAGCCTTAATGACTGGATTTATCATAAATCAATCAATTTGTTGTCTAATAAATAATCTCCAACTTAAAAAAATACATTATATAAAAAGTCGTTTCACCTTGAGTTCCTCCTCATTATCTGGAGTATTCTAGAGGGATTTGTTACATTTTATATGAAATATTAAATCCCTCTAGTGTACAATCCGCGACCCGCCGATGAGCCACTCTCCCTCAGCTAATAAGTGCTTGTTCGGATGTGAGATTGTTTTTCAGCATTTTTCATCGGATTTTTCTATTCTTGTACGACACAGGGCAAATAAGTGTTTCCAATTGTTTTGTAATTGGTTGGTGTATAATTACGTAGCTTTTGCCTGCGGCTCCGCTCGCGTAAATAAAGTGTCCCGCGGGAACGCTGCACTTTTTCAGTATAAAAAATCATATTTATAATAATAGTAGATAGGTTATTGTAGTTCACAATGTAGAAGTGTTTTATTATATATCCATGATCCATGACTTCATCTTAATAAAACAAAACCTAGAACTTTTTAGAGAGAAAAAGATAACATTATAAGCAGCAAAATAAGCATTTGTATACATACGAGTATGTGCAGAAATAGAACTTATTAGACCGCATAACTAACATACTACTATTTACAGTATTTACACGGTGCATGATGGCTTAGAGTAGAAAATGTATTATATACTAATTACGTATAAAGAAATAGCTTTCACAGAACGAACCAAATAGATCCTATGACATTTTGACGTCCCCTTCAACGGTCTACAATCGTGGACACACCGTACGCTTGTAGTAGTGCAATCAATTCGAAAGCTAACTATGTAGCTGTTTATCTGTTAGTTTCACTTTAATCTGCGGCGATGATACGAGCGTTGCCACTTATCAGCGCAGATCGTACAAATTCTGAACTTTAAGTTAAACATTCTGTACTCTCGACGAACCTAACAAATAAAAAGTGATCGTCACATAGTCCTTCATAAAATGTCAATTTCGCAGGTCTTGGTACGAAGTCGGCTCCGGGCAGTAGAGAGCTCCCGCCGCCGCCAATTTATTTTCATTAGCGATCATCCTCAGTTAATTTTATTCCCTACTTACCCGGGGATTGGAAGATTTCGGTTTGCGTTAGTGTGGAGACGACTTTTTTCACGTGAAAAATTTGTGTTGAAAAAAAAAACAACCTCTGTGTCTCAGTCGTTAGCGCGTTGGCGCTCAAGCAGGTCGTAGGTCTCTATATATTATGTGTAGCATAAAAGTAATAAACATATTCCTGTTGTCTGGTACCTGTAACACAAGTTCTTCGGATACTTAGCACGGGCCAGATGGACGTGGTGTGAAGCGTCCATAAATATTATTATAGTATCTTCGCCGTCTGTGATGCCCTTTTGTTTATTGTCATGTTATCTCACATTGAAGTAGGTATAATTAGGTAGGTACTTAGGTAGGTAAGTATTATATGTTACGTATCCTTTGATTAATTAATTCTAAATATATTCAGTAAAAAAATAGAAAAATAGCCAATAGAAAAATATATTTTTTGGCGTATTCACAGCGAATTCCCGGTTCGTGAAATCCCTCTCCATCCATTCCTCCACTCCTCACCTCGGTATCCTGTGTTAATTCATTTCCACAGGATAATATTATTTTTTCCTCCCCGGTTTTTTAGCCGCGGCTTATTTTTTATTCATTGCATCGGGACAGCCAATTGGGGGGATATTATCCTTCATTATTGAAAGTAATCGAACCATAACCATAATAAATCTCCCTTTTATTGTGCTTATAATACAAGTGTCTGTTTGTATTAAAATAGTTTTATGATTTTATGTAGTGCTTTCGACGAAAGCTTTAATTTAAAATAGTTTCATTTTTAACGACTTCTCCATGCGAAGTTATCAAAAAATCTACATGAAATCCTATTAAAGTTTAGATTACCATCTTCAGATACGATATGTCAACTGATCTTATGCAGTCTTGTCCTAATCCCAGTCTTTATGTAAACGAGTTAATACCAAACGCCGGACTTATTGTTTAATACAACGTAGTTTTATAGTAAATGTAAGCTAGTATAGTAAGTTTCAGGTATTTAAGTAGTGTCTAGCAGTGGCGAAGCGTGAGATCTGCGAAACGGTAAGCCGCCTAAGCTAATAGATATTAGCTTTATTCTATGGTAATACAGAAACAACGATACCTACCTTTTTTCACTCAGCGTCATCTATCGGGTGGTACAGTTCTAAATGTTTTTTAAATTAATGAATATAAAAAATATCGGTTGTCTGTAACGTCGGTTTACTGACGATAGTTGAACGTGACAACAACAACAACAACAACAACAACAACAATAATAATAATAATAATAAAATGCGAGGTAACGCTGGTACTTGGTAACGGTACTTGGTAACAGTACTTGGTAACGCATGAGTCATGTTTTTTCGTGCGTGCAGCCGGCTCCATCGAATTATAAGACGTTATCACGTCAAAAATAAATTAAATACATGATAAGCAATTCATAAGGGAAGCCGATATGATACCGAGTTGTATAGACGCCTCGCTACTGGTGTCTAGTAATTACTAAAATAATAATAATTTGAGTACGCACAATTTTAGAAGCTATACATTTTGATATATCTCGTTTTTATAAAAGAGGGATTATGTATGAAGGTTGCAGCTATTGTGACAAGAAACAAGACATCTAGTTATTTAACTCAATCTGTCCGAATTAATTTGTTGCGACGCGGTGACGTGCCGCACGAGCTCTCCCGCCATCGCATGCATACGAGGAGCTGTATAGAGCTGTTACTGCGTGTGTTTGTTGCATTTTAATATGACTGTAAAACAAAGTCGTTGGCAACTTGTTTTAAACATAAGACACGCCGAATTTATTTATAAAAATGGAAAAGGTTAAGTTTATAAATACCTACTACATATCTCAGTTTGATACAGGATATTGCAGGGCTTCAGTTGCCTCAGTGTTCGATGCATATAGTATAAGATTCGGTTTCATTTTGAAGTACCGCAATAATATAGTGTACGGGACTATTCATGTATTGCAAAATGCCTCTGCATCATTATGCCCGCTGAGCTTACGATTTGAACAATCTGTTATCATTTCATCGCAACTGGCAATATGTTTATTTACCTCACAATAATCATATATAGCAACTTTTTTAAGAGAATTGTGCGAACGTAGGAGTAAGTAAATAACGCTAAAAATTTATTCAAATTAATAAAATTAACAACAACACATACTACCTCAGATTATTAGCACACACTGCCTTTTATGGATACAATTTGTTTTGTCAATCTATCACAAAAAAAAATTCTATATAAGAGGCAAAAGAACTCTTATTAATTTTAAACTAATAATAATTATATGAATTAATAGGCTGGTACTATATGATCCTGAATCCGGTGGGCCCGGAAAAATTCAGAGCACTGAAAATAGAACTCTGCGCTAGTACAATAGACCTGAAAATTGAAGAAATTTGAAGTTGAAAGTTGAGCTGTCATATATGACATTGACATTTGGCTAGACAATTTTGTGTTCGATTTTTAGCTGTATTGTAATTAGACAGAGTTATATTTTCAATTCTCTGCATTTTCCCCGGCCTTTCGGTGTCCGTGTCATACAGTACCAGCGTCATGGGTGAATTTCGACCACAGGGCAACCACGGAGACGGGGGTTTTATTCATTTCACCCGTTGTATCATCTTCAGCTACATACAATTAATTTCCCCAGCTCACTGCGGCCTCAGGTGAAAACATCCCACGCCACGCCGTCGAATACCCCACTATTATACACGGATCACGTTTTATCTCGCACTCTGTAGGAGACAATGTGTTCGCTGTGAATTGTAGAGTTATTGTTTATTATAAAAATTATAACGGTATATTTAAAACAATTCAGGGTCTGACTCGAAAACATAAGTTCTTCTGCGGAGGGACGAAGATTAACGAAGTCAAAATTCTAAATGCATACCGCCTGTATAAAATTTTGATGTAAATGTTACTGTACAAAACATAACCTTTTTAACCTAATAGGTAGTAGGTGTATATTTTTCCCACTACGGGCCCTCCCAAGAGAAACAACCGATCGACTCGAAAGATTAATTGAACCTTCACAACGAATACAATTTGACACACAACATTGAGAAAATATTCACTTTAAATGTGGAATACAAAGGGTCTGCAATTTGTAAGTAATAGTTTTTTTTCTTTATTTTAACGCTTTGTATGTAATAGTTGTGTCGACAACGCACGAACCTCAACTCTCGTATTTAAAGTTGACTTTCATTTCATCAAATTATGATTGTATTATAAGTGAAGCGACTTGTTAACATAAACTGATTAGTGATTTTATGAAGTTTCGACCAATTAGAACGCGTTTCACGCTGGTTCAACGTTTACAAGAACACCGGTTCAGCAGTTTTAGCGTAACGGGACATTATTGTTATTGTATTATTGCAGGTTTTATTTGGCAGAATTGAAACCCTCTGACCATACAAACATCGTGATGTCTTTAGGCTCTAGATTCTACGTAACTGCAATCCACTGCGTTTCAAATTATAAGTTTCTTATTAGTTTATAATATATTTTTTTTCGAGTTTCTAGTATTATATTTTAATCATATTTTAAATTAAATTTATATCACATTTTAAGTTCCATAAAAGCTAATCTTTCGATAACCGTCAGGAAACATAAAAAACCGCTTTTGACAATAACCATCAATGCTTATCAGAAATAAACCTTATCCACCTTCCGCCGTAAAACATTGAATTAAAAATTACAACGCCTTTGTTTACCGCTCCCTTCGGACAACAACTTAATTCATAAGTCTCATCAAAATTGTTTAATTACATCCCACAGGACAGCTGATGAACCTTATCGAACGTTCCAGAAAAAAATGCCAGCTGAGGTTTTGATGATTTTAGGCAGGAGAGTTTTTTAATGTAGTAAGTTCCGTATAAATTATAACCAATAGAAGAATAGAATTATAAGTAATAAGAAGTATTAAATCATTAAATGCGAATGTACTTTAACCGGTGAAGGGACCGATTATGTAAGAAATCTGTTAACAATTTTCTTCTATCAAGATGCACATCCGTTACATATACACTATGTATCGTCTTATCCCCTTACTAATAAAAATATTATTTCTACGGTGTATAAGCTATACAATGTTTTGTCAATGTCTGTCAATCGACTTTTGCAACGTACAACACAAGGACGAAACATTCTATAGCTTATCCACTGTGTAAATATTTCTATTACTAAGGGGCTTTTGTTATGATAAAATATTAATTTTATTATACTGAGGTTCTTGAAAATTAAAATGCCATAATTTCCATCAAAATGCGGTCATCAAAAAAATATACTGAAAATCTTACAAAGTTTTGGTATTTCTATTAATTAGTATCTTTATTACCCATATGGTTAGGGGTCAATGCACACCGAAGCGAAATGATACGCAACGCAGCGCTCCATTATTAACATCGCTATTCCAAATTGAATTTTATTCATTACGCAAGAATATACACTTTTCATTGTAAGAGTTACAATGTTGTAAGAGCAAGTTGATTGATATGTCATATGAGACGTGTATCGTGTAATATCATAAGCGTGTATAGTATCGTTTGTGTAGTAAAAATAATCAAATTTTGAATAGCTATCTTAAAAATGCAGAGTGACGCGACGCGGGTCTTATATTTCAGTATCGTCGCGGTTAGAAGTTACCCAAAGTATATTTGTATGATGACAGTAATACAACGAATCCTACGGACCCCTAATTCCTCCCCTATAATTTTTGCGCGGTGTCAAGTGACGATTACTTAATTCGAGTGAGTGCGGCCGCATGGAGCACATTATCGTCCTCCCATTCCAATGAATACGTTTCGTTTGTGGAGATTTTTATTTTCATGCTTATTCGCCTGCTTGAATTAATGAATGTTTAGAATTAGGTATTACTTTTATGTAAATCCTGTTTTTATAGATCTATATTTTGTAACTGACTCTCAATCTTTTACGAATGTCTTTAAAAAATCCATTATTTTTTTGTGAAAATTACTTTGTTTGTTGGTAACAAACAAACCAAATTAGTTGAGCTAAATATATCTCTCGTTTGCTATATTTTGGTAATATTAATTACTTCTTCCGCTTCTACTACGAGTAACTTCGTATTTCTATTTCGGAATATAAATAGGTGTAAGAATATCCTTCTCCTAATAAAGTGAATATGTGAAAGTTTGTGAGGATGGATGGATAAATGTTTGTTACTCTTTCAAGCAAATACTACTAAAAAACATTTTGGTGAAATTTGGTATTGTAGGAGTTTAGGCTCTGGATTAACATAGGCTACTTTTATCCCCAAAAAGTACGATGTTCCCTTGTACTATATTATATTTGGGAGCCGTACTAAAACTTTAAAAAACTTTGTTAAACTTGTAAAACTTTGTTTCTATTACCTACTAGCTAATGCCCGCGGCTCCACCCGCGTAAATACAGTATCCCACGGGAACACTCTACTTTTTCGGGATGAAAAGTATCCTATGTTTTTATCCAGAGCAAAAACTACTGCCATACCAAATTTTATTTTAATCCGTTCAGTAGTTTTTGCGTGAAAATGTAACAAACATTCATCCATCCATCAATACATACATACATCCATCCATCCTCACAAACTTTCACATTTATAATAGTAGTAGGATGAATCTTTTTTTTTTTAACTAATTTTTCTTTTTTGCCAAAATCTCAAGCAGTTTTTTTCACATCGAGATAACAAAAATCCTCCATTACATTTGCCGATGTAGCGATCATTACGTATGCAGGAGAAGGAGGAAATGTGCAGCCGTAGCTAACGCTTTATGTGCCAGATAAGAAACATTGCAGATGAATATATTTCTTTATTATTGCACAGATGATACTGATATTTAAATGTGTTTCTTCTATTTGAGCGAACTGCGATTATTGAATAAGTAGTTCCATCTTTTACGTAAAACTGGGGGCCTAGCAGGAACATTCGACAGCGGCGTAAACGTAATGTTATCGACTGAGAATTGTATGAAAATTTGTCAAAATCATGACAGCGCCCATACAAATTTCATTCGAAAACATTACGTTTACGCCGCTGTCAAATTTCCTGCTAGGCCCTCTGGTAATAGGGGCAATATTAAGAGCTGGGCGTAGGCATCCAAAGATGATAATATCTGAGGGCTTGTTGGTGATTGTAGATATATTTTCTGTCTATATAAATCCTGCATTCGTTTTTCAAGCATAGTCATCATTTTAAAATATTAATAATTACAATAAATATACAAATAAATGAAATTGAAGTGTCTGTTTGAAATTTTAAATTAAAGCTTTTCACTAAACGCATAATAAAGTATATTTCATATTATAGGTAGGTAAAAATCTATTTTGTCTCTCCGTCTGTCTGTCTTTCTGTCTGTTTCTTCCGGCTTATCTCTGAAACGTCTGGACCGATTTTCATGCGACTTTTACTGGCAGATAGCTGATTTAAGGAGTAACTTAGGTTACTTTTATCTTAGGGCTCCATTTAAAAAATAGGGTTCCGTTTCCGTTAGAGCTTCGCAAACGAAGTTGCGGGCGGGCACTAGCCAGAATTAAAATAAACTTTTCTGTAAGGCCAATGATATTAGTTTTCAATTGTGAAAATATTTTAATATATAATATTACACACAATATCACGACTTAGCTGTACTTACTATGGGGCGAACGTTCTTCAAAAAGAGATATATAAATATCATAACAAATACTTATTTTTAACTAAATTAGCCTTAAATGAAAAACACGAAACTGACGTCGACCGGGTTCCGTCAATGTTTATCAATATTTTAACGTCGTTTCGTTGAAATAAACGCTCAGAAATCAGATGTTAAAGTGCTGCGTCTAATATAGAAAATTCAATAAAAAGCTAAAAGCCAATCTTATCGCAGCGAGAGGAAATTAAGAAACAGCGGCGGCAACTGACACGACGCTTTTACTAGATCTGTCTCTAGTGGTGTGCAAAAAGTATCGATAGTTTAAAATGTTAAGTTTTTTTAACAGTGACAACCAGCAAAATGCCTTAACAATAAGTGTAATAGTAATAGTGGCCAAAGCGCAACAGTAACCGAAAGTTTCACAAGTTATATTATATTTTGATGAACTATAAAGCAGCTTAACTATTTTACAGTAAAACTTTTCTTTTAACAGCAAAAAGAAAATTGAAATAAAGATTCGTTTTTTTGCAATTTTAGGTAAAAATATTTTAAAATTTACTCATTTTCTTCAGCTTCTATCTATCTATAGTAGAGTTTACAAAATCTAGGCTCTAACAGAGGAAAGATGCAAAAATTTTCTCCCAGATTCCATAAGATTATTCATACAATTTTTGTAATTGAAAAATATCATCGACACCACCGTTTACCAACATTATAATATTTTTAAAGAGTGGAGAAGACATGACATCGTCTGTCGACCGCTAAAATAATTCCGAGGGGAGGAGGACGCCGGAAGCGCAGCCTTATCTGCCGAATACCCGCTTGTTACTTTTTTAAACAACTCACTTCTTTATTTGTCCCCCGTCCCCTCTTTCGTCCCCTTCGTCCTCGCCTCTCGTCCCTCCGTCCCCCGAGTCGCCACATGAATAGAGATACTTAACGGTACTTTCAGTTCCTAAGTCATTTTAACAATATGCGAGATAAAGGTGCGGGATAATAAACGAAAAAACGGAATCTTGATGTCGCGTCATAAACTCAACTTTGTTAGAATGTTCGGGGTTATTTGTGAACGCTGTTTGTTCTTTTCGTATTTAGCTATTTATGGATTTAGATGTTTTTTAAGAGTGCCGACAGAAAAAATAACCCATCGCTTTTGTGACATATAT
The DNA here is from genome assembly GCA_963565745.1 of Phengaris arion. Taxonomy (NCBI): domain Eukaryota; kingdom Metazoa; phylum Arthropoda; class Insecta; order Lepidoptera; family Lycaenidae; genus Phengaris; species Phengaris arion. The sequence continues at coordinate 15,583,646 of OY751441.1, read as the reverse complement.
ATCATAGTAATTTTTATTTTATGTTTTTAATTCAGGAAAAACAGCATATCTGTTGCATGAAATGTTTTACATAAATGTGACTTGATTTCCACGCTAATTTCAAAAACATATTATGTTGTTTTTATGTTGCAGCTCAAGTTTTGTCCCTATAAAATGACGGGATTTTTCAATAAAAATGCACATAGTTTAAGATATAAAAATCAATTAAATATATTTATTCTGAAGTAAATTTTCTTTTATATGATTTTATCGCCTGAAGTGTATTAAGAGTAATATTTTGAATGCACCTATAGTAATCAGCCATCATATTTACGTTCCAGTATCCTTGATATCACTCCTCCATAATGCGAACATCCTGATGAAAGCGCTCCCCTTGTTCCTCGCTGAGGTAACCGAAATTTTCAGGAAAATAGTCTAGATGGATGTGAAGGTAGTGAAACTTAATACTCATGTTGCATCCAAGCGGCTGGAAGTGTATCAGCAACTGTTCAACGTGTTGAATATGGCCATCAGACTTTCTATTCCCCGAAAATTTCGCACTAACCAAACAAACTATTCCCAGTTCCCACGCACATTTCTCGATAGCTGTCATACTGTCGATGAAATTTTTATCATTTACAAACATCCTGATTTATGGGCCATAAAAAATACCAGCCTTGGTTTTTTCACTACTAAATTTTTTGAACACCTTTGAAACGTATTTGAAACATTGGCCGTCTTTGTTAAGCAATGATGTACATAGCTGATGTGGTACTGGTGTGTGCTGGTATGTCACGAGTACTGAAGACTGGTCTCATAGCAGATATTATGTTGGGATATATCCGCTTCGAGCAATTTTTATTGTTTGTTCCTATGATTTTCGTCACACAGAAATAACTGTCGTCATGTTGGTTAGATTGTTCACGCCATATCATTGCAGATTTATACTTAAAAGAGGATCTCTTTCATTTGCCCATAATCGCAAAGACTCAATAGAATTTTCACATACCAAACTAGGTATCCAGAGCTTAGCATTCATAAAAAATCTCATGCAACAAAACAGAAGGTCAATTTTGTTTATCTGTGAATTATCATACACGCGAAGCAAAAACTTTCTGTAATGTGTTTTTATTATTTAGTTTTACTAGAATTCTGCGAATGGAGGAGTGTGATATTAGGCACAGTTAAAGTTTATGTGGAGGACCGAGTAAGACATGCAGAAAGTAATTTTTTTTATAAATAACGCTTAGAATTACACGAATTATTAAATATAACAACAACACACACTACCGTGCGTTTTATAGATGCAATTTTGTTACACGTTGATCTTTGTCAATCTGACACAGTCACGACATTTCCTTTTTTGCCTGCATAAGAGGCAAAAGAACCCTTAGGTATAAACTTCAAACTTAAACATTATATGAATTATTATGGGCGAAATACGACCACAGGGCAAACCTCTAGTTATTTATAATTATTTTACCAAATATTTTGCATTTCAAAACTATTTATGTATTTTGCTACACCGAGAAATAAACTGTATATCTACAGTACTAACGAATAAAACTTTACCATAATACATTAATATTATAATAATAAAGTATAAATTAACACAAAAGGTAAGCAGTGAGCATCTTACCTCCATAATCTGTAGATAAGGCGTCATATTTCTCTCCTCATCCTATCGCACCCGCAATACATCGCAACAACATTACAGAGGCAATTCAACATTTTTATTATTGCCTTACTATTGTCTTATGGCGCGACGCTGGAAGATAAAAATTGTGACACACTGCTGTGTGTTTCGGAGAATATTTTTTGTGAGAATTTTTTTATGCATATGGTGATTGAAAGTTTTACTGTGCAATTTCATTTTTATAAACACTAATTTACACCGTCGTCCTATGGAAGTGCATGCCAACAGTATAGTAAGCCGTTTCTTAATTAAAACGCGGTAACACTGCTACGCCGCTGCTACGCTGCTGCTACGCCTCTGCTACGCTGCTGCTAAGCCGCTGCAACGAAGCTTTATGAAAAACTGAAAGGCGATTCCGCTAATTAAATCATACAGTAATACAATTTCGATGCAGTCTCGATATGTTAAAACAGCAAAACGGTACTTGCATGAGCGTCAAAATAAACGTCAAACGCGTTTTGATTGGTCCAATCTCCAAAAACCAGGTTATGATATGAGGACGATTCATTTATAATTCATAGAATGCAAATTGAAAGTCCAAGTTAAATACGTTGGGGTTCAGATATTAGATATAATGTGTTGTTTGATGTTTTTAGAAAAGCTGGATTTACTTATTTACCGGCATTGATTATATAATATGGTATTCTTTACCAGTCAAACTTTCGGCGTGATAAAAGCAACATTTTGAAGGTATCAATACAGTAAGACAATGAAGAAGTAAGAAAATAATATAAATCACGATTAGATAAGTTGTTGTTTCTTGAAAAATATAATTATTTTGCCGTTCAAATAATTCGGTTACGGATATTAAACATTTTCAACACAATCTTTACTCTTTATTTATTAACTTGAATATGTTATGATAAGCTTAGTATATTTTTTACAATTCGCTGAACATGCGAGCCGTGTATTATCTCGGCCCGGCGAGATAGGTGCAGATTTATTCCGGTAATGTTAGTTGTTTCACCTCGGAATAATGCGCTGCCAGATTTATTGTGAGCCCCGCCGGCCGCCACGTTAGCGGGAGTATACTAGCTAATTTTTATAGGTCAACGACAATCGTTATTGTGGTAATTGTATAATGGTATTTTGAATGCAGGTAAATGTAATTGAATTGAATATAATTTCAGAAGTAATATGTACATTTTTCATATTAAAACTAACATTCACTGAAGCATTTCCTTTTAAAAATGCACACATTTTAACACCCTGAAACATTTCATGAAAAAGTGAAGAAAAAACGGTTTTTCTGAGATCATTACTTACAATAGAGACAGTTCACATATACTATATAGGCTAGATTATGTATTGAAAACACTTGTAACTCAAAGATAATTTAAAATAAAGGTGTATGATTTTAAATAAACGTGCCAAAATCTATCAAAAGGTACCCTTGGTACATATTACTAGTTCATTGGGCCGATACACGCTACCTATTTACATTTTACAATGCAAATTCCCTCGCCCATTAATCATTACATAAATTAATTTCACACAAAATCCTCTTCTAGTTTCTTAAAGTCACAATAAAGAGGATCCCGGGCCATAACTCATCCCGCGATTACTGATCTTTAATCCCCCCATTCCCCCCTCCTTAAAGTTAAGATTTACGAGCCAAGGTATTACCTCCCCGTGTACTCAATGAAAAAAGTTAGATATAGTACGGATAAAGGTTTTTGTCATTCTAATTTTGGTAGCCTTTTCTAACCTGTCAAGAAAGTATTTTTAAAAAACTTTAATGTATCATTTTAATGTAAAAACATAGCTATGGGAGTAGAACGTCTTCGAATTGGATGAGTAATTGAAGTTAGCAAGTCTTTTTTAAGTAGTTAAACATAGATTAACATTGTGAATTATTGTAAAAGTAATTTATTTTTTTGTAATTCTATGCATTTTAGGCATTAAAAACTTGGATCATGATTGGTCATATAGCAATTCGTGCCAGAAGAGAATAACAAAGGACAGGTCACCATATGCTATTCTCACAATATTAGTATAGTCTGGGAGAAAGACTCGTGAATAGGCCTGAAATATCCTAGACAAATGCATTAATCCTACTATTATTAAAAATAGGAAAGTTTGTGTGTATGGATTGATGGATGGATATTTGTTACCCTTTCACGGTAAAACTACTGATCAGATTTTGAAGAAATTTGGTTTGGTAGTAGTTTATCGTCTGGATATACAAATATACTATTTTTATCCTGAAAAAGTACAGCGTCCCCATGGGATACTGTTAGTTAGTTAGTCATATTATTAAAATCTTTTTGGCTAATTTATTGTTATGTTTCCTGAAATCTTTTCGACTGAAAGTTTTAAAGGCGAGGTTATCCATATTAACTGAAATATATGCATTGCGTAAGGCGCTAAGTGAGGGAATATTTATCGCCCAACTTTATTTAATATCAGCTGTTCGGGGGCGGGCTTCACTTAGCCACAGTAACCTGCTATACAAGTTTAGGAATTTGGATAATATGATTTAAGCGAGGAAAGATTCTCATTTCAGTTCGTAAAAGTTTATTAATGGTACCCATATAATAAATTATTATTTTTCTATTCGAGCGTATATTTAGTATACGAAAAAATTTGCGTTCGTCGTGTTACAAAATTCAATTTAAGGACTACTTATTTTATTAGTATAATAGGATTTACAATGTGTAATTGTGTTTTAGTCTTATTAGGCTACAGGGGTGTTTCACAATCTTCTTATAAGTGTCAGTCAGCTTATTCGCATATTTTGTCTCTGTCGCTCGATATAAAGTTGGCAGCAACAGCGTGTTGGCAGCGACAACTTATGCATAAAACTACTTATTATTGGAACAAAAAGCTATAATATAAGACGTAAATGATGATTTAATATGCATACTCAGAACTTAAACTCTGTAAAATATCCCAAACTCTTACAAAAGTGTAATTGAAAGATCGGAAACTCCCCAGCACATATTTCAACCCGCACGGATAATATAAAGATAGAGGACAGACTCGGATATAAAATATTGCCGCCTTTCATGAATCTTATTAAGATATCCTCCGAAAAGTGAGCGAGATAGCACTACACGCAATCCAAAATGTGTGAATGGGACGTAATGTGATACTTGGTTTATGTATATTAAAATAAAGCGGTTAAAGAGGTGTCTCCGCGGTATGAATTTATCGTCTCTATGAATATGATTTTCTTTTACAGTAATTCCGTATCCTTCAGCATAATCTTCCATTACTGTACAGTCAAATATACACGAGATTGTGTCAGGTAATTGTAAATGAACTATGAACTAGTTTAATCAATGTCGGTTATAAAATTCCAGACTAAAAAGGGCTCAAAAACTTTCGTGCGCTAAGGCAGTCTTTTATCGTATTGATATTTTATACACTATAATAATTATGCGCTTTAGCATCTTATTTAGTGGAATCCTTGAGTAAAAAGTAACTAAGGGTCAGTTCACACTGTGACGCAACGGGACACGGCGCTGAATTTTTAAGACAGCGATTCAAAATTGAACTTTATTCACTACACAAGAAGACACACGTTTGATTGCAGGAGCGGCGCCACGCTGCGCATCTAAATTCAAACTCTTTGCAATTGAACGTGTATCTTCTTGTGTAGTAAATAAAGTTCAATTTTAATCGTTATCTTAAAAATGCAACGCGTCGTCACGTCGTGTCGCGCTGACGCTAAAGTAGAATATAATATCTAACATACAGCGGAACAGATATGAGGCCATAATTCAAAGTTCTTTCAAAGTGCAGCTACCAGCGCTCACATGCAAACGTGTTCGGGTACACCCGATAATAAACTTGTGCCCACAGCTAATAAATTTACGTGGAACATTCGAGATATGGGATTTTTGCTGAACAACATACGTGTTGTTTCTTTAGAATTAATTAGCTCAATTAAATTTAGGCTGATTTTAGAGTCACGTTGACCGTTCGCTAATCGTCAGCGCTGATATCGAAATACATGAAATGTCCGCGCGTTATTCAACGAATTTCATATAATTTGGCCTGTCGGCGCTAATGGTCAGCTTGACACTAAAAATAGCCTTAAGTAGGTACTTTTTAGCTTCTTAAATAGTATAATATAATAGTCTGATTGGGATCAGACTTAGAAATATTAGATTATTACATTAATTGGAAAATAATTATCACTTTCAATGCTAGATATAAATATACCTCATGCAGGGATATTTTTGATGTATACAGTAAATCTGCCTACCAGTAAGGACTGGTAAACTAAAACTGTTGAAACTTTTGCTTAACTAAACCACAAAATGTAATTTTATTTTATTTTATGTATTTATTTATTTTACAATTTATGTACACACAATAAATAGGTTAAAAAACATAATTTAAAAATAAAACATTCTGTACAAAGGTACATCTTATTCCAAAATGTAATGTCTTCCAGAAGACCTATGTATATGGTATGGTAAAGGAATAGGTTGACTAATGAAAAGCGAAAATTAGCGTGTACTCTTACAACTTTAAAATAACTACTTAATATACATACAATAAAAATAAATAAATAAATACATATTAATAGTATTATATATTATTACGTAGGTAATTTTATCCGAGCATTTTAAATCACCCACCTTCACTTCAAAATCTCACAAGACATCATCATTTTTATCCTCCGTTGTGTCTTATCATTCAATTTAGCCGGGGTGGGGGGTGGGGGGGTGGTGGTAAAAATTACCCCATCCCGGTTATCCCCACATAAATTACAGATACGGCGCGAGTGTTTTTGTAATTACCATATAAATAATAATTCCGCGTAGATTACCACGTGATGCATGGCGTGCGGCGTCTTCCCTACACAGTACACACGCCAAATTGAAGTTTCGCAAGAATTTATAACCTTTATTAATATACGGCTTATTACACTTTTCAAAAATCGGAAGTTTATTATCTTTTAAAAAATGTATGACTTGTTAAATTCTTTGTAAAATTGAACTCTCTTTTAGTTTTCAATAGTTGTTTGTGTATGATTTATAAAATAACAAAATCTAAATATTAATATTGAAAATCACGTGTCTTACAAAATGTAACTTATTACGTCTACTAATATAAATGTAACAGTTTGTGAGGATAGATACATGGATTTTTGTTACTCTTTCACGCAAAACTACTGAACGGATTTTGATAAAATAGATTTTGGTATGGTAGGAGTTTAATCTCTGGATTAACACATAGCTACTTTTTATGCCGAAAAAGGACAGTGTTGCCGTGGGATACTGTATATACGCGGGCGAAGCTGCGGGAAAAAGCAAGTAATGCATAAGTGTGAGATGAAAATACCATATTAAATTCGCACAGATTCAAATTTATATTTTTGTGTGAATTGAAATTATTAATTAATGTGATTTTTTTTATTCCTCCTACGTTTACCATCATCTTAATCCATAAGCTCTCGTGGATTTTGATAACATTCTAATTAAAAGTTTCCCCATCTTAAAACGCGACATACATATTCATACAATAACAAACATCTAAGATAGAAGCGCAACACACCCCCTTCGACAGCCGCGGTGCGTAAGCATTACACCCGATTCTTTAGGGTTAGTTTGTTAATATTAGAAGTGAATAATAGGCTGGCATTGTCGATTTCGACACAAGCCTTAAAAAAAAAAGTTAATAATAGTTGCTTTATTTATAGTTTTGATATTCATTTTGCAACGATAACAGCGGTATCACTTCAACATTTTTTTTGCCATACAAAATGTTGAACAAAGCACAGCACATACAATTTGTAAATATATAGGTATCAATTATAATTTAGTTTTAATTATTGTTAGTCGGGGTAAGATAGTCCATGGATAGAGACTGATAGCTTGCTATAAAAATGCTGCATTCCTTAGACGGTGTAAAGTACACCTAATAACTAAACACAGACAACATTAATACTGTGTGATTGACTTTACTTTTTTTTATAATTGTCTATGCTACTTAATTTTTTGCCTCTCTTAAATCTGGTGTGTAATGTGTTACCTTCGTAAAAACTCATAAGTAATTGAACTTGTTTAATTACAACAATACTTATCCTGTACGTATTGGAAGTTCTGTTTTTCTTCATAGCACACCATCATTACGTCGTCACACACTATAATAAGCTCTAAACTTTTTATGTTAATGTCATTTTGTAAAGTGTTTAGGAGAGTTAGGGATATGATATTTTGGATCTGGATACGGATACGGATATATTGAAAGAATTAAATTGGTTTCGATTAAGGATATTAAATAATTTGGGATTTTGGTTACGGGTATTAAGTTTATGACGAATGTAAGCAAAATGCAAATAGGTTTAGGTAATCATTTAGCCCAAAAAGCTATTGAGGCGACACGGCCGGCAAATTAAATAAACATGTCTATTATACTACTACGTATTACGGTTACGGTTAGTTTTTATTTCGAATATTCGATAGTTTCGGAGCTCCACCACCCCTGATATTCAATACATATCCTCTAATATACTAAACATAGTTTATGTTTACTGTATTATTTGGGGTACACAAATTACGATTCTCATTCCAAATTTAGTAGGGTCTACTACTGAATTCTTACAGAGCGCCTACTCCTACAATAAGACAATACACGCTCTAATGAGTCGTTATTTATGATTCATAAGCCGAAGCACAATAAATCGGGCACCACATGCGCGTAAGCCGGGAATTAGCGGAATATGACGCGCGCACTGATTACTCCAGTATTTATTACCGTACGTGAGCCTGTTCCTCAAGATATGTTGTACCTATTGGGCTGGGACTATATGATCCGGAATTCGGAAGGCCGGTGAAAACTCAAAGCATTGAAAATAGAACTCTGCGCTAATACAATAGAGCTGAAAATCGAACACACAAGTATAAAGTAGTATAAATGTGAAAGGATGGATCCATCCATGTATGGATGGATGGATGTTTGTTACTCCTTCACGCAAAAACTACTGGACAGATTTTGATGAAATTTGGTATAAGTAATTTAGGCTCCGGATTAAAACATTCTTTTTATTCCGAAAAAGTGCAGTGTTTCCGTCGGACGCTTTATTTACGCAAGCGGAGCCGCGGGTAGAAGCCCCGTAATGTCGGCTGCCAAAGTGTCATATGTTATGACAGTTTGGTACCCGACATTTCCATTGTCAACTCTAATGGATTAGTGTTTTCAGTGCTCTGAATTTCCCCGAGCCCACCGGATTCTGGATAATTTAGTCCCGGCCTTACTATACGTTCTCTAAGACCCGGTTCTGCAGATACATATTTTATCGAAAAAGATTCAAGTTAATAACCTAAAAGAAAAATCAAATTTAACTCACTGGAAACCTCATGTGAGCCTGTGCCAACCGTTATATTGGTGAAGATGTGAAAACATATTTTGTCAAGTTTTTCTAAATTCCTAACTTCACTTTTTTGTAACAAGATAGGAAAATAATATTTTGTCAATTCAAAGAGATTGAAATAAAAACATTGAGATTGTTTTTTTTAATTATTGTCAATAGCTTTTAAAATGATTTCTCATGTGCCAAGCCCTTCTTCTTCATTCTTCACTTCATTTCAAAAACTGTAGGAAGTCCAACATATCTTATTTTATAATAAGAAAAATTCTATTCAGTTTACTTGCAACAGCACGTTGCAAAGTTCGTAAAAAAAACTTCAGAAGACAATAATTATGTAGAGAGGTATATTCATTATAACGTTTTAAAGAAACTTTGGGCATAATATGTCTTACTGCATAAGGAAGGAGAAGAAAACTTTAATCCGATAAAAATCTACTAAGTATGAATTAGTCTACTGCACTGTGAGAAGGTCAATGACCTCAGAGCTAAACATAATTAATAAGTATTGAGCACGGAACATTCTTCCACATACGCGGCGCAGATAATAAGAAATTATGAAGTTTTAACAAGTTGGCGAAATAAATCTCGTAGCGTCGTAGCTCGTAGCGGTTATCTACGCCGCCTACGCCGTAGCGCCACAGTGTTGCCAGTGTGCAATATTCAATCCGATTTTATTTATGTGATTAATATTATTACTATTTGAGTATAGTAAGCAATGAATAGTTTATTTCTTACTAAAATTGACAATTCAATATTTAAAAATTATATGAACTTTTAAAGATTTATTTTTCTTTAAACTTTGAAGAAATTTTAGAGAAGTTTAGACATTTAGAAATTTCAACAAATTAAATATCACTATTCAAAAGTTCTTTAAAAGTGTAAAAGTCAGGTATCAGTCATATCATGGAGAATATGATCAGTCATGTCATAGGATCAGTCAGATCAGAATATTTTTTTGTAGTTTAGTCGGTCATAATTGCTTATTTTTATGTAGTCTGTAGTCTTATCTAACTACTTGGTGATATCCGGACGTTACAGTGAACGAATGATATTGCATTAAATCGGATTAATTTTACCAAAAAAGTGGAAAAACATAAACACAAGATATGGCAACACGCACGCAAATGTGTGTTGAGTAAAGAATGTAAAGTTGGCGCGATAAATTAATTGGCTTCAGTCGCTACAGGCGCGGGATTCCTCAAGTTCGGCTATTAATAAAGCGAGCGACAAACAACCTTATTAATTAACTAATTTATACCCCGGCTACACTCGTCTTATGACATGAAACGTACGATAAGTCATTTTTTTTATTAGCACCTATACTATTGTTTTTACAAAAAAATTGAGCAGTCTACAGAGGATGAAGTCGAAAATAATATACGATATGTTTGTCACGGGAGACAAGCATTTTTGATGAAGATGAAGAAGGCTTACCCTCACCGTAATAATTCCTAAAGCGCCTGATATTTTGTATATGAAACTTTGCTCTGAAAAATAATTCAGGCGTCCATAAAAAAGAATGATTATTTCTCCCGTCCCTAATTTGATTGGCAATAGAAAAAAAATACTGTATAATGGAGCTATGACAAAGTATATTTTAGTAGAAAAAACAAATGCGGATACAACTTGGTATCGAAGCAAAAAAAAATAAAGTGTGAAAAGTGAAAAAATATATAGTAATAAAGTACATGAAATGCGCGTCTGACTGGTGTATCTAACAAGGTATATAACAAGTTTACAAGGCTTCGCAATTGATGTTATAAAATAATTTTATGAATAGTTGACTCTAAAAAATTCCGGTCTTCCCAATTATTTTACTCAAAGACTAAGTGGAATGGGCACAAGGAAGGATTACCCTTAGATTTGGAATACAAGACGCCATCGACTTACGGGCGTAGCTTAGTGACGTCCTATTTTGAGGATTTCTATAACACGGTGAGACGGATGGACTGCGGAGTCTTACTCACAACAAGTCACACCCTTTGGATACAGAACCAAAAAAATGTATTTGAAAATGACATCTCTCAATCGTATCCGCGTAAAGCAATAACTATTCCCTTAACGCCATCAAAACACATTCAACAGTACCGGGAAAAGTTTTAAATACCAATTGATGCTAATTTCTCAATAAATGACCTAATAAATTCACATAGGGGCTCACTACGGCTTTAAATTCAGTAACTCAATGGAAGTTATATTTTATTCGCTAATTACTCAAATTATTTATCGTTTTGTAAGCTCTGCTTATATTGGCGATCCTTTAGTGAATTAGTAAGATACGGAAGTTGAATAATATAAAGACTCGCTATTGAGTATTCGACGACCTCTATGGCTCAGTGGTTAGTGCGTTGGCGCTCAAGCCGCAGGTCGCGGGTTCGAATCCCGCCAAAGGAACAAAAAGTTATGGATGTGTATAAAATATAATAAAATCTTTAATATATGTATAGTATATTAAAAGTAGTACCTGGGTAATAACCAAGCTTTGCTCGGAGTTCTGATGAATTTAGAAATATAAAAGAATTACAAAAATATATATTATCTGATCAAGATTCGAACCCACCACATTATAAATTTTCGAATACAGCAAAAACTATACATACGCGTGCAAAACTGCCAATCGAATTGACATAATAGAGTCGAAATTATTGACATGTTGTTGCACGACGAAAGAAAAAACATATCTTATTAATTATATCTTAAAAATCAGTTTCTCAGTGATAACACCTTGCTAGATCGATTTTTCTCCCCCAATTCTCCTGCATACTAAATGTCATGGTAATACTTGCAGAGAGAAACGAGAAACCTATTATACATTATTATATACAAGATTGTAGCGATCAAAGTATAAGATTGAATATGCTTCCCGTTATCACATATGTTACCTGTAATATAAGTTCTTCGATTATTTACCACAGAACAGAAATGCGAAATTCTGACATACTACTTACAGTTCCATCGCATTGCTGACGGGCGTCAAACATTTAAAACTATAATTGTATAAGAGACCGGTTTATACACGCGGATGGAGCTGCGTGCGAAACCTAATTTATCATGAAAATCAAATTCAAGCACATATATTTAATTTAGCTATGTTTAAAAAAGTTACTTAACCTTAACACATTATAGACACTTCAAACTATAAGCAAAGTGTCACAAAGCCAAAGTAAAGTAACTTTTAAAGTACATTGGCCGTCTCCACCGGCTAAAGCTAAGCACGTGGCGGGGGCGGGCTCATCCCCCACCTGTAGATCTGGCTGATCCGCCCCTCAGCCGGATCACCGATATCGCCCCTAACCCGCCCACCCCTAGCTACGCCTCTGATTTTTTCACACGTAATCCTAAGCCAACCAGAAGGCTGCTATAATGGATCAATGAAATGATTATTACGTATAAGGGTTTACGTTTTTGACTTGAAGATAATCTTTGCATTTTAAAGTAAAGGGATTTGATACAGATCAAATCCGTAGATCTACTAGAACAGTATAGTTAACCATAGTACAAGTTTGCTATATTAAGTATTAGATTAATCCTTATGATGTGTAATTATTGAAAGTGACAACCTACGTTCTATTCTGGTGAGGGAGAAGTTATAGACCATATTTAGATTGTAGATTGTACAATGTATATTATCCTCGAAACCCTTTATTACTTTCTGGGGCGAAGACTTTGACCTAAATACTAACCCCCTTACTGATAAAAAGATTTACACAACGGATAATTTTAAAAAAGTTGCTGTCTTTGTCTGATGCGTTAGAAAAGTCACATAACAGAGTAAGAGATAAGTAATATTAATTTTTGTAATATCAATACGTGAAACTTTCAGCAGAATTGTGCAACCGAAGGAGTATGAAATTTGGCCGGTAAATTAAAGTTTATGTGGAGGAAGGTGTGCAAAAGCTAATACTTTTAAAATAATGCTTAAACATAGATAAAATAAAAAAAAGTAACAACATTAATCACAATAACACTGCCGTACGTTTGATGGACAACATTTTTTACACGTTGACGTTTGACAATCTGTCACAAAAATTTAAAATATTTTTTGACGTTATAATGTCTTATAAGTCGATGAGCGCCGGCTGCACGCATGAAAAATTGTCACGTTCCGCCTAATTGTCACGTTCCGCCTGAGCCGAGCGTCCAAGCGAGAGCGCGGAACAAGCGATAGAGAGCCACGATCGGCCTAAGCGTTCGGCATGTGATGACGCTATCACGTAAAGTTATCGTCCGTAAACCGACAACCGACCGTTAACAGTCAACCATCTTTTTTTATTATGTAAGAGGCAAAGAAACCTTATAGTGTTCAAACTTAAATATTAAATGATTTATTATGGGCAATATTTGACCACAGGGCTACGTCTAGTACGTATAAAGACTTTTATTCATTTATTTATTAAGCAAGACAACAAAAAAATCCTTTTTTAGTTTGTAGTCATCATCAGAAGCCCTACAGGGGCTTATATGTACTTCACAATACATGCATACTTGCACTCAAGCATAACCCTTTCGTGGAACTTATTAAATTGACCTTTGATTCTGAAAGGGGCTAGTCTTACCGTAGTCTAAGTTCAACCGACGACAACTAAACTCTTAATTGGCTCAATCGAATTACAAAACGGGGAATCGAACCCCCATCTGCACTTACAGATCCTTTTACCGGTTTAGTGAGCCCTTCGAGACATTGGCAATTAGGAGATATGAGACTATTAAGTTGATTCAATATTGGTAAGATGCGCTTAGATAATACAAATTGAACTATAGAGTTTTTAACTACTTTGGGGAAGCGTCGGTCGAAGAAGTGTTTGACCATAACGTTAGAATGGCCATACGAGACGGGCAAAAAACAATAGTAAACAACATTATTGAAAGGGTGAGGGAACGCACGAACGGTTTTAATTTACTGAAACCGTGCTGGGCTTAGTATACAATTATAGATATAAAATAATTGTAGGAATGTTATAAAAATCTTAAGCATAACCTGTTATATTAATATTGCCTATTGGGTATGATGAAAAAAAAAAATTGCATTAATGAATAGTACTCTTAAATATGAGTAGCTTCTGAGAAGAAACAGTATATGAAAAGTCAATATTTTCAAGATACAGACAGTGATGTGTAAACAAAATTTCACAAGTCTCGTGAAAACGCTCCATACAAAGGTCGTACCTAGCTGTGACGTCACGCCTAGGTTAAAGTGTATGAAGTACAAGACGGCAGGAACATATTTGTAAATATCTCCGATATTTGTGCGTTTAAGTTCATACTTACCATATCGAATGATTTTGTATATGATATAAGTAAACTAATGATGTAGGTTTTGTTTACTAATTTACCAAAAAAAAATTTGTTTTTTACATTTATCAAGTAGTGATGCCTCAATATATCTGAGTATATTAATAAAACTAAAAAGTTTAGATGTAGTCATCATCCCTATTGTCATATCTGGGTAAAAAGGATACGGGCATTGTGCCTGTAGTTTATTTTTATTGAATAAAACAAAATACTTTGGAGACCGAACACTAAATAAAAGGATAAAATATCTATTAAATAGCTTGCCCAATAATATCCGAGATGAGACCAAAACAAAAGCGTTAAAAAAACATGACCTTATTCTACGTCCCTCGCCACCTAAAAATATTATTCGCTTTATAAATTTATTATATATATTCGCTTTATTTGTTATTACAATATTTAAATTTGGTTTTATTTTAATGTTGTACACCTCGTTATAAACAAATATTTTTATTCTGTTTTTATATTAAGTTTGTAATAATCTACAATTGATCCTACAGAATATATTTTATGATTAATATCAAGTTCTCTAAAATTGTTAATAAATAAAACAATAAATATTGACAGTGGCTACCTACAATAAGCCACAATGGTGGACTAGCGGAGCAAGTAGCAGGGATGAGTGATGATGATGATGATGATAATCGCGTGATAGGTCAAATAATGTAATCAGAATCAGAAGAATGCCTTGAAACATTAACGATATACTTAGTAGCAGAATACGAAATGACTTTTGGGAAGATGTCCTTGTATTCTAACCCCCTTACTAATAAAAATATTTACACAACGGATATCTTATACAACGTTGCGTCAAGTGACTTTTCTAACGTACCAGACAAAGACAGCAACGTTGTACAAGTTATCCATTGTGTAAAAAAAATTGTTAGTCAGTCGATAAATGAGTAGCATTAAAATTTGGGCAATTTAACTTGTACTTAACGGATACAGCTAATTAAGTATCCGTTAGAGGCCAACCTAAATATGTTCAGGCCACAATTTACTTGGTTCGAGTAGTGGTATACTGGTGACCTTAACTATGTAGTAACTTGGCCTCAACTATATTGAGTCCGGCAAGACGCTTCGGCACTTTGCCGGCGATGCTCCTAAATGAACTACGAGCCCAGTTCTGAGGGGTCTTGAACTATGATTAAGTTCATGACTGAATCCTACTACTATAATAAATGTGAAAGTTTGTGAGGATGGACGGATGGATTGACGGATGTTTGTTACTCTTTCGCGCAAAAACTACTGGACGGATTTTGATGAAATTTGATAAGGTAGTAGTTTAGGCTGTGGATTAGAACATAGGTTGCTTTAGATCCGGAAAAAGTACAGTATTCCCGATACTTTATTTACGCGGGTGGAGCCGCGGGAAAAGGTTAGTATTATAAATAGTTCAAAAGTGAAAATTTGAAATGGATTCCAATCTGATAGGACCTTAAACCTTAATATATATTTATCGCTGATATACCCGCGGTTTATTAGTATCTTATCTCATAAATGTTAATCATATGCTTAAGGTTTCAACAAAATTAAATAAATATAGAAAGTAATAACTGAAAATATACTTCTGTTCCTAATATTGTGTTTTGTATTTTATTAATTACGACGATTAATTGTGACGCTATTCGATTCGTAATATTATGTCGAATCGCTTAAAGACATCGCTTTACTTCAGAAAACATGCTTTGCAATCGAAAATAATTTAACCTGTATTTACATTAAATCTCTGATTAACTAAACGACGGTTATGTAAAATTGTACTACCGTGTCTTCTTGGTCATCGTACGTCAAATATCTTTAGAGGCATTACTGAATGCACTAATGCTTCCACTACACAGCGGAAAACTGTTAAGGGGCTGGTTAGGGGCTTTCTAAGACACTGATATTATTAGTGCATTGTCCCTCTTCGTCCTATGACAAACTTAGTTTGCTTCTACGTAATTAACAGGCAAATTTCACCCTTATTGATGTCAAAATAAAGGCAAAGGTAACTTTTAGCCGGGTTAGTTCCCGAACCGGTGGTAGCATCACGTAGGGACAATTCCGTGATTAACCTATATGAAAATATATATTTTTTGATAATATTAAATTTTACCATAGCACAAAACAAAGTGCTACAAATACTTTGTATGCTCAGTACTTTTAAATCACGAAACATCACGTGTTGTAGGGATCTCCTACATCTTATTTAATATTTACATATTATTTTACACACAATTTTATTTATACTCCTATTTACAAACTCAAAAATTAAACTTATTTACTTCATTTAAAAGTATTTATTATATACATATATTTATAAAACTCTGACAAGGCATCAGGTGCCCAGTCAGCTCATTTAAAATATTATAATTAAATAGATGTTTACGCTAAAGCGCATGGGAGACTCGCGCGCCGACCGGTTTTCTATGGTATAGCGAGTACCTACGCGGTATGAAGATATCGCTGCGCGCCGCGCGGCCGCTCGCCAGTTGGATTTCTGGATTGATAGGCGAAACTAGTGACGCTCGTGCGCCGAAATTTAAGTTCGCGACCTCGATATCGTGGTCAGCTGTTTTGTATTTTTTATGTACTTTAGTTGCTGCGGACTCTCACACTCTCCTTCCATTTAAATATAGGTTTTTGTGGTGTAATTGTGAAACAATATTGTGACCCGTGAATATAAGATTCAGACCTGATCTTTTGGTTATTCTAACTAACTTTCTATTATACTCATCACCTACCAATTACACATAACCCTATAAGTGGTGACCCCGCGAACACAAAATGAGTGAAAGTAGCAGTGACTCGGCGGCGACCGCGTGCTCGCAGAAAGGCGGCGTTACCGTGCGCCGTAAAAAGCACGTGGCCACAACATCTTCCCCCAGCAACGTTTTGAAGGTGCAACCGTTTTCTCCAGAGGAACCCGAAATATGGTTTGCGCTACTTGAAGGTCAGTTTGACGTTTTTAATATTACGAGTGATACAAAAAGGTACACGAGCGTTATCAATAACCTCGACATTGTACACTCAAAAGCAGTGAAGGATATCATACTAAATCCTCCGGCTTTTAACAAATATGAGCGAATAAAGGCCGAGCTCGTCAAACGACTATCTGCGTCGAAGGAGACCAAGGTTCGCCAGCTCCTGACCCATGAACAACTAGGTGACAGGAAGCCTTCACAATTTCTTCGCCACCTTCAAGACCTGGCCGGCCCGACCGTTCCTGAAGATTTAATACAGTCGATCTGGACCAGCCGTCTGCCTCATCACCTGCAGACAGTGCTAGCCTCCCAGACCGGCCAGTCCTTGGAACAACTCGCCGACCTCGCCGACAGGATCCAGGGGATTGCCACCCCCCACACCGCAGGAGTTTCTTTTTTATCGAACGCGGCACAGCAGACGTGTGAGATTGCCGAGCTGAAGAGGATGGTGGAACGGCTCACGCTAGAGCTTGAAAGGCACACACGCTCAGCTCAATGTTCCAGCATCAGATCCAGACCCAGGAGGCGCTCATCTTCGCGCCCTCGCTTCAGATCCGATTCCAGCTACCGCCGGCATCCCCTCTGCTGGTACCACATGAAGTACGGAACCCAGGCCCGTAGCTGCATCAAACCGTGCGACTTCAACAAGAAGTCGGGAAACCCCGCGAGCAGTCACTGATGACGACTGGTGATTGCTGCGCTGCTTCAGGTCGTCTCTTTGTCACTGACCGCACCACCAGGCTACAATTTCTAGTAGACACCGGCAGTGACCTCTGCGTTTACCCCCGTTCCGCGCTTCGCCAACGCCGAACCAAGACGGACTTTCAGCTAAGTGCAGCTAATGGTAGTGCTATAGAGACTTATGGTTTTTTAGATCTTAGTTTAGATTTAGGCTTAAGACGTAGTTTTCCTTGGCGTTTTACAGTAGCTAATGTAACTAAGCCAATATTGGGAGTAGATTTCCTAAGTAATTATAATTTAATTGTAGATTGTAAAAATCAAAAACTTTTAGATAGTACTACTACATTATGTACCAATGCTCGTGTTGCTAAGTCTGTGAATAGTATTATTCATTCAATTAAGGTTTCGATGGGCGACACTAGGTATCACGCTATTCTTGCTAGATATCCTGAAATCACCCGCCCTTCAGGCACTTTGCGCACTCAAAAGCACAACACCGTACACTATATTCGCACTACACCTGGCCCACCTATTTTTTGTAATCCACGTAGATTAGCTCCAGATAAGCTCAAATTTGCAAAGCAAGAATTCCAGCTTATGCTTAATAGCGGTACAGCCCGTCCATCTGACAGTCCCTGGGCTTCACCTTTACACCTTGCCCCTAAAAAGGATAACGGCTGGCGTCCTTGCGGCGATTACAGGTTACTTAACGCCCGCACTATTCCAGACCGCTATCCTATACGGCATATCCACGACTTTGCTCATTCCATTGCAGGTTGTAAGGTTTTCTCGACCATTGATCTAGTGAAGGCATATAACCAGATTCCGGTCTTCGAAGACGACATCCAGAAGACAGCCATTACCACACCTTTCGGTTTGTATGAATTCCCTTTCATGACCTTTGGGTTGAGGAACGCTGGCCAGACCTTCCAACGTTTTGTTGACGAGATGACCAGAGGCTTGGATTTCTGCTACGCCTACCTTGACGACTTCCTAGTTTTCTCCAAGACCCCAGAAGACCACGAGACCCACCTGGAACTGCTGTTCAGCCGCATGAAGGAGTACGGCATCCTTGTGAACACATCCAAGTGTGTCTTTGGAGTCCGTCAGGTGACCTTTCTAGGCTACAGCATTTCCGAAACCGGTACCAAGCCCCTGGAGTCCAAAGTCCAGGCCATAAAGGACTTCCCTGCGCCGACAAATGTTCGACAGCTTCGTAGGTTCCTGGGCATGGTAAATTTTTACCGGCGTTTTATTCCTAATGCCGCACTGACACAGGCACCTCTGAATTCCCTTCTCACAGGCTCCGTGAAGGCGTCACATCCAGTCAAGCTGACTGGCGATACTCTGACGGCTTTTGAGCAGTGTAAGGAAAGTTTATTAAATGCTGCATTACTCGCGCATCCCGACAGTGAAGCCAAGCTCGCTCTGGTAACAGATGCGTCCGACTTGGCCTTGGGAGCAGTACTGCAGCAGTGGAAAGACGACCAATGGCAACCACTCGCTTTCTTTTCTCGTAAATTGAGCCATTCACAGCAAAAGTACTCACCGTACGATCGCGAGCTGCTGGCCATTTACGAGAGCATAAAGTATTTTCGCCATATGTTGGAGGCCAGACACTTCGTGGTTTACACTGATCACAAGCTGATCAGTTACGCTTTTCATGAGAGAAAAGCCAACTGCTCGCCTCGACAGTTTCGCCACCTCGATTACATATCGCAGTTCACAACCGACATCAGACACATTTCCGGCAAAGATAATGTCGTTGCCGACACATTGTCACGTGTCGATGAACTATCGATAGGTATCGATTACAACCAATTGGCTTCATCACAGGCTGTGGACGAGGAGTTGGCACAACTACTCCGCGGCGAATCATCGCTCCGCATGGAGAATTTGCCCGTCCCCAATTCCAACGTCAAAGTTTATTGTGACGTCAGCACCCCAACCCCCAGGCCTTTCGTGACGAAACCATTGCGGAAGCAACTCTTCGACAGTCTTCATAACCTCAGCCACCCAGGTGCCAACGCTACTGCCAGGCTAGTAGCTGAGCGTTTTGTATGGCCCGGTGTGCGCAAAGATTGTCGAGAGTGGTCTCGAAAGTGTCTAGCATGCCAACGTGCAAAGGTAAGTCGCCACGTGTCGTCCCCTCTTGGCACGTTCAACTTACCTCGGGCACGTTTCGCATTTGTACATGTAGACATAGTAGGTCCCCTTCCTCCATCACAAGGCTATCGATACTGCACAACTGTTGTGGATCGTTTCACGCGTTGGCCTGAAGTCATCCCTATGGCCGACATGACCGCCGAAACCGTGGGCAAGGCATTAATATCGTGGATATCCAGATTTGGATGTCCATCTGATATTGTCACTGATCGTGGTCGGCAGTTTGAATCCACACTTTTCCAATACCTTGGAAAAATGATCGGATTCAAACATCGCCGTACGACCGCATATCACCCCGCGTGTAACGGTCTCGTGGAACGATTCCACCGACAGTTGAAAGCGGCCATCATGTGTCATGCCGATTGTAACTGGATCGACACACTGCCCCTTGTGCTTCTTGGTATCCGAAGCGCCTTCAAGGATGACCTACAGGCTTCGTCAGCCGAACTGGTTTATGGTGAACCCCTACGCCTACCTGGCGAATTTTTCCATGCGACGATTCCTGGCTCGAGTGATATCACTGATTTCACCACTCGCTTACGCCATTTCGTCACGAAGTTGCAACCATCACCTGCAGCGCGTCACACCAAAGATAATATCTTTATCTTTAGGGATTTAAATACGTCGAGCCACGTATTTCTAAGGGACGACACTGTACGAGGCGCTTTACAGCCTCCCTACTCCGGTCCCCATGAGGTCCTCGACCGTAACGACAAGACTTTCAAAATCCTTGTCAAAGGAAAGCCGATGACAGTATCTGTAGACCGCCTAAAGCCGGCCTACGTATTATCTGAGCCTTTCCCTATACCAACCCCTAACCCACATACAAATCCTAATCTACTTCCTACCCCCATACCACCTTCTGTTTCTATCCCTAATCCTGTGCCTATTTCTAGTACCGTTCCTGATACTACCCAGGATTATAATATTAAAAAAACTAGGTCGGGACGTGTTGTAAAATTCCCTGACTACTATCGCCCGTAGACTCGGTCTCTGGGGGGGAGTAATGTAGGGATCTCCTACATCTTATTTAATATTTACATATTATTTTACACACAATTTTATTTATACTCCTATTTACAAACTCAAAAATTAAACTTATTTACTTCATTTAAAAGTATTTATTATATACATATATTTATAAAACTCTGACAAGGCATCAGGTGCCCAGTCAGCTCATTTAAAATATTATAATTAAATAGATGTTTACGCTAAAGCGCATGGGAGACTCGCGCGCCGACCGGTTTTCTATGGTATAGCGAGTACCTACGCGGTATGAAGATATCGCTGCGCGCCGCGCGGCCGCTCGCCAGTTGGATTTCTGGATTGATAGGCGAAACTAGTGACGCTCGTGCGCCGAAATTTAAGTTCGCGACCTCGATATCGTGGTCAGCTGTTTTGTATTTTTTATGTACTTTAGTTGCTGCGGACTCTCACACTCTCCTTCCATTTAAATATAGGTTTTTGTGGTGTAATTGTGAAACAATATTGTGACCCGTGAATATAAGATTCAGACCTGATCTTTTGGTTATTCTAACTAACTTTCTATTATACTCATCACCTACCAATTACACATAACCCTATACGTGTCATCTATTAATATGATATTCATTGCCAATTTAATATCCTTAAAAATATATATAGAAATGTTGTATCGTAAATAGAGCTTTAAATATTATGGCTCTATAAAGTCTTGGCTCCTAATTGCAGATGGACTAGAGCCAATTAAGATCTTGGAAACAGATCAAATAATACTACTTTTAAGGCCTTTATCGTATTAATGCACAACTAGAATAAAATAATAGGTCTTTACCTATGAAATTGCCGTTCTGCAGTACTGGCCATTTCAAAACAAAATAATTTTTGTTTGGCTAAGAATTCTAATTTCAAATTAATTTTATTTTACAAACATGGAATTCTTTTTTCAAAAGTAGTCATTTGTTTATTGATTAGTGTTACATTTTCATCGCATTTAAATATTTTTCGTCATCATGGATACGTTCAAAATTCGAGTAATGATGGAATATGAGTACCGTCGTGGCAGCAACGCGGCACAATCGGCACGCAACATCAACGACGTTTACGGAGCTAACACTACAAACCAACGCACCACCTGTTATTGGATTGCTCGCTTCCGTTCTGGAAATTTCGACCTAAAAAATGAACCTCGCGGTCGTCCGAAGACTTTGGTCGACAATGACGAATTAAAGGCGATTGTGGAAGCTGATGATACACAATCTACGGCTGAATTAGCAGCAGCTTTCGACGTTAGCGTCAAAACAATATTGGTCCATTTGCGTCAAATTGGAAAGGAAAAAAAGCTTGACAAATGGGTGCTCCACGAACTCAATGATCGCCAGCGCGAAGTACACGTCGAGACGTGCCTTGCACTGCTCAACAGACACACAAATGAAGGAATTTGGAACCGCATTGTTACCTGCGATGAAAAATGGATTCTGTTTGATAACCGCAAGCGCTCAGCATGTTGGTTGGATCCTGGTTCAGCACCTAAACAATGCCCTAAACGAAAACTTACCCCTAGAAAAGTGATAGTCACTGTTTGGTGGTCTAGCGCCCTTGTGATTCATCACAGCTTCTTACCAAACGGGGTGAGCATTACTGCAGATGTGTACTGTGAAGAACTGAACACAATGATGGAGAAGCTGGCACATCTCCAACCAGCATTGGTCAATCGCTCGTCTCCGCTGCTCCTGCACGACAACGCGCGACCTCATACTGCACAGCTGACGGTCTCCAAGTTGCAAGAACTGGGGTTAGAAGCTCTCCGTCATCAACCCTACTCACCAGACCTTGCGCCTACAGACTACTACTTTTTCCAGAATTTGGATAACTTCTTGGCAAGAAAAAAATTCAATACCCGAGAGGCAGTAAAAAATGCCTTTGAAGAATTTGTTGCCTCCCGTACAGCTGATTTCTTTAAGAAGGCAAAGATGCATTGATGCAGGGGTGATTACTTCGATTAATACAAATAAAAAATACATGAAAAAAATTCGTTTAAATTTTTTCATACAAAACGGCAATTTCATAGGTAAAGACCTATTAATAAACAATACAATAATTATTATGTTAGGTACAATAAGGTGAGATCCGAGATAGTGCAAAGGATTATACATATACAATCCAGAACATACAAGACAAAAGTAATAAAATCTTATACTTTAAACGAGACAATCTTGTATATATGTAATCGGAATATCGGAAACGGCTGTAAGTAGTTCCATGAAACTAAAAAAGAAAAAAAGTATGCAGGGAGTTTTGTGGGAGAAAAATCGATCTAGCTAGGTCTTATCCCTGGAGTAACTGCGCATTTTAAAGTTATATGTTTTTGTCTGTCGTCGTGCAACAGTATATCAATAATTTCGTCTCTATTATGTCAGTCTGATTGGCAGTTTAGTTGCCTATGTATAATTTTTGCTTTGATCGAAAATTGGAAATGTGGTGGGTTCGAATCTCGGTCAGATAAAAATTTTCGTGACTCTTTTTTTTATTAATCAGGGCTCCGAGTACAGATCGGTTACCCGGAACTCATAATTAAGACAATAGAAATAAATAAAACGCGATAAAAACATAAAGCGGCCGATTAATTGGGTGCGATGTTAAGAGCTTTATGTACGGCGAATCGATGGCTCGGCGCAGGCTCAGCTCACAGGAGATCTGACCTACATTGATAAGGTGCTCGTCTTCTGATCTGAGGGGAATGGGTAGCTTACCCCAGTCTCCACTGATCTGAGATGACTGGGACATGAAAGCTAAAGTATTATCCACAATTGGCCTACCTCCTCAATGATGGTGCCACATGGTTTAAGATGGTTTTGTTAAAGATGTACTTAAAATTAGGGCATTCTGACCTACAATAATAAAGTCCTCCTACTCTTGTGATCTGGGGAGACTGGGGACACAGATGGGGACAGTCGTGCAGTCACACGGTTTTAAGATTTTAAACATTTAGTAACATATTTTTTTTGTTTTAGGGTTGATTAAATAATATTGCATACAATTAAAATAAGTGGCAACTGATCTATATTATTCAAGGTTGTATTTAAAAAATGTTTGGTTAAATGTTACCTTACTGCCATACCTTACCGACGACCTCTGTGACTCAGTGGTTCAGCGCGTTGGTGCTCAAGCCGGAGGTCGCGGGTTCGAATCCCGCCGAAGGAATAAAAGTTTTTCTGTGTTCCTGGGTACAATCTCAAATATATGTATAGTATAACAGTATTAAATATACTTACCGTTTTCTGGTACATGTAACACAAGTTCTTCGGATACTTAGCACGGGGCCAGATTGACGTGGTGTGAAGCGTCCATAGATATTATGTTCGTATTATTAGATGAGGTATAAACCTCATCTACTATTTGAATTTGCGAACTGAGAGCTTGGCCAACATGTAATTGTTGATTACAATAACGATGTTTGAAATTTAAAATATATGGGATTGACATTACGTGTGTTATTTCAAAGTGACTCAATATTATGTCATTGACAATTGTATTGTGACTGCATGTTGTCATTATATAATACAAATAAATTATAATACAAATAATTCCTGTAGGTACAGGAAATCTAATTCATAAGCAGGTAGAGTGTATACTAAAAGAATGCACCTGCATTCCTATACTTATTTTAGTATGTTACTATAGTGCGCGATACGTGAATACACTTTTGTTTTATATCTTCGTCATCATAATAATTAGTACTGGCATCTTGGCCAAAGCACTGGCATATTATTTAAGTTTAACTATAAATAAGTATCCAGTCATCGTAGGACTGGAGACTTATCAAAGGAGTACCATGCTTCATGACATACGGCTGAAAACAGAACCGCTAATCAAAATTAAGAGCCCTCCTATTCGCAGGCTGTCGCTGTCTCTGCTAGCTGAAATGACAAGGACAGCATGTGACTTGAGCGTCACCTAATTTAACTATCGTTCCAGTATTGTTGCGAGTGTCCATGGGCGGCGGTAAACGCTTACCATCAGGCGATCCGTCTGTTCGTTTCCTGGTTCATTTCATTTTTACAAACAATCGGCCGATAAAAGCGTTGACTAAATCAAAAACACACTATGTAGTCACTCACTAATAACCTGCGTGAGACGCTTGCTGTGTTTCGCCAAGTGATATTAGGGGGGGTAGTAAGGGGGTATAACATCCCCTATGTTTTCCCGTTCCTATTCGATAATAAAATAATATTGGATATATATCTCAGGTTTGGAAGTAATGTGCAATCTTGAGACAACTATTAACTACATTTAATTAGATATAACTGTATTTCTTATAAAATCTATAACACGACTACGTAAATTATATAGCCTATGTTACCCGGGCTATTATTACGAATCTATTGACACCTATTTTATTAAAATCGGATCATTAGTTTAGGCGCTACGGTGCAACAAACATACATTCATAGATATATACATACATAGACTGCCAGAATCATCCCACTTCCTGAACCCTTCCTTTTGGCTTTGCCGTAGTCGGGAAAAAAGGCTGTGTGGTCGTTTTAGCGTATCCAAAATTTATTTTCGTATCTGTGTGTAGCACATTAGTGGCTGGTAGTTTATGTGGCGCGATAGAGGCCACTAATGTGCGCTGGTCGTTACCGCGGCTGCCAGCTACCATTAGCTGCAGATTGGGGGAGCGTTTTGCATCCAGCATATTTATTTTGTTTATGTAACTTGGTGGTTCAAGATTTGAACGTTTTGGAATGGTGGAATGGAATGGAAAGTAGCTGGATAACCGAGCTTTTCTTGGAGCTGCAACCCGCCACGTTCCGAATTTTCGAACAAAGCAAAAATTATACATACCTACGCATACCAAACTGATAATCGGACTGACATAATAGAGTCGAAAAACCTTATAATATATTGTTGCACGACGAAATAAAAAAATATATATTATATAGTTTAAAATGGGCAGTTTTCCAGGGATAATAACTAGCTAGATCAATTTTTCTCCTCCAAAACTCTTTGCATATTAAATTTCCTGGTAATATTTGCAGACATTTTCGAGAAACGGACTTGAGGATTGATTTTGGTGTGTCTCTAACAATTATGAAACTAATAAAAATGATAACATGAGTTAGAACCCTAGTTGTAATTGTTGTCAGCGTAGAATCCGTCACAAATTTCTCGTCCACGCGCTTGGTTTCGCTCGTGGATTCCGCTATTACGCGCGCGAGCGCATCGCGTTTTAGGCAAATACGCGTTGCGCATTGTCAATGTGAGAGCCTGTGTTCCGTTAAGTCCAAGGGCATAGTTAGGTTTCAAAGGTCATTAAGTAACGCCATTATAATTCTTAAGTAGAACGCGGAAAAACGAACACCAACCAATATAGCTTCTCTATTTTTAAATACAGCTGTATAAAACCGAGGCGGCCGTGGGGTGGGTGGATGTGCCTCACACTATTTTCATTTTGTGAAGTGCCACATTTAATTTTGTTGAAATTCTAACGTAGCTTTGCAAAAATGTCAACTTTATTCCGCCTCAGCCGGCGTCTTCGTTTCACTTGGATGCTTTGCTTCTTCATTTTCTGGAATGTTCCGCAGTTTCGCGAAGCTTTGAGGAACTATAACTTTATAGAAACTTGCCTCGAGATGTGGTAGGAAAAATTTATCGAAGCGTATTTAATTTCGTTATGACTTCTGACTTAGTTTACGCTGAGGACCTATTAATATTACTGTTTGTGTTAGATTCGTTTTAGTTTTGTTTTAGTTTAGCTCAATAAGTAAAATAAATTACATTAAATAACGTTGATTTCGGACGGCATAGGCGCCATATTATAAACTGTCTAGTTTATAATATGGCGCCTATGTTAAAAGTGTCTACTTTTTAATTCAAAATAGGGAAGATTAAAATCGAGTTGTTCAATGTTTAAAAGTTGCAGCTCTAAGCGCAGGCTAACCACCAAAACCTATTGTTAAAATGTAACAGTAACAATTCATATCTTACTAGCTTTAGCCCGCGGCTTCGCCCGCGTGGAATAGTGTTATTGAAGAAAAAACTACCGCAAATAACTCTACTCACTGCAATATACTTCTGAATGTTTTTAGGGTTTCATACTTAATGGGTAAAAACGGGACCCGATCACCTCGACGCGACGTGTGAGACCGCTTGATATACCTAACTATTATATTTTTCGCGCTTGATTATAAATTTTACGATATCTTCTGAATATAAGATATTAATTTAAACTTTATAGTTTAAAGGGCTACTATAATGTGTATAAAATTCTTAAAGCGAGTAACGTCTTTAATTTGATAATAGGAAATTTGGTAATATAGGGATGATACTGTATCCGTCTAAATAGCTTCTGAAAATACCATACATAATAATAAGTATGAACGGGGCACGGGCAGCTAGTTTTATTAAGTAAACCGCTGTGTCCCTGCATTTTAAATCTGTTACATCTTCGAAAATATTCATTTAAATTACATGTTGTAAAGGGCCATATTGATAAAATGTACATACACATATACCATCGTGTAGTTTTTTGTAGACCTTTTTAAGTTCTACAATACTATAGTACATTATTTTGATCTATCTTGAAGGGTTTAGCCAGTATTTGCATTGTAATCCCAAAAAATTTGTTTTTATTTAGGACATTAGAAACCTCTTAAATTATCAGTGTTTTTCAACTATATTGCGCATGTTATATACATATATACCTTTCTCATGAATCACTCTATATTTAAAAAAACGGACAGACAGGCACTTTGTTTCATACTATGTAGTGATACTACCTGTCTCAAAACACGTTGTTTTGACTTAACTATGAACTGCACTGCATAACCACCATAAAAATGGTTTCTATCTACGTAAGAAGAGACAAAATGACAGATTGATAAAGGAAGGCCGTCATGTTGTCCATATTATGTTAGTATGTTTAATTGTTTATTCTTGTGTAGATAAACGCATTTCTATGGTGGTCATACTAAGCGCGCTTGAATAAATAAATAGGTACACCTACACTTTCAACCTACACCTACCCCTATAACTACACCTACTATAACCTACTGGGGCCGTCCGAGTTTTCTGAAATCAACTAAATAGACTAAAGAGGTAAACTGAACGCACCTATTAATGACAGTCAAGTGACAAATTGAATACAGTGAACAGTTATAGTATTAACACACGTACGGATTTCGTCCGGAGAAGACCACGGATTTGGTTACCAACTTAGGGGTTTCTACCTAAAATTAGGGAAAAAATCCCCTAGGGCAGAGGTTTTTGCAGGTTATTTTTAAAGTTTTGTATTTTCTTGTTTTTAAACGACAAGAAGGAGGCGGTTATACGTTCTGCTGTACTTTTTTTGTATGTTCAACGATTACTCCGCCGTCTGTGGAGCGATTTTCAAAGTTACTTAAAAAAAATGAAAGGATTTCAGTTTTTTTAAGTAACTCAAGCATATGCTTGAGTAACGTCTTGTAAAAAATAAAAATTCTGTAACAAGGGTACTGAACAGTACAAGCACTGAACACAACTTCTCAGTCTTTAAAGATACACGTTTATAAATTTCAGCATTGATCAAAGAACATTGTTCAAGTATGAGCCAAATATAAAAAGAAGAAGAAGTAATATTATGTTTATTGCAAATCTTTTAAAGCCTACTACTATTATAAATGTGAATGTTTGTGAGGACGAATGGATGGATGTTTGTGACTTTTTCATGCAAAAAATACTGAACCGCTTTTCATGAAATTTTGTATGCTAGTAGTTTAGGCTCTGGTTCAAAACATAGGTTACATTTTATCAAAACGGGTTGACCGATTTTAATGGTTTATTTTGTGTCTATTAGGTAGGATCTGGGAGGCCTGATAATAGGTAGTTCACAATTTTTCATACCAATGAGTAGAAATTTAGATGGCAGAACAGCTGGCCCAGCAAACGTTGATTGTATGACAATCGTGTAACGTATTCTTATATAATTCGACTGCCATATAAGAATACGTCACAATACCTTCAGAGGGTTCGTATCCTTTATTCCGCAAACGCAAGATATAAAAGCTATTTGTCGTACGGGCTTACCATCTAATAACCCATCTGAAATTCATATTGAACGCCGATATAAAGCCGGCTGTACACTGTAAAAGGCTCGGCTCCCGAGGGGGTCTGAAAGGCCACGATAGCACTCATCGAATAAGCCTGTTTCCCCGTACAGGGTTAAGATGCGACATCGACTCAATGCTGTTTTATTCCGCCGCCATCAATACTTAAAATACTTGTGAACGGTGCAGTGAGGTGAATTTAACGATATCGATAAATCTATTATCTTTAGTTTATAGAACTACGTTTTGTACGAACGTTTCTACCTTAAAAATATCGGTTGTCTGTAAAGTCGGTTTTCTGACGATAGTTGAACGTGACAACGTCAACAACAACAACAACAACAACAACTACAACAATAATAATAATAATAATAATAATAATAATAATAATAATAATAATAATAATAATAAAATGCGAGGTAACGCTGGTACTTGGTAACGGTAACAGGTAACGGTACTTGGTAACAGTACTTGGTGTATGAGTCATGTTTTTTCGTGCGTGCAGCCGGCTCCATCGAATTATAAGACGTTATCACGTCAAAAATTGTCAACGATAACTGTGGCTACTAGTTTTTGTTTCAGAAACATCATATTTTCCATGTATAAAAAAAACATGCATACGTACCAATACTAATCTCTCGACGGGTTTCTAGAATGATTGAAATTGAATTTCTATTGTTAATTCTTCTATAATCTATATTATAGTGAATAAGACGGAGCTTAAAGTTCTACCTACTATCTGTGGGTTAAATAATATTTTTCATCACTACCAAAACTTTTAACCACACGCCATTTCAAACGTAACCGATTATATTATTACATCGATAACGATCCTTTGTCACATCACTACCGTAAAAGGATTGACATTTGAAGCCAAAGACGATCGAAGTAGGGGATTGAGCAGACAAAGTCCCTCCAAAATACTTACCTTGATGCTAAAAACTTTGGTATTTGTATTCAATTACTATATTGTCTGAAATGTCGAAGCCTATTTTAGTAAATATCGCAATATCGCTTGTTTTACATCTCGCACACAAAACTGCCGTCGCGACGTTCTCGCGCATCTACTTAAGTTTGGTCTCCTATCAGCCCATAGCCCAGGGTTACTTTTCACGTAGCCCCCCTTGGATTAGACATGATAGTTTCGACACGATGGGCGACTCGAAACTATCACGTGCAATCCAAATGCTAAATTTTGTTATTTATATTTGTGATAAAAAATACCTGTGTTTAATTTGTATTCTCCAAGCCCCCCCTGATATCTCTTGACGCCTCCCAAGGGAAGCGCGCCCACTGGTTGGAAACTCCTGCTATAGCCTTATTTGTTTCAGTCACAACCGCAGAACACGGTAGGTACCTCTTGTATCCGATACCAATACAGGATCCGTAAGGACAAAGACAAGGACGCGAAGCGAAAAAAACGATAATTATGCACACGGAGGAATCTGAAATTTGGCCGGTAAGTTAAAAAATATACGAAGAAAGGTATAGGTAATAACGTAAAGGTAAATACATACAATTAATAAAAATAACCACACACACTACCTCAGGTTATTAACACACACTACAGTGCGTTTGTTAAATACAATTTTGACCACGTTGACGTTTGTCAATATTATGTCACAAAATTTACATTTCTTTCAATTCTTTCTATCAGGGCAAAAGAACCCTTATGAAGTTCAAACTTAACAAGTATATGGGCGAAATTCGGTCACAGGGCGACCTCTTATAAAATATTATTATGTCCGACGTATATATAAATAATTAACGTTTTTAATTTAGTTGAAATTGAGATTCTGGCAGGTTATATTACTTATTGCTAATAAAGCGTTAGTTAAACTAATATAGTTTTTACTCTCACGGAACCCAAATGAAAGCTTGACAGCGACATAAATAGAACAATATTATGTCCGTCTGGAAATTGGAAAAAATCGCCAGGAGTCGATATACCAAATTGTCATCTTGTTTCAAGGGTCAGGCTTCTTAGGACAAATCCTCGGAGCAAAAATAAATACGGTGGGGTATTAGAGGCCCTTGATCCTGGGGTATTAAGATATGGAGGGGTCAGCATGTAATGCCCAATTGATATGAATTTATTGTTTATCATAAATATGACGTTTAGTGTAAGCCATTTTTTTATCATCATCATCATCACTAAGGTCCCCACTGTGTCCTCCTCCTCGATGTGAGGACTGATGAGGTCTATGTCTTTGGTTCGCCTCTTACCCATGATAGCAGAGTAGTTCAAAATTTAATTTCGTTTCAGCTTAGGCGTCGCCATGTGTGATGCGTTTACATAAACGAAGAAGGGGTTTTAGACAAATTAAAGCAATGCGACCTGTTTAGACTTAATTATTTTAGTCCCCTCCATTATGTAAGTATTACAATATATTATGTAAAACTAGTATTATGATGTATATACGATTTAGGTACACGAACGGTAATAGTGAATAGATCTATAATTATAGTTTTGGAGGTTCGATAGTTATTCCCAAATCCAAACAAACCTTTGCCTTTGCCCAAGGATCAGCTCACACCGAACGAGACATAACGCGACGCGACGCTGCATTAAAAATATATATTCAAAATTGAACGTATTCGGTACCTACACAAGAAGATCTAGCACGTTTAATGGCAAGAATTAAATGGTGTATGCAGAGCGGTCCAGTTTGACATGCGAACTCTTTAAATTAAACGTGTACCTTCTTGTGTACTGAATAGAAATCAATTTTGCATCGCTATCTTAAAAATGCAGGGACGGGTCTCGTATCGTCTCGTTTCGGTGTGAACTGACGCTAAGATGTAAACTGATGTAAACCGAAAGGTTCGATACAATAATGTAAGATTCGTGTAAAATATCTTGGCGATCCCAAATCTTCTAAATAGCTCCCTGAACAGTTTAAGTCTAAGTAAGTGTCGTTCGGCGGCGCAAGATTTGCTGGACCGTCTCTAATGGGCTCTATCCTTATTTATTGAGCTCGCGCCAACCGAATTGTTGTACTTAAAATTTCACATTTTCAAGAGATGTTTGGAAAATATTGTAATTATACATTTTCATTTTGATACTTAAGTTATTGTTTCTGTATCAAGTACTATAAATTTAAAGTGTGTCGAATGATTAATGAAAAAAATCATCAGTGAATCAAAATTCTCGTGTCCACTTGTCCCATTGATTTAAAAATGATTTCCTATATTTATGTGATCGTCACACAATTTTACAATACAAAACTCTAATTATATTATATATATCTGGAAAACAATATCCAACAATACATCCTTTCCACAATTTAACAATAAGCATAACCTAAGTTATGAAACCAGGTTAGTATAAACGACTCTTAACATTCAGAGAGTTCCTTCATACCATCTTCTCTGGTACAAATGAAATGAGTATAACCGACCCACCCGTAAGGGGGTTATTTACGTTACAAACGTGGGCGGACAGGCGTAAATGAACGTGTCGCGTTTTTACCACCTCCGACCTCTCATTTCGTAATCCCGGCACTTAGGATTAAGCGAGATGATGGAGAATCGACAGACCAAATGGAACAACCTAGAACAACTCGTTCTGTTTCAATTCATCATCATCGTTCAAGTCATCACAGGTCAATAACATCAAAAGATTTTTTGTGGTGGTTATCTCCATCCTGGTGCACAGGAATTGCAGCGATGGCAATGAATCGGCCATTACCTGTTAAAAAAAGATCTGTATAATCCCCAATATAACAGAGTATTTCCTCAATTTGAGGAGGGTAAGGCTACCACGCTAGTTCACCCCATGTTGGCCACTTTACTGACACTTTGATGATTTTCATTCATCTCATACGTTCAAGCCGTCATAATCCTTTTAAAATTCCAAAAGTGGCTTTTGAATATTTTCTATGACATAACAATTTTACCTTGCTGTATCTAATCATTTTGTGATAATAAATCAAGCACATTAACAAATAATTGATATATCTGCTATGCAGAATTGTTACCACGAAATTCGGGTTTATCTTAGTTCAATACTTGTTATCTTAATCTTCTTATATCCACAACATTAAAATACTAGTGTGATTATTTCGAGCCCTAACAAAAATTTTTCATCTAACATTCACACAGCTTCATCCACTTACAATTTTCACGGACAAAAAGTCTAATCGAATACATACTGCCTACTATGATTGCTAGTAGGCAGACGGCAACGTTTCCAGTTTCCCAGAAATTAATAATATTGTTCGTATTTTTACTGTTAAAATTACATTATTTTTCTGTAAGAACTATGTCTTTGGGTTGGTCGATGAGTCGATATGACTACTATCACTAATCATTGATAAGAAAATAAAGATAACAGATGTATGTATACAGCGCGTTTACAAAATGTATCGCATTGTAAACACATCATATTTACTTTTACAATTCGTTCTTGAGTTCAGCGTATTTAAGGTTCTGAAAAAAAGCTACATAGTGGCGAACATGTTACTTTTTTTTTATTTAAAATAAAACGTGGTCGTCCAGTAATAACTTAAATTTTACTTTTAACGGACGTTTTTTGTTAAAAAAATACATTATGTTATGAAATTTTGACTACAGCTATTATGTCCTTTCCTATACAAGAAAAGAAAAGCAAGAATTTGACTGTACTTTTTTACCTATTTTAAAAGTATATATGTTTTATCATATTTCTATTTGTTAACTGATTTTTTTTATCACTTACTTAGCTGAAGCTCTCTTTTTTATTTACCTAAACAAATTGAATTCAATATAGTTAAGGCCAATAAAAGTCGTCTACAGAGTACAACGGCTTAAATGATGATGACTATTATAGTAAGCAAACTTTTAGTAAATTAAGAGGACGTATTTTAGAAACTTATTTAAAACAATCCAAACTTTTAAACAATTTTAGGAAAGAAAGAAAATGTATTTAATTTTCAAATATAACCACGCTGTATACAAGCAACTTGTCATACTGGACTAGAGAACCCACCTAAATTGTCGTTGTTAGATAGCTCCAAATGTACTGTGCGTTTGTTGCCGTAAGCACTTTGTGGTGAATCGTGGTGAATTGTGGTGAATTGGTGATGTGATTGACGTGGTGAAAAGATTACACGAGAATGTGATTGTTAATATTATTCAATGGGTAAGTCGACATTTTGTTGTAGAAATAACTAAAAGTCGGTAGAACCTCTAAAACAATTTTATCAATCTGATAGTGAATGACATTCGAAATTTGAATTTGTTTATACGTCTTCTTCTTTCATTTGTTTAAACAAGGACAACTGTCAGTGTCACTTCAAAAATCAATTCGATCGTAATTCATACCGTATGTGTAGGATAAAATATAATTATTAAATTTTATATTATGCTGCAAATACATTTCTTTTAAGTATTATTGTTCAATTTACGATAGTAATGACCATAAGTGGCATGTCACACAGAGTTACCAAATTTTAAGAGGCCTATCATGGGGCTAAACAAAAATTATTTAGCAAATATTAAAACAAATTATTAAATATAAACTAGTAAGTACGTCTAAATCGTGATAACTTTATTTACAATAATAATTATGAGTTATAATATTTGTACTTAGGTAATGTTTACTGCTTCAATACGTGGGCACTTTTTTAAGTTTACGTATTTTTTATAATCATCACTGATCACTTGTGCCATACAATCCATCATCATATCATCCTATATTTATATTAATACGTAAAGAAAAAACTTTCAGTAGGTACGAGAATTGTGCGAATGGAGTAGTATAAAATTTGGCACCGTCAAAGGTTATGTGGAGGAAGGTGTGCAGAGAGCTAATATTATTTGAAATAATTCTTAGAAATATATAAACTAAATAAAAATAACAACAAAACACACTACATCAAATTATTAATACACTAGTGTGTGTTTGTTAGATCATAACGCATGATCTAACAAACACACACACTAGTGGATAGAATTTTTTATTTTTTTTTAAATTTATTAATAGTTTTTGTTTTTATTAATTGGCTTATAACCATTTGCCAGTGTCAAGTTAAAAAGGCGGGAAATAGAACTTTCGTCTCAATTTTCAACACCGTATTCCTAAATCGTCAAGTCTAAAGTCTAGTCAAAGTCGAAATAAAAAGTCAGTGCAGTCCATGAGTCATGTCAGTCGATTCAGTAAAGTGGTAGAAGCTTCTGAAAGTTCCTAGGGAGTTTTGGAGGGAGAAACTCAAAATAGCACGTTTTTAGAAGTTGTACCACTTGCCCACACTTGCACGTTAACGAATATTTAATGGTTAATATTCTACCAATATTACACATTACAACAAATTTATGAAAGAAATGCAAAATCCAAACGTCACCCATTGAATTCCCCGGCAAAACTCCGGATAGAATTCTGATACACGTTTACGTTTGTTAATCTGTCACATTTAATTTTTAAAGAGGCAAAATAACCTTTACAAGTTCAAACTTAAAAATCATTATTGCTCAATTTCGACCACAGGGCGACTAGTCTAGTCTATTGAAAACGTTCGTTAATTCCCAAATGTTAGTAGCCCACGACTCGAATCCGACGGATTCTCTAACTGATGACTATAATATGAAAAAAAATAGTTTAATTTATATATTCACCAATATTGAGGTAAGTATTATATTCCTTTAAAAAAATATATAAAATTTTAAGTGTAGTTTTGTAATTAAAGAAACACATCTAAAAATTAAGAAAAAAGTTTAAAAATGTTTACTACAGTAATAGAAAACCAACAGCATAATATATTACAAAAACATTAATTAAAGTTAGTATATACCGGAGATATTAGCAATTACTATGCTACCCTTATATTTTTATTTGTCTTATATACGTGACGTCATGGATTCGGTGACTTTTGTGCGTTTTCACGAGAATTGCAAAACTGTGTAAACAAATCGCTGTGCCTTTGAAAATATTGATATATTAGAGTTCTATATTATTTATGCAATAAAAAACTCACGTCATCACTTCATCACATCACATCACGAGTTTCAGGCACCCCTCAATTTGTTAGGCTACAGTCCACTTCACTAAACCTACTGCTAACTCAAAACCTATCTTCATTATTTCCAGATACATTTATTGTAGTGTGGCTACTGCTGCCGATGGTACTATGCGGCGTACTCCACGACTCAGAGGAGGGGTATGACCTGTGCAGAAGTTACACATACCAGGCGGTTGAGTACCTGGACTGCTCGGATAGGGGACTAAGTGAGCTACCGGAGAACATTAGTTATGAAGTAAGTTAGAGAAGTAAAGCTATGGTATATATGGGCCAGCTCAACTGGAGCAATACCAGGGCGTGACCAAAAACAGGCCTCAAATTCAAACACAGTGTTTCGCCGAGTAAGAGCGAGGCTCCATTAGTGCGATGTGCAGCGTCGACGTTGCGTCGTTTTTCATAGATTTTTATGACATGCCCCATTAATGCGCCATCGAAAGCGACGTTTCAACGAAACGACGACGGACAGGAGACGAAGAGGGAGGGTGAATGATGCACTGCTTAATCACCATCTTGCATTGTGATGTGGTGCGTCGACGCAACGCAGGTGTGGCATACAATGCGTTATGCGACGACGCGACGCAAACGCGCGAAGCCTAAGTGATGATAGCAGATACTCAAGAGGGGTTGAGGGTTTAAAGACCGGAAATGCACTTGTTGCTGTTCCGGTTTTGGGAATGTCTTTAGGTGGCGGTAACAGCTTACAATCAGACGATTCGTTTTCCGGTTCGAGTGCCAGTCTTATTCTATAAGCAAAATTAAAAAAAATCGTGGCGCATTAATTTTGGCGCAACTAGATTACAGTTATAGCTTAAATATCCGACTACACAGTGTGGATGTTGAACGCAATATTATCTTTATGGTGTGGCTCTTGTTATCTTGTGTAAGTACTATGTACTCCGTACTTGTATAAGGAAAAACGGCACAATATAAATTACGTGTTGTTACTTTTCTTCGAACATATTCACATGTATAGGATAAAAAAATACCCTACTGCGAGCTACTTTAAAAACTACGAGTTATTTCCGTTAAATCGAATTAAACTTAAACAGGTATTTTCTCCTTTCAGGCACACGTGGTGCGTCTAGCCAATAACAACTTCATATCATTCCCAGCACTTCTGGAAAAATTCAAGAACGTGGAAATTCTCGACATGTCCGGAAACCATCTCACCGGACCACTGCCTACTTACATGGAGACTTGGAAGAATTTGAACACTCTAAACTTATCGGACAACAACTACGACTCCTGGGTAACCACGGAATTTGAGATAAATGCGAGAAAGATAGACTTATCTAAGAACAAAATTAATCGCGTCGACGAGGACGCCTTTGTTAGGATGAATCATTTAAATTTTTTAGACTTATCGGAAAATAGAATTTACGATCTCCCGACGACGGTTTTCGCTCGAGCGATCAAGTTGGAAATTCTCATTCTTTCGAGAAATTATTTCAATAAAGTACCGAGCTTTCAATCTTCGTCACTAAAGAATCTGTATCTCTCCAACTGTCAGATAATATATATAGACGTGAAATCGTTGACTAACATGCAATCGTTGTTGGAAATTGATTTATCGATAAACCAGATCGAATACATTCCCGATAATTTGGCTTCGTATTCCTTGCAAGAGTTGGATTTGAGCTACAACGAAATTTATACTATCAATGATCGTACTTTCTCATCACTGCCGCATTTGGCGGTTTTAGATTTGAGAGGAAATGAATTTAAGGAGGTATGGTCTACTTCACATTTCGCCTCAAATCCTTTTTTGAGGGAGGTTCTAGTGAAAGGAAACCGATGGAGTTGCGACAGTTTTAGTGTAAACCTTCTATTGACTTACGAATTCCTGACGAAAGATCCTCCCAAAACTTCAGATAAAGGATCCCTGATATGCTACTCGCCAGCGAATGTGACGCAACTTAGCTGGCAGCAGGCGTACATAAGGACTTGGCATGCAGACGAAAATTCCGCTGAATCTTACATGTTCGTAGCGGTGTTGATAGGAGTTATTATAGGTATTGTCATAACATCATTTGTGTGTCGTGGTATAATGATACTGAAAAGACCGCAAGGGGAGACTCCTTCTTCGGAAACAACAGTGCTGAATGGGAGTGCTGTGCAGGATCGGGCTGATGCTGTTATATTAAGGATCCCAATAAGGGAAGACCTGCCACCTACTTATGACGAGGCGTTGTTGATGCCACGGCTCAATAGCTCCTTTCATTCTTTACCAGAAATTATTGACGAGGAGGAAGAAGATATTAGACGTCAACGTAGATCCAGATCTATCGGAGACCTAACTGAAATGAGACCTAGAATTTCGGATAGACGTTCTATAAGACGTACAGTTGCAATTCACATAAATTAATAATCAATTGACAATTTCTATTAAAATCGACATCATGTGTAAAAAGAGATGAACGCTAGCTTTGTGATTTATTTTTTAAGAATAACTTTATTATTTTACAAAATATCTTAAGTTAATTTATTTTTACATACCGAATTATTATTAAAATTATAAGTAAATAATTTAAATCATAATATAAAAGATGGATATGTTTTTGTTAGTACCTACATTAGCTTGTCTATAATAATCATGAAGTACCTTTATAATATTTACCTACAAATTAAAAACCGAATTTCCAAAACCACTTCGTTTACTGTTTAGTCTATGCTAGCGACATCTTATACCATACAGTGATACATAAGTCTCAAAATAGTTCGAACCCTATGAACTAGATGTCGCTTTATAGTTTCTAATATAATGCTCCATAGATGACGCTTGCAGTGTATGACCACGGTTCATCAATGAGGTACTAGATGGCAGTTAACAATTTTTAAATATTGTGTCCTTTACTTACTCGAAAATAAGCACCTAATAATCATACACATTTATTTTTTATTCGATATTAAAACATTCGGATAGATAAATCATAAGATTAATAAGTACGTTTACAATTATTTATGCTTATGAGGTTTATTTCAGTTGGAGATCCTCCGTATCTAATTACAAGTCCACAATCGCTATTGCCTTATCATTATCAGTGATAACATGTCACTGGTGGTTTTCGACTCATACAATGTTATCTTCTACTTGAAGCCACACGTAAAGCCTAGTTAAGTTTTGTGAAATCGATAGTTTATTTATTAGTAAAACTGATATGTTGTTTTAAGTGATGTGGTTTGAAGTGAAGTAATTATTGAAAATAGGAACATTAAAAAGTGATGGTAAGTAACTTGATTAGTAGATAAGTATCAAAAGTTGAAGCAGAAATCTCAAATTTTCTGAAATGATATAAAAATAATTTTCAATACTTTCCACTTGAATTATCCTATACTTAATATGTATAGTCGAAGAAATAATGTTTGTATATCATATATATATATATATATATATATATATATATATATATATATATATATATATATATATATATATATATATATATATATATATATATATATATATATATATATATATATATATATATATATATATATATATATATATATTATAGTAGTCGAATCAAATCGAAATGGGAAAATGTAATAATATTTTGTGAAACAAAGTTAACGTAACATTAGTAATTTAATATCGATTAGCGCTTAGTAACAATTTAAATTTGAAGTCAAGTGTGAGTAAACATTTCCGAGAAATGTTAAGAAACGGCATTAATAATCTCCCTTATTACTTTTTCAATATATATAGGTACAATTAATAGGATATGACTCACTTAACTATCTGTTTTCACACAAAGTATTCAAAGATTATAGAAAAGATTGTTTGCAGTATTAGCCACAGGTAGGTTATTACCTACCTTGTAATCGACCCAAATTTAAGTATTCCACAACCTGACTTTATCAACTGATAAAATAGATAAATTTGTTACCACTGTGTGCGTGTGTGTGTGTTGTAATACTTTTAATACAGAAACATATAATAACGCTAAAGATGCCAATGCAATGAA
Source organism: Phengaris arion (assembly GCA_963565745.1). NCBI lineage: Eukaryota > Metazoa > Arthropoda > Insecta > Lepidoptera > Lycaenidae > Phengaris > Phengaris arion. Next base: position 15,543,508 of record OY751441.1, on the reverse strand, counting down.
TTTGCGACGTGATCAAAATAATAGAGGAACGAAAACCTTGCAGGTGTTCTAATTTCTATGGGTTACCTTTTATGAAATCTACTCAATTCATTTTAGCTAGTATTATAACAATTGATGACCCATTAGATAATATAGTTTGCTTTATTAGTAACGAACGAATTACGAAAAGCAAACTTTGCCAACCTAAGATTCTACAAATAATGAATCTTGTTTACCTTTCCGGTAACGATATAATTTTGGAGATTTTGTCGTTTAGAACGATAGCTTGATACTTTTCGTAGGAATTATTAAGACTTTATTAAACCAGTTATACTTACGCAAAAAGAACTTCGTGGCCTAGTGGGTAAACCGTTTGATTCGCACTCGAGAAAGTGCAAGTTCGATTCCCAGGTTGTGGCGTGTACCAATGAGACTTTTTCAGTACTCTTATCGTATCTCAAGTAGAACGGACGCTCTGACGGTGAAGGAAAACATCGTGAGAAACCCGCACATGGTTGGCCCCAGACGTATTGACCAGTCATACCTCTGGACTAGGCTGACTAATGACTTTGTCGTGAAAATGCCGTATGTGCTTGGGCAACCATACGACATTTAAAAAACCAACTGTCCCAGGCATTTCAAGAGTATTTCAAGTTCAGTATTTCAAGAGTGGTTACTTCTCTCGGAGAATACTGTACAAATCATCCAATACCGGATGAAAAGGTTGTTTGATTCTTTTGGATAAAAAAGTTTATTTTATACTTAATTACTTAAAAAATACTTATTTTATACGTTTACGAAAGCACATGTGTGGTGAAAGAATAATTTATTTAGCACTGCTTCATATTTGAGATTCGTTATGGACTTTTTACTATTTCAGGTAGTAATGTTATGCCAGCGTTATGAATCTACTACGTGCTTCGGGGGTTTTGCTGTTGATTTTCCTCACAAAGGCTGAGATAGATTTCGAAGATCGCCCCAACGATGTTTGCTCCATTTGTAAGTGCAGCGCAGATAGAACTAGCTTAGACTGTTCGCAAAGAGGTCTATCGGATTTACCAGATGGTATAAGTGAAAAGGTATGTTGTTTTAACTAAAAGTAAAGATAAGGTTCTTTATTGTATCAGTTGTTTATCAATGACTAGCTTTTGTAGCGTCTCCGCCCGCGTAAACATCTGGTATCCCACGGGAATACTGTTATTTCCCGGGATAAAAACCAGTCTACGTTTTAATTTAGAGCCTAAACTACTGCCCTACCGAATTTCATCGAAATCAGTTCAGTAGTTTTTAACCGACTTCCAAAAAAGGAGGCGGTTATACGTTCGGCTGTATATATTTTTCCATCCAAAAGTTGTTATCCAGGTCCAAAAGCACTGAACAGAACTCCCCAGTCTTTAAAGGTACACATTCGGAAATTTCGGCATTGTTTATAGAACTGCAGCAATTATGTAACTTACACCAATCATCATCATCATCTTACATACAATACCTAATGGAAACTTGGCGCGTATTCAATTATACTTAATAAATATGACTAAAAAGGGAAAAATTATTATTTTTAAACAAAAAATTTAAAACAAAAATTTTAAAAAATATATGAAATAAATATTATTTTCTTAATAATTCCTTTTTTAAATTCGACTAAAATTTTATCTATTTCTCTACACAATCTTCATTATTTTGAAGTCGGTTCCAGCCAACTTAAACGTGAGTTCTATAAAATATTTTTATATCAGGGTATTGTTTGGGCTGGTACCGACTTCAAAATAATGAAGATTGTGTGGGGAAATAGTTAAAAATTTTGCCGACTTTAATAGGAGAATAATTTAGAAAATAAAGATTTATTCTTGTTGTTTTAACTTTGGAAGCCGGTTTTAATTTTTGTTTAAAAATATTTGCGTCCATAACATCCATCTATCCATCCATCCATCCATCCATCCTCACAACTTTCACATTTTAAATAGAAGGAACTGGCTCATTTCTTTTAGTTACTTTTTATCCGATTGGGTTATGTTTTTCGCGCGTATCTTGTATGTATGTAAATTCCTTTATTCCCACGTATCTTCCAAACAGCTGGATGGATTTCGACAATTAAGGTATCGTTAGATTTGTCACAAAAATCCAAGTGTCCTAAGATAGGTAATTCAAAGAAAAAATATAAAATGGCGTATTTTGGCGCCAAATTGTATGTAGATAAAAAAAAATTTATATACCAAACCTATCGAGTAAGGTATCAAAATAAAGGAAATTAAAAGAAGATTTCAAAAATATACATATATTATGTCATGTATTAAATGTAGGACCCATTTGCAAATTATAAATCGTACAAAAATAAATGGGTCCCACCTGCTACCAAACATAACGTCAATTATTTCACTTAGGCTTTCAGCTCATAGTGTAGTCTGTTTTCTCAATCTTGTTCCAGTATTTTCAGTGCGTTGCTTAGGTATAGAGCTGTCTTTTTTTGTAGTCGGGTTTTTTTATTTTTTTATTCACTGTATGTAGCAAAAGTTTAACTACAACTAAATAATATTATATAAAAAGACTAGCATTTTCTTCTTAAAAAAATCCATTATATTATTACAACTTAGTAGTATATCTTAGTAGTAAAATTATCTATTCATTACGTATTTTGTATATTTTCAGGTTCTGAAACTAAACATTTCAAACAATGAAATTACAGTGTTTCCTCGGAAGCTATACACACTATACAATCTGGTGTCTTTGGATGTTAGTGGAAACGAACTGAGACTGTTACCAGAAGACGCACTACAGAACCTAACATCTTTAGATGCTTTGAACTTATCTCGAAATAATTTTGAACAATGGCAAGACTTGAATCCAAACAGTGTTTTACTTCCGGCAACAAGTTTACAACTTTTGGACCTTTCAAGAAATAAATTCAAAACAATGGCCAATCTAGCGAATAAAGAACTCCTTATTAGTTCGTCTTTAGAAACTCTTATTTTGGACAATTGTGAAATAGATTCTGTAAGTGGAAGATCACCCCTTAGTGGCCTTACTAATATAAAAATTCTAAAACTAAATGGTAATCCATTGACACATTTACAAAAACTGATATCTTCTTCCCTCAAAAGTTTATACGTGAGTAACTGCCAGTTAAGCTATATAAATCATGATGAATTGGCTTTCTTACCGTCGTTGGTTTTTCTGAAAATGTCACATAATTATCGATTAGAATTATCCTCAAGTACCAATGTAATATTTTCAACTTCTCTCAGATACCTGGACATATCATTTTGTAATGTATTTTTACCAAACCTTCGAGGATTCCCTAATTTAAGAAAGGCAATTATCAATCACAATATGATTAGGTATTTGAAAAGCAATGAATTTTTAAATAACACAAAATTAGAATATCTCGATCTTTCCTACAATAATATTGGATCATTAAAAAGCGATACCTTTAACGGTCTTATTATGATACGACACTTGGATTTGTCTTGGAACGAAATAGCTGAGGTACCTGAAAATAGTCTATTGGTAATGCCATCTTTATCTCATCTAAAACTTGCTAGAAATTATCTCACTAGAGTGGGTCATTTAAAATCCACATCACTGACAGTCCTTGACATAAGTTCTTGCGAAATTAATACAATTGGGAAAGATTCACTGGAGGGAGTACCATCTTTATTAGAATTGGACCTTTCTCATAATCTTTTATCTTTTATACCAGACAGTATTTCATCAAATACCTTAAAACACTTAAATTTAAATTACAACAGAATTAACTCTGTAAATAACTTCACGTTTTTTATGCTACCGCGGCTTAGTAGCTTAAGTGTAATAGGTAATCGATTTACAATGATTTGGAATAAGAGTTACTTTGAATCCAATCCTTATTTAGAAAACTTAAGTCTGGGAGATAATATGTGGCGCTGTGACTGTTCCGATGATAATATGTTTGATTTTTACGAATTCGTTACATTGGAGCCTAATAAAAAAGAGGAGTCTTACAACTTAGTATGCAACAGTCCTGTAAATGTAATAGGCCAGACCTGGCTAGAAGCTTGTTATTTCACCTGGTATCCGAGTACAAAATCGGCAAATCCTGATAACTTGATATGGTTTATCATTGTCATGATAGTAGGGTTGGCTTTATGCCTTTTAATAGTTAATATTATTAGGCAATCTATGAACAGGCGCTTAGCAGCAATACAGCAAGAGAGGGAAAGGCAGGTTGAGGAAACCAGAGATAGACTGAGACAGTTGAGAATGCGTGCAGAACAAGAAGCTTTAGTTAACACACCTGATCCTAGAGATCTAATCGCCCCGCCGTCTTACATTGAAGCTCTCTCAATGCCTAAACTAAATGCATCGTGTCATTCACTAAATGAGACTGGTTCGGGTAGAACAAAAAGAAAAAGAGGTCGTAGAAAAACGAAATCCAGCGGAGATTTATTAGAAGAGACCGAGAGGAATGGTTTCCTACCAGTATTAGATGATATGGAATTGACAGAATCTTCTACAGGGAAACGTAGAAGACGTCGCCGTAGATCGAGCAGATATGGTAGTCACGAAATAGCAGAACTAGAACATAGTCCTGGAGCTAGGAGACGACATCAGTCTGAGTACGAAGTTAGTAGTGACCATACTACAATAGAAGTGGAGGCTGAACTAGAAAGACCTCTGCGTACTCGTCTAAGAAGATTTTCAGATGAAGTACGAGAAAGTGACTTTTAGGTTTAGGTTTGTTACTATAAGAATAGTATAATTATAATTTATAATATTAAAATACCCCAATTTTATATTATATGTAGGAAAATAAATTGAAAATTAATATTGGAACTCTAAGTTTGGATTATAAATTTCTCTATTTAATAGAAAGGATTGTTAGTACCCTAAGGCCGATTGTGCAACCTCTGAGACAAAAGGTGTTAAAATAATTAAAAACATGTAGCAGTTTATTGTATAAATAATAATTTATTCAGTATTTGTATGTAAAATATTGAAAGAATTAAATGAGTTTCTATTGATGTACGAAATATTTGTTCTAAAACTTATTAAAATTATTCGAAGCTAACAACAAAATATGTCAGAAGAATATTAATAACAAGTCAGCTACATTAAGGCTTAAGCAAATATTATCCCAGTGTAAATAATCGTTTAAAATAATAATAACAGGCAAAATTTATCCTATAACAGACTTCCTTGCATACATATTCTGCATGATTAACTTATATTATTAACTGTATCACAATCTTAACAAACTAAATTCAAATATAAGGAACTTAATTCTTACACCATGGAAAATGAAATACTTGTGAAAACATTCAAATAAAATATAACAGACATCGTTTGAACATTTGTTACCATTTAAAATAAATCATGCATCAGATTATGTCGGTAAGTAAGTACACAACCTTGAAAATAACCAAAAATATTTGTATAATCATCTCATAAAAGATTTTTCATGTCTTGCGTAACTTTATAATTGATTTATACCTATTAACATTATTTATGAACATGGCAACTTTTTACACGTATAAAAATATGATTAATTTAGCGCACATTACTCTCATAAATATATTTTACCACTAATAAGTTTCTAATAGAGGCACTGTCGACTACAAACACACTTTGGCAGTACATCGTGAATTCTGAACTTTAAATTCACTAAACAGTTTCCTTCACATAAACACAGAATAATCACAGAAATTGCCAATATTGAAGTGTTTGTTAATTATTATCGTTGAATATAAAAATGTCCATTTCGATAAAAATATTTCTCAAGTGGTCGATTTTACCGCATTATTGTCTAATGACGGTGTTATGATTATGTCTCCAGCGTTTGATCTGCTTCTTGTGACTAGTACAGGCGTTTTAGGTTTAGGAGTCTCTGTCATTTTGATTCTAACCCTCCCCATGTCCGGTGAATACACGGGAACATATTCACGGGTTGGGGATAAATAATCTGGGTCTCCATTGATCAGGGGCTGAGAGGTGTCTGATTCTAGATTTCCGTTAATTCTGGTTGCATCATCATCATTTATTGGCACAAAATATTCATCGCTTGATATCGAGTTTGTATTTGTGTCCTTCCTGGTGGTAGGTGCTGCAACGTCAGAATCAAATGAAGTCTCTTGTGGTGGAAGCACGTCTGGAGCTAAATTGTTATCCTTAGAACTATTTTTATTTTGATTTGTGTCTCGTGGGCTATCAGTTCTTAAGCTATTGCTTTCATCATATATCTTACCATTACTTAGATCGCCATTTTTCTCTTTTTTCTGGTGTACTTCATGCGTAGGTACGAGTTCATATTTTCCCTTTGTTATCTTTTCATTGGGAGTTTCAGCAACAGCTGGTTTTCCTAGCAATGATTTGTTCATATCCACCATTTCTTTGGAAGCTTTTTCAACGTCTCGTTTTTGATGTCTTAACAGTCGTCGGTCCCTTCTCTTTCTCATTTGACTCTTAGTTATCGCGAATCCAATTAAACCTACTAACAAAACGATTATTAAAGCTATACACACATATGTACCAGTTTTATGAGTTGGTGCACTTTCTTCATTAGCAGCCGTTTGATCGAGGACTTCTGATGCTTGTGTTATACGTATTTGTTCAGATACGGTGGTATCTCTTGTAGCTTCCAAGGTGACCGCTTTCATTGTAGATATAGTCGGTTTTTCAGTAACAACTTTGCTATGCCAATCAGAGCCACCTTGATATATGGTAGGTGGGGTATGCATGGGGAATTCCAGCGCAGTCGCATTTTCATTGTCTTCTTCAAACACTTTAGGTATAGGTGGAGGGTAAAAGTCTTCAACCACAGGCGTAGTTGTTATAATAGCCTTGTCAGTTTCGTGACCATAATCAAAGTAACCAAATCCAGACCCTTCACCGGATCCCTCTACTGGATCTTCTGTTGTTTGGATATTGTTAGCTGGTAATATTTCTTCACTCATCATCATATTATTGTACATTTTGCGTTCTGCAATAGGTTCAATTATATCAATGGTTGTAGTGCTCTCAGCTTCACCTGATCCTTCTATTTCTTGAGCACGAGGTGAAGAGTAATGACCCACTTTCATAAATTGTAAGCTATCATCATCATTGTCATTGTCACGTGCAGCGTCTGAAATTACATTGCCGTCTTCAAGATCATTGTTGGCTGTTAAGGGCATCGATCTAAGAGCTGTGGTCTCTTCTCCTATTCGAACAGCATCGATTGGCTGATCACCCAACATCATGTCTATGTCGAAAGTTGGAACCTTACACAATTCTTTTGTTTTAAATTCCAACCAAGACTTTCCCTTTAAATTCGCTGGAGCAGCACACTTAACATGATCTATGAAGACGCCATTAGCAATGAGATGATCACGCGCGACGATATTTTTGCATGAACATTCTAAAGGATTGCCTGCAAGCTCCAAATGCTCCAGGCTTATCAAATTATTAATATCGGATGGTACATTTCTCATTAAATTATTCGTCAAATCTAACGAACTGACACTCGTCGGCAAATGCAATAGCGATATAGATTCAATTCTATTATGAGCTAAATTCAAATGTACCAATTTCTTGGCATTGTGCAAAAATTTATTGATATCCGTTAGACCGTTCGTGGATAGATCGAGAGTCACGACTTCCGTTAGCCTGTCGAGTTCGTGGGTGATTTTGGATATGTTGTTGTGCGACAGGTCGAGAATGTTGATGTTGTGGTGCTTCTGTCGTAGTGTATATTTGTACAGATCTGGAAGACTGCTGCAGGTGGCACGGTGGAGGCTGTCCCGGGTGGTGCTGCAGATGCACTTGTCCGGACAGATGGAAGCCAGCGTCGGAGCGAGAAGTAAGGATGTCACGAAAAAGAATATTTTTGTCTGAAGCCACGCCATGTTAAAGATTCGCCACCTGAAAAGTACAAAATTTATATTATTATCATGTCACTTTTAACTTCGAATGTATCCTAAAATTATGATATGTCACTTAAGTGAGCCGAATATTAAGCTCTCAAACTGCTGAGAAAGTGAATTAATTGAGATAGAGTTTAACCTTACTAGTTACTAGCTCTATATGTTTGTGTATTTTATGCATACAGTACGTATATTTTTTATTGAATAACATCTGCAAATTATAATACTATTATAATTATAATATAATATCGTACTTTTGATCTTGTATGGTATTCTGTCAATCAGATGTTTATCATGTCCGTAATCATTATGTCTACTATCATTATATTTGCTGAACAAGTGATGACAACTAACGCCATGTTTCACTAAGCAGAACCACAAAGATTTTTACTACAATACCTTGAAATATTACCTATAAAATATTCAACATACTATTTTTAAATACCAACATCTAACATCAATGACGCAATACAGAAACTTTAAAGTAGTTGAGTTTAGTATCCTGTAGTCCTAGCTACTAAGTTTAGAGGCCACCAAATTGAATTAACTACCCAACTCAAGCCTTATATCACTAATACATCCGGATTCAATTTTCCATCGGTTCAATGTCAGATTCAAACAGAACTGAAATAGTAAAAAGTGCTATAAAACAAACGTGGAAACATACGAATTAGCGCATGAAGCCGTACAATAGAATTAATCTCTATCTGTATACGTAATAGCATCCAGTGCACTTGGAAGTGGTTCAATGTTAGCGGCAGGAAGGAGCTCGTTGGCGAATCTTCACAGGGGACCCATTACGACAGTTGCGCAGTAGCACGTGTTGTTATTTATATTCATTGAATATGAGCATTCAATATATTATATATTATAAGAACAACAATATATTATGTAGAACAGCCTCCGTGGTCCAGCAGTCTAGAGCTTGGCTCTCGACTCGGAGGTCGTGGGTTCGATTCCCGCGTGGGAACAACAAAAAATGTTTTTTCCAAGTTTGGTTAGGACAGTGCAGACTGATCACCTGATTGTCTGACAAGAAAGATGATGCGTCGGATGGGCATGTAAAAAGTCGGTCCTGCGCCTGATCTCTCGCCAGTCGTGTCGGTCATCCGTCCCACTGGGTTTCTAGAATAAAGGAAGCGAGAGTGCTCTTGTGTACTGCGCACACACTTGGGCACTGTAAAATAACTACTGCGTAGCTGGCCTGGTTGCAAGGAAACCGGCCACCGTCACCGAAATTGGTGTGGGGAGCTATTATTAATATAATCAAAAAGTCCTATTTCTATGTAACTGTAATCATATGGCAAAATTTTCTTGCATTTTTCCTGACTATACAGTACACAGTGTACATACATAAATGATTAGTGATTAGTTAGATTAGATAAGTGATAGATTAGATTTTAACTCCTTAAAACTTAGGCCTTTTCATCCGTTATTGGATGACTTATTCAGTATTATCCGACCGAAGCCTGGGACAGTGGGTTTTTAAATGTCGTATGGTTGCCCAAGCACATACGGCATTCTCACAACATAGTCCAGAGGAATGACTGGTCAATACGTCTGGGGCCAACCATGTGCGGTTTCCTCACGATGTTGTCCTTCACCGTTGGAGCGTCCGTATAGTGTACTTGAGATCTGAAAAAGTCTCATTGGTATTTGGTACACGTCACAACCTGGGAATCTAACCTGCACTCTCTCGAGTGCGAATCAAACGGTCTACCCACTACGCCACGAAGCTCTTTGACTCCAATTTTTTAACTCCACTATAATTAAAGCGCAGTCTGACGTACATTTTTCGCGTAAACATTGTAAATATCTCTCAACATCTAATAACCGTCACGGACATTAGTAACCACTAGCAGGTATGGCTTAAGGCTGTCATCACCTAGTCCATGTAGTTTTCCGTATTTTTATCCAATAACTTGTTTATTTACGCATTTTACGAATCTTATTTAGGCAGTAGTAGAACGCAAGATCTTCATGTGTATAGACGATGTCTAGATAATTAAAATGTCAGTTTAATATTAGAAGAGAAAAGATAAAGAGTTAAGTAAAAGTGTTAAAATTTCACTGACAAGACTAACACTGGCGAAAGTGCAAATTTCATCTAAGTTCTCTTGCGAGATGTTTTAATTAGTAAGTATCAGTAGAGAATGAACTTAGCACTTTTTTCTAATGTTTTTTTTATTGAAACATACCAACAAACGAGCAGATGAATCGTCTGAGATGATAAGCGATCACCGTATTTAGACATCCGCAACGCTAGGAGTCGCAAGTGCTTTGCGGCGAAACGTTATTTTTTGTTATTTACGCCAGTCCATTCGTGCATCTCTCCGAACAAAAAAAAGAAAGAAAAATGGCACTCCTGTATTATATTGATGAGCATGTCTAAATAATAGTGCTGGATGTAGTGGAAGCAATTCAAATATCAAGTGGATGTGTACTAGAGTCTTCCGCCTTCGTACTCACTTCCAACGGCCTTCGTACGATTTTAGCTGTGCCGATTCATCCGGTTCACTTTAATGATAAAACATAATATTTTAACTATTTATGTATTACTTTAACGAGACTCGGTTCAAGGCATTGCGTTCTATCAGTATTCGCAGGTTCAAATCCTGCTAAGGAACTAAAACGGCACGTGTTCAAACGCGATAGAAGTGAAATCCTCCGAAACGGCTAAATAGTATTGTCTCTGTTAAGGTCGGTTCACACCGCGACAATAAGCGATTATTATCGCGACAATAAGCGATATTTTTGTATTATTTGTATTAATACATATACACGTTTCATATTATGATATGTCAAACATTGCACATGCGCTGTGCAGCACAGAGTTACATTTAACGTGTATCTTCTTATGTAATGAATAAAGTTTAATTTTGATGAGCTATCTTAAAAATGCAGTGTCACGCCACATATCGTTACAGTGTCAATTGACCCTAACACATACTGGTACTTAAATAAGATTAGTTGGTTGGGCTGTGGATAGATGGCGTTAAGTACAAGTTATATCGCGCTATACATAATACATATATACAAATTACAAATCACTTTTTCGTTCGATCGATTTCAAATCACAAGTTTTAACTCAAAAAACCCTTGGGAATTAATATATGTAATATTATTATTATTGTTTATGATAGGAGCTAATTAATGCTGCGACGCCAAAAACCTGGCAGCGAGCCATACATTTTAAGTGGTTTTAATATGTGACGAATTTGATAATAAAATCTGCTGTAAATTGTAATATGTGACCTCGCCCACTTAGAATTAAAGTTACATTCCATTTCAGATATAATTTTCTTCAGATATAAAATGATTAACACATTTTGCTGAGTCCATGGTATTCCTGCGGCAGTCAGTCCATTATTTACCCACTACATAATATTATTATTGACTACTTGAAAGTGTGTGACAGGCATAAGTAGAGCTTGCTCGAATCGAAAAGGGTCAAGCAATAAATAACTTCTTTAAAAACCCTTATATACCTACTTTATTTTGACGTTACTAAATACCTGGCACATGTATGTGGTTTCTGTTAATAAACGAACGAACTTAATAAAGTTTAGTTAGCTATTTCGGCAATAACAGAAGAACGTTTTTAGTAAAACTATTTATAGTGAGGTAAATTTTATACTCCGCCAGTCTACAAAGAAGCATTATCATAATATTTTGGTAATACGCGTGAAACTACATCGTTTGTTTACATATTTTTGACGTACTACATCGTGTAAATTTTTGTATTACCAAAGGAAACTCCATTAGAGCTTAAATGAGAGCACATAAAAGAGGAAATTAACATAACTAATTACCTAAGTAAACTAACAAACCATTTGTAAGTTGACCATTTATATATTATGTAATTTTGTCATTGATTTAATAAATTAAGCATTAAATAATAACAATAATTGCATATTAAGAGGTTTTTAGGAATAACTGCGTCTAGAAGATTTTTAATTTTTGATTAAAAAGCATAATAAATTGCTGGAAAATACAATAACGATTGCTGAGTATTATTACACTTGACAATACAAAATTCACTTCAATATTTGCATAGCGAAACCAGTTTATAGCACACCTCCGATATTACATTTATACAGTGTAACATTATCAATATTACGCAACATAAAACCCGCTTGGCCAGTGGCCTTTTGGTCATTTGACCACTGAAATCTGATGAAATGATATGAGTCACTCAGGTCGATGCAACGGATATGCAAACTAGGTGACCGTGACTTCGAAACGCTTACATTACCCTCTTTCGCACAATCGGGTATCATGGAACTTCTAGAAGATCATATATATATATACAACTTACCAGTCTTTAACGTGAAAATTGACAGTAGGTACCTACTTGGCTTAGTAGCCACTAGTTCTGACCCATATTGTTACAGGTTAGTAATTACAACAACATCATATAAATGGATTTAAATTTAAACAAATGTTAAAAGTCATATTACCTATCAAATGTTAATAATTTATGAGTCATTTTTCTTCTTTTTTCTATTTGTTTTAAATTGTTTTAAATATATATTGGCATAATATGGGCGAGGACACTGGCCTCTGCAATACAGTTTACTCTAGTGCATGGGTCAGGGACTTCAGTAATATAATCATATGTAAAACTCCTTTGTGTCAATAAAGATTTTTTGTTTTTAAACAATTTACTTATGGACTGAGATCTCGGGCCCGCCTGACCACCCTCTCATTTTTACTGATAAAATTTATATCATATATCGTGCCTCGTCGCGTAATGCTTGTATTCATAGACGGGACACAACGGTAACATGAATAAATATTGTAGGCGCCAACTCTTATCTAACCGCTAACGGCGTAATCCTTCTCGCATCGAGGAGAGACCTAAGCCCCAGCAGTGGGGTTGAGGCGATCATGATCATTGTAAAGAGAAAACAGTAGGCGTACGCTCTATTTGACGCCATGTAACTATAGCTCAGCCACTCGACTGCGAACTTGGGAACGAGATCTGCGCACGCACATTCCTAATTTAGGGCCCAGTCATTTAACCGGTTCTATAGCGTAGGTGTACTAGGAATTGTAGCTTGAAATGGCAACAAAATAAAGGCTTACCAGTAGTGCTAATGCAAAAGTTTGTAAGTGCGTTACTGGCATTAAAACGACCATTTTCACACGAGGCTCATGATGCCTCCAATATACCTTCGTGCAAAACGGTACGCAAATTTATATCTGTTATATCACGCCGGTTTTCTGGTATGTCCTGGTAGCCTTACGGACAATCCGGCTCATGGCGCTTCAGCAGTTAATTCGTTTCAAATGAGGTCCCGTTTTGGATAAATTTTAGCACACGAATAGTCAATGCGTTCTGTCTCCTCAGTAGTCAGTAATTAGCACCTAAAATCTAAACATAAACCTACTTCCTACTACTATTGTAAATGTGAAAGTTTGTGAGGATAGATGGATGGATGTTGGTTGTTCTTTCACGCAAAAACTACTGAACGGATTTCATATAAATTTGGTATGGTAGCAGTTTAAGCTCTGTTAATACAGAGCGTTAATAAATGTGTTAATACACAGACTACTTTTATGCCGAAAAAGTGAAAATCCCGTGGGATCCTGTATTTACGCGGGCGGTGCCACGGGCAAAAGCTAGTCCTTCATAATAATTAAAATAATTTATGACGTCCGCAATCTTTCACAAATTTACGATTTGACCTCGACCTCTTTATGCATTTTAAGGTCTCATTTTTGTTGATTCAACTGTAAAACTAAAATGCAATCGGTATTTTAATAAATGAGCAGGAAATCATTAAAACAACCTTGAATAAGCCTTGCTAGGGTTCATTAAATGTTAATAATAATCTTCCTTAAAATAGGGAAAATACTGTTGTAAGAAAAAAATGTTATAACTGTTGTAGCCGGCAAGAGTCAGCAACTAATATCTAGTGCTGCTGTTTATCCAATCCAGCCAGCCACAAAATCAGAAGTTTGTGAGGATGTCTATGAGGAACGTTAATACATCCTCATTACCTATAACAATAATATTATGTAATATTTTTATATTATGTTTTTACCCTTTTCTGTTGCTTTACCGCAGAACGTATTTTTTTTATATTTAACGTACGAGTATAACGTTGCTTTACCGTTCAACTGATTTGAATGTTTTGCACACAGTTTATGGCATTGCCACATTGTATCTTTATCTTGTCAACTACTGCGACAGTCAACTCTCATTGCTGACAAATCATCGACTAAAAGTTAAAACCGACTCCATGTCCAATGAGGGTTTTCGAATTTTTTCTGCGGCTAGGATTCAGACCCGACACAAAGCGCCGTCTGGTGGCTGAAGTGGTATCGAATAAGGCCAATAAGAATTTCCGACACTTTTTTTGCCACCGGGCGGGCGCCGTATAAGCACAGAATAGAAAATATATATTATATATATATATACTTACGTACAGAAAAACAGCTATCACAGAACGATCCAATTAATTCGAATTTTAAAAAAATTACGTCCTTTCAACGCCCACAATTAATCCACGCAATTGTAGACACACCGTATGCTTGTAGTAGTGCAATCAAATCGAAAGCTATAATTAATGCTGTTTGTCTGTTCCTCTTTTCTTAATCTGTGGCTTAAGTCGGGTCCATTTCGTGTCAAATAGCTGACAAATGTCTTAAAACCCTCATTTAATATTTATTCAAACAACTTTATGAACTTATTAATAACATAGGTCATCAATAATCACCTAATAAATCTCTTGAATGTCTAAATTATTGGCTTGTGGTATACCGTTATCACTTCTGCTATAACACTCGAAATTTAAACTATCGCCCAAATGGATCATAAATTCTCAATAATATACAACGTGTGATAGACTGCAATAATTTTACAAGAATAACTTATTGAATATACTATTGTAATAATATCAAATAGGCTTCCGTTCACTGGCTACACTCGGTAATTGAGCAGACGGATAACATGACCGTAAGCGATTACCGCAGCTAAGCTGTAATTTCTCGGCATCTCACTGAGTATTTTAAATGCGAATATGTGAATGTATACTTGTTACTCTTTCATGCAAATGCACAGTGTGCTGTTTGCTTTTAGTCACGAAACAACGCCCCTAGTGGCGAACAATGGTAACTAATTCGATGCTATACAAAATTTAGTCAACTTCTTCACGGCGTAGTAGTGACGAAAACTCGCACTCAGTGTGCAGATACTTTATAATCTTTTTTTTGTCTCGCAAAAAAATGACTTTACGCCTCCCCCGGGATGAGTGGCCCGGGGGTATGTGGGACTCCCGGCGCTGTCGCCGGTACTTAACCCACTAATACCACCTGTGGGTTGCCTTCAGCCGCTATGAAGGGGAGTGTCCCGGATCTATCTAACACAGCACCCCCCACGACCGACCGCTCTACCTCAAACGGGACCGGACTTCCAAACTGAAATGGGAGAACTCCGACAGAATTAACACAGGCTAGTTTTATCCTGGAAAATAACACGGTTGTCGCATGAGAGACCGATTTTCTGAGCGTTCGAAGTCGCGAACCACTTCCTGTACTTATTTATAGACCATCTACACGACAACAATTTGGTACCTAGATACCTACAGCTAATTTGATACTGACGAACGGAAAAAACAATGGAACGGTTTTCTTTCAGCGGTATTTGTGTTCGATGTTGTTGTACCTTGTTTATAAATAATCACTACGTATTGCAATTTCTTCGAACAAATAACCCTTACAGACATATTTAATTTTTGCGAACGGACTAAGATTACAATAGCCACAGACACACAATTGAGACATGAAATGTATTTTTTTTTAATATGGCGGTACACCTTAAAATCATTGCCAGTGTCAAGTAAAAAAAGCGGGTAAAATAGAATTTTCGAACAAGTTTTCAACACTATTTTACTAAATCGTCAAGTCCAAACTCCAAATCGTCAGTGCAGTCGATGAGTCGAGCCAGTCGATTCGGTAAAGTGGTAGACGCTTTACTGGAACTTCCTAGGGAGTTTTGGAGATGTCACAAAATTGAAAATTTTTGAAATTGTACCCACACTTGCGCACGTTAACGCATATTTAATGGATAGTTTTCTACCTTTTTTCGTCGCATTTTTAAGATAGAGCTATTCAAAATTGAACTTTACTCATTACACAAGAAGATACACGTTGTAAGAGTTCGAATGTCAGGTTGCACCACGCCGCACGTGCAATATATATCTGATGTTATATGAAACGTGTATATTTTGTGAAGTGAATAAAGTTCAATTTTGAATAGCTATCTTCAAAATCCAGCGCCGCGTATCGTCCCGGTGTGAGTTGACCCTTAGTCACAAATCCTAAAAACTATTAAACTCGGAACAACTTTTTATGTAGATATTATTCTAGCTTCTACGACATATTAATATGACGCTTATTATCACGTAAAGACACTCGTATAACTTTTAGTTCACGGTCGGGTCGAGAGACTGATCAACGTCAATCTTTAACTAAAGAACTTGAATAAAACTCACGTAATATTTTATTTTTCATTATTAACAACGCTCGATAAATGCCTACGTTACTTAAAACTATACCTACAGCTACGCTTCGCAAACAACATATTAAGCATTTATAATTTACATCATTACATACAATTTTATTGTTTACGGCAGAGCGAGTTTCCCCTAACACAGGTAAACTTTACTTAAAAGGGGGTCTCAAACACTGTTATTATATTGTATTTTAAGTTTGTGAATAAAGATTTGTATTTGTATTATTATTATATGATACTTAAGATGAAATAATATACACACGCTTTCACACCATGTCAATTTGGTCCTGTGGTAAGTTCTCGAAGAACTTGTGTTACGGGTACCAGACAACGGAAATATATTTAACACTTTTTATACTATACGTACATTTAAGATTTTTATTATATAATACACATATTTATTACAAATCCGTGACCCAGGAACACTGAAAACTTTTTTGTTCTGGCGGGATTCGAATACGCGTCCTTAGGCTTGAGCCACAGAGGTCGTCTTCATAAGAAACAAGATTAAATATATAAAACCATTTTTAATTTCAAAACATAATCTTATGACGTAAAAGCCGCGTCACACGACTATAATCAAGGACATCAGTAAATCACAGACCAAAAAACAGTCAACACTAATCTCGAATCATCCGCCTAATGACACAGTCTATTATAAAACTGGTTGTACGGGCTTAGAAATCGCTTACCCTCCTAATCCTTTGCTTTGAAAAATACTCTTTTATGTTACTTCATTATTATGGTATAATGATATAGGTGCTATGCTGTAAAATCGCACCGCACAAAATATTGTGATTGTGGTGGACTATAAGCCCTAATTTGTGATATGTGCTAGGACATAACTGATGATGATACTTCATTATGAAGGAACCCTACCGACTCACCTCAAGCGATTACAGAGGCAAATTTCAAAATTTGAATTCTGAATAAATGTGTCAAATGTTCTAGAAGGTAACATTTAACCGGTTGCATTGAAAGTGAAATTGTTTCTCAGGGTCGGGCTAATTGTCTCTGGCGGCCGTCCAACACCCGGACATTGTATATGCGACACTTGCAGATTTGCTTTATTTTAAGAAATTGATATTGGTTGGTTGTGAAAAGTAGTTTTTCTTTTAAACTACTGTTTGAAAATGTACATATTATGTTGTTTTTACATGCTGATGCGTTTAACTTGATGTCTTCACTTAACGTTAATCTCACATGGCCTAACTACTCAACAACCATGATAAAATCTGCAGTTGTTTTACTGTAATAATATTTGTAACTTTTTGTTTGTGTTTACTGTAATAGTAATATTTGAATTTCTGTGCAGAATGTGTAATTCTAACAAACACTCGATACAGTCTATCTATTCTAGTCAGTCTATCTAGTCTAGTAATACATTAATAAATAGGTACGTTTCAACATAAGTAATAGACGCTAGACGCTAATGAATGTAGATCCATAAAAATTTCATTAACGCCCATGACGGAAATGTATTGGCCAAATCGTAAAGACTGAATAGATCTTCATTCACACAGAATAGAGATAGAGTACTCTAGCGACTAGTGGGCAGATCGCCAGAATCGAACAGGTGGAGAATTCAGACGCTGTCTGCAACGTCCATATTTATAATTTTTTACATTGCAGAACTTGATTTTCAAATACATCTTCATAGCCTAGCGGTGGATACAACATTCGAGATATATCTTCAACCGTAGGCGTGTACTGTGTACTAAATACTAATGAAATTAAAAAGTACATTAACTACAATATACTGCGTATCTGAGAGGAAGAACAAACTTAGACCTGCCAGAGGTATTTTACCTCTGACATGACCTTTATGTATAAACTAGATATGGCGCGCGACTTAGTATGCGTAAAAGTAAAATTTACCGCGATAAAAAGTAGCCTATGTCCTTCTCGTGGTCTACTATTTATTTGTGCCAAATTTCATCAAAATTGATCCAGTAGTTTCTGAGCCTATTCAATGCAAACAAACAAACTTTTTCTCCTTATAATATTTGTATAGATAACTCTGAACGGATACTACAACGTAACATTCCTCAGGTCGATGAAAGACCTGAGACCCAGAAGTGAGGACGTTAGCGTTCAGTGATGATGGGATGATAGGCTGACGAAAACTGCACGCAAATATTCTCCTATTTGCAATCCAAATAAATATTTTTTACTGCAGACTGTACATTTTTGACAGCTGTATGTATTTTTTGTGTTATTCTTGAGAAGAAATAGTATTAAAACTTTCATGACACCTCTAGAAACAAACTTAGCACAAAAATTATAAAAAAGTGTAATTAAATAAAGAAAAACAGGCAGCGAAGTCTAGACATCATGCATTTTTATATCATACGAGTATTTAAATGTTTTTAAGTTTTATTCTAAAATTGGCGAGATAAATATCTTTGAAAATATGTAAATTGATATATAAACCAACCTACTATCTTCGAATTAATATAGTTTTACGTAGCTTCGTATCGTAAAATTTAATAATAGATAGTTATAATCGTTACGAGTAAGGAAATATAATTAGAAGTGTTGAACCGAGCGCAACACTATGTGAGAATATTCTTTAGTCGCTTAAAATAAACTAGGGACGTTTGCATAAATCGTATTAGCAAAATAAACACGTAAGGTCAGGGGAAAAATTAAATAATTTCATATAATTATTATAAAACCTAGCTAACTTATGAATCAAAATATTATAGTAATAATGATCTTTATAGTATTACTTAGTAAGCCACATAATTGGTACTATCTGTTGCCCGCGGCTTCGCCCGCGTAAATACCATGTATAATAAAGTATCCCACTGGAACACTGCACTTTTTCGGGATAAAAAGTAGCCTGTGTGTTAAATTCAGAGCTCAAACTACTACCATACCAAATTTCATCAAGATCCCTGCAGTAGCTTTTGCGTGAAAGAGTAACAAACATCCATCCATTTATTCATACATCTATCAATCAATCCTCAAAAACTTTCAGATTTATAATATTATATAATATAATTATATATATTATATTTACTCCAAAGTTTAAAATAAATATTTTAAACTTTTTATACTTTAAAAAGTGTTTTGGTAAATGGTATACAGGGTAATATGTGGTATACAGGTGTAATACAACGCTTGCGCCTGTGTAAGGAAAAAATCACTATTTTGAATTATAAATCTCATAATTTAAGTATTATACCTAATCATTTTCGTTTTTGATAGATGTTAAAAATACAAGCAGATAATATTCGTAATAAAGTTTTTTTTTTGTACCTATTTAAAATATTATCTATAATTTTTTAATTGTATAATCATATATGTATTACTACATGATAGTACTTATTTTAAACTTTATTCTGCAGTCAGTACACTGAAGGTTAGCATATTGGATTAGCTGTAATTGAATTTGAAGACCGTAGGTCAGGTACGTTCCGATTCATGTATTTCTGTTATAATATATAAATACTAGCTGTTTCCTATGTATATATATATATTAAAATATTAAATTGAATAAAAAATTCTTGCGCGTAATAAAGCTATTACTTAAAAATATTCTGATTTACAAATTACAAATTTAACTCATGAAAATTGTGTCAATTACATTTAAGTCGACACTTCTGCATAATAATTTTTGGCGCTTTCTAGTTGGCTTGTGTTGACATTTTTGGTGATAATTTTGATTTAAGTTTTATATTCATTACAACTGCCTTATCACTAAAACTTGAACAAACGACCGACAACGACCTCCACGATATCACACTTATTAATAGTTTTATCAAGCACATAATTTGATAACATTATTCAAGGATTTATTAGCTTTATTAGGTAATGAATACCAGTTGCGAAGGGTTGTTTTACTTCAGAGGGAAGCCCTAGTCGCTAGACGTGAGTTGAGCAAGTCCTTTTAAAAAGAAATTTAGCACCATATTATGTATGATGGTCAAGGTCGATCGATACAGGAGTGTAGAGTTGTGTCGTGTCCGAGAGAAATTGTAAATACTTAGCTAGCTATAAGAATACCTACAATAGGGATGACGACTACATCTAAAATATTTAGTTTCATTAATATACTTAGAAATAATGAGGCATTACTACTTGGTAAATGTAAAAAAATATAATATTTTATATGTAGTTTATTAATTAGATACATCTAAAAAGTACAAAAAAGTTTAAATTCTTTTTTGCTAAATTAGTAAACAAAACTTATACGAGGGCGGGTCAATAAGTCCGTGACTTTTGGAATAAAACACAGATTTTTTGATAAATAAATCATTTTATTTTTCAACGTAGTCCCCCTTGAGCTCTATACGCTTTGTCCAACGCTTCTCCAATTTTTTTATCCCTTTCAAAAAATATGATTTGTCGAGGTCCTCAAAATAGGCCTTTGTTTGCGAGATGACTTCATCATTGGAGTCAAATCTTTTTCCACCGAGCCATTTTTTCAGGTTTGGGAACAAGAAGTAGTCACTCGGAGCCAAATCTGGAGAATAGGGTGGATGTGGGAGCAATTCATAGCCCAATTCATGGATTTTTGCCATGGCAACTGCACATGTGTGCACCCTTGCATTGTCTTGGTGAAAAATAACTTTTTTCTTGGCCAAATGAGGTCGGTTTTTTTTCAAATCCTCATTGAAGCGGTCCAATAAGTTGGCATAATATTCCCCATTAATTGTTCTTCCCTTTTGCAGATAGTCAATGTGGATTATCCCACGTGCATCCCAAAAAACAGTCGCCATAACTTTATTGCCTGACAAACCCACCTTGGCCTTCTTTGGCGCCGATTCACCCTTAGAAACCCACTGTTTTGACTGTTGTTTGGTGTCTGGTGTGTTGTGATGGATCCATGTTTCGTCCACGGTTACAAAACGGTGCAAAAACTGCTCCATATTGTGATTAAACAACGCCAAACCTTCCTGTGAAGTTGTTACACGATTGCGTGTGTGGTCGACTGTGAGCAAACGCGGCACCCATCTTGCGGAAAGCTTTCTCATGCCCAAGTGATCATTCAAAATTGAAACCACTGAGCCATGCGAGATGCCTATGGCTTCCACAATCTCTTGCACTTTCAATCTTCGGTCGGCCAACACCATATCGTGAATTTTTTCGATTGTTTCGGGTGTAGAGACCTCAACTGGGCGTCCAGGACATTCGGCATCTTCAGTGCTTGTACGGCCACAACGAAATTCAGTAAACCACTTTTTTACCATTGAAATCGATGGTGCAGAGTCCCCATAGTATTTATCAAGCTTAGCCTTGGTCTCGGTAATGGTTTTTTTTCGCAAAAAATAATGCTTAATAAGCACACGAAATTCACTTTTTTCCATTGTTTCCTTAAGTTACTGGATAGTCTGATAAAGATAGCTGTAAAACACAAACTAACTGACGCAGCAAGTTCAAATTTTGATAGGAGTCAACTGACAGATGCCTGTTAACAGGAGTAGTGTTGCTTTTTCAGTAAGGAGGTTAGAAATTCAAAAAGTCACAGACTTATTGACCCGCCTTAGTATCATTAGTTTACTCACATCATATACAAAAACATTCATTATGGTAAGTATGAACTTAAACGCACAAATATCGGAGATATTTACAAATATGTTCCTGCGACCGTATACTTCATACACTTTAACCTAGGCGTGACGTCATAGCTAGGTACGACTTTAGTATAGAGCGTTTTCACGAGACTTGCGAAACTTTGTATACAAATTGCTGTACCTTTGAAAATATTGACTTTTGATATACTGTTTCTTCTGAGAAGTTACTAATATTTAAGAGTACTATTCATTCATGCAATAAAAAAAAAATTGTCGTCTAGCCTATTAGGTATATTTCAAAATACAAAATAGGTACTTAATAATAAAACGTTTTTCTGTGTATTAAGTACCTATTGTAAGATAATCATAAAATTAAAATTCTTCCACGGTACTACTGCCTTTAAAATAATAATATATTATATGTTTTATGATTGTCTATTAATATGATATCTACAAAATAAAATTGATAGTAGGGACGTATCGAACTTTCCGCTTACCGTAAAAGTCGATTTATTCAAAACTATTTATCAACAACAATAAACACAACACAAGTACTAAGTAGTCTCACATTCAATATTCACATATAAGTACATAAACACGTATTAGTTTAAACTTTAAGACGAATTATATTTATCACTTCTCACTGCTCAATATAATTTTAAAAAAATATTATTATTAACGTAATAACATGATTTTACATCCGAGGACGCTCAACTGAGGTACCGCCGAGCTACTTTTCAAAATTAATTCGTCTCTGATGCACGTGATATTATCTAATAACGGCTCCTCATTGGTGAAAACTACAAAATTGTGGGTTATTGTCACAGAAAAATAGCCCTTAATTACTTCAAACTGTCATTGAACAAATCATATTAATAATATTGTTCTTTTGTTGGCCAGCCGGCTATTAAAAACAAGTTTGAATTTCAACTTTATTTCTAACGAGATAAGGTTCCTATGATCTCTCACCATAACTCCGAATATATCGGGTTTTAACGACAGGTCGGTCTACATCGCGGTATCGCTTGTCCGACCTGACTTGTATAAGATATTATTGTTTTCTATATACTAGTTTTGGCTGGAGGTCTTCATGAGGTAATGTGGAAGGGAAGCCGATAAGAATGGAGTTCTTTAGACCCTTCGCCATTGCTAAATACTAATGTAGGTACCACATCTTGTAAATTAAAACCACATTTATTTTCTCGTCTCTTTTACACCTGGATAATATTACCATATTATATAGTCTAATTAGCATTACGTTTTTTGATATTAAAATTCATAAACAAAAAAATTTTTTCTAGCTGATTCATGAGGGTTTTTAAATTCGTGACATCTAACAGCATTTTGACAAGACAAGGACTGTCGGGCTACCAAGCGCCGCCTGGTGACAGAAAAAATATCGAAAATTCTTATTGACCGTTTTTGATACCGCTTACGCCACTAGATGACGCTTGTGGGAGTTCGGTCTGCCCCCTGGCGGCAGAAAAAATATCAAAAACCCTCATTAGTTGAGTATCTGGAAGACCGAACTTTGCTCGTAGTTCTAGTACCTAAACAGTACGGAAAAAACAGGATTATAAAATTGAATCTGGAATATTATATTAATTTTGCAGCAATTATATCTGATTTACTTCTTAAAGATGTAACTGATCTTGTAAATCTTTTTTTTATTATAATTAAATAATAAAAACAATCACGAAATTATTCATCTGACCGCTATTCGAACAATTTGCCATCAACACAATAATTATACATACGCATTGAATAGAAATTATTGATATATTAATGTTGAAAAAACACATATAGCTTAAAAATGCGCAGTCTCCCAGGAATAAGACCTAGCTAGATCGATTTTTCTCCCCTAAAACTACCTGCATACTCATGGTAATACTTGTAGCCCTTTTTGATAAACCGATTATATATATACAAGATTGTCTCGTTTAAAGTATAAGATAGGATAACAGTTCTTATCGATTTAATCCTTGCATACAAGTTCAAGGTATCAGTTAATTGTTAAATAATTATCACATGACGACTTTCTGACGTTGTGAAATATAAATTATTACATAATTTGTATCATTAAATATTTTGAATAACTTTTATATGAAATAGATTAATAAATTGAAATTTCAAGTAAGATTTTAGTTCTAAGTCATAATACATCATTAGTTTTAATAAGTAGCAATACGGTAGCTTTGCATGTATTTAAACATACCACAGAAGAACCTCCTGCTTTTAGAATAGGCATTTATCGTTCTAGACGACTGAATTTAATTTTATTGCATAAATGAATAGTACTAAAAGAGTCGGACTTCTCCGAAGAATCAGAATAATTATTAAAAAGCAATATATTCAAAGGTACGTTTTTTTTTGCAGAATTTTGCAAGTCACGTAAAAACGCTCCATGAAAAAGTATCATTAACTGTGACGTCACGCTTTCGTGTCGCAGGAACTTAACTGCAAATATATCCGAAACTTGTGCATTAGATTTACTATAATATTAATGTTTTTGTATTTTATGTACGTAAGTACAATAATCATCTAGGATTTTTACTAACTTAGCAAAAAATATTGTTTTTTTTTTTCGATGCTATTAGACGCAGTTAAATACACATAAAATGTAACACTTTTTACGATTATCAAGTAGTAATATCAATTAAACTAAATATTTTATGTGTAGTGTTCCACCCTATTCGGTTAAAAATCCTACTACTACCTATTATAAATGTGAAAGTTTGTAAGGATGGATGGACATTTGTAACTCTTTCACGCCAAAACTACGGAACGGTTTTTTATGAAGTTTGGTATGGTAGTAGTTTAAGCTCTGTATTAACACATCGGCTACTCTATTTATCCCGAAAAAAGTACAGTGTTCCCGTGGGATACTGTATCCACACGGGCGGAGTCGCGGGCAAATGCTAGTACTAACTAAACAGCCTACTTATGACTACGGTCTGCTGTTTCGATATCCATTCAAAATATATTATAAATACTATTCGTGACTATAACTACCAACTCTATGGTCGTGTAGTGGATGTCTTTGGCCGTGACCTCCGCGGACCGCGACTTACTAAACGTTCGATAAATTTAGATTATTCGCAGGTTATAGTATAAATTCATAGGTTGGATTATAATTAGTGACATCATACGGTTATTTGATTTACTTATAAGAAAGTAAAACTCGCAACAGAAAATGCTTACACTTATACACACCCTGGGGCAAGAAAAAGTATACGTCATTTTTAAAACGAGAAACGTTAAGCTGTTTAAAATGTACAAATATTATGGCCACAATATTATGCAGGTATGTATTTTTCAACGGAATCTACGTCATATCTTACCTTGACACATGTTGCAAAAAAATATTAATTTCGTGGAAAACATGAATCCAAATAAAGTGTTACGGCAGATTTTTTACATTTTTGAACAGTTCAACGTTTGTCCAGGATCCGGTGTTGTGAGACTTAGTACGTCTTAGGCCGAACACACTTGTGGTGCAACTTGACATTCGAACTTTTACAATGAAACCTGCATCTTCTACCGGTGTTGTGAGACTTAGTACGTCTTAGGCCGAACACACTTGTGGTGCAACATGACATTCGAACTTTTACAATGAAACCTGCATCTTCTAATGTAATTAATAAAGTAAAAAAATTAATAGCTATCTTAAAAATGGAGCGCCATGTCGAGTATTGTTTTGTTTCGGTGTGAATTGACCCTAATACGAATTAGTAATTAAGTACGTTTACTTAACTAAGTATCTAGATGTTAAATAGAAATCTACATAATTGGTGACTAAATATTATTTAGTGACCATTATCACGATATTATAAGTTGACCCAATTTATCAGAATGTCTCCAAAAACAGCCATGCGATGGACTGTTCACCTGCTATCTATGTGATAAGTTTAATCTTTTTGACGTCATTCCAACGATCATCCTGTTTCATGGCCGAAGAATGACGTCACGTTTCTTCTGCTAAGTGTTGTTCGAAACCTGTGCAGGCGCATACGTAAAATCCAAGGTTCAACCATAATCGACAGGTACAATATACACAAGCGATGGGAAATTATGCAAAACAACATCGATTCAAAAATTGATACAAAATAAACGACGAAAGTTTCAAACAGAAGATAAGGTAGACATATTTTCTACCTTCTTAAGCTTAAGGGTCAATTCACACGGTTACGAAACGATACGCGACATGGCGGTGCATGTTTTAGATAGCTATTCAAAATTGAACTTTATTCATTACACAAGAAGAATAACTACACTCAAATCACTTCACTCCATCTGTTATTGCTAACTTCATATCACACGCCCTTCCGACTCTAGCGCCATTATGGCCAGTTTTGAAACTATTATTTAATCACCTTTGTCGCACACATTTTAGCTTTTCTGCCTTAGAGAGTTGGGACTCCTTTACTCCATTCTCCATTATCGAAATGATTCGAGTGAAGAGCCTTTCAATCGATCAATAAATAATAATTGATCGCTGTTTGTGCAATTCGTTCTAATTATACGCAATTGACTTATCCCTTTGTAGTTGGTACTCGATGTTTAATCGATTTTGATGTTTAAACAACAATAACAATTTATGCATTTAGTACATAAGCTGTTCGTTCTGCTCGTTGTTAATATATTACAGGTATTTTAAAAGTTACCTCTTAGAAGACTTCCAATAAAGTAATAATAATTGTTATTATTTTATCGATCAAAATTAAAAAAATATATAATGTTGCTTCTAAAAATGTAATTATGAAAGCATAAGTCATTTTAAGTGTTTATTACCTACGTATTCTTTATAAAAAGGTTCAACATGTAGGTTTACAAAAGAAACAACCATAAACGGAAACATAAAACAAAAAGTATTCGGCAAAAAACGACGATTACCTAGCGAGCTTGGGTACTTAAAATATAATTAGCTACTAACTAAAAGTTCCCCGTGACTTTGTCCGCTTAAAAAAAAATAGGAAGCGTTTAAATAAACAAGGCTACTTTTATCGTGGCAAAATTGCCGCCATAAATGTAGCCTATGTCCATCCCCGTGGTCTACTCTATATAACAAACAAATGTTTATATAATTATTAAAAAATATATAAAAGAATAGCCCCATGAATGCATCTAAATAGACTATAAATGTGAAAGTTTGTAAGGATGGATGTATGGATGTTTGTTACTCTTTCACGCAAAAACTACTGAACATGAAATTTAGTATGGTAGTGGTTTAGACTCTAGATTAAAACAAAGGCTACTTTTTATCCCGAAAAAGTAGTGTTCCTGTGGGACACTTTATTTATACGCGAGCGAAGCCGCGGGCAGAAGCTAGTATATTATAGGCCCCTTAGCGATACATTCAAATTCCGTAATAAATTAATGGAAACTTTTCTTACCTTTATAACTTCAATATATTATTGAGGCATCCCACTTCTTGCACTTCTGAAACAAGAGAAAATATATTTATTAGAATAAGGTATGTAATTAGTAGTTTAAATTGCAAATCCAAAAACAGCACCACTTCTATGTTAGTGAGAGAGCTCACTGGGGCACGACAGTCTTAGACAGTTTGGCGCACACAGACAAAATCTGTCTTACGACTAAAACACTTACAGTTTTTAGACGCTCACTGTCGCTTCAAGACAATTTTATCAATGAGACGTTCTGTTTCAAATGTACGCATCTTCATATTATGTAATATTTTAACGACCAACGCAAAAATAGGGATGTGAATGGTTTGACGTGCCTGCCTGTCTGTTTGTCTGTTTGTGTAACTGTCCGTAGCATAAGGTGGCGAAAGGTCCGATTTGGAAGCGGTTTTTTTAAAAGCTGACGTGATCGAGAGTGTTCTCTCGGCTATAATTCATCATCATCACCTCACTGTTTGCAACAGTGTAATGCAACAGTATGTCTTAAGACTGTCGTGTTTCAAGTGCTCACTGATGTATTATAACTTCTTTCAGATTGGACGAATATTTCTTTAGAACATTGGAATAATAAGACCATGTCTTCGAAGCAAACATTCAATTATCGAGTTTTATTGATACGAGGAATAACAGCTGATCAACGATCGGCCCTGGGCGTAATCTTGCAGCTGCGAACACAATAATGGCCGTAAAAAGCGAATCATCCGACAAACAGATGTATTATCATCCAGGTATCAGGGTACTGGGCACTGAGTAAACCCTTGGGGAACAATCTGGAATTCCTTTACAGTTTGATTAAATTGTACTTTACAATGCGTAAAGCTTTAAAAATTATAGTGAAGACGTTTTAAAGATACGCAAACTTCCTAGCTTTAATGCATATACATTTTGCATATCGATATCATTTATGTTAACGTAAAAATATTAACGCTTATTTCATGAAAAAATTATGATACAATACAATTACATAATATATTCGGTATGTATTTTTTTTTTTTAATTAAATAAGGGGGCAAACGAGCAAACGGGTCACCTGATGATAAGCAACTACCGTCGCCCATGGACACTCGCAACATCAGAAGAGCTGCAGGTGCGTTGCCGGCCTTTTAAGAGGGAATACGCTCTCTTCTTGAAGGTTTGCAGGTCGTATAGGTCCGGAAATACTGCTGGTGACAGTTCGTTCCAGAGTTTTACAGTGCGCGGCAGAAAGTTACGCGAAAAGCGCACGGTGGAAGACTGCCACTCATCAAGGTGATGAGGATGGTATGTTTTTCGCGTGGGACGATGGCGAAAAGTTGCAGGTGGTATGATTCCGAACAATTCCTCAGAGCACTCCCCGTGATACAACCGATAGAGGATGCAGAGTGAAGCTACATCTCGGCGTAATTCCAAGGGGTCCAAGCTGTTTGAAACACTATGGCAGTCAACAACTCGAGCGGCCCTTCGTTGGATACGATCCAGAGGGAACAGTTGGTATTTTGGCGCCCCTGCCCAGAGATGAGAACAATATTCCATATGAGGCCGAACCGCCTTGTAGAGTTGTAGGCGTTGGTCCGGACTGAAGTACTGTATCGCTCTGTTAAGAACACCAAGCTTCTTCGAGGCTAACTTGGCCTTACCCTCTAGATGATATCGGAACTGGACTTCGCTCGATACGTTGACGCCAAGTATCTCAATGCTAGGGGAGATTTTTAAAGATGTGCCCTCGAAACGAGGATATACAAAATGTATTCACGTTTTACGATAATATAGGTGCTCACTGTTCATGATTCGCTTTATTACCTTCTATGACATACTACATAGATACGCGATAAAATGAGTAATTAAAATTATTATTCTGAGATAGCGTTTTTTTTTAATAAAAGATATTTGGTTGACATTCCGTTATCTTTCAAGTTAAGGAACGCCTGGTCATCATGTTTTAAACCCCTATTGCGTGCCTCATTAAAATAAGCCTAATAAATATAAACACCATTTCATATCATATTAAACGTGAAGCAGAAACTTTTTCGAAAATTATGCAAACGGAGGAGTATGAAATTTGGCATAGTTAAAATTTATATGGAGGAGGAGCGAACGCAACTAATATTTTTTACAATAATGCTTTAAATGACATTAAATTAATATAAATAACGTTACACACACTAACACACACTACCAGCTCACATTTATAACACACTACCATGCGTTTGTCAATACAATTTTGTCACACGTTGATGTTGTCAATATGTATGTATATGTATATAAATATAATTTTTATATCTGAAAGATAAAAATTCCAAACTTAAAAATTATATTATGAATTAACTATGGGCGAATTTCGAATGATAAAAATAAAGATTGCAGTTGAATATTGAAAAACGCAATATGTTATTGTTTTCATTAGTTATTGATTATATAAATTAATACTGCAGTTCGGAGGTCAATGATAAGGTAATCATTAAGTAGTATCAGCCTGGACATTGTAAAAACCTACGGACCTATGGGCGTAGTAGCAGGAAAAATATTATTTATAAGAGGTCTCGATAAAGGTCCCTGGGGCACTCCACATTTATCAGGTTTAAAGATCCGTCTCGAAAACGATAGAGCAAAAATTAATATTATAATAAATGTCGTAAACTTTTTTGAAATGTTAAATCACGGTTTTTAAATAACCTAAGAATAACTTAATAGTTTTGCGTACAATAGAAAACAAAATATTATTATGAATGTTGTGTGTGCTTGACTTACATTTTGAGTTAATTTTTCCAACTTACATTAGGCTAGTTAGAGTGACTAGGGCCGGCCCACTTGCGTAGATCTGGGTTAAAATATCATGCCTTCCCTTTCGTAAATACGAAGAACGAGAGAGATAACGTCATGATATTTAACCCAGGGGTTGACTTTAACCTAGTTCTGCGCAAGTGGGCCTAGGTGGACTCCTAATCAACTCCACATTAAGAACCTGAGCTCCAGCCGTGGTAGTGGTGATAATAATGATGATATTTTGACTTAACTACGGCTTTTGATACTGGCGCTTTAAACACAATTATATAGTGTTAACTGATAATGCAATACATCTATAGTTAAGTGAGTACTATCAGAGCGCTGACTTCATGGAATAGTAGTAACAATGTCGTCTACATAACGTTACCTCATTACAAGATAATGCAAACTTCCTTCGAGATAAGGTTACATGAAATTAAAATACGTCAATTTGTTTACTAGGTCAATGCTCAAGCAGATATTAAAAGATAATATTGTAACGTTTCGCAATATTTTAAAAGATTGAAAAATGATAAGTGACTGCCACACTCTGCGTGTCCTGTTACTATAGTGTATATTTATATTAACAAATATTATTTTTAATGATTTAATTAAGGCGCTAAACTTCCTGCGCCCATTTTCAAGGCTGTATAGAAGTTTTTTTCCAATATTAAGTAGCTCGTTTGCTAGTTCATTATAAACGCCAGAGCACCAGAGGTTAATTTACAAAACTAGAAATACTTGTTTTATACAATAACTACAAAAATGAGATTGAAGCACGCACATTGACTATCATCAGCTACTTATATGTATATTTATCTAATCGATTATCATTTTTATCTAATTCGTGGCATTTAATTCTAATTAGTTTCGTCACTGCTTGCATTTTAGTAATGAGGAAAGCAATGATAATAATTATTATTATTAAAAGAGAACCTTCGCCTTCCATGTTGAGAACTCACAATTATTATGTAAAACTGTTTCATGACACTGACTTTGACATTGCTATTTCTTTTAATAACATCAAACTTTCTGAAATGAAAGTCTGATTTTTTCAAAAACTAGATTACCTCATAATCATTTTTAATAATCACCTACAGAAATTTTTAAATTTTTAAGCCACCATTAATTTTTAGTTTTTAAGCCACTTTTTTTTTAGAAAGTGGTTTTTCTGAGTAGAATATGACACCCCAAACCCTCATACGCACACACCGGACAAATATTTCCATACTTCAACAGCTCAATATTAAAACCCGCCTGTCCACTCTTTGCCTACGAAGATCACTCGCCTTTTTCGGCCACATAGCTCGCCGCGAGCCTAATAACCTTCAGAGACTAATACTAGCGGGGTAAATGGAGGGAAAAAGGAGTAGTGGCAGAGCGCCTATACGATGGACGGACGCGATTGTAGAGGCTGCCACCTTCACGTCCAGGAGGCATTTCACCAGACCAATAACAGAGAGAAGTGGAGAACCCTATCCCATACAGCAAATTTTAGTGGTCACCCTCATAATTAAATTCATAAGCTACCTTTCTATTACTCTTTCAACATAAGGTTAACAATTTTATACAAATTTTAAGCCACCAAAATTGCAGCTGGTGATATTATCAAGGCATTTTTGTCACCACGTGTCCAGTCGGAAAACAAAATACAAACCTTCACTTGAACATAATACGCGTAAGACTACACTGAAATTGATATAAAGTGTAATAAAATACGATTTATGTATAACAAGTGAGCAGTTAAAGTAACGGTACTAAACCGCTGCGAATACCGTACGGGGTATTAACCAAAAATGGCAAAATGGCGAACCACCGCCAATTTAGATTTGCTATTTTAAATTGATTTTTGTTTGTAGTTACAGTAGCTAGTTTTGAAACATTAATACTAATCATACTTGTTATTACTAAGAGTTACTCATAATTAGGTTTTGCCATAGCGGCTTTAAAATAATTGTACTAATATAAGGACACTGTTACATAGTAACTAGTTAAAAAAAAACTATTTTCCCGCCTTTTTAACTTGACACTGCCAATGGTTTTAACCCATGGAGCAGTTATAGAGTTCAGACGTCCTAATTAGGATCTTAAAAAGAATGCTAATTAAAATTTAGTTAGTCGCAAGCCACCAATCCACACTTCTTCCGGTTTAGGATGCTAATAGGATCCTTAAAGTAGATTTAAACAGCGATGATAGTGAAGAAAGTGATGATAAAAATAAAGACATGTTTATCAAAGACAAGATTAATAAAAGAGAGGTAAGTCATTAATACTATTTATTTTATTTACCTTATTATGTTTCTTGTAGATAGGTAGGTTTTTCTTTTCTGTTTTATTACACAAGCTAACCCGACAGACGCTTTCCTATCATAACTCTGAACTGGAATAAATAAAATATAACGAACTGCCTACATACTACGATTTCTACACTTACACCTGTACCTATAACCTACACCTACAACATACATCTACAACATACACCTACAGCCTACACCTACTACCTACACCTAAAACCTACCCCTGAAACCTAGAAGAAAGAAAGTTATAACTCATTGTGTCAAATGTAAAAGAAACTTCTGTTTGAACGGCTAATTCTTAAAACTATCGATATTTTTATATCTCATCCCTAAAATATGAACAAAACTTCCTTTATTCAGTGCAGTACCGGGTTCACAAGACCTTGTACTTTATTTTAGCTTTTATTGCTGAACAAAATGACCCGATCACTGACAGCTTCAGGTTCATGTCAATTAATTCATTATTATTATTAGTATTCGAAGCAAAAAAGACCACATATATGTTACATGAAGCAAAAAAAAGGAATTAAGATACTTAAACGTTACAGGGTTTCATAAGCCCTGTAGCGCCACAATGATAGTTTTATGACCAGGTACGTAATGCCTTGTACCGCAGGAATGGAAAGAATGGAAAAATCACTGTCGCAGCGAAGGTGTTAAATCCGAAATATCACGAAAAAAAAGGCAATCAACATTTTATTTAGCAGAATTTTACAAAATGACGAAATTAAAGGAAGTACTAATAGTTAATTTATTACGAATATTTATGTGCAATCAGTGGCCATTTTTGTTGCATTAGTCATAAAGCCAATTGACTTTGACCTATATAAGATAACTGTATAAGGTCTTGCCTATAATCCATCTCATATCTGTGAGCGAAACTGATTTAGAAAATTGAAATGTATTGCGTGAAGCTACCACATGAACCGTGATTTCTAAAAATTACGTTCGTTTGCAATTAGCCTTCAGGAAGAAGTACATATTTTTATGTCCCTTTAGCTTTACGATAGGGTTTAAGCTTATAGGCTTTAAAGTTAATTTACTCTAAACACATGTAAGTACATAAAAAATATCCGGCGCGGCGCAACTGGCCAAAGTATGAGCTGGACATAATCTCATGAGGATGTATTCGCAAGAAGACACACCTCTCTTTTACCACGATACCGCACGCTCGCTTTACCGATATGTTTTTAATTTTTTGTCGACTTCATAGAAAGGCGAATACATATTCGCCTATATTTTTGTTTCTGTGACAACATCTACCTATATGGAATATCATAATAATTGAGTTTTAATTTTATATTAAAATTCACATCTATGTTCTTATTTATTCGAGATAGGCTAGGTATTTTAAGATCAAGATTGAAGGTTTATCATGGTAACCGATTCAATATAAACATTTATTACAAATTATTGCCCTTAATACACGTTTTTTCAAGATCAAAGTCATAAAATTTATTCATTAGGTAATTTACCTTGTCCTAATTATGTACAGTATGGGTCAACAATATGGGTCAGCAGTAGTAATACTGACCCATATTGTCAAAAAGCCTATTCTCAGTCTCTCGGCAAAACAAACTCAAACGTTATTTTATGCCAGTTTTCTGAGAGGCCGTGGTATTTCCCCAACTAAGCATTACCGATCTGTGGACTTTAAATCCGTACGTAAAGAATCACAAAATTATTTTTTTGCACAGATGAAATACAGAGATAATATAATACTCTGTATTTGTTTTTTTTTTAATTATTGTGCATTATTTGTAGAAAACTGTTAAACCATATAAAACTATAATCTATTTACATTATTATATTTAATAAAACAATATAAATTATATTTATATTGTTTTATATAACATTTTATTCGATAGAAACCAACATTCATTTATATATATATACGATTAACTCGAAGATAAAGTAATAATGAGATGCTTAAAACAACAATGGGATGTTAAAAGTATTTACAAGATTAAAAAATAGCTTTTTCAATAAAAAGAAACAGATGATAAATTATTGTGTAGTGTCATAGACAAATTACAATTTACGTGCTCATTTCCACAAAACCTAAACTTGTAACTTTTTAATTTACCAACTAATTACTGCACTTTTTGCATTTTTCGGTCCATACATTTTATCTTGCCTTTCAGAGAATATAAGAATTTTGCTGATTTAAAACAAATGCATGTTCCCTATTGGGTAAAGAGTTTTTTTTAGCAATCTATGTATATATTTCCTATCATAAACTAAAGTAACTTTATTTCTTAGTTAGGTATCTTATAAGTGCAATGTTTGTCTCTAGTTACCTACTTATGTTTCCATCAGCTGATGGGAAATCTTCCTAATTAGATGTGGTATACCCAAGTCTTCAAACTAATTAGACAGATTGCTATGGCAACATTCCCTGAAACCGCGAGTGCAGCGGTTATAGTTGCGCACTAGCCCGTAAACTGCAATCCATCTGGACAACACGCATTACAGTCCGTGGGAACTAGTAGCCCGGTTGTATAAGAAAAAATTGCCGCATTAAAGGAAAATGTTGCGTTGAATTCGTAGACGTATAGTCGTATATTATATTATAGACGAGGCGTGTCGAGGCAAAACTGCCCTCGCTTTAATGGTCCCAATTTTGGGGTTTCTTTGTATATAATTTATAAACTGTGTCAAAAAATTTATAGTGTGTACACTATGTTTAACTCCTGTTAACCTATCCATTTTCTACATGTGAGGACCTGTAATTGGCTTTATAATGATTAGAACAGTTTTATATTGTTATTACTGATAGCTGTTGGTCTTCCTAACAAAATAAAATAAAATATGTAGGTACGTCATATGTCCATCCTTAGTTTTGAAATAATTTTATTTTTAGAAAATATTGGTAAACAATAAATAAATATTAAGCAACCCGCAGTTCACGCACACAAAAGGAAAGTACGAGTATATTACGCAGGCTCTTCACTTTTTTTTTGTATTATTTCTTACTAGCTTTTGCCCGCGGCTCTGCTGCAAAAATGTAGCCCATGTTTTAATCCAGTCTAAACTGCTACGGTCTACCATACCAAATTTCATCAAACTCCGTTCAGTAGTTTTTGCATGTAAGTTACAAACACCCATCCATCTATCCATTCTCACAAACTTTCACATTTATAATAGTAGAGTAAGATTAAAAAAGCGTCTAACATAACTCACGACACTAAGGTGATCCAAAACCAACCGATACGACAAAATTGGATCACGATACCACAACTTAAAAAAAAATACCGCCAAATTTTCAACATGGCGGATTAATTTTTCGTAAGTAAATTATCATAATATACGATACCGTGCGTTAATACCGGATCTAGAGTCTAAACTACTACGGACTACCATGCCAAATTTCATCAAACTCCGTTCAGTAGTTTTTGCGTGTAAGTTACAAACACCCATCCATCTATCCATTCTCACAAACTTTCACATTTATAATAGTAGAGTAAGATTAAAAAAGCTTCTAACATAACTCACGACACTAAGGTGATCTAAAACCAACCGATACGACAAAATTGCATCACGATACCACAACTTAAAAAAAAAAACCGCCAAATTTTCAACATGGCGGATTAATTTTTCGTAAGTAAATTATCATGATATACGATACCGTGCGTTAATACCGGATCCAGAGTCTAAACTACTACGGACTACCATACCAAATTTCATCAAACTCCGTTCAGTAGTTTTTGCGTGTAAGTTACAAACACCCATCCATCTATCCATTCTCACAAACTTTCACATTTATAATAGTAGAGTAAGATTAAAAAAGCTTCTAACATAACTCACGACACTAAGGTGATCCAAAACCAACCGATACGACAAAATTGCATCACGATA
This sequence comes from Phengaris arion, assembly GCA_963565745.1. Lineage (NCBI taxonomy): Eukaryota > Metazoa > Arthropoda > Insecta > Lepidoptera > Lycaenidae > Phengaris > Phengaris arion. The sequence continues at coordinate 15,507,289 of OY751441.1, read as the reverse complement.
CCACAACTTAAAAAAAAATACCGCCAAATTTTCAACATGGCGGATTAATTTTTCGTAAGTAAATTATCATGATATACGATACCGTGCGTTAATACCGGATCTAGAGTCTAAACTACTACGGACTACCATACCAAATTTCATCAAACTCCGTTCAGTAGTTTTTGCGTGTAAGTTACAAACACCCATCCATCTATCCATTCTCACAAACTTTCACATTTATAATAGTAGAGTAAGATTAAAAAAGCTTCTAACATAACTCACGACACTAAGGTGATCCAAAACCAACCGATACGACAAAATTGCATCACGATACCACAACTTAAAAAAAAATACCGCCAAATTTTCAACATGGCGGATTAATTTTTCGTAAGTAAATTATCATGATACACGATACCGTGCGTTAATACCGGAGCGAAAGTCCTCAGTGATAAAACTGTTTGCGTCCACAAGGTCACGAGGGGCGTTTTGTTGACTGGACTAAATACATACTGACTATCTCCTGGGATATGTACCTACATTACAAATACGAAAACACGATAAATGTATCGTGAATTTGTAAAATATTTGTATACTAGCTTTTTCTCGCGGCTCCCCGCACGCGTAAATATAGAATCGGGTATCCCACTTATGCTGTACTTTTTCGGGATAAAAAGTAGCCTATGTTTTAATCCAGAGCCTAAACTACTACCATACCAAATATAATCGAAATCTGTACAGTAGGTTTTGCGTGAAAGAGTAACAAACAATCCATCCATATCTATACTAAAATGATGAAGAGGAAGAGTTTGTTTGTCTGTTTGTTTGATTGCATTGAATAGGCTCAGATATAGAGTAGACAACGAGGAAGGACATATGCTACTTTTCATCGCGGAAAAATGCACGATTACTGCGAGAGTAACTTTTGCGCGCACGAGGTCCCGGGAAACATCTGTCTTATAAAGAGTAAGCTTGAACCTCAGGGAAGGACATAGTTATACTTTTAAACGAACCGCGATCACTGATATAAAAGACGTTCAAGGCGCGGGCAACAGCTATGTTTTATAAGGCGTTTTGCAGACGACGGGGCGGGGCGGGCTTTTCGTCCGCGAAGCAATAAAGACCGCGTCTGCCCGTCGATGTCTGCGGCTGCCCTCGCCGCGTACACAAAGCACACGACAGGCGGAGGCAGTCAGTTCAGGACGTTCGTTCTAGTACCACAATTTTTTTTTCATTTACGTCGTGATATTCTTTTAACGACGTATCATATATGGGCGATCTTTTCTGCACTTCAGCAATTAAAATCATCTACATCGATGACGTCCATCACTAAAAAGCGCGTGGCGCGGACTGAGCTAGCCGCCCCGCGCCGCCGCACCGTCTGCGTTACTGCATATAAACTGGTTTACGTGATCCACGGCGGGCAGCCGCGGACATGCCGCGCTGCCAGTGTTCGCCGGGCACCTGCGGCGCGGTCTTTTTGGCCGCTGTGTGCGTTGGTAATATAGGATTCCCTTTGTGCTATCTTTCGCGGCGAAATTGACCGGCCCGCCCCGCCCCGTCGTGTACAAAGCGCCTAATAGTAAGAGGATACACTCTACAGAAAATACAACAGTTTAATTTAGGACTTGCTTATGAACAAAAAACTAATGGTAGTCCTCGAAGAAAGGACAACCCACCGTTTTGAATGGACCCGCCACATTGCAACAATTACGTAATTTGACTACGTGCGCGCATATTTGCATCTGCTACGTATAATTGAGATGGCAATCATCTCAATTATACGTAGCAGATGCAAATATTTTGTTCCTTGAGGAAAAATCGTAGTTGCAACATTTTACTAAAAATCTGATAATAATATCGTCTTTTGAAAACACCCTTCTGTCGTCATACTGTGAATCACCGTTTACCTGACGCGACAAAATGATATCATGTTTGTAAATTAAGACAACACGATGTCCAGATTCACTCAATGCCATCTTATGTAATATACTATAATCCATATACATATATAATTATTCATTCGCCGGCAAAAATTATATTCGAGAGCGTGACTTTTATTCACTTAGGCCCACTTGCGCAGATATCTTAAAATTAACCCTGGGTTAAAATATCACGCCTTCTGTTTCATAAATACGAAGAACGAGAGAGATAACATGATATTTAACTCAGTTAACTTTAACCCAGATCTGCGCAAGAGGGGCTTTTGTATGTAATATTCTTTATATTATCGTAAATTGAAATAAAATATTATGATAACTGAGAAACTAAACTAATTTTATGGACCAGGAACGCAAGTGGGCAGTATCAGATGTAACTCCTCTGGTGTTGCGAGTGTCCCTGGGCGGCAGTAATCGCTTACCGTCAGGCGATACGTCTGCTCGTTTCCTAGTCCATGTCATAAAATAAAAATAAAATGATTACGGCTGGGTTTGTCGTACCGATAACTATTCGTTTTTTACCAATACATTTGACAACCAATAATAATTAATAGTCTTATGTTAACTATTTACCCAAGATAATAAATTATTAGAATTCTTTAAAAACTGTGACGAAGATTATCCTCTAATTAGTTTCAAATGCGCAAAGTACCGAAATTCCGAGTCGCTCACAAAAAAAAAAGGTCGTCAGGCCACATTACAAAGGGCCTCAGTGTCGGAGGTCCCGTATACAAAAATTTAAGGGAAACGAAAAAAAATGCTTTGAATGGGCGTCAGCAAGGCGCACGCAGGTAGAATTTTCTCCTAGTGTAAACTGTTTGGAATTTATACTAATAAGATAATGTTCGTACGTTTGTACGCTCTCTTTCTCTTTCCCGCAACACGCCGCTAAATACTGACCGAAATAAAACTTTGCATCACGTAAAAACATACAGTGGAATCCGTTAACGACATCGCAGGGAAATAACAAACACATCATACTAAGCGGACGTCATACAAAGCATTTTAAAGAAAATAAAAAATCTCCCGTTTTCGTTTAGTGATTTATTCGTCCATTAGTGATTTATGAAAAATCTGAATTTTTGCGTGAACAATGCGTGATCTTAAACTATCAATAACTCACTAATAACACAGATTAATAAATAGGTACTACGTAATGCTAATACTCAAAACAAAACATGCCGTGACTCTCCCGAACTCTGCCGAAGGTACTTTTTAATTTCTATAGCCTCGCGTATCATTCTTGGGCGATAATAGTGTTCCTTTGCCAGTAGTTGCGGCTTATCAAATCTTATGTAATACCTTAGGTCACACTGTGTATCGCAAACCTACACATGCTAATAGATATTTAAATGGTGTCCCACCACCATCCTTCACAGCTATCTACTGTTGGCAAAACTTTGTTTAGAAGAGCACGAGGAATCTATGATCAGCAGCATTTGGATACCGAGCTTCATCATGTCACACAAGTTCTACGTGACAATAAGCTTCGACTCCCACGCTTACATCACAGTGACCGAGTGAAACCAGCCACTGTCGAACGAATGCAGGTATTCGTAATGTAATTCGGTAAGGTAGAACACCTTTTATGAAAGGAGTCACTGATAAAATTGGCTATATTCTAAGGAAAGCTTCTATAAAAACATATTTCAAGCCGCCCAAAAAGATAAGTAAATTTTTACCACCAGTGAAATGTAACATTACCCTTTCATAATGCCGGAGTCTACAAGCTCGACTGTGATTGCGGTCTCTCACCAAATGTCATCAACACCCGCGTAAAGGAACACATCGCAGATGTTAAACATCGTCGCAACAATAAATCTGCAATTTGCGAACATACACTGGATCAACCTCGCCATTACATAAGATTTGATAAGCCACAAGTACTGGCAAAGGAACACCGTTATCGCCCAAGAATGATACGCGTGGCTATAGAAATTAAAAAGTACCCTAATTTTAACCGAAAAGATGGCAGAGTGCTGCCATGTAATTGGGATCTAATAATTAACAAAATAAAATTTAATTTAAAAATACCGCGGCATCAAGATACTGTTTGTATGTTTTGCGTGGATCAAAACACAAATAATAAGTGAAGAATCTTAGGGTAGTTTGAACAACTTCAACAAATAGGACAATTGACACCTCAGTCCTCCCCACGGCTGCTGGAAAGTAGCCGAAACGTAAAAATGGATCACAATAAGTGACATGTCACTATAAGCAAAGTAATTATATCCGACTAGTTATATAGAATTTAATATGTAAACTAAACTTCGCTGTGTAATTATGACTTCATAATAAGCGGTTGATCAATATAGGCCGAGTCATAATAAACGGATTATACTGTACATGAAAAATGTCTACTTTCTGCGAAATAAACAAATTCTCTGCGTGAACGAGTGTAGGGCACCAAAATATTATGTTAGTTTGTCCACGATTGCATATCGTCTAGGCTATTAACTAAATGGCTAATTAAGCTGGTTGGCTGTAATAAAATAAATTTCCTTTTGACCTTGAAGTTACTAGTAATTATAAAAAGGTTATTAGTTTACATAAAATTAACAATCTGCAGTAAATTTAAATTTACAATATAAAAGAGAGCGATATATCGACCTGTGACGTCACGAGTTGCACCCGCCATACATATGTCATTACAAAATGTATGGCGGGTGCAACTTGTGACGTAACAAATCGTTTCGCGAGAAAGAGATGGGCAATAAGTTTTATTCGCTTATAATTTTTACTCGCGTCAATCTAAATACCTATTTCTTTTAGATTTATGTATCTTTAATCAACAATTTTTAAATTTAATTTATAAAAATGTGATATTCCAGTGCACACTAGGCAACATCCCTATTGTTAGGGTTGTTAGGTAATAATATTAGGAATAACGCAATAGCTTGCTTATAATATTAAATACTTGTATCTTACTTCTATTATAAATGGATGGATGTTTGTAACTCTTTCACGCAAAAATTACTTAATGGATTTCAATGTAATTTGGTATGGTAGTTAAAGCTCTGGATATACATAGGCTACTTTATATCGCGGCAAAATGTAAGGGTTCGGCGGGATTTCTTTATGCGCTTACGAAGTCGCATGCAACAACTAGTACTTGTAAGGCAACTAGATTTTTCCCACACACTGCCATAACCTACATACATGAAAATATGTTGAGTGGTTTTTGCATGAATGAATAACAGACATCCATTCATCCATCCATACATGCATCCATCCATCCTCACAAAACTTTCACATTTATAATAGTAGTAGGATAAGAGGACAATAGATACAGAGAAAACCGTAGGATAACATTATGCATCTTTGCATCAGAACAAATATGGTGGGCTCTACGTGCCTGCGTTAACTCCTCGTACATTTTGTATTGAATACAGAAATAAAATGTTAGCTCGTGTATGAGAAATTTGAGAATTAATAGGAAATATCAATGTTTGGTCAACAATGGTACATGTTTGAACAAATACACAGACAACTGACGTTCAGAGGCTCCAAATATTTATTTCTTATATTATGTTATTAGCGTAGCGTGTCTGGATTTCGGGGAAATTAGCAAATAATAGCGATATGTTGTTTGACAAGTTCCCGAGTATGGAATGATATATCTTAAGAAATGTTGTGTGCAATGAATCCAGACAGTGATCAAATAAAATAAACGTTATTGCAACGCATTAGAATTCATGCATAATAGCAAAACACGTGAAAATTTGGAGAATACTTCTTATGCTTTTTCCAAATCAATTTTCATATTGTTGATTATTTTATAATTGGGTATTTTTAGAAACACGTCATCCTTTTGTAAATTTTGGATGAAGAGGTACTTGAAAATTGTTTTTGCAAAACTAAAAGTCATATATTTCTAAATATATTTTGTGACCATTTTGCAGATAAAGAAATACTCTATTTGTGACATTTGTTAGTTTTGTAGGCTTCAGTTAGTAGGTAGGTATAGGTTGCAAAATCAACCGAAAAACAGCCATTTTATGTCAAATTTGTAAACTCCTGTTAATAGCCCGGACAGTAGACAATGGACATGAACGTAAGATTCCTTCTATCCTAAAAAACTATTCAGTAAGTAACAATAGGTATTCTGAGTTCTCAATAATTATTCTTTGTATCATATTTTCTAAAGTTCATCTGTCGCTACTTAAATAGCAAAACGCTCACATATTATGTCTGCACGATGTTTTTGCATAATTTAACTCTGACGCAAAAGACAACGCTCGAAAACAATACTGTTGTGACTAGGCGTCACACGATTCGTCTAAACTACTGAACTAATGATCTCTCAGTATGTGGTAAATGGTCAGGAGTCTGTAAATGTAAGTATTACTAATTTTGAATAGCTATTTTAAAAATGCAGCGCCATGTCAAGTATCGTTTCGTTTCGGTGTGAATTGACCCTTGTTCAAAATTGTTTATTCTAACTTTATTTCATCTCCCTCTACCTTTCCTTTCATAACGTTTTATTTAAATTCGTCATGTCGTAACAGTGGGCAACCATCTTTCTACTATCTATAGTTTCTATTGTTTATTTTTTCTTCTATAATGTCTAAGACTTTAGACTGCTAAATTCGTTTTTCTTTCCATCCAACTTATAGCACCACATTTCAAATGCCTCTAATAACAGGGAAATATTTATATAACTTATTAAATGTTATTTCAACATTAAAATATTAATCATTGTAGGAATTTAATACATCTAATGTAATGTAAGGCTAGCTTGAGTTAATATCGCTTGAATCTACAAGAACCTAACGCGATAAAGATAAGATACGAAAGTTAAACTAAACAAGAATGTTATTTAACTACGCAAAATACATGTCCTCATAAATTCAATTTTCATATTTTTGGATGTTTGTTACTTAATCAAGCCTAAAATATCACAGCAATACTTAAATTTGAACTTTAACGTGCTATATTTAAGTTTAAAATTAGCTTAAAACAATGGTTAAGTACATTATGTGAAAAAGCCCTTAGAATCAGTGGTATTCGTATGCGTGACTTTCAAACAAATATTAGGAAACTCTGTGTGCATATCAATGAGTAATTGAGCTCTTTTTTACAGTTAATTTCTTTTTATTTTACGTATTAGGAATATTTAATTCGTATTTGTTACATCCAAATGTTTACCTGTGTATGGCTTTGAATGAAGCTTTTTTTCAAGAAGTAAGGTCAGCTCACATCGAAACTACTTGATTACTAGAACTAGTTTACGCGGCGCTGCATTATAAAATATTGATTCAAAATTAAACTTTATCAAGAGCAGCGCCGCGCTATCCGGAGCGGTGCAGTTTGACATTCGATTTCTTGCAATTAAACGTGAATCTTCCCCATTCGAAGATGGGGCTTCGAAATCAACGCTGCATCACGTATTTTTCTGGACCATGTTCATCATGTGAATGAAATTATTGACAGTGCGTCCTTTGAACATCAAGATGTCAATTATTTATAGCAATAAAGATAAGTTATCGTTGTGATTGCAAGAGGCCAACCAGAACAGATATTAAAATTAATTTGTGCAATCTCTGTGGTTTTATTACTCTGTGGTATTTATTTTATTATTATCTATTTATCTTATTTTATTACTTTTATTACTTTATCTTTTGCTCGCTACGTTTATTTTTAGGATTCCCAGAAATTACTGTCATTTTGTATGAGTATGGCCGATAGACGGGCAAATAAGGCGGATTAATGATAAAATCTGGGAATCAAGGGCCAATCAATGAATATTCATAAAAACAGTTGGACTGCATTGTTAACTTTAAGATAATGTTCCAAGTGGAATAAACTCTTAAAAGTGTTCAGAATACACCATAGGTATTACAAGTTTTATATTATTTACTACGTAAACAAATGTTACATGCGATGTTACCTACTCCCTTTCGAGTTTCAAACCTAAAAATGATGCGCGGACCATTCAGCATTAAAGTTGTAAATAATGGAGATAGAGTTCTGGAAAGTCACGAGGTTTTTATTAGAAATGTTTCTGCTCTTTTAGAATATTTAATTTAAATAAAATATAAATGAAAAAACATAACCCTTTTTGCCATCTTTAATTGTACTAAAAAAATTACAAATCAAGATAGCTCAATTTTTTAAACTTTTTGCTGCTTGACAGCATGAGATTTGAAGGCCTCTTAATGTAAGTAGCGGTTGAGTGTTTCGTTAATATGCTATTTTTTTGTTGACTATACAATGTACCATCCCGATTCCCGGCCAGTCATATATTAAAGCGGCCTAAGGCATATCAGCATTCCTGTACATAGAACGTAGGTACCTCCTGCCATTTGCGGCCACAGGTAATCCAGTCTACATTTATAGGGATTTTACGAGCGGACACAAATATTTATCGATATCGATAATTTTGTTATTGGATTTTTTTATTTTATTGCGTACTAGCTGACCCGCGCCCACTTCGTTGGGCGTTAAAGATTTTTTGATGATGATGATGAGGATAAAAAGTATCCTTATATGCCTTATAACATCAGCTATCTGCCAATGAGTCCCGTGAAAAATTGATTTTTTTATTTTTAATAACGTATATACGTTCATATGCATTAAGTAAAAAGCTGTTAATTTGAAATTACAAACAGACACATCAATTTTATTTATCTGTATAGATTAGCGACCTGCCCCAGCTTCGCACGGGTTAAATGCATTTAACCTTCCAGTTTCTCTTGAATCGCTCTATATATTGCTTAAAACTGCATTCAAATCCATTGGGTACCTTTGTTACCTAACCTTACCTTGGTTACCTAACATTGAATAGTTAAACGGAGTTTTAAGGGTTCCGTCGTACTCTAGGAAGCCTTTATAGTTTCACTCTGTCCGTTAGTCTATATGTCAGTCCGCTCTTCTAGATTCTGTAATTATGAATATAAATTGATGAAATTTGGTACGTACAGTTATGTAATATACATTTCTGTTTTAACATCATAAAATAATTAAATAAAATATATTTGATATATTTTAGAGGTGGCACGTGGCCATTCATGTGAAGCGGGGATGAAAAATAGTTTTTCATTCTACCCCATCGTGTGGGGTAGTCTTTTAAAATAAAGGTAAGATTTCATACATGACTTTTTTACAAAATCAACCATTTTCGAGTAATCGGCCTCCAAAGAGGTATTTAAGTCGGTCACCAGCCCCCCCCCCCCCCCCGGCATTTCTAAACTTACTATAGAAACTTGTAGGTTTCCATGCTAATAGATCATATTATAAACTCTGTAGGAAAAATATTTTGACCGAAATCGGACAATAACTCTTTAAGTAGTTCCAAGAAAACCTATTGCGCGTTGATAGCTTTACGGAACCCACTTTAGACATGTCCCAACATGCTCTTGGTTAGGTTATATAATAATTGAAATACCTATATATTTTTTATTGTCAATCGGATGTTGTATTAGTCATGAAATCAGACTAAAATGAAATGAATGATAGCTCAATATAATAAGATGTTCTGAGAAACTGAATATAAAACAAGTTATCTCGCATAATTTTGCAATCATCCTAATGTAATTAAAACATTTCATCTTTTTAATTTGTTATTTATTTTATACCTATATGTATATAGGAAAATAGCTTAATACATCATTTTGAATCTGTACAATATCCAAAAAATTATAGTTTTCATAAATACTTAGGTACTTTGTACAATTGTTAAGTACATGGAATTTATTTAATCATCGATATTTTAAATTGTACGTTATGTCCCAACACTAGTGTTTCTGAAGGCATTAAGGACTAGTAGTGAGGCTATAATCGAACAGAGGCGTGATAATAGCCAATCGCTCTTGCGGTTCTTTTGACTACCTAAGAGGTAAACATTTTTTTAAGAGCTAGTCTCATACTTAATAACATACAAAAAGACAGAGTTCTATTCTGAACCACAAAGTAAGGCCAGTCAAAACTACGCCTGTAACTACACAGTGTCACGCGCACACACGTAACGAAACTATGCCTTACCATGAAAGGCGAGCTGTCGCGGCATGTAGTTATTATGTATGTATGACTTAGCTGCACGCGCACTACATACACATACATATAAAACTGTCTTCACTTTTTTATTTGGTCTAAGCAGCTAGATCCTAGTCCTTTGCTCACTTCGAAACGTTTTTTGTTAAGGCCTCCACAGACGAGAGGCCGATCGTTTCAGTTAGAACTGACGTCAGTTCGGCCTGAACGGATTCGAGCACATACACGGAAAAAATCGCATCCGACCCAACTGACGTCAGTTCGGCCTGAACGGATTCGAGCACACACACGGCAAAATTGCATCTATAACAAAACCTAAAATCCCGTGGTTTTTTGGGGGCTTTACGGATTCCTAAGTTTATTAGCTTTTTTTATATTTTTAATTATTATTTTAGTAGTTTTGAGTAGAAATCGACGCGAGTTTAGTAGTTTCGCAAAAGCAGAGCTGGCAACACTGGAACGAATCGTTTCAGTCCATCCGGCTGACTGATGCGATCTCGAAATTGCACGCGTATTGATACGATTTTGCATCCGCTCAGGCCGAACTGAAGGCCCCCATATACGGTTTTCGACCGTATATGGGGCCCCTTAGGGTCAATTCACACCGAAACGATAAGCGACATGGTGCTGCATTTTTAAGATTGCTATTAAAAATTGAACTTTATTAATTACATTGGAAGGTACACGTTCCATTGTGAGAATTATAATGTTAAGTTGCATCGCCCTGCACAGCGCATGTGCAATGTATGTCTGAATCTGATGTCATAATATAAAACGTGTATCTTTTAGCGTAGTTCAATTTTGTAGTTAAACTTAAATTTTGAAATACGTCGCGTCACGTATCGTCGCGGTGTAAATTGACCATTTGACATACTCCACATTTTTGAAAATTCATTAGACTAATCAAAATTCTTTATCTACCTAAATAGTATCATCAATATTTCAACTAAAATTATATTTTAGAAAAAAAAATGGAAGTAAGCAAGAATTTACATGCAATATAAAATTTTACCCATAATAGCAATAACATGAACCATGGCTGTGTTCGATGCAATTCTGGAAATAGCTTTATGTTTATATTATACTGCAATTACATTTCACTTTGAAGTTTACGAGAACTTTCTAGAATATATCATTGTTATTGATAGAAGCGAGATAAATTCTGTACATAATGACATAGTTCAGATCTAGTGCCGGTAAATGTATTAAATTTATCGAATAAAATTTTATTACGACTTATGTCAAGGTAGGTAACAGGTAATCACTTACCCCCTTACTAATAAAACTATTTACACAACGGATAACTTAAGCAACGTTGCTATCTTTGTCCGATGCGTTGGAAACGTCATTTGATAGAAAAAGATAGCAACGTTGTTTAAGTTATCCGTTGTGTAAATATTTTTATTAGTAAGGGGGTATGAATTTATATTTTATTAATAACTGGTGTCTGCAACTTCCTTTGCGTGAAACTATAACGGGAAATAGTATTACTATTACTATTACTATTATTATTTATTTTCGGGAACGGACCCTATTTTTTAAACGGAAACCCAAATAAAAAAAGTTGTTAATTCGAAATTACAAAAAGACATAAATTTTATTCATTTGTATGTATTGGTTTTTAACTCAGTTTTTTTTTTGTAACTTAATATTATAAGTCCTAAGTACCTACCTACAGTGTAGGAACTGGGTAGCGATTTCGAACGTATTAATTACTAGCTTTTGCCCGCGGCTCGGCCCGCGTAAATAAAGTATCGCACGGGAACACTGTACTATTTCGGGATAAAAAGTAGCCTACGTGCTAACCCAGAGCTTAAACTACTACCATACCACATTTCATCAAAATCCGATCAGTAGTTTATGTGTGACAAGTGCAAGAAATATACATAAACCCATCCAATCATCCTGACAAACTTTCACATTTATAATAATAGTAGAATTTCATTCGCATAGCGATTACAAAGCTGTTATTTAAAAAAAAAAACTTTTTAAACTAACTTAATTTGCACTTTCTTGTATTTAAAACATTTTGAGAGTAAGAAGATATGCAGTTTCGGTTTGTATATCGAATATTATCATCGTGAGTTCGCATCACTTTATTGTGCGATTATACCGCCGTAATTCTGGAAGGGTCTTTGCACGTGACTGTACAATAGAACCCTCTTGAGACTGCGAAACATCTGTTCAAAATACAACTTCTTAGAATCAAGCGTACAGTAAAAAAAAAACTTTCAAAAAACTAAGTAGGTAACACAAGTAATATGATGGTACATTTAATAAAGTGGTTATGAAGTTAATATTACAACAGTGTGGTTTAATCAAAGGATTAGTACCTACTGCAAAAGTCAAATTATAATTAATAATTATTATAATCAATACTAATAATTAGTATTGTATGATTAGTATTATAATCAATACTATATATAACAAAAATTAATTAAAATTCGACTAATGAGGGTGTTTGATATTTTTTTGCCGCTAGGCAACGCACACAAAGCGCCATTTAGTGACGTAAGTCTTTTTCTGTGTGTCACGAATTGAAAAACCCTCCATAGGTACCGCCCATAATTGATAAATTAATAGGCATGTTTAAATAAAACACGTTGTAAAATACAAAACAATCGTCATTTATGTTGGTATAATGGCGCGTATTATGTTTGTTTATTCTTAAAAAAGTAGGTATTATGTACGAATTATCTTACTTCCTACTATTAACTACTACTATCATAAATGTGAAAGTTTGTGAGTATGGATGGACGTATGAAAGGATGGATATATGTTTGTTATTCTTTCACGCATAAACTACTGAACTGATTTCGATATGAAATTTGGTACGGTAGTAAGTAGTTAGTTCTGGATTAACACATTGGCTACTTTGTATCCCGACATAGTAGTGTTCCCGTGGGATACTGTATTTACGCGGGCGAAGCAACGGGAAAATCTAGTATAGTAATAATATTTTAGTTTGCACTTGGCAGCGACTTATGATCTTCAGGTAGTGGTGTAGTGGTGTACCATGTGTTAACCCGTGCTTCAGTTCATCCGCTTTAAATTCTCCGCTTCCAAGATGAGGAGATTAATAAATAAGGCTGTTTATTTTGGTCCTTGTAACAAAATTCTAAATTTCTAACTAATGTAAGTAACAAACAAATTCACTATCAATATAGTTTATTGAACTTGAATATCACGTTGATTCACATCCTGTGGGTGAATTTATCATAAAACAAACATAAAAGTGCAACATAAAATTTCATGATTAATTAGCTAATGAAATTTTAAATAAATACAAATATGAAATTTTAAATAATATTTTATGGTATATGTGGGTATGTAGGTATACAACCTAGTGCATCTTTTTCTTTGCCTTAATATTAATAAAATTATAACAATTAAAGTACCTAACTATAATACTAGAAACACCATAAGAAATGCGTCAACTGCATTTGCTGATATTACCATCGGCGCGGCGGCTTCCAAAAACGATTGGTGAGTAAAGTAGTCTTAAATAAGATTAAATAAAATAAACATATAACTATATCGATAACATATTATAATATAAACTAAACACGAACAACTCTAAAACTATTAACTGCCGGTCAAGGACGAATTATAGAAAAAGCACCATAGGGAAATTACAAAATACATTATATAATAATGTGTCCATTATAAGAAAATAGTATAGTAACATAATCATCACGATATTGTTCATATTATTATTATATTAATACGTGAAGCGGAAACTTTAAATATAGTTTTACGAGAATTGTGCGAACGGAGAAGGAGGAGTGTGTGCAGAAAGGAGAAGGGAATATTTTTTTGCAGTGATAACTTCTTATAGATAGAGAGCTACTAGGAAATTTAGAGTAGGTGCTTGAGGCAAGCTGATACCTTGTCCTATACATCTCCTATTGTACCCCAACACGAGACTGGCTAGTCAGAAGCGGGGCTAAGTCAATACATATTCAAATTTTTTTAAAAGTGAAATTTTTTTATCCCAAAAACTATGTTTGAGGCAGTTTGAAATTTTAATAGTGTTAGTTTAATTTTTAAGGATTTGGGGAAAAATAAAGCCAGACCATTTAGTCGGGGCTTTAACCTCTACATTTCAGTATAAAAGTAAATTAGAAATATGCTGGCTATCTCTCGCTAAGATCATGAATATATTCATGATTTTCTGGCACCTTTGACGATCTTCATATTATCAACGTATAACAGACTGGAAAAAAAACTTTCGTGGGTACGAGAGCTTAAGCAATCTTCTTTTCACATTCCATAGACAAAATTCACATTTTGTATTGCGTATCTAAGAGGCAAAAGAACCCTAAACAGTTGAAACTTAAAATAAAATAAAATATGAATTATGGTCGAATTTCGACCACAGGGCGACCTCTCTATCATTACTCACTTTCACAAATATTTAAGGAAAACCGAAATACACTTAAAGTTTCTTAGAAAATTACCTCAATATAAATAAACTCAAGGCGACATAATAACGAGAATATGATTGTTTTGTAGAATACGCTCCTTGTTTTGTTTAAAACTCTGATTATAAAACAATCTAATAATTTTAGAATCCGAGGCTTTAAACAAATTGTAACAATTTTAAGCAATTCCTTGGACAAAACAGCACCGATATAACAATATGATACCTAATACATATTATATATTTGTACAACCTGGGTCGCTCCACAGTTTAAAAACGTTCGGCCGGCGAAACGAAACTGCTAGGTAAGATTATTCTCCTATTTTTATAGACTGATCGGCATAATATTAAGTACCTAGTATCTACCTATGTGTTAATTCTGTCCTAAGCTAAAATATTTGCGTCGCTATGCTACATTTTGCTGTGCAGCTGTAACACGATACCTAGGTGACATACCGGTCAATTCACACTGAAACGAAACGATACTTGACGAGGCGCTACATTTTTTAAGATGGCTATTCAAAATTTTTTTTTTTTATTACTTATGAAAATACACGATTCATTGTATGAGTTCAAGTCATCAGTCAAGATGTCAAGTTGTAACGCGCTGCATTGCGCAAGTGCAGTGTATGACTGATATTATAATATGAAACGTGTATCTTTTTGTGTAGTGAATAAAGTTGAATTTTGAATGGCGGTCTTAAAAACGCAGCGCTGCCTATCGTCGCGGTGTGAACTGAGCCTTACGTTTACTATTACTGTACAATTAATTTTAAAGCTATGTTACTAATAGAACGCCGTTTCGTCTAAGGTGTAGTAAACTTTTTAAATCTAAAACCGCTTTTAGACGACTTCTGTGGCTCAATGGTTGAGTACTTGGTGCCCAAAGGTCGCGTGTTCGAATTCTGTGTTCCTGGGCCATAAATCATGGATGTGTATTATATACGTGTATAATGTAATATTTAGTAATACCAGTAGTAGCAAGAGAAAAGGTGACATAAACAGACACACTTGACACCTTAATACCATCTCGACTTTCTGGCGCTTTTCGCGACTAATTGTGCTAGGGCACCCGGCATCTAGCATGCTTAAGTTACTATATTTTGGTCAACATTATTTAATTACTCTGGCCGCCCGGCTACTCTGGCCGCCCGGCTACTCCGGGTACCGGGAATCTCCAAAATTGCTCGTGTAAGAGAATTTAAGATCAAGAACGAAGGAAGGAAACTAATAAAGCTTAGGTAACACGAGTCGCGTGTGTAGCGTAACGTAAGAAGGATATTTTTCATTATACAATTATTGTGCTAGCCTCGTTTAAGTGTAATCGAATTTACACGCGCCATTTACAAAGTTCAAGGTCATCAACTCCAGGGAATTATTACTTGAATAAACCACTGAAATATTATCAATGTTAATAAAATATTTACACATCAACTTCGATAAAAGTTGCCCCGTTCATAATTTCTTATACCAAAAACTAAGTAGGTACAACAAAATATTTATTTAACTCTTGTTTCTATAATAATATTTATGCTAACCGATTAGCATAAAAGTTCAAACACCTTAACAATATATCTGTGAATAGATTCCACCATTCATAATTTGTGAATTTTTATAATTTTGATGTTAATTACCACGTACCGTTTTTTATTTGCAGCTATTATGTGCAAAATATTCATTTTAAGCCCAACTAAAATGCGAAATGTTTGATAACGTCGCGTAGGAATCTAATACTGAAATTGTTTTTAACATTTACATTGGTACAATATCTATTAATTCTTTTAACTACCTAGACATTATAAATTATGATACAACGATAATATTATGTACAATGTACATATCAGGTACAATTAGCTACTTAATTGCCTAGTTAAAAAAAGTACTTTGGACTTAAACATTTTTATGCTTTTGACATGGCTACAGCAAATATTTAACCAATATTGTGTCTGATGTTATTTTTTTACAATCTATTTTTAATTTTATTTAAAGAGTTGCCCACCTCATTTTTGATATTTGTCAACCAGCAGCTCATTTATTATGTAAACATGTTATTGTTTAGAGCTAGATTACAATCACATTACAATACCCAATGAGCGAGGCCTATGACCCATTTGCTGCACCTCCAGCTGATGACCTGATTGTGAACAATGCAACGGATGCTTTTCTTTTTTTTTTATTGTAAGAAGCATAATTACTGTTGAAAGGCTTTTTTTTATTGTGGAACCATTTGCTATGCTATAGCATATTGCTATTTTTTTGTAATATTTTTTTTTTTAATTTTTAATTAGAATGTAACACATCTTCTTCTGACACATCTGACACTGGGGTCCAAGTAAGACCCAGTACCTAATCCAAGGACCAACGATAGCTTCAAAAATCACTATTGTAGTATTATAAAATATTTAGAACGACAAAATATGTGAGGGGCAGAATCTTCAAAACTTTTAAAAATTAAAACCAAAATCTCATGAGAACTGCATACAACCTTAATCTGTTTTATGTTATCGCAACAAGTTAACAATTAAAGGTTAACCTCAAGTTTTTAAGCCTTTTCCCTCCTAATTAGCGAACTGCATCAGATAGAAGGAGAAAGCTGAAAGGCGACTCGCACAGTAACCTGAATCTTCCGTACCATCTAATACTTTATAAGATAATTATATAAATGTTATATGAATGATCGGTATTTACTAGTAGCCTTACGTAGTGGACAGCCGAATCCTGGTCATAAAGAGATGAGACCAGAATCTGATGATAATGATGGTGATTTGTAGGAAATTAAGGAAAACTTTAAAACAGTCAAAAATGCATACAAATTAAGGGACCTAGCTCATAACAAAAAACCTCGCTAAGTGTGTATATTATCCACACAGGAAATTTTAAATTGCTATTCAAACATAACGGATCAAGAAAACTAGGTAATTTCTTCAATATAGCTGGAGACAATAACTTTTAAGTAACTTCTTAAAACAGAAGTCAAAATAAAAACTAATAATGTTAGGTATCAGATACAGAACATAGCAAAAATATATATGAGTAAAATTAAAAGTATTTTTTTTCTTATTTGTACAAAATTCTAATAATAGAATAGTCCTATTGCATGACTTAAAAAGTTTTTAACAGTAATTAATATGAAGTTAGTAATTAGATAATTTTTATAAATGATGGTTTGAATTTACTTAATTTATTTGTAAATCTCATTAATCTTATTCACGTGTAACGTTTAAGCCAAAGATATTTATCATGAGACCCCACGACATACATTTTTTTGCAATCGTAAATGTTGATACACTTTAGCTGACGTAATAACTACTTTCTCTTTGCAACTTTTTATACTACCTAAGAACTTCTCATGCATATTGTACACTAAAGGTTCTAAAATTATAAAATGTTAATGCATTTTTTATTTAACAAAAAAAACAGTTTTAATATATCGACATTGAGCATTCACAGGTGCAATTTAAAATATATTTTTTTATTGCTTTTGATCCTGAATATTGGTTTTGCAAAATTGAATTTTATTTTCTTATTTACTTTGTTACAGTTTCTTATACCCTGTATGTAGTTTTTTATTGCATAGTCAGAATTCACACCTTTTCCTCTTAGTTTTTTGTAATCTCCTACGCCCAGTTGAAAAATCTATCTTATTTAATCCTACTAATATTATAAATGTGAAAGTTTGTGAGTATGGATGGATGTTTGTTACTCTTTCACGCAAATACTACTGAACGGATTTTAATGAAATTTGGTATGGTAGTAGTTTAGTCTCTGGATTAAAACATAGGCTACTTTTTATCCCGGAAAAGTACAGTGTTCCCGCGGGATACTCGATAGTATATTTACGCGGGCGGAGTCGCGGGAAACAGCTAGTATATAATATAATATAACATTTTTATCATCAGTTCCAGTATTAAAAGATTTTATTTAAATCCTGCGATCCATTGCATTAATTCTGATTGTGGTTCGTTAGTTTTTTCTATTTCCGTCTTAAGTTTACTTATCGTGGCACACAGAATTATCATTTATCAAGCTTGTGTCAATAAGGATTATTTGTGTAACGTACTGTTTACTTATTCTATGATTTGGGATACATGCATAATATTATATACCATACTAAGGCTTTGAAGGTCACATTACGCTTGTCAGTGGTAAGTTACTTACGTTTTTTTTTTACAAAAAAAAAGTTTTTCATAAAAAAAGTTTGTGTCAGCTCAGACGCACGATGGGAGTTTACTGTTAGTGTAGCGTAGTGTTTACCTTACCTACCTTTTTTATATTTTGGACTCTATACTTTACGTTTTTTTTAAAGAATAATTTTTGATTTTGTTTTTTTTTATTGTTTATTGTTTGTTTACTTTTGAAGGGTGTCAATTTTTATTATACTTTCTGAACGGAGAACTTAAGTGTGACATTTTCGGCTACAATCGTGATTCGTGTGACATCGTACCAAGTGACCGTCAGACATCGTGAATTCGATTTTACTCCCATATATTTTCATACCCTGTGCTAGCGAAAATCGTTTCATAAGGAGTAAACTCAAAAAATATTTGAAAATTTGTTTTGCATTAATCATAGAAGCTACTCATGTACAATAAATAAAAAAAGACAAATAGAATCTGCGGAAATATATCATACAAGTAGGTACTTATTAAGATAATATCACACTTACGTTTTTGTTATAAAAAATCCATTGATGTCAAAGGTATTTATCACTAACAACATAATAAGCTACTTTAGAACAACAACAATTTTGATGTTTTACAAAAATTATAGTCACTGACAGATAAATTATAGCACTAAGGTGGATTAGCCAATTATGTTTCGAAGTTAAATTGTGACTCATGATAATATTTGACTACGTCCTATTATTAAAGTTTTGTCTAAAATAACATAAAATAAGGAAAAATCCAGCTCAGACATGATGTAAAAATTAAGTAAGAAATATTTTTTATTTATTTTTAATGAGTTTTATTTCTGTAAGAAAACCGACCTATTTAAAGATCTCTAACTTTGTTTGTTTTTTTACTGTGCAGTATTAATATTGTGCTATATTTAAACGAAATTCCAAAATTTTATATGGGTAATTATGATGACGTATTGAGTTTCTCATTAGATAAATTCTAATAATATAATGAGTCCAATAACTGTAGGTACAAAGTTCATGACTTCAATATGATCGTGTCTATGTTACAATTCCTGATAAGCTGATATTATTGATAAATGGTTTATGATGGTAGGTAGGTACTAGGTATTGAATTGAATTATACACTTACATTATGTAAATATTATGTTCTGTATAATATTAAGTATGTAAATATATACTTACAATAATAATTATTCATGTAGATTTCAGTGGTTTTTTTTTGTCAATTTATGTAGATTTAAGCGAATCAGGTATTTTTGTTAACTTAAGTTTAATCTTTTAGAATTGTGATTTACAGAACATTTCGAATAGCTAACCTGTCTCGAATAATAATTCACGTGACCTTTTCGAATAATTGTTTCAATACTCCGCTATAAATGCAATTAAGCAGCGGCCACGGGTTAATATGCCATTCACTGTCACTACTGTGATTGCAGACTCCATGCCGTCTCGGGACTCGAACACAGGGCAATAGCCTAGCCTTGAACGGGATGCAAATTTTCTATTCAAAACTTCTCGAATAATTTATTTACGTCACTTAATCATAAACACGAAAAAATCCGCCATGTTTCTTACTGATTATTTGCCCAGTCTGTTAATATTATAATTATTACGTTTATTTTTGCCTAGTTTTTTAATATTAATTAAATCTTCAATAAAATTCGAGTAAATAAAATTCTAAGAATAATCATAATAAAAAGAAATACTTAATTCTTAAAAAAAATTAGGTAGTATGCTCAAAAGATATTAAATACTAGGCACCTTGTTTTATTAAAATAAATAATTATATAAGTAAAACAAATAAGTAATAATTTATTTTATTTTTAAAATAAAGATTAATAAAGATTGATTGAAAGAAGATCTGATTTTTCTGTCTAAAACTTTTTTTTGTTGAAGACAGTTTTGATCCTCAATAGCGTTAATTTTGCCATGATAGCCTTTAAAAAATATAGTAAGCACTAAGCATTACCCTCGGAGCAGAAAGATATCTAAAATTAATAAAAATAAAAATTATAATAATAACCGAAATAAAAAACTATTTTAAAATATTAAACTTATCGGGAGGTAGGTATAAATTACACATTAAACATGATCTATTAAAACCGATACGTTATCAAAGTCTATGAGTATATTGTGTCAAGAATGGAGATTAGGCAAAAGTGACTTATTTTTTCCATAAATTAATTTGTTTACGAAGATTATTTTATATCAGGTGCAAAGAGGTCACTGATATTCCATTAATTGCTGAACCAATTAAGAAAATAATTCTCGTAATGATCTTTAAACCCAGTTATCTTATTATTTAAAAAATAGCAAATGAAAAAATACTTACAAAAAATGACGTGCAAATCGATAAAAAAGGAGTGCACGCAATTGTCGTGTTCGATGTCGTAAAAATAGTGAGTCCTGAACTCCCGACACTCACTGAGGCACTGTCACTTTTTGTGCACCGGCTTTTTACTCTGTGGACATTATGCCACAACACGTATAATCACCTCGAAGGCACGGAGCGGACTGGCCGGCTACACGCAGCACGCTGCATACGTTCGCAATTTGAAATTAAAAGATTAGACTTTTTGAATTTGGAATTGCTAATTACTCATCTTTGAAGCATTTTTGATCATATTGAGTAGTCTTGTGAGGTAACGAGTCATATAGAACAGATGTTTTGTCAAACGATTTTGTTTATCGTAGATTATTTACTTTGGTTTTACCTAACTTGTATTCCTTCTTTAACGTTATTTCTACAACTTTTTGGAAAATAAGTTTATCGCAAATGGTCAGGTTATTTTTTGAATAGTGTATTTATGGACTCAATAAGAAATAAATTCTTAGTTTGATATAGGTACCTATTTTTTTCCAGCAATTTTTTTGTTGTTGCAAATATTGTTACTTTCTCTTCCAATTTTACAGTTATTTCTTCACGATTTTTTTGTAATAATTATTTCTGTACTATACATCGTTGCCAAGTAAAATAATTCGTAAATATTTTATTACTCAACCAAAATTTAATTACTTACGATGAAAACAAAAAATATTACTATTTACAAATATTTCAAATGCTATAAAAATTTGAAAAAATTCGTTGAATTTATCCAAAAATACCTCCTAACAATCGTTCTGCAACCCTGAGAAATTGTCTGCAACCCCAAAATAATTGTATGCGACCCTGAAATATTCTTCTAGAACTCCGAACAATAATTATTGTTCTACAACCCCGAACAATTGTACAACCCTGAACATTACACGTACACACGCCAGCCGTAGTCTAACTGAAATACCGATTCTGTGACGGCGGATCGTACGATAATCGTGCCACTTCGACTGGTATTATTACCAAATACTTTTTCCTAGCTTCACTCGCGGGGAACGGCGTGTGTTGTAACTTGTAATTAGTATCTATTGCTTTTGCGTAAACCCGCTGACCTTGAAGATGCGATTCCCAAAATCATTAAACGCCGAGTCTTTGACAAAATAACAAAATTTATGTACCTATGTTCTCACACATAATGCAACTGGTTCAATATAGGTTGCAAAAAATAAATTGTACAAAATAAGGATTTAATGCGTTTGTGAGGGTAATTAATGTTTGTGGCTGTTATGACGCAAAAACGTACAGCAAAATTTAAACAGTATGAAATTATAACATGGTCTCATCACAGTGTAGTGAAGACTGTGAGACCCAAACCCAGGAGTAGGGAGAGGGGCATACTTACTATATTCATTGGAACCCAAGCCCCAGGTGTAGGAATAGGGGCGTGCGTAATATATTCATTCGAACCCAAGCTCCAGAGTTGGAAGAGGGGCATACTTAGTATATTTATTGGAACCCAAGCCCCACGAGTAGGAAGAGGGCCGTACTTAATATATTCATTGGAACCCAAGCCCCAGGAGTAGGAAGAGGGGCATACTTACTATATTCATTGGAACCTAAGCCCCAGGAGTAGGAAGAGGGCCGTACTTAATGTATTTATTGGAACCCAAGCCCCAGGAGATGTAACCATTGGAAATGTATCATATAACATTCACATATCAAACAATAATTTACAAGCACTAGAGAACTGGAGGTCCTTTTATAGCCAGCAGGAAACGGAAGCTAATAATGACCAAAGCTCACAATATTATGTCTGTCTACATTCGCACTAAATACCGTCGCTGCATTGTCCTAGTTTTAGATAGATAGCATCAGCATATCATCATCATCATATTATGTATATAATATACAGAATGTTTTTTCAGTCAGTGTCCAAACTTTCGGAAGTGAATAAACTCTTGAATGTAAGCAACTTTAACTATAGGATCAACTTTCCTACTTGAAAAAAAAATTAGCTGTTTCCTACAAAATACTATCTATGCCGTAGCCCTTTTGTGGGAAACAGCAGTTTTTTTTTCATGTAGGAAAGTTTATCCCATAGTAAAAGTTGTTTATATTTAAGAGTATACAAATTACTCCTGAAAGTTTGGACACTGACTGATAAAACCCCCGTTATATTAATACGTGAAGAAAAACTACAGCAGTTTTACGAGAATGGTGCGAACGGAGGAGTATTGATATTTTTCACAGTTAAAGTTAATGTAAAAAATATATTAGCCGTCTGCACGGGCAATGGGGGGTCCCATTGCCCGTGCAGACGGCTAATATATTTTTTAATTATGCTTAGTGATATATACTGTCTGTGAGACTATGACACGGTTGTCATGGTAGCAACATTGTTAGTTTACAAATGGAAAATGAATAAAGATTACACATTCTAAATACTACATTTATTACTTCACAATACTTAGAAGTACATCAAATTCATAAAAATATTAACAAAGCATACTAGCTCAGATATTAACACACACTACGCGTTTGATAGATACAATGAGGGTTTTTGATATATTTTTTTCTGCCGTTAGGGGGCGGACCCAACTCACACAAAGCGTCATCTTGTGGCGTGAGTTGTATAAAAGAACAGTCAATAAGAATTTTCGATTCTTTTTCTGTCACCAGGTGGCGCTTGGTAGCACGACGGCCCTTGTGTCAAAAAGCTGTCAGATGTCACGAATTTAAAAACCCTCATTAATTTGTTACACGTTGACGTTTGTCAATCTGTCGCAATATTTCAATTTTTTTTTTGTATCTAAGTGCCAAATGATTAAAAATTATAATGGGCTAATTTCGACTAAATAATAAATAATAATAAAATCTAGTAATCAATAATGTGTATTGTGGTTTTGGCTACTTTTGCATCAGTCAGTGGGGTTAGCAGGAATCATTTTTGACAAATAATATCGAATATTCTTTAACAATAAACAATCAATAATATAAAATAATCGAAATAGAATTGTATGAAAATTATGACAGCTGCCATACAAATGACATTCGATAACGTTACGAATACGTAGTTGTCAATTGTCCTTGCTTGGGCTTCAGACCACGGCTGCTGTAAAGTAATCGAAACGTTATCATTTTAGTTAAAATGAAATGAAAATAAACCGCGATAAAATATATCCCACCAAAAATATATTCATGTTAAATATTGCCAAGACGATAGCATATGACTCGCACTGTCAAAAAGTTAACGGATCTCGTGTAAAACCAAGCTTCTGACTCTACACGCCCTAACTAACTAAGATTAACTTTACAAACTCTTCACCTTAGTCAAGATATGTGGCTTGGCCGTTTCGTTCCTACAAGAGTAGTATAACAGAAAAACAGTCAGTGAATATTTCACCTTACGCCCATGTACCTAAATGTAGCGAAATGGCCAGGCCACATATACAAGTTTAGCTAGTTTAGAGAGAGCGAAAGCCCTCTCGCTTGGTTACTGGTAGAGCGCCATTCGTGTCTCGCTCCAGCCGATCCGAAACGGTCCGACTTCACACGAACGAACGAACCGAGACCGGGAGAGCCGCCATTCATTCATTTCATTCACGGCTTACACATTTGTACACACAATCTTATGTATGTACAAATTATTATTAAATATCTTGATGCTAAAGAGTTTTTTGATTAATATACTCAATAATAAAATATAATTTTTGTTCATTAAATAAAAATTGGTTCATTAATTACCTTCTTTACTTTTGACTTTTACACTCACAAAATTATTGTTTTTTAACATTTGCTACGTAAGTTTCGATACTTTAGAAATTTATATGAGTAGTATCGAAAAATGATTTGAGTATTACTAATACGAGTGTATCGATAATTTCATCGTATCGGATGATCCCTAGAAATGACGAGAGCGCATACAAATGGTTGAAAACATTTATCATGACGGTTACTTAAATGATCACTGTCTGTGCTTCGATTTCATCTAAGCTAAGTGAATACTGTAAATATTTGGATTTACAAAAACTAAAAAGTATTTTTTATGACCTAATATTATAAAATGTTGTTTTTTGATATTCATATTTACTTATATTTATACATAATATTTTTTAGATTTTGTTAAAAGCGGCATCTATCGTGTATATCATGAACTAAGTCGTTAGTCGCTTGGATTGAAAACTAATAATTGACGTGATATTGAAATAATTATTTCCCTAGTAGGTATTCGATAGTAATTTCCACGGAGAATTATACATAAAGGTAGCATTCAAATTATTTATCAAAGGGGTGTTCGCACACTACTATTTAAAGTACATTAATATAATATGTCGATAAAGATTAAAAATACTTATTGTGTTTTTTGTTGTCAATAACGGGTTACATGGTTATTTTATTACATTTAATTGTTATCATCGGATATCTACAACAATTTTAAGACCTTCAAAAGCTTTAAAATTTGTGAAAGTCTTATACAATTTCCATCTCCTAGTATAAGGGGTTGGAGGATAAAAATTCCAATTTTAACAATTATTATGTTAGTTGTGTACCTACTAATACAAGCTTATGTACCCAATTTCAGCTTTCTAGGACATCTAGAAGTACCGTTTAATTTTGTTGATCCTCATAGAGTCAGTGACGAAATCAGGGGTTTTTAAAATCTAAAGTATAAGACCTATGCAATCAAATCTTTACAAATTTAAGAAGTCCGCTACTGGGAACATATTCTGAAAATTTCATTTATCTGGTATAATCCTTCGACGAAACGAAACGCTTCGAGAAAAGGTGGTCTGGTTGTGCCCTTGCGCTTCGCTTGGCTCGTCTTGGCGGGGGCACTGCCGTGCCCCCAGATTAAAGTAGTTTTATTTGCAATGAGTAATATTCGCGTTTAAACATTAAATAAATTCGCGTTTATTCAATATGTTGTATGACTGATACAGACTTTCCTATGTAAAAATTTGGTGCTCAGATTAGAACTTATCTTAGAAGAATATCAATAATAACGGAGATATAAAGTTTGAATGCATGATATGTCACCCTGAAATTGTAAATACCGTAAAATTAGGTCGGCTGACGGCGGTCCCTGATTGGTCGGTCTTACGGTATATTTAAATGTCGCGATTCGAAGAACCAGGCGAAGTCGCGGTCTAAAATATTATCAAAAAATATAAATTTCGAAAATACTTTAATAACGAAAGTGCATATTCCACAAAAGTCGTGCTACCTGCAAAGTAAGAGAATAAGCAAAATACAGCTCCGTGTTCTAGCAACTGTGTGGACTCAAATACCAGCGCGTCAGCGGTTACTCGAAACAATAGAATGTGGAAAACTGGCCGGTTACTGACACTTTCATTAAATTATTGACTTGCATAATCCTCATAATTATTGTTCCGAGGTATCCTTCCCTCTGATTTATAATTTCACTAAGTGATTGTTTTTTTTTATATTTAAATAGGGAAAAAAGTAGTATGAAGGAAAATTTTACCAAATCCTTTGTATACTTAGTTTCCTTCATAAATCATATTTCTGACAGAAAATTTGTCTCAGACATATTATGATTTATGAAAGAAATAAAGTATACAAAGGATTTGGTATACACAGGAGATTCTTAGTTTGACACAGAAGATTTTTAATAGACTATAATAATATGCTGAATTATTCCAATTAAATCTTGAATCATATTGCATATTTAACTAACTCTCAATTTCAACTCATTGATAATAATTATTAATAAATAATAACACAATAATATTATTCATGAATAATATTGTGTTATTAATATCAATACATAAGGTTATTCACAATCAATCAACGATATATATCCATAGATATTTATTTATATAAAAAAAAGATTATTTTGGCCGATGATCTACTGCATTTGTCTTTACGTCTTTACGTTTATGAAGAAAAATGATTCAAAATTAAAAAAGAAAATGCTAATTAAATTATTACATATCTCTAAAGTGTTGAAGTCATTAGCCTCACAGAAACATGCGATTTAAAGACGGAGCAAAGACTTTGCCTATGTAAATTTGTGTAGAGTCAATGACCTTAATAGCGTCGTAAAGAGCGTACCTAATGTAATTTTATGTAACGTACTAACTTGTTTTGAAATTGTTAAAAATGTTTCTGCCTAAGCGTCTTGACATAAGCAGATCATAATATGCCCAAAATGAATATAGGTAAGACGAATTTAATATAAACACGTTATATTTAAGATACACAATAAAAACACGTACTTATTAATATCTCAGTTACAGCAAAAACACTTCCTGTATGGTACGTATTATTACAAAAACTGCTAGTTTTTTGGTGAATTATGAATCTTATACTTTAAACGAGACAATCTTGTATATAAATAATAATCAGTATCTAGAAAACGGCTGCAAAAATTACCATGAAATGTAGTATGCAGGGAGTTTTGAGGGAGAAAAATCGATCAAGCTAGGTCTTAATCTCTGGGAAACTGCGCATTTTTAAGCTATGCAACATTAAATCAATAATTTTGACTCTATTATGTCAGTCCGAGTGAGTTTGGTATGCGTATGTATAGTTTGTGCTTTGTTTGAAAATTCGGAATGTGGTGGGTTCAAATCCCGGTCAGATAAATATTATTAGAACTCCGAGCAAAGCGCTGTTACCCAGGTACCTACTGATAAGATATTTACTTGCATGTTAAACATTAAGCAGACATTATGCTCTACAAAAATTTACTTACTTACTATAGAATGACCGTCCACGGTTACGGTAAGAGAAGTTTAAATTAGAAAGACCCACTATATCTTACAATAATTATAGGTATTATAATTATTTTTTAAATTTACGAATCTAATGCTGCATAATTATTCTTAACAGTGACATGAAGGAAGTCACAAATATGACCTATGTTTAGTTTTTTTTTTTCAGATTGGCTAGAAGTGTCCTCGTTCATACGTTTCACCAGACTGATAACAAGGACAGCGGCTATATGCATAATATACCTGGTCAAATTCACGAGAAAAAATTAAAATGTAAACATACATTTAGGGGTTCGCAAACTTGGGATCAAACTGAATAAACAGTTTCATCTCTTCGTTAATTAAAAACCGGCCAAGTGCGTGTCGGACTCGCGTACGTAGGGTTCCGTACCATTATACCAATATTTTACATGTTTTGGGTACTTATTATGTCGTTATTTTTACGTAGACGTGAGAGAAAAAAATCATACCCACTTTACGTGTGGGGTATCCCACAAAAATATATGTTTTTCTAAAACTCTCGAGAACCCTTCTCATCAAAATTGGGGTAACCACTGTCGAAACTTGATACATTTGAGACTTTACGCTGTGGCACAGAATAGATAATAGTACAAGGTACAGAAGTCTCTCTGTTTTGATCTTCACAAATGCCGCCTTTTTATGTGCCTATATAATTATTATTAACAAACGGACCGCACGCGAGCAGCCGAAATTGAGCTCTCTGGCGCCGCGCGAAGGTCGACATTATTCCACACCTTTTCAGATATTCCGAAAATAGGGTTGTCACTTATCAATAGTTTTTATTAAATATCTTAGATTATACTATCAGATTTATACTAGACGACGATATAATATATAATAATGATATAATACATATCATATAGATACCATACAACATACCGACCGAACATAAATACCACGCAAGGTATACAAGCGGAAACTGTTATACCTATGTACCCATTAGGTAAATGAATACCGAACATATAAATCAGTTTACATAGACACGACACGTGATTCTCTTTTGATGTAGGTATGGATTATATGTATGTATATGCAGCTACCTACCACATATAAATAAGCATATAATATAAAACTTTTGTGTGTATATTGAATAATTATTGTTATAGATTTAGGTACCATGACAGTAGATATAAATGAGTAATGATTATCGTACCTTTTGCTATCTTTCTCACTTGCCGGAACCGAGAAAAACTGACAATTGCTATTTTTTTCATTTTTCCGACAATCGGCTGCAATGCAGTATTTTTTTGGATACATATTTTTGCCAATTAAAATATGACACGCGTTTGCGACGTAAAGTGCTTTAGCCAAATTCAAAAAATATCGGTTGTCTGTAAAGTCGGTTTACTGACGATAGTTGAACGTGACAACGTCAACAACAACAACAACAACAACAACAACAACAATAATAATATTAATAATAATAATAATAAAATACGAGGTAACGCTGGTAACGGTAACAGGTAACAGGTTGGTAACAGTACTTGGTAACGCATGAGTCATGTTTTTACGTGCGTGCAGCCGGCTCCATCGAATTATAAGACGTTATCACGTCAAAGTCTCATAGTAATTATGGAGCTATACGTCAATTAGGCCGCTGCCTCGAATTACGCGGTGCGCGGCGCGGCGGCAGGTACGGACAGCAGCGGCATCGCATGCAGGCCGGCGCCATAGTCAGCTTTCGATAGGAGTTAATTTCAGACAAGCGGTAAACACAGCACCCGCCTACGCGCATCGCTACTGCTGGCACTGCAGCCGCGCCGCTCACCGCGAAATTCGAGGCAGCAGCCTTATAAATATTGTAATTCCACTCCTTATAATTGGTGTCAGACGGTATAATGGACAGTGGACACCTTACACAGTGGACAATGAGTGCTCACCGCTCATGGCACTGAACGATAACGATAATTGTCGCGTTTGCCAGATAATGGAAACGGTTTAACGTTGAACCACATTGATCATAGTCATCATCATCTAAAACACCGCACGGTACGTGATTCTCGTCAAAATCCGCTACACCGTATCATCTCATCGTTCGTGATCATCATTAAAATAATCATGATCCTAACAGTTTTATTATGTAGGTAATGCCCGCTACAGACCACAACGATTAAACTGCACAGTTCAGTCACAGAC
Organism: Phengaris arion; assembly: GCA_963565745.1. Taxonomy (NCBI): domain Eukaryota; kingdom Metazoa; phylum Arthropoda; class Insecta; order Lepidoptera; family Lycaenidae; genus Phengaris; species Phengaris arion. Next base: position 15,477,609 of record OY751441.1, on the reverse strand, counting down.
CACAGTAGACATATTTATTGTGCGTGCGCCGATTCAGGCTATCTAGTATGAAGATGTAGTACTGTATACGTCTACTGTGACCGATCTGTGCAGTTTTGTTGTTGTGGTGTATAGCGAGCATAAGTAGGTAGTCAAAATAGCACTTTATAAGTTGGCGAAGGTATAAGGAGAATGTGTTTTAGGGTTGGTTTATGCTCTAAGGTTTTAGGTTAGGTTTAGCCTAAACAACAGACATATTTCTGTAATTACTAGAAAGTTGGAATCTTTTCATTAGGTTTATTTACTGACTGCTATAAGTATTCATTATTCATAATATTTAGGGCCTGTTTCACAATCAACCGATAAGTGTCAGATAGCTTATTTGCATGTTTTGTCTCTGTCGCTCGATATAAAATTAAAAGATTGTGAAATATGCCTTAACAGTAATTTAATTAGTAATTTAACCACTTTGTTTACTATCACAAGATGGAGAATGATATTAAAGCAGCACTTACGGACGAATCAGTAAGTACTTAGTAGCACAAAACTGCTTTAGGCTTATCTTAAAGTAACAACAGAGGGCTAAGTACGAAGAATTGACAAGCACGTATTCGTAACGTTATCGAATGTCAATTGTATTGGCGCTGTCATAATTTTCATACAAATCTCTTTCGATAACGTTACGAATACGTACTTGTCAATTGTTCGTGCTCGCACAGGGCACAGGGAAATCAGGAACAATTGACATCGGATGGGTGCTGCCATGATTTTGAGAGACTTTCATACAATTCTCACTCGATAAGCGAGCACGAACAACTGACAAGTACGTATTCGTAACGTTATCGAAAGAGATTTGTATGAAAATTATGACAGCGCCCATACAATTGACATTCGAAAACGTTAAGTTTACGCAGCTGTCAATTGTTCATGCTTACCCCACATGTAACAAATGCTACCCGAGTACTTAGTAAACTCGTAAACAGGTTAACAACTTTTATCAGGAGTCAGTCTATGTCGCAATTACCTACGCCATTACATTAACAATTGTACCGAAATACATCACTGTCCCTTTGGCCCTATTATTTAATTAACCATTTTAACCAACCGTACAGTCATCGAGACTGGTGCTAAGTAAAAATGCAATAGTCAGGGTCCGTTTCACAATCATCTAATAAGAGACTAATAGCTTATCCGGAAGTTTTCTCGCTGCTTACTTTATCCTGAGCGACAGAGACAAAACTTTATAGCTTTCGTCACTGATCTGTAGATTGTGAAACAGGCCCTAAGTATTTTTGTGGTCTCAAGTAAAATGAAAATTGTTAATAACTCTTCAAATCCTTTACAAATTTAAAAAAGTAAAATTGTACAAATATAACAAATATATTGCGCAACCCCTACACTAAGAGTCTCTTGTGCTGGAGGGGTTTGCCTGCTCTTCTATTTACATTTACTAGAATGTTATAGTATGAAGATATTGACAGTGATTGTAATAAAGCTAACATATTTTTTCTTAATCTTTTTTTAGGGTTCCGTAATACATAAAGAACCCTTATAGTTTCGCTCTGTCCGTCCGTCTGTCTGTCTGTCTGTCCGCGCTTCTAGCTACTGTAAATATGTAAACTGCTATCTTGGCGTCTCTGGTGGCTGCGCCGTTGCACTGCTGATTTTCTTTACACTTTACACTTTATATTTTCTTATTTTAATAACATATATATAGATTTTAGTCAGTGAGGGTTTTTAAATTCGTGACATCTGATAGCTTTTTGACACGACAAGGACCGTTGGGATACCAAGCGCCGCCTGGTGACAGAAAAAGAATCGAAAATTCTTATTGACCGTTTTTGATACCACTTACGCCACCAGATGACGCTTTGTGTGAGTTGGGTCTGCCACCTAGAGGCAGAAAAAATATCGGAAATCCTCATTCTTGATTACTAGTATGGCTGTGCAGTGTGAGTAGAGTATTTCTAATAAATAGTGGTCTGACCGTCAAAACTAATACTCAGTAGTACTCAGACTAATTCTAGTAAAAAATGTATCTAGAACTAGTCTGAGTATTACCTATTTTAGCCGACTTCTAAAAAGAAAGACTACATTGGACCTTGGATATTTTCAGAAGAAAAGTTTAACAAACTCGGAAAAACTGATAGCTTTTATCTAGACATTATTATATTATATTATATCATAAAGGTTTATTTTCACAATGTATTTTTGCATTTAAAGTAGAAAACAAAACAAAATTTACCTAACCTCCATAAGGAGGTAAAGGAGGAATTTTAAAACCTTCTAAGTTCTGAATATCTTTATGAGTCATCGTTACAAAGAAAATTATCTCAACACTTTTGCTCTTGCAATGGATATGACTGTAAAGATCTCTGTTGAAAATTATTACAATATAATTACTAGATAAGTTATTTCAGATTTTTGGAGTTTACTCCTTAAGAATCGATTTTCATATAAGGCCCCCGGTATGAAAAAAATATGAGCAGTAACATCTACTAAACGAATGACAGCGTTACGTTTTCGTGCGCAACCTATTCTGCGCACCTGTCACTTTTTTCACATGGCGCGAATTTTTGAACTCAAATCGATTGCTAAAGTTTTTGTTCCTTCTGAGGGACGTGTTTTACTTTTTAGAGTAAACTCCAGTCGTGCGTCGGAGCTGACACACACTTTTTTCTTTATCTTGTCTTTAGTTTGCACACAAAGGACAAGTACTAAGAAACAGAATAATAGTAATTTGAACGAATTACAATCTATAACTTAGAATTCGCCCTGTGGTCGAAATTTGACAATAATAATTATTTGTAGTATATTTTTTAAGTTTAACCTTTATAAGGATTATTTTGCCTCCATAGAAAAATAAAAAAATGTGTTGTGACTGATTGACAAACGTCAACACGTCGTCAGCGTGTAACAAAATTGTATCAACCAAACGCACGGTTGTGTGTGTTAATAGTCTGATGTAGTGTGTATTGTTTATTTATTACATTTATGTATTTATTTAGAAAAATATTAGCTGTCGTCACACCTTTCTCCACATAAAATTTAACTGTGCCAAATATCAAACTTTTTATAAAACTCTCGTAAAACTGTACTGAAAGTTTTAGCTTCACGTATTATGATAAAATCTTAAAAAAAATATCATAACCTCATTATCTAGAGTGTCTTTAATTTTATTCATAATATTTTTCATAAAAACTTCTCGTCTTTATTTTAATTTCTCACAGAACTGTACTTACAACTGTAACGTCACACGCAATAAATTTCACCCCCCCCCCCCCTTTAAATACCTCCCGTTGTTCAGGGAACCGTGAAAACACTAATAGATTAAATACATAATTACTTAATTGTTCTTGTTCTGTCGTTTCAACTATAACCTAATCAACCATTTAGCCATTACCGCTTTTGGGTTAAGCTTTACCATAAGGATCAGTTCACACCAAAACGCGACGCGGCGCTCTGTTATTTTTAAGATAGCGGTTCAAAATTTAACTTTTTTATTACACAAGAACACGTTTCATTGCTAGAGCGGCGCTGCGCTGCGCAGCGCGACGAAGCTTGAAATACGAGCTCTTGCAATGCAAACGTATATCTTCTTGTGTAAATAAACTTCAATGTTGAATCGCTATCTTTGAAAATACAGTCCGCCGCGCGTCGCGTCTTGGTGTGAGTTGACGCTTTCGATACTATCGACAAAGATAGATGAACTCCGGATAGTGAAGCTCCTACATGGGAGCGATCACTCTCCAAAAAGACACTGAGAAGAGCGTGCCTTTTTAGGGACGTCTAGAGTGGGTAGCTCTATCTTTATACCTATTGCCATTACGTAGTTATCGTGTTTTGTTTTTTTTTTCTTGTTACTCTTATTTTCTACTAACTAGTATTCGAATCTAGGTCAATAATATGAACATAAACATAGATAAAACGCCGAGCTCTTGTTCTCTATGTCTATGAGCTTTACATGATAAAGATGGCGGCAAAGCATTTAAAATTATGATGATTTTCAAAGAATTATGTATTTTGTTTGTGTGCTAAATAAACTGCAAGCTTTTATAAATAATCACGTGCCGTAGTTTCAATGTAGACTCATAAACGAGTCATATATAAATATGATCGTATTTAAAAATACATATTTTCGTTATAAGTAAAGAACAGCTCGTTTTTGTCTGTCGGTAAACGTAAAATGTTTCATATTAGAATCTAATTTTGATTTGAATTTTTCATCTAAAGACAAAGGCACGTTTCATTTCTTTGCAGTTTCTATTCACGAGTGACCTCGCCTATTCAGAAGATCTCGTCACATCGAGATCAAAAGCACTCGACCTAGCTAAACGTTAGATTTTAATATTTTTCAAAAATTTAATTCTTATACTTTACAATGTCTCCGTATAGTCCCTTCTTTTCCCCGTTAAGTCATCAAAAAAAGAAGTACTTACCTATCACAGGCGAGGCGTGCATACAAGCCGGCTTCCCTTATGAATATTACATATATATTATATATATTAAATCTTAAAATACGATGCCAAACCAAAACAATAATTTGGGCCTAATGCACCCCAAAAATTGCGCTAACACCTTGTTTGTGACCAAAAAAACTCGTTCGACGCACGAGACGCGCTAAATAAAAAGTCACTATGTATTTGCCTAAAAATTAAGCTTATAACTAGTACGATAAAAATAAAAAACAAATGAAAAAAATTGTCATAAATATTGGATTTTATTATTTCAAAGAGAGTAAGGTTCATATGGCGCTAAGCGCAATAAAACAGTGTCGTTATTCTGTATTTTAATTGATCTTTGATTACGCGGCTTACATTCCGCGGATCTCACGCTGAGTATAATATAATACCTAATAGTAATACTTACCTAATTCTATAGTATATACCATAAACATCCGATTTACATAGATGGCGCCACTAGTACTGCCCTTAACATGGGAATAAATTATAGAAATCTGTTGTTATTAGTAACCTAAATAGCGGTGCTCAATCATTGTTATTATATTTCTGTAACTGGGCTGCGGTCAGATCTAGATCGGCATAATTTATTGAACACCAATAGATTCGCCCGACTCCGATTTCCTATATAACAAGTAAATAACTATATATATTATAATATTGGCAAAATATGCTGTTTACTTTCATTCTAATTTGATTGAGCCTCAGAACAAAAATGTGTATCTTACCTCCCTACTGGTTGTTACTTAGTTTAGTAGTTTAAAAGCATGTATGTAGTTAATATACAACAGAAGCTGTGAAACCTTTAAGTTTTTAATCCATCTTTAACAAAAATTAATATCGTTTTTTTAATAAAAGATTTCGAGATTCACTGCCATGGGAAACTTTTGCATGTCACGGTTGTGCACTCAAAACTGTCGCTTTTGCGATTCATCAAATCCAAATTACATCGACATCACAAAGTAAAATATCCTTGTCCCTTTATTAATAAAGACATTAACACCACGGATACGCAAATCCATGTTGCTGTCTTTGTCTGATACGTTGGAAAAGCCACTTGACTGACAAAGACAGCCACATGGATTTACGTACCCGTGATGTAAATATTTTTATTAATAAGCGGGCACGTTTAATAAGTCAGCTACTGAGAGCATCCTTAAAATTTCGTTTGTAATCTAAATCCAAGTTATAAGGGTCCAAAAAACGACAAAGCGCTTCGAGAAAAGCTAGTTCGGTAGTGCCCTTGCGCTTGCCTGACTCGGCGGGGACACTGCCATGTTCCCCAGATATACATTCTCACAAACAGTTTAAAATTTAGTAAGTAAATCCCTTACAGTCATGTTGCAAATATTAAGATAATATTTTCCCAGTAAACATAATATGGCACAAATTACTAAACAACTTCGTAATGGGGTATTATTAATAAGTAATTTTCTAGGTTTAATAATTATGTGCATTAAGTAAAGATGCATTAAAATGTGTTAACACATTAGAGAAGACAATGAACAGCAATTAGCAGAGAAAGCCGCTTCCATTGAATGTGAAGTTAGTCCAGGAGCTAGCGTACTGAATTTGTTTCCTACCTATGATATTTTTCTGCTACATCTTAGTGTATATTCTAGGTTGAGACTTGAGAGTAGAGCTTGGCATATTAATAAATACATGAACCAAAAACAGTGTACTTCTTTTCATAAAATTAATGGACATGAAGGATTGTGATATTTGGCACAGTTAGTTTATTAATGGTCTAATTCGACCATCAGTAATGAGCTTCATTAGGGCATTAGGGCATAGTGGCATTGTCAAACATGTGACAAAATTGTGTCAAACGCATTAGGATTTTGCCATAAACAAGTACATACAGTGAATAGGTTGTATTTTGTGTTATTTCGTAATGATACAGTACAGCACATTTCAATTTAACATTTCACAACTATTATAATAGGTACAATTGACTTTTGACATACATGCACTAATGTGCATGTATGTCAAAAGTAATAAAGTATTATAAAATGTAATTTAATAATTAAAATAAACTGATATTGTATGAAAACAACCAGTGACTCCTGGTCTATGAATCCTTTTACCATAAGGCTATGTTAGGAGTTAAGAACCTGTCGAGGTCTGATGTAAGGTTGTGGTAACCACAAGAAGGTAACTATGTTCTTGCAGAGTTAAACCACTTTTGCTGTACGATACAAACACTTTTGCTAAGGAAAAACTTTACATCACTTAGCTTTTTTACGTTACTTAATATAATAAATGTTAATGTGAGTTTGTTTGTTTGGTTGTTACGCTTTCACGTAAAAACTACTAAACCGATCATCATGAACTTTGGCACAGATATAAAGTAGACTACTGAGCAGGACATAGGATACTTTTTATCGCGTAAAAATGTACGGTTCCCGTGGGATACTGTATTTACGCGGAAAAAGCTAGTTTTGTATAAAATTTTGTATCAGATTTTTAAACTTTTGACACGAGTAGATTTCATGCAGCGAAAGTTAATCTAAGCTATCGCCTAGTAAAATTCCTTGAAACTTGGAATTACATATTTTCAGATTTAAAAAATTCAATCATCCTAATTATTCTAAACGGTTAAGACGGCGCATACAAATGACTTTTCATTCGATATTAGCCGTTCATTTTGGATCTGCATGAAATTCTTTGGCGTTTAGCCACTTCCATACAATACTGCATTTATGCCAACGAACAGTCAACAGTTGTATGAATTGTATGAGTCGTATGATTACATAACGCTAAGTGAAAGCTCCTAGACCATACAATACAGGCTGTTAAAGAGAAAACATAAATCCTATGAGTTTCAATAAAACACAGAGACAGTACTTGTAAGATAGTATCTAAGGGCCTGCGCAGACTATTGTCCGCCACGAACGCTCTACAGTTGGCTTTTTGTACCGTTATAAGTTTTGGTTATCTTCATGTCGTATGTAGGTAGTTCTATAAATTATATTGCCATATACCAAATGAAAGCAAGGCTGGGAATATATATTCCGGAATCCGTAAGGCCGGGGAAAGTTCAGAGAATTGAAAAAAGAACTCTGCGCTTATACAATAGAGCTGACAATCGTGTTCGATTGTCAGCTCTATTGTATAAGCGTCGAGACAAATGTCGAGTCAAATGTCAATATCATTTATGACAGCTCGACACTCCACACTTCGATTTTAAACTATGTATTTACGCAGAGCTCTATTGCATCGCAATGGCTGAACCCTGGCAAGCCAGCTAAAGCCTGCCCCAAGCGAAAATTGACTCAAAAAAGTTATTTGTGAGCTTTCTTTTTCAGCTTTCTTAAATCTGGCCAGACGATTACCGCAGATGTCTATTGCCAGCAACTGCAAATCATAATGGAAAAGCTAGCTGCTAAACAACCGAGGTTGGTCATTCGCTCTAGGCCACTGCTGCTTCAGGACAACGCTAGACCACACACTGCACAACAGACGGCTACCAAGTTTCAATTGGAATGTCTAAGATATCCACCGTACTCCCCGGACCGTGCTCCAACAGATGATCATTTTTTTCGATATTTGGATAACTTCTTGCACGGGAAAAAATTCAACTCCGATGGGGCAGTCCAAAGCGCCTTCAAAGATTATATTGATTCCTGTCCGAATGGTTTTTTTTAGTAAAGGAATCAATGAACTACCTATGAGATGGCAAAAGTGCATAGCTAGCAATGGTTATACGTTGATTAAATAAATATATTATGTTTAAAATAATCGACTTTATGTTCCTCCTTTACAAAACGCCAAGTTCATGTTATGTAATGACCTAATATAAAAATTATTATTATTTTATGATGCCAAAACTGAGATCTATACACAAACTATGACTATACCGAATTTCGTCCATTTATATTCATAATTATAAAAGCTAGAAGAGCGGACAGACAGACGGACAGACGGACAGGGTGAAACTATAAGGGTTCCTTGAGTATTAAGGAACACTAAAGAGTAATGACAAAAATATTCGTCTGGCCGGGAATCGGGATTCGAACCCGAGACACCAATTTGCCAACAACGCAAAAAGTACGACGCCTTCAAGCCACTTCACCGGAAACACAAAAATTGTTTTGAAAATTTAGATCATACTACAGTCGAGAGAAGAAACATAAAAACTTAAATATGCATGGTTTTCCAGAGATAAGACCTAGCTAGATTGATTTTTCGCCCTCGAAACCCCCTTACTTGCATACTAAATTTCATGAAAATTGTTGAATATTAACGACAATTGCTCGTTTAAAGTATAAGATACAATTCAAATCTTATATTACATTTTAAATTATACGTTTTAAATAAATAAATTTTATTATTTACTAGTAAAAGCTCAAATATATAATTGAATAAATAATAATGATATAAACGTAAAACACATACAAAACAAGTTATTACCACTAACATTATCTACAAAATACAATATGCAGAGACAAAATGGAGACATAAATATTAATTCTCTAAAGTGAATGCTATGGATATAAATGAGAAACAAATCCTAGGTATAGCGACAGATTCCTAAGGTACAGTTAGGTACATCGACACATTCGCGGGACTCGAACCCCGGTCCTGTTCGCCCACAGACTCAATAGCCTTTCTCTGTTATTCATGACATTTTTAAAGAACACTGGGAATTTTGTACGAGTATAGAACAATATGCTACTGCGACCAAAAACAAAATGGGACTTTTGGCTTCGCCGTAGTAGGATAAAAAGTGTTGACCACAAACCACAATACTATAAGATTGTACAATTTTCATTCGCATTTCATTTTCTGTAATTATTTTAATTTTGATCCATGGAGAAGCGGAGATAATCAATATATTTTTAATCATATTTTATATTAATAATTCGTTAAAATGAGTTAAAATGTATGAGAATTTCCCCCACCTCCTGCAGATATGTGACCTGTGTCGTTGTAATCTAGGTGTAATTACGCTTGCATCTATCCTAATAGGCATGTTGCCTAAAAATATTTTTCGTCTTTTAGATGTTAGGCAGTTAATAAACATTCTAGAACCCATTTTCGTATATTTTAAAAAACGAAGAAACAAACAAATTAAATTTACAATATATGAAAGAGAGCGATATAAAGGCCTGTGACGTCACGAGTTGATACAATAAACAATGATAGTAGCAAAAAATCGTTTTGCGAGAAAGAGATGGGCAATATTTTTATTTGCTTATATGCTTTTAATTGCGTCAACCTAAATACCTATTTCTTTTAGATTTTATTTTTCTCTATTCAACAATTTTAAAACCTAATTTATAAAAATGTGTTATTCTTATTCCACACTAGGCAACATCGCTATTCATCATCATCAGCTTCTGCTTGACATTTCGGGGGTGACTTAAATTTTAAAGTTTTCTTTATGTCAGTTGTTGTGGTTTTTGGTCGCAAAAGGATCAGAAAATATGTTTTGTTTCTTGTACATTTTACGTCTCATGCCAGAATATTAGCATGTTTTATCTTTCATTCGCGTTTGATGTGAAACATGGAACCGTTGTTGTATGCTCTGCGGATTTGTGGATTATAATGTCAATGTTTTACATGTACCAGGGTTCTCGCGATGGCTGGATGGGTAATGGTTACACTTCTGAGCTTCATAGTATAGTAACCAAAATTGCAGCGAAAAAAGAAAAAACAAAATTACACTGAGAAAGTGTAAAGGTTGTCTGGCAAATACATATACGTGTTTTATTCAAAGCTTCATAGGAAATGAAAAAAATATTTACTGCCGAGAGCTATTCATGCTCACGAAAATAACCGTTGTATGTTTTTAAATTTGCAACATTTATTAATGGAACACCTGCATCGTGCCAGAAAAATACAGATTATAAAACCGGGATTGAAAAAAAGATTGCACAATTGTCTACGAAACTCTTTTAAAATTATCATGAATAAGATAAAGAAGAAATATTGTGATCAATATTATCTTAAAATACTATAAAATAATAAGAAGAAATAGAAAATGTAGGACAATGGAGAATATTCACTAATTTGAAATGTACTGAAAGCTTACTTCTCCGTCGAAAATAAAAAAAAATACGTGTGGCACTCGGGGACTGCCACGGTAAAGCTATTGCATAGTAAGTCTACACGATACGTCTAGTCGCACGCACACAAACACCGTGCCGAAGTCTGCCGAACTGAAACGACGTTAGACGATGCACGGCTTTCAACGCCGTGTAACGTAGTTACATTTTCTCTCCGTAAAATCAATTATTTCGGCGTTACTCGCATCATCTATGATTTGTATACTTAATTATGTAAAGCGCCGATAGATGGCGCTAAAGTGCCATGTATCGGCGCACGTCCTTACTAAAACGGCGTTAGCCTTGCTTTAAATATTTGGTTCAGAGATAGATTTTACTTCCGTCTTAAATCTTAAAAATAATAATTTAATTTTGAATAATGTTTAAAATACAGTAGAATTGCATTATTATATTTCATAACTAACTTTTGCCCGCGGCTTCGCCCGCGTAGTATAGTGTTCTTGGAGAAAATTATCGCACGCACACAACGCCGTGTCGAAGACTGCCGAACTGAAACGACGTTAGACGATGCGGGAGCGTGAGGTTTTTTCATTACGGAATTTCTGGATTCGGTCCCCGCGCTCAAGGCCCGCGATAGAAGCTATGCAATAGCTTAAAAATTATCATGAAAGAATCATCTCGATACGTCAATTAGCCTACCGCGTTACGTTACGTTACGGTGACGTCGGAGATATGCTTACTTTCTACGCTAGTTTGTACCGCATATTATAATGAAGAAAAATTTATAAAATTAAAAACTTAGTGTCTTTGTATAAAATCTTTACTGTAATAAAGTTATTTTACATACCACTCCTAGTAACATAATTATTGTTCCCCTAATGAGGAGTATGCATAGATTTTTTTATTGGCTTTTCGAAGAGTACATAATAAGCGAGGAAATAATATTGTCTTTGCAATGGCATATCTACGATCAACCGTTGGTGAAATACAGTCATCACGAAAGTGAAATCCTTGGGGAGCATTGAAAACGCTCTATACAAAAAATTATGCACGAGTGACGTATATCAGTTGAAAATCTATGAAGATAAATACAAAATTTATTTTATTAACTTAAATACTGCGTTAATGTATAATCATTATTTTAACAAAAAATGTGACAAATAACAAGAGTTTGAACAGTAATTTTCGTTTTTCAATCATAGCAAAAAAAAATACGTGTGGCACTCGGGGACTGCCGCGGTAAAGCTATTGCATAGTAAGTCTACACGCATACGTCTAGTCGCACGCACACAAACACCGTGCCGAAGTCTGCCGAACTGAAACGACGTTAGACGATGCACGGCTTTCAACGCCGCACCGCTGTGCCGGTCGGAGTGGGGGGTGTTGGTTTATTTTCGTTACGGAATTTCTTGATTCGGTCGCCGCGCTCAAAGCCCGCGATAAAAGCTATGCAATAGCTTAAAAATATAGTTTTTTAGTCCTCTAACTTTTTAATTTACCAACTGATTACTGTATTTTTTGCATTTTAGGTCCGTATTTATGAAAATATAAGAATTTTGCTGATTTAAAACAAATGCATGTTCCCTATTACGTAGCAATAGCTTGCAAACATAATACGACTCTAATAACATGAGGTTATGCTACAAACATCAGCTAGTTAAAAGTACATTTCTCCTTATGTAACACAGTTATTTATTTCATTATTACTCCATACATGTAAAATTATATTGCGGTTTATTTAATTAACTGCACTGACTATGAGGTTACAAGTTACAAGTGAGGAAATGAACCGAGATGAAATTTACGTCAATCAGGAGTTGCTTATTATAGGTTATGAAAGTTTTGCAGAACAAGTTGCAATTTAATTTTTTACACTCTAGTGGGATTAGTCAAGGTGATTTGTAATATATTACAATAACGAAGTTAAAAATTAAAAATGTATGCTATTTACTTTCTGCGAATCGCACTCAGCGAACGTTATGTCAATCCCATATAATGTCAATCTGGAAGATTGTTATTGTAATAAACGTTGAAATGTTGGCCCTGTCTGCTATGTTTTAAGAGTAGCCACTTACGCATGTAAAAGATGTTACATAAGTGAGGTAATTGTATTCCCTGGTCAGATCCAATTCTTCCGATCCAGGCCTTCGTGCACCCATTCATCATGTACTATATATACTTGTAACTTCAGTGACATTGATATTCACGCCAATAGTGACTGCTTTTAAAATCTAATAACAGAAAAGTATTCAAATGAATATGTTATGTATGTCAAACACTATCGGTTACAGAAAATATTGTGTGTATGCTACTTTTATGCTAACAAAAAAATCTCAAAATTGTTACATTATTACTGTAGATATTTATTTATTTATTTACATTTAATGCACAAAAATAGTACATAGGCGGACTTAATGCCATATGGCATTCTCTACCAGTCAACCTTTAGGCGTACAAAAGCAAAATTGTGCAGGTGCTAATAGAGAAAAAATAAAACAAGTCAATAATCAGCTCTAAATAAAATCATAAGATGTAGCTAAAACACATAAATAAAGTAGTATAATATAAATACACAAAATATATGTATATAACTAACAAATACAAATAATATGCCATATAATATTAAAAATATAAATACCATACTATATAATTTATAAATAATAATAATATAATATACTAGGATTCTGCCAATTGTGTCGCATACAACTCACGGACTCTGCGCTTAAACGTGTCTCTGGTTTTGGACATCCTGATTTCTAGAGGAAGAGCATTCCAGAGAAGAATAGCCTGTATGTTGAAAGACGAGTAAACGATACTGGATCTATGGGAAGGGCAAAAAACAAGTGCGTTGTTAGAGGATCGGAGGATCTTGTCGTGACTGCTGCAAAGATACTGGAATGATAAAGTTAGATATTTGGGAGTATTTGGATGATGTAACAGAGAGTACAGCATACACAAAGCCCGTACAGAGCTGTCGTATTGGTAACCAGGGCAGCTTACAGCGATAGAAGGAAACATGATCAAATTTTCGCAGATTGAAAATAAATCTTAAACAAGAATTGAGAAGGCGATCAAGTTTATTAAGTTTGTCGGCATTGAGATCGAAATAGCACACATCACCATAGTCTATGATGGGAAAAATAAGTGATTGGACGAGCATTGTCTTGACCGGGAGAGGAAGGAAATTTTTAATACGATAGAGGGACCGCAAGATGCCAGTGACCTTACAAGAAACATTTGTAATATGAGTCTGCCAAGTAAGAGTCGAATCGATGTGTAAACCAAGATCCTTGACGCTTGGACTAAAAGGAATAACAGAGCCGTTATAGATAACGGGTGGAAGGGTTCCTAGATCCACTTTGCTTAAGTACCTAGGACTACCTAGTAGAATGGCCTGACACTTAGCCGTATTCACGGTTAGTCCAAAGTTATTACATCAATCTTTAATGGCATTAAGATCTCGATTTACGACTTCGATGGCAGTTGATAGGTATTCTAGTTCTGCCTGGCCATAGAGTTGTAGGTCATCAGCATACAGATGATACGCACTGCGATGTATTCTAGTAACAAGATTTATGAAAATTGAGAAGAGAAGGGGAGATAGAATACCGCCTTGGGGGACGCCAGAGTCAAGATATTGCCAATTGGAGAACGACTTATCTGTACGTACGTACGTAGTGCTTCAGACGAGATCGAAAGACATGAGAGTGCTGCCAGTAGGATGTCATGATTGACATGATTAAATGCGTTTGAGAAATCTACCAACACCAGGACTGTAATCTTAGAGTTCTCGAAGCCTGTTCTAATATCACCTGTCACTTTTAACAGTGCTGAGGTTGTACTATGTCCAGGTCTGAAACCGGATTGAAGTGGAGAAAGTAAATCGTTTTGGTAGACAAATCTGGACAACTGTCTATGGATGCATGCTTCAAGAACCTTCGATAGGTAGGGAAGGATGGATATAGGGCGGAAATGTGTAGGATGACTGGGGTTGGTGATTTTCGGAAACGGAAGTACAAAAGCTTTGCGCCACAAGGTTGGGAATTCAGATGATTTGAGGGAAAAATTAATAATATGGGCGATAGCAGGCAAAAGTTGGACTTGGATGGAAGTAATCATACGACGACTAATGTGATCACATCCCGTAGCTTTAGAAACAATTGACTTGATTATCTTGTCGATTTCGTCCGAAGCAACAGGAGAAAACTGAAGTGGCACTATATTGGGACGAGGTAAGCAGTTTAAGTAACTGATGGATTGTAATTTAGTACGACCATCTAGTGCTGTCGTGGTAGAAAAATGGAGATTATTATCGTCAGGACTAATAGTACTAGGCAGTTCAAGATCAAGTGATTTGCCTACACCAATGGTTTGAAAGAACTTCTAAATATTGGAAGGGGATGAAGAAGCTACAATCTCAAAAATATGGCGGCGTTTGGCATTACGTATCATCTGGTTGCAACGATTCCTAGCAACTTTAAATGCTTCCCAATTAGTCACGCATCGGTCTCTTTTAAATTTAATAAAGGTACGATCCCTGCGCCTCATCGCCACCCGAATTTCTTCAGACAACCAGGGTGCTGGTTGGTGTTTTAATTTGTTATTCTTTATCGGTGCATGAGTGTTGTACAACCTATTTATGGTCCCATTAAAAATGTTGATTTTATCATTAACAGTTAATGCACTAAGTAATGGTTCCCAATTAATAGTTGCAGCGTCGTTTCTTAGCCGATCCATATTAATCTTATTCAAACATCGCTTATTATATAATTCTAGGATGAGGTTTAGGGGGTTTTAAGATATAGGAAATGAATATGAGGTCGTAATGAGAAAAGCCAGGAGCAGGGATTTGACCATGCGATTGGACCAGAGAGGGATTAGAGGTAAATATTAAATCAAGCCAGGTATCATCACCGTTGATGTTATGGTGTGAAGCAGAAAGCGGTAAAAGATGAAAACTGGCTGATTCAACTATGTCGGAGAGTTTTAGTGATCGGGAGGAAGACGGGTCTAAAAGATCTGTATTGAAGTCACCCATTCTGAAGTGGTGTGCATACTCCGAATCCAACGCCTCCAAAACAGACTCTAGCTCAGAAAAGTAATCGACTGAAGGAGGGCAGTAGACTACTCCAAGGGCTAATTTAGTACATTTGATACAGATTCAACTCAAGAAAAAGGTATTCTGCAGCAGCAGAACCATCGGTAGAGTAGGAGGCTATTATTTTATAGGGAAAATCGCTAAGGAGATAGATGGCTACTCCACCACCCCACCGATCGATCCGATCCTTGCGGATAAGAACGTAGCTGGGCATAGCATAAGATGTGGAGAGAAAATGAGATTTGAACCAACTCTCAGAGATCAGGATGGCATGTACGTTTTTAACAGTGAATGTTTCGATCAAATCACTAAAGTGACTTTGCAGTTTGAAGACACTTTGCGCATTAATGTGACAAATGCTTATAACACGATTATTTAGGAAACTAAAGTTATGAGAAAAGGTTTCACCTAACGTATAAAAATTACTGTCATCAATGGATGAAATACTTGAATCATTGGCAGAATAATATGACTCGGTATCCGACATAGATACCTACAGTTAAATAAAATAATATGAATAAGATAATAAAATACAATATATATTATATTTATATTAAATAATACTCCTATGTTACGCAGGATTTACTTTAAATAAAACGTAAAAAAATATGCAAATTTTGCAGATCTGTACCACCTGCCAACTGGCTGCCAACCACCTGCCTGACAAAATATAACAGTATAAGTTAACAAAGCAATATTAAGAATAACATGATAAAACAATGACATTATAGCATAAACAAAACAATTTCGATATCACACAAGAAAATATAGTCTTAAAATTATCAGTACAGTTATCCGAACACACACTGTTTTTAAAGTATCAAAGCGAAATTTGACATGATAAGTGTCAACTTGACATTTATCAACTGTCAGTAAAATTATGCAATTCTACCAAAACAAATTAGGTTTTAATAATTAATTATTCATTACCTACAAAAAGTACCCTTCAACAACATAAAACAAAAGAATATAAACTAAGGATAATCTACAACTACAGAGGGAAATGGAACAGTACATGTGAGATCACAACAAGTAGACACAACAAGTAGAACAAAAAACTAGAGACAGGATAAACGAGGAGCAATTTACATACAATGGTGACTTATCTTTAAAAGGGTTTTCCTGAAGATACTTTAGGGTATTTCGATGAGGGGCTGCAGCTCTTCTATGCACAGCACCTTATGACGCTGATAATTACTGGCAACTGGCACTGCTCTTAACTTGATTAAGATTATTTAGACGTTGAAAAGCAATAATGACTGTGTCAACCCACTAGATCGCCATTTTGAGAAAATCTTGTTCAATTAAATTAATTCTATAGAGAATTTCAACAACGTGTCAAAAGTATTTTATCCATTTTTCAGAACTAAAATGATTTAATTCACTTAAGTTATCGCTATTTTGTAAATTATGTTTTGTTAAATTACGGTGTGGATGTCACAATTAGGTGTATTGTTAGATGTTAGATTGTTTAATCATATCTTATTGTTATACTGGCTGCTTTAATCCAGAGTCCAAACTACTACCATACCAAATTTCATCGAAATCCGTTCTGTAGTTTTTGCGTGAAAGAGTAACAAAAGTCCATCCATCCATCCATCCTCACAAACTTTCACATTTATAATATTAGTAGGATTGTTTGTTTACCCAAAAAATATAAAAAAAAACATAATGATGGTACCAATTTAAATGTCACTAAGTCACAGAGTAAATAAAACATAATTGGTACCATCATTGTGTTTTTTTTTATATTTTTTGGGTAAACAAACAATCCTACTAATATTATAAATGTGAAAGTTTGTGAGGATAGATGGATGGATGGACTTTTGTTACTCTTTCACGCAAAAACTACAGAACGGATTTCGACAAATAAATGATGTACAAAAGGCGAACTTATTGCTACTAAGCAATCTCTACAAGTCAACCTTTCGTTGATGAGATGGACAATAGAAATTAAAGATGATGTACATATATATCTTTATGATGATGATGATATATACATATCTTTTATACAATGATGTGATACTATTTTCTGTTGTTTTTAACGTTATAACGTCTTTTTAATCGATGAATGCCGGCTGCACGCACGAAAAATTGTCACGTTCCCCCTGATTGTCACGTTCCGCCTGAGCCGAACGTGCAAGCGAGAGCGCGGAACAAGCGATAGAGAGGCACGATCGGCCTAAGCGATAATAATAACGATAATTTTACGTTATCACGTAAATTTATAGTCCGTAAACCGACTTAACGGACAACCATTTTTACTACTAATTTTTTTATACATAAATTAAGTTTACGTTGTAAATTATAATATTATTTTAAAAGATCTATTGTTTTTCCATCTTTTTGCTAAATGGTGGCACCCGACCCGTGTTTCGCCGGATCTTCTCGGCGGGTTAGGGTTGAACCAGTGATAGCTTTCATAATCGTACACATATGAATGACCCTTAAATGTCACCCACGGGCACGTTACGCATGTTGTCGCCGACATCCGGAGATTTACAGCTCGCGGGATACGAGCATCATTTCCGCTAGAGAGTTACCTTCAGCATTTTTAATATTATGAGGAAACAGTAAATTGATTTGTTTTTTACTTTCCATTGTGTGTTTAACAATAGATGCTTGTAGCAGCTACTATTTGGAAGAAGGCGCCAAGGTAGGAAGATAACAATACGTTTCCGATTTACGAAATCGTTTAATTTCAAAATAATAACAACAATAATAACTTTAATTCATTATTTACCATAGATTAAAAGCAATAATTGGAAAGGAACAAAGGGTTCTGATGGAAAATGATTACTGTCTCCCATGGACAACAGCAATAAGCAAGTTTCCTCGTTTTTTTTTCTCTAAACCATGATAATGCCAGGCCGTACAAAATCACCAGACGTTGATATGTCTTATCCATGAACTGGAATAAATATTTAATACACCTACACCTATATCGACACTACCTACCCCTACAACCTACATTTGATGTATGAAAGAGTACCTACAACCTATGTGATGTAGGCCACCGAGTTAAAGACAATTGATTTTTATAACCACCATTCGATTTTACTAGGTGTGTACCCGATTGTACGGTATTTGAAATCGTTTGTGCCTTATAGGGGGTAAACATTACGGGGTGACAAAATTTGCTCAGCAACCAACTTGAAGATATAGTGATTTCATTGATGTCATGTTAAAGTACATCGTTTGTACCGGATTTTACCACCAAAAAAAACTTTTTAAATTGTTTTTTTTCATTAGAAAAAATTAAAAAAATTTTTTTTTTCAATAATTATGAAAAATCTAGCTATGAGTAAACAGAAGGCCAATCAGTGTACATATCGGTATATATGGGTAATAATTGATTTACATCGAGATACATACGATTTGTATCGGAGAAACAACCGATAGAAAACCGACAATGACTCGCAAAAGTGTCTTATAGACTAGAGAATTTGGGGCAGAATTATACATGTTTAATCGTTTGTACCCGTTTGAAACGATGAGAATATTGTTTCTGCTACTATTAACTTTATTAATACTAAATATCAAGTCGACACAAACGATTTATTTCGGGGTACAAACGACATAACTCGTCAATGACTCGCCGAAAACTCTTATATCGTACTAGAGCATTTGGGGCAGAATAATACGTGTTTAATCGTTTGTAAAAATTGTTTAACATTTTTTCAAATTAAAAAAACAATTTAAAAAGTTTTTTTTGTGGTATAATCCGGTACAAACGATGTACTTTAACATGACATCAATGAAATCACTATATCTTCAAGTTGGTTGCTGAGCAAATTTTGTCACCCCGTAATGTTTACCCCTATAAGGCACAAACGATTTTAAATACCATACAGTCGGGTACACACCTAGTACAATCGAATGGTGGTTATAAAAATCAATTATCTTTAACTCGGTGGCCTACTTCACATAGGTGTACCTACACACAATATTAGAACTTTTAGAAGAGTTATCGACCACTCGGGTTATCGGGTTGAAGATTATTATAGTATTAATTTGATTTGAATAAATTGTTTAATCGCTATTAAACAATGGGCGTGGTGTTACAATGGTGACATTTGAGGGTTATAATATTACGTTATTTGTAATGTGATATAGGAAAAATAAAAAAAAAGTAAAAAAAATATTTAAAAAAATTGGGAGTGAGTCTAGGTATGAAAATTATTTTACAACCTGCTCTCATACTTATCGAATACACCTGCAAAATATCCTAAAAATTGGTCAAGCCGTTTCGGAGTTCTCCCACAAACACGAGAAATTTAAATATAAGATATTTAAGGTAGGTATAATATAAATAATGTATGCTTAAACTTTTATTGTATTTTTATTCAATTGTTTATATCTGCTCTGTATTCGAAATTCAAATAAACCTGTGCAAATTCAGCGTTTCACCTAACGGTTTAATATTCTTACGTCAATGCTAAACAGACACATAATATATTTCACATTTTGCGCCATACATCTAGAAGGTGTCATATAAATCAAGACAAATGAAGTATAGGTGGAATAAAAAATATATTTTATCCCCACTTCACATGTATGGAGAGGCCACTCTAGAATACAAAATTATCATTATTTTGAGATGCCCAAACTGAGATCTAACACAATCTATAACTACACCAAATTTCATCCATTTATATTCATAATTACAGAAGTTAGACGGGCGGACGGACAGACAGACGGACAGAGCGAAACTATAACTATTAATCTACCCGAGTTAGTTATCGTGATATTGCTCACAGCTTTCATCGAACATTTAAAACAAAATTAGCACAGATTTTTCTAGAAACAAAAACCTGCAAGGTCAAAGAATCAAAGCTACCGGAAACCACATCTTGACATTGAAACTTAAATGATAATGTATTGCGACGAAAGAGGTCAAACGAATGAAGCATCTGGGTACTTCCGTTCAATTCGTAAAGGTCCGAAGTGCCGAGAAACGTGTCTTCTCCTTCTCACTCTCGCGCAGAAACCTCTCGATAGAGACGACCGCTTGCCGTGAGTCTAGGTGCTCTATAACGGTCTTCCAGTCTCTAGCTTAGAAGCCTCGCAAACCATGCAACAGGATAGTGTCTCGTCTCGACTCTCGATTTCACCTTATCAATCTCAAGCAGAGATTCCACAAGAGTGAAAACACTTCTCTCGAGAGACCCGACTTCGCGTAAGACTTCTTGTCGTAAGTCTGGATGCGCCTATGAGATTGTAATTTGTAGCGTCAATTAACCTCAATCGAATTGTAGAACGCATAAATTTCTCTAATTGCTTTTTGTTGTTGATTCAGTCATTACCATTATTTCTGGCCTATCAAATCACGGATTACCGCTGTCCCTGTGACAGAAAAACTTCATTGAAATGCCTAGTTGTAGTCATAGACGTGTATATTAAAGACGACGCATGACGAGGCAAAAACTATCCCCACTTAAATGGCCTCACTTTTGTAGTTGTTTGGGGCCATTTTGACATTTAAGATTTGGTGAAATTAAGATGGCGTAACTTTTTCTTGTATGAAGTTCAGTCAAATGTACGTCATATCCTTAGTTTTGAAATCATTGGTTGCAGTCACTATCATGGCAATGAATTGTGTACTGAACAATTTTTCAGAGACAAAAGAAATCGAGAGATCAATTAAGATTGAAATGGAACGGAACAGATGAAAAGGAACCTAGACACCTCTGATGGACGTAATATGTATAGAGCTCTAGACTATAGAGCTTGAACTCAAAAAAAAACCGGCCAACTGCAAGTCAGACTCGCGCACGAAGGGTTCCGTACAAAACGGCTAAAACGTTTGTTGTATGGGAGCCCCACTAAAATATTAATTTTATTCTGATTTTTATTGTATTTGTTGTTATGGCCGCAATAGGTATGTGATATACCTACTATTCTGTGAAAATTCCGAGTCTCTTGCAGCGAAGTCTCAGTAATATAGTCCCGTTTTTATCCTTTGGGCACTCTAAAAAGGAAACTCGGATAGACAAAGAAAGGATTTATATTAACTAAGGTAGAGCAAAAAAATTTATAATTGAGTAATTTTTACCCGATTACGGTGAGACAAAAGGAAGGGTAATAATTTTGGCAGTGTATGTGTTTATTGTATGTATGTTTGTTCCACCGTAGCACCTAAACTACTGGTCCGATTTTAATGAATGAGATATCAATAGATTCGTAATAATGGGACGGGTAACATAGGCTAATTATATTATACATATATTAGTCGGGTTATAGTTTTTTGGTAAAAATTGTAGTTATTGCAATAATCTACTTGCTTTCATTCAAGCATAATGCTCCATGCAATGAACCATCATGAAATATGCAAGTATAATGTATTGCAACCTATTGCATATCTACTTGCACATGTGAGCCAGTACCGACAAGCCAGTCGTGGGAAGCTGTGTTGTTAGGTCTCATTCGCCTGGGTTAGGTCTCACGTCCACATCGTCCTAACCTAAATACTCGAACAGCGCCATACATTGAGATGTCCTGTAGCGTGCCGCTAGGTCTGACTTACGCATATAAAAGGTTTGGTAAAATCAACTACGGATATTTTAGGCATATGATCTACTGCTTACGTAAAAACGTTTGGGCATAAATTTATTTCAAATTTTCGAATAAAATATATTATACTATATAAAATTGCATTGAACTCTCTAAGGCGCTGAGATCATTAACCTCATAAAAACACCTGACTTTAAAGCGAAAGCAAAGTCTTTGCCTAAATAGTATCAATCCAATCAGCTGTATGAGGTCAATGATCTCCGTAGCACCGAAATGAACGTAATATAATTTTATTAAGTTATTTTCTTCGAAAAAATTTAATTATTTTTCTGCCTCAGCAGTAGGTCGTATGCCCAAAATATCCGTAATTGATTTTACCAAACCTTATATAATAAACTACTTTCTTCATGATACTATTTCTTAAAAAAAGTGATATATTATGATCGTATACACTAATATTTTCAGAACGTAAAATTATAACCACCAAAAAGTTAAAAAAACTATAAACCGACTACGCAAATATTATTTTGCCTTTCTAAGTTACCCGGGTCATTATTACGAATCTATTGACAAGTCATTCGTTAGAATCGGATCAGTAGTTTAGACGCTACGATGGAACAAACATAGATACATAATACATATACTGCCATAATTATTATCCTTCTCTTTGGCTTCGCCTTGGTCGGGTAAAATGAGTATGTTTGTCTCCTCTGTCTTACATCTGTCTCATAATCTCCTTTTTAACCGAATTTGGCAAAAAAAGGAGGCGGTTATGCATTCGGCTATATATATATATATATATATATATATATATATATATATATATATATATATATATATATATATTATGTTCAACGATAATGATAATGTCTCCACTTATCCGTTCTTAGATTCTATGGTCGACTATAGATACTCTTCTCTGATCAACGCTTTTCTACTTGTTCTTCTTCTAGGTTAGGTTAGGTTATAGGCTGCGGGTAGAGTACCTACCTAAGAGTCTGGCAGCATTGCCTCGCTGTACGGCTAAACTGATAGCGAAAGCCGAGGTAAGCGCCAGCCTTACGATCATTACTTTTGTCGACCAGACTTTTGGCCAAATCCCTAATAAGTTGCTTGGCACTGGGGCTCCAAGGACCCATACTTTCCACTCCAGAAGACAGAAAAATGTAACCATCGCCGATGGATTTATATTTCTTCCTATTTCAAAATATCTGTAAAAGTCTATCATAAACCAATATTCCTTTTAATGACGCCATCAATAAACATAACAATGATCAAGTCGTAAAGTGCGTATAAATCAATTCCCTTCGTCAAGGTCGACAATGTTAATATGTACCTTGACCACGAAATTACGTCTTAGACTAGGCGCAAACGGGCGACAGTCTGAAGCAGACGTAGGCTACGATTACACAATTATCATATAATATTAATTTGCTGCGACCGGCTACACAGCGCTATACTGTACCACTAGATCCTTTGGTTATGTGATATGATAATAATCGGTAGCGGCGAATGATATATTGAATTGCAGCGGGCGATTACGTCGCGCTCGCACTCCACATTTTTGCAGCAGCAGCATGCGACAGCTACTCGGTCACCCGTCTGCACCGACCCTAAAGCGTCTGACCACACTCCATTCACAGTGACAAACCCAGGGTGGCTGGGAACTGTGATCAATCTTCATATACGTAACACGAACTAAAATAATGTCTTGTGTACCGTTCGCAGAATATAAGTTCTGCTGATAAAAAATAAAGATCTTATCTTTAGTCTGCAGAGAATTTACTTTTTGAATTCAGGTTTGTAAGTCAGATATGAAACTTGGTCGTATTTCTTGGGTTATGCTGTGGTACTATGTAATTACTAAGTAGGTATTTAGTGCCTACAGTTTCGAATACGAGTAAGAGTTACGCGGAATTTTAACAAAAAATGCGCTTTAAAGTTGAATATATATAAATCAAAAAATCGTCTTAGCAACCTGTAAATGTTTTTATAAGACCTATCTTATGATACCTATCCTATAGGAGACGCGATAACAACATCCCCACTGTACGGGGGGAGGTACCCCAAAAATTATGTATTATGTTTTGTCGTAGTATTATGTAGTATTTTGGCGATTTAATATTAGCACATGACGGCGTGGTAAATACACAAATCCATACAAAGTTTCATCTTTCCAGCACTAACTTTTTGGAAGTTAGGCCGAGACGGACGGACAAGACGAAACTATAAGGGTTCCGAGACGTGAAATATGGAACTCTGAATGACTATATTTTTTTATAAAAATTATAACCCGACTTTTATTTTATATCACCCACCCGACTATGATATCAGCCTATATCACCCGGCCGATATTACGAATCGATTGACATCTCATTCATTAACATCGGATCAGTAGTTAAGTCGCTACGGTGGAACAAACACACATACATACATAGACTGCCAAAATCATTACCCTTCCTTTTGGCTTCGCCGTAGCAGGTCAAAAACAAGTCCCTGTCCTGTCAACCGTACTTCACAGATCTGCACAATAACAATCCTCTGTTATCTGGCGACCTTGGGTGCATCCTGAGCTAAAAATAGAACAAATTGGTCATTCGCGACAGTCAGTTTTCATCAAAACTTGTGAGGAAGTACAGCATGTGGCGGATAACAACGTTTTCATATATCTGGATAATCTATGGACGCGACGAACGATGGTCAAGCTGTGGCATCTTGTGATTGCGATGTGGTAGGTACCGACCGACGGCTTCATGAAAAACCATTCATAAATGTGAACGTTTGTGAGGACGGATGGATGTTTGGATGGATGGATGTTTGTTACTCTTGCACGCAAAAACTACTAAACGGATTTTTATGGAATTTGGTATGGTAGTATTTGGAGCTTTAGATTAAAACATAGGCTATATTTCATCCCGAAAAATTACATTGTTCCCGTGGGATACTGTATGAACGCGGGCGGAGCCGCGGGAAAAAGCTAGTTTTTATAAACTAGCTTTTTCCCGCGTAAATTACAAAGCCTATAGTATCTGGGCTATAATTACAAATCTATTGACACATCATTCATTAAAATCGGCCCAGTAGTTTAGGCGCTACGGTGTGACAAACATAATTATTACATACATACCCTTTCTTTTGGCTTCGCCGTAGTCGGGTAAAGCCGTATACATTAAGAACGTACTTACAGTGTTATCATTTCTACGTGTTATACGTATTATTTTAAAATAATGTTCATACTCATCCTATTTTATAATATTCGAATGAATCTATGAATCTATATGAATATCTATGGACCCTTCACACCACGTCAGTCTGGCCCCGTGCTAAGTATCCGAAGAACTTGTGTTACAGGTACCAGACAACGGGAAGTATATTTAATACTTTTATACTATACATATATTAAACATTTTTAGTATATTATACACATATTTAATACACATGACCATGACCCAGGAACACAGAAAAACTTTTGTTCCTTCGGCGGGATTCGAACCCGCGACCCCCGGCTTGAGCACCAACGCGCTGAACCACTGAGCCACAGAGGTTGTCCAAATGTAAGATATTGAAGAGAATCACATAATAATTTTTCTTCAACGTAACATTTCATATAACAACTTCAGACGTAGCGTCGCGTCGGCCACGATTATATTATTTTATTACGTGTAAATCTAATTTGCGAAAATCATAAACAATTATACCTGTTGTCAACCATAAGAAACATGTTTGTTGCATCGTTAAAATTTACATCATAATCTGTGTGTAAAATATCATAATCTAGTGTCTGTTGCCAATTTGCAAAGATTAAAAACCATTACGATGTTTTAGCATACAAATTATTTGTACTTTTTCCTATTGGAGAGTTACTATAATGACTATGTTTAAACCTGGACCCAATGATTTCGAAACTAGGCATGAGCCTCTAGGAACATTTTTCACAAAAATTAAACAACTGACATCCACGTTGTCTTGTCAGTATTGCGCGCTATTTCTCGAGTCTCACGGATCGTAGATATGTAAAGTAGCGAGTGCCCCATTGGGCCCTCACGTTGGAGATACTTTAACGCGTAGACAGGGCCTATCCTTACAACAGGAACGTATAAGTCAATGCCTAGAACACAAATCTCTGCGGGCTATAGGAAATTACCTCTCCACTAATAATAACAAGTGTACAATTTCTAATTTGTATCCTGTAACGGTTCGAAAATTAGTTATTCGAAACAAGAGCACGGGTTATTGAACCGTATTGGATGGTAATTATTACCAGGTATCGAAAAGTGCTTCCTCGTTTACATTTTGACCTTTCATTACCATGCTAACCGTCTTTTTGATGGGGTCTGAGTAACAGTGTAAATGACTTGTATTACGGATTTCAACATAGTTTTTTTTTAGTTTTCCTTTCGGGTTGCCGAGTTTTCTGATAATTAACAACAACCATGGCCTATGGAAGGGCTGAGATGACATTTATTATAAATTATAAGTACCTGCGACTGTACTGAGCTTTGCTCGGAGTTCTGATAAAAAAAAGAAGCACAAAACTATTTATCTGACCGGGATTCGGACCCACCGCATTCCGAATATGCAAAAAATGCAAAAACTACATATGCATACCAAACTGCAAATCGGACTGACATAATAGAGTCGAAATTATTGATATATTGTTGCACGACGAAAGAAAAAAAACATATTTAACCTAAAAATGGGCAGTTTCCCAGGGATATGACCTAGCTAGATCGATTTTTTTCTTTCAAAACTCCCTACACACTAAATTTCATTGTAATACTTGCAACTATAAATATATATACTAGCTGTCCCGGCAAACGTTGCTTTGCCATATTAAGTATTTCGCCCGTATTATTTTATTGAAGTGACTAAATAAGTATGTCACCATGGCAACGTCGATCGCTATCCCGTCACACAAACAATATGGTCGCCGTCAGTCTCGAGTTGTAATAATTTACTATTTTTCATTCAACAAATGCACTTATCAATATATAAAATACCCAGTAGCCGATTCTCAGACCTACTGAATACGCATATAAAATTTCGTAAAAATCGGTAAAGCCGTCTCGGAGGAGTACGGTAACTAACATTGCGACATGGAAATTTTATATATTAGATATATATATATATATATATATATATATATATATATATATATATATATATATATATATATATATATATATATATATATATATATATATATATATATATATATATATATATATATATATATATATATATATATATATATATATATATATATATATATATATATATATATATATATATATATATGTCTTGTTAAAGTATAACATTAAAGTTGTTCCCGTAATAATTTTAAGCAACCGCACATTGATGGTCGACCAAAACACCACCCATTGGTCTCTCCTCTACATTTTGTCCAGTAGCTAATTTTCACCAAACATCGACGAACATTATGAAGGGAACCACTGATGAAATATTTTAGAGAATTAACTGCGATTATCTAGATTCTAGATCTTGCCTAGTGATCTAGGCAAGATAGTATTACATTATGCAAAGAAAAACATCAATTGAATGTTTCTTTTTCATAACATTGTATTGTATATGGATCTAAAAGTATACCAGAATGTATGGTTTCACGTTATGTAAATAAGTTATGCTGAATAATATCATTATAAAGGTTTAGGCTAATTTTAGGCTGCCGCGTAATAATCCGTTTAGGCTAGAAATTAGAACTCAGTTTCAGGAGGTTATTATTTTAAGCTGTTTTAAATTGCTTACAGTGTCGTACTTTTCTTACTCGGGACATTTCCGAACGGAACCCACAAATAGGGAGTCTTAGGAGTCTTAGAGCGCTCACTTGGCACACGACAGTCTTAAGACAGTTTTGTCTCACATTGACAAGCCTAACATAGGATTAAGACAGTTTCGTCTATGAGACATTTACGTGTATTCGTCGCCTATGACGAATACACTCGTAAGGTTAGGATGGCATTGGCCAGACAAACTGATATGTTACGCAATATATAAAACGCAGATAGTTTTTTTTTTATTTTGAAAACATGGTATTAAAGATTATATATAATTATTACTATGACTAAATATGACTAAAAACATTAATGAAAATTGATATTTTTCAGTTCCGATGAATTACGTAGGTGGCTTCGTTTTTTTTTAAAGTGTGCTCTTCCTATTACTGTTATAAATGTGAAAGTTTGTGAGGATGGATGGTGGTTTGTGACTCTTTTCCGTAAAAACAAACCACTGTACGGATTTTGATGAAATTTTATATGGTAGTAGTTTAGACTCTGGATTATATATCGGCTACTTTTATTTCAAAGAAATATAATGTTACCCTGGGATGCTGGATTTACGCGGGCTGAGCCGCGGGAAAATGCTAGTATTCGTATATTATGTAATGAAATATAATATAATAACTCCCCACACCGATTTCGGTGACAGTGGCCGGTTTCATTGAAACCAGGCCAGTTACGCTGGAGTAATTTTATAGTGCGAGTTGCAGGTCTGACTTTTTACATGCCCATCCGACGCATGGATCATCTTTCTTGTCAGACAATCAGGTGATCAGCCTGCATTGTCCTAACCGAACTTGGAAACAACATTTTTTGTTGTTCCAATGCGGAAATCGAACCACAACCTTCGAGTCGAGAGCCAAGCTCTAACCACTAGACTGTCTAAAGGCTACCGTAACTGTGAGCGCTCGCACTTAGCGGAATCGAATCTGCATCTACATGCGTGCAATACAATTGATTTACCAAAGAGCCAACGTACCACCTTTAATTACAATGATGATATTCGAAATTCAAAATATATGGTATTGATATTCGCTGGTACAGCACGCCATACGTCAATACCATTTTTTTTTATTTCTAACTTCGTCATCGCAGTTAGCGATGGCATCTTGGCGCCTGTAGCCAAGATGCTCCTCTTGTTGACAGTAATTTTCTGATTCCTTTCGAAATGTGGCAAACAGTGTGGTTAACTTATTAGGTTTTCCATCATCATTCATCACCACCCTAAAATACTATAATTGTCAAAAGATTTATCTGTGCCTTTCCGTAATCACTATAAGCATTTACCTAGTTCTCTTAGTACACTTTCTTACGTATCACCAATGATTTGTAGTATACTAGAATTAGCGGAAGATAAATATATGGCCAGAATAATTGAACTGTTATTACAATACCAGCTGTGGGCAAAAAAACGAGAAAGTGGGCTCGCCAGACTGCCGCTAGACGGTTGAAAAAAGTTCAATACGCTTGTATACAATGCCGGTTACGTTCAATGATTTTGAACCCAACTAATATTCGCAAGCAATGTATACGCGATGCAAAACGAGGTCATTGGAGCAAAGTTTTTATAGCGTTTAGTTTTTAACCGTTTGATCACCTCTTGTGTGAGTTTTTTTTTTTGTCAAAAATACGAATTATTATTAGCAATAATTACTAGATATGGCCTCATAGTTACGTCTGCGGTTTCGGTGAACCTAACTGCATATTTTAGGCTACGACCACACTCTTTAGTTTTGCATGCGTTCTTCTTTGCGAAAACCGTTGAACAGTTTTGAATCTTTGGCACATAGATAGTTTGCGGCCTAGATTAACATAGGCCACTTTTGTCCCAACGTGTATTTCCTAATAATGCGAAGTCGCGGTCTTCGGGCTGGGCGGAGGTTAGGTATAAAATGGGCAAACTGGGTAGACATTATTTACAAATTAACTATTCTAATGTTTGGATGATAAAAATCATTGAGCTTAGCAGTGGCATGGGGTTCCTTTAACACCATTCTTGTCAGCTTCACTTACTGCTTAGGGATTTGTATGAGGGTTTACAAATCCCTACCTATTATACCGGCTAGGGTTAGAACCAGCCTTCGCCACCTGAAACTTAGTTTATTTTAGTCCTGTGCGTCATATACGCCAACTTGATAATTGGCCCATAACCTACTTATGTAACTTGTTTTAAATAATAAATAGTTACAGTGTGATTTACTGTTAACGAGCGGAGTCCTTCGCGGTTTATCTGATCTCGTACGAGACGTTATCATTGTTTATTAAGATTGAGGCACACCGAACATTTCTTCGATATGCAATTGCGTGCGCATTTTAAATGCTATAATTGTCTTACCTTCTCGGCTGAGGAGCCGAGAAGGTAAGACAATTATAGCATTATAGACTCGAGAAAAGATTAAGCGAAAATAAGAGAGTTAAAAAAAAGCTACACTAATACATTTGGTTCAATTCGTATTCAACCTCCACCATTTTCGAAAGTCTAGGGGTTGAACAAAGGAATAATAAGACCGAATTCAAAAATACCTCTACATATAATTTCTATTAAGCAAGCATACCACAAAGTAATGTACTCGTAAGTATGTACTCGTAAGTATATACTCGTAAGTATATACTCATAAGTATATACTAGTAAGTATATACTTGTAAGTATATACTCGTAACTATGTACTCTTAAGTATGTACTCGTAAGTATATACTCGTAAGTATATACTCGTAAGTATATACTCGTAAGTATATACTCGTAAGTATATACTCGTAAGTATATACTCGTAAGTATGTACTCGTAGTACGTACAATAAACATACTTCGCCAATTGAAATTGGGCACTCGACTCCTTTAAAAAATACTACAGTCTAGTATCTTTATGTAACTGTAAACAGGTATTTACTCTCGCTGACAGTAACGCAGGTTTTCATTACATTATTCACACACAAAAGTAATAGCTCCTTATACGGCGATATAGACGAGCTCGAAGCTAGTTAGGATAAGTTTTGACCTATCGCAGAGAAAGTATCTCATGTATTAAACATTACCTATCATAGACTGGAGAGATAAATATAGATAGAGAGATAGTAGAGGAACGCACGGACGAACATTTAGGTACCAAAAAAAGGGACATAGTAGAGTTTAAGGGCAGCAACCATACTTAAAGGACACTGCTAATTCCTACCTATCGAACAATAGAGGAACATGCATAGTTTTTTTATATAGTATTTTCGCAGCGTACATAATAAGCTAGGAAACATTTGTCTTTGCAATGGCAAAGCTACGATCAACCGTTGACGAAATCATCACAAAAATGAGATCGCTGGAGAGCATTAAAAACGCTCTGTATAAAAATTATGCACTAGTGACGTCGCAGCAGTTAAAACGTACTTCTTGTTGTGTAATGAACAAAGTTCAATTTTGAATAGCTATCTTAAAAATGCAGCGCCATGTCGCGTGTCGTTTCGTTTCGGTGTGAATTGAGTATTGACCTTAAAGCTACAGTCAACCGAAATTGTAAATCATGAATAATTCATTGTTGATGATGAAAATCTTATGTATGCTATGTAATATAATATAAACTTACAAAAATTCGTCTATTTATATTCATAATTACATAACGTATCTTACTCCTTAACTTTTTCTCAGTGTTAGTCAAAGTACTAGGTTAAAATAATTTTTGTTACGTCATCAACATATTATAAGCCCCTGTAAGGCTTCTGGTGATGACTAAAAACCAAAAAAAGAGTTTATATTGTTGTCTTGGATAATAAATTAAATTAAAAAATACCGAAGTTATTACTCCCGTAATAACTTCGGTATTTTTATTTATTTATGACGACACGGACAGACGGAATGAACGGAACCATCAAAATCAAACTATTAATGTGAAGATCTATCACAATCACAATTTAGCAAGAACGCCTAAGTGTCATCATGGCTAAGTTTAAACTTTGAACTTATAATATCCAATCAGTTTGCTAATAAAACATATTATGACGATAAAAATATATTTGATGATATGTAATTACTGGCTGCCATAAAATTTTTGAAAGTTTATTTGACTGCTTGACACAGTATTGAAATTGTGAAAATAAGTAAAAGTAGAAACCTATATAAATCGATATTTGCACAATGACTTAACAAAAATGCACCTAATTTAAGAGACGTTTGAAAAGTTTTTTGCCATAATCTCTTTTTTGTGGTGTAATGCAAATGTACTAAGAAGTTTAGTGGGGACTTTTGGTGGGGATGTACAAGAGTGACGTTGTTGTTTTTGTATATCATCCATAAATTTGTGTGATTTCGGTTCTTAATGTGTAACATTGGCAGAATATTACCCATTAAACATTCGTTAACGTGCACATGTGTGGGCAAGTGGTACAACTTCAAGAAACGTGCTATTTTGTGTTCTCTTCTTTTGGAGAAAACACAAAATAGCTCCCTAGGAAGTTTCAGTAAAGCATCTACCACGTTGAATCGATTGACTGAACTCATTGCACTGAGGATTTATTTGGATATGCAATTGACATTCAAAAACGTTACGAATGGGTGCTTGTCGATTGTAATGCTTACACTTCTGGGCATTTAGTCACGATGCATTCGATAATTTCGACGGCGAAGTTCGAAAACAAAATGTATGGGTTTTACATAAGGCAAGCGACATGTCACTTAGCGATGACTTATGTCAAATCCCAAACATTTTTGATTTCGAACTTCGCCATCGAAATTATCGAATGCATCTTGACTAAAAGCCCAGGTCACAATTTGTTGCGCGAAGTTTTAATGTTTTCATTAGATTAATTAAAAATCTATCAAAATGTTATATACTTAACGAAGATAAAAATAAAATAAATAAAAAAATGAAAGACGAACGTAGGCAGTAACATTAAATATGTACAAATCGCAGGTAAAGATGGTATAAAATTAAGTCATCATATTTTGCGCTTTGCAAACAAGTTGTATGTGTTTACTTTATGTGAATATATTGTATGTATTTAATGAGTGTATGTTTGCGTATATGTATTGCACAAGCACGAGCTCGTTCACTCGTGCGCATAATAATTATCACCCCAGCTGGACGTTCAGGTGAAATAGAGCAAAATACACCAAATTGTTGCTTAGGTATGTCGCACAATACAAGCTACTATTTCAAAATGGTGTAGGTAAAAATATAAAGATTATTTTAACAGTCAGCTTAATCAGGATGACCTAAGCTGCACTTTTTATAATGAAATCCATAGCTTTAACTGTAGCACATGCGCATAATTATCAATTATGTATATCCGCTTAATTAACAAAAATGTGCTACAGCAATTAATAAATAAAAATATAATATAGTAATGTCTAGTTAATAATGTTTAGCAGTTTGAACGTCCTCATTCTTTTGTCGTATTATGACGTAGCATTATAATCAGTCGCCAAACATCGGAAAATATTTTAGTTACTATGACGTAGCGTTAGCATCAGTCTCTTGCCATTGGAAAATATTACAGTTACTATGACGTAGCGTTGTCATGAGTCGCTTACCATAGGAAAATATTATACTTACTATGACGTTGCGGTGTAATCAGTCGCTTACTATCGGAAAAAATTATAGAGACTGTGACGTAGCGTTGTCATCACTCACTTATCATCGGAAAATATTATAACTACTATGACGTAGCATTGTCACCAGTCGCCTACCATCTGAAAATATTTTAGTTACTATAACGTAACGTTGGCATTAATCACTTCACATTGGAAAACATTATAGTTACTATGACGTAGCGTTGTGATCAGTCGCTTACTATTGGAAAATATTAGTTTGATATAATATGTCCATCTCACTTTATTTTGGCCAACTTTTGGAGTAAAACAATAATATTAGTAAACTACACTTTTAATTTCTTTTTCTTCAATACATAATATAATTATTGAATACTATCTACCTATTTTGTTAGTATCAGTCTCAATGCACAATATTATATTCATTCACATCCCCTATGAGTCCATTCATCCGAGTCCAATGCCAAAGGACCCGTTTGACTGGATCTTAATGGTTTCTTGTAGTCCTTGTACGTACACCATGTACAAATACCAATTTTACAATTTAGATTTATTTTTTAGTAAATAAAGTTTTTCACTTCCTGATATAGGCCCTATGGATTGGTTATTTATTTAATTTCAACCGTGAGGCTGTATTTGTTAGAGTTTATAGCAGCATAGACGGTTATCGAGATAATGCTAAGACAAATTAGTCATTGTCTTGGGTGGTCTCACTTCTAAGGTATTGAGATTTCACTCACATATTAATTATATTGATTTTGATTCTTACCGGTACTACAATAAAGAGTTACTTTCACGAACATAATCTTTCTAAATCGTGACGATATAATTTTGCATCATATCCTTAGGACGTTGACCTTTCACTCATTCGTAAATGTCTTGACTGAGAAAGTTACATAAAAATAACCTTAATGTCGATTATAAATGTAGTGATAAATTGACAAACATCTACGATAACATAATAGTATATCTACCAACGCACGGTAGTGTGTGTTAATAATCTGAGGTAGTGTGTGTTGTTGTTATTATTATTAATTTTATATATTTCTAGGCATTTTTTTTTATATTAGAGCTCTGCACACCTTCCACCCCATAAACTTTAATTGTGATAAATATCATACTCCTCCGTTCGCACAATTCTCGTAAAACTGTACTGAAAGTTTCGCTTCGCGTATTAATATAATATACATGCTTTAAATGCTCTAGAGTGTTCTACAGATATATGATTGTTTACTTTCGTATATTATTTGCTATACGTATTGGAGTCCAGAGACACATTCTGAGTGAACTGTGTGTTACAATAAAAACCCACAATGCGTGTTAAGCAAATGTCTCTACACGTGGTACGCATATTGTCCTTCAATTCACACCCTTCGCCCTTCGTCCTTACAACTTTTTTTAGTATATTTACGTTTTAGGGTTCCGTACCATAAAATAAAAGTACGGAACGCTTAGATCACTTTGCTGTCCGTTCACCCGTCCGTTGCTCCGTCGTAGGCCTGTCTGTCGAGACCCTTTATTTCGGGGACACGTGGAGGTATCGAGTTAAAATTAAAACTGTATTCACAGGTCTTTAGTCCCTTGAAGCTGGGAACAAAATATCAGACTTCTAAAATATGTAAAAAAAAAGATACGACCGTTGATTCCACAAAAAAAATCGCATATTTCGACACTCTCAAGCGAAGTTAAATTCATACAGTACTCCCCGTTAACCTAGAACTTGGCAAGGAATTTGGCAAGAAGCATCGTTATATACTTCAATTACAAGAAAAATCTGTAACTGCTTTGTAATTAAATCATAAAAAATGGTCTCATCTAAGAAGGGGTCGAAATTTCCAGTTGAAGCTACTAGTTTCAATGTGAGCATTCCAAAACATATTTTACTAATTTTAATGACGTATATTATTTCTTAAATTTAAAATTAAAACCGACAAAAATAATAGCTTCTGCATACAAACTTTCATCAACCATTTTCAGGCTCGACAAAAACTGCGAGGCTCGATTTCTGAACTACTAAGGCGGGTCAATAAGTCCGTGACTTTTTGAATTTCTAACCTCCTTACTGAAAAAGCAACACTACTCCTGTCAACAGGCATCTGTCAGTTGACTCCTATCAAAATTTGAACTTGCTGCGTCAGTTAGTTTGTGTTTTACAGCTATCTTTATCAGACTATCCAGTAACTTAAGGAAACAATGGAAAAAAGTGAATTTCGTGTGCTTATTAAGCATTATTTTTTGCGAAAAAAAACCATTACCGAGACCAAGGCTAAGTTTGATAAATACTATGGGGACTCTGCACCATCGATTTCAATGGTAAAAAAGTGGTTACTGAATTTCGTTGTGGCCGTACAAGCACTGAAGATGCCGAACGTCCTGGACGCCCAGTTGAGGTCTCTACACCCGAAACAATCGAAAAAATTCACGATATGGTGTTGGCCGACCGAAGATTGAAAGTGCAAGAGATTGTGGAAGCCATAGGCATCTCGCATGGCTTAGTGGTTTAAATTTTGAATGATCACTTGGGCATAAGAAAGCTTTCCGCAAGATGGGTGCCGCGTTTGCTCACAGTCGACCACAAACGCAATCGTGTAACAACTTCACAGGAAGGTTTGGCGTTGTTTAATCACAATATGGAGGAATTTTTTAACCGTGGACGAAACATGGATCCATCAGAACACACCAGAGACCAAACTACAGTCAAAACAGTGTGTTTTTAAGGGTGAATCGGCGCCAAAGAAGGCCAAGGTGGGTTTGTCAGCCAATAAAGTTATGGCGACTGTTTTTTGGGATGCACGTGGGATAATCCACATTGACTATCTTCAAAAGGGAAGAACAATTTATAGGGAATATTATGCCAACTTATTGGACTGCTTCAATGAGGATTTGAAAACAAAACCGACCTCATTTGGCCAAGAAAAAAGTTCTTTTTCACTAAGACAATGCAAGGGTGCACACATGTGCAGTTGCCATGGCAAAAATCCATGAATTGGGCTATGAATTGCTCCCACATCCACCCTATTCTCAAGATTTGGCTCCGAGTGACTTCTTCTTGTTCCCAAACCTGAAAAAATGGCTCGGTGGAAAAAGATTTGACTCCAATGATGAAGTCATCTCGCAAACAAAGGCCTATTTTGAGGACCTCGACAAATCATATTTTTTGGAAGGGATAAAAAAATTGGAGAAGCGTTGGACAAAGTGTATAGAGCTCAAGGGGGACTACGTTGAAAAATAAAATGATTTATTTATCAAAAAATCTGTGTTTTATTCCAAAAGTCACGGACTTATTGACCCGCCCTCGTATTTATGATGTTCCTACTTTGGTACGGAACCCTCGATGGGCGAGTCCGATTAGCTTTTGTCCATTTTTTATTTATTTTTGGTTTTAAAATTACTTTATAATATAGGACTTTATGTAGGGGCAATCCAAAATATCTAATGATAACATTAGGGCATCCTAAATATCTTATATATAAATATCTAATATTAGCGAATCCAGTTTGCTGTTGGAGCTGCATTATAGTCTCGTTCATCCCAAAGACACTTAGTACACCGTTGGATAGCTAAAATATGAAACAATTAATTACGCTAATTTAGTACTATGACGTATTATACAACCACCATGCGCGTGCTTGATACTCGGTGAGTCGATATTATTCCATACACACCTAATGTTATTTTCACAGTAATTATACACAGAACTTCTTGCACTGTATCCACTTTAATAGGTATTTTACATTAATTTGACGACTTTGTCGAAAACGGTCGTGTATTGTAATATATTTAAATGTATATAAAATACCTATTAGCGTGGAAATAGTGCAAGAAGTTCAATGTACTATTGCTGTGAAACATGAATTTCCACCAAGAACCAACAGTGCAATCAATAACATACATAATATTATTTTGGTCGTCATCGTCATCAAAATGAAATCGGCTTACTGTACAGAGAAAACTTAGACAAGGCTTTCAAGTCGCTTACCGTTTAGAAACTAAGCTGGAGGCACTTGAATGACATGACGCATTGAAGATTAAATATAGCCTACTTCATTTAAAGTGTCAATTTAGCTTTCATCGAGCATTTTAGGTAGGTAGGTTTTTCATCTTCCCTATGCTCCTCTGCGCTCTACACTTATCACACAATATATCTAGATTACACCATCCCCACTACGTAAATTATTATAGCCTATGTTACCCGGGCTATGCTTGTAGTTGTATTACAAATATATGAACACCTCATTCATTAATAACATCGTATCAGTAGTATAAGCGCTAAGATTACAGCGTAAAAAATATATGTATATTATACTTAAGTACGTTTCATAGAATGATCCAAATCGAAAATTTCGACGTCCTCTTCAATGGCTCACGATTTTGTCCACACAATCGTGGACACACAGTATACTTGTAGTAGTGCAATCAAATAGAAAGCTAGCTATGTAGCTGTTTATCAGCTGTTCTATTTTTCTTCGTCGTCTTGTGGCTGCATGTCGTTATTTATTATAATAATACAAATACATTATGAGAACACTCTACCTGCTTATGAATTACATTCCCTGATAGTACATACTACGCAGTCTACAATAGCAACATAACCTGAAGTAGGAGCCAATGACTTGTAAAGTGCGCGCTTTTTTTATTTTTGCTAAAACTAGTAAAACTTGTTACATTGATTAAGCTCACTTAGGAATTACTTTCGTTGCTTTCTCTGTGGAATTCCTAATTAAAGTTGTGATTGTTTAGTTTCTCCTGTAATATTTTTAATATGAGCGTAAGGGTTAGCTCACGCCGAGATGCGACGCGAAGCTGTATTTTTAAGATAGCGATTCAAAATTTAACATTATTTATTACTGAAGAGACTCAAGTTTTATTGCATTAAAAGCGGCGTCGCGTTGCGTAGCTCGGTATTGCTCGAAATGAGAACTCATGCAAATAATCGTGTGTCTTCTTGTGTGTTCAGTGACTAGTGAATAAAGTTGAATTTTGAATCGATATCTTAAAAAAGCAGCGCCGCTTCGAATCGCGACTCGGTGTAGGCTGACGTTTAGACACCTTTAACACTCCACTCGGAGATATATCGCCTGTTTTAAACGCTAAACTTGAGATACTTACTCGTAATTTTTACGTCACACTTAAATGTTTGATGTGTAACATCCCTCTCGCTTTCTTGCAATTTGTAGGAGTGATTTCGTGAAATGGGACGGAAGTGTAACATGAAGTCGCGGTAGCGCGCGCTATTTGAATTGATGAATGAGGGCGCGGTGGTAGAGATGGCCGTCAGATTCAAATAAAATATTTCAGTATTTAGCTTTTTTAAATTTTGACGTTGATTTCTGTCACCGCTTGATGGAAAAGTGTCCGTATTTTTTTTGCATATTAGAAAATCGTACTAAGCATTGTGTTTTTTTTTTAATCTTTTCATAAAATGCGAACGAAAAACATCATATGCGACTACTGAAAGAGTCGCTCGTTTTTTTCAATCAGCTATGGAATCAATCCCTTTCACTTGTATTCTTATCCATTTCTTTGCTTGTATGCTTTGTACTAAGTCTAAAATCTATGATTCTTTCTAAAACCTACATTACTATTTTTATACCTACATTATTATTATTCATGAAAAAAATTATGTTACTAGATCGGTTCTAATTTATTTTGCACCGACCAGCTTTTTTTACTCGTTTTTTCTCACCTTCAATAAATTATAATGTACTGAGGTCGTACGTGAGGTCAAGACATTAATATAAATTATTAAACTGTTTTTTTAAATTATTATCGAATAAGTAAAACAGAGCCCATTTCTTGTATGTGGATGAAAAAAAACATGAAGTGTACAGAGTATACGTGGCAGAACTGAAACATCATTCATCATTTAAAATCCAAAAATACTCTCATCGTGCCTAAAGAATCACTTCTAAGAAGAATAGAATATTAAATTTGTATACCTAGCGCCATCTGTGTATTAAGCCGTACTATAAAAGGTTAAGTTGTTAAGTAATATTGATATTTTTTTTAGAAATTCCTTTGCGTTAAGGTGTGAGTCAAAGATAAGATTGGTCTCGCTCGCTCGACTATTTTTTCCCCCATATAAAATATTTTTCATCCCCACTTCACATGTATAGACAGCCACCTCCAAAATATAAAATTATTATTATTTTATGATGCCAAAACCGAGATCTATACACAATCTATAATTTCACCAAATTTCATCCATTTATATTCGTAATTACAGAGGCTAGAACCGCGGACAGACATACAGACAGACAGACGGACGGACGGACAGAGCGAAACTATAAGGTTTCCTTGTTTATTATGGAACCCTAAAAATGAGAACGAAAAACGATGGACGAATGCGTTCGTTCCGCCGTTTGATTATAACCTTCATTACAATTCGGTGGTGCATATATCTCTGGTATTTACTGCAAGGTATGTACTTGTTTTTGAATTTTAAGTAGGTGAATCCTGTAATGGCGACTCAACGAGTTTTTTCATTTCATCACCCGTAGAAGGAGGTGGAAGGTTATTCAAACAGCGGAAGGCCGCGTACTCAAAAGAGCCACGGAATGCTGCCGTCCTGTGTTGTGGCGTTAAAATCTAATGCTGGGAGGCTTTGGTTCTCGTGTTAACATCACTTGCCCAAATGAACACTTGCCCTTATAAAGGTATTCAAGATGAAAGCCGTCTAAGGAAATATTGTGACAAATTACTGAGTATAGCTTGAGACCCACGCTCAGGGACGGCAGTATTTTGTATGAAAAGCTACTGCGTTACTAAGAATGAATACATTGTTACCATTGATTTTCGAATAAATAACATATTACAACCCGTAAATGGTTGGCCCCAGCCGTATTGACCAGTCATTCCCTGGACTAGGCTGACTATGTTATGAGAATGTCGTATGTGCTTGGGCAACCATACGACATTTTAAAAACCAACTGTCCCAGGCACTACAGTATTTCAAGAGTGGTGGACTTCGCTCGGAGAATACTGTATAAATCATCCAATAACGGATGAAAAGCCTAAGTTTTATATATTTGTTATGGTTGTGTGGAAATTGGTTAAAACATGATGACGATTATTGTTAAGGTTGTCTGGGAAGACGGCTTGATTTTTTCCGAAACTTTAATCGAAAACGCTGCCAAATCCGTTAGAAATATAACAAACCGATGTATGGTGGGATTGCTCCTCGTGAGGTCTAAAAGTCCGCGATAGCATAATATTATGTCTATCTTTTAAGGATATCTTACTATATAAATTGTACGTTTAAAAAAAATTCACACATAATGTTGTATTTTCAGAAGCTAATAAGTCGGATCAGTATTATTAATCCTTATCGAATTTAATACGTTAGTCACTTTAAGCTTTTCATACATTCATTACAATTGCCCTTTACACCATAAAGTAGGCATGTTGCCTAAAAAAATTTTTTTGTCTATTCGATTTTAAAATAAATATTAATTAACAATCTAGAACCCATTTTCGCATATATTAAAAAATAACGAAGATACAAACAATTTAAATTAACAATATGAAAGAGAGCGATATATCGGCCTGTGACGTCACGAGTTGCACCCGCCATACATTTGTCATTACAAAACGTATGGCGGGTGCAACTTGTAACGTAACAAATCGTTTTGCGAGAAAGAGATGGGCAATATTTTTTATTTGCTTATAATTTTTAATCGAGTCAATCTAAATACCTATTTTTTTTAGAGTTGTGTATCTTTGATCAACAATTTTAAATTTTAATTTTTATAATGTGATATTCCACTGCGCACTAGGCAACATTTCTGTTTAAATTAATGGTCTTAGGAGATATCGTAATATTAAATAGTGAGCGCGAGAAAAACGGTACTCCACCCGCGCCCATGTTACGAGTACATTTATTAGTATAACGCTATTTGTTATTCTATAGATATGAATTATAAAGATATCGTTTAAAACCCAATTTCGTGCGAGCGGAGCTGCGGGCAAACACTAGTTCCTACATAAAATGAATAAGATAGAAGTCTATAACCCATGTACACATACATTGTACACCAAGTCTTAAAGTACGACGTAAGTAAGTGACTTCTAAAGTCTAGATTATAAATATTAAATATTTAATTGCGATTAACATTTATTATGTACTGTTTCATTGTTTTCGGCTAGATATGGCAACACCAATCAATGGTTAGGTGTATAAGGTGTAGGCGACTAATATTTAGGTCTAGGTAGGGTTGCCAGGTCGCCAAACCTAATAGCCGGACAGACGAACTAGTTTGGCCGGACATTTGGGTAAAAAGGCCGGACACCCAACATTATTGACGATTTTGTCTCAGTATTAATAAAAATACGACAGTAAAATATTTACTAAAAACAAGCTTTATGATATTTACCATAAATATTCTTAAATTCTAATGAAATATAAAAAAAATCGAAGGCCAAGTCAATCTAATTACTTTATTATTAATCAGTCCAATTATTGTTATAAAGTCAAGTTAAAATTAATTACTAAATAAACACTTATCAACATTTTTAAATACTAAAAAGCCTTATAAAATCCGGATAAGCCGGACACCGTTTATTTTGGCCGGACACGCAATCAAAAAGCCTAACTGTGTCCGGCTTTATCCGGACGCCTGGCAACCCTAGGTCTAGGAGACAAAATCTTATTATTATTTTATGTGACTAGAATATTGTAGGACTAGGTAGATATTTATATTGAGCAATGCAACAAAATGTTGATATCTATCTCGTCTATGTTATTTATTCGTTTTTCGAAACTTTGCAGCCTTTGACGGAGCAACACACAGGACTCAGGAGTCAATCTATATTGTCAAACGTAAAACTCGAGTGCCCTAACGGGGCACCAGTGGCGTCCTATAACTCCATTCCTATCGGCTTCACTTACCACTTACCTTTTGAAGAATCTCATCCAAATCCCTACCTATTGTACAGGCTAGGGCTTCCCTATGAAGAAGAACCATGTCCTTCACTGCTGTATCTTTTTTACTCGTTTTTTTTTTAACTTTGAAGCCTTTGACAGAGCGACACACACGAGTCAATCTATATTGTCAAACATAAAACTCGAGCTTATGAAGAGGACACAATCTAAACAAAATCGAAAACAGGTATGTGGGTTCAGTCTACCCCTATTCGGTTCTGCAGTCTCTATATAATATAGAATCTGGTTATGAACATAAAATTTTATAATGTACTATGTAACCCATAATTATGTAGGCACTGTGTATGTATTATAAATCTATTATTAACTATTTTTAAGAAATTTACTGAAGTCGATTGTTTGTTTAGATATCCTCTATCTGTGTTTAAGGGCACCCATATATCCTCCAATAGGCCCAATAATCTACATGTAGGCCCTAGGCCCTATGGTCGATTTACTGTCACATGATGAACGCAATTTATTTAACGAGATCATACGCTTCCTATATGGTTTACTGTTCTAGAAAATTGACTATCTATTGTTATATATATATATAAAGTTGGACTGTGTGTTTGTATGACGACCGCGACTCAGTAATAATAATAATAATAAAATTTAATGAAAGAAAGTCTTTTCTATATTTGCATTATTATAGTAGGTACTAGCTTTTGCCCGCGGCTCCGCCTTCGTTAAAAGAGTATTCAAAGGGAACACTGTACACTTTTGGGATAAAAAGTAGCCTATGTGGTAATCCTAGTTCTCTTAACTAATTTGATGTAATCGCGGTTCGGTCAATGCGCTGACTCATTTGCATACGCGTCACATAGAGCGTGCGCGAGCGACAGCCTGAAAATTCAAACGAGATTTAACACATTATAATTACGAGAATAGAGCTCAAACTATGACCATACCAAATTTCATCAAAATCTGTTCTGTAGTTTTTGCGAGAAAGAGTAACAAACATCCATCCATTCTCACAAATTTTCACATTTTTAAATAGTAGTAGGATTAATAAGGATCCGACTCACTTGGAGTACTGTCATGGCCACGCAAAACATTGGCTTGTATATGTCACCGTACAATTGTAAAAACCGTTAGATTGTAAGTAATATAACTAGCGGGATTGTAAAAATATTTCAAAAGATTCTTTGCGATAAGTTATAATCTAACGAAAGAAAATGCGTTAAATTGTAAGCAGAATATTCAGGTTCGCAATATTTCCACATTTTACAATATCGGTAGTTATATTACAATCTAACGGTTTTTACAATTTTACGGTGACATATAAGGTGGGTGGATGGACCATGGAAGGCCACTAGGCTAAGGTGTAAACGTTTTTATTCGTTTAATTACTGGATAAATTAAAGAAATAAAGTATTTAGTAATACTTTGTTTCATAATGTACCATATATATGTATTTTTTAACATAGCTTTAAACACCGTTAATTAAACTTAAGTTTTATTAAGCTTTTCCAAATGGTCATGCAAGGAACAGGGCTCCAAACATGTCCACTATTATAGATCAGTTGTTCTACTTAAAAATAGAGTTGTGACAATTAATATATCCACATTTAATAAAACTACATTATATGCTCTTTCATTTAAATAAAATATTAAACGCTTAATATATTTTTATTAACTATAAAAAAAACTCAACGAACATTAACTGAACACCATCTCATTACTAAGAGTATATGATTGGCAATTATTTAAAATTATTAGTAATGAGTATTATTTTGATATCAAATAACTTGATAATGCGTTTGCTAATAACATTTTAAAAAATTACGTA
Source organism: Phengaris arion (assembly GCA_963565745.1). Classification (NCBI taxonomy): domain Eukaryota; kingdom Metazoa; phylum Arthropoda; class Insecta; order Lepidoptera; family Lycaenidae; genus Phengaris; species Phengaris arion. The sequence goes on along the minus strand of OY751441.1, from coordinate 15,433,506 downwards.
AAAATGGCCATATTAAGGAGTCGTCCTTTGTAAGGTAATGTTTACATGTTCCTGATTTATAGATGTTCCTTGTATGACCCATGTACCCTAGCAAGGCCAACCGTCAAATTTTTGATTGACATTATAAGTTACTACCGGTTTTCCTAGGAATACTAGCAATATTTTAACTTAAATCGAGGAAAAAAATATTTTTCTTATTTACTATAAAAATCCTTATGTGACAATACACAGTAAAATATATGAGAAAATAATAGATTATTTAACTAAAAACTAACGTTTCGCTGTACGCGCGAATAACAATTATTGTAACGTCGACGACCGAAGTCTACGTAGTATGGGATCGCACTGCCTAAATAGCGGCGCAAGCGATTTTTTAATAGTTGGCCTTCAAAGGAGCGTGGCCTTCTATGATGCAACCACCTTATAATTAACGCATTTGTTATGTTTTGATCCGATTGGGTAATTTGAGGTCGGGGAATGGGTTTAAAAATACCTCTAGTGTTGATATTGTGTGTGGTAAACGCTTATCATCTTTCTATCCGTCTGCTGGTTTGCCAGTCTTATTCCGTATACGGATGGTATACTATAAAGACATTAATCTGTCACCTTTTACCTACTAATGGATTATTAGTACTGGACTTGTTACTTAGATAATAGCGGCCGTCACACTGACAGTTCGGACTGGAAAATAGCACGCGCCGTTCCAAAACCGCGCTCCGACAAGTTAGATCCGATCTGGCATGTTGACAGCGCGTTTCCACAGTTTAAACCGTGCGCTATGACGTATTACGTAAGACCCCGGCAGTCCAAACTGTGATGCATTTTTAATCGTATTAATTAGCACAACAGTTCGATCCGCAGTCCTAACCGCTCACATCCCTACGCGGTTTGGAACGTCGGATCCGCGGTCCGAACTTCAAGTGTGTAGGGGGCTAATATCTCGAACGCCCTCATAAGTGCCGCCACCAGTAGAAGAATGTTAATGGTTGTAAGGATTTAGAGTTTAAGCTGTTAAATATATGGCAGGATACCTCAAACAAGAATGTACTTTATTCAGAAAAGTTTAAAATCAAAATTGATTGGCAAATTTTGTCAAAACTTTACAGGATTAAGGAACATTGAAACGCGGTTCAATAAAATTTGTTTTGTTAACAATAAAATTTTAAGGGCCTTTAAAGATTTGGTGTTATGTATATTTATAAGGCTCATGTTACATTCACACTTTTTTAACCGACTTCCAAAATGCTTTTTTTTTGTTTTATATAATACAATAACCTTCAGTAGAATAAGAAAATACTAGTTATAAAATCTTACTTTGCTTTGTAATAAGTAAAAGAGTAATAAGTCTCTAATCTATGTCCTATATATCATATACTTAATCCCACTATGTAATTGAAACATTTATATATTTTTTATTTAATACAACTCATATTTCTACATTGGGTATAAAGTAAATATACTATCTGCAGTGTCTGCTACATACTTAAACTAGCAAATGTCAATATTATTTATTGTGTAAGGCCCAACAAATGAGATTTATTCAATATCTCATCCTACTAATATTATAAATGTTAAAGGATGGATGGATGGAGGGATGTTTGTTACTCATTAACGCAAATACCACTGAACGGATTTTGATGAAATTTGGTATGGCAGTAGTTTAGGCTCTGGGTTAAAACATAGGCTACTTTTTATCTCGGAATTGTATAGTGTTCCCGCGGTATACTCCATAGTATATTTACGCGGGTGGAGCAGCGGGAAACAGCTAGTAGTAAGTATAAGTGACCTTATTGGGTAGGTACATAAAAATAAAATATAAGCATCGTAAATGACTAAGAGTCAGTTGACTCCGCGACGATACCCGACGCTACGCGGCGCTGCATTTTTAAAATAGCTATTGGAAATTGAATTTTATTCCCTACACAAAATGATACACGTATAACATCAGTCATACACTGCACATGCGCTGTGCAGAGCGGTGCAATATGACATTCGAACTCTTTCAATGAATACTGTATCTTCTTGTGTAATAAATAACGCTCAATTTTGAATGGATATCTTAAAATGAAGCAGCATGTCGTGTATCGTTTCGTTTCGGTGTGAATTTACACTTATTACACCTTTAAATTATATTATTATTATTTTTAAAGTTAAGGTTAAATTTTTTTTACCCCATCATGGTAAAAAAAGGAACTTACATACATACCATAATGTAATTTTTTTGTTTTATAATATTTAAAACATATATAATAATATTATCTATTTAAATGTAAAATCGTTCTTATTGAACAGCTCTCTACTTTTACGACGTTAAGACATTCCTTTTAATTATAAAATTCATATAATCCACAAGGAATTTTTATTGATTGCATCTTGAAAGGTTTGATTAATTTATTTATCTATTAAGTAAAACATTAGTCAATTTAACAAAAACTTTCACAGATTTTGTTAGATTGCGATGTAAAAATTTCGGAGATCTCTCTGATGCACATCAACAGCTGGAGCTCCAAGAATCTCCGAGAAACTTTCTCAACACAACAGGACAAGAGATTTCTCGCGCCTCCTTCTCGCTCTCGCCCAGAGACTTCTCACGGGATTGGATTAGTTTATCACCAATTTTAAGGTAATTCCTAGGGTATCCGCTACCTTTGGGTTACGTACATATGACAGAACAGAATCTTTAATTTTGAAATTTTTATCTTCGGGTATAATTCTAGAAAATTCTGTAGGCCTTAGCGTCTCGGTGACGTCAACTGACGCTTAGATGCCATCAGAGGGTGGAGAGGAATTATTTTCTCTTCGGGTTATAGTTTATATACTTATATATAACGTTTGGTAAAATCAACTACGGATATTTTGGGTATATGATCTACTGCTCATATAAAGACGTTTAGGCAAAAAAAGTATTGTCAAACTCAACGTAAAAAAATCATCTCTTAATGGGAGAATCTCCGCTCATCGCAAACTCGCCCATATAAAGGAAGATTTTTTTTCGAGTGCAGCAATTATTTTTCTGCCTAAACGTCTATACATAAGCGGTAGATCTTATGCCCAAAATATCCGTAATTGATTTTACCGAACCTTATATGGCGCATGTGCAGTGTCTGACTGATGTCATACGAAACGAAAAGTATAGTTTTTGTGTAGTGAAAAAAGTTAAAGTTTGAATAGTGATAGCTATTCAAACTTTATCCCGCGTATCGTCGCGGTGTGAACTGACCCTCGATCGAAGTCTCTCTGTGCGTAGAGACTAGTCACTCGAGTCTATGACACGAGTGGTTCTATACAGTTCAGTACAGTACTGTAGTAACAACATTAAAGTATAAATAGTATTAGAATTTCATGTAGCTGGTGATGCCCGGTTAAAGAGGTAGAAAGTGCAGTTAAAATTTTACTACTGAAAATCATTTTTTTAATTGCTATTCGCAGTTATGGGTAAAGTTGCCGACAGATACGATGTGCCACTTTTCCACCTTATTGCCTGAAGTAATAAGGTTGAAAGTGGCAGACCAGATCTGACGCCGACCGTACTAATAGGTATTTAACTAATCCAATCATCATCATCATGTATATTATAAGTGAAGCAATAACTTTCAGTACATTTTTACGAGATTAGTGCGAAAGTAGGAGTATGATATTTGGCACAGTTAAACTGTTAAAGTTTACGTGAAGGAAGGTGTACAGAAAGTTAATATTTTTAATAATTAATGCTTAGAAATACATAAAATCCTACTAACATAAGATCCTTAACTCCTTACATATGAAATTAGCATTTGTCGTACTTGGCCACTTTGATCTCAAATATATCTCCTTTGGTTAGGAATTCCAAATTTATATATATAATTTTCGAAAACCGTAATTCATTTGTTTTTTCCTCTTTTGGTTTTTTCTTTGCGTCACTCTGTTTACAAAATGGAAAACTTGAAATATCGTATTATTTTCGAGTACGAGTTCCACCGTGGCACCAGTGCTGCAGAAACGGCTCGAAGCATTAATGATGTGTATGGCGGCGGTGTCGGAAAATAAAACACAGTGTGCTTTTGGTTCGAGCGTTTTCGTTCTGGAAATTTCGACCTGCAGAACAAGCCCCGTGGACGGCCGGAGACCAAAGTTGATAATGAAGAATTGAAGGCTATTTTGTGGAAGCGGATCCAACGCACGTCCGAGTTAGCTGCAGACTGCGTTGTGTTTGTGCGGTGTTAGTGATAAAACTGTTTCAATCCACTTGAAGCAAATTGGGAAGGTGAAAAAGCTTGAAAGGTGGGTGACCTCATGAATTGAGTGCAGCAAACCGACAAAACGCGCGTCGACTGCTGCGTTACATTATTATTATTATTATTCACCGTACTCCCCGGACCTTGCTCCAACAGATTAGGTACCATTTTTTTCGAAATTCGGATAACTTCTTGCAAGGGAAATAATTCAACTCCGATGGGGCAGTCCAAAGCGCCTTCAAAGATTGTATGGAATCCTGTCCCAATTTTTTTTTTTGTAAAGGAATCAATGAACCTATGAGTTGGCAAAAGTGCATAGATAGCATGGTACATACTTTAATTAAATAAATATATTATGTTTAAAAAAATCGACTTTATGTTCCCCCTTTACAAAACGCCAATTTCATATGTAATGACCAAAAAGTAAACAATCTGGACAATCCCGATGAACAAATTCCCGTTCATCATTTTCCCTACATCATAATTCTACTGAATAGATATTGGCCGTGTGTCACACAAGATACAGGGTCACTTAACTCAGACAAGGTTATGTAATGTTACTCGCGAATTAGATTCACTGACTTATTCAGCGGCCTAAATTATATTATGCAACTGTCTTGAGATGACGAGTTTTTTTTTTTTACTAAGCTAAATTAGTGTGTGAGCGTTTACGCAAACAAGTATGTGATTTTGCGACCTGTATATTATTGTAAATGTTCTTATATCATAAAAAACCCCGTACAAATAGCATCAGCGCTTCTTGAGGAAATCGCGGACTAGCACACATACACACAGGTCACACTGAGAACCTTCCTTTTTTAAAGTCGGTTAAAAATCTTTTACAAATATACACGTAACTTTTAAGGTTATCGAACACTTAGCCTCAAAATGTAACCTTAGGCCGCATTAATAGTAAAACCTTTTTAGGAGATAACTGGACACTCAAAACATGGGAAGTAATATTATAATAACCTTTATATCAAGACCTCCTTGTTGGAGGTTGATAATAAAATAAATGTATTATTGTGCGCTGTGTAAAATCTTCTTATATATAAAAAAATAAATTGCAGTTCCTTTGTATCGATAAAACTCGTAAACGGCTGGACCGATTTAACTTATTTTGATATTGAAATAATTATTGTGGATGTTCCAGAATATTCCCATATCAACTGTTCCAACCTGTCAATAATAATATTCTTTCCGTCGTCCGGCGCGTTTAGTTTGTCTGTTTGGTTGGACTGCAAAACAGTAATTCTATTCCAGAAAAATAAACCAGCCCCAGTAGGTTGTAGGTGTAGAATGTAGATAGTAGGTGTAGGTGTAGACATTTCGTTTAGTTTTTGGTGCTGAAATTGTAAGTAGGTAGGTAGGTGTAGATATTTCGTTTAGTTTTTGGTGCTGAAATTGTAGTAGGTAGTATTGTAGTAGGTAGGTAGGTGTAGCTGAAAGTGTAGATGTAGGTATTGGTTATCGTTGTTGTACATGTAGCTGTCGAACGTGTATCGGGCGAAAAAAACAACCAGTGCCAACCACTATTATGCTATTCTCCTATCAAACTTTAAACAGCTAGCTGGGGCAATTACAATAATTTTATGTTCAGACGTTAGGCGTTATAGTATTCTATAAGCAAATAAAGCAAAAGATTTATAAGCAAACCCTTTGTCTGTCTGTCTTTTTGCTGACCTGTGAATCCCTGCTTATCCGATTGAGTAGCGACAGCTTGTAAGTAATACGGCATGTAAAATACGAACATCGTTAACTCGCGATAACAGGTTGTCATCTTTTCAACATTATGGGTCAGTTCACACCGCGACGATACGCGGCGCTGCATTTTTAAGATAGCTATTTAAAATTGAAATGTATTCCTTACATAAAGAGATACACGTTTCATTATATAACATCAGTCATACACCGGACATGCGCTGTGCACTGTGCAGCGCGGTGCAACTTTTCATTCGTCTATCTTATGGCGTAAATGCAGCGCCGTTTCGTTTCGGCCTGAATTGATCCTTAAGCTGTGCTAATTGTGATTTACCCTGCACTTCAAAATAAGGAAATACCCACATTTAGTGCAATGTATTTATTGGAATAGTACTAAAACAAAACTAACAACAAATTCCCCAGACATGTCTGAGTGACATCAGACAGTTTCTCTTTTATTTGGAAAAGTACTGGACATTATCGTCATCACCACCCACTCTCTTTGGGTCAGCTCACACATACACTCGACGCAACGTGACACAGCGCTGCATTTATAATACAGCGATTTTGCAAGAGCGGCGCCGCGCCGCGCTACGCAGCGGAGTTTGAATTTCGAACTGCACCGAGCTCGAAATTCAAACTCTTGCAATTAAACGTGTATCTTCTTGTGCTGCAGTGAATAAATTTCAATTTTAAATCACAATCTTGACATGGCAGCATCGCGTCACGTTGCGTTTCGAATTGATCTGACGCTTACTGGGGCTCGGGTCTCGTCTCAATTTAAAAAAGGTTCGGTTGTAGTCCATCCTGCTAGAATGCTGCAGGTTGGCAGACACGAATATTCGAAGATTCATGAAGCGTCAGTATAATATACTTGAGAAAAATCTCACTGGTAGTATCACCATAGACGGGCTGTAAGCCGATTATGGAACCCGGGATCAATGCCGAAACTTAGAAGACACTTATTATTTTAAATTATTATCATTTATCAAAATAAGTATGTAATTTATCAATTATGATAATGTTGTAATTAGTTTTAAGAATAGTACAATGTCCATTATTATAATTAGTACTTACTTAATATTATCTTATTATTATTTTTGACCCATTTAGAATATAATGAGAAATATTAAAGGACAAAGTTATTATATTTTAAGGGTCTGTTTTACCTTCCGATTAGTGTCAGATAGCTTTTGAAAATTCACAAGTTTATTACCAATCAGGCTATCAATTCTTTGAGATTTTTAACTGAAGCCCAATTCTCCAAACTATTTCGATGTAATCACATCTCGGTCAACTCGCTGACTCATTTGCATACGCGTCAAATCGTGTGCGCGTGAGCGAGACAGCTGGAAAATCCAAAAGATTGAACCGATAATAATTACGACAATTGTCCTCCTGTTCGTTCGACAAATATATGTCTTACGGTCGATTCCTAGCAAAATCGTGACGTTATTTTGGACTGATAACGTTACCGAAAGGGACAAAGCTTTTTTGTGCTCACTCATTATCACTTTCGAGGAATTCAAAAAGCCGATAGCGATATCAGTGAGTAACGTCCGGACGACTCCGGAGTCCGGACCCATGAATTGTTTTTGTCCCTGTGCAGATATTTTATATGAATATCGGCAGGTTTTATTTATAACTTTATTGTGAATAGTATGGATTAGGGAGAGTCATTCCTATAACACAAATAGACTGGCTTGACCGAATAAATACCCTCACAGAAAACTGGCGTGAAATAACAATAATTACGTTGTGTTGCGGGCTGCGTGAGGTTTTAAGGGAGAATGGGGGTTTTAAGGATCAGGAGGCAGGAACGTACTTCCTCATCTGTAGGTGGCGGTAATCGCTTACCATCTCATCTGCTTGTTTTCTGGTCCATTTCATTTAATATTCCACCATAATAATACTGTCGTAAACGTGCAGCGAATTCCCAGCATACGGCTAGGGAATATTAGCGTGGTTTCTTTTACTTTCACAGTAAAATATATTTTTCGGAGCATGAGCATCTAGTTATCTGCAATACCCTACAGAATTTCTCTTTGAGTTTTTCTCATTGAAGAGACTGAATAGTCTCGGGCCCCAGAATCAGAAAGAGGTCAGGCATGATGAAAATTCTGGGTAAAACAAGCAATGGGTAAATTCAACAACGCGTGTCTATTAATAATATTGACTTATTTATAGATCTAACCGCTCTCTGATCACCTTACAACTTTTTTGGCCAATTTGTACCCGTTATAGTGCTTAGCCTAGTTCTGATGAGAATTAATCATTAAGATCCGTGCTATTTTAGTTTGCAAACCTATTATGTACCGTTACACGAAACACAGGTATACATTACATTACAATTAACCATGTATGTTATATATCTCGATATATTGACGTACATCAATCAATATTGAAAGTTTTCTAAGCGTAATTCGGCTTACTGGTATTGGGTTCCGTAAGCTGTTATGAGACCACATTACACTAACTGCTTTGTGACTTGGTCGAAACCTATATTATTTGTACTGGTTGGCGAAGATTCCGAATATTTTGGTAGAAGTTTCACTCGTTTTAACAACAAACTAGGCATCTACTTCTTTTTTTTTTAAACGGGCAATTGGCCCAGCACAAGTGTGCTGGGCCAATGTAGATCCTGCCCACCAAGTGCAAGTGCACACCACTGCAACTCCACTGTAGCCAGGATCGACAGTGGTAACCAACCGCAAAAACCCTTTGATATGATCTCAGGGGTGCCCGGGGGACATGCTAAATCTGTCTTGGATCCCGCAACGAAATTAATCGGAAGATTGTAGGAGTAGGAAGTATTCAGGCATCTACTTCTCTTAATCTTCTAGCCAGTAGCTTGGGCTGATCTTCTAGCATTAACTAGTAATATACCAGACTGTTTTAAATAATTTGCTCATGTGCCCAAAGACGGAAATTACTATTAGTCGAATAAAGTTGTCATCTTTATTTATATGACAGGAAAACAAAAAATAATAATTTAACGATTAATTTAAAAGAAACAGAAAGTACGTTCAATAAATAAAGTCTTGTTTCATATTGATTGTAATTCAATATACATACATTTAAAGCAATTTCCTTGAATAAATCAATGGCGGGTTTCGATTTCTCCAGAGTCTAGTATTTTATCTTGTCTAATATTTCATACAGCACAATGCCCGCGGGTCTCTGGACTTAGATTACTTGTCAAAGTACTCATAAACGAGCTTAGAACTATGAGTATTTCTGTGTATGGTTATCACTTGCATTATGTATTAGGTACTAAGGACATAATACTTCCTAGAACATAATTAATATGCCAATTTTTCCTGTCAATCTGAAAATCAGTGAAATATTTATTTCAAAATATAAGCACGTATTAACAGACAATTTCAATTTAAACTGCACTTCAATCAATTAATCATTTATTTACAAGAAGATGTTAACAATTATTATTTATAAAGTGATGATAACAATGGTGTGTGAATGTAAATAAGTATAAAATGAAATGTAACATACAAGTAGAATTATATGTAGGTATATTATATGTTGTTTCCATGTTTGGTTAGGACAATGCAAGCTGATTACTGATTGTCTGACAAGAAAGATGATCCATGCGTCGGATGGGCATGTAAAAAGTCGGACCTGCGCCAGCGCCTGATCTCTCGCCAGTCGTGTCGGTTATCCGTCCCACTGGGTTATGGAAGTAAAGGAAGAGAGAGTGCTCTCGTGTACTGCGCAAGCACTTGAGCACTATAAAATAACTCCTGCGTAGCTGGCCTGGTTTCAATGGGACTGACCACCGTCACCGAAATCGGTGTGGGGAGCGGTTATTAGATTGCACATCTTAAGGTTTAGGTAAGCATACATACATGTTCTTTTTTATTTATTTATTTATATATTTAAAGTGCCTTTTTAACAAATAAGGTCATTAGCGACTAACATAGTTACATCTATATGTTCCCATACATATTTATATTTTTAACGAAGTCAATTGTCTGTTTATGTCCATTATTATTTAAACAATCCTTTATATTATTAGGTAAGTTACATGATAGTTTCACTAACTGTCACTAACATAATCCTGACATTCTTCTAACAGATGTTGCACAGTTAGATCTATCCTGTATTTACACTTTGGTTTATTCCCAGCTACCCAATTATAAGACTGCTCATACGGAAAATTGTACTAACCAGAACGGTGGAATAGTTGTGTATACAAAATCTGAATTACTTATTGACATAACGGAACCAGCTATGGCAGACACAAACTGTTTACTATTGAAGCTTAATAAAAACGTAGCTATAATTGCACTGTACAGGTCACCATCTTTTAGAAATCTAGATCCATTCTTTGAGTCACTCAATTCTCTATTAAATAAAGTAAAAAACTTCTCTAACATTATAATAGCTGGTGACATAAATATTAATATCGTTTCACATGTAACGGATAAAAATTCTGTCCAATATCTAGATTTATTGGCTAGCCATGGTATTTTGCCGAGCCACAATATTCCTACTTATACCTACAGCAATAGCTGCCTAGACCATATAATGATAAAATCGAAATATCAAAGAACAACGTGTGTCTTAAATACTTACATTACAGATCACCGTCCTGTTCCTATAAATATCAAATATAAGTTAAAAAAATCCTTTACATCGCAGAGAGTTGGCACCAAAGTAAACTATGAACAAATAGCACTTCAAATCAAACAGTCCAATTTTTATGATATACTGCATACTCAAGACCCCAATTTAGCAACGAATTTACTGGTCCAAAAACTCACAGAAATAATAAAGCTCTACTCGCGTACATTTAAACTGTCACACAAAAAGAGTGCCATCAAGCCATGGATAACCACTGGTATCTTGAGATGTTTGCGAACACGAGACAAGATGCACCTCCGTCTAAAAGAATCTCCAAACAATTAAATTCTTAAATCGTCTGAGTATCACAGGTTAGAATTAGAAAAAATAAAGGCAACATGAAAAAAACTTGGGAAATAATTAAAAAAGTTACATACACGAATCCCCAAAAATGCTACAATGACCACCTGCTTCAACTAAGAGAAAAGCCCGCCGAATCTGCTAATTACATAAATCATTATTTTGCTAACGTAGGTAAAAATCTAGCTATTAATATAAGAAAGAACACAAACGTCTGTAGTGACCCAGGTATTAAAATAAAACAAACAGTTTCACAACCAAATCCAATGGGAGTACTGGAAACCGATAATGCTGAAATTAATTACCTTATTAAAGGACTAAAAAGTAACTCTGCAGTCGGATTTCATGGCTTCTCTTCAAAAATTATAAAACAATCAGGTTCTATTTTAGTACCAATAATAACACACATTTGCAACTTGTGTCTGTCTACGGGCATATTTCCTAAGGCTTTTAAAATATCTATTATTACTTCTATACATAAGGGTGGCAGCAGAGACTGTGTCGAAAATTATAGACCAATATCGGTTTTATCGTCTATCTCCAAAGTTCTTAAAAACATTATGAATAATCGGCTAAAATCTTTCTTAGAAAAATACAATTTACTATCGCCACATCAATATGGGTTCAGATCAGGTTACTCTACTGAGGATGCTGTTTCTGAACTCACAAAATTAATAGTAAGTGAGATAGATAATAAGAATAAAGTTATTGGAGTCTTTTTGGATCTTGCGAAAGCCTTTGACACGGTCTATGTTCCTATACTTATTAAAAAACTTGAAGATATGGGTATACGGGATTCAGCACTGCAATTATTCAGAAGCTACTTAAGTGTTAGAACTCAACGAACTAAAGTTGGTAATATAGTAAGTGAAGAAGAAACTTTAACTTATGGTGTCCCTCAGGGAAGTGTTTTGGGTCCGAGCCTCTTCCTAGTATATGTAAATGAACTCTGTAACACATCACTTATTAACGGAAAAGTATTCTCCTATGCAGATGATACTGCCTTAGTTTTCACTAGTAAAACCTGGGAGGAGGCTCGGACTCATGCACAACTAGGTTTGAATATGGTTACTAAATGGTTATCTAAAAATTTACTCACGGTGAATGTCAATAAGACTAAATTTATTAAATTTACGATCAGTCGCAGACGAATGGCACCTGTTGATCTTGCTGTACATAACAACTGTAATGACACCTATTGTTATAACTGTCCCAAACTGCAAGAAGTATCGAATCTAAAATATCTAGGTATTATTGTCGATAAAAACTTGTCCTGGAAAGATCATATTGCAATACTTACCAAAATAGTACGTAAACTTATTTATGTTTTTAAATAATTGCGCAATGTCGCTGATAATAAGCTAATTTTAGAAATTTACCGTGCCTTATGTGTATCAGTACTCTCTTATTGCATATCAGTTTGGGGAGGAGCCTGTTAAACACAAATGAAACTGCTAGAAAGAGCCCAAAGAGCAGTGCTTAAAGTAGCAACATCTAAGCCCTACCATTTTCCCACACATGAACTCTACAAACATACTCAAGTTTTGACGGTCAGACAACTATTTATTAGAAAGACTCTACTCACACAGCACAGCCAAACCAGTAATCAAGAATTAACTAAAAGCTATACATATAAAAGAAGAAAAGATAAAGTGTTCATAGTACCGAAAACCAGTAGTGCAACGGCGCAGCGCCAACAATACTTCCTGGGGCCACTATTGTATAATCACGTCAACAAAGAGATTGAGAATTTTAACACGTTGACCACCAGAGACGCTAAGGTTGCAGTTAATAGCTGGCTTAGCAGACTTAAATACAATGAAACTGAAAATTTAATAGAAATAGTAAAATAAATTGTTAAAATTAAACACACCGCACACATAATATTTAATCATACAGAGCAATCAATCACACACACACCCACACATACACACACACTTACTCATACGCACTCTTATGCACGCTCACATACACACACTCCCACACTCATACACACACATACCAAACACAAAAGCTTCTAACTTTATTAAATAAAATGAAATAAAAAATAAAATAAAACCAAAGATATAACATAATTATCTTACCTTTATTACAATCACTGTCGATGTCTTCATACCTAACCTGCTAGTGAACGTACATTGAAGAGCAGGCAACCCCTACAGCACAAGAGATTCTTAGTGTAGGGGTTGCGCAATAAATTAGTTATATTTGTACAATTTAAAGTGTATTTTTTTTAAATTTGTAAAAGACGTTAAGGGTAATAAACAACTTTTTACTTTACTTTTTTTTTACTTTGCTTATCAATCATTTTCATAATGTGTACATGTGTCATATTTGCACATGTTCTTGTTTTTAATTATTATTAGTAAAGTTATAAAATAGCCCTCAGCAAAGGCAGATTATGCAAGAAGAGAATATTTGAGCAAATAAACTATCTATCTATCTCATTTTAAATTATATTTATCTGAATTAATCCGTGCGGCACAAAAGCCTGGTGAAGTAAACCAAATATGGCAAATAATGATAACGTGAATGAAAATAAGATATGTTTATTTGTGCAAACATAATATCACTTATCGTTTTTAAAACAAATGTGTACGTAAATCTCGAGGACCACCGGAGTAGTGTTTCTGTAATGGCCTGATAGCTATTGTCAAAACTAATCAGATTAGTTTTAGTAGCGTCATTGTTTAGGATGTATATTATGGGCCCTTTTTAAGGCCCGGATTGAGACAAAAAAAGGGGACCCCAATCTGCTTTTTGTTTATTAGATTTTAATAACTTAATAGAGTTATGTCTCACAATATTATAGTATCTGAAGGCAACAATTTTGAGTTTATAGTTATTGTAATTACCTATTTAATAACACAATATTATTTTATAACACAAAATTAAGAGTCTGTTGCACAATTTAACTATATCCTACTATTATAAATGTGATAGTTTGTGAGGATGGATGGGTGTACGTTTGTTACTCTTTCACGAAAAAACTACTGAACGGATTTTGGTGAAATTCGGTATAGTAGTAATTTAAACGTGCGAAAGAGATTTGATTATGACAGCACCCATACAATTGACACTCGATAACGTTACGTTTACTTTCCTGCTACTCCTACTGAAATAGAACAGTGTTTACGTGTGATGTAGCAGGCGGAGCCGCGGGCAAAGTAGTGTTATTATATAATAGACTATATAGCTTATTTAAATATTTTATTTGGATGTTTTATCTCTGTCGTTCGATATAAAGTAAGCACCAATAACAATTCTGAGCTATCCAACACTTTTATACATTTATAAGGTTTGCCTACAATGCTAATACTATTTAGATCGCGAATCTCCTCTACTGGGCCTTTAGTCGAGAAGCCTTCGATAATTTTCGACCTTCGACGGCAAACTTCGAAATCAAAAATGTATGGGATTTGACTTAAGTCATCGTTAAGTGACATGTCGCTTGCGATGCTTATGTCAAATCCCATACATTTTGTGTTCGAACTTCGCCGTCGAAATTATGGAATGGATCTTGACTAAAGGCCCATATTCTAGGTTTTATATCTATAGCAATATAGATTGCGATGACGGGTTACTGGTTACGATCAATACACTTATTTCATTCCTATAATATGCTTGACCGATTTGTATGAAATTTTACAAGTGTATGTGGTAGGTTAGGAGAATAGGTTGTAAGTAATTTTTATACCCCTAAGTGATAGGGGTGATAGGGGTGGGGTTCTTTATTTTATGAATTGGCATTAAGAAATACATATAGCCTACAACTTTCACCCTTGTCTCACCCCCCTTGTCCAATAGTGATACTAGTACTGTAACACCCTCAGTGGTCGATAACAAAAATATTTCACACATCGCCTGCAGTAGGTGGTAGGGGTAGTTGGTAGCAGGTATAGGTAGGTTTGTAGACAGTATATCTAGGCAGTAAGTGTAGGCAGTAGGTGTAGGCAGTAGGTGTGGACAGTAGGTGTAGATTTTCACAGGTTGTATGTGTAGTAACTATAGGTAATAGGTATATTTATATTTATATAATTATTCCAGTTCAGACAGAATTGACGACAAGCCATAAATGTACTCGTAATTATTAATTCTTTAAAAAAATCAGGCAAATATTTTAAAGTGCAAAACCAATACGATGCCTTTAAATTGAATTGATATAAAACTAAACAAACAAGTAAAAAAAAACATTACTTCGGAAATTACTTGCTCAATTGGAGCAAAAACCTTGTTCTGTAACGGCATTTTTAAGCCACCTACAGCTGTGTCAGTGAAATTGTTACTCTTTCACTTTAACTTGATAAATTTACTTGATACGTTTAATTGATCATACGAGTATATGAGCCTCTTTCCAAATGGCAAACAAAGTTAATGCGAATTTTTTATGTGTCGATAAAGATTTCGAATTGAAATTGTTTGCATTTATTTAATCGACTTCGAGCTTTCTATTTAATGATAGGCAGTATATGTCTACTTATGGCAAGTTCGGCATTAGATCTAAGGGCTTGATAACGACCAGCGGCAATTCCTAAGATCACTTACATCTCATCAGAAAATAGGACATGTGCGAAACTCATTAGGCATGTGCAGTACAGACTACAGGCACGTTCTTAATGTATTTCGGTAATCATAGTTTTCCATACATCATCTGTCATTGCCATACAAAAGTTATGATTGCCGAGGGACTTTACGAAAGTAGTTACACTGTAGTAATTAATCTACTTACTCACTTATTCCCGTGACTTCGATTGCGTAACAATCTGTTGCGTAAAAAGGGCAAAAAGGGGCCCCTACATAATATATAATATTACATTATATAGGTATACTTTGTTTTTCTTGCTGGGTTAAAGCGGTGGCTATATCGTCCGGAATCAACAATTCAATAGAGTTGAAAATCGAACACACGAGCGTCGAGTTTTAAATGACTGCCGTGTGTTGTCACGTTTTCGTTGTTGTTCGATTTTCAACTGTATTGTATTAGCCCGGAGTTGTTTTCAGCGCTCTGAATATTTTACGGCCGGAGAGATTCCGGATAATGTAGTCACAGCCTAAGAGAAACATACCATTACCCATCTTACCCCAACTGACTATATATATTAGGCCAATACACATGAAATTGGCGTTTTGTAAAGGAGGAACAATAAGTCGATTTTTTTAAACGTAATTTATTTATTTAATCAAAGTATATACCATCTATGCACTTTTGCCATCTCATAGGTAGTTCATAGATTCATTTACTAATAAAACTATTCGGACACGAATAAATAAAATCTTTGAAGGCGCTTTGGACTGCCCCATCCGAGTTGAATTTTTTCCCTTGCAAGAAGTTATCCAAATTTCGAAGAAAATGGTAATCTGTTGGAGCAAGGTCCGGGGAGTACGGTGGTTGTCTTAGACATTCCAATTGAAGCTCCTCTAATTTGGTAGCCGTTTGTTGTGCAGTGTGTGGTCTAGCGTTGTCCTGAAGCAGCAGTGGCCTAGAGCGAATGACCAACCTCGGTTGTTTAGCAGCTAGCTTTTCCATCATGATTTGCAGTTGCTGGCAATAGACGTCTGCCGTAATCGTCTAGCCAGATTTAAGAAAGCTACAGTGTACACCGGCACTAGTCCACCAAACGCTCACAAGTAACTTTTTTTGAGTCAACTTTCGCTTGGCTAGTTCGCCAGGATTCACCCATTGCGATGAGCATTTTCGATTATCGTACAGGATCCACTTTTCATCACAGGTTTTTTCTTTTTTTTAAATTCGATTTAAAATCACTTCACTATTGTGCAGGTTGAGTAATGTAACGTAGCAGTCGACGCGCGTTTGTCGGTTTGCTGCACATTCATGAGGTACCGACCTTTCAAGCTTTTTCACCTTCCCAATTTGCTTCAAGTGGATTAAAACAGTTTTATCACTAACACCGCAGCCTGCAGCTAACTCGGACGTGGTTTGCGATGGATCCGCTTCCAAATAGCCTTCAACACTTCATTATCAACTTTGGTCTCCGGCCGTCCACGGGGCTTGTTGTGCAGGTAGAAATTTCCATAACGAAAACGTTGGAACCAAAAACGCCCTGTATTTTATTATGCGACACCGCCGCCATACACATCATTAATCCTTCGAGCCGTTTCTGCAGCACTGGTGCCACGGTGGAACTCGTACTCAAAAATAATACGATATTTCATGTTTTCCATTTTGTAAACAGAGTGACGCAAAGAAAAAACCAAAAGAGGAAAAAACAAATGCATTACGGTTTTCGAAACACAAATGCATGTGTAAATAGTGGTATAAATTTGAAATTGGAATTCCAAACCAAAGATCAAATATATTTGAGATCAAAGTAGCCAGTACGACAAAACGCCAATTTCATATGTAAGTATCCCATGTTTTAATCCAGAGCTTAAACTACTACCATAGAGGATGGATGGATGGATGAATGTTTGTTACTCTTTCACGCAAAAACTACTCAACGGATTTCGATGAATTTTGGTATGGTAGTAGATTAGGGTCTGGAATAACACATAGGCTACTTTTTATCCCGAAAAAGTACAGTGTTCCTTTGGGATACTGTATTTACGCGGGTGGAGCCGCGGGCAACACCTAGTTATTAATAAATATTAAATTTCTATACACCTTCCTCCACATAAGCTATAACACTTTAAGCTGCCAAATATCATACTCCTACGTTCGCACTAATCTCGTAAAACTGTACTGAAAGTTATGGCTTCATTTATTAATATACATGATGATGATGATTAGATAAGTTAAATAACTATACGTCGGCGTCAGATCTGGTGTACCACTTTCAACCTTATTACTTCAGGTAATAAGGTGCAAAAGTGGCACATCGTATTTGTCGGCGACTTTACCCATAACTGCGAATTGCAATTGAAAAAATATTTTCAGTAGTAAAATTTTAACTGCACTTTCTACCACGTTAACCGGGCATTACCAGCTACAGGAAATTCTAATACTAGGTATTCATATTTTAATGTTGTTACTACAGTACTGTACTGAACTTTATAGGACCACTCGTGTCATAGACTCTAGTGACTAGTCTCTACGCACAGAGAGACTTCGATCGAGGGTCAGTTCACACCGCGAAGTACGCCACGTTACGCGGCGCTGATAGCTATTCAAACTTTAACTTACTTCACTTCACAAAAAGTATACTTTTCGTTTCGTATGACATCAGTCAGACACTGCACATGCGCTGTGTAGCGCGGAACAACCTGACATTCGAACTCTTACAATGAAACGTGTAATGAATAGAGTTAAATTTTGAATAGCTATCTTGAAAATGCAGCGGTATGTCGCGTATCGTTTTATTTCGGTGTTTATTGACGAGAAAGCGATCCAGAAGAAAAAAATTATCCAGAAGCGCCCCTGGATATTATTAATATAGCGACATAATAATAAGTAATTTAAATAAAATTATTTTTCATCATAATTTCAGTTCGATTCCCATTGGGTAGATATTTGATATGCGGTAATAATAATATAAAACATGCACATCATAATTCGAAACGCCTCACGAACCAAGTTCAATGTTAAAAGAAACTGTTAACGGTCATAGAGCGCAAGTCAAGTTCTAGGCCGGCACTGGTATTAATCACTTGGTCGTGAAAAATTGCGTCTGCGATCAATGTTGGCGTAACGGATGTATTGGCCGAAAATATACTTTAAGGCCCTGCTCACAGTATGCTAGAAAATAGATATAATATGTAGGACCTAGTATGCTAGTATGTAACACTGGAAATCTGCTATTCCTACATCGGCTACGGTCCTTTGGCCACGGTGAATATGCTGATAGGATAATGTAGCCTACATATTAAAAGTCAGTTAAATTCTATAAACTGTATTAGCTATATCTGTAAAACTCGATGTCATTTAATCACGTAATAATATTTTAATGAATAAAATAAGCACTTAGTTGATAGTCAGTGTAATGAACGTTTGATATAATAAGAGAATGTCGACTTGATGAAATAAATAATTAAAGGCCGGCAACGCACTTGCGACTCCTCCGGTGTTGCTTGTGTCCATGGGCGACAGCAATCGCTTTACATCAGGCAGGTTTGCCACCAATTTTAATAAAAAATAATGTAAAAGGTCGTCACGCCGAAATTGCACATTTGCCTGTATCCCAAGCCTTAGAATTTGAGTGGAGTCTGGTAATTAAAATCTCTCGTTGTGACAGCGCTGGCATAAGCTGATACAGGTGAAAGCTGCCCAGGCTAACTGCACAGAGTAGAATAGCACAGAGGAGTCGATCAAAAGTTATGTACTTTTGAGTTTGTTAGAACGGTTCTTCTTAAAGATTTCTGTTAATATTAGGTTTATGCTAATATTAGGTAAGTATATCTTTTGAACAAAATGAAACCTTTCGACTTTCATTTTGTTCCTTTTTGTTCTTCTATAAAGCTCGCGCGAGTCGCAAACGCTAAACGCTACGCCCATCTTCTTGACAGGGACTCAATTAGAAGTTGAGTATACGGACGTGAGTACATACATAATATTATAATATCTATGGACGCTTCACACCACGACGTCAATCTGGCCCCATGCTAATTCCGAGGAACTTGTGTTACCTCTGACCAAGACAAGAAAACGGAAAGTATATTAAGGAATTTTTTACTATACATATATTTAAGATTGTTTATTATATTAAACACATATTTAATACACCATGATACAAGAACACAGAAAACTCTTTAATCCCCCCGGAGGGACTCGAACCCGCGACCTCCGGTTTGAGCTCCAACGCGCTAACCACTGAGCCACAGAGGTCGTCTAATACATTATGTTTAGGTTTTATATCAAACAGATTTGAATAAGCATTTTACTCTGGTCTCCAGCAATTATATACATTATATTTTGTTTAAGGTTGTTCATAATTAACATTTTGGGCATATTATTGGGCATTCTGCTTATGTAAAAATTTTTAGGCACAAAAATAATAATAAAATTTGAACAAATATTTATTATACTGAAATTAACTAAATTACTTAGGCGTTAAGGTCATTTACATCACAGAAATAGCTGATTTAAAGGGGAAGCAAAGACTTTTCCTAAATAACAAAAACACAATTAGATGTGTAAGGCCAATGACCTTAATAGGGCCGTAAATAGTAGTATAATATAGTATACCTTTTACGAAATTTTTGATAATTTCTCTGCCTAAACGTCTTTAATAAAGGAGAAGATCATATGATCAAAATATCTGTAATAAATTTTGAACAAACCTATTACTTCAGAGAGATTTTTTGTGCAGCAAACGATTTTTGTAAATTGTTATATATTTACTAATAAACATTTTGTACTTTTGCTTTAAGTAAACAAGGTGAGCTGTGGTATTCAGTAAGCCACTGCCTGTGATGTATGGAATCGCGGTTCATATCAATTTATAGCCATTTAAACGGATTTACTACGAGCGGTAGCGAAAGCTCGTTGTTTTGTAATGGTCTGGACAGGTTAATTGGACGGAAATATTATTATTGTGTGTTAATAAAATAAATATTATGGTAGTTAAACAAAGATCTCATGGGGAAAGTTTAAAGTAAAGCTAGCCATACACGTAACGGTGTACCTGACAAGTTTGCATGCACAGTTACACCTGCCAGGAAAGATTGAGCTAAAGGTGTGACTCCTGCTCATGTTTTTTCGAAACATTACACAGAAAACATTAAACAAAAACATTTGTTTTCATACACAAGCTGTCTCCGGCTATAGAAAATGTTTTTGATTGAAACAAAACATTTTGTAGACAAGATCATGAGTTCCGATGAGGAAAACGTAAGCACTCACAGTTTTAGTTAGCTATTGCAGATGCAGAATCAAGGAGTACACACAGGTGGTTTAAAAAGGACTTATGGGACGATGCGGAGGGGTACCCTAGCCGGGAAAAAATGTCCGTAACGTAAGATTTTTATGTATATTCTTTATACGTCGAATAGAACTTAAAATTAATATTTTTATAAAACTTCGTTCCTATCCGGTGCCCCACGATACCACACGGCTTTTTTTAACTCATATTATGTGCGCCATTTTACGCATTTCTATTGAAAACTGTCAAAATTGATGTTTATATTGAATGTAGCCATTTTACCATTTCACGATTATTGTATGGAAAAAAATAGGTATAGGAAACATAAAAAGCAACATCTAAAGTGGCCTTTTTAGACCCTCAGATTTCGAGTTAGGCGATATTTACTGACCCGTAATTTTAGTATTTATCAGGAGTTACGTATAGAAGACCGATTTGGGATTGATAAATAATTTCTTCCGTCTCTCTGTTTAATGGTTTAATGTGAGTGGTGTAACAGTTGACAAGAAATGAAATATTCCTTCCCCTCTCTACCCGCGTGGGGAATGTTTTCCGTCCATCTCGGAAGACAAAAACATCTCAACTGTACATGTAATCAGTATGTTGCACAGCTGTGCAGGTTTCCATACTTCTCAGCTCCAGCTTGCCTAACAGGTGTAGGTGTGCAGGCAAACCTGTCAGGTACACCGTTACGTGTATGGCTAGCTTCACTTTAAACTTTCAACATGAGATCTTCGTGCTAGCTTTATATGTAGCCCGACGCGTAAGCTAGACATTGCGAAACATTACAGAATTTGTTTTCAATCGATCACTTGTAATTGGCAATAGGATGATTTGAATATAGTAAATAAGAATATGATTAAATAAATACCCACATAATAAATACCTACACACACATTACAAACAATCAAAAAACT
The DNA here is from genome assembly GCA_963565745.1 of Phengaris arion. Taxonomy (NCBI): domain Eukaryota; kingdom Metazoa; phylum Arthropoda; class Insecta; order Lepidoptera; family Lycaenidae; genus Phengaris; species Phengaris arion. Next base: position 15,411,918 of record OY751441.1, on the reverse strand, counting down.
AAAAACCGCTTAACCGAATTGAACTTTCACGAGGTAATTGAAGTATTAGTGGTTAGTATAAAAGAGGGCTAAGTATAATAATCGGTAGAGTCAATCGCCGCGGCGTCTTCAAAGAGACGTACCTATTTGCAAGCTTTTAGATAGATAGATAGATAGATAATGTTTATTTGCTCAAATAAGGTACAATTTCAAGGTGTTACAATTGTAAATTTTGTTCTTGCTTATTCTGCCTTTGATGTGGCGCGTAAATGTTCATATTGTTGTTTTACAACTTAAACAATTATTATTTAAAACATAAACATAGATAACATTATAAGGTATTTAAGTCATAAGTATAAAATTTTAATTTATTATCATTTTTATACTAACCAAAAATATAATATGCATTATATTACATATTAGTATTTACATAAGTTTTACTTTATTTAAGTCTTCTCTTAGTAACAAGTTTATTTTATGACTATAATTTTTTAGTGATGTCATTATTAGTTTTTATTTTATTAGAATGATAATCTTTTTATTGGTTATAATGTTGTATTGTCAATTGTTAAAAAATTAAATATAATAGTAATTGTAATGAATATAAAATATATATTAAACATTAATTGTTGAGTCACTTACTTTATGACAACTTTATTACTTTAAATTTTTATTATATTAAGCTAATTTTATTAAGATAACCCTAAGTCATTAACTTTACATTATCATCAATAGAGTAATAACATTTTTTTAATAGTAATTTAAATAATATTTATTTTTCATGTCGTCAGGTAAATGATTGTATAACTTTATTCCCATACAATAAGCGATTCGTTTCGTTTGTTCGCGTTTGAATACGTTTAGTTTTTGTAGAGGTATACATAATTTATTTTTATATCTCAAAGGCCTGTTCGTGTTGTCTTCTTATTTTCGAAAAGACACATGTGACTTTTAACAAATATTGTCATTTCATAAATGTACATGCATGGCAAAGATAAAATATTGTTTTGTTTAAAAAGTGGTTTGCAACATTCATTAAATTTCGTACCACATAGTGCTCGTATGCATTTTTTTCTGTGCAATAAACACTCTTTCGTAATGCGTCTAATTGCCCCAAAGGATGAGTCCGTATCTTAAAGCTGAGGCTACGTAACCGTGGTAAGCTAGAAGCGCTGATTCTTTGGTGCTTATATATCTTAGCCGATTAAGAACGAAAACAAAACGATCTAGCTTTACGCAAATTTTTTCTATATGGATTTTCCAATTCAGATATTGCTTATATTATTTATGCCTAGAAATACTGTATTTTCTACCAATTCAATATTTTTATCATTAAATTCAATGTTTAGATTCATTGGCCTACTATTATATGTTAAAAACTCTATGATTTTAGTTTTTCCTACATTAATGATTAGGTCATTATTTCTTAGCCAGATATTTGTGGAGTTTAATGCCTGGATGATTTCATTTTTAAATTGTAATTGATTTTTGTTTTATGTTTAATAATAAGTGTTATGTCGTCGGCAAATAGTATTGTCATGATTTATATATCTAGGCAAGTCATTTATATACAGCAGAAATAGTTTAGGCCCTAATATACTTCCTTGTGGGATACCAATTGCATTTATACTATATTTCGATCTGTAAGTCATTTTAAATTTACCTTTTTTGTTTAGTTTCGATATTGCAACACATTGCAGTCGATCACTTAGGTACGAGGTGATCCAATTCAATGCATTACCTCGTATAACATATTTTGATAATTTGTATAAAAGTTTAGCATGATTGACGCGATGAAATGCCTTGGATATGTCTAAGAATATTGAGGCTAGTCGGACACCAGAGCTTAAGATTTCCGCTATTGATTTAGTTAAATTGAAACATGCTAGAGTAGTTGAGCTATTTTTTCTAAATCCATATTGTTGGGGTGTTAGCAATTCATGTTTTGTAATAAAGTTATTTTTGATAGGATAGGAATCAGAGTTATAGGCCTGTCGTTTTTCATGTCCTCTTTGTTATCTTTTTTGTAAAGTGGCTTAACTATGCTATATTTTAATCTCGAGGGAAAAATGCCTTCAGTAAATGATTGGTTTATTATATGAGATATAGGTTTAGTTACGTGTCCAGCATATTTCTTCAATATTTTTGTATTGATGTCATCATAGCCAGTAGAATTTGTTTGTTTTAAAGAAGCTATAATTTTATAAACGTCATCACTTGTCACTGGTTTTAGGAATATGATATTATTATTATTTATTATATTACTATTATCTAGTCTGCTTTATCTGGAATTATTTATGTCATTTTGAGCGTTATAATTCTTAGATTGCTCTATAAAATAGTTATTAAATTCTTCAGTTATGTCTAGGGCTTCTGTACAAGGTTTATTGTTTTTTCCGATAATTGTTTTTATCTCTGTTGCTATGTTTTTATTTGCGATCGTCCGTTTTATTACTTCCCATGATGCTTTACATTTATTATTAGATTATTGTATATATTTTGTATTGTCATTTTCTTGTGATTTTTGTGTGTATTTTTTTAGAATTTTAGAATAATTACGATATTTGCTTTTAAGTATGTTTGTTTTTGACATCTTATATTTTATGTATAAATTTCGTTTCATAATACAACATCTTTTTATACCTTTTGATAACCACTGGTTTTTTATTGGCTTATTACAATTTTTTACTGTTACGAGTATGATAGGAAAGCACAAGTCGTAGAAGAGTGTCAGCGTATCATGAAAGGTGTTAAACGATTTTTGTGTATCATTTTCATACATTACGTCAGAGAACGTTAACGCTGACATGCATTTAATGAATTTAATAATATTTTCTTTGTTTAAGTCACGTTTCTTTTCAAACCAGAACTTAGGGACCGTATTGGAATGTGTAAAGTTTTCGAGAGTCTCAAATTTTAGAGTTTGCGCTGTTTCATATGAGATCTGACAATAATAAATTATGTGTGTCGCCTGTGGCCAATGCTATGTTACTAATTATTAGGTCTATGCATGATGTATTTCTTGTTGGTTTAGTTATGTGGTTTTTCAAATTATAGTTTGTCAATAAAGAAATAAGATCTCTACAGTATTTATCATTTTTTAAAAGGTTAAAGTTCCAGTCCACACAAAGAATAATGTTTCTGTTACTGTATTTTTTATCAAGTACAGCGAGGAGCTCGTTCAGTTTTGTAAGGAAGAATTGAGAATCTTTAGCATAAGTTTCGTATTTTAGGGGTTTTATAGGCACACAATTATTAAGTCAACTCTTTGAATTTCGCTTATACAATATTCGATCTGTAAAGCACAGGTTCTGGGGATATTAGGGTTACTTGTTTAGACTCATATCTATTATGTACTAATATACACGTACCTCCTCTACGTTGTTGGGGGCGATAGAAGCATGATGATAAATGAAAACCATTTAAGTTCAGATTAGAGATCCTTGTTTTATAAACGTTTCACTTAAACAAATAATATATATTTGCTGTGATAGTTTCTGAAGAGCTATTTCGATCCTGTCTAATTTACCTAGGACACCTTGTATATTTTGGTGTTATTAATAATGTTAGTGTAAGTGTTGATTGATTAACGAAAAAAATTGTTTGGCCTGTGTGATTTTTTGTTAGTAATGTCTATTTTGTTAGTTTTATTTGAGATACGTGAGAAATAAAATGGTATTGTGCCTCTACTTTCTTTTTGTAATGTAAGAGCTGGTATTGAATTTTTAATGTCCTTGTTTGGCTTATTCATAACGTTATTTGCAGAACGTCTATTTTTAAAATTAGATATTTTGTAAATATTTATGTATTCAATTTCTATATTTATTTTTAAAATTAAATTATATCGGTATTTGTGAACGTTTGAGTTGTCATTGTGAGTGTGAGATTTTATGAAATGCCAAATTTTATATATTTTTTTAATAGTTAAATTTGATAATTCACTAAATTAACGTTTAGGTAGGGATTTTTCTTAATATTTAACACGATTACATTATTATTTCTAAGTGTCGTTAAAGCGCTACATAAATTAGACAGTAAGATAAATGGGTTCTTATCGTTATAACCTAGACTTAAAAAAATAAGATCATTTTCTTGGGTGCGTTCGCTGATACTTTAGCAGGTAGACAGGATTTCGCTGCTCGTTGCCGAGGGCTTTACCATTCCAAATATACTGTAGTCATCATACCCTTTATTTTGACGACTATTTTGGAGATTTATCGCTAGACCTTTGCCACTTACATCACCGAGGATGTATATTTTCGGTTGGAAAAGATTTCGGTATCCAGTCGAGTCGATATGTTCCGTGTAAGGAATAATTTTTTTCATTATCTGTTTACACGGTGTGGTTTGTTGTGGTTTAGATTTAAGTAATGTTGGGATTGATGATATGTCTTGTTTGTTCGTTCCAGTAATCGGTTTCTTTATGCGATCCGGTGTAGATTTTATGTTACTATATATTATTTGTCAAATTTCTTTTATATTGTCGCTAAAAACTCTATTTTGTGGAGTCATGGGAATTCTAATGTTTTTTTGCTAGGTGTTTTCAGCATATGTTTCCAAGATGGCGTAAGTGTCGTTGACGTGGATTCACAAGTAATTTTTTTTAAGTATTTCAATTTTTGACGTGACAACGTCTTATAATTCGATGGAGCCGGCTGCACGCACGAAAAAACATGACTCATGCGGCGTTACCTCGCTCTGAGGCGTTCCATTTATTATTATGACGTTGTCACGTTCAACTATCGTCAGTAAACCGACTTTACAGACAACCGATTTTTTTATCCTTTTCTTCTATTTGTTTATAAAGTGTTCGGTTTTCACAATTTAATCTTAAAATTTCTTCGTGGGCTATGTCCAATTCTATAGTTAGTTCATCAACTTTTCTTTTGAATTCTAGTAAAAGTGATTTATACAAGTCAATGTTAGTGTTCGGCAAGCTTTTGTATCCAGAATTGCAGTTGAGGGTAAAAAAGATGATTAATTTTCGCTGCTTATTATGGTGGAATTAGCTCTCTGTAATTTTCGGCGAAAAGTTATATTCTCTATATTTGATACAGGGACCGACAAGCGGCTTAATATGAATACCCTTTAAATAGATAATCCTTTAACAAAATATCCCAAAATTAAGGAAACACTGTTTATAAGATAACCCAGCTATTAGGGTTACCCTTTTAAAGGGGATATTTAAGCAATATCGAAAAACTAACCGCTAACCTTTTCTAGAAAGGGTTACCCCTTTAAAACAGGGTAAGCGCTTAACCCAGTTCGAGCAGTATTTGGCTTTCCGCTTTCCTTTGAAAGGGTTACCCCTTCAAGTAAGTTAAGCGCTTAATAAACCCTATGAACTGGGAAACCCTAAAGAAAACGTAAGCGCTTCCTGGTTTGGGTTTCCGCTATTCAAGGGATTTTATCCCCACACACGTCCGATTTTTGGTTCTGATTTGTGATTGGTATTTCATATTAGTTGGCAATTTAGTTTCTTCGCGTCTCTCGCAGATCGCTCAACTCAGTGCTTGTTACTAGCGTAGCTAGTAGTAGCTAGTAGTAGCTTGAGTACTAGTTTAGTGATCGTGTGATGTATTGTGATTAAAGTGAGCATTTTTTAATGATGTAGGCAACTGAGGAGCTAAAGGAGTGTATTCGCCGTGCTCTTGAAAGTAAGTGATTACCTCACAGAACACTAATAATTACCTATCTACTTATTGCTAAGCAAGCCGTAAAACGAGTATACAAAGCATACATAAGTAGATATTTATCTACTTATGTATCTACTTATGTATCTACTTATGTATCTACTTATGTATAAGTAGATATTTGTGTCATTATCAGCGTGAAGGGACCTTATTGTCGGTATTGAGTTATTTGTATCCCCATAATCTACATTTAATAAGCTATCCAACTATGTAAATAACATGCGTGTATGGCACTGCTATGCGCCAACACTATCCGCACGTCTAAAAAAACACAAGCTCGAGCACCAACTGACGCACTGACAAGTGACGAAAAAACGAATTAACAGGCGGGTACGCAGCGAGTGAGCGAGTGGGCAGAGCCGACGCCACGAATCAGAAAGAGTCGACAAATCCTTTGTTTGATACACGCCGCCACCGCGCACAGTGGTTCCAATTCCAAAATTCGTGGACATAGACCCCGAAGTCGGAATTTCGACTTGATTTTTTTTTCTGTGATAGAAAACAACATTTCAAACAACTTTTACTTTTGTACAATTCTTCGAAAAACTTATATTTTTCAAGATATAAAAAAAATTAAAAAAAATTGTATGGAGAAAAACACATTTTTTTTTTTCTTCAACTGCCGTAGTTTGCGGGGTGTTTTGAGGCATAGGCGTATTAGATAAGGTGACAAGGAATATAAAAATAATTTTATTTGGTCTCGCAGAGTGCGGCCGCGCAAGAAAATTAAGTTTAATTTTTTTTTTTGAAAACGCTTTTTTTACAAAGAATGAAATGTTTTTCGTAATGTTTTACTTCTTTTTTGTATTTTTACTTTTAATTATATCATCTAAGAGTGAAATATCCCATAAAATACTATAAAAATAGTTTTTGTTGAACATTTTAATTTTATTTTAATTCATTTTTTTACAAAGTTAAGACTTTTTTTAGGAATGATTTGTTACTTAGAGGATTTGTTGGCGGGATTAAATGTCTTGGGGGTCCAAGCAGGGTCTTTGGGGGCTCAAATGGAGTTGAGGTTGGTCTTAGCGGTCCACATTACGTTCTATTTAGAAATTCCTACTATTTGTAATAACTCCCGCAATAAAAATATTTTGAACAAACATCGACTATGACCGGATAGTGCAAAGTTTGTATACCCGGTCATAGATGATGAAGGGTTAAAAATGATATGAAAGTGGGGTCTTGACGGCTTCTCATCACAGAGTATCTATAAACAACGGTGGAATCTAGAGGCTTCCGAGTACAATATACGTCATGACCAGTGTCGTCCCACTTCGACTGGTAGATGGAAATGAGTTGATTGTTTGGGAGAATCCAGCTCCTTGTTCAACTTATTACTGTCGACCAGTCAAATTCACCTTCTCAACGGAAACTTCAGATTTCATAAAGGCTGAAGAGTCTGATATGAAGGTAGCGATTGCAGAATTGACTCCCACGCGTTATAATAATGCGGAGATATCCCACGAACTGCATATGACGATGATTGATGGGAAAGTGGTAAACACAATAGCAGATGTTCGCAAGCAACATGCCCCATTTGCTTGGCAACACCAAGTCAAATGAATAAACTAGATGTCTTGGCTCAAAAGTCACTTCGTGAAGAAATTTACGAGTATGGTCTATCCTCACTCCATATGAGAATTCGGTGTATGGAGTGTCTTCTTCACATATCGTATAATATGGACTTCAAGAAATGGAGTGCTCGTGCTGGAGACCAGACATTGAAAAAAGCCAAGAAAGAGTGTACACAACAAGAATATCGTGAGCAAACCGGATTACTAATCGATATTGTGATACAGGTACCTACCTCATTTGCGAATTGAATGCTTTTTTTACTTGATTAGCTTTTATTTTTATAATTTAAGCCTATGATTAACTATTTTTTTCTTCAATTGACAGGGTTTTGGAACTACAAACGATGGAAACACTGCAAGGCGATTTTTTGATGATGACTATAAAAGGTCATCTAGAATCACAGGAATTGACGAAAACTTAATATTCCGATTTTCCGTGATTCTACAAGCCATATCTTCAGGAAAGTCGATAAATATTGAGGCCTTCAGATTATACTGCAGAGAAACAGCAGAAAAGTACGTCCAGCTTTACCCTTGGTAATATATGCCAACAAGCGTCCACAAACTTCTGATACATGGTGCTGATATTTGCAAACATTATTCAGTTTTACCCATAGGTAAGCCAATATTACTTCATTTTTATTTAATATAATATAGTGATTTGTTATTCTTTGGCTTACTCTAATGAAATTAAATTCCTTTTCTAGGTACTAAGGCGGGTCAATAAGTCCGTGACTTTTTGAATTTCTAACCTCCTTACTGAAAAAGCAACACTACTCCTGTCAACAGGCATCTGTCAGTTGACTCCTATCAAAATTTGAACTTGCTGCGTCAGTTAGTTTGTGTTTTACAGCTATCTTTATCAGACTATCCAGTAACTTAAGGAAACAATGGAAAAAAGTGAATTTCGTGTGCTTATTAAGCATTATTTTTTGCGAAAAAAAACCATTACCGAGACCAAGGCTAAGCTTGATAAATACTACGGGGACTCTGCACCATCGATTTCAATGGTAAAAAAGTGGTTTACTGAATTTCGTTGTGGCCGTACAAGCACTGAAGATGCCGAACGTCCTGGACGCCCAGTTGAGGTCTCTACACCCGAAACAATCGAAAAAATTCACGATATAGTGTTGGCCGACCGAAGATTGAAAGTGCAAGAGATTGTGGAAGCCATAGGCATCTCGCATAGCTCAGTGGTTTCAATTTTGAATGATCACTTGGGCATGAGAAAGCTTTCCGCAAGATGGGTGCCGCGTTTGCTCACAGTCGACCACAAACGCAATCGTGTAACAACTTCACAGGAAGGTTTGGCGTTGTTTAATCACAATATGGAGGAGTTTTTGCGCCGTTTTATAACCGTGGACGAAACATGGATCCATCACAACACACCAGAGACCAAACAACAGTCAAAACAGTGGGTTTCGGTTTCGGTTTCGGTTTAGTGGGTTACAGGGTGAATCGGGGCCAAAGAAGGCCAAGGTGGGTTTGTCAGCCAATAAAGTTATGGCGACTGTTTTTTGGGATGCACGTGGGATAATCCACATTGACTATCTTCAAAAGGGAAGAACAATTAATGGGGAATATTATGCCAACTTATTGGACCGCTTCAATGAGAATTTGAAAAAAAACCGACCTCATTTGGCCAAGAAAAAAGTTCTTTTTCACCAAGACAATGCAAGGGTGCACACATGTGCAGTTGCCATGGCAAAAATCCATGAATTGGGCTATGAATTGCTCCCACATCCACCCTATTCTCCAGATTTGGCTCCGAGTGACTACTTCTTGTTCCCAAACCTGAAAAAATGGCTCGGTGGAAAAAGATTTGACTCCAATGATGAAGTCATCTCGCAAACAAAGGCCTATTTTGAGGACCTCGACAAATCATATTTTTTGGAAGGGATAAAAAAATTGGAGAAGCGTTGGACAAAGTGTATAGAGCTCAAGGGGGACTACGTTGAAAAATAAAATGATTTATTTATCAAAAAATCTGTGTTTTATTCCAAAAGTCACGGACTTATTGACCCGCCCTCGTATATTATCAGAAGAAGCATCAGAAGCTAGCAATAAGGATTTCAGAAAAGTAATAGAGGGACATACACGGAAAATAGGAAGGATCCAGACGAACGAAGATATTATTCAAGGTCTTTTGATTAGCTCTGATCCACACATTTCCAATATTAGACCTAAATTCTTCAAATTATCGCATCATAATTTACACCCTGAAGCAGTTCAATTACTTCACAACGATGATGTTGATGATGTTATAGAAGAAGAAGTAATGTTTATAGAGTCTCAAAACATTTCAGACCCTCTTGTTATGATATAGCATTTTCTTTAACTAAACAGACGTTTAATCCTGCTAACAAGTAACAAATCATTCCTAAAAAAGGTCTTAACTTTGTAAAAATAATGAATAAAATTAAATTAAATTTTTCAACAAAAACCATTTTTTATAGTATTTGATAGGATATTTCACTCTTAGATGATATAATTAAAAGTAAAAATACAAAAAAGAAGAACAACATTACGAAAAACATTTAATTTTTTGTAAAAAAAGCGTTTTCATAAAAAAAAAATTAAACTTAATTTTCTTGCGCGGCCGCACTCTGCGAGACCAAATAAAATTATTTTTATATTCCTTGTCACCTTATCTAATACGCCTATGCCTCAAAACACCCCGCAAACTACGGCAGTTGAAGAAAAAAAATAAAATGTGTTTTTCTCCATACAATTTTTTTTAATTTATTTTATATCTTGAAAAATATAAGTTTTTCGAAGAACTGTGCAAAAGTAAAAGTTGTTTGAAATGTTGTTTTCTATCACAGAAAAAAAATCAAGTCGAAATTTCGACTTCGGGGTCTATGTCCACGAATTTTGGAATTGGAACCACTGTGCCGCGTCTCGCCGACTAGTACCGTCAAAGTCAGCTATCCCCAACCCGCAGCCTGCGGGCCGCATGCGGCCCGCCGGGACTTTATCTGTAGCCCGCGTGATGTTAAACTATTTTGAAATTCACACCCACCGGCAAAATAATGTAAAGTCGTCGTGAAAGTCGTGAAAATTTTTCGAAAAGTCGAAAATTTTTTCCACTTTTAAATCGTTAATTTTGAAGAACGTTATTTTTTAACCCTAAAAAATTTTTGTTGCGGCCCGCGACACCAAGACCAAAACATATTTGTGGCCCGTATGAAAAAAAGGTTGGGGACCACTGGTCAAAGTCTTTTAACCCGATAACGTGCCATACATATACAGCCTACAGGAAACAAAGTTAAACATTTTTAATTTTGGTCGAAACTACAGCCAGATTTGTGATGAAAAGTGGTAATTTCATAAAAAATTAGATTTAAAAACTTTTTTTCTGCAACCGTTGGACAAAATTGCTTAAAATAATTCTAGTATAGTATCGAATACTGCCTGGCGTGACCGAGGCGACCGGCGTGGCGAGTTCGACAGTACCTAAATAAGCACTACGTATATTTATTAGTAGTGGAATATGTACTTACCTTAATTTTCTTTTTACATAGCCGGCACTGGCTGTGATTATTACTATTAGTCTCTTCATAATCAAAATATCTATGAACTGCATCTTTTTTTGGTGGAGGCATAGTAAAATAAAATATGAATGAAAAACCACGAGAAATGGAAAATATTTTTTGGATTGCGCCCGCGCGGAATTAATCAAAGAATGATGCAACAAAAACAAACAACTAACAAGTGTCAACAAGTTCGCAACGTGCACAGCGAGCAGTGCACAGGGGGTGCGACGGCGGCGGGTGGCAGGCGGTTCGGCGAGCATTTCAAACAACAAAGATTGTACTACTATACTAATAAGGCGTACTTTCGAATGAATAGGCGGCGCGACGTTTGATGTGCTGTGTACCACGCGCCGACGCCGCGCCTTCGTGTACAGCAAAAAGGAGTTACCGTAGTACACATAAATACGAAACTCGCTTGAGATGTGAGGCAGGAAAGCGCTTTATATGTGTAACCTCTTTGTAAAGGGTTACCCCTTCATAAGGGTTTTTTTGTGAATTGGTAACAATTTGAATTGTTTGTGGGTTACCCCTTAAAAAGGTTACCATTTTAAATGGTAAGTGGAACGAATGGGACATCAAATCATAGGGTTTTTAATCAACTTAAAATATTCAGCCGTTCCAAAAACCCTGATAAAACCCTTAAAAGGGAAAGCGGTTCCGGTCCCTGATTTGATATACTCTTAGCGCCCTCTAGTGTCTGTTACCAGTAATCATTAGCTTTTAATTTTTAATTTATAGTTTAGGTGGCGACCTCTTTTTCATTTAAGTAGGTATCTTGCTTGTGTAATTTGTTTTTGTTGTAAGTTTTTTGTACAAAGATGGTTCTGTTCTAAAAATTAAATTGTGTAGCTGGAGATCGATCGATCGACCGATCGAGGGATCGATCCCTAGTCAAATATGTCGACGCGTGTCCGAACAAAATTAGACTCGCATATCATCCAACTACGCTGGTGAGGCGTAAAGTTTTTCTTTCGAATTCATCATTCAAAATTCAAACATCGTCTCAAACTTTTTCGTCTGTGTGTTGCATGTCGCGTGACGGTCGGCCGCGGAGTAGGGATAAAGTGAAAGGCGCTCGTCAGAGCAGCCGAGGCCAATATGGCGGCGCCTATAGTTCGCATCAGCTGACCGTGTTGTGTATAGACTAGTACTCATTTGTGCCAGTGCTATAAAATTAAGATTGATGAAGCGATTTTTATACCCTTAATGGAATATTATTCCGAAAATTTTTAGTTAAATGTCTAAAATGTGAAAAAAGTTTCACTTTTACCGTGGTTTCATAAAACCACACAATCCTTTTCTTTTTCAATTACATTCTTCTTATAGTTATTGTAGGTTCCATTTGTCAGTTAGATAATTTGAATAATTTTACAATCACCACCAGTTTATCACAATATTTATTTATTTGTTTATATTTTTTGTTTTAATAAGTTTCCGTTTTTTTTTTGCACTGCACAATCACTTTAGTTGTGTTCATTTGTGCTTCTATATTAATATTAATATTCTAAATTTAAAATAAATCATTTAGTTTCTGATATATGTAAACTTATTAACTAAAATTGTTTTTATTTTTTAATTCAATTTAACATTTTTTTAAGTCACTTAGTCAGTAGATAATACTGTCACTTGATATTTACATGTTTATTCACAGTTTTGTTCACTTTTTTGAAAAAATTATTAAGTTTACGAATTTTCGGAGCTTAAAATACACGGAGCTGATGTTTACGTGTTCAAGAGCGCCCTCTGTCCTCCCTAGGCTCCCTTTAGGCTGATTATATCCGTATACTAATTATAATAGGAATAACAGCCTCCGTGTTCTATTGATTAGAGCTTGGCTCTCGACTCGGAGGTCGTGGGTTCGATTCCCGCATTGGATAAACAACAAAAATGTTGTTTCCAAGTTCGGTTAGGACAATGCAGAATAATCACCTGATTGTCTGACAAGAAAGATGATCCATGCGTCGGATGGGCATGTAAAAAGTCGGACCTGCGCCTGATCTCCCGTCAGTCGAGTCGGTTATTCGTCCCACTGGGCTACGAGAGCAAAGGATGAGAAATTGCTCTTGAGTACTGCGCACACACAAAATTACTCTTGCGTAACTGTCCTGGTTTCAATGAAACCGGCCCAACGATTTTTTCGTCATAATCCCTTTTTTGTAGAGCTGGAAATACTAATGAATGAAAATAAACAATGTTCAATTAGAATATAATACAGAATAAAAACGCCATCTAGTAGACCACTAGTGCAACACTTACAATAGTGATTTCTACCTATCTAACAGACCAATCAAAGCTCTGATAACTTTGACACTAACTTGACATTAGAGTTCCAGTATTTTTCCATAGATGGCGCTACTAATAGTTTTAAGATAGTTTTCAAGAATAAAATATTTAAATTTGGCGAAAATCCTAACACTCCGAACATTTAAGTTTTCCTTTGAAAATTAGAATGGATTAAAGTAAATAGCATAGTTAGTTTCATATCCTGTGCTCAAAACTTTTTATAAATGTGGAGTAAGGTAGTGTTTGCAGAATACGACGTGTTTCTTGTCATGTAAGCATTGCTTAGCAACACCAGGACGTCCAGTAACATTAGCATAATTCATTAGGATCACATATTAGCCGAAAGTGGATAAAATGTAAATATTTTGCATCACTGTGGCGACAGACAGACATGGGCATGACATTGTTTAAGCACACCGGTGATGTAGGTTGCTGCATTACAGGTAGGAAGCGGGACGCTGACAAAAAAATTCGGTCTCGCTCAGACACTGTATATGTAGGCAGCCGTGCAATAGAGAGGAGACGCTCGGTAACCGCGTCACTCAACAAACAAGGCTTAGCCTTCCGAGTCTGTGAGTAACACTCGACGGGTTGGAAGTTAGAGCGAACCGGCGCCATTGCTCTCGACGTATCCACACGGACGTGACTGTGTCTGCCTTTCGCTCGTTTTTGTCCCCATCGATCGCGTTAGAACATCATTACTGCGCAGTGCAAGGTAAGGAAGTTCAATTATTTAGTATAATCGGAAGCAGTGAATCGAAATTCGCGGAGTGAGTGCAATTTGTGGAGCGAGCTTTCTCGCTTATTTATGCAAAGAATTTACTTAGGGCGGTGTGTGCACATGAAGGCTTGCGAGGCGCGGTGAGAGGCGCTGCCTCCGTCGCCTGCGCACCCTTCTACTTCGAAGTGGAATATTCTCTACCATGGCTCTACGTCAGTGTTATTCGAGTGTTTCGGTACTGTGTATTGTGTTAAAGTGTCGCTCGATGGAATAACAAAGACGTTACGCGTTTGGTCCTTTGTGCGTCGAATGATTTCTAGTCCTTGCGTTGGCGCACGTTAGGTAATCTTCATCGAGGTTAAATGCCTTATCTCGCTCTAAGTTGACTGTAAATACCTTTTGGATACAGTCACGAGTAATATGCGTTAAATTTTCAAAGAAATGAAAACTCTACATTTCATCATTGATATGTACTAATATCTCCGTTTGTTTACATAATATTATTGACTTTCATATATTTAGTCTGGTGTTTATGTGCTGGTGTCTAGTTGCTAGATACTCTACCTACGACTCTACCATACTCTAAGAGTATGATTAAAGTTAAAATGAAATAAAATTATTTCTACGCATGATGCAAACTAAATATGTATCAATTAGCCTTAATAGAGTTCGATTACAAAATATTACGCGTCTGGTTAATGAAATACATATACTGTAGCATATGCTATAGTATACTTTATAAAATTTCAGCATACGTTATTACTATGTACAGTTTTTTTAACTATAAAAAAACCCACTTAAAAATGACTAATTTGATGACTCACACTCCAGTTTTCTAAATTTATTTCGTCCCATGTTCGCCCCTTTTACATTTATGGAATCTTCCTACCATAATATTTAGTCGTGTGTGTATGATAATATAATGGGTAAACGTTTCACACCTACAATCGCTATCGTCGTTTTCAATTTATCTTATCATTGTCATTTACTTTGAACAGCTCGTACCTGTTTTGTTTCACTTCTAGAGGTTTTCACACTTTATTACTCTTTACTATTTTATGTCTTATTATGATGGTTGAAAAGAAAAATCCGCGGGAACCGTAGATTTTGCTGCGATATTGTAGCTGCGAGAATGGTAGTAGCAAGACTACTACCACTCCAAATTTCATTAAAATCCGTTCAGTAGTTATTGCGTGAAAGAGTTACAAACATCCACACATCCATACATTTGGTAAGAACCAAACTTCGCGTTTATAATACTAGTAATGATTATAATATTAGAAGGTTAATAAGTTTTTAAACAAAAAACCAAAACGTAGAGCAGATGCGTTAAACTCTACATTTTAAAATTTGTCTTCTTAATCCTACACTACCACCGCGTTACGAGCAATTTCTGTGATCAGTTTTAACACATATCTTACGTATTTACAATGAATCAATAAAAATAATCGTTAAGCGTAGATCATACATGATAATGATTTTGAATATTTGTTTTAACAAAACACTTTGGTTTGTTATACTTTATATTAGGAGAGCCTTTATATTAAAAATATCTTATCATATTATTAATATCTTATAAATTCTACCTACTGAGAACTAGATGTATACGACTTATAGCTTTGTTTCCATTCTTAAATTGTACTTTTTTTTTCACCTTCACAGACCGAAGTCGTTCATGTCCTTGTCATGTTTTCCTTTTTTACTTCCATTAAATCTAATTATTGATTTATTTTGCCAAATATAATATATCTATTTCTATATAGGCAAATGTAAACTTTAAATACTTTATCATTTTCTATCAGGTGTGCATGTGACGGGCGACCACTTTAGAGACTATCTCATAACTTTTCCAGATCTTTGTCTCTTATCAGGCATTTCATTTATCAAAGGTCATCAGATGCAAAGGCATGAAATCTCTTCTAATGTTTATACTAGTTGTAAAATAAATAAAAATATAATTACTGAAAATGTAAGGTTCGTTAAAAATTGCAGTACGGCTTCAGTGCACGTGCGAATGAGACAAAATACTATATACTACTATATATGAGACTGGAGCCATACTGCGAATTGAACAAAACAGATTATCCATCCAATTTTACACTTACATGTAAAAAAAATGATATCATTTTATTTCTACTTTGTATAAGTACATTATTAACTCTAATATAATAAAATAAACGATCATAATGCTAATGCAATTGAAGTGTCTACCTTAGTGAGAAAGTGACGATAATTTGTAATTAACAACAAGATTAAGATAGAGCACAGTTATTTTTAATTTTAATGACTAGATCTCTACATTTTAGCATTTGTATACAATATAATTTAGTATGGACCCAATCTAGCAAGGTTTCAGATTCATATTATTATATATTTTAGTTACTTCTGTAAGGAAAACTTGTATTTACAAGGAAATCTTCAAAAATGTAGAGTTCCTGGAATACAATGTAAGTAAACAATGTAAGACCACCAGACTATAATATATTATAATGTTGGTTTCAATTAAGATGATTTTCGCTTTAATAAATATCCTTATTTAGGTAATATACAGGTAAAACAACTTATACAGAACAAGATATTATCAGCATAATAAAAAGTAGTATCAATGTTAAGAGCCCATTACAAATCTGCACTCTGCGAGATTAGGTATTTGAGCGTTCCCGACATTTCGCATTTTGTAGTAATTTTGCAGTTGTATTTATCGTTTTTATTGAAATAGGTTAATAAATTCGTGCTTTAAAATTATAAAATCTTTATTCCTCATGAAGTAACAATTGTTCTGGTATAAATTTTCCTTAGTAATATTATCATAGATAGGAGTAATTCACAGTTACTTAAACTTAAAGCGATTTTTGAAGATTTTTTGACTTAGAATAAGTTTTTTTTCTATATTAAACCAAAGATATTTCAAAATTCTAAGGCCGCTACGAACTATACGACTATATGAGAGATAACATTCTCATTTTATTATTTCATTTGCTTAGAACAGTAGTTCAATCAAGGAGCTCAAAAAAGTGCCTTCGCGCATTTTATGAAAATATTTCTCTACAATTTTGGATTTAATTAAAAAGTTAAACAAAATTAACAAAAAGCGAGGCCGCTACAAACTAGGCCAACAGCTATTATGCACTATTCAATAATATGTCGATGTTTGTAAATTAAGTTAATTAAATAAAAGTAAAAATAAAAAGTAAATTGTTAATGTATCTTTGTTTCTGAGATCAGGAACCCCATAATTAGCCATTTTACGCAAAAATCACAGTCGATATGTAATATGCCTCTTAAGTTATTTTGTTACTGCATAATATCTTTGTTACTGTAAACCCTTTACATCTTTTGATAATAATATGATGTTAAGCATTTTACATGTCTACGACTGAATTGTTTTGATTTTAACATTAACAAATAATTATTATTATTCATCAAAAGCCAAATATTGTCTACACTATTATTATAAAGAGGAAATATTTGTTTGTTTGCTTTAAATGTGCTCCGAAACTACTGGGCCGATTTTGATGTTTTACACAGATTCAGAGTAGACTACGGGGAAGGACTTATGCTACTTTTAATTTCGGTTAAATGTACGGTTTCCGCGGGATTCCTTTTGCGCGCACGAAGTGGCGGAAACATCTAGTATACAATATCCATGTAGTATTTTAGAATTACTTTCTAAAAGAACCATTAAAATAAAATATAATTTGCTCCATTGTTTACAGAACAGTGGTTTCAATCATTTCATGTGCCTATCAAATATCAAAATTATTTAAAAAACGGTTACATGTGACCTCGATATTGATCCTATTTGAATTGAACCCATTCATACGTTCATTCGGTCATCCATTCGGCTGGCTCTACATAATCGTGATTGTTTTACATCCTGCGATCCCCCACAAACGTTTTGAACTTATTTTTGTATGCTAACGAACTATACTGTACACAATTGGTTATTATTGACAAAAGAATGAATGGAAGTCGGCTCCACAAATAGTTTTTTATATAATGCTCCACATTATTAGAAGGTACTTAACGCGGGTAGCGTTATGTTTACCTGCGAGTACTGAAAATAATTTTATTCCGTCATTGATTACAATGACGATCTTCTAAATTGAAAATATATAGGATTGACATAACGTTCGCTATTTCAATCCTATATATAGCGCGTACATAGCGCGAGATACATCAATCCCATAGCTTTTGAGTTCGAACTTTGAAGGCTCAGAGTCCTTAGCTAAGGTGCCTTCGCTAATTACAAGGATGAAGTTCGAAAACAAAATTGTATGGGGTTGAAGTAACGCGCGCTAAGTGACATGGCGCGCGACACGTCAATACCATACATTTTTTATTTTTAAGTTCGTCATCGTAATTAGCGAAGGTATCTTGGCTAAAGGCAAAGTAATTTAATACAAATTTTCACAGTAAACACCCATTACATGCTTATTTAAATAATTTTCCAGTAAATATTAGAAATATGAATTATAGAAGCAGAATATATATTACTATAGCTTTTGCCCGCGGCTCCGCCAGCGTAAATACCGTATCCCATGGGAGCACCGTACTTTTTCGGGATAATATGTAGGATATGTGTAAATCCAGAGCTTTAACTACTACCATACCAAATTTCATTAAAATCCGTTCAGTAGTTTTTCCGTGGAAGAGTAACAACCACCCATCCATCCATCCGCATAAGCTATCAGATTTATAATAGTAGTAGGATAATAATGATGATGCTGATTGCATATTGCCTTCTACAGTTAGTATGTTTTACTTAAGCATGGATATTGGACACAGCAATAAAATTCGTTCTGTTCTATTAAGACGTTATGTATGACGATTTTCCATTGTTGTAATCTAAAGGTGACTTTGAAATGTCTTGATCCATCGGTCGGTGATTAGTATTAATCAAACCCAATTTAGTTCAACGACCAATTTATCAAACCCATTTTGGCACTCTTCGTTTTGAAACGTTTGAAAATTTCAGAGAATACAATGCTTAGAATAAGCATTATTAGAGGAATAACAATTCAATGCTATAATGCCTTTAAAACAGAATTAATAAAGGGAATTTAAATTAATAATAATGAATATTATGGCAGTTGGGACAAGATGGCCGTACTATATTAAAGGAACGAGTTGTTTTTTTGTAGGTTTCTTTGAATTTAATAGGCGCCGAAAGTACTGGACCGATTTTGATGAAATTTGGCACAGATGTAAAGTAGATCACAGGGAAGGACATAGGCAATATAGTATTATTCTGAATCCAAACAAAGACGATTGATACTTTATGAGAGTCTAAGTAAAGAGAGTACTTTTTTTTGGTTGTTTTTGGCGCTCTGTACCTGAGAATTGGCCCACTACACAATATGGCGGGTATCAAACGTTTATTGTACACAGCTTATCCTACAATATGATATACATTTATCAGTAAGAATACAAGGGTAGTCTGGCGGGCTGGGATCTCAGTACATAAATGATTTGAAAAAGTGCCAGTCAATTTTATTTCTGAAAGGAAATAAAATTGACTGGCACTTTTTCACGAATTCACAACACGTAATTCGAATTTCGCTTAAAAGTAACGTAGGTAGCAATTATTTCTTGTCAGCTATTCTATAATTTTAACTGTATTAAGTTTCCTAGACGACCGAACTATTTTACTTCTAGAACTTTAATATACGTAATATTTTTATTACACATACTCATATGTAAATGCGCAGTTCAATCACGTATGCAGTCGTTGCGGTCGGAGTGACCGCAACGACTGCATTTGTGTTTAAATATTTTGAGGCGTCCCAGTGTAAAGAAAAATTATTAGAAACTGGTCGAGCAGGAACTTTGTCGATAATCAATATTGTACAAATAGTTAGGTTATTAGTTCAGATTGGGTACTTATCTGAAGCTACGTGCGGCCATAATAAATACGTTTTCCAATATAAATATACTTTGAAATAAGAATTCACAACACAAACACTGAAAAAACAAATTAATTTCGTGAGTTTGTGACCAGTAGGTCGCTTCTGGTGAGTGCTAATTAAATCTTACAACTATACAGTTTTGATGCAGTCTCGATTTGTTAAAACAGCAAAATAGTATTTGCATAAACGTGAAACCAGCGTTTAACGCCTTTTGTGTTTGGTCCAACGTACCAAGCCCAAACTCCAGAAATCTGTTTAATATATCAAGCCGGTTCATATAACATTTTTTTTTTTTTATTTGAAAGTCTACGAGAATTGTGTTCAGCTTATTGACTCCTAAATTAGCCGAATGTTGTGAAATATTTGTTTAACGGTACTAGCTTTTTCCCGCACTTCCGCCCGCGTAAATATAGCATCATGTATCCCACGGGAACACTGTGCTTTTTCGGGATATAATGTAGCCTATGTTTTAATCCAGAGCCTAAACTACTACCGTACCAAAATTCATCAAAACCCATTACATAGTTTTTGCGTGTGAGGGTAACAAACATCCATCCATTTATACATCCTCACGACCATTCACATTTATAATAGTAGTAGGACTATATTTGCATTTGAACCTGTTTTCCTTGAGCTGTTACAGTAACGTGTAGACTTTGAATGGAAAATACCTAAATTTAAAAAACGTCATTTTGGTAATACAAATTTACATTACTTTGTGAACAATAGCTCACAAAGTAATTTAAATAATGTTTTTCTCTTAACAAGATAAATAAACTTATAAAGTTTAATAAATTATTATAGTACAATAAATTTTCTACTGTATAGCAGTACGCGCACTTGCAACAAAATTCTCGTCTTCCTCAATCGACTTCGGCGAATGGGAAATAGAGTCTACTTTTCCGCAAAACAAGACCGTTTAGGAAAACCATCATGTTTTGCGGAAAAGTTAACCCTATTTTGTGTGCTCTTAAGTTCACAATCGGAATGCAAATAGTGTTGCACTATCTGTTTTCCTATAAAAAACAAAAAAAACGACACTTTACATAGAGTAACTGACAGATAATTACCAAGTGACAATACCGAACTGTATCCACAGATTTTGTTATCATTCCTTTGGAACGTTTTCCCGTGGAAGCATCTTCGGCGAGCATCGGTTGAACTCGGTCTCTCTGAAACCCGGCGTGAAACACCATGCGTTATGTTGGTGAAACACCTAACTCGTGCGGTGTGTGGCAGAACCGATGGCCTAAACAGTGCTTTAATGACTTGCACGTACATGTTACTTCTCTGGTAACCGTGTGCCATCAGGTGATCAATTTCATTTCCCGGGCCTTAAAAAAAAAAAAAATTATATGTCAAATAAATATAAATGTATCTAGATTTGCAATTCACGTCATGCAAATCGTAATAATGACCGTGTAACCAAGCGCATCTGTCAATTGATCGATCCAACGGCAACTTTGCACCGTACCTAATAGCAGGCTGCTTCACAGATACAAATAATTAGCGACATGCAATGTGAATGACATACATGCAGACAGACAACTAGATGTTTAGGGTCAGCTCACACCGCGATGCGACGCAGCGCTGCATTTTTATGATAGGGATACTCATCTGAGGTAGTGTGTGTGTGTTTTTTTTTTATCAATTTTATGCAATTCTTTCTAAGCATAATTTTTTTTTAAAATTATCCTTCTGCACACCTTCATCCACGTCAACTGTAACTATGCTAAATATCATACTCCTCCGGTCGTACGATTGTCGTAAAACTGTACTAAATTTTTTTTGCCTCGTGCGTACTAATTCCTGCTGCGGGACTTGTGAGATTATTTCATATCCAGAATAGTCAATTATAAGTATTCAGCTATAGTATAATTAAATTCTACAACCTTAAATATACAGCAGCTGGTAATATAGAGCTGGCATCTGCGTCTTGCGGCAAAAACTTACCGCAACCACCTCGCCTTTCTAATATGTTGTATGTAGTTTTATGTTCATGCTTGTTGAATATTTTCGAACTGGCAACACCTTTCGCGTGCTCTATTATTAATTTAACTTAAAAATGAGTTCGTTTGTTTTATAAATGATGCAGTTTTCGTTGGATGTTGGTAGGGACATGCTGAAAATGGCAGATATTAAAAATCGAACACACGGAGGGTGCCGTACAAAACGGTAAAAAAAATTCTAGCTAGCTAGCCCTAGCTATCAAGATTCATGGGATAATGCCTGGTGACAGACAGATGGACAGCGGAGTCTCAGGAAATGTCTCAGTGGCGTGGGGTTCATATAACTCCATTTCTATCGGCTTTACCTACCACTTACGTTTGGAAGGCGATTTGAAAACGATGAGGATCCGAACCCCTACCTATTATATAGGCTTGGGTTTCCCTATGAAGGAGAACCAGCCTTCGCCACTAGCAAGTATAGGGGAAAATTATACCTAGGCGTCTTACAGATAATGTAACTAATTACTCTGTACTCTGTACATTAGTTAGTCTAAACATATGCGCGCAAATTGTTTCCGTCTATTTCTTCATGTAGTTTTGTTTTGTTTTAATTCTTTCAGCAGCTTAGGCGTGAAAGAGTGGGATAGATATTGCCATCCTACTCTCTTATTATTAGGATTACAATACCTTTGGAAAATCAACCTAGCCTATGTGAAAAGTCCTTTTACCTTGTTGTGCACAATATGTTTTATCTCTGTTTTCCTGATAACCTGAATAACTTATCACAACCGGTGCGACTACTAATTAGACGTATATAACTATATAGTTAACTATATACTAGTTAATCATAGATGTAGCTATATAGTTAACAATCGCTCATAGTTCAATAACATGATCCCTCATATTTTTACCCGACTACGGCGAAGCCAAAGGGAGGGCAATGATCTGGCAGTCTAATATGCATGAATGTTTATTTGTTCCACCGTAGCGCTTAAACTACTGGTTCGATTTTAATAAATGAAATGTCAATAGATTCGTAATAATATCCCAGGTAATATAGGCTATATATAATTTACGTATCGGGTTATACTGTCTTATAAAAAAAGTAGGTAGTTATGTATCGTTAAAATACGAAAGAGATCTTTTCTACTTAAAATACAATATTAGTTCTCAGTTTTAAGTGGTCCTTTTGAGAACTCGACGTAAAACTTTACCGACGACCGTCGACCACGTATATACCAGGATGAGCACTGCTATAGCCTGTTTTTCACCACGCTAGCCTATTGTGGGTTGATAGACATCACAATATGTCAGAAGATTGTTAGGGTCAATTTACACCGAAACAAAACGATGCGCGATGCGGCGCTGCACTTTTAAGATGGCTATTCAAAATTAATCTTTATTCAATACACGATATTACACGTTTCATTGTAAGAGTTCGGATGTCAGGTTGCACAGCGCATGTGCAGTGTATAACTGATGTCATATGACATACAAAGAAATACAAAAACAACAACGTCCCACATCGAATTCCCCGGCAAAACTCAGTTGACCAAATTAATGTGTCTTCTTCTTTTATTATTGGCAAACCATCGCTTTTTTAATGAGGGTTTTTAAATTCGTGACATCTGACAGCTTTTTGACACGACGAGGACCGTCGACCAAGCGCCGCCTGGTGACAGAAAAAGAATCGAAAATTCTTATTGACCTTTTTTGATACCACTTACAACGCACACAAAGCGCCACCATTGACGCTTTGTGTGCGTTGGGTCTGCCCCCTAGCGGCAGAAAAAATATCAAAAACCCTCATTAATTAGGTCTAATAAACAATTCCATATTCAAAATCGGTTAGAAGGCCACGCTAATATAGACGAACATCTGTGAGCTAAATTCGTCATATTACAAACATAATATATCTAACCGAAGAATTCGAGCCGAGCTTATCAGAAGAATGTGTACCACAAACAGTGGGGCACTGAAAACTACTATTTGTGTATTCTTGTGTCTCGTAGGTACCTATTTAGTAATATAAGAGTTCATTATTCAAATAAATACTAGGATTTTCCTGCGGCTTCGCGTGAAATTGGGTTATAACGATTTATAGCCTATATTCGTAATTCTGATCTACTCGTAAAATGGTCGCGGGCGGAGTACATAGCATTGGCCTCGTCGGCCGTGCGTCGTCGGCCGTGCGTCGTCGGCCGTGCGTCGTCGGCCGTGCGTCGTCGGCCGTGCGTCGTCGGCCGTGCGCCGTCGGCCGTGCGTCGTCGACCGTGCGTCGTCGGCCGAGCCTCGCCGACCGCTTGAATTTATTTTTCTCGTGCGTACATTTTAATTTTATGACATAATCTCCTAAGATATTAATTTAAACTGTATGGTGTAAAGAGCAATAGGCTAGTTTCATTTATCAAAATCAAATTATATAAATTTGTGATTCATATACTTTCTATCATAAGAAATACGAATACAACACTATTTTGTAACTACCTACTAACTAACAGACTATATAAATGTGCGATTTATTTATAATTCCAAAAATAAAACTGTAGTTTTATTACCTGTATGTCACGTCACCTAAAACGCCAGCCGCCATATTTTTCATGTAAGTGACGACGTCATAAGAACTCAAAAATCGAATAAACAACAGCTAAAGTTAAATCTAAAGTTCATGCACTACACACGCACATATGACATTAATTGTTTGTTTCTGTTCTTATGACGTCACGATAATGGTGGCTGTCGTTTTGGCGCAAACATTTATCATTTAAATTTTAATAATTATTCTCTGCATAAAGAGATATTATTTCAAGGAAATAAAAATTTTAGTTGACAATCGAATCGATACGAACATTTTAAAATATATTTGAAAAAACGTAGAATAGCCTATTATAATGTGTATGATATTATGCTTAAAGTGACTAACGTATTTAATTTAAGTAATAAGGATTAATATTTATCGTTACATATGTGAAGGAGTAGTTTGGAACGGCCTCACTGTGTGATTCGCAGAACTCTGTCTTCTCTTTTTTATTTGGTCTGAGGCTCAAGGCTCGACTATCTAATACGTCAAATGCCAATGTAAGGAAATCTCTTTAAAATCTAAAACAAATAGCGATCTAGTAGGTGGACACATTATTGCTTATACTTGTCGTTACAACTAGTAAAATCAGCAATTAATTCCATCCATCTGGTTTCCACGAACGAAACAATAATAATATTAACTTCTTCGAAATGTGTAAATGCCCTTGCGATACTTTCAAGAAGCTTTCAAACAATCGCGTTCTTCATTTTCAATACCTTCTAGAAAGTTGTAATAAAAATATCCAAACGTAAACATTTGCTCCGTCCCACTCCAATTCATAGGTGAGAGCGGGATAGATGACCTTTACACGGAACAAATGCATAAATGCAAGAGGTTACTTACGGATATACGGCGGTCAAATTGAAAAGTTCAATATATCGTGCACTTTACTCGCAGTTCGAGGTGTTCTCAACTTAATCGTGATAATCTGTGGGCGTATTATGTCTACGTTGGCGGGTCAATAATATGATAAATAGAGGCAGGCCATAGAACCAGTTCTGTTCAAGTTTTACCAATAAATAACTTTGAATGACATTTGAAAAGATTAATATCCAAAGATGTGCCATTAAATCTTTCATACTTAATTTTAATGCCCATTTCTATTAATCTTGGCCTATATCTATTTATAAACTATTTAGCTCATTGCCAGCTCTACTAAATTTAGAACAACACATTTCGGATTTCAGGTTTCGTTACTACTTTGATTTTTCTACACAAAACACGAAAGTCAAAAATAGCATAAATTAATACAAAGCATTTTAGCGGAACGTCATAAGTATTTTTCCTCATTTTTATTTTATGCAAATTTAATTAATATAATGAATTAAATTAAACAAAGAAATGTACAGCGTTGCCAGGTGAAAAAAACTTAAGTTGAGTCAAGTTAGCGAGCTTACTTAAATATTCAGTGTATTGTTACGAAGAATCGATATATAACTAATAATACATAACTAATAATACAAAATAAATTGCGCCAAATGGAAACAAAAATTCCATCAAAGTTTGAACATACGAATCTTCTAAGGCCCTTGCGCTATCTAAGTTAAAGTTAACCCTGGGTTAGAATATCATGCTTTCTCTTTCATAAATACGAAGAACCAAAGAGATAACATGACATCTGACCCAGGGTTGACTTTAACCCAGATCTGCGCAATCCCTTAGGCCCCCGCCTAAGAGTGCACCTATACTCTGAACAAAAGTTTTTTTTTACAAAACACAAAGAAAAGTTGACAATAATATTTGTAGAGTCTCTCATGTAATAATAACTTGCTTCTAAATTTAAGGCAACATTTGATAGAGTATTCAACAACGAAGCACTTATACCTGTTTTTGCTATAAAAAGATAATTTTATTCCGCACAAAGGTGTTCTTGTTAATACAAAAACGTCCTGTCTTCAAACACAGGAGGTTTGTACAAAATAATGCTTTTAACTGATAAGTACTCGTATTAATGTAACGCTTACCAAGCTAAGCAATGTTCAAGAAACATAAAAAATACCGTTTGTGTCTTTTCAAACTCTACAACAATTCAATATTATGTAAGCTATAATCATCATCATCGCCTGTTCTACACTGACGGGTTCATATTTTCTCCTCAGTGTGAGGACGACGAATCTCGAGTTTTACTATCGACGTCTGCGTCAGTTCTCGCGGAAACGAGACGATACGCGATGCAGTGCTACATTTTTAAGATAGCGATTCAAAATTTAACTTTATTCACAAAAAGATACACGATTAATCGCAAGAGTTCGAATGTCAAAATGAGCCGCTCTGCATAGCGCTGCAAGACTTAAAATGAACAATGTATCTCCTTGTGTACTGAATAAAGTTCAATTTAGAATGACTATTTTAAAAATGCATCGTCTTATCCTGCTACTACGTCGAACGCTCGTTAATAACCATAAAACGTTATGTGCCTAATTTAAAATGTATTCTACGTTCAAATATGTCTTATCATTCGAACATGTGACGGTTGTTGGCGCACATGCTTGGATGGTAAAAAATCATGACTTCATGCTCATAATGTCGGTCCATAAACATAAATTATTCTAGACGGTGACGCCAATACCAACATTACCAATCCTTGTAAGTTGGAACTTGTAGCATACACGTATCCAATTATTTTGGTCCGATTTTCAGAAACTCTATGTAGATAAACATTTTCACTAGAATTACCTTGCGGATTTAATTTTTGTTTTAATTAAAAAGTGTTTTCGTTTTAATATAAGGTATTTATTACTACATAGTAAGTTCATATTGTGTAAAATGCTCTACAAAGTACATACTTTGTAGAGCATTTTACACAATATACTGTAGATTCTACGGTTTTTGTTGGACAGACAATAGGACTATGTCCAGAAAGCGCGGATTTGCCACGAAACGATAGGAATTTACGTTCGAAATTAATAATCAATCTTAAATCTCATTTTAGCCATCTCAGATGATTTCAATACATTTCATCCGATCATCGATCCTAGGATTAACTTCACGTCAATTTACGTCAATTTTGATTCGAGAATCTGAGATTGAAGTCAATCTAAGATATACGTTATTTTAATTTCGAGCGTTAATGAATACACGCGAGTCGAGGTACTAGGCTACCATATATTGCGTTAGGTATTTGCCAATTCTTACTGAAACGTAATTTACATAACACTATGCTAAACCTGTGGCTACATATAAAGTTTTTAAATATGCCATAAGTCTTCCTAACATCAATTTGGGTGGCAAAATATCCTAATTATGCACATTGCCAAGGTGCTATGCTAAATCTGGAGTGATTTTACGACTTGAGTATGCAGTGAATAATCAGAAGTCATTCCTGATTCAAAGCGTGTTGATTAAAATTTATTACCTCTATAACTTATTAGTTGTATGTGTCTAATATCTATTGTTAATATGTCTAGTGCCTTTTAAGTTTTAACCCTCGAATACACATGGTTAAAGTCTTAAGTATATTTGCGTCACAGACGGCAAAGTAGATTTACAGTTGGATAGAATACAAGCGATATTTTATATACATACATACAATATTAGTATCTTCGCCGTATGTGTCGAACGTTATCCTTTTATGAAGTTTTATGTTTAGCCAAATGATAAATTCGTAGACTTGAAAAGAGGAATTATCAATCTGTCTTAATTTATGTGCTTCTTAACTTGACAAGGCAGAAGTTTTATGTAACTATAATTTTATAAATTTCAGGTCACATCTAAGTATCACTTACCTACTCAGACCGAGATGCTACGCGGCGCGACATTTTTAAGATGGCGATTCAAAATTGAACTTTATTCACTACATAAGAAGATACACGTTTCATTGCAAGAATTCGAATTTTGAGCTGTACCGCGCTGTGCAGCTCATGCAATGAAACGTGTAACTTTTTGTGTAGTGAATAAAGTTCAATTTTGAATTGCTATCTTAAAAATGCGGCGCCGCGTCAAGTCTCGGTGTGAACTTATGCTTTCAAGTAGGTAAGTGATACTTTCCTACGTGGAAGTATCTTAAAATATCGGCGCCGCGTCGTGTCTCGGTGTAAGCTTACCTTCAATAATAAATTTATATCTAAAAAGAGTGATGAACCATCGATTTATTTTGAAAGGGGTTAAAAGAACTAAATCACTTCAATATGGTGATTTCTCCGTTGGAAATCCTCTTCACCATCATCCATTTGACAGTAAAATTATTTTCCTGCTTCCATTGTCAGACTGTTGGTTCAAAAATCCCACACAATTAAGGACCCTTCAAATGTTACATCATGATCTATTGTGAAATCAAATCATATTGAATCAGTTTGACTGTTCACACCACAGCGCGATGCTACTTGACATTCGAACTCTTACAATGAAACGTATATCTTCCTGTGTAATTAATAAAGTAAAAATTTTAATATCTTTCTTTAAAATGCAGCACCGCATCGTGTTTCGTTTGGGTGTGAATTGACCCTAAATACAAAGTTGTAAAATGTATTAGGAGACTTTCTTCCCAAATATTATTTCAAGACGACTATCATGGCAATGATATAAGCTATCTCATACGATTCACAATAAATCTGCACAAGTAAGTTGTTTTCAACTCTATTGTATGAGCACAGAGTTCTGTTTACAGTGCTCTGAATTTTCCCGGGACCGACGACGGATTCCGCATCATATAGTCGCAGCCTGAGTTGTAGCCAATATAAGGCCTATTTGATGTTTATACATACACTCCGTGGAAGTGCTATATGACAGCATCGTACTTTGTAACCTGCGCCTTCTAGTTGAGCCGGTGTCTGTCGCATACGCTTAATTTGCAGCGTTACATGATTGTTGCCCGGGATCTCCCCGCTTGTCTTGGCTACTGGTTGTTGTGCGTTCATTTAAATTTTAGAGTCAGTTTACGTTTAGGATAAATATACAAAATTGAATTTTATTCACTACACAAAAAGATACACGTTTCACATGACATAACTCAAACACTGGGCATGCGCTGTGCTGCGCGGTGCAACTTGACATTCGAGCTCTTACAATGTAACGTGTATCTTCTTGTGTAATACAAAAGGTTCAATTTTGAATAGTTCTATTTTGAAAACGCAGCGCCATATTGCATACGGTTTCGTTTCGGTTACGCTCCTTCCTACGTTGGACTACTTTGTACGTTGATTCAAGCCTCTCATCAAAGCCTTAATGGTATATCTACGTGACCGACGTCACACGACGTTATTGTGTTAAAGTGTGGTGACGAACAAACAGGTTTGAGGTTTCATTTCGCTCGGCCTCTTTTTATAGAGCTCATAAAGGATAAGACACATTAGAGTTCTTCCAGTAAATACCGGATGAAATAGATGTTAAAATTACCCACTTATTGCTTTTATTGTGTTTTATGTATTGTAAGATAGGTGTAGCTTACTCTTCAGTTCTGGAGTGTTATTTTATGTATTGACCAGCTTTTACCCGCGGCTCCGCCGGCGTAAATATTCGCAGAATATGTAGCCAATGTTTTAGTCCAGAGCCTAAACTACTACCATACCAAGTTTCATCAAAATCTGTTCAGTAGTTTTTGCGTGAAAGAGTAACAAACATCCATCCATCCTCACAAACTTTCAAGTTTTTAATAGTAGTAGGACTATTGTTAGATAGCGCAAGTTGGCTAGTGCAATACATAAATTTCCTCTTGACTCAGAAAGAAAAAAAATATACCTTTCTTGCCCTATCTAACCTCACTATTTAGAATATAGATTAATATAATTTATGTTTTTCAATTTTTGGGTAAGGGGCGTCCATAAATTGCGTGAGACGTTTCTGAGGATTTTTACACTCCCCCTCTATCAAATCTCACGTGAGTTTTTTCAAAAAAATTACATCGAGTATTTGAATGTGTTGATTTACTAAAAAGCACAATTTGTTTTATTACTTTTAGTAAGACTAGTAAATACTAGTTTTAATAAAACTAGTGATATTATTGTAACAAGCCTGTGAGACGCGCATAATTGGATTTTTCATACTTTTTAATTTCACCTAATTTTATCGCATTTTCGTACTATTTTTGACTGAAAAAAAAAAGAGAAAAGAGAACTGTGACAAGTGAGATTTGGTGAGATTCGGCTGGACTTCCCCCCTCCCCCCCTAAACACCTTGCGTAATTTATGGACCTAAACTAACCTAAGCCTAATATTATATTCAAGGGTAATTTTAATTTATTTTTGTTTATTTTCAGGTAATAATCTCAAGTATTACGCGAGCTGTTATGTAAATCATTTTGAGGTAATTTACTTAAATAATTATTAATTTAAGGTTTTCAAACACTGACATTTTTAGAATTGCGTTATAATAGTTGTTGTAATGTGTGTGTCTACACACATTACATACATTATAACACTCAATAAGAGTCCTTGTGACGAGTTAGCAAATAAACGATGACCGATGACGTAATCGAGATAAATCTTCATCATTATATCATCAGTTTAAACCGCGACTGACAAATGAGGATAAGTTTTACGGTTTTCATTATAATCACTTGTTTTTTTGTAAAATGATAACTTCTTTTGCAAGGATCTGGTTTGAAACTACTTTTTCTCTTGTCATAATTACATCGTGTTTTTCTTACTAACAAAACTGAAACACAATCGAAATTCTTTTGTACAAATCATACGCTGCACGTTGTGGCGTCGCGTTACTTCGCCACGCGGGTATGGTGACACGTGACTTCTCTTAACATTCTTAGCTTAGACACAGAATAACTAATAGTGCCTAGCGTAGCTTAGGTAGGTTAGTTACTTTTCTTTGAAGAAATTCCTTTGACGGAGACAAAATGAACACAAACCTTTTGTTGACATTCCTCTCTTTAACCTATCCGAAATAGGTCAATGTTTATATGTCATAGTAGTAAAGAACGGTGTCAGCCATTTTGAACATAATGGAGGCATAAACTTTTGTTACTAACACATTTATTAAGGCCACGAATATAAAGATCCAAGTCGAATTTAATAGGTAATAGAAGTTTACTTTGGTTGCTAAGAAAAAAAAATTAGCTTGTAAGATCTAATGATGTATGTACGTATGTGTGTATGTATGTACCTATATATTGTGGCGGACCAATTAGCGCCACAATCCTGAATCGCGCTATCGAAGTTTTCTAAGATCGGCGGTATATATACAACATCTGAAATTCATACAAGTGGGCTTCGGCCTGACCGAGCATAGCACCTCGCTCGGTCATAGATCTCCCTTTGGGGCATCCACTCTTCCCACAATATCACCATCGTCGCCACACAACATCATGTAGCGCCTACGCTACTGATCCCTTATGAATTTAATTAATGAGATGTCAATAGATTTGTAATTATTGCCCGGGTAACATTAACTAATATAATTTCCGAAGTCGGGTTATAGTTTTCAACTCTTGATCATTGTTCTTAGATTTAGACGCAGTAAAAATATAGTCTATCATGTAATGAGGAACAAAGCATCAGCGTTTAAAGATCTCAACTGCGATATTATGTCTTATGGGAAAACCGTGCCGACGTATATAAGGCATTCCGCACAATCTCCGACTCAAAGGCATGTCCTCAATCCATATTCGGAGTACTAGGGTTGCCAGCAATTAAAACCGAAATGCCGGAGAGAAGGCATAATTTTGTGTTCAATAGCTAGATTTTCAACAGATAACGACGTTACGTAGAACGAGGGTTGAAAAAAGGGGTTGAACAGCTAGATTTTTTCATTAAATGGAACAGATAACTGACTTATGGGTAAAAAAAATGGTAACAAGTGTAATAAACTGGCCAAAAAACCCTAACCAAAACTGGACTGGATACCTTCACACATTAGGCGAAACACAAGCGTTATTCCACGCCTGTATTCTGTGAGGCCGTGGTTTCCTCCGGCCGGCCGTGCTTTACGTGCTTACCCTGTCGCGTCGTACCGAAGCTAGACTCTCATAAAGTGTATCGAAAGGCAGCCCTACAAGTTCCATACAACTAGGGAAATCTCAAAACGGCTGCTTCTCAGAAAATAAATGTTTTAAAAACATTCTGTTAGCAATGTAATGCGTATTTTGAACTATTTTGCACGTATGTTTTGAAATTCTAACCTTGTTGTTTGTATTGTAGTTTTAAATAATACAAGGAGGTTAAGGGTATTTTGCGCCTCTAGTTTTCATAATATACATAGGTAGTAGTTTTTAGAAATTGCCAAAAATTTTGTCATTTTTCTAATCATGTTATTTTAATTATGAAGTCAACGAAAATCACAATGCTTTTTAAAAAGACATGGGGCGTATTTTACCCGCAAAATTGGCGACCACAAACCAAAATAATAGAAGACTGTACAATTTTTATTCACATTTCATTTCCCATAATTATTTCAATTCAGAACCACGGCGAAGTGGCTAAAAATTCAATAAATTCCTAATTATATTTAATTAAATATCCGTTCAAACGAGTTAAAATATCACAATATTTACCCTACCT
Organism: Phengaris arion; assembly: GCA_963565745.1. Taxonomy (NCBI): domain Eukaryota; kingdom Metazoa; phylum Arthropoda; class Insecta; order Lepidoptera; family Lycaenidae; genus Phengaris; species Phengaris arion. Next base: position 15,379,243 of record OY751441.1, on the reverse strand, counting down.
CCTGCAGATAAGCGACTTACGCCGATGTGAGGCAATCACGTTTACATCTGACCAAATTTTATCTTTGATCGCCGTGGCTAATTATTGTTCCATATTAAAAATCTCCATGTTCTTTCGTACCTACTTGCATAAGAAAGTCGATGTAGACGTTTAAAATAAAATTGTTTGTGAATTAAGAAATCTTTCGTATTAATTTCATCACATGTTTGTACCTACTCAATACTCATAATAAAATTTTGAATTGACATTTTATTAATCAACGTTCAAGTTGCTGTAATTAAGTGAAAATAGAAACAGCGTGTTTTTTTAACCTCTACGGCAATGGATAAAAAACCGTACAGATTTGAAAATGAATAATATTTAATAAAACAATAATAAACTTGTAATATACACTTACGAGTATGTGACGACATGTTTAATTATAAACACATACTATATAGTATCACTAAACGAAAAGGAAACAAAGAAGCCTGACTCAGATTTTCATAGATTTCCTCCGGAGTGATTTCACACACATCTCGAAGAGACTGCAGCAATTTATCTTCAACAGCAGCTCTATGTCTATCTCATTCTATCTCCATTAAAGGAGGGGGACAAAAAATCATTTGCAACTACATTGGCAATTATAATGAAACCTCATTGCCGGCGACGTGTGTGACGAAACAGGTTTTTCTTGTCTGGCAACACAAGCGTTTTTATCTATAATTTGCCAATATTTGCTTTTTACTGAAAATTAGGAGCAAGGATGAGTTAAGTAGGTCTCCTATATTTTAAAGATATCAATCATAGTGTGAGTATGACTTGTATGTATGACATGCATAATAGGTATTATGCAATTACGAAGCAATCGCACTAAAGAAATTTTTATTAAGTGTTCTACGCACTGTTATTAGGTATTTTGGCTGTCCATCTGTAATGCGGCCTGGTGCGTATTGCAATGCGGCTTGGTGCGTATTGCGTATACACTACTAGCACAGAGAAGAAAATATATATACTAAATATATATACGTACAGAGAAACAGCTTTCAAGTATTTTGTATCGATCCAAATTTGAAAATTTTGACGTCCCCTTCAAATGCCCACAATTTTTCCACACAATCGTGGACACACCGTATGCTTGTAGTGGTGAAATCAAATCGAAAGCTAACTATGTCGCTGTTTATCTGTTCCTCGTTCTTTAGTCTGTGCTACTAGTCTATATTGTAAAAAAAAATACTACAGAAGTCAGTATCAGATTTGTTATGATTATAACAGCACGTCTAATAGAGATAAATTCTTTCATTATTCTAATTATCTAATTACACTAATATAATATTTGTAATATCAATAAAAAAGATGTCATTGGTCAATTTAAAAACTACAAATAATGCGACTTTTAAGTTTGATTACAAGTTCCCTTTTCGTACGTGAGCTCTACCAGTACGTGCCTGAGCCGATTCCGATTGTTCTTTGATCGGTAAATTGTTTTATTACGGAAGTGTGATTTTGGAGACATGGGTCGATCGTCAAAAAATTTGGTTTAACTCTTACTGGTGGTCGATTCTACGTCACTCGAAAAAAGAGTTTCCTATGTTCGGAGACTTGACTCTACTTTATTTAATAGGTGTGTCAATGAGGAGCAAACATTGTTAAAAGCTAAAATTACATTATCATGTTGCTTACAACTTAATGTTGCCGTAAGTATATGTGTATTACAACTTGCTCATTTTACTTAGGTACATAATTTCAGGAAAATTTGGTATTTTTATTATATTAACTTAAAAACTAAAAACAAATAGAGCAATAATACAGTTACAATCCAGTCCCCTATCCCGATATATTAAACTGCAAAACGTTATTCCCATAAACGCCAAACAAACGAACCCATTTTGATTGGTCCAAACTCCAAAAATTTGTTTCTGATATCAAGACGATTCATTTATATAATAATAATATCTATCGACGCTGCACACCACGTCGATCAGGTCCCGTGGTAAGTCCTCGAAGAACTTGTGTTACGGGTACCAGACAACGGAAATATATTTAATACTTTTTATACTATACATATATTGAAGATTTTTACTATATTATACACATATTTAATACACATCCATGACCCAGGAACACAGAAAAACTTTTTGTTCCTTCGGCGGGATTCGAACTCGCGAACTCCGGCTTGAACACCAACACGCTCAACCACTGAGCCACAGAGGTCGTCAAATCAAATATAATTCAGTAAAAGTTAGATGAAAGTGTAAATTAATTGCGAGAATTGGCGTTCAGTTATCTCACTTTAATAGAAGTCAATCCCAATTTGTATAATTTGCTTAACCACTCTCATCGACAAATTTTCTTTTAATTCGTTTCTTTTTTAGCCGACTAAAACGACAACTGGGTGAACCGATTTTGATGATTATTTTTATGAAAGCTGGTGCTTCCCGTGTGGTCTCATTTCAATTTGGTCCAGTTCTGACAATGGCATCCATGAAAAAACCTTATAAGTCTTAGTCTTATAACTTTTACTTTGGAAGTCGGTTTTCATTTTTTGTTTGAAAATAATAATATTATTATGACTCATCATCATGACCTACAATGCAAAACATTGTCTACTCATTATAGGTGCGTAGATTGTCCATAAATGAATAATTTAGCAATATTACGAATGATATGCTAATTTCAACATGCCTTTTTATTATTTCTAAGTCCGAACACCTGGTGTCTAATATTAATATTTTTTGTATCTGGTAACACTATCGCGTCGACTTCGGCTATATCGGATTTCGGACCACCTGGCTATCGACCAAATTAAAATGTTAATTGTATAACAATCAGGTTTATTTGAACTGTATACTAATAACCTAACCAGGAGCATGTCAGGACATGTCTAAGGAGGGTTCCGTAACTATCAACGCGCAAAAGGTTTTCTTTGAATTACTTAAAAAGTTAATGTCCGATTTCGCTCAAAATAATTCTCCTTAAGAGTTTTTAGCAAGATCTATCATCATACACCATACCACCCCTAAATTTTAAAATTATTATTGTTTTATGATGCCAAAACCGAGACCTTATACACAGTTATTTACTATGAAAAATTTCATCCATTTATATAAAAGAATTCCAGAAGCAAGAAGCGCGGTCAGACAGATACACATACACAGATAGACCGACGGACGGTTAGAGCGAAACTATAAGGATTCCTTGGTATAACGGAACCCTAAAAATAGTTAATTAGGTGGGTAGACCACTTGAATTGCACTGAACAGACCAATAAGATTTTTTGGTAGATACTAATATAAAACAAGTCTCAAAATACTAATAATAATCGTAAAAAGTTGGCTCTTAATCTTAAACAGACATGCGAAGGCTGCAAACCTGTAAGCCCCCGTTCTCACAAGCGGTTTTTTATCGTGCTATTAATAAAATAGCGCTGAAAATAAAACTATGCGCTGCGAATTTCTTCTTTTCTTTTCGAATATCTCTTTAAGCTCTATTGCACTAGCGCATAGTTCGATTTTCAGTGCTGTTTTTACTAACTCTGCGATAAAAAAGCGCTCGTGAGAACGATGGCTTACAGGCTAGCGTAGACTATTATAGTAAATTCGCACTACACGTGTCTCTGAATTTTATTCTTTTAATTCAGTCATTCAATTAGTTCAGTAGAGTTAATTATTATCGCTTTGCAAACATAACATAGGTACATAAAAAATCAAGTGCCGCTGTAAAACCGATGTTAGTTAAATTACGCTTTAAGTTAATATCAATCTAGTCACTTAATAATTCTTCTAATAGACGCGAGGGTAGGTTAAAGAATTTAATATACCTGTATTGAAACTGAACGAATGAATGAGAATTATGAAGGACAATTAATCAGAATGACGCTAGTGAACTAGTTAATTCGCGAATTACACACGTTTAATAGCTCAATCCTCCACACTCCACATGAAGGCATAACCCGAGCCCCAAAAGAGGGAACGTTAGTGGTCAGATAAGCTGAATGTTGATAGAGATCACGGTTCTGTTTCTATTATATATAAATATTAAATATAACTCCCAACACCAATTTCGGTAACAGTGGCCGGTTTCATTGGAACCAGGCCAGTTGCGCAGGAGTAATTTTATAGTGCCCAAGAGTCTGCGCAGTACACAATATCACTCTCTCTTCCTTTACTCTCATAACCCAGTGGGACGGATAATCGACACGACTGGCGAGAGATCAGGCGCAGGTCCGACTTTTTACATGCCCATCCGACGCATGGATCATCTTTCTTGTCAGACAATCAGGTGATCAGCCTGCATTACCCTAACCAAAGTTGGAAACAACATTTTTTGTTGTTCCAATGCGGGAATCGAACGCACGACATCCGAGTCGAGAGCGAAGCTCTAACCAATAGACCACGGAGGCTGTATATTAAACGTGTCATTGAAGTTGAACACTCTAGATTTTTCCGATCAATCATAATAGGCATCAAAATACAAAAGAGCTTAGAGCATTAAACCAACCAAAATAGGGTAGGTCAAATTGTCATTATGAGCGGTCGTTGAACCAGTTTTATTGTTTCGGATAGTTTTAGTAATATCAATAGATTTTATAGATATAAAATTGATAACTATATTATTTTTATAAAAAACTTTAACCCCACTACGTAAATTATATAGCCTATGTCACCCGGGTACCTATCAATAGATCCGTAATTATATATTACGAATCTATTGATACCACATTAATCAAATCGGTACAGTAGTTCAGGCGCTACTGTGGAACAAACATACATAAATACATACTGCCAAAATCATTACCCTGCCTTTTGGCTTCGGCGTAATAGGGTAAAAAAAAACAAAATCTTCGCTTTTGGCAAGCACATTTATATTTTATAATGTTGTTCACGCTCTCTTAGGTTCGCCAAGAGCTACTTTCCTTTCAAAAGTTTTTTAACAATAACAGAAAGAAATCAATAACAATGTTTTTGTGCGTGAATGGTATGTTACTGCATATCGACCCAGTGTAATCGAGCCGTAAAGCAACCATGCGGATACAGTTTGCATCTGCTATGCGTTGAGAATCTATAGTAGACATCTGCATCACTTATAATCTCTTTATCTACTCTATGAGTCTATCATTAGCAACATAATTATTGTGGCAAAGAATTATTTTTGGTGAGATAATAAGGCATTTGAACTAAATGCATTGGAACTAAAATGCTTTACAATTTCGTGTAGGTACATAATTATCATGTATTTCATTTTGAAAACAAATTAATTTATAGTCAAAACATAATATTATTACATTACTTTATTTTAAAATTTAATTTTTTTTTTTTTACATTTACTTTATTTTAAAAGGAATTGCCTGGTACTTTACTGATATCCTAATATTAATACGCGAAGCGAAAACTTTGAGTGCAGTTTTACGAGTAATGGTGGAGTATGAAATTTAGCACAATTACAGTTTATGAGGAGGAAGGTGTGCATAAAGCTAATATATATTGTATGATGCTTAAAAATTCATAAAATTATTAATAATAAAGTTGCACACACTTTCTTGCATTTGTTTAATAACAGCTGTAGGTGTTGGTTTGACACAATTGTCCATTTTTCTTTCACATTCTATAGACAAAATTTACATACAATGTTTTTATTGAGTCTCTGAAAGGCTAAAAACTCAAAGGCTAAAATTATGGTCGAATTTGGACCACAGGTTCGACCTCTAGTTTAAATAACCCGATGATGTATACATAGTATAACTAGGGCCATACAAAATATACTGCTCAATCTACACATCAGACTGCATATATTCATGGCAAATGTACGCAGAGAAAACCGCTGAAAGTATTCTGAATGCAGTCTTTGTTTCACTAGGAAGCGCAGTGGAGTGATGCAATAGCGTCATCTTTTACAAACATATTTGAATAAGAGAACTGTTTATTCTGTAGACAGAATTTTATTTGAACAAAACTGTATAATATTTTTGACGGATTGACCGAGTCTATGGCATATGGGTAAAGGTCGATAGTGGCCATTGCCATCCAAAAAGTATGTATTCCTCTTCAGCAAATGAAGAAACCTGCAGATGACACCCGCAAAATTTCATAAAAATCAGTCCAGCCGTTTCGGTGGAGATCTGGGGGCCTAGCAGGAACAATTGACAGGTGCGTAAACGTAACGTCATCGAATGTGATTTGGATGAAAATTATGACAGACATCATATTATGTCAATTGTATGGGCACAATTGACATTCGATAACGTTACGTTTACGCGGCTGTGAATTGTTCCTGCTAGGCCCACTGTAACAAACACCACGCACGAGAATTAGAGAAGATAATAGCGATGTACAAGTAGTCCAAAGAAAATGTATTATATAAAAGTTCATAATAGGTTTGAAGTGGAAGTTAAAGGAAGCGGTTAAAGATATACCGTATGGGCTGACCCTGTTGACATGCCGTAATCCTCCGCATGTCGTAATCCTTAGTAGATTGTGGTGGGAGTAGTACTTTCAAATTAGGAAATTTAAATATGAATCCAATGGCTAACACTAATAATATTATTTAATAAATAGGTGATTTTTTGATACAAGTTCATCTAACATTATTATTATTGTTAAATGGCAGTATGACAGCAACCTCAGGTCATGCTGTCGCTACATCAAATCGTGTGCGAAAACAGAGTAGAAAATACTTACGTACAGAGAAACAGCTTTCATAGAACGATCCAAAACGATCCAAATTTGAAAATTTTCACGTCCCCTTCAAGGGCCTATAATTTTCACACACAATTGTGGACACACCGTATGCTTATAGTAATGCAATTAAATCGAAAACTAACGTACTGTTTATCTGTTCCTCTTTCTTTAATCTGTGGTTCGAACGCAACAGCAAACTGACGCTGCAGTGGAACCCAACTGCGAATTGAACTGAAATATTGCCCCCTTGTAAAGATTCGTGTATTGAATCTGCAAACGAATACTACTAGAAAATTAGTATATTCCACTAATCTAACTGTTTAACCAACAAAAAAAAGTCTTCGAATATGCAAATAACTCAGCCTACTCGATAAAAAAGGTAATTTACCATTTAGGTTTCAGTCCAAATAAATCTAAATGAAAAAGTGGGTTAGAATTTGCACAGCGCTCCTAATAGGCGTAACAATAGGACTAGACCGAATGAGGACGCATGCGCAATGCCGTTTATACGTATAAAGGCCTAGGGTTAGCACTCAGTAGTTTGAACAATAATGCATTGTTTTTTTTACGGGCAATATAATATATATATATATATATATATATAGCTAGGATCAACTGTGGTAATGATATGATCTCAGAGGTGCCTGAGAGACATACTAAATCTGTCTTGGAACTCGCAACGAAATTAATTAGAAGAAAAGTAGGAGTAGGACAGTTGATAAGCTGTTAAATTTCCTTTCGACCTTCAAAATCTATTACATAAAATGCTTCCTAATATCAGAACGTTCTGATGGGTACTATAGCGCTATTTTATTTATTACTAGCTTTTTGATGTGGCTCCGCCCGCGTAAACATAGTATCCCATATCCCACGGGAAAGCTGTACCTTTTCGGGATAAAAAGTATCCTATGTTTTAATCCAGTGCCGAAACTACTACCATACCAAATTTCATCGAATTCCGTACAGTAGTTTTTGCGTGAAAGAGTAACAAATATCCATCCATCCATCCTAATATTAGTAGGATTATTTCTTTATTTTCCGATGAGGCCCATCCCTAACCGCAGCTTTTATGTTGTTGGCGTAGCTATTTAGGTCTGTTTAGATGGGAAACTTCATTAATTCGAATTGCAAACAGAATTCAATGAAACCGATCAAATGGCCAAATAATAATAAGATTGTTTCAATATATTTTTAATAGATAACAATTATGTTAGTATGATAAATTATATCGAAATTATTTGCGAATTTCTGCTCTCTTATCATTCGTTTCTCTTATTCTATTTGGTTATTTTGGGGCTAATCATAATAAAAAATCCTCATTTTTGTCAACAACTTCCTAACATGAATTCCTCTAAGAATTTTAACGGGGTTTTATCATTTCTACTTTTTGTGTTCCAACTTCCAAGAAAATTTGAACAATCTATTTTGTTTTATCTAATCGTACACTGACTTTTCACTGTTCACTATCGTCTTATAAACAAATCTTGTCAATATTTATCTTGTGAATCTTATGTTTCTACAAGAATCAGGAAAAACAAGACGCACAATTTCATAATTAATACTTTTCTCGAACCCGCTAGTCTGCGCTTGCGCATCCATGCCAGGTGGTACGCGTAGATTGTACATTATCATCATCATGATTCATGACCATAGGTAGTACGTACACTAGGTATTGACTTTCTCTAGTTTAACTTTTTTTAAATCCTAATCATGTATTTCACAAACGAGCTCCAACTGTTATAAAAACTAATTGCGTAAAGCGATTACCGATTATAATTAAAGGAAATTCTGAAAGAACTATGACGTCAATTAGGTAAATATATTTTTATTGACTACTTGCCTAATACCTACGTTCGTATAAAAATAAAACAGAACTGTCGTAAATTAGGTAATGATTAGCATAATTTTGTATGTTTATCAATAGAAATATAATGTTCTCACAATTTGTTCTCACAAAAAAAGAGATCGATATTAAATTGCGATCTTAAGTAACTTTTTTAACAACAATCATATTACGAGTAAAACTGGTTTTGACGGACTTTAATTTTTTAATCTATTACATAGCTTTTATCGCGGGCTTTGAGAGCGGCGACCGAATCAAGAAATTCCGTAACGAAAATAAACCTAACACACCGGCACAGCGGTGCGGCGTGGAAAGCCGTGCATCGTCTAACGTCGTTTCAGTTTGGCAGACTTCGGCACGGTGTTTGTGTGCGTGCGACTAGACGTATGCGTGTAGACTTACTATGCAATAGCTTTACCGCGGCAGTCCCCGAGTGCCACACGTATTTTGCTACTTTTCACCACAATGGAGGGTACCTAATATTTTTCAAACATTTGCCTGCAGTATATTTCTTTCTAACGCCAAAACGGCTTGATAGGTTCTAGCTTGAGAGGTGTCGTTGAATTCATTTTAACAGTGTGGGTGACAGTGGTGGATATAATTATAAAAAAAAAAACGAAAAAAGTAGGCAGTGAATAATATGTATGGACACTTCACACCACGTCAATCTGGCCCCGTGATCCGAAGAATTTGTGTTACGGGGACCAGACAATGGGAAGTGGGTATATTAAATACTTTATATTATACAAATTTAATACACATCCATGACCCAGGAACAAACTGAAAACTGTTTGGTCCCTCGACGGGATTCGTACCCGCAACCTCCAGCTTGAGCGCCGACGCGCTAACCACTGAGCCACAGAGAGGCCGTCAAAACTTAAACTTACAAAACTTACAAAAGGTTTATTGGTTTTTAATTAAACATTATCGATTAAATTTAATCATCATGAAGACCATAGTAGAGGATTTTAAGTTTTTTTACCAAGTATCGATAACCACAAAACCTTGCCCCGGCATTCCATTTTGAACAGCATCCTGTTTTGTGTGCACTCGGTGAAAATTTTTCGGAAAGTCAAGGGTATTTTTACATACTACCGCATAAACCGCTTGTGTGTTATTTAATACTTAACATACGGGCGAGATTTTTAATGTTGTCTAAAGTCTTCATTTTTTTTTCGTTTTCACACTTTACCCCATAGACTTTAATATTATGGACGAGACGTGTCGAGGCAAAAACTGTCCCCACTTAAATGTCCCCACTTTTGGGGTTGTATTGCCCCATTTTGACATTTGACATATCGTGAAATCAAGATGGCAAAACTTTTTCTTGTATGAATATAAGTTCTGCCAAATGTACGTCATCCATCCTTACTTTTTAAATCTTCGCTTTACCCACTTTGACAACTGTTCTCTTTGGACTTTTTTGTGTGTTATGGTTTTTTTATTTAAGAACTGTCAAAAATACATAATTACGCTACGCTAAAAATTAAAAAAAAACAGGCAAACTCCACACTTTTATCACTGACATTTATGTGACGCTTATGAGGAAGAAGGAACAGCGAAAAAACTCGACCTCTAGCCGGCAGCCGTGTCGGTTATTAGTATTCAGACCAAATAAATTTATTGGCCTTCTTTTTCGTTCAAGGCAGACTCATGTTATCACAATTTATTTATTTTTTTGTAAAAGTAAACAGTAAAGCTTACTAAAAATCTTGAGAGTTACCTAACAAAAGTATCTTGTCAACTGGAAAGACACTTTTTTGGTAACTTTCACTGCCGCGGTTAAAATGACATATTAAAAATTTTCAAATTAAAAAGGAAAATCTTGGTATTATCTCGATACGTCAACAAAATGTACACAATTTATCACAGAACTGATTACTGAAAACTCGTATCTGACGACACATGGATCATCTTTCTTGTCAGACAAACAGGTGATCAGCCTGCATTGTCCTAACCAAACTTGGAAACAACATTTATTGTACCTACACACTAAAACTACAATATTATGATATACATTTTATCAGTAAGAATATAAGGGTAGTCTGGCGTGTCTGGGAGACTGTCTGTCTGTCCATTAGTGCTTGTCTTACAAATAATAAAGCAATGTGCGCTTGACCTACGCATCAAATGACTCGCGTAGGTCTGTATATTTGAATGAAAAAATTGTATACTTCGTTTAGATCCAACTTAATACTAACGTAAAAGGATAAATTCGACCATATTAATGTGTCTTTGTACATACCACCCACCATATTTCTGTGGATGGTAAATAAGTGACATTTAAATTTGTAGCATTATATTATGTTCTGTTGTTCTCTTTGTTTGCGTTTTGCTTGTACCATTAGGTTATTTAGCGTATAACAGTATGGACTTGGCCTAAGCATAAAATTATGACGCACAGTCCCGTGACTTGGTGAACTGCAGTCACGTGCTTGGCCGTTCGTAACAGGAAATGGAGACAATTTCTTACCAAGTAACATAACCTATTGACATTCTAAACTAAGGATGGATAACTGAGAACCATTTGTATTAGGAAAAACATTATATTGCACTAAATTAACACAAGATAACAATAGGTAGATGTAGATATCTCGAATATAGTAGACAAAGTTATACCGCATTATTATTATTATATTATTATCATAGACGAGGCATTTCGAAGCAAAAAGTGTCTTAAACTATCCGAATATTGTGGTTGTTTGGGGCATTTTGAAATTTACTTTATTGAGAAGGCTTTGCACTTCAAAAGCACCTGAATTCTTTCAAACCGTCATGGTGGGTAAGCAATACGCTAATATACCGTTTAACCCAGAGACGCGTGGTCCGTGATAATAAGAACAGACAATTCTCAGTTTTGATTAATAACTATAAATACTCTAGATACCCTGCTTGATATGATGCTTATTCTCCTTAAGACACATGCTAATGGGGAACAAAGAGATGTCTTATAAGTCTATCCATCCACATTCCACTTTTGTTAAAGCTTTCCGTACACAAATGACATTTATATTATATCAATTTAAGATGTTACTTATTTACATTGCAATAAAGTCGTAATTCGTACGTCCCAGTCCCAGGTAAAACCTATTGACGCTAGTGTTCCTTCAATGTATATTCTTTTTCCAAACTACTCTGCACTTTTTATGAAACAATGACACGTAAATGGTTTTTATAGAGATAGTCGATTTTATTGAAACCATTGTAGTATAAAAACCGATGACGTTGTTTTCTTTTAAATGCTCCAGGAAGTTTTTTTTTTCGAGATATAATTAAACTCTACTTGTAAAAACGAGGACTATTCCGTCTGCATGTTTCTTTAATTCTGGGAATTTTGCGGAGATCAATTGGCGATAGATCTTTTACCTACTTTTAAAATTGTTACATTTAGTCCACTCCTGTCATGGAGAATAGGGTAAAGGAGAGCCATCTCTATATGGCAGAAAAGCTAAAAAGTTTCCGACAAAAGTAATTAAATGATAGTTTTAAAACTGACCACAAAAACGCTAGAGCCAGAAGGGTGAGTGATATGAAGTTAGCAATAAGAGATGGAGTGAAGTTAAGAGTGAATTAAGTTGACTTGTAAGTTGAGTGCCTGATCTTTCGACAGTCGTGTCGGTCATCCGTTCCACTGGGATTCGAGGGTAAATTCTTGTGTATTGCGCACACACTTGGGCACTATAAAAATAACTCCTGCTTAGCTGGCCTGGTTTTAATGAAACCAGCCACCGACACCGAAATGGGTGTGGGGAGCTATTATTATTAAGTTGAGTTTAGCTATTTAAATATTTGACGACTTTACTTAGACTTTAGTACTTAATTCAGAAAATAATATAAATTGTATATATATTCCTCGCGTAGGCGAAAATCTATATATATATTAAAGAAAGTCGTGTTAGTTACACTGTACTTACATTTATCAAGGATCTCATATTTCAAGCATTTCGTTTCTTGGCTCTTCTCATGATCTGATACACGGCTCCATTGTATGCAGATAGGCTAGTATTTAGTGTTTTTTATTAGTTAACATAAATCAGCGTCTGAAAGTCTAGACACGGATGTTTTGACAAGTTGTTTTGTCACTCAGACTGGTATGCATTTATAATTAAAATCTATCTGTGGTTTCTTTCGAGCGCATTCGATTGTAAAAATGTGCCGGAGTCCGGAGAGAAACCGTAAATAGATGTTCAACATTTAAAAAAATGGCAATTTACCAATTTTAAGTAATTTACCTATTAAGTTCTTTGTATACTTCGATTTTTTTTGTAACTTTGCATACTTCGTTAGATTTAATGATTGCTAAAATGTTTCTTTTAGTTGAGATATTTCTATTTGTCTATTAACTTAAACTTTAAGGTTCTTTTATTGTTTTGTTTTTTTTTTAACAGTAAACCACAAACAAAGCAACCTAATTGTATTGTCAATCTTCCGCTGAACTGCACAAAGTACCCTTTTGTTCTCCTACAGGTTCAGGAAGTTTTAAGGCTAAATTCTAATAATCGAAACAACAGATTTTAAATAAAATGTAGTGAAAAAGTATAGGCAAAAGATACAAGCAATATTAATAATTTCATGTGCAACGGAGAGATTTGTAGTCCCTCCTCTAAATAATAGATAATAATATATAATATAATAATAATAACTTACAGCTTTATCCTACAAGATACTTTTAATGAGGTATAGGTATAGAGTATAGACTATAGATGTATTATATTAGGTCCTTAGATATGAAATTGGTGTTTTGTCGTACTGACCACTTCGATCTCAAATATATCTTCTTTGGTTAGGAATTCCAATTTCAAATTTATACCGCTATTTACTCATGCATTTGTGTTTCGAAAACCGTAATTTGTTTTTTTCTCTTTTGATTTTTTCGTTGCGTCACTCTGTTTACAAAATGGAAAACTTGATATATCGTATTATTTTTGGAGTACAAGTTCCACCGTGGCACCAGTGCTGCAGAAACGGCTCGAAGGATTAATGATGTGTATGGCGGCGGTGTCGCAAAAGGAAATACAGTGCGTTTTTAGTTCTAACGTTTTCGTTCTGGAAATTTCGACCTGCAGTACAAGCCCCGTGGACGACCGGAGACCAAAGTTGATAATGAAGAATTGAAGGTTGAAGCAGATCCATCGCAAACCACGTCCGAGTTAGCTGCAGGCTGCGGTGTGATAAAACTGTGATAAAACTGTTTTAATCCACTTGAAGCAAATTGGGAAGGTGAAAAAGCTTGAAAGGTGGGTACCTCATGAATTGAGTGCAGCAAACCAACAAACGCGCGTCGACTGCTGCGTTACATTACTCAACCGGCACAATATTTAAGGGATTTTAAATCGAATGATGATGATGAATGATGAAAAGTGGATCCTGTACGATAATCGGAAACGCTCATCGCAATGGCTGAACCCTGGCGAACCAGCCAAAACCTGCCCCAAGCGAAAATTTACTCAAAAAAAGTTACTTGTGAGCGTTTGGTGGACTAGTGCCGGTGTCGTTCACTACAGCTTTCTTAAATCTGGCCAGACGATTACGGCAGATGTCTATTGCCAGCAACTGCAAATTGTGATGGAAAAGCTAGCTGCTAAACAACCGAGGTTGGTCATTTACTCTAGGCCACTGCTGCTTCAGGACAACGCTAGACCACACTGCACAACAGACGGCTACCAAATTAGACGAGTTTCAATTGGAATGTCTAAGACATCCACCGTACTCCCCGGACTTTGCTCCAACAGATTACCATTTTTTTCGAAATTTGGATAACTTCTTGCAAGAGAAAAAATTCAACTTCGATGGGGCAGTCCAAGAATTGCAAAAGATTTTATTGATTCCTGTCCGAATGGTTTTTTTAGTAAAGGAATCAATGAACTACCTATGAGATGGCAAAAGTGCATAGATTGCTATCTATGGACTTTTGCCATCTCATGTATATACCATTATTACTTTGATTAAATAAATATATTATGTTTTAAAAAAATCGACTTTATGTTCCTCCTTTACAAAACGCCAATTTCATATGTAATAACCTAATATTAAAAAGAGGGGTAGGTATAGGTATAATAATGAGTACCTAGAGGTCGCCCTGTCAAATGTCAAAATTCGACCATAATTCATATTTTAATTATAAAGTTTCAACTTTTTTAGGTTTTGTTTGCATCTTAGATACGCAAAAAAAAATTAAATGTTGTTAATGGATTGTAATATAAACAAAAATGCTAGTATGAGTGAGGTAGTGTGTGTTGTTGTTATTTTTATAAATTTAATGTATTTCTAAGCGTTATTTTTTAAAATATTAGCATTCGGCATGCCTTCCTCCACATAAACTTTAAATGTGCCAAATTTCACACTGATCCGTAAGCACAATTCTCGTAAAACCGTACTTGAATTTTTTGCCTCACGTATTAATGACATATACCAATAGAATTAATCCTTCTTACACCCGGTTTCTGAAAGGCTAATCAAATAGTTGATGAACTAACACGTTGTTGAAGTTAACAGGCTTGTTAAATCAATTTCCGTTTCTGAAACGCAGATTAGTGAAAAATGTACTAATCATTGATCAAATTGACACGACATATATAAGCAGATACAAGCCTTAAATAGCTTTCCAGAAACCGAAAACAGCGCTTGACATGTTGTTTGACCATTCGTTTGACATTAATTTTGTTACTAACACGTTGAGCAAATCAAACAACTGATCAAGCTTTTTGCAACTCAATTTACACTCGACAAGAGATTTGACCGCTGATTAGTTGATTTTGGCGTTGATTAGCCTTTCAGAAACCGGGGGCTAGTCTCCTAATAGTCCTTCCAACATAATTATAGGTACTTCACAAATGACGTTTCTCCATAGACATAAAAGTTGAAACACAAGGACAGACTATCGCATACATTTAAGCGATCGAACTAAGGCTTCCGTAACCTGTGATTTGTGAACGTAACAGGCTTTAATTTTGAAATTATCATGTACTTTAAATACAACGCTAGTTTTACCTATAATATTATTTCTAATCTTCTATCTAAAAAAACTTAGTAATATTGCAGCCTTTATATGGCAATACTATAATATATAATATATATAATAGCAATACTATATACTATATTAATACAATATACAAATGAACTATTCAATAAATAATCAACAATCATGTACTATATACAAATACTTGCACTCAAAGTGCGGACATTTTTAGCCTTGATATGCCTCGTTTATTTTTATTTATTTAACAATTTATTGCACACACAGAAAATTATGACAATACAATTAACAAAGAAAGATGACACAAAGGACTGCTTATTTCTAATTAGAAATTTCTTCCAACAGCCATACGGAGAGAAATAGGATGAAATATAGCAGTTAGGACGTGCACAATATTATTTCTACAATTATTGTAGAAATAATAATTCAAATATTTATATCTATAATAAAATAAAATATAGTAAATAAGCTAAATAAATAAATTAAAAATTACAGCTATTTAATATATATAAATACTAATATATTATTATAACTATAATATATAAATACTATATGTATATATAATAACGGTATCTATATGGATTCAGATTTGAGGTAATGCTCTTTCAAGCGTCTTTTAAATACATCGATGTTGGGACTTGGGACTGTCGCGAATAGTGTGAGGAAGAGAGTTCCACAATCTAACTGCATGAACAGTAAATGAGTAGGAGTAGAAGTTGGAGCGATGGGAGGGGAGGGAAAGATTTGTCCTGACAGTGGACCTTCAAGGAATATCGAGGGGTTGAAAAAATTGAATCGATCAAGAAGATAATGAGGAGAGCGAGGAATATGCAAAATGTTGTAGAGTAAACAGAGGTTATGGGAATTGCGCCGAAGGCGGATAGGGAGCCACTTGAGTTTCGATCGATAGGCTGAAACATGGTCGAACTTTCTTAGACCCTTTATAATATATAACATTTAGGGAGCTGGTGGGAAATTAAGTATGTGATTTCATCGTCGTTGATACAAAGACGAATGTAGTCTGCAGCTATGTGAACTAGAGAGTGGCGATGGTATTTAATAAAATTAGTACCTGGTTAACCGAGCTTAGCTCGAAGCTCGAAAATATAAAAAAAAAAGAAAAGTATCACTAAAATATTTTACCGTGGTTCGAGCCAACCACATTCCGAATTTCAGAGCAAAGCAAAATAGCAGCTATAAGTTTATATGCGTTCGTCTCAATTTTGGTAACACGATCAATATTAGGTAAACACTAGACAGTCGATTCTAGATACAACTTATTTTCTAAAGTTTCTATCACGCAGTCATCTAGTGCTCAGCAGTTAACAGCTAACACAGTCGTCACATGGAATCGTGTAAATGTAATGTGGAGAGACTTGCTCAATGAATGACGTGGCCTTCGGAGTCTCGCATCAGTGATGTTATAGCGGCTATACATGTTGGCCTAGCGTTGCCGAGTGATAGCCAGCGCCAACGTGTGCCAACGTGACATACTCCTGATCAAGTGCCTAACTTCGGACCAGTGTCGGTTTTTGTGCACAAATCAAAGGCGCTCGTCTGCGCTCGGCCAATGTGTGGGCAGCTCGACAAAACACTCGTATACATAGGCCGCCCGCATTGGCATTCAAGGAACTTGTCCAACGTGTGGACATTAGCAGTTGCCTTGTACGTTTTTGCCGACGCTCGCATTGGCCAACACCGGGCCAACATTTGTATAGCCGACTTTAAATGCTATGTGTAGCAGTGACATCGCATTTAGATATAAATGTACAGTATCCGAACAAAAAGATTGCACATCCTTTGAATTAAGGGTCAGCTTAACGAACCGAGACGATACGCGACGCGGTGAAGCATTTTTTAAATAGTGATTCAAAATTAAACTTTTTGACGTGATAACGTCTTATAAATCGATGGAGCCGGCTGCACGCACGAAAAAACATGACTCATGCGTTACCTGTTACCTGTTTCCGTTACCAAGTACCAGCGTTATCTCGCATTGCCGTTACCTCATTATTATTATTGTTGTTGTTGTTGTTGTTGTTGTTGTTGTTGTCGTTGTTGTTGTTGGTGTTGACGTTGTCACGTTCAACTATCGTCAGTAAACCGACTTTACAGACAACCGATATTTTATTTTATTATTTATACATATGTATCATATTATGCCCTCTCTTGCATTATTACAAAGAACGAGGGAGATTATATGATCAACGATCAACTTTAACACACGTTGGCGAAATTGGCACTAAATTTAAGTGGGTATTGTGTGTCGGTGAATGTTTTTTCCTCTAGTTTATTGTGACTATTATTATTATTCCTCTACCCCTATCATGAGGCTCGGCTGCCTGCCCCTTGGGCATATTTGACTTTAGTAGAAGTAACTGTCGCTGGTCACATACATTTCTTTGAAATGGATGATTATAGACAATGCCGAGCCAATTGTTGGCTGAGGCCACATTTTTAGTTTAGTTTGCTTGTTTGTTTAATTAACTTTTTTTTTTTAATTACAGGTTGTCACATAAGTTACTGGGAGGTTGAACGAGGTTATAGGTGAGTTCGAGTTATTGCAATTAAACTGCTGATTGCTGTTTCACAATCTACTGATATGTGTCAGATAGCTTATTCGCTGTTTTGTCTCTGTCGCTCGATATTAAGTAAGCAGCGACAAAACTGCCGGATAATCTATCCGACACTTATTTAGGGTTGCCAACCGTCCTGTTTTCGGAGGACATGTCCTAGTTTTTTGCAGTGTCCTGGGGTGTCCTGGATAGTTTTAAAGCAACATCCTGGCTTTTTAAAGCACCGTGATAAGGTCATGTATTTTAAAATTCGCGCGTAAATTTTCCAATTTTTCTTTCTAATTTAATTTTATTCAAATACTTATATGAAAAAATATGATTATTAGAATTAAATATGTTTCATTGAACCTATTCTCACTACATACTGATTTGACGGTTGCAACTTTATTGCTGTGTCCTGTTTTTAAACTGAATTGTCCTGGTTTTTCCAACTTCAAGTCCTAGTTTTTTTTTTTTTATTTGGGTTTGGTAACCCTACACTTATTAGAAGATTGTGACACAGGCCCTTATTATTTAGCAGCTATTTGACCTTGCGTTTATGCAACGTAATAATATTTTATATTGCATATCTATTTTAAATGCTGTGTTGTATATAAAATAATAATTGTATATTGCATATAAAATAATAATTGTTTACTGCAGAACTCATAAACGTAGTGCAAAATTTTTATTATTTTCTTCACTTCTATAATTAGGTTATTTTAACGTCACATTGGGAAAAATCCAAGTATCAGATATTTCTTACGCATTCCATATTGTAATTTCGTAATTTTTTACACGCTTTCAAAATAATTTGATGTTTATTTGTATTCTTTAAAATTTCTAAAATTAATTCTATTTAAATTTAACTTACCTAGCTAAAAACAGGTTAACAAAACATAAGTATACCACGACCACAATGCTTAAGTAAATAATAAAAGGCAAATTATTACAATTGATGTAATAATTTGCCAACGATTTACATAAAGTTCTCATTCTATTAAGGCTATACAAGAACTTTATATTTAATCCCAATTTAAAAAAAAACTATAATTAGTTTAGTTTAACCTTAGCTTTTTGATTACTCTCCAGAGAGAGCAAAGAAATCGTGTGGCTAGTTGTTAGTCTTTTTTTAACGCATCGTATTTGTCTACGTAAGACGATACCAGACCCAGAGCTGCATTTTTAAAATAGTGATTCGAAATTGAACATTATTCAGTACATAAGAGGATACACGTTTCATTGCGAGAGCGGCGCATTGCTATCTAGAGCGGTCTAGTTTGACTTTTGAACTCTAGCAATTAAAGGTGTAATCTTCTTGTATAGAGAAAAAAGTTCAATTTTGAATCGCTATCATTAAAAATGCAGTACCGCGTCGCTTATCGTCTCGTTACGATGTGAACTGACCCTAAAGCATACTCGCCGCACCATCGTTTTCTCTCTTCTATAGGTATAATAGTCAATAGACTTTTGCTTTTGCAAAAGTAAAGTAAAGTAAAATAAAGCTTTTGTCCGCGTAAATACTGTATCCCACGGGAACACTGTACTGTTTCGGAATAAAAAGTAGCCTATGTGTTAATCCAGAGCTTACTATCATACCAAAATTAATCAAAATCCGTTATGTGGTTTTTGCGTGAAAGAGTAACGAACATCCATCCATCCATCCTCACAAATTTTTTAATAGTAGGATAGGATAGGATAGGATTATAGATTTTGTTTACAAACTATAAAGCCTATAGAGACGCCTATGCAAAAAATTATAGTTTTGTGACCACCAGCCGCGGCAGCGCCAATTCCGGTTTAGCTTTATTCCAATTTCTCAGCGACCATACTATGTAATACATAAACTAACTCTCTAATAGTCTTGTCAATGTTAGCACTTATCGGAGTTTACTAGTTGTTACCAGTATAATTTAAATGCCGTAACGTTCTAAAATCAGGAATTTCTTGAGTCAACGTTGATAAAACGCTGAACAGATTAGATATGCGTCGATATGCAGAATTTCAAATCTTATACAAACGTATTAAGGATTAATTTGTGTTCATGTAAGCTGTAACATTTTGCAAATGTCCGCCCATACAAATTGAAAGGTCACTTTAGCATGAATTGTCCGAGGTACCAATTGGTGCCAATTGTTGTTAGGAACCTGAAAATTTAACCTCCAATTACTCTTCAGGCCATGTGTCTGGTTATATCAGCTCATATTTCCAACTATAGAAATATACAACTCGACGTAACAATCACAATTAGAGGTCGCCTGGTGGTCGAAATTCGCCCATAATAATAATTCATATAACTTTTAAGTTGAAGTGTGAACTTTAAAAGGGTCCTTTGGCCTATATGAATTTATTAATCAAGTCTTTTGACGAATTGACGAAACTGTATTTTCAATTTGATCGACGGATGCGAGCTGCGACCCCCTGATGTTTGTTTACATTTTTTATTTCTTCTGGCGAACTCGACTATAGTCCGACTTACTTCTATAGTCTATAGTCCGACTATAGCCCGGACTAGTACCGACTTCAAAATTAAGATGATTGAGTAGATAAATAGTTTAAATTTTAGCCGAATTTAAAAGGGGAATTATTTAGAAAATAAGTTTTACATCATACTTTTTTGTGCATTTTAACTTTGGAAGTCGGTTTTAAATTTTCTCTTTTTAGTTAAATCTATCTTATATTCACATTTTAAGAAAGTTATAAATACAATAAAGCCTCCGCTATTCTCCCTCTCTCGGCAAAACAAACTCAAGCGTTAATTCATGCCAGTTTTCTAACAGGCCGTAGTATTTCCCCAAATAAACATATCGATTTGGGGACCTACTAAACAATCACCAGTGATGATAATGATTCGATACTATATTATTATCTATTGTTATAGTCGGCGGCCAAAATGTTAGAATAAGCATATTAATGCTATAATTAGTATACTATAGTGATGATGATGATCACGAATATAATTTTTTTAATTCAAAATTTCAAAGACATTTGATATTCATTGATATCAGTGCACAAAACTCTGATGAGCAGTTAGTACCTATGTCATCATATTAATATGTTGGTGTTTCATATGAAGATGGTGGTGATGATGATGATTACTGTAACTGGTATGAGGGAATATGCTTGCAGATCTTAATATAAACAACGCCGGAGTCCCCAAACAGATATCTATAAGGACTCAGGAGTTCTGTCCAGTACTTTTGGATCCAGGGTATACCTTGGTGCAAAATCTTGTTTTTTGGTAGGATATGCTTGGACTACTTCAGACAAAGTCAAAATCACTATTATTAAAAATTATGACAACTATGCTATTTTAATTATTTATTTTAAACTAAATTAGGTATAACACACACTTGTACAATATTATGATTCTTATTCAATAATTTCAACTAAATATTTAAATTGATGCTTTCTTTACAAAGTTCAGAGTGATAATGAAGCGCGCCGGTCCATTCCAATACTTTTATGGCGTTCGTTGCGCGGTAGAAGTGGCAACTCGTTTTCGACTTGACGCCGCTAGACGGCGCCTCAAGTTGCTAACACGGCCATGCTGCATCGTGCATGCCCTCAGCCCTCAGGCACGACACTCCCTCCTAAAACATATAGTAAATATATCATATTAGCATCACCATTGTTTTTTCATTTATCATTACTCCTAAACTGCCTCGGTCATCGCGACTAGAAGTTAGTCCGTCCGTGCTAGTTTCACTCGCACACATAATATTATCTTGCCTTTAGTCTTAGGTTCCTATAAGTGTGCGAAGAAAAACTTGCACCAGAGTTTCCTTTCTTTTACTCTCATCTCTGACCATGATTCACCTTTAAGCTTAGGATAAACCAACTAACTTTTAGCACCGTACCTTTAGTCTTAGGCAACGTCTAGTAGTTAGTTTCCAAGGCCAACGAGAAAAGAAAAAAAAAAGAAAGCTTAAACATAATGCCGATTTTAAATTTTAATGTTTAATGAATTTTGATAATAATTTTAACTAATAATAATTTACCACTGATAATATTCTCAGACTTTGCCTGTCTCCAGATATCTATATATACATAATTTCAATAATTGTCATGCAAACTTGTAACCGAAATATGAGAGTAAGCAAATACTTAATAAGGTCAAATATTATTTGTTAGAACATACCCAATCATTAACACCAGATAATACCTTGCTAACACGAACCATCGTCTAGGTCCAAATCGTGGATTTTGATCCATGGTTTCATGTTCTCGGCTGCTGCGATTCCAGTATATAGTTTAGAGCTCCTTTCACTGCCTCAGGTCTGATATTTGATACCTATCGTTCCCTAAAACCTTTTTTACCTGAAACGGCCCCTTGAATGATGGCATTAGTTTTTTGCTTTTTCCATCGTTCGACTGACTTCCTATTTTGACTAATACTAAGTCACCTTCTTGATACGGCTTTGCTTTAATTCGTGTACGATCAAATCTTTTGGTCGTCAGCACTGACTTTTATGTTCTCCTCTATCTTTTTACGCAATTCTGTAACGTCTGTATGATCCGTATCGCTTTCAACAACCAACCCATCCTTATCTGTTCTCAACCTATACCCCAACAAAGCTTCACATGGCACTGCCTTAATGGTTTTGTGGTAAGTACTATTAAGAGCTTGCTGTAAGTGTTTTATACATTGGTCCCATCTATCCTCGTCTAAATTTGCACCCATAGTTTTCATTGCGTCCAATATTGTACGATTAAAACGTTCTACCTGGCCATTTGAACGAGGCATACCAGTGGCGATAAAATGTAATCTAATGTTTCTGTCCTTGCAATACTCTTTAAAATTGAGAGATGTAAAAGCAGACCCAGAATCAAATATTATGCGACGCGGATTTCCGAAAACCTTCGTTATATTTTCTATTTCGTGAATGACATTTGTACTATCGTTGTTCTGCACTGCACAAACAAACACAAATTTCGTAAATGCATCAACTACTACAAACAAGTATTTATTATGATTTTTAGTTGTGACAAAAGGGCCCAAATGGTCCACATGTAGTGTGTGAAACGGTTGTGCGTGTTTAGGCAGTGGGTACAACTCTCCTTCTTTAGCTCCACCTTTACATTTATAGTAAACACAAGTAAGGCAATTCTTAATGCATTTCCTTATTACTCGTCGCATTTTCGGAAACCAATAACGATGTGCAATCCTTTCTAGGGTTTTATCTATAGCAAAATGACCCAAATCGACATGATTTCCCCTAATAACTTGCCAAATACACTGTTTCGGTACGACCCAACGACGGCCTACATTCGTTCGTTTATATACTTTATTTCCTAGTAACTCATACTCTTTAAATATATTTTTAAATTCATCGCTTTGACCGGATTCTAAGGCCGTTCTAATCTTTACCAAATCGGGGTCCTGAAGCTGAACCGATAGTAACCAGTCAGCTTCTGTTATTGACAGAACAAGTTCGGCTTCTGTTTGTTGTCCGCTAGGCACTGGGTTGCGACTAAGTGCATCCACGTGTTGCATACACGTACCTTCCCTATGTATGATGTCAAACATAAATTCCTGGGTCGAAAGTACCCAGCGCGCAACCCGAGGGATTATCTCCTTCTTAGTTAGCGCAAATCTAACCGCACTACAATCAGTTACGATTGTGAATTTGCTGCCTAATAAATAAAGCCTAAACTTTTGTAAAGATGTGACAATGGCCAGAAGTTCGAGTTCAAACGAATGGTATCTTTTCTCATCTTTAGTGGTTTGCCGACTATAAAAATGTATTGGTTTTTCACCCTCATCAGTCACTTGCATCAAAATTCCCGCTAGCCCGTCCCTACTCGCTTCCGTGTGAAGAATACATTCTCTATTAGGATCAAAAATAATTAACACATTTTCCGAAGTCAAAGTACGTTTTAGCGTTTGAAATGTCTGTTCGTGTTTAGATTCCCATGACCATGTACTATCTTTCTTCAGCAAATGGGTTAACGGACTCGACAAAACTGCACAATTCTTAATAAACTTACGAAAATAGCTTATTAGGCCCAAAAATTGGCGAAGCTGGTGAATATTTGTAGGGGTGGGAAAGTCTTTTACTGCTTTTACCTTAACTTCGCTAGGCATTATACTATCCTGCTTAACCCTATACCCCAGAAACTCAATCTCGTTTTTAAGAAAATGACATTTCGTTAAGTTCAGCGTCAGTCCGTTTTCTTTAAATATATTAAGGACCTGCTTTAAAAGTTGTAAATTCTCTTCTACAGTTTTACTAACTTAAAGTACGTCATCTAAATAAATAATAACATTATTAAATCGCAGATTACCCAAAACTTTGTGCATCATTTGCTGAAAATATGATGGCGCATTGGCTAATCCAAAAGGCATACGAATAAATTCATAATGTCCGTCCTCAGTTATGAAAGCAGTCTTTGAAATAGAATCGTCTTCCTCACTCATTTTTAATTGGTAGTACCCGCTTTTGAGGTCTAAGTTAGAGAATACCCTACAGCCTTGAAGTCTATCAATAAGGTCTTCTATACGGGGCATGGGGTACTTATCCTTTACCGTCACTTTATTAAGAGCCCTGTAATCTATACAAAGACGCTTTTCTCCATTTTTCTTATTTACCAAGAGAGCGGGGCTAGAATAGGGTGAATTACTTTCGCGAATTATTCCACTATCTAATAATTCATCTACCATTTCCCGTATTTTCTTTCTATCCGCTGGAGAAGCTCTGTACGGCCTGCACTGAATAGGTTTAGAATCAGTCAATTTAATTGACATCGCATGTGCATTAACTTTTCCCAACTCTTTCACATTTGACGCAATACATTCCCGATATTCGTTGAACAAGGCCAACAACTCACTGTGATCGAGTCGGCATCAAATTCTAAACCTAACTCTCCAACGGTAGTACAAAGCTCGTAATTATTAGCGTATTCAAATCTTAAAACATTGCCTACACGTGAATACATAAGAGCCGGACGTTCTGTAACATTTCGGCCAATAAATATGTCACACCCTGATAGTTCGTTTAAAACATACATCTCCACATCACGTAGACATACTGTATCTAACTTAATATTTACTTGAATCATTTTGTATACAGTCTTCCTATTGTCATTAGAAAAGCCTTGTAATGTTATGGGTCTCAGGAGAGGGACGATGGGTAGTGAATATTTCACGACTAAGTCTTCTTTTATAATGGAGCAACTACTTCCGGTGTCAATAAATGCATCATGAGTGAACTTATTTATGCATATAGTTTTGCAGAATCTATTTTTAGAATTTAGAGATGTTATTAATTTTGTTTCTTGTTTTTCATTTTTATTCACATTAGGATTAGGAGGTACATTATTTGAATTCTTTTTAAAACATATTGATTCAGAATACCCCCTTTTACCACAAAATTCGCACTTAACAGTACATTGAAATCTTTTATGACTACCCCTGCAATTAAAACATTCAAGAGGTTTGCGTAGTTGATTTGAGCTGACGCCCAGATTAGAGGTAGAAGGTAGCGAGACAGAGTTATTTGAAAGAGCAACTGTCTGAGACGATGATTGATTCGACGAAGACTGTTTAGTAGTGTCGCGATTTGTATTATGCTGCGAAGTAATCGATTTTTTTGATCGATAAGTGCGACTGTGTAAAAATCCTGCTAAACTGTCGCACGAATTCTACTGACGCGCTAATATTACTGTCGCCTATGTTTCTGATTATAATCGAAATAATATCATATTCCGAAAAATTAAGCCGTAAGTTATCTATTTTTGCCTTCTGCTCAAAGAAAAACGCATATAAAGATTCATTATCAGCTGGTTTTCGTTCTATAATTTCTTTAAGAAGGTCAAACATATTCCGCTTTACTTGAAAAGTTAACCTAATTTTCTCTTTCCAATCTGCCCACAACCAAGTAGTCCAATTATGATTATTACGTAACAGTGAATCGTACCAAATTTTTGACGAACCTTTTAACTTATTGAGAGCTTGATATCGGATCATACTATCAGTCCAAGAAAATGTATTTGCGTAAGATTCTATAACATTTAACCAGGCGGTGACGTCATCACACAAAGGATTATGCAAAGTAACGGAATTTGTACTCACAGTTTCGTTTTCAGTTCTACGTTGTACCTTTTTCGACTTTTTGTTCCTTTTCCGAGGCGGAGGAGAGGGCGTCCGCGCCTGACATGAGCTGCTGAAATAAGAACTGGAGCTGGAGCTCGGTCTCGGACGCGCTCGTTTCTTTCTACCCATAATCGGTGGGCGATTTTACGGCACAGTACTTCACTTCTGATATTAAAAATTATGACAACTATGCTATTTTAATTATTTATTTTAAACTAAATTAGGTATAACACACACTTGTACAATATGATTCTTATTCAATAATTTCAACTAAATATTTAAATTGATGCTTTCTTTACAAAGTTCAGAGTGATAATGAAGCGCGCCGGTCCATTCCAATACTTTTATGGCGTTCGTTGCGCGGTAGAAGTGGCAACTCGTTTTCGACTTGACGCCGCTAGACGGCGCCTCAAGTTGCTAACACTATATGTGTCCATATATTCGAAGAGTTCCCTCGATTTATGATTTTTGAAAAGCGGTCCACAGACGGCGGAGTATTACATCAGACCATTACATCACTTAGCAGTGCATTAGTAAAAATCGGCCGAGTGCGAGACAGTACCGCACACGGAGGGTCCCGTAACAAACCCCATTTAAATATATTTTATGTTATCCTGTTTAGTGTTTGCTGTTATAGCGGGAACATAAAACATCATCTGTGAAAATATTAACTGTGTACTTGTAACGTTTTATGAGACACCCGCATGCTAGTGAGTGGTGACAGATATAACTGATTTATTGTACTTACTGTTGGTTCTTGATGAAAATTCATCTTCATAATAATATATAATATCAATGCAACTTTTTTATACAGTTCTCCACTTTATTTGGGTTTTTACAATAATGTATAAATAAACACGACCGGTTTCGATTAGCTCATCATCAGGTGTAAATTGAAGGTAGATTGAACATAAGTAGGTAGATAAACAATAATTCAAAAACATTGTGCAGTAACTAATGTTGCCCGCTTATTGACTTCGGTGACTGACAGACAGACGGACGGACAGCGGAGTCTTAGTAAAAGGGGCTCGTTTTTACCCTTTGGGTACGGAACCCTAAAAATACCATCTTCACTAATATCGGTCGTGCACACGGTAGCGATTATCGTGCATTTTTGCACGCACCTGCATCAATGTGGGTCTAAGCACGCATTGTATGTTAAACCCATCGACTATTAGTATGCTGCAGACAGACATGACGTCATTAATAATAGCTAGATGTTGCCTGTGACTTCGTACGCCCAAAAGTTAATCTCGTGGAAACCGCACATTTTGCCGCGGTCAAAAGTAGCCTATGTCTTTCCCCGTGGTCTACTCTATATCTGTGCGAAATTTTATCAAAATCGGCCCGGTAGTTTCTGAGCCTATTCAATGCTAATCTTTCCTCTTTATAATATTAGTATAGATGGGTAATTCCCCCGACTTCGTTCGCTTGGGATTTGACTAACGGAAACTTTTTTCCCCTAAAAAATAGCCTTATTTGCGTATTGAAAAATTTGCTATCTGCCAGTAAAAACCGTTCCACCTGCTAGGCTGCTTTATAAATATTAGGTCTTTACCTATGAAGTTGCCGTTTTGTATGAAAAAATTTAAACGCATTTTTTTCATGTATTTTTTATTTGTATTAATCGAAGTAATCACCCATGCAATCAATGCATCTTTGCCAACGCAGTAGCAGTTTATTGATGCCCTTCTTAAAGAAAGCAGCTGGACGGGAGGCAACAAATTCTTCAAAGGCATTTTGTACTGCCTCTCGGGTATTGAATTTTTTTCCCGCCAAGAAGTTATCCAAATTCTGGAAAAAGTAGTAGTCTGTAGGCGCAAGGTCTGGTGAGTAGGACGGATGACGGAGAGCTTCCAACCCCAGTTCTTGCAACTTGGAGACCGTCTGCTGTGCAGTATGAGGTCGCGCATTGTCATGCAGGAGCAGCGGAGAAGAGCGATTGACCAATGCTGGTTGGAGATGTGCCAGCTTCTCCATCATTGTGTTCAGTTCTTCACAGTACACATCTGCAGTAATGCTCACCCCGTTTGGTAAGAAGCTGTGATGAATCACACCGGCGCTAGACCACCAAACAGTGACCATCACTTTCCTAGGGGTAAGTTTTCGCTTAGGGCATTGTTTAGGTGCTGAACGAGGATCCAACCAACTTGCTGAGCGCTTGCGGTTATCAAACAGAATTCATTTTTCATCGCAGGTAACAATGCGGTTCAAAATTCCTTCATTTTTGTGCCTGTTGAGCAGTGCAAGGCACGTCTCGACGCGTACTACGCGCTGGCGATCATTGAGTTCGTGGAGCACCCATTTGTCAAGCTTTTTTACCTTGCCAATTTGACGCAAATGGACCAATATTGTTTTGACGCTAACGTCGAAAGCTGCTGCTAATTCAGCCGTAGATTGTGTATCATCAGCTTCCACAATCGCCTTTAATTCGTCATTGCGACCAAAGTCTTCGGACGACCGCGAGGTTATTTTTCAGGTCGAAATTTCCAGAACGGAAGCGAGCAAATCAATAACAGGTGGTGCGTTGGTTTGTAGTGTTAGCTCCGTAAACGTCGTTGATGTTGCGTGCCGCTTATGCCGCGTTGCTGCCACGACGGTACTCATATTCCATAATTACTCGAATTTTTAACGTATCCATTATGACGAAAAAGATTGAAATGCGATGAAAATGTAACACTAATCAATAAACAAATGACTACTTTTGGAAGAAGAATTCCATGTTTTTAAAATAAAATTAATTTGAAATTAGAATTCTTAGCCAAACAAAAATTATTTTGTTTTTAAATGGCCAGTAATGAAGAACGGCAATTTCATAGGTAAAGACCTATTATAATTTATAAATTAGCCGTGACAAAGCTGATGTAATTTGAATAACAAACAGATACTACCATTTTATTTATTACTACCATTTTGTATAGATTTGTGACATTTTAAATATAGATTATTGTAATAATATCAGATTGATTGAATACATAGGGGAAAAAATTCCCTGCATATTGCTAATTTACCTAACATTGTGTGGCTCTGACGACCTCTGTGGCCCCGTGGTTCAGCGCGTTGATGCTGAAGCCGGGGGTCGCCGGTTCGAATCCCGCCGAAGAAACAAAAAAGTTTATCTGTATTCCTGGGACATGGATGTGTATTAAATATGTGTATAATATAATAAAAATCTTAAATATATGTATATTATAACAGTATTAATATATTATACTTCCCGTTGTTTGGTACCTGTAACACAAGTTCTTCGAGTACTTAGCACAGGGCCAGATTGACGTGATGTGAAGCGTCCATAGATATTATTATATTATTATTATTAATTATTTGAAATAAATATAGTAGATATTTTTTAGATTAGAAAATAATTCATACCTATTAAATAATCACGTATTTTGACATGTCCATGAAGCTTCATCTTACGGTCACAGGAAAGAACTGATAAGGTCGGGAGTTGAAACTATATGATCCGGAATCCGGCGGGCCCGGGAAAATTCGGAGCACTGAAAATAGAACTCTGTGCTAATGCAATAGAACTGAAAATCGTACACACAGGTGTCAAGTCAAATGTCAATGTCATATATGACGACAGCTCGACACTCGGCACTTCGATTTTAGCGTCCAAGAGACAAAAATGAGTTAGATGAGCGTAAGAACTTATGCAATTAGTAATCAATAAAAATACAAATGGATAACAATATTTTACATCAAAATGTAAAATATATCAATCGAAATCAGAACAACATTTAACTTTGATAATGGAATCCTGATCTTACACCGGATTTCACTAACGCCTGTTAGTGTTAATTGTTTATCAAAATATTATGCTTTCTCTTTAATTCATTATACGAAGAACGATAGAGATTATATGATATTTAATCAACGATTAAGTTTAACGGGCGTTGGTTAAATTGGTACTAAACCTTATGACTTACTGATCGGGCCTCACCAAAATCACATTGCCAAAATAATGTCATGCGCACACCTGTACTTCCTGCACAGCTGTTTTATGTACATTGGGCCGCATGCAAAAACACCTGTTTACAATCATGAATATTTATTAGTAGAAAAATCGATAATTCTGTATATTTGTTGTATTTCAAACGTGTTAGTAATGGAGAGATAATTAATTATAAGTCGATTGTCTAGTAATTTTGAATGCTACTGAACTGTTTTAAACCGAAAATGCTTACAAAAGTGAAAACAATTAGGAATCTTAACCTATTTTGCATCCCCAGCTACGGGTTAAATAATGGGAAGTGCTCCGAGGAATTGTACGGACTTATACCTTGCATTAACTTGTACTTTGCATTAAAAATTTGCTAAAAATAATAATAACTTTTCGCCACCGTTCCACCTTCCACTTTCCACAACCTTCCACTGTAAACTGCTAGTGAACGTACATTGAAGAGCTTGCATATGTTTTTCTCTTCATGAAAAAAATTCATCTTGATGAGTGTCAGTTCTCTAGTGTGCGCTCTTCTCAGAGTTTTCTGCCACGCACACTTAAATAAGACATTATAGAAATGAGGAAATCCGTAACAGAACGAAAGAGCTACCGACATAGCCAAGCGCATTAGCAAGCTATAAACTGGCAATGGACTGGACATATGGCCCGTAGAACCGATGGCCGCTGGGGCCGAAAGGTTCTCGAGTGGAGACCATGAACCGGACGTCGAAGCGTAGGACGGCCTCCCACCAGGTGGTCAGACGACCAGAAAAAAGTCGCAGGGAGTCAGTGGATACAGGCCACGAGCGACCGGTCGCACTGGAAACCTATGTGGGAGGCCATATGCTGCAGTGGACGTCACCAGGCTGAAACGGAACACTTAAATAAAACTCAGCAATGAGCTGTCGCCAGCGATATTTCCGGACCAATCAATACGCCCTAGAAACTTTCAAGATAAGTGCGTGCTCCTTATAAGGCCGGCAACGCACTTGCGGCTTCTCTGGTGTTGCGGGTGGTTGTTTTCATTTTAAAAAACTACTTAATAGGCTTACTTAATAAACTTTAAAGCTATTTACTTATTGCTAGCTTTAACATTTACGGAATTACTACTTTAACAGAGTGCCAAGTGTGAGTTTTTCTTTTCGCATTCGATCGTGAGCGAGTTTGGCGTTTACTAGGTATTTGTATGTGATTAGACCTAGTTGTCGCGTTTACAAATAGGTGGCGCTGTACAAATCACATACAAATTCCTAAACGGCAAACTCGCTCACGATCGAATGCGAAAAGAAAAACTCACAAATAGAGCACTCTGATAATATAGAAGCTGTCCTAGCTTTTCATAAAACTTATATTTGCAATAAATCCTACTATTGACTTAAAACGATAATGATAATTAACTTGAAACGATACTTAAATTAAGTGACGCTCAAGTCTCATGCCGTCCTTGTCATTTCGGCTAACAGAGACAGCGACAGCCCGTTAATAGGAGGGCTCTTAATTTTGATTAGCGTTTCAGTATCCGGTCGTAAGAGAACTATTATAAATGCGAAAGTTCGTGATGGATGGATGGAGTATGGATGGATGGATGGATGTTTGTCACTGATACTTACGCAAGCGAAGCCGCGAG
The DNA here is from genome assembly GCA_963565745.1 of Phengaris arion. NCBI lineage: Eukaryota > Metazoa > Arthropoda > Insecta > Lepidoptera > Lycaenidae > Phengaris > Phengaris arion. The sequence goes on along the minus strand of OY751441.1, from coordinate 15,347,545 downwards.
AAAAAGCTAAAAAGCTAAAAATAGACATTTTAAATTATTTTATTTTTAATTCTGTGGTAATTATATGTAATCATAATGCCATTAAGTATGTTTCCAGAAAGTTGAATGTAGACCGCGCACCTTTTGTTTTAGACTTATTATGTTATTCAGATAACGATTTTAAAGCAATGTTAAATAAAAACTGTATAAAGATATTGGTCGATTTAGACCAGCTGTGTATATAAATAGCGACCCCAAACGAAAATACTATTAGGTTCATATATTGTACAATTGTCATTCACATTTCAGTTCCTGTAATTATTTACATTCCGATCCATGGAGAAGTGGAGATAATCAATATATTGTTAATCATACTTTTTATGAATATTCGTTGAAATGAGTTAACCCTACCTCCTGCAGATATTATGCGACCTGTGCCGTTGTATATCCCGTTGTGTATCCCACGGGGAGACTGTACTTTTAGTAGCCTATGTGTTAATCCAGAGCTTAAACTACTGCCATACCAAATTTCATTAATTTTTTTCAGTAAGTTTTTTCATGAAAGAGTAACAAACATTCACCCATCCATCCTCACAAACTTTCACATTTATAATAGTAGTAGATTTATACCTAATTAGTAATTGTAGTCATCCTTATGTTTAACGAATTTTGTCTATTCGCGCATTCTTTCGTGAATTTGTAAAGAGCCATTTCCCACACACGAATATTATTCGTCTTACCTTGATATTACGAATTCACTCACACACACGAATTCACAATTATAATATTAATTATAATTATGTATACTTATACAATTATTAATAAACCTTCTTGACCGCAGAGTTTTCAAAATTCCAATTCCTCGAGTACGTACGACATTTGCACAACGCCACGCACCCTTCCTAATACCTTACCTGTATAAAGAAGTCTGTAAAAAAGTTCCGGCCTTTATTAAGTCTACAGTTAGGCAATCAAAGAAAATTTTGGAGGATTGGCTGTTAGGTATAGACTACATAGAAACTGAACTTTTATTGCCATGAGCCACTTACACACAACACTCACACACACACACACACATAACACTTACACACATAAACAACACACATACATAGCACACACTCACACACAGGCACTTTAACAAACCTTATTATATACATATTAGTTTAAGAATAAAAATAACTTAGAGTTAGTGGTAGTAATATTGTCGCTGCAAACTGTTTTCTTATAAAAATCCTAGTCTTAAGTAAATTGTAACATAGAATCGGTATATTATGTGAAAAAAGTTTTGGCAATAAACAATAAACAAAAAAAAAACAAATTCTACGTAGGTATTTATTAAATAAAACAAATTTTGTTTATAAAAATACCAGTTTATAAAAATTGTCCTTTGCACTAGGACGTCTCAAAACACAAAGAAAGTGACCTCAACGACTGCAGACGTGGTTGAACTACGTGTATGTGTGCGTGCGCACGATTAAACGGCGCTGTTAAGCGATTTCATCTTATGCCTGGTCGAGCGGCAACTTGTTCGATAGTACATTGCTCAGCTGTTTTTCCTCAATACGAGGCTAGCCCCACCATGACTGCTAGGGTTGATGTATTGAGTTTAATTACATAAATTACATTATTACAATTACACCTACAGTAGTCCTATCAGCCCCTGTGGTCTGTTGGTGTGGTGGTTTAGAGCTTGGCTCTCGACTCGGAGGTCGTGGGTTCGATTCCCGCAAAAATTCCCGCAAAACAAAAAAAATGTTGTTCCCATGTTTGGTTAGGACAATGCAGGCTGATCACCTGATTGTCTGACAAGAAAGATGATCAATGCGTCGGATGGGCATGTAAAAAGTCTGACCTGCGCCTGATCTCTTGCCATTCGTGTCGGTTATCCGTCCCACTGGGTTACGAGGAGGAGAGAGAGCTCTTGTATACTGCGCAAACACTTGGGCACTATAAAATTACTCCTGCTTAATCGGCCTGGTTTCAATGAAACCGGCCACCGTCACCGACATCGGTGTGGGGAGCTATTAATGTGGTCCTTGACGAGTTATGTGGAGTACTCTACTTTATCTTATCTTCACGACTTCTCAGTGCACTTGCGACAGATCATGTATTTTGTTACAAACGATAGTTATATATTCTTCAGGGACCACACTAACGACAAAATGAATGCCCATATCAGCGACAACGTTGCCATTAATATTGGCAAGGAATACGCCAATCACTATAAATAACCGCATTTAATACGTAGCGTTATACTGTCGTTGTTAACGCCATATTTCATGACTATGTTAAATTTAATGTACTATCAGGGAATTTAATTCATAAGCAGGTAGAGTGTTCTCATTATTTATTTGTACCTACTACCTACTATAATAACAACATGAAGTCACATCTCACAATAAAATAATTGTCAATGACATGTCAGTTTTATATCATAATAATATTATTATAATACGAACAAATTTCATAATTTATCAACCTGCTTATGAATTAGATTCCCTGATAGTGCAACATCGCCGCAACGACATTTCCTGTAATTAGTAAAGTCCAAACTATGTCAAACATTTTTTAGTTTATATTTTAGGTTTATCCATGACATTTTTAAATATGCATAAATTGAGCATATCTATAGTAGGTATTTAAATTCCTATACAATAAGCATAATTACGTAGGTGCTTATCATTTTCTACATTTTGCATTCGTATATTTTTCTTGAATAATATCTAATATCTATATTATTATCTCTACATTTAAGGCTCTAGAGTTCGCATCAAAGTTGTGCTCATACAAATTCTACACGTAAAAACTACGTGATTCACACTAGGTAATTATGTTCTCGCTTGTTCGCGGAGCTTCACGGCGATAGTGTATAGCCGGGGCTAGATTGTAACTGTAGTCTTACAAATTCTTGGTTGACTCCTAACCTCGATACGACCACAGACGTATTGGGTTCTATAGATTGTTTGCAGATAGGAAAGGGTTTTCTGTGTCAAACCACCGATGTATGCTGTTCAATCTCTTCAATCTTGTATGATATATGAAGATATACAATATACATTATTTGTACTATCGAACAAGTTACCGCTCGACCATGCCTGATAAGATGAAAATCACTTAACCGCGCACTTGAATGGTAAATACAGCGTGTTTTTTCAGTCCGTGTCCAAACTTTCAGCAGTGAATATACTCTTGAATATAAGCAACTTTTACTACTTATGTGATCAACTTTTACAAACAAAAAACAAAAAACAGCTATTTCCTATAAAAGGGCTACGGCCATATATAAGGGATATCATTTTGTAGGAAAGGTTGTTCATTTGAAGGAAAAGTTGCTTATATTCAAGAGTATATTCGCTCCTGAAAGTTTAGACACTGACTTCTGTATATACACGTGTAAATATGCAGTTCATCCACGTCTGCAGACGTTGCCGTCACTTCCTTTGTAGTTGAATATTTTGAAGTGTCCTAGTGCAAAGGAAAAATGTTTAGTAACTGGTCGTACGGGAGCTTTGTCGATATTGTACATACTTCGATTGGATCCAATTTAACCAAAACGTGAACAAGAAGAATAATGGAACACGTAAATATATAATGCTAACAATTTAAATGTTACTAATTCACCGTGTAATAAACAAATACAATGGCACATTAATTTGGTCGAATGTTATCTTTTTGTTTACGTTTGGATTACCTAAATCGGATTTCAACAGACAATACAATGTATACACCAAAGTGCCAAATACTTGTCAACGTCATAATGTGCCATTGAGATGTAAACACGCCCGTGAAACGACGAATTTAGGTATAATTTATCAAAATAGTAGACTTGGGGAAATAACAAAGATTACTGGTACTATAATCTAGAATCCGGCGGTCCCGAAAAATTCAGAGCACTGAAAATAGCCTATAATGATAAAAAAATTAAATAGAAAATATAATGTCTAGCTGTCATAATTATATGACATTGACATTTGACTCTTGTGCATTCGATTTTCAACTCTATTGTACTAGCAAGGTGTTATATTTTCAGTGCTCTGAATTACGCCCCGGCCTTACGGATTCCGGACAATGTAATACCGGCCTGAAATAGGAAGTGTTTTGACGCAGTACGAGTAGTGATCAATTGTTCTAACCAGATGCACAACAGTGAGATAACACTTGAAACAAAACCCAATGAGTCGTTGGGTAAACTTGCAGATGTGAAACATTAATAACATTTTATACAAAATGTTACCATAAGAGTACTTAAATATTTACAAAGTAGGTTATATACAAACAGGTAAAGTAATTTCAATTAATTTTACTTGGGGCCTGAGTGCTATGTGTGAGTACGAAAAACTCACAATTAGCACTCTGTATCGCAATCCCCTAACAAGTCACATGTGTTGTCTCTGTCGCTCGATATTAAGTAAGCAGCGACAAAATATCCCGATAAGCTATCAGACACTTAGAAGATTGTGAACCCTTAGAATTTACCAGAGTGTATACTATGTTTAAGTACGCAGTAAACAATTATCTCGCAGGGATTTATGACGAGACAAGTAGGTACGTACTACATAATATAGGAAACATTGATCTTTACTCTTATATGGATTTTCTACTTCCTGATGCTGGTAGGTGATGATTAAAAAAATGTCTTGCAAATCGATACATTGACCAAGTGATGAAATGATTCATCCACGTGTGTATGGAAACTATTATTTTTAAACCTTTAGAACCCGCAAAAACGACCTTTAGATACGTTAGTAAGATAGGTATCATAACTACTATTTATAAATTTGACAGTTTGTGAGGACGGATGGATGTTTGTTAGTCTTTCAGGCAAAAACTGCTGAATAGATTTTGATTAAATTTGGTTTGGTAGCAGTTTAGGCTCTGGACTAAAATAGGCTACTTTTTATCCTGATAAAGCAGTGTTCCGGTAGGATAAGGGGCCCATACATGGTCCGGTCTGCCTTCAGTTCGGCCTGAACGGATGCAAAATCGTGTCGTGTGTGTGCTCGAATCCGTTCAGGCCGAACTGACGTCAGTTGGGTCGGATGCGATTTTTTCCGTGTATGGGCTCGAATCCGTTCAGGCCGAACTGACGTCAGTTGCAGTAACTGAAACGATCGGCCTCTCGTCTGTGGCTGCCTATACTGTATTTACGCGAGCAGAGCCGCAGGCAAAAGCTAGTATTATATTCTTTGCTTACGATACGTACTTAGGTACTTAACGCCTGCTGCTCAATTGTTGAGCTCTTAAACGATTGACGAAATAAGAACTTCAATTTATTTGTAAATAAGCGTTATATAACCGATAGGTACGTTTTTTCTGTTGCATAATCTTAAACGGTTTTGTTGTTGTTAAGAGCATTTTGTAAGTTTTTGTTACGTAAATGTTCGTGTGTTTTTTGTTTTGTAAGGAACACGATTCACGAATAATTAATATCCTTTTAGGTATTAAATTGAAATAATTAAAACGATTTTAATAATTAAAACGATGAAATTTCACTGGAATATGACATCATATTTTTATAAAAATTTGTGTAGAATGTACACTATTAATACCAAGCGACTGTGATCCAAAAAAACAACCAGAAATATTTTAATTAGGTTTTTAGTTATTAATGAAACTACAAAGCTTTCTGTTTATACTTTACTCATTTTATCTTCTCTTCTATTCCAGAGTTCGCTACAATATGAGAGTGAGGGTGCGGGAGATTCTGCTTCTGGCAGTATGCGCGCTGGCGCTGAGCGAGGCTGCCAGCAAAGAAAAGAAAAATAAGGATTCAGACAACCTGCTCCTACAGTACGAAGACGACTACGACGCGGCTGATGACCAAGAAATCCTCTTCAGCGAAGACAGACCGTGCCCCAGAGATTGCATATGCAATGTATCCCAAGGATACAGAACGGCCAAGTGCAATCGTCTAGAAATCGGCACCCAAAAGTTCGGAGACGACATCACCGATCTAGTCATCGAGAATTCTGATCCGGAACAGTCTATCTCATTGGACGACTTCATCTTCAAAAGACTAGGACTCCACCAAATCGCCACAGTCAAAATTGTCAACAGTACAATTAGTTATGTTGGTGCCAACGCTTTCCACGGTCTGCACGAGCTGTACGCTGTGAACCTGTCCAACAATAAGCTGAAGAGTCTACATCCCGAAACTTTTGCTAACAACAAAAAGCTTCTGCTTTTAACACTCTCGAATAACCCCCTGAAGTTCCCTGCACCTGGATCGCAAGACTACTTTTTAAATGCGTCTTCAGTGCAGGAGCTGGATATCTCATATTGTAATATGAAATACATAACCTCTAACACCGTGAAGAACATGCCTGGACTTATGTACTTGAACCTTGCTGGCAATGACTTGTCAGACATGGAGGCTGATACTTTCAAATCCCTTTTGGATCTGGAAGAGTTGGACTTAAGTGACAACAACATTAAATCACTTCCTGATGAAATCTTCAATGAAAACACTGAGCTTGCAACGCTCCACATTCAAAGAAACCCGATTGATTCAGTCTATGGATTACAAATTTCAGACCTCTTAACCCTCAATGCTGGGCAGACCAATATCAAATTTGTGGGACCATCGATGTTCAATGGCATGACTTATATCGCCAACCTCAACCTCAGCGGAAACAGTATTGAAAAGATCCATAACCAAGCTTTCCACAAACTTGTTGAACTTAACTACTTAGACCTTTCATACAATGACTTGGACTTCGTTTCAAGCATTCTTATCAAAGAAAATATCGAGTTGGACATCTTCAAAATTTCAAATAATCCTAGACTCACGCATTTGCCTTCAGAAGGTTTCAACTGCTCCGTTGAACAGTTCAACATTTATCTGTTTGACGCATCTAACTGCGGTCTTGAAGAAATCTACGACGATTCTCTGAAGACCTTCACTGCTTTATCACAAATTAACCTTTCCAAGAATAACATCAAATCCATCAGCAGCAAAGTATTCTCACGATGCTCTAAATTAGTTGACATCAACCTTTCTTATAACTCCTTAATCACATTGGACGGTAAAGTGTTCGAAAAGAACAAGGACTTGCAAAAACTGAATCTTCAAGGTAATCCTTTGAAATTGCTCTCAGCTGAAATATTTATTAACACTCCAGTCCTAAACTGGCTTGATATTAGTCACGGTGGATTAACGGCCATGTGGACCATGGAAAAGAATACCCCAGCTAACGTTCTTAACGCCTTGAGTTACCTTAACGTTTCTCACAACAGAATCACTGAAATTAAAAAGAGCGAGTTGGAAGGTCTGACGAAACTCCGCACGCTTGACATTAGCAACAATATGTTAGCTTGCAGCCGCGAGTTCGAAAACATTATGTCACTGTTGAATGATCGCAAAGTCTCACCAAACGTGAACGCTATCAGCATCGCAAACATGGGCAATGAAGCCAAGGATGAATCTGAAAACTACAGCTGGGAATCCTTAACCAAAAAAGTATGCGGCATAGTTATCACACACCCCGTTGAACATCTGCCCCCAGTGTCGGACGAAGAGATCTGGGAGAGAATTGACAAGGGCACAGAAGATTTCGATTTGAAAGATACACTCGATGATGACAAAGTTGCAGACGATGCTAAAGTCACTAGCCCCGCTCCCACTACCAAGCCTGCTGAGGACGATGTTGATGATGGCGCAGACGAAGAGGAGGATGACGAGGCAGATGACGAGGAAGATGACGATTCTGAGGAAGACTATGACGATGATGACAACGTAGATCTTAAGGTTAAGCTGATCGAAAAAACAACAACCGCTAAACCAACAGAAGCTACACAGAAAGACAAAGTAAAGATCGACATCAAGCTGTTGGAAAACGACAGCTTGTACGACGATCTTGAACCAGAGGTGTACGTCCAGGCAACCATGAGAAACGAGGACCATAGTCACTACGACTACTTATGGCCAATTATGATCACAGTGCTAGGTGCCATATTGCTTCTGATCATCATTGCCAAGATGGTAATGGTGGCTTGCAGCAGAAGAAACAGACAGGTGAGGTACAACAGTGCCATCATCGCTGCCATGAGCCATCCGGGACGTACGAAGAAGGACTGCGGTTTGGTGTACCAACAGCTATCTGAGGACCTAACTGGTCCAACTACGCCCAAACTGAACCGCTACGCTCCGCTCCACAACGTCACTATTAACGCTTCTAACATGTACGAAAGCAGCCCATTCCATCACAACAACATTGTCCCAGAAGCAGTGTAATTAACCCTTAAGTAGGTGATAAGCGCTAGTCCATAGTTCCAACTAAAGACTAGTTCTTGTAAATAAAATATCATGTCAGTATTATTTTCAATCGCAGCTTCCAAATGTAGCCTCTGCTTAATATGAATTTATATGGAGCACTAAGCAATCCTCGCGACCCACGTCGCGCGACCAGTGAGCAGGGCCAGAGAACCTGATTGGCTGATTTGGTAGTCACGGTCGCGGGTCGCGGTCTCGCGTCGCGGTTGCATAGATAGCAGAAGGCTACCTTAACTTTTCCAATAATCATTGGAATTAAAATTGGGTCTAAAACATACTGAATACTTAAGATATTTACAAGAATTGTCTTCCTGATCAGCATGTAGGATTTTTGATCCTGTACTAACCTACATATCGTAACACTGTGCCTTCACTGTTACGTCCGACGCTAGCGCCTTAACATAACAAATCGAAGTCAAATTAAAACAAATTAATTTAAGATTTACATAATTATATATTATACAAATTAGTTGATAGGTTTATTTTATGTACTTAAATTTAATAAAACTTAAACACAGTCTTGTTTGTTTCATTTTAATAACCAGTAACCAGTGTATATGTAAATAATATAAAAATATACCTTTAACGACTAGTATATAGATAAGGACTCCTCTAATATTCTAGATAAATCCTCTTCAGATTGTTGTACTGGAGCTATTTTCAATAAACGATGCTGAAACAAAATATTTGTTTATATCAGAATAGTGAAATAGGTAATAATAATATACTAGAAAACTTTTTAAGCCTTGAATAAAATTATTAATTTTATTCAAAAGCTAAATAATTTACACGTCTAGTACAAAACATTTTTTTTCGTTGAATGGTAAAATGCTGCCTCGTTTGAATAATAGTTATAAGCGACTGACATTACTGCATTTAACAACTATTCCACAAATCTGGAGAACAATAGGCATGTTGCCAAAAAATGTTATCTTTAGTCAACAATTTTAAAATTAAATTTATAAAAATGTGATATTCCACACTAGGCAACATCCCAATTCATTACCTGTGGCAAAGCTCCCTTTACCAACTCGGGTATATCATCCGCCTTGTATCCCAAGCCAGTCAGTCCATTGTCAATGTTCATCTCATCCATGTATCTGATGATGGTATCCGAGAGAACTCTTCCTGCGTCCGCCTGTTTCTTCCCCGTTATATCCGTGCCAAGGAGGTCGGCAGCTTCTAGATGTTTCTCTGGATCGCTGGCCGCTGTGAACCGGAACACTGCTGGCGCAGTCACCACTACTGCAAGACCGTGGGGTATCATTGGCTCGGTTCTGGAAAATAAACAAAAACTACTTAATTATTTTTACTATGAGAGTCAGCTGACTGCTCACACCGAGATGCGGCGCGGCATTGTTAAGATAGTGACTCAAAATTGATAATTATTCACTACACATAATACACGTTAAATGAATAAATAAATAATTCATTTATTTGCAAGAATATTGAGTCGACAGACGGTATATACAGGTCGTTTCGAGGGTCAATACTATCCAACTAATTAAATAGTATGCAAAATATAAAATAATTCTTAATGCACAAAATTAATTACTTATTATAGTTAATAATTATTTTGAGTATCAATGAGAAAACTCAAGTCATTAATATAATACAATTAGTTTCAATTTTGTAAATTTACTTTTAAATTTAAAAGAATAAGACTATCTCACATTAAAAATAAATTATGTGATCTCACTGCTGCAAATAATCCTTTAAATCATAAAAACGTTTCTCTAATAGCCACTTATTAATATTTTTCTTCGAAATTGCATCAGTCATATTGTTATTTTTTAATTCATATGGCAACTTATTGTAAACTTTTATAGCCGTATAATAAGGACTTTTCATGTAGGTGTTGGTGTTACATTGAGGTATGTGTAGATTATCAGGATAACGGTGAGATTTGTCTGTATAGATTTCCCCATTTCTCTTAAATTACTAGATTTTCTTTTTACGAAGATACAAATATCCCTAATATACATGCAGGATAAAGGAAAAATGCCTAATTTTAGGAATAGTAGCCTACAGCTTTCAAATGGCCGTACCTGACAAATCACTCATACATTTTTTTTTAAATGCTCTTATCACTACAACCGAATTACCACAATGTAGTAGGGCATATGACGGAGGATACATATCCATGATATGCACTCAAAGCAGCACTTAACGATATCGTTTTGGCTAGACGTCTGAGAGCATAAGTAAACCTAACTAATTTGTGCATATCAAATCAATGTGCGCTTTCCAATTACAGTGTGTATCATATATAATACGGTATTTTCCTGTTTTTTTTTTACATAAATGAATAGTGCTCTGAAAAATGAGACAGTTTACAAAAGTTAATTTAATGTTTTAGTTTCAATTATGTAGTGAAAAATTAATGTTTATATGTACGAGGGCGGGTCAATAAGTCCGTGACTTTAGGAATAAAACACAGATTTTTTGATAAATAAATCATTTTATTTTTCAACGTAGTCCCCCTTGAGCTCTATACACTTTGTCCATTGCTTCTCCAATTTTTTTATCCCTTCCAAAAAATATGATTTGTCGAGGTCCTCAAAATAGGCCTTTGTTTGCGAGATGACTTCATCATTGGAGTCAAATCTTTTTCCACCGAGCCATTTTTTCAGGTTTGGGAACAAGAAGTAGTCACTCGGAGCCAAATCTTGAGAATAGGGTGGATGTGGGAGCAATTCATAGCCCAATTCATGGATTTTTGCCATGGCAACTGCACATGTGTGCACCCTTGCATTGTCTTAGTGAAAAAGAACTTTTTTCTTGGCCAAATGAGGTCGGTTTTTTTTCAAATCCTCATTGAAGCGGTCCAATAAGTTGGCATAATATTCCCCATTAATTGTTCTTCCCTTTTGAAGATAGTCAATGTGGATTATCCCACGTGCATCCCAAAAAACAGTCGCCATAACTTTATTGGCTGACAAACCCACCTTGGCCTTCTTTGGCGCCGATTCACCCTTAGAAACACACTGTTTTGACTGTTGTTTGGTCTCTGGTGTATTGTGATGGATCCATGTTTCGTCCACGGTTAAAAAACTCCTCCATATTGTGATTAAACAACGCCAAACCTTCCTGTGAAGTTGTTACACGATTGCGTTTGTGGTCGACTGTGAGCAAACGCGGCACCCATCTTGCGGAAAGCTTTCTCATGCCCAAGTGATCATTCAAAATTGAAACCACTGAGCCATGCGAGATGCCTATGGCTTCCACAATCTCTTGCACTTTCAATCTTCGGTCGGCCAACACCATATCGTGAATTTTTTCGATTGTTTCGGGTGTAGAGACCTCAACTGGGCGTCCAGGACGTTCGGCATCTTCAGTGCTTGTACGGCCACAACGAAATTCAGTAAACCACTTTTTTGCCATTGAAATCGATGGTGCAGAGTCCCCATAGTATTTATCAAGCTTAGCCTTGGTCTCGGTAATGGTTTTTTTTCGCAAAAAATAATGCTTAATAAGCACACGAAATTCACTTTTTTCCATTGTTTCCTTAAGTTACTGGATAGTCTGATAAAGATAGCTGTAAAACACAAACTAACTGACGCAGCAAGTTCAAAATTTGATAGGAGTCAACTGACAGATGCCTGTTGACAGGAGTAGTGTTGCTTTTTCAGTAAGGAGGTTAGAAATTCAAAAAGTCACGGACTTATTGACCCGCCTTAGTAATTTTATATAATTGTACTAATTGTACTAATCGTTCTTTAAAACGTTAAACTTGACATTCACACGCCATTGTTATGGTAGGTTGTGTGAGAACTATTTATAATTATTGTAACCATCATCACTACCACATCTTGTGAATAAATGATTGATCGATTGAATGGAATAGTATACTAAAAATCAAAATTTTCAAAGATATTGCGGATTTTTTGAAGCATTTTTGTGAGTGAGTCTCGTGAAAACGCCCCATATAAAAGTCGCTCTAGTAGGTGACGTCACACGCTAGTAATGTTGCTACGAAATGTATGGCCATATGCACAAAATTTCTGATATCTCGTAATTTTGCGCGTTTATGTTGATACATACCATAGTAAATCTTTTTGTATTTGATGTAAGTAAACTAATTATGTAGGTTTTATACACTAATGTTTAAAAAAAATATTTCAACTTTTTAGTGACTTCGAAATGCATATAATTATAAAACTACACATAAAATCCTACTTTTTACTTTTATCTAGTTACCATACCTAATTATTTCCTAATTTTTTAAAAAAAAACTAAATTTTTACATGTTGTCTAATACCCAATTCCTAAATATTGAAACGTATTTACTTCCTCAATAATTAGATTTGGTTTAGGTTTAGAATTAATGTTACATCATTGGAGATGATATTATTTGACTTAATCGTCATCATTGGGCCGACTTAATATAGTTTGGCGAGACAAAAACTTCTAAGTTCTAGTGACTGGTACAATGTTTTACGACCTTTGCATAACTTACAACTTTGACACACGTTTTGTGCGATGAATGCTTTAGAACTGTAGGTCGATTCCACTAATTATATCTTACAATAATACAGTTTAGATGCAGTTTTGATAATATGGTACAACAGCAAAATGGTATTCTCATAAACGTCAAACCAACGTTTAACGCGTTTTGATCGGTCCAAACTCCGAAAATCGGCTTATGATGTCAATACGATAAATTTATAATTCATTGTAAGTGAATTGAAGTCTAAGTTAAACACGAGATATGGGGTTCTGAACTTCGAACTAGTTACGTAGCCCCAACACTGTAACCAAGTTTAGTGTAAGTTCCTATATGAGGCTAAATTGGTGACAAACAATCTAGAAAGCTCGTAGGTTGCATCCATCTCAGCAGAATGAAGAACAACAACGCCTCCGTACCGACCGAACCGATGACCGAAGTAACATGAACCGTGATTTCACACAAGAGCGGCGTATAATAGTCCTTGTCGTAGTCACCGTCCAAAATCGTTCTGTGAATTGTTTAAACATATGTCATTTGGATGGACGTCATCCAGTTCAAATGGACGACATCCGCGGCCGGCTATTAATGGCAAAAAAACACGTCACGCCAAATGGAAGCAGTCCGAAATGTCAATGAATGAACAAACTTCAGACAAACCCTCAGATTTCTATATTATAATATATTACTAACGTAAAGAACCGGTTTTTCGAGCCGATCTTAGCCGAGAACGCATGCTTTTCGTTATCGCTCCGCTTCAAAAATTCAAAAAAGTGGGAAATTTTACACCGATTTTCAAGTGTGATACACGTAGTTATTAGTATAATCTTACCCGTAGTCCTTCGGCACATAGGTCCCCACGTTCCCCGCTATGGGGTAGGCGAGGCCGTGACACAGATGCACGCCGGCGTTCCCGATGCCCACGCCAGCCATCGTAGCCGCTAGGTGCATGCTGGAGCGGGCCTCTAAGTCGTCGCAGTTGTTAACAGAACGGGTGAAGTATTTCTTTAGCGCCTGGAATTTGAGAAGATGCGAATGTAATGGAGAATGAGATTTGGTTTGCTTATTTTTTTTTTTACTCAATATAATTCTCCTTTACTAATCTAATCGTTTTATTAATCTCAGGGGACTTTTAGGTCAGAAAAAATGTCTGTTGATGCTGGTGTTCCCACAACTCACAAAGCTGTGTGCTCGCCTACACTGTTCATTCTGCATTTAATTAATACTAACTTTTTCCCGCGTAAATATAGTTTCTGGTATCCCACGGGAATACTGTACTTTTTCGGAATAAAAAGTAGCCTATGTTTTAATACAGAGCCTAAACTACTACCATACATTACAAATTTCATCGAAATCTGTTCAAACGTCCATTCATCCATACTCACAACTTAGGCATTTATAATAGTATATATATCACCGTAAAATTGTAAAAACCGTAAGATTGTAATATAACTAGAAATTGTAAAATGTCGAAGGACTGCGGACGCGAATATCGTGCTTATAATTTAACACATTATTTTTCGATAGATTATAAATATATAGCAAAGAATCTTTTGACATATTTTTACAATATCGTTAGTTATATTACAATCTAACGGCTTTTACAATTTTACGGTGACATATGGACGCTGATAAGCAATACTGTGTCAACCCACAAAATTACTAAAATCAAGATATTGTGATACTAATCGCTTTCTCTCGAGCTCACGATCTCATACGAAAAGAAAAACTCACGCTTAGCACTCAGAAAAACTGATAAAAACTTTTGACACATGGTTGAAATTCTCTATGGAATAAATTTAATTAAACACGATTTTCTCAAAAAGGCGATCTAGTGGGTTGACAGATTATTGCTTATCAGCGTCCATATATAAAGCAAACATTGGTTTGCAGATGACAGCACAGGTGATGCCTTATATACGGGCCGCGCGGGCATCTCTCGGGACGTCATCGAGAGTCGATACAAAATTGTGTCTAAAATTTTAAAAAAATCTCAAAGACAACAATTGATACTAACCTGCAAACAAAACCTGGACCAGACATCAGATATCGGATTACTGCCCTGGTACACAGGTCTTAAAGCTGGATTCGACGGCGCGGGGCCTCTCTCCGTATACGGTATAGCGGTGAAGCTCTCCAGAGCATGGCAGAATATATCGAAGCCTGAGTATATGGCGACATTCTTTGGTACTGTTAGGGTGTGTAGTGGGTCAATGATGGCCAAAATTGGCCGTAGAGCGGAGTGCGCTATGCCAGTTTTGGATTTGATCTCCTCAAAGTCGAATACACTCATGCCTGTTGTTTCACTACCCGTACCACTTGTAGTTGGTACTGAAAAACAATGAGATTAATAAATATGTAATATGAAGGGTGAGTTTAGAGTAGGTCATGTTGTGACGTAACATTTTAACGAATTTTCATATTAACTATTTTATAATAAGTACCCGGGATACCAAGCTTTGCCCGGTGTTTTAGTAGAACGATAAAATAATTAAAATACTTAAATAAAAAATATATCAAATAAAAATAAATAATAAGAATCACAAAAATAATAATTGTCTTACCGGGATTCGAACCCACCACATTCCGAATTTCCAAACAATGCAAAAATTATACGTAGGTACGCATACCAAGTTGCCAATTAGACTGACGAAATAACATATACTGCTTAAAAATGCGCAATTTCTAAGGGATATGACCTATCTAGATCAATTTTTCTCTCCCAAAACTCCCTGCATGCTAAATTTCATGGTAATACCATGGAGGAATTACTAATAGCCGTTGTCGAGATACCGATTACTTATATTAAGTACAAGATCGTCTGATTTAAACTATAAGATAGAGGGCGTAAACGTTTTGGCCGCCTGATTGTAAGTAAATACCGTCGTCCATGGACACTCTTTCAATGAGCATGTTATTTTCTTTAAAAACCGGCCAAATGCGAGTCGGGCTCTCGCAAGAAGGGTTCCGTACAAAACGGAAAAAACACAATTGTTGTATGGGAGCCCCCCTCAAATATTTATTTTATTTTATTCTGTTTTCAGTTTTTGTTGTTATAGTGGCAACAGAAATACATCATTTGTGAAAATGACAACTGTGCAGTGTGTGTGTGTAGCTATATAATGGTTAAGGAGATACAGCCTGGCGAGAGATGGATAGACGGACAGCGAAGTCTCAATAAAACAGTCCCGTTTTTAACCTTTGGGTACGGAACGCTAGAATTAAGTTTTTGTGATATTTGGATGTATCTTGATTTTCAAGTTAAAACCTTAGTATTAAAATAGTATAACCACTTCATAGGAATCTCATAAAAGGTGTTTTTATTATAAGCTGTAATGAAAGTCTTCAGTGATATAACAATGTGTCTACATACTGGCTATCATAGGCTTAAGCTGTACCGTCACCGGTTTCCCCTTCCCAATAGGCGCGTTCACATAATCTATGAAATCAGCCTCTGGATCACAGTAGTACAGATTAGCAGCTTTACACGTATCCATGACAGAACCACCGCCAACTGCTAGGAAACTGTCGAACTCCCGCGCCTTCACAAAGTCTATGGCGTGTTTGAAACTGAAACACAATGAAAAGTTTTATGAAAGAGTTGTTATATCATCGATTAAATAGAAAAGAGAAATTCCGATTTTTTTTTAAAAAGTACACTTTTCTAACTCTATTTTGTCTAATTAACTTTTCATAAGTATTTGGTCAATAACTGAAAATTCTACCACGAAAATAGAAGGTTTCTAACATAGAATTTAGCCCTATATACATTTAGCTTAATCCTCCTTAGGGTCAGTCTACTACGCGGCTCTGCATTTTTCAAATAGCTATTCAAAATTAACTTTCTCTACACAATAAGTTACATATGACATCAGTCATACATACATACATTTGAACTCTTACAACGAAACGGGTATCTTCTTGTGTAATGAATAAAGTTCAATTTTGAACAGCTATCTTAAAAATGCAGTGCCATGTCGCGTATCGTTTCATTTCGGTGTGAATCGACCCTGAGACTGAGTAGAGATCTTTGCTCCAGCGGTAACAGTTTCCATGTTAATGTTTGGTCCACTATGATCCCTATTTAGATTTATGGATCTCTCTATTTTGAAGCAGTCACAACTAAGGTTATTTGTTAGATGGTTACAGGTGTGGATTTTAATGATGTTTTCGTTTTTTGGTATCAATCTTAAGTTAATGCCGTAAGTAAAGAATTTTGTTTTGTATATGTTTAGGGTAAGTTTATTTTCACTAAGCCATTCGAGACTCCTCCCACAAAACAGTCGAGAGTCCTCTTTCTGCTTTTATTTTAGCCTCTTCCCAGTCGTTTCCATAAAATATAAGGGCCATATCATCGGCAAAAACATAAATATGACTATTATCAATTGGAAGATTACATAAGTCATTTATATATATTAGGAAGAGGCTAGAAGCGAGTACACTTCCTTGGGGAACTCCGTAGGTGACTGTGTGATCTGCGCTATAGAAGTCTTCAATATTGACTCTTTGTATTCGATTAGTTAGGTAATCTTTAAAAAGTTCCAATGGTACACCTCTTACACCCAGTCTTACCATTTTCGCCATTGGTCTGGGAATAGAAACCGTATCAAATGCTTTAGTCAAGCCAAGAATACCCCGATCACTTTATTCTTGGCGTCTAGATTAGTGGCGACGTCTTCAATAAGGTCGGAAACAGCGTTGTTGGTTGATTTTCCGGCTCTAAGTCCGTATTGATTCTGTGCAATATTTTTTTTATTTTCTAGATAGGCAATTAACCTTCTATTTCAAATTTTTCTAATATTTTAGAGATTGCTGTTAGAACGGATATCGGGCGATAATTGTTGACACAGTTTCTATTTCCGGCTTTATATATTGGGTGTATTATAGAAATTTTGAACACATTTGGGAATATTCCATTCGTTATGCAAATATTTGCTTTGTAGGTAAAAATGGGAACTATGATTTTTCTAGCCATTTTAAAAATCCTTGTAGATATTCTAATATTTATAGATATTCCCAGCCAACAGCACTATCATTTTTTTAATTCATCAGTGTTGAGGTAACTTCCGACATGTCTGTTTCTAGAAGTACTATAGTCTTTCATTGAGGGCGTTTCTTGGCGTTAATTGGTCCAGGCAATTATCACCTCTGGTAGGCAAATCATGGCTAGTATAGCTTTAGTAGCCCATGGGAGGCAATGATATCTAGGTAGTCGGCAGAATTGGAATCGTCGCTATTTTGTGTTATATTAATGTTTATGTCCCAGTTATAATTATATTTTTATATTTTTGTTGCGTTGTTAGTAACTGATCAAGAGAACTAATAAACTTTTTTGCGTTTTTATAAAAGGGTGTACTTCTTCAACTATATATTTATACTCCAATATATAGTTTATTACAATGCCGTTATTTTGATTGTCGTTGTTTTTTGAATTATAAAATTCATAATTTTGGATACTAGGATAGTGCGTTGTCAACGAGTTCCAGGATTCGGTCAGTATGTACAGGTCACAATTAATTTTTATTCGTTAGGAGAACTTCAAAATGTTTGAAATTGCAATTAATGCTCCGGATATTTTGGGTAAGTATCTTAAGTGAACTTATTTGATTTTCATAGTACAGAATAGGTTTAACAGATTCGGGATTACACATGAATGATTTATTTTGGAATATAATATCTAGACAATCTGTAGTTATCTTATTATTAGTTGGGTTGTTCATTTTTAGAGCTGTGGTTAAGTGACTTAGAAGACTCCAGTTTGATCCATAAAATATAGTATAGTGCCATTTTGTGTAGAATATTCATATAAGATGCTTGTCTGTAGCACAATAATTCTGATTCATATTTGATGCAGTGTGTAAATAGTAATAGATAATGATATATACAATACTAATATCATAATCATAATAATATTATAAAAAATAAAGTATAATATTATATCATTAAACAATATACCTGTAGGTGTACTAGAGTAGAAAAATTTTGAGTCCAGTCATTGTTGTTGCTTAAGTTCTACCAGTTGCAATTTACATTTTATTTCATGGTGTGGGGCACCATCAGACTTTCTCAGAAAAATTTTACCATTGCTGATCCAGCAGTATTTAAATCCATAGGACGCAGCGACTCCTCGCGACAGGGAAAATAGTCGTCATCCTTTATTCGTAAGAACTTCGGATATGTATATCTGTACTGCCTTTTCATCCAGTCCTATTAAGGTGGAGTCAAGATGTCGCTGGTATTCTTTGTTTAGGGCAGCAGCAGCTATTACTTGATTCTTCATTGTTACGGTAGCAAAGTCAGCAACAATAGTTGTATTTCCGGCTTTTCCTTTAAAGTGAAAAGTATCTCTGATGTCTTTTTGTCCCAACTCTACATTCAGTGCCTTACATGTCTTGATCACGATGTTGGAAACGTCAGCTTAAGCCTCTAGTTTGGTCATAGGTAAGTTTCGTATTTCGATGGAAGATATTTTTTGACTTCTTTCTAGAGCCTCAATTTTAGATTCTAGTGTTGCAATTTGTTGGGTGCAGATTTTTCTCTCGTGTTCTACATTTTTCAACTTCTTTTTAATGTCGTCGTATTCATTTGATAGGAATATTATTGAGTCCTTGATCTCTCGATTTGATTCTTGTAAGAGGGTATTTTGGAGCTTAATTTCAGCAACTTCGGAAGCGAGCTTGGCAAGTAAAATCGTATGGTTAGCATTCCATTGTTCAAGCATATCTTTAATTTCCTCTTTAAAAGTCGAAAACGAATTGTTGGCGTTGTTTGAATCTCTGCGTCTTTTATGTCGTTGACTTGGGAAGGCTTCTGGATAATGAAACAATCGTTTTTTGGAGACATCCGTATCCGAGAGTGCGTGTTGGATAGGTGCAGCTATTGTAGATGGAGAACAAAGAACATTTGCCATCTAAACAATTATTGTTTTTTTAAACTGGTGAGGTTCACAGTTTACGTGGTCGAACTGGTGATTAGTTGAAAGCTGCACCACCCCACACAAGGATACAGTAATTAATGATAGATTGTGTAGGTAAATGATTCTATGTGTGTGAGCATCTGCTGCGTTACATTTGTTTCTTATTACGGGTATCATTTTTCTAATGTGAGAGCTTAACAGACTAATATGCTGCTTAAAGGAGAGCTTCTCATCCAGAATTATGCCAAGATATTTTAAATCTGGTGTTCTTTGAATTTGGGGACAGTTACAGGGCTCCTGACTTTCGGAAAGGCAAGTTTGGTTATGAATTTTTAAATAATATATTCTATATTATATCAACTAAGAATAAAAATTTCACACCATTCAAGGATATTTATTTTTTGTGACTTAAATTATTAACATACCTTGTATCTGTTGGCTCCACTTTAACACCATCATACACATCATACTTAATTCCATTTTTAATGAGAGAATCTAGAACTGCTTTCATAGGGCTCAGTTTAGCAACATTCGGATCAGTCATTACACACACATTCTTGGCGCCTAAGTTCACTAAGTCGAGACCCACCTCTCTTGTTACTCCTAAACCATACCTTATTGTTGAACATTTTATCTAAAAGTGAATACAAATGAGGGTTTAAAAAACATTCGCAATGGCATTATTTACAATGATATTTTATTTTCTATATTCATTTCACAGAGTACAACTCTTTAAATTAAAGCTCAAAATAAGATGCTTTTGAACCTACTAAGGCCTTAAGTAAAATGTATACTTACCTCAAAAGCATAATCCTTAGTGGGAACTGCATTGGCAACCTGGAAATTTCCTCTATACCCATGAGTTGGACACTGACATCTAAAATATAGGTAATAGTTAGAATTGTGTTTAGAATACGAATGCAAAAATGCATAACATTTATGACTGTAAATGGTCTAAGGATGTTTATATTAAAAAATAGTAAGTACCTACAATTTATTTTTAACTTACGAGGCAATGTTTATTGTTCTTAATAAATCAAAAACCCTGGTTCTAGACGCCATAACTTGTAAATGTTGCGAATTATGTGGAAGACAACCTTAATGTTTACACTGTGTGTGCGTGTAATAAAACAACAAAACTTGAACTTTAAACAATTTTATCAACTACTTTATCTGGTTTATCAAGTTTTAATTTTTAACTGTCATTTGTTTGCATAAACATAGCATAAACTCATCCATTTAATGCAGCAGCTAAAATACTTAAAACTGTATTGTATATTTCTGAAATTTAACTACAGTTTCGTTTATATTTTGGATGTCTGTAAAGTATAATTATCATATATATTATATTACATTCTTATTGGCGTAATTACAACTAAACGTATAAAAAAGTACTCTGTGAACTAAACCAACATTTCTATAATTTTTAGAATTAAATTCCTAATACAAAATATTTTTCGCTGATCAGCTGACAAATTCAGTCAGTTGTCAAATTGAAAATGACGTTACAACCTTAACAATTTTATAATAGTGACTAAAGTTTAAGAGAAAAGACAATTTTTATAAAAGGACAGCTAAAATGTGTCCACTTTAAATACCACTAGATTTTAATTCCTTTGAAGTAAGTCGCATTTATTCATTCAAGTTATTTATTTACTAATCACATAAAAATCGTTTATATGATTAGTAAATAAATATCGTCGTATTGAAATTTGCTTTTTGTTGTGTGTATTAGCACTATGTAATCTATTTAAATTTTATGCTATTAATAATTATAAAACTAATAAGGACTTGAAAAGAGCATTTCAAATAAATTGTGTACTTTAAAACACCACCGATGTTTTAATTTCATATTAAAACAATTTATATTATTTTCGAAATAAGGCCATCATGTGTAATATCAAAACGCAATATTGTCACTTTACTTCAAAATTTTAAACCATACTAAACATTAACGTATCCTAAAATATGATAAACATTTTCGCATTTAAAAATAAGTTTAATCAATTTAGATTTTTATAGAAAATAAGTAAGTTTTAATATATTATTAGATTCTTTTCGATGTTGGACCTATGAGATTCCATGATTGAATTGTTTTGTAAACCCACAGGCCACAATATTTATTACGACTGAAAAGAACGAATAAATCAAGAGACAAGAATATTTGCAATCGAAGTGGCTCACAGAGTAGGTACCTTTCTATGAAGCACAGATTATTAATTACTTAATAATATGAAGTCTACATAGGATAACCGCACAATAGATCCCTGCTTCGTTTGATAGTTCTCATTTCATGGCTTATGTCAAAATGCCGTACGTCAAGAACGCTGGCAACACTGGAACGAATCACTTCAGTCCATTTGGCCGACTGATGCGATCTCGAAATGGCACACAGACGATACGATTTTGCATCTGTTCAAGCCGATCTGAAGAAAAACCGGACCGTATATGGGACCCTTATGACCAGACTTGCTAGGTATTTGAAAAAAAATCACTGATAAAAAACAGAAATTATCTTGATACAGGCAAATTCTCTTTGCAGGCAAAATCAGTTGTCTCAACTGCCTGCCTGACTAAATGTAATAAGAATAATATCAAATAATAAAAAAAAACACTTTTACGGTAATTTTCCTATAAAAGATATAGTGGAGTTTTGTCGGGGAGTTTAATGGGTGACGTTGTGGAATTCGTATTTCATCATAAATTTGTATTATTTCGGTCCTTAATGTGTAATATTGGTAGAATATTAACCATTAAATATTCGTTAACGTGCACAAGTGTGGACAAGTGGTATAAATTCTAAAAAACGTGCTATTTTGTGTTTCCCGCCAAAACTCCCTAGCTTAAGGGCCTCTTTCACCATCTCTAAGTAAAGTGTTGAGTAGTTACTTGTCAAGTAACGTTAATTGGCAAGTAAAACTTACAAGTATCTTTTGTCAATTTCACAAGCAAAAATGAAGCTCTGATTAACTATACTTGCCCGTTAAGTGAATGACAAATCGTAAATTACATTCGTTCAAAATGACGTCAACTTCAATCGTCTGTCGTTGTCACTTGTCATTGGCGATGAAGAAGAAGAAGTATACCTTTCTTTTGTGTGTTGTTGCTTGTTATAATAGTTGTTTGAATCGTTTGTTGTATTCAGTTTATAAGGAAAAATGGAGAAAATGAAGAGATATAGGAGCGCTAGCTTTTCTCTACATGAGAGGGACATTTTGGTGTCCCTTATAGTAAAACACCAATCAGTTTTAGAAAATAAGCAGAGCGATGCTTCCTCGTGGAAGATGAAAGAAGCTGCGTGGGAGAGCATTCAAAAAGAATTTAATGCTCGATCAGGAGGCGTATACAGAGGAACAAAAACCTTAAAAATTAAATATGAGGGCCTGAAACGTACGGTGCGAAAGTAGTCGGCTGTAATACGCTCAGAGCTCTACCGCACCGGAGGTGGCCAAAACACGGCACCTCCGCTAGATAATGTAGAGGAGCAAATTAAATCACTAATCACCCTGAGCACAGATGGTATGCAGGGCATCTACGACTCAGATGTCATAAAAATACAAGAAAATGAAGGTGAGTTAAGTAGATTGTTATTTGTTTAGTAAAAAACTTGAACTATGGGGTTTTGTATTGGGGATACACAATAAGTCATATTTACTTTTATACAATTATATATCATGTACTTTCAATGCTTTGTTACAGGCAGCATTGATGAGACTTCTATAATGAATGTGGATATACCTGAGGTTGTAGAATGTGAATCTACTCAAAACGGTAAGCATTTATACACATACTATGTGCCTGTTGTGCTGCACAATCTAAATTATATAATTTTTTTTATTTTATTTTTTTTTTTTTTATTTTGAAAACCAACAGCTTAATACAAATAAAATTTTACAAGATTAGAATTTTACAAAGATATAGCCAATAACAGGTTTCCCATAATTAACAATAGTGCTAACGTGAAAAGATGAATGATAATTTAAAAGTAAGAAATGTAAATAGTGATTCTTAAGAAAAATAAATCTGGTTTACAATTTTATATATATATAAAAAAAAAAAGTAAACAGTAACTCTTCCTATGAATTTAATTAAAATTTTACAGCTACCATGTAGATTAAGAATTCGTAAAAACAATATACCTGTATCATTGTAGCAGTAGATACTACTCCAATAACACAGCAAACAAGCAATTAATATTTTATGAGTCATCATTTTAGGGATTTTATTGTTTTTATTATATTATTTTTAAAATTAACTTTAGAGCTAGTAAAAAGATCAACGTCATTAAAGTATTTATTATATGATCGAGCGATTCGTGTCAGGACCGAGTTATGTGCATAGTTGGTGTGATGCATTGGAACATGTAGTAGAGTGGTGTTACGGGTTCGATATTGGGGGGTTCGAAATGCGATGTTTGAGACAAGGTGAATGCAGTCTACCCTACTATTTATAATATCATACAGAAAACCCATATCGAGGACAATGCGTCTGTGTTCCAGAGTCAACATACCGTACTCGGCGCAAGCGTCTTCATATGTGTTAAAGTATTTGCGGTTACGATAGTTAAGATGGGATATGAACTTTTTTTGTATTCTTTCTAGTCTGGACTTATAAATAATGTAATGAGGAGACCAAATAGGGCAACTATATTCTAAGATACTTCTTACAAAAGCGGAATAGACAGACTTGAGAGCTGTAATGTTTGTGAATGGTTTACAACTGCGGAGAACAAAGCCAAGATTTTTGTGAGCTTTGGTTATTATTTTTTCGATATGTTCAGAAAACATCAACTTGGTATCTAAAAAAACACCTAGATCCCTAACACCTCGTTTCCTTGGAATTACGCTACCATTAAAGTTGTAATATTGAGTAATAGGTTTTTGTTTACGAGTAAAAGTTATACACTCACATTTGCTCGAGTTAACTGTAATGTTGTTCATTATATAATACGAAAATAAATTATCGAGATCTTTTTGCAGTAATAAACAGTCTTTAGCTGTGGTAATTTTACAAAAAATCTTTTTATCGTCCGCATACATTAGATATTTAGAATGTTTTATGACTGAACCTATGTCATAAAGATACGCGTTGTATAGGAGTGGACCTAAATGTGAGCCTTGAGGTACCCCAGTTGGAACATTAATGAAATCCGAGCGATAACCACCCATCACTACAGCCTGAGATCGGTTTGAGAGATATGACTCTATCCACCGTAACAGGTCACCATGAATGCCGAGTGCATGCAGTTTATGGAGGAGAATAACATGGTCCACACGATCGAAGGCTTTCTCAAAGTCCGTGTAGACCACATCAATCTGTCCACCACGATCCATATTCTCTAATATATAATTGGTAAAACAGGCCAGGTTAGTTGTCGTTGAGCGGCCTTTTAAGAAACCATGTTGCTGATTGGGTATAGAACGGTATAAAACGGGATAGATATTGTTGTATACAATTTTTTCCAGTGCTTTAGCCGGTACATTTAGAATAGATATTCCTCTATAGTTCTTTATGTCCACGCGCGACCCCTTTTTATGTATGGGTACTATTTGCGCGGCCTTCCATTTACTTGGGAAGATACCTTCTCGTAGGGAACGATTAAATAATATTGCTAACGGTAGAGAAAGTGAGTCGGAGCATCGTGACCAGAAAATGGCAGGAAGTCCATCACAGCCAGCGCCCTTGTTGATGTCTAAAGATTTTAAAATTTTTGATACCGTCAAGGTTGTTGTTTGTACGTTCGATACAACGTCTGTGCATGAAGGCAACGATTGATATGAAGTACAGATACCAGAAGGCTTACCAAATACACTTTGGAAGAAAGAACTAAAGGCATCGCATATTTCTTTACCGTCTGTATAATCCACTCCGTTTAGGTTTAATTTTTTTGGATAAACTGAGCCACCACGCAGTGCTTTTATGTAAGTCCAAAATAGCTTCGGATGGTTTTTTAAATTGCGCTCGCAGTTTGTAGTATAGTCCCTAAGACATTTCCTTTGTATCAGACGTTCTCTCGACCTCAACAATGAAAATTCGTCGTAGTCCAATTTATTGCTATAATTTTTCCACCGTAAATGTGCTTTGGATTTTTCTTTTATAATGTTTATAAGGGCAGGAGAGTACATATACACATACATGTATAATATACATATGCTTTCCTTTTTTACAGAAGTTTTGTTGTTAGTGACTGATGAATGCGAACCGATACCAGCCACAAGCAGTACAGTTCCAATAGAAAAAAATGCAATATAAAACATTAATGGTATGTACTGATATTGTTTTAATAATACTTTTCATTTGTAAACTTGACATCAGTACCTAATCTGATTATTTTTGCTTCAGTAACAATAATATTCCAACTGAAGTATGTAGGAGTTGTCTCTGCTGTAAAAGTTGATATCAATTTATTATTTTTATTACAGACAAAGTTTTACTTGAGACTTTCATGAGGGAAAGTGTAAGAAAAATGGGTTTTTTTTTTTAAGAAAATGGGATGTCACTAGTAGAAGGAATTTAAAATCAAAGAAGCATCCTGCACTGATTGGTAAGACATTATAATATGTAGAAAAGTAGTGTGTAACACATGTATGGTCGACTCGAAAACTGTTCTTACTATACCTTCACTTTGTACTGGGTAAAGAGTAAAGGTACTGTGTTGAGTAGACTATATTTATTTACTTGATTTATTTATTTAATTTGTTTTTGTTATATCTCTGTACCAACGAGGACGCTGTTTGATCAGCTGACTCAAGCAAAATTGGAGCTAGTTCAGCTTCAAAAATCATTTTTAGAAGGTGAAATAAAAGAAAAAAAGAAGGTATGGGAGTTTGAAGAAAATGAACGCCAGAAGGAGGCAGAGTTCAAAGAAAAAGAGCGCAAATGGAAAGAAGAAGAGTACAAATTAAAATTACAAAATTTTAAATGAACATGTTGTTTTATTCATTTTATAATCTGTTATTCAATAATGGTAAAAAATATTCTTGCACCAGTCTATTTCTGGTATCACTATTGGAATCTGGAATCTGTGCTGCATTTTCTTCACGAGGTTCACTAAGTTCAGTAAGTAAGTAATTGTCCTCAAAGTTTCTTTCATTTGCATCAATTGCAATATTATGTAGTACAAAGCAGGCAACTATTATAGCTTGTACTCGATCTAATCTTAATGTGATCTGTCGCCTAAGTACAGGAATTTTTTTTGTACAAAAACTAACTAGGTACTAGATACTGTGTTATTACTCATTATTGATTATTTAATGATAAAAATATTATTCTGACCTTAGCGTTTTAGGCATTATTTTATGTTTTATTAAGTTATGCACTTGGTTCGCTGTACACTTCGATAGACGAAATCTAGCCAAAAAATCTGTTTCATCTAAGTCCATGAAATAATCAACACGGGATTTAAAGACACGAAGTCTCGATGTTCGTTGCAACATATTATAGTCAAATTCATCTTATTGGTGATCAATTAAATCAAAGAAATCCATTTTTGACAAGAGATAAACAAATTTAACCGTCAAGTAAACTCGCTAATTGGCAGATGAAGTGGCAAGTAAGTTACTTGACAGTTTAATCATATGATTAGTGCTACTCGAGGGTCGTGAAATAGACACATGTAGTTATGGGTGACTAACTGGTAAGTAGTCTACTCGACACTTTACTCGGTGGTGAAAGAGGCCCTAAAACTTTCAGTAAAGCCAGGGGGATGTCACTACGCCGTTCCGCCGCCGAGCTACAAGTACATACCGAGACTCCCCAACGTTGGGGCGATTCAATGGTTGCCACTCGCCACGCACTGACCCATAGATAATACAGTATATATATAGAGATAGATGCGCCACTATAGTTATAAAGCTAAGTTTGTAGTAAGTACTTATGTAAGATGGCGTTTTTAACAAAATGATGCGCCATCTAGCTGATTATGAATCCTACTTAGTATTGCTTTGCATCAACTAGATGGCGCTTATAAAAGCGACATCTAGCGGACTCTGTATATAAATATAATTTATTTCAGTTTATTAACCAGGAGAATAAAAACACTTTAATATTCAAAATCATATTTTTTTATTCATTGTATAAGCATCATACATAAAAGGACATCATTCATTTTGGACCAAAAAATGAAAGTGCCGGCCAGAAAAAATAACTACGATATTCGGATAGAATACACAATTTCTATCATTTTTTACTATGACGTCCAATCTGTGCGCACAACGGTTACGTCGTAATAACATAAAAAATAAAATATTTTTTTATTAATTCTTTGTTGTTAAAAAAAGATTGGAGTGACATTATAATATAAAAAAATATTATATTAAAACTTATTTAGGTACATAATCGCAAAATACTCAAGGTCAAAACCTAGTGGTCAAGATATAAAATCGTACTATTTAACACATTCATATTTATTCTTTATAATAAAGAATGTTGTCTGTTTAGAGTCAAACATTACAGGTTACTTTCTCTCAAAACTTCAAATGGAATTCCGAGAACTAATGAAAAGGGTTAAGGGACGGCTACCTGGGTGCGTGAGCGCATTGTTATTGGTTGCCGACCGCCCGCCCGCGCTACGCCAGCGGCCAGCCAGTCAGTTATCCATGCAACTTTGGTTCCATCGGACGGCTATCGTGACAATAATCTCTTGTTCTTAGAGCGATATAATATCAAGTGTATTTAGCGAAGCTTAATATCTGACATTATGAACGTACAATTGTGTATTTCGTGTCGTGTGCCTATTGGTGATCGCCGAAGTTATAGTTGGACATCCCGTGAATCACAACACATCGAAATCGCACAGTTTGTTATTGAAGATCTACTGGGTCATCAGGTGAGGATTATATTATCGCTATAACGAACGAATATGCCTAAGATATTTACTACGAACAAACATCATAACTCTTATGTACATAATGTTATAACATAAGCCGCATTTGCTGCTGTGTTTTTTAACAAACACAAGTTTTCAAATAAAGAGGCCCCCCGCCCTCCGCAGATATATTATTTTTTTTATTTAATGGTATATTACTAAGCTAATAAACTTTTTTTTTTCAGAATGAACCTACAGATGTTATATGCCGACCTTGTTGGCAAAGGGCCGAGCGGCAATATCTCCGACGTCAACGTGAAGTGCAGGAAGAACCTGACAACGAAGAACCTGATGTTGCAGACGAAGAAGTTGACGCTGTGCCTCATTCTACAGTTTTACCTGGATTTGTACGAACTAGTAATACGGCAAACTCTTGTGTATTTCAACACTGTGTAGACTCAACAAGACACAGAATACCAGAAAACATTATTCTACGTGTTCTTTGCCGATACAGTGTATTCATATCAGAAAACAGTCGTGTTTGCAGCGAACACCTCGAGCAAAATGAATGGCATTTACTTGCTATGCAAGACAATTTAATTCAAGATTTTAATTCTGCACAGATCGTTAGTGCGCTAAGGTTGTTAATAAACCACATTAAAACAGAAGTTTTAGATTTTGAGCATTATGAATTGATCAATAACAAAGAGTTCCACGATTGGACTGGTCTTACTGCTGAACAATTCTCTGATTTATTGGCCAACACTCCGAGCTTAAATCAAAGAAGAAACAAAAAAACAATTTTAGCAGCTTTACTTGCAAAGATCCGAACTGGAGACTCAAATGCTAGGCTCGCAACGATATTTAAAACGAGCGAATCCACATTTGCGCGAATGCTTGAGACTGGCCGAGAAGCACTTTTGCGAGACTTTGTTCCAATGCATTTGGGGTTTGACCATATGACTCGGGAAGATGTCACACGTAGGAATCTTCTTATCCCAGAAAGTCTTTTTGGAAATATTGAAAGTCCTCCCGAAGAAAGAAAAGCTATTACAATTGTGGACGGCACATACATCTACATCCAAAAAAGCTCAAACTACTTTTTTCAACGAAAATCTTATAGTAGTCACAAGTTCCGGAACTTAGTAAAACCATTTTTATTTGTCTGCTGCGACGGTCACATAATAGAAGTTTCAGGTCCACACGCTGCTACTTCTTCAGATGCGCAGATAATGCAGAATATTGCTGAAAATGAAAGTGATCATGGCGATGGATTATTCCAATGGTTCTACCAAAGCGGGGACGTATTTATTTTGGACCGTGGGTTCAGAGATGCAGTTCCCATTCTTGAAGGAAATGGTTACACTGTGAAAATGCCGGAGACAAAGCATCCTGGAGCGACGCAACTAACCACGGAACAAGCAAACAAGTCACGCCTTGTTACTATTTGCCGTTGGGTTGTGGAAGTAGTAAATGGCCGATTTAAACGAGATTTCCGCCTGTTGAGAAACGTTCATATTAATATAACATTGCACTATATGTTTGAATATTTTAGAATCGCAGCAGCATTAATAAATGCTTATCACGTGTTGATAGTAGATAATGTCCATGCTTCTGATTTTTTACAAATAATCCGGGAAAGGATAAACATGCCCAATACACTGGCAGATCTTGTCGCCAGACGTAACTTGAACAGAATGAGAGCACAGTTCCAGCCCATGTCTGCAGATATGGCTGAGTTTAATGACTTTCCTACGCTGACCGAAGAAGAATTAATATTATTTAGCCTCGGTATATATCAGCTGAAACAAGCGAGAAGTTACTATGGAGAGCATGTTCAACCAGATGGAGTTTTTAGCATTGAGCTAAGTGGTGGAATTCCTCTAGAGCTTGTAAGGGAATTGGAGGGAGAGGACTTGTGGTTGATTCGAGGGCGAATACAATCCCGACACATCCGATCTAAAACATACTATGTGTATATTGCTCTGGATAGATCAGCAACCGGGCGTCGAGCAATAAAACATTACTATTGCACATGCCATATAGGAATGAGAACCATCGGATGTTGCTCCCATACTATGTGCATAGTCTGGTACATGGGTTATGCTAGACATGACCCTTACCTCAGCCCACCCGCAATAAGTTTAGATGACGTATTTGTAAGACTAGAAAATGTTTAATTGTACGTCATTAACTTATTATTGTTATTAGCCTTTATTCAGAAGAACAATACATTTATTTTATATACATTACAAAATATTCAAATCAATAATTGATTTTTCCGTTGCGCGGTCTCTGCTTCTGAGTGCCTCTTGGCAATGGCCTCCCCCAACAGCTTCCACTCACATCTCTGACATGCCACTCCACATACACTAGTCCACATTTTGCCAGCCATTTGTACCATTTCATCTTCCCATCTTTTTAGAGATCTGCCCTCTTTTCTTTTAGCCCTTCTGGGATACAAAGATGTTATTATTTTTGTCCATTTGTCTGGCCCTCTCAAAATCAAAACATGTCCGGGCCGGACATGTTTTGATTGTTTGTTGTTTCATTTCAATTTTTTAGTTTTATATGTTACATCAGTTACACGTGTCATTTTTCTCAACTCCTTGTTTTCTATTTTGTCTATCCTTTTCTTTCCAAACATACTCCTCTCCATAGCCTTCGGCCCAACTTCCAGCATACTTGTATGAGCTTTTGTTAGTGCCCAAGTTTGGCACCCTTATGTTAGAATGGGTGGAATCCATGTATTAAATAGTTTTCTTTTGGTGCTCATGTTTATACTTATGCATTTTACTGTTTCTTTAAAGGACCAGAATCTTTTCCAGGCATTGCCAATTTTTTTTTTTTTGTATATCTTTGGTTGTTGTATCATATATATTAGTTATAACCACTGATTCTAAGCAGGAATCTTGCGGTTAATATTGTCTATTTCTCCCAGCGCCATCACACCTTGCCAGAGTTGCCAGAGCGTTTTTTTCTTAGTAATGTTGTCATTACCTTGTAATATCGATCAAACAAAACAAATGCTGTTTAGTCTATTTATATTTCTTCTTCTTATATATAAAAATGCATTTTCAAATGTGCTAGTCGCGCTAAAACTCGAAAACGGCTGAACGGATTGGGCTGATTTTAGTTTTAAAATATTCGTAGAAGTCCAGGGAAGGTTCTAAAGTGACACGAAGTTCACCGGGACAGTTAGTCTTCTTCTTATATATAAAAATGGATTTTCAAATGTGTTAGTCGCGCTAAAACTCGAAAACGGCTGAACTAGTTGGGCTGATTTTAGTCTCAAAATATTCGTAGAAGTCCAGGGAAGGTTTTAAAGTGACACGAAGTTCACCGGGACAGCTAGTACTTGACTGTCATTTCAATTAAATCTGTTAACAAATCTGCGCACATTCTTTCTTTAAACTTATTCATTTATATTATTTTTGTTTTTATTGGAACAGACTATAATGATACTTTTGTACAATATTATGTAGTATTTAAAAAGAAAGTATGTACAGTCAGTTCCGAGTTACTTTTCCTTGGAGGATTCTATGAAAGTGATTCTTTTGTCGTCGGCCGCGGCATAAAGGTTCTGTCAGAGGAAAAATAACTCTGAACGGACTGTACCTATGTTTTATATAAAAGCCATCTGGTACCATGATGTTTAGGGCTCCGTCCCCAAAAGGTAAAAACCCTATAATCACTGAACTTCGCTGTCTGTCTGCCCGTATTTCTGTCACCAAACTTTATTTCCTTAGGCGTGATAGCTACAGATAAAATTTTCACAGATTAAGTTACGACTGTTGTCGCTATACCAAGAAAATATTATACTTTAAACAGAATAAAATAAAACGTGATTTTTTGTTAATTTATACGGAACCCTTCGTCGCCCACACTTGGCAGGTTATTTAATTATTGATCATACTTGTTACTTTTTAAAACAAAACAACAACAAAAACCTGATTATATAGTTGTAATAGGGTATAAGCTTCTTGAGTTGTAACCAATGATTAGTCTATGGTGGTAACCTCATTGCTCCTCCTTGATACACTTCATTTGTAAGACTTGCAATTAATGTCAGGACGGACTTTTATATTTAAATTCATACAAATACCTTGTGTTATAAAATATTATTTATATTGTGAAATATTAGCATTAAATGTTGTTTTTAATAAGGTTCTTTAATCATATTGTGATAAAACATAATATGTTGCTTTACAATGTAAGAAACAAAACTTAATGTAAATAATATTCTATAACATATGGTATTCCTATGAATCTAAATACAAAGTCCTTCGTGACATTAATTATCAAGCCTCACAAACAAAGTGTACAAGGAGGAGCAATAAGGTTACATAGTTCTAAATATCTTAATATCTAAGTCCCACATATCCGGCAAATTCAAATGGGTATGGGTATATACATATTTGTAGATGAAAAATAAAACCCCATATACTTAATAACTAAATAACAAATATGCAAATTTATCAAAATCAAACATGCAAATTAATAAAAATCAAACAAAGCAAATTAATTATTAATCAAAACAAAATTAAACGGATTTTTATTGTCGAAAAAAAAATCTGTATTGAGATATGTAGGTTTAAATGACCTAAACTTCAACTATGGATGTTAAAATTGAGAAATGATTAATATTGATACATATTATGAATAATAACTTACTGTTTTACAGGGTTCATAATTTTTCAAATGGACATGCACCATGCATCATAAATTGGCGAAATCATATACAGTAAGCCCTCGTTCACACAAGTTTTATTTGTGGTGGTGATAAAAAACAGCCTGGTTTAAAGTGGCCACAATCACATTCATCATGTTTCTACGATTCAATTAATGTGGCTAGTACAATATCTCTCATGGGAACATAGAGTCGATTAAAAGCCAAATTTTATTCAAAATTATTTCGAAAAAATTTATAGTAATTAAAAGCGGATTGAAAATACACAATGCACATGCAATATTACAAAATTTAATAGTGTTACTGAAAATTTGATTGAAATTAGAAGTTGATTACATAGATTGAGGAAACGAAAATAAATGTTGCATATTTCACATATTTATATTCGTTTCCTATGACTTTTATAGTAATTATAAGCTTGTAGCTTGATTTTGTCATTGTGATCAAATGAAATAATTTTTCCAACTAATATTCTATTTACTCCCTTGCACCAACTATTAACTATTAAATTTATGGATAAATTAATTATGTAAGTTACTAAATCAGACTTATGTTTTGTACAAGTAATCACAGAAAAATCACACCTACAGTTTATACAAAATTCTATTTTTTGTTTTAAATGTTTAATTTCTGGAGACTCCCTTAAACATGCTACAATCATAAAGTAAATTTCATTTAGTAATTGAACAAAACTATCATTTGCATTAAATAAAGATTTCTTCGTATAATCAATCATATAATTAAAAGAAGATAGGATCAACTTCTGTTTTAATAAGATCATTATTGCACTTTTTACATCCTTTAAATATCACTGTTCTACTTTTTTTATAATATACCCAGCAACATATTTTTTCGATTCTTCATGCACTATTGAATTACTGGGTACAATATCATTCATTGCCATAATCAAAGAATCAATTTCACATGCAAAATCAGGAGTTTGTATATCACATTTCTGTGAGAGTAAAACTTTCATTGATTGTAATGGTTTATAATCATCTTTTTCACAATTAGCACTAATCGAATGAGGTGAATTCATGTTATTGAGCAATAAGGTTTTGTAGGCATTAACAAATTGCAGACAAGTGGGATTAGTATTTTGGACTCCATTGCTTCAAATGCAACAAAAAAAGTTCTCAAGAGGGTCTTGATTAAAATTCCTTGTCAATATATTGTTTAATTTATACTTTTCATTAATATACGTCCACATTTCTGAGAAGGTATTAATATTATGTACCCAATTCTGGACTGATGGCACTTTTTCATATTTTTTTGTTTGTGTACCATCTGGATTTTTTACAAATTTTTCAAATGAAATTGACTTTAATATTGGTACAATTTCATTCCAAAACTTAAAATGTGGAGAATTCTTTTTAAGGCACCCCTTGAGAACTTTAGTTGTATTGTGGTATAAGTGGCCGTTAAAGTGGAGTGGAGTCAAATAATTTATCAAAAATGATTAAAAGATCTGCAGTGTCTTCGCACTCCTCTGGTAAAAGGACATCATTCATTTTGGACCAAAAAATTAAAGTGCCGGCCAGAAAAAAAAACTACGATATTCGGATAGAATACACAATTTCTATCATTTTTTACTATGACGTCCAATCTGTGCGCACAACGGTTACGTCGTAATAACATAAAAAATAAAATATTTTTTTATTAATTCTTTGTTGTTAAAAAAAGATTGGAGTGACATTATAATATAAAAAAATATTATATTAAAACTTATTTAGGTACATAATCGCAAAATACTCAAGGTCAAAACCTAGTGGTCAAGATATAAAATCGTACTATTTAACACATTCATATTTATTCTTTATAATAAAGAATGTTGTCTGTTTAGAGTCAAACATTAC
Organism: Phengaris arion; assembly: GCA_963565745.1. Lineage (NCBI taxonomy): Eukaryota > Metazoa > Arthropoda > Insecta > Lepidoptera > Lycaenidae > Phengaris > Phengaris arion. The sequence continues at coordinate 15,312,579 of OY751441.1, read as the reverse complement.
AGGTTACTTTCTCTCAAAACTTCAAATGGAATTCCGAGAACTAATGAAAAGGGTTAAGGGACGGCTACCTGGGTGCGTGAGCGCATTGTTATTGGTTGCCGACCGCCCGCCCGCGCTACGCCAGCGGCCAGCCAGTCAGTTATCCATGCAACTTTGGTTCCATCGGACGGCTATCGTGACAATAATCTCTTGTTCTTAGAGCGATATAATATCAAGTGTATTTAGCGAAGCTTAATATCTGACATTATGAACGTACAATTGTGTATTTCGTGTCGTGTGCCTATTGGTGATCGCCGAAGTTATAGTTGGACATCCCGTGAATCACAACACATCGAAATCGCACAGTTTGTTATTGAAGATCTACTGGGTCATCAGGTGAGGATTATATTATCGCTATAACGAACGAATATGCCTAAGATATTTACTACGAACAAACATCATAACTCTTATGTACATAATGTTATAACATAAGCCGCATTTGCTGCTGTGTTTTTTAACAAACACAAGTTTTCAAATAAAGAGGCCCCCCGCCCTCCGCAGATATATTATTTTTTTTATTTAATGGTATATTACTAAGCTAATAAACTTTTTTTTTTCAGAATGAACCTACAGATGTTATATGCCGACCTTGTTGGCAAAGGGCCGAGCGGCAATATCTCCGACGTCAACGTGAAGTGCAGGAAGAACCTGACAACGAAGAACCTGATGTTGCAGACGAAGAAGTTGACGCTGTGCCTCATTCTACAGTTTTACCTGGATTTGTACGAACTAGTAATACGGCAAACTCTTGTGTATTTCAACACTGTGTAGACTCAACAAGACACAGAATACCAGAAAACATTATTCTACGTGTTCTTTGCCGATACAGTGTATTCATATCAGAAAACAGTCGTGTTTGCAGCGAACACCTCGAGCAAAATGAATGGCATTTACTTGCTATGCAAGACAATTTAATTCAAGATTTTAATTCTGCACAGATCGTTAGTGCGCTAAGGTTGTTAATAAACCACATTAAAACAGAAGTTTTAGATTTTGAGCATTATGAATTGATCAATAACAAAGAGTTCCACGATTGGACTGGTCTTACTGCTGAACAATTCTCTGATTTATTGGCCAACACTCCGAGCTTAAATCAAAGAAGAAACAAAAAAACAATTTTAGCAGCTTTACTTGCAAAGATCCGAACTGGAGACTCAAATGCTAGGCTCGCAACGATATTTAAAACGAGCGAATCCACATTTGCGCGAATGCTTGAGACTGGCCGAGAAGCACTTTTGCGAGACTTTGTTCCAATGCATTTGGGGTTTGACCATATGACTCGGGAAGATGTCACACGTAGGAATCTTCTTATCCCAGAAAGTCTTTTTGGAAATATTGAAAGTCCTCCCGAAGAAAGAAAAGCTATTACAATTGTGGACGGCACATACATCTACATCCAAAAAAGCTCAAACTACTTTTTTCAACGAAAATCTTATAGTAGTCACAAGTTCCGGAACTTAGTAAAACCATTTTTATTTGTCTGCTGCGACGGTCACATAATAGAAGTTTCAGGTCCACACGCTGCTACTTCTTCAGATGCGCAGATAATGCAGAATATTGCTGAAAATGAAAGTGATCATGGCGATGGATTATTCCAATGGTTCTACCAAAGCGGGGACGTATTTATTTTGGACCGTGGGTTCAGAGATGCAGTTCCCATTCTTGAAGGAAATGGTTACACTGTGAAAATGCCGGAGACAAAGCATCCTGGAGCGACGCAACTAACCACGGAACAAGCAAACAAGTCACGCCTTGTTACTATTTGCCGTTGGGTTGTGGAAGTAGTAAATGGCCGATTTAAACGAGATTTCCGCCTGTTGAGAAACGTTCATATTAATATAACATTGCACTATATGTTTGAATATTTTAGAATCGCAGCAGCATTAATAAATGCTTATCACGTGTTGATAGTAGATAATGTCCATGCTTCTGATTTTTTACAAATAATCCGGGAAAGGATAAACATGCCCAATACACTGGCAGATCTTGTCGCCAGACGTAACTTGAACAGAATGAGAGCACAGTTCCAGCCCATGTCTGCAGATATGGCTGAGTTTAATGACTTTCCTACGCTGACCGAAGAAGAATTAATATTATTTAGCCTCGGTATATATCAGCTGAAACAAGCGAGAAGTTACTATGGAGAGCATGTTCAACCAGATGGAGTTTTTAGCATTGAGCTAAGTGGTGGAATTCCTCTAGAGCTTGTAAGGGAATTGGAGGGAGAGGACTTGTGGTTGATTCGAGGGCGAATACAATCCCGACACATCCGATCTAAAACATACTATGTGTATATTGCTCTGGATAGAACAGCAACCGGGCGTCGAGCAATAAAACATTACTATTGCACATGCCATATAGGAATGAGAACCATCGGATGTTGCTCCCATACTATGTGCATAGTCTGGTACATGGGTTATGCTAGACATGACCCTTACCTCAGCCCACCCGCAATAAGTTTAGATGACGTATTTGTAAGACTAGAAAATGTTTAATTGTACGTCATTAACTTATTATTGTTATTAGCCTTTATTCAGAAGAACAATACATTTATTTTATATACATTACAAAATATTCAAATCAATAATTGATTTTTCCGTTGCGCGGTCTCTGCTTCTGAGTGCCTCTTGGCAATGGCCTCCCCCAACAGCTTCCACTCACATCTCTGACATGCCACTCCACATACACTAGTCCACATTTTGCCAGCCATTTGTACCATTTCATCTTCCCATCTTTTTAGAGATCTGCCCTCTTTTCTTTTAGCCCTTCTGGGATACAAAGATGTTATTATTTTTGTCCATTTGTCTGGCCCTCTCAAAATCAAAACATGTCCGGGCCGGACATGTTTTGATTGTTTGTTGTTTCATTTCAATTTTTTAGTTTTATATGTTACATCAGTTACACGTGTCATTTTTCTCAACTCCTTGTTTTCTATTTTGTCTATCCTTTTCTTTCCAAACATACTCCTCTCCATAGCCTTCGGCCCAACTTCCAGCATACTTGTATGAGCTTTTGTTAGTGCCCAAGTTTGGCACCCTTATGTTAGAATGGGTGGAATCCATGTATTAAATAGTTTTCTTTTGGTGCTCATGTTTATACTTATGCATTTTACTGTTTCTTTAAAGGACCAGAATCTTTTCCAGGCATTGCCAATTTTTTTTTTTTTGTATATCTTTGGTTGTTGTATCATATATATTAGTTATAACCACTGATTCTAAGCAGGAATCTTGCGGTTAATATTGTCTATTTCTCCCAGCGCCATCACACCTTGCCAGAGTTGCCAGAGCGTTTTTTTCTTAGTAATGTTGTCATTACCTTGTAATATCGATCAAACAAAACAAATGCTGTTTAGTCTATTTATATTTCTTCTTCTTATATATAAAAATGCATTTTCAAATGTGCTAGTCGCGCTAAAACTCGAAAACGGCTGAACGGATTGGGCTGATTTTAGTTTTAAAATATTCGTAGAAGTCCAGGGAAGGTTCTAAAGTGACACGAAGTTCACCGGGACAGTTAGTCTTCTTCTTATATATAAAAATGGATTTTCAAATGTGTTAGTCGCGCTAAAACTCGAAAACGGCTGAACTAGTTGGGCTGATTTTAGTCTCAAAATATTCGTAGAAGTCCAGGGAAGGTTTTAAAGTGACACGAAGTTCACCGGGACAGCTAGTACTTGACTGTCATTTCAATTAAATCTGTTAACAAATCTGCGCACATTCTTTCTTTAAACTTATTCATTTATATTATTTTTGTTTTTATTGGAACAGACTATAATGATACTTTTGTACAATATTATGTAGTATTTAAAAAGAAAGTATGTACAGTCAGTTCCGAGTTACTTTTCCTTGGAGGATTCTATGAAAGTGATTCTTTTGTCGTCGGCCGCGGCATAAAGGTTCTGTCAGAGGAAAAATAACTCTGAACGGACTGTACCTATGTTTTATATAAAAGCCATCTGGTACCATGATGTTTAGGGCTCCGTCCCCAAAAGGTAAAAACCCTATAATCACTGAACTTCGCTGTCTGTCTGCCCGTATTTCTGTCACCAAACTTTATTTCCTTAGGCGTGATAGCTACAGATAAAATTTTCACAGATTAAGTTACGACTGTTGTCGCTATACCAAGAAAATATTATACTTTAAACAGAATAAAATAAAACGTGATTTTTTGTTAATTTATACGGAACCCTTCGTCGCCCACACTTGGCAGGTTATTTAATTATTGATCATACTTGTTACTTTTTAAAACAAAACAACAACAAAAACCTGATTATATAGTTGTAATAGGGTATAAGCTTCTTGAGTTGTAACCAATGATTAGTCTATGGTGGTAACCTCATTGCTCCTCCTTGATACACTTCATTTGTAAGACTTGCAATTAATGTCAGGACGGACTTTTATATTTAAATTCATACAAATACCTTGTGTTATAAAATATTATTTATATTGTGAAATATTAGCATTAAATGTTGTTTTTAATAAGGTTCTTTAATCATATTGTGATAAAACATAATATGTTGCTTTACAATGTAAGAAACAAAACTTAATGTAAATAATATTCTATAACATATGGTATTCCTATGAATCTAAATACAAAGTCCTTCGTGACATTAATTATCAAGCCTCACAAACAAAGTGTACAAGGAGGAGCAATAAGGTTACATAGTTCTAAATATCTTAATATCTAAGTCCCACATATCCGGCAAATTCAAATGGGTATGGGTATATACATATTTGTAGATGAAAAATAAAACCCCATATACTTAATAACTAAATAACAAATATGCAAATTTATCAAAATCAAACATGCAAATTAATAAAAATCAAACAAAGCAAATTAATTATTAATCAAAACAAAATTAAACGGATTTTTATTGTCGAAAAAAAAATCTGTATTGAGATATGTAGGTTTAAATGACCTAAACTTCAACTATGGATGTTAAAATTGAGAAATGATTAATATTGATACATATTATGAATAATAACTTACTGTTTTACAGGGTTCATAATTTTTCAAATGGACATGCACCATGCATCATAAATTGGCGAAATCATATACAGTAAGCCCTCGTTCACACAAGTTTTATTTGTGGTGGTGATAAAAAACAGCCTGGTTTAAAGTGGCCACAATCACATTCATCATGTTTCTACGATTCAATTAATGTGGCTAGTACAATATCTCTCATGGGAACATAGAGTCGATTAAAAGCCAAATTTTATTCAAAATTATTTCGAAAAAATTTATAGTAATTAAAAGCGGATTGAAAATACACAATGCACATGCAATATTACAAAATTTAATAGTGTTACTGAAAATTTGATTGAAATTAGAAGTTGATTACATAGATTGAGGAAACGAAAATAAATGTTGCATATTTCACATATTTATATTCGTTTCCTATGACTTTTATAGTAATTATAAGCTTGTAGCTTGATTTTGTCATTGTGATCAAATGAAATAATTTTTCCAACTAATATTCTATTTACTCCCTTGCACCAACTATTAACTATTAAATTTATGGATAAATTAATTATGTAAGTTACTAAATCAGACTTATGTTTTGTACAAGTAATCACAGAAAAATCACACCTACAGTTTATACAAAATTCTATTTTTTGTTTTAAATGTTTAATTTCTGGAGACTCCCTTAAACATGCTACAATCATAAAGTAAATTTCATTTAGTAATTGAACAAAACTATCATTTGCATTAAATAAAGATTTCTTCGTATAATCAATCATATAATTAAAAGAAGATAGGATCAACTTCTGTTTTAATAAGATCATTATTGCACTTTTTACATCCTTTAAATATCACTGTTCTACTTTTTTTATAATATACCCAGCAACATATTTTTTCGATTCTTCATGCACTATTGAATTACTGGGTACAATATCATTCATTGCCATAATCAAAGAATCAATTTCACATGCAAAATCAGGAGTTTGTATATCACATTTCTGTGAGAGTAAAACTTTCATTGATTGTAATGGTTTATAATCATCTTTTTCACAATTAGCACTAATCGAATGAGGTGAATTCATGTTATTGAGCAATAAGGTTTTGTAGGCATTAACAAATTGCAGACAAGTGGGATTAGTATTTTGGACTCCATTGCTTCAAATGCAACAAAAAAAGTTCTCAAGAGGGTCTTGATTAAAATTCCTTGTCAATATATTGTTTAATTTATACTTTTCATTAATATACGTCCACATTTCTGAGAAGGTATTAATATTATGTACCCAATTCTGGACTGATGGCACTTTTTCATATTTTTTTGTTTGTGTACCATCTGGATTTTTTACAAATTTTTCAAATGAAATTGACTTTAATATTGGTACAATTTCATTCCAAAACTTAAAATGTGGAGAATTCTTTTTAAGGCACCCCTTGAGAACTTTAGTTGTATTGTGGTATAAGTGGCCGTTAAAGTGGAGTGGAGTCAAATAATTTATCAAAAATGATTAAAAGATCTGCAGTGTCTTCGCACTCCTCTGGTAAAAGGACATCATTCATTTTGGACCAAAAAATTAAAGTGCCGGCCAGAAAAAAAAACTACGATATTCGGATAGAATACACAATTTCTATCATTTTTTACTATGACGTCCAATCTGTGCGCACAACGGTTACGTCGTAATAACATAAAAAATAAAATATTTTTTTATTAATTCTTTGTTGTTAAAAAAAGATTGGAGTGACATTATAATATAAAAAAATATTATATTAAAACTTATTTAGGTACATAATCGCAAAATACTCAAGGTCAAAACCTAGTGGTCAAGATATAAAATCGTACTATTTAACACATTCATATTTATTCTTTATAATAAAGAATGTTGTCTGTTTAGAGTCAAACATTACAGGTTACTTTCTCTCAAAACTTCAAATGGAATTCCGAGAACTAATGAAAAGGGTTAAGGGACGGCTACCTGGGTGCGTGAGCGCATTGTTATTGGTTGCCGACCGCCCGCCCGCGCTACGCCAGCGGCCAGCCAGTCAGTTATCCATGCAACTTTGGTTACATCGGACGGCTATCGTGACAATAATCTCTTGTTCTTAGAGCGATATAATATCAAATGTATTTAGCGAAGCTTAATATCTGACATTATGAACGTACAATTGTGTATTTCGTGTCGTGTGCCTATTGGTGATCGCCGAAGTTATAGTTGGACATCCCGTGAATCACAACACATCGAAATCGCACAGTTTGTTATTGAAGATCTACTGGGTCATCAGGTGAGGATTATATTATCGCTATAACGAACGAATATGCCTAAGATATTTACTACGAACAAACATCATAACTCTTATGTACATAATGTTATAACATAAGCCGCATTTGCTGCTGTGTTTTTTAACAAACACAAGTTTTCAAATAAAGAGGGCCCCCCGCCCTCCGCAGATATATTATTTTTTTTATTTAATGATATATTACTAAGCTAATAAACTTTATTTTCAGAATGAACCTACAGATGTTATATGCCGACCTTGTTGGCAAAGGGCCGAGCGGCAATATCTCCGACGTCAACGTGAAGTGCAGGAAGAACCTGACAACGAAGAACCTGATGTTGCAGACGAAGAAGTTGACGCTGTGCCTCATTCTACAGTTTTACCTGGATTTGTACGAACTAGTAATACGGCAAACTCTTGTGTATTTCAACACTGTGTAGACTCAACAAGACACAGAATACCAGAAAACATTATTCTACGTGTTCTTTGCCGATACAGTGTATTCATATCAGAAAACAGTCGTGTTTGCAGCGAACACCTCGAGCAAAATGAATGGCATTTACTTGCTATGCAAGACAATTTAATTCAAGATTTTAATTCTGCACAGATCGTTAGTGCGCTAAGGTTGTTAATAAACCACATTAAAACAGAAGTTTTAGATTTTGAGCATTATGAATTGATCAATAACAAAGAGTTCCACGATTGGACTGGTCTTACTGCTGAACAATTCTCTGATTTATTGGCCAACACTCCGAGCTTAAATCAAAGAAGAAACAAAAAAACAATTTTAGCAGCTTTACTTGCAAAGATCCGAACTGGAGACTCAAATGCTAGGCTCGCAACGATATTTAAAACGAGCGAATCCACATTTGCGCGAATGCTTGAGACTGGCCGAGAAGCACTTTTGCGAGACTTTGTTCCAATGCATTTGGGGTTTGACCATATGACTCGGGAAGATGTCACACGTAGGAATCTTCTTATCCCAGAAAGTCTTTTTGGAAATATTGAAAGTCCTCCCGAAGAAAGAAAAGCTATTACAATTGTGGACGGCACATACATCTACATCCAAAAAAGCTCAAACTACTTTTTTCAACGAAAATCTTATAGTAGTCACAAGTTCCGGAACTTAGTAAAACCATTTTTATTTGTCTGCTGCGACGGTCACATAATAGAAGTTTCAGGTCCACACGCTGCTACTTCTTCAGATGCGCAGATAATGCAGAATATTGCTGAAAATGAAAGTGATCATGGCGATGGATTATTCCAATGGTTCTACCAAAGCGGGGACGTATTTATTTTGGACCGTGGGTTCAGAGATGCAGTTCCCATTCTTGAAGGAAATGGTTACACTGTGAAAATGCCGGAGACAAAGCATCCTGGAGCGACGCAACTAACCACGGAACAAGCAAACAAGTCACGCCTTGTTACTATTTGCCGTTGGGTTGTGGAAGTAGTAAATGGCCGATTTAAACGAGATTTCCGCCTGTTGAGAAACGTTCATATTAATATAACATTGCACTATATGTTTGAATATTTTAGAATCGCAGCAGCATTAATAAATGCTTATCACGTGTTGATAGTAGATAATGTCCATGCTTCTGATTTTTTACAAATAATCCGGGAAAGGATAAACATGCCCAATACACTGGCAGATCTTGTCGCCAGACGTAACTTGAACAGAATGAGAGCACAGTTCCAGCCCATGTCTGCAGATATGGCTGAGTTTAATGACTTTCCTACGCTGACCGAAGAAGAATTAATATTATTTAGCCTCGGTATATATCAGCTGAAACAAGCGAGAAGTTACTATGGAGAGCATGTTCAACCAGATGGAGTTTTTAGCATTGAGCTAAGTGGTGGAATTCCTCTAGAGCTTGTAAGGGAATTGGAGGGAGAGGACTTGTGGTTGATTCGAGGGCGAATACAATCCCGACACATCCGATCTAAAACATACTATGTGTATATTGCTCTGGATAGAACAGCAACCGGGCGTCGAGCAATAAAACATTACTATTGCACATGCCATATAGGAATGAGAACCATCGGATGTTGCTCCCATACTATGTGCATAGTCTGGTACATGGGTTATGCTAGACATGACCCTTACCTCAGCCCACCCGCAATAAGTTTAGATGACGTATTTGTAAGACTAGAAAATGTTTAATTGTACGTCATTAACTTATTATTGTTATTAGCCTTTATTTAGAAGAACAATACATTTATTTTATATACATTACAAAATATTCAAATCAATAATTGATTTTTCCGTTGCGCGGTCTCTGCTTCTGAGTGCCTCTTGGCAATGGCCTCCCCCAACAGCTTCCACTCACATCTCTGACATGCCACTCCACATACACTAGTCCACATTTTGCCAGCCATTTGTACCATTTCATCTTCCCATCTTTTTAGAGATCTGCCCTCTTTTCTTTTAGCCCTTCTGGGATACAAAGATGTTATTATTTTTGGCCATTTGTCTGGCCCTCTCAAAATCAAAACATGTCCGGGCCGGACATGTTTTGATTGTTTGTTGTTTCATTTCAATTTTTTAGTTTTATATGTTACATCAGTTACACGTGTCATTTTTCTCAACTCCTTGTTTTCTATTTTGTCTATCCTTTTCTTTCCAAACATACTCCTCTCCATAGCCTTCGGCCCAACTTCCAGCATACTTGTATGAGCTTTTGTTAGTGCCCAAGTTTGGCACCCTTATGTTAGAATGGGTGGAATCCATGTATTAAATAGTTTTCTTTTGGTGCTCATGTTTATACTTATGCATTTTACTATTTCTTTAAAGGACCAGAATCTTTTCCAGGCATTGCCAATTTTTTTTTTTTGTATATCTTTGGTTGTTGTATCATATATATTAGTTATAACCACTGATTCTAAGCAGGAATCTTGCGGTTAATATTGTCTATTTCTCCCAGCGCCATCACACCTTGCCAGAGTTGCCAGAGCGTTTTTTTCTTAGTAATGTTGTCATTACCTTGTAATATCGATCAAACAAAACAAATGCTGTTTAGTCTATTTATATTTCTTCTTCTTATATATAAAAATGCATTTTCAAATGTGTTAGTCGCGCTAAAACTCGAAAACGGCTGAACGGATTGGGCTGATTTTAGTTTTAAAATATTCGTAGAAGTCCAGGGAAGGTTCTAAAGTGACACGAAGTTCACCGGGACAGTTAGTCTTCTTCTTATATATAAAAATGGATTTTCAAATGTGTTAGTCGCGCTAAAACTCGAAAACGGCTGAACTAGTTGGGCTGATTTTAGTCTCAAAATATTCGTAGAAGTCCAGGGAAGGTTTTAAAGTGACACGAAGTTCACCGGGACAGCTAGTACTTGATACATATTTTTTATTTTTATTTTATGACTAAATATTTTTTTCCAATACTATTTATCAACCTTACCACTGTGTTTTACTATCAAGTATTATATCATAACGTAAGATATCCATGCTTTTAATAGTGACACTCCAACCTTTTTATCACAAAAGGATTATTTTTTAATTATTTTATTACGACGTAACCATTGGGCGCACAGATTGGACGTCATAGTAAAAAATGTTAGGAATTGTGTATTCTATTCGAATATATTTTTTTTTCTTTCTGGCCGGCACTTTCATTTTTTGGTCCAAAAATGTATGAAACGTGAATGATGTCCTTTTGTGTTCTGAAACAAGGAAAAAATAATTTATCAACAGTTATTAAAAGGACATTCAACTTAGCCTTTAATTCTTAGCCTCATTAAGACACAAATCCCTGCTAAGTATCCACTTAGCAGGGATGGGATTTATACACAAAGTAAAATACAAATAACTTGCATAGATATAACTAGTATAGATCATACAACTAGTGTTTGAATTTTGAACATTCTAAAATTAAAAGCATAGTCATTGTTATATTATGTTTTATTTTAAGCAAAATGTTGTGCTACTTACTTGATAAAAATCGCATAACTGCAGAAACTCGTTGGCTGAAAACTTGGGCTGCATATTTAACTTTCATTTTGGGCACTTTTGCTGGTTCCACATGGTATTCTGTCAGTTTATTTAATATTCTAATTTCACCCTCTCCTGTGTCTACTTCTAATAACATTCGTAAATGTTCCCACTTGGCAATTTTTTTGCAATTATTTTGTATAAACTTTATATTTTTATCATAAAATTATTTCTTACTCCCTTTAACAAATGTGGTGTGTCGAATAGTGGAAATATTTTTAAATCATTTATTTCGAAAGCATTCGAATTGTATTCTTCGTTTCGTCGTAAATACTTTTCTTTTGTATCGTTCTGCAACATTCTAATTGTGCTCACATTTGATGCAGCCTGGTCACATATAGTAGCAACTATTATAACTCCAGCTTCACTTAGTTTTTCTATTGTTGTTTTTAGAATTGTTTTTAAATCGAATTTTTTGGTAGTACTTTTACAAAAGCTAAATAATATTGGTTGCTTTGTTTTTGTTTTAATACCTTTAATCATCAACACAAGCGCATGATCCGCAATATTTTTATTTCTTATATGACCAAAATCTTCAAATCCCGTTAGTTGATTTTCGTTTAAATAAAGGCCTGGAGCCAAGGCCACCTCATCAAATAAAAGGGTATATAACCTTTTTTCCAGAGGTTGGTCCTTTAATGTTTTTTTTATTTGGTGAATGATTTTTTCATTTATGCCTGGTTTTAGGCTAAATGCACTTATAAGCCTTTGAAGTGTACGCTTTGAAGGGAGTACAATAAATTTACTCAGATAGTTGTAACCCTTCTGGCTTTGCTTCCAAATTGATGCTGCCATAATTTTTTCATGTAATGTAAATTTTCTGCCTTTTGGTTTTTGTTTACATTTCATCTGCATTTTAATAAATGTTTGTATGCTTGTATGCTATCAGGCATTGATTCTATTGTCTTTAAGAAAGATTTCACCTTTGATAATTTTTTAGCAGCTTGTATTTTTTTTGCAAGAGTTTTAGAATTTTGAGTTAATTTATTAACTTTTTTACTTAGTTTTTCAATTATTCTCAAATTGTCTTTTTTGTTGGGTATACCTGAAATAAAAAGAAAGTTTAGGTCTCAAATTAATTACAAGAAAAAAACTATTGATCCTATTTCATGTATGGATCCAAAAGGTTCAATGGGATTATTACAATATGAGAGCTAAAATCTGTAAGAAATAACCAAAAACTAGAAGATGCATTTGCTAAAATTTTCCACTAAAGGTAAAAAAATAAGAATCAAAATTTGAATGAAAAGCTAGTGATTTATAACTAACCTTTCATAGATTTCTTTTTCTGTGAGAATCCTGTATCCTGTATAAAATCACAAGTGGATGTTGAAGGTTCAGGGTTAGGAGTTGTAGTGCAACTCAGATCTGCAGTGGATTGCAATACATTAACTTGACTATTATCTGTAACAAAAAAGAATCCCAAAAATTATTATGTTGTGCATACTTTTATACTTTATGGCAGAGACTGTTTAAATTAACAAGTCTAGCACATTAATAGGTTTTTAACTATTTTTCCTTAGAGATGCGGTCTAAGGAGGGTTTCGTAACTATCAACACGCAATAGGTTCATTTCAAATTACTTCAAAGTTATTGTCCAATTTCTTTCACAATAATTTTCCTAAAAAGTATTTAGCATAACCTATTAACATGGAAAATTGCAACTTTCTAACACTTATGTTTTAAATGCCAGGGGGACCAACTAGTAAACCACTTTGGAGGTTGATTTCTCAAAAATAGTTATTATTATAAAATTAAAACTACATTAATTGGGTAATACGCAGAATACTTACAGTCTAAATATAGTGTTGGAACTGAATTTCTAGTTAGCTGTTTACTTTCCAAAATGAAATATTTTTCAAAGTGTTTATTACATAACTTGAATGTATTGTAAATGTACATATCCCCTTTTTCTTTAGTTTCCTCATATAGTACAGCCTTCCAAGCAGCAAATCTGTCTGGATTATTATGAGGCTTGGGAAAGCGATGCAGCGGCCCTGAAATTTTCAATGTTTGCATAAAAATCCTAGCATGAAATCATTATCATTATGTATCTATCTCTAAAAGATACTACATTTTTATTTATATATTGAAAAATATAGTAAGGTTTTTATCTACAAACAAATAAAAAAGGAACTGGATATTTGTAATTTCACATTGAACACTTTAAAACTTATATTGTATGGTTTATGGTAGGGTATTTGAAAATAATATCATAGAATTTGTCTGTTTGTTCCGTCTAATCACTGCTAGACTGCTTTTATCCGCATTTTTTCTAGCCTAAGTTACTCATAATATCAGCTATCTGCAGCTGTAATAGGTAAGTTTACCTTTATTAAAAGATAAAAAAATATGGTTTGCTTCTGTCTCTATACAACAAATTGGGTGGGTAACAAATTAGTACAAAACTTATTATTTTATTTCAATAACTTGACCTTACCTGAATTTAATAACCTTACTGCAACATTGGATATTTAGGTTATATTATAATATGTCAGAACATCGGTAAACTCTATTTCATATGTTAAATAATGATGAGGAAAATGAATTTTTTCCCAGAGACAAATTGAAAAGGTTTTTAAAGTTTGTTTTACTTACCCCCTTCGTCACACCCAAAGTAACAGTGAAAGCGCGAGTATATCGGTATCTTCGCCATTATTTAGAATTTTAGACCAACAACAAGCCAAGTCTTCAGAAAAAATAGTACACGTCCAAGTCCATATAACGAAGCCGGGGTCGATCGGTAAGGATTGGAAATAGGTGTCCGTAAGAAATAGCCAATGGTCGAAATTAATAAACAGGAACTATCAGTTACCAGTAAACAAGCCGAGGTCAGTAATAAAACGATAGGAACATCGAAAATCACAGCAACAAAACACAAAGAACTCAAGCGAAAGAACTTTCGTAAAGTGAAAAATTTTCCGACTTTCGTCAACGGTTAACTCAAATACATACAGTTCTGCCAATGTAAAAAATACTTTATTTTGTGATAAAAATCTATAATTTTTGGCTTATATCGTATTATTTTCAAAATTAATTAAATTAAGATTTTCTTACAATTTTTATTTAACATTATAAAATTAAAATGAATAATAATATATCTTTAAATATATAATAATAATAACTTTAATATGTATCGACATCTAGTACAATTTAAATGTTTCAACAGAACATAGTTTGTTGTATCCGTTGTAAGCAGCACTTTCCATACAAATATTTTTATTAGAAACAATGTACTGAGTGTCACCCCCATGCACTGACCGGCCGTGGCGCACGCGCGCGCCTCTTACGCAGTACGACTCACTTCACGTCGCAAACGCGTGTCATATTTTAATTTGGAAAAATATGTATCCAAAAAAATACTGCATTGCAGCCGATTGTCGGAACAATGAAAAAAATAGCAATTGTCAGTTTTTCTCGGTTCCGGCAAGTGAGAAAGATAGCAAAAGGTACGATAATCATTACTCATTTATATCTACTGTCATGGTACCTAAATCTATAACAATAATTATTCAATATACACACAAAAGTTTTATATTATATGCTTATTTAAAATAGGTGGTAGGTAGCTGCATATACATACATATAATCCATACCTACATCAAAAGAAAATCACGTGTCGTGTCTGTAAACTGATTTATATGTTCGGTCGGTATGTTGTATGTTATCTATATAATATGTATTATATCAATATTATATATATATGGTCGTCTAGTACCCATAGTACAAGCTTTGCTTAGTTTGGGCACAGAATATATTATAATAGTACAAGTTTGGGCAGGTTTGGGAATAGATTGATCTGTGTAAGATGTCCTGTAATATTTATTTACTTGTTTATTTTATTCAAGTGCTGATATAATATTATTAGATTACAGGTATAAGATGCGTAGGTAGTAAATATCTAAATTTCGTAACTCGTAAGTCACATGATATGAACTACATTTTTTAAGTTTAAGTGACATTTAAACGACAAGAATGCAACACAACTAGTATTGTAGATGCCTAACTAGTACCACGCCGCGCGTCAATGCGTATTATGTCGCCGCGCGACGCGTCCCGCGACAGCAAGTTCAAACGAGCCGCCAACATAGTCCAAGAGCCGTGCGACAACGAACGTAGCACAGTAACATGATACTCCATTACACCAGTTGAATAATTTGTTCACTATAGTGTTATGAAATTTACCTGTTTAGATTAACAATAAAATAAGCGAAAAAATATCTACAAAATACTCTGTCTTAACAACAATTTAAAGTTTGTTTTTCAGTTTTGTATCATAATTAAATTAATATAAATAAACTAAACAATTATATTTTTTTGGAGTAAGTTAGTGAAATATTATTGTCTTTGTTAGATGTCACAAACATTTATTAAAATAAATAATATGTAGTCAAATCGTCAGGATTGATTGTATACCGCATAGTAAAAATATTCTACATAATATGTATTTGTCTCGCGAATATTTTAATACAATAATTAAATAACCCGTTATTTACCCATTTACGTTATAGGTTATTGTAAGGTTACCCGTAACCTTACAATAACCTATATATTTCGTCCCACAGTAAGCTCGTGTTATGGATACTAGACGACGATGTCCAGGCCCAAGGACAAAAGGGGATAAAATCTTATGCCCTTATGTATGCTAGTATTTTACCGGCTACCTTACCCTCAAACTGTTATTTTGCAGCAAGTTAGTGTACCTACTTAGTAAAAAATTACACCAGTATTATTACTGGTGTAATTTTTTACTAAGTAGGTATATATATATTATTATATATTATATATTATATTATTATAATAACAAAATATGAAAAAATTGTATTAGTTTACTGGATTACTTTCTTTTACTTATTCCAGGCGCCGGAAATGGTTGACATTACTTGGCAGAGAAGACCTCTTGCAAAAAAATGTAAAGAAAGGCAGTTATCTAGTTTGTTGTGCACATTTTGATCCGTCTGCAATAAAAATAAAGAAATGCCTCGACAAAACCTCTGTTCCAACACTGCTTTTACCCGATCAACCTCAGCATTCACAGCAAGGACCATTATGTTCTAAATCACAGCCAATAGTTGTGCAATTCAAAGAGACTCAGATTTTATTGTCAAAAAGTATAGAAGTAAATATGTCATGTTCAGCAATCCCATCCAATTCTGAAGAAATCAAAAAAAAAGGCGACGTGATTGTAACAAAGAAAAAAAGGGTTAAAAAAAATACTCTGACTCAAACGAATTTACAGGAATTATCCAATCAGCAAACACAGACATCAAAATTACTTACTGAAGGAACACCACGGAAACGAAAACTTTTAGATGAATTAAAGGGTTATAAACTCAAACAAAGAAGGTTAAGTCATGAAATCATAAAAATTAAGCAAGAATTAGAAGGAAAAAATAAATCTGTTACGTGTAATGATCCTGAAGACGAAATTGCAAGAAGATTCCAAAAATTGATAGAATGGCAAAATAAAATAAGGAACAAATACAAAGGAAATCGGTACGATGCAGAGTACAAATTATTTGCACTCAATTTGCACTACACAAGTCCACACGCCTACAGATGCTTACAGACTGTACTAAAATTGCCCTCTAAAAGCACGTTGAGCAGATTCAAAATTGATATCCCTCCAAAATTAGACAAACGAGCTCTAGATGCTTTGGCATTAAAAATGAAATCGCTTCCGGATGCAGCGAAATACTGTACGATTTGCATTGATGAGATGACTCTGAAACGCAACTTGTACTACAATATAAAATCAGATGAAGTTATTGGATTTCATAATGTCAATGGGAAGATAACATCCGATATTGCCAGCAATGCATTCGTCATTATGCTTCAAGGCATATACTTTAAATGGAAACAACCAATCGCATATGGATTGCTGGCAACTGCGAAGCATTATGATGAAATTGATATATTGATGAATGAAGCTATTTCAAAACTTTCTATTATAGGGATTATGGTAAAAGCGATAATTTCTGACCAAGGATCCAACTTTGATAAATACGCGAAAGAAATAAAGAAAGTGTCAATTGAAAAACCGTATTTTACGTATGATAACACCAATATTTATTACGTGTTTGATGTTCCTCACATGGTAAAATGCATCTGGAACAATCTATTAACGAGCAATTTTATTCTTAATGGGAAAACAATTTCATGGAAATATATCGAGCAACTGTATAAAGATCAAAAAGACAGAAATTTACGGCTTATACCGAAAATCACTGATGCTCACATCCATCCCAACAATTTTCAGAAAATGAGAGTAAAGTTAGCTGTACAAGTATTAAGTCGTACTGTCTCAGCGGCACTTCATACTTATATTGATCTGGGGAAAATGTCAGAGGCAGCCAGGCCAACTGCAGAGTTCATAGAGTCAATGAATAATTTATTTGACGTACTCAATTCGGGTAAAATAAAATCAAATAACAAGTTCCAGACAGCTTTCAGGCTAAGTAAAGATCAAAAAATCACACTAGACAATGCTAAGGAAATGTTCGCTAACATTAATGCCATAAACAAGAATTCCGGAAAGAATAATACAGGACATTTTAAAACTTTATGTAATTTTCAAATATCAATCCAATCGATTACAATGTTGTATGAAGATCTACAAAAAGATGGGTTTAAATATTTACTAACTCGTAGATTAAATCAAGATAATCTAGAAAAATTCTTTGGCTCTATTCGCCAACAAGGCGGATCCTGTACTGAACCGACACCAATCCAATTTCGACGAGCGTTTTCGAAGTTATTTTTATGTAACATGATAAAAAACGCACCAAATATAAATTGTGAAATGGATATGTGTGATATATTACTCAAGGTTGAAGATATGATGAAAATTAAATTCACAGGTGATGATTTACCACGACAGACATCAGTGATCTGTTTGAAAGGCGAAACAGATTATCGCATAGACTTGCCAGACGAAAACACATTAACCTACGTATCTGGGTATCTTTTTTACAAATGTTGTAATAAACACAATTGCCCTGCCATAGAAGAAATGTCAAGGTCAGTCCCAGGCTTAGACGAGACCAATTTATTTACTAAATATAAAGCGTTCAACAGGCAATCCAGTTTTTATGGCAGCTTAAAAATGCCACCTAAAAAGTTTATAGAGTATATACAAATTTTAGAAACCACCTTCACAGAAAATTTTGAAAAAAATATTGGAAATAATCCAGGCAGCAAACTTATAGAACTTTTTAAAGATATACCTCCACAAACACCATGTGCATGTTTCCCAGTTGAATATTTGTTAAAATTGTTTTGTAGATTTCGCATATTTGCAACGATTAAATATAATAATCGTCAATTTAAAGATGATAAAAAACAAATAAAAAAATATTTAAAAGTTAGCCACTTATAATTTTGTAATTTATATATTATAAATATTAGACTAATAAAAATTAATCAGTTCATAATATATTGTTTTTGTTTCTGTTGCGTACCTAATAACTGTTTGCTAGCTCCTAGACTATAACACTTACCACCCATTCAGAAGTAACTGTAACATGTTACTATTTCTCGCACGAGATGTACCTACATATTACCCGTCTCTTTCTGTGCACTGCTGTGAGAATGTGACGGGTGACGACTCGACGACGACGTCTCGCAACGAGAGTCGCTAAGCATAGTTGCTTGCCGCTTGCGCTGGACTAGACTGGTACCTAGCTTATTCTTACATAATATTCGACCCCGCGCCATAGAATAAATAAAAGTGCAACCGCTAAGTAAATATTATAAACAGCATAAATCTGATAGTATAATCTAACATATTTAATTAAAGTATTGACAAGTGACAACCCTATTTTCGGAATATCTGACAAGGTGTGGAATAATGTCGACCTTCGCCGGGCGTCAGTTTAGGCTGCTCGCGTGCGGTCCGTTTGTTAATAATAATTATATAGGCACATAAAAAGGCGGCATTTGTGAAGATCAAAACAGAGAGACTTCTGTACCTTGTACTATTATCTATTCTGTGGTAAAGCTTCTACCACTTTACTGAATCGACTGACATGACTCATTGACTGTACTGACTATATATTTGGACTTTGACTAGACTTTAGACTTCACGATATAGGAATAGTGTTGAAAATTGAAACGAAAGTTCTATTTCCCGCCTCTAACTTGACACTGGCAAATGGTTATAAGCCGATGCCATAATATATAAATAAATGAATAAATAAAAAAGATATAGTGCTTCATTCTTCTATAATAACGTTATCTGATAATTCATTATGTCTTTAAAAGGTTTGAATTTTCATGAAATACTTATTACAAAAATCACACTGCAAAACTGTTTATTATATTGAGGATTTAAAGGTGTGAAATCGAACTTATCAAATAAAACACTGACAAATAAAACACTGACATTGACATCGAAATGATGTAATAATAAATTCATACAGATTTCATTCAGATAATAATACACAATAGAAAAAACTATTTATACTACATTTCATTCAATATACTACATTAAAGAATAAAACATCTTACCGCTATATTAGCATCATTTGGTTATACAACTTTTTCAATATGTTATACTGATTGGCTAAAATGGCATTAAAATTTCATCACAATAAGATTTATATATTATGTAAATAAAATATAGTAATGGCTGTGTAAAACTAACCAAATTGCGCTTCTTTGCAGACATTATTTTAAGCATTTGAGCTCAAATATATAATTCATTCAAAATAAGTTACAAGCATAGTTATATTAAAAAGCAAATAAGATAGAATTTACAAAAAATATACATTAAATTTATTGTGCTATATGATCACGGATCATAATATTATGTACGCGACAAAAATCATATTCACAATTTGTATGGCCTTAAACAATAATGCAGTTAATACTAAATCATGGCAACGCGCATCAAAAGGTAACTAACTAACAAAAGGTAACTAGGTATACAAAACCTCTACCTCTATGAATATAGGATGAAACTCAATATACATACAACTATGCTACAAGGGAATGTGTATAACTTGGTTCATATAAATAATGTTACAAACTTAGATCAGCTTAGGCCTTATAATTATCCAGGGCTGCCATATTATATCAGTCACTCTAATTTTACTTTTGTTATTTAAAATAATTAGTAAAGAATAGTACAGACCAATATTAATTAAGTAGCATACTTCCAATCTAAACTACATTTTTAATTAAAATTCTTTTTTATATTTGACCATTTTTATAATATTTATCAGCCTGAGTATACTATAGAGCCTAGTATTTAAAAATTTTAAGTGATAAAATTTAACAGTGTCAACATTATATCAAAAATGTGTGTTTTGTGGGACGCTATATACCACGCAGTTGTGTGACGCAATCAATTACAAAAATATCATTTCTAGATCACCTAATAATCAAATTATAATACCCAAAAATGTGTGCGAAGTTAATGTCCTTAAAAAATGCTTTTCGCTTAAAGTGACCAGTATAGTTGATAAGTTACAGGTTGTATCTGTCAAAATACAGTCTAACCTTCTTGGTAAACATTAAAACTTTACTGGGAACAGCTACTTGTGTTGGTTGCAATTTTAAAACATCAATCACTGAGATTGTATTGTTAAAATTAAACTAAGCCAAATGCCTGCAAGTGTGGAAACACCACACCACAATATTTTTTTATATTATCAAGAAAGAAATCAGACAAAAGCTCAGTCTTCACAAACATCCTACAATCGTAATGTATAGTTTTTCGACATTGACTTTTCCTTCGGTTTTAGTTAATATTGCTCAGTTAAAATAGACTTCCATTTTTAACCCCTTTTTAAATAAAGGCAAAATAAATAAATACAAAATTACATAGTCTAATAAAATACGTATCTTTTGCGTGGCGTACAGAATCGCGCAAGGAACACAGTACTAGGCAACATGTACCAACAGTCTAAGATCTATAACTACAGAACAACTAACAAACAGCCACTGGTCCGATAGTTTGAATATATTATTGTAGCATGACCAGAAAGATAAAAAAACCTCGCCGTGTTGAGTGAAATTACTGAACAAGTTGAAATGTCATTAATGTCAAATCTTCCGAGATTTAACCAATCACATCCCAGCTTTTCGTAGTGTTGCTGCAATAAAAAATGTATCAACCTCAGTGAATGCTTTTTTATATTTTCCTGGTCAGTCTATATCTCCATCTACAGATCACATATAATAATTTTTGGCAAAATGCTATCTGAACTGTACAAGTCTTTCGAAGAATCTAATCACATGCTCGAAAAGTTATATCGCGCTATAATCTACATAGTTTATTTATAAAACGAATACTGTATTTTGTTTAATAAATTCCAAGACAAACCCACTTTGGGACGGAAAACTGGCGAACTTACCATTGGTGTTGTTTGTTGGTACTAAATAATATAATGAGCCCGTTAGCGCATGTGAGCGTTTTGAATATAATATTTTAAAAGTGTAAAAAATACGATAAAAAGTCCAAAACCGTGACTCAAACGTACGAATTATTGATAAAACTTGTATAATAACAATATTTGTGCTGATGATATCACACCAAAAAATGCTCAGTTTAACAATATTTAAACATACACTTGAAAAAAATCTTCCCTAAGTTTCAAGTTCGACTTACAGAAAGGACAGAAATCCAATATAATGTCCCACATGTTGGAATTGGTTCTGAAATGTTCTTCACAAGAGTATGCCGTAAGATATCATAATATGCTGTGATATTTGCCTTTTGAGACGGCCATCAATCTAGCAAAATTCATCCACTCCATTTTCGTTAAAACATTACATCCATACCACGACAACTTAGGCCATTACAATACAGGGCAAACACATGCCATTTGACCGTCTCTAAACAAAAATCTTAACAAAAAAAAATCAGTGTGTTAAATATAAAGTTAGGTAGTTATATTTTTCTCACAATTCATAAGCGCATGTTAACCGTCACTCATTGATTGACCTCTTATAAATGTTAGTACGTACGACAGTTGCATATAAAAAAAAATTAAGTTGCATCTTGCACTAAATGACATGGCGCTACTTGTGCACACGTTGTTTGCGCAAATGGTACGCTGAGCGTGCAGAGCGCTGAGCGCAGCTTGCGCTCATGAATTGCAAGAAACTTCTGATATTATTAAAAGTTAAAACTAGAATAAATAAGCTCATATCCAAACAGTCGAGAGCTATAGGCCAAAGTGAAGAAATACAGTGTTATGGACAAAATGATTTGTATTTTTACAGTGATATGAAAAAGCATTAGAGATTGTTGTCTTTAACAATTCCATATTCAGAACTAACACTTTCGAACCTAACATTTATTTTCACTGACACCGAGACGACTATAGAATTTTACTGACATTTCTAACACTTTCTAAATTATTCCAACGTTTATATCAATTCAAAATCGCACCACCAAGTCTAATTTTAAATTCTTCTTAAATATATGTTATCACGATATTAAATACAAAAAATCATAATTACTTCACTTTTAAATACAGAATAAAGTCAAAAGCTCGCCAGTAAATTGAGACATTTTCAAAATTAATTTATGAAAAAAATAAAATATTTGTCATGTGGTACGAAATGAGCAAAACATTTCTGACAGAAACTATCACTTATACGTCGTATTCAACATTAAAAACGTATAAACGCATAGGTACTTGGCACTTTTTTGAGCCAGAAAACAATCTATATTTTGTTTGGAACATTAAAATGGCAACTTTATTTTGTGACGGATGCCACATTACCATAGGAAGAAATATAATCATAAGATTAATATAACGTAATAATACTTTGTGCATAACAAGCAATATATCGAATTGAGTATTTATTGACTTTTTTTTTTGTCGCGCCGAAACCGTCTAGGGTCTGTTATATACATATCTTGTAGACTCTAGATTTTTTAATCTGGCAACATATGTACAAATGACACTGGGAACATTCCTCTGCGATTTGTTCCTTCTACTTGTCCTTCCATCCAATTGTCGTCTTCGGTTCTCTCGTTGAGAACAACTATGACCTCCCCTTCACGAAACGATAGTTCATCTTCGTTATCCGCCGAACAGTCGTATAGAGCGCGGCACCGTCGCATTCCCATCTGAAAATATAAAACATAAACATGAAATTATATTGATTACTATCAAATATTGTCTATTTTGGTAAGTAGATATTGTAAGTATTCTACATGCTACATATTCAAATATTGGTTTGTTTTTGGAAGTTATAAACACTCAGCTGAGTTGGCTTTAGTTAAGTTTGTCCATAAACAGTATTAAAAATAATATTAAATATAAGTTCTAGTTAGTTATACCACATCATTAAAAAATATCTATCTATCGATCGATCTAGGTCTATTCCTGCCATTGCCCTACATTAATATTAAAATTAATTTTACTATATTAAGAAATGTCATAGAAAAACCAACCATAGTTATAGATGTCGAAGGTGATCTAGAATGTACGCTGGACGTGTCAGAGACGTCGAGCGAGCGACTGTCGCTGCGGCGCCCGTCGTCCTCGCATAACTCTAACGACGAGTCCTGACTAGAACACTCCTGCAACACGACAGTAAACTCAGTACACACAAGCAAATAAAAACCAGGCAGCTTTACTTGTGATAGGTTAATAATACCATATATTTAAGAAAGATATCAACAATTAAGACGCAAAAATACGAGGACGTAAAATGCGTACGAAGCGGTTGCGTGCACGGAGTGCCGTGTACGCAATTCACTTACGTATCACAAGTAGAAAGTAACTTTTATAGTTAAAATAGCCTACTGTGGCATAAAACAGAAACTAAATTACCGTGTAGCAATTATATTCTAGAGTCTAGACTTAATAATAGCTTACGCTTTAATCTACATAAATATTAAACTAAAATCATAAATATAATTGTAATAAAATAGTCATGACTATAATATCAAAGTTTATTATTTATATAGTGAACTACTAAGAAACTTTTAAAATACAGATAATATATTTGTTTCTATTGGATTTGGTAAGATTTTAAAAATAGAGTTCATGCAATCAAAGGTTTTAGTTTAGTAAAAAACCAAAATCGATACAAAATATACGAAAAAGTTAGTTAAAATTTTTTATTCACTAGCCAGTAGCGTTAGAGCACTATATACATTATTGTTATTAAAGCTAGATTATTATAAAATATATAAAACGATAGCCCAAATGTATAAGATCATGCAAATATACAAAAACAAAGAATCTAATACATACATAATATTGTCAAGAGAATATATAAGACTTTTTAGATAGTACATAAGATTTTAAAACAAAAACGCCGAATAATATTTTTTCTCTCGACAACACAGTGAACAAAAAATCAGGGAACAAAATAAAGGGAAAGCTGTTAGGTTACACTAAAGCACGCTTTTTACCCTTCTCAGTTTTCCCTTAACCGCATTTTCCAGGTGCAATCTATTTTTCTTCTGAAGCAAAATAAATACAATCTGTACTTGACGTTACGTTATTTTTTTAAAATTAATGTATTTAGTTAAAGTTTAAGATTTATTATAAAATACACATACAATATAATTATACAATATACATACTTGAAAAATCGAAAAAATTATTGAAATTTTGATAAATGAAAATTAGTAAAAACTTCCATGATCGAACAATTAAAGTTAGAAAAAAATATTTATTGGTTCTGCAAAGTAAAGAATTAGGTTTATACCCTCACCCAAGCATTATTCTGACTTGTGTTCCATTAAATTCATCCGGATATGTTTGGATTTCCCGTGGTCAAATATTATTATAACATGTAATAAAAAATCCCCGTTAATAATATTTTCACATAAATATGGGCAAATATTATAATTTCTACTCTCTATAAATAATTGATTAACATCCACAAATTGAAACAGGCTACAGGGTTGTGACGTACCTTGCGCGGCGGCGGCGTGGGCTCGTCGTGCGCACCGTTATGCGTATGCGGCGGCGGTGTTGGCGGCGGCTGCTGCGGCCGGTGTTTGGCCACGGCCACCGCTGAGTGTAAGAGAGACAACAATATAAATAGCGGAGTGTGTGAGAAGGACGGCATTGTATTGGTATAGTTTATTCTCATTTATTCTATTATATAATCTTTAAGCCCACAAACTTTCCGTGCTGTATGTATTATTACGTGCTGAATTATTGAAAATTATTTCTTAGCGTATTTAAGCATACACTAGAGATTTGCGTCCCAAAATTCTCTGCAAACAGTCATGTGTAAGCAGTGTATTGATATAAAATTCTCTAGTTATTGTCTTTATTATACAATTTGTAATAATAAATGTAGTTTATTTTACATACGCTCGTCACCCTGCCATATCTTACTAATCTTAAACGCCAACCTTGCAATAGGTACATTAAAATGTGTAGCGTATAACATATAGCGTTTAGGTACATGACATTATGCACAGATCATATGACTTCATATTTCATTTCAGTCCCGTTCCATAGTTAACCAAACTACACCGTTTCTCTCTTGTTCAATGCGTACCATGTATAGACCGCGAGTCTGCAGACGGCGAGGGCGTGGAGCGCGGCAGCGGCGGCGGATGCGACAGCACCGCGCCTGCGACGCTGGCCACAACAGTCACGCTCGCCACGCCGGGCGGGAGCGGTGCGGCGCGCTTCTTTAAACTGCCTATATTGTCTGGAAATTGTCAGAAGTTGGTTTAATTCATACAATCATATGAAATTCATTGATGATGACATTGATGATTCATACATTTTGGACAATGTGACGTATGTCAGAAAGAATCAAAATAATTTCAAAACGAAAAGCGACAATCATTGTAGGAACAGTAGAAATAAGTTAGACAACAACGACTAACAAGTTAGAAATACCGGTGATCAGACTTAGCAAAGTAAGTAAATCTTTTAAAGGTGCCTTTACAATAGAATCCCAGAAAACGTTCAAAATATTTCCATTAATAAATTTTAAAAAGTTGTTATTGAACGTTTGTGTGCTAAAGCTTATTATATAGTCA
This sequence comes from Phengaris arion, assembly GCA_963565745.1. Taxonomy (NCBI): domain Eukaryota; kingdom Metazoa; phylum Arthropoda; class Insecta; order Lepidoptera; family Lycaenidae; genus Phengaris; species Phengaris arion. Next base: position 15,286,331 of record OY751441.1, on the reverse strand, counting down.
ATGATTTCATTAACGATTGCACACCTTGGGAATAAGATGGCCACCTGCAAGGCTGCTTCTATTATTTATATAATTGTAGTATATATATATATTACAATTATATAAATAAATATAAAATTACTAAAAATGGCAAAGCGCGAGTTTCTTACGACGGTTCTTCCCGCCGGGCTAGTTTCCTAACCGATGGTAGGCATCATGTAGGACAATTCTTTAAGTGTTATTTAATAAACTTCCCTATGGAAATAAAAAAAAATTGAGTTTAAACATCGATATACGAGCTATCTCGCGCCGGTAGATTCCCTTGACGAAATATGTTTTATCGACAGCGCGCATATCGCGTCCGCAGTACGGGGGAATCCCCGCCCCCTCCCGCTCAACAAAACCTTATAGCCTGTACAATACTCACAGACGTTAGGTTTCCTCGGCAGTGTAGTGGGTGTGGGCGGGGCGTGGTGCAGCGAGTCGCACGTGGACGACCGCGACCGCAGCACGGGCGAGTCCCCGCCCCCTCCGCCGCTGCCCCCTCCGCCGCACACGCCCGCGTACGATGGCGGCCGCGACCGCGAGTACTTCTTCTCGGGTGTCACGCTGCCGTTTTGCTGGAGTGAATACAGAATGATTTCGATGAATTTAGATGCGTTGCCGCAACCTATATGTACCTTATACCATTTCTATGATTTTGGCAGTCTATGTATGTTTGTTTCAACGTAGCGACTAAACTACTGATTCCATTTTAATTAATGAGGCAATAATAGATTCGTAATAATAGTCCATGTAACAAAGGCTATATAATTTACGTAGTCGGGTATATTATTATAAAAAAATATTTTTTTCACTTAAACTTCTTTACATAGCAGAAAATCATGTACCCAAAGGCTTTAATGTTACTTTTGAGATACATTATAGGTATAAGATGTTTTTTGTTTTGTTTTCGAGTTGCCTTTACATTAAGTCAATTTCGCTATTATCCTCTAGTACAGTCGGAAGATGGCAAAATTTTCAATTTTCAATTAAATAATCCTGCTCTTTGCAGTAATCTTAGGATTTTCGCAAAGATCCGAATTTTCCAATTATCCTACGACATATACACCAATTGTACATAATGCAACGGATTTAAAAACGAAATAACCGTAAAGCATATACATAATAATATTATCTTAGACTATGTCCAGAAAGCGCGTAATCATACGCACGTAAGGCCGACGCGCGAGTCGAGTTACTAGGCTCCCATATATTGTGTCCAGAAGCTACGTGCGTATTTTTTTACTAACGCGCGTATCGTACTAGACTGAAGTAGATTGCATGACATTTTCTTTAGAAGCTTTACGCATGACACACGTAGGTTTACGCGCGTAATTCGCCTTTCTGGACAAGGTCTCACCCTTTCTTCAATGACGGTGTCGTCGTCCGAGAAGTCTGTAGAGCCGTCGTCGTGTGAGAGGTTCCAGTCTATGTTGATGTTCTCGAATATACTCTTCTCTCGCTTGTCGACACTCTCCAACTGTCATAAGAAAAATGCAACTTTAAAATACGAAATACCATGTAACGATTTTATAATATTTTTTAACGTTGTTAAATAATGTTGATATTTTATTTACTTATTACATACAATCCTAAGTATGTAACACAGACATTACATATTATAACGACGACCTTAGGTACCTAGCAGCTAACGAACACCTAAACTTTTAATCCCTGTGCGTAAAATCAATTTTAGTGTAAAACAACGCATAAGTGTGAGTAAGTAGCTCTCGCGCGCGAAGGGTTCCGTACAAATAGAAATATATCACGTTAATGTTGCATGGGACTCACACTAAAATATTTATTTTATTGTTTCAATATTTGTTGCTATAGCAGTAACAGAAATACATCATCTATGAAAATTTAAACTGTCTAGCTGTCACGGTTCATGAATATAGCCAGGTGACAGACAGACGGACGACGGACGGACAACAGAGTTAGTAGTAGGGTTCCGATTTTACTCTTTGGGCACGGACTACGGAATCCTAAAAACAAGCTTTTACTTACTAATTCCAGGCACGCGTGATGTCCCAGCTGTCTCGCTATATGTAGTGCTGTGCGCCCGTTGTTATCTTTTATCGATACATCTGCCCCGGCCTTGAGCAACAGTTTCATAGGTTCGCTCCTATCGATAGCCGCACACAGGTGTAGTGCTGTCATACCGGAGAACGTAGTTTTATCGAGCAGCTGGGAGCCGCCATTTTGGACTAGAAAATCGACGATGTGCAGACACGAGCCGTCGCCGAGTTCACGCGATATCGCGAGGTGGAGAGCCGTCTCGCCGCAGTCCTGTGGAATATAGCGTGTGATTAGAACGCGTATCTTTTGGGTATTTTTAAAGCCTTGCATTCTAGGAAAGCTAAGGCTTATCTTAAAATCAAAATATGTTAAACACAATTTAAATTTTAAGCCCTACAATAAATTCGTTTTCTAAGTAGTTAAACAGCAATCTCATCATATGCCTTAGTCGCTGAAAAGTAAAAAAAAATGTAAGACACATATTATGCTTTGTGTCGCGACGCTTCTATACATTTTGTATGAAAGGGACGCGAAAGAGAAATACAATTTCTCGTGTACCGTCTGCGTCTTATACATATTTTCTGTGTGTCCAGTGCCTTAGATGTCCAGTGCTTCGCGGCTTCACGTGACCAAATCCTGGTGGGACGTACCGAGCTGGGCAGTGCGGAAGCGAGGTCGGCGCCCTCGGCGTGCGCCTGCAGTAGGTTCTGAAGGTGGCCATTGTTGACGGCGTGCTCCACCTCGGACAGGCGCTCGGCGGAGTCGCGACACGTTCGCGCCGCAAACGCGCGGTACACGTATTTGTCGCGGATGAAACGGAGACGCTCCTCCCTGAAAAAATAAGAAAAGTTGAATAAATACCATGCGTGAATTTCACATGCGAAGTTCGATGATCTGTAGAGATAAATGGAACATATTATTTCCCAGTCCATCCCTTTTTCAACGAGTTAGTCTAACTTATTACTCTTTACTTTACTAGTTAGTCTAACTTAGACAACTTATTTATTTATTTATTATAAGCAGCAGTTTCCCAGAAAACTGGTGTAGCAGTTTGTCTTTGGTCAATTAGTACATTAAGGTTTTAGGTTACTAACAATTATACAAAATTTATCTTATATCACATCACCACCGTGGGTGGTAATAACTGTTACATTAAAGGAAATTACTCTAGTGTGCTTAACATATATTTCATAGGATGGTGCTCTTACATGCTGCTCTCCGGCGTCAACTTATCCCTTTCGTCCAGGGTATTCTCCATGACCTCGTTGAAGAGCTGGTTTCCCATATGCCGTGCGAGCAGCAGCTGCGACGTGCTCAGTCTGTCCAGTGTGAGGGACTGTATACGGGATATGTGCACGCCCAGCTCCCGATGGCTGCCAGAACATTCGATGCAGACTATAACGCCGAAATTCGTGGACAACCATGTTGGATCTGCAAACGAAAATAATTTGTGTTATATCCTTATCCTTACATATGAAATTGGCGTTTTGTCTGTTTGCTGTTACACATCATCAATCCTTCGAGCCGTTTCTGCAGCACTGGTGCCACGGTGGAACTCGTACTCGAAAATAATAGGATATATCAAGTTTTACATTTTGTAAACAGAGTGACGCAAAGAAAAAACCGAAAAAGGAAAAAACAAATGAATAACGGTTTTCGAAACACAAATGCATGAGTAAATAGCGGTATACATTTGAAATTGGAATTCCTAACCAAAGAAGATATATTTAAGATCAAAGTGGCCAGTACGACAAAACGCCAATTTCATATTATGTAAGAACCTAATATTTAAATACGACCTAATTAAGTAAGGCTCAGGTCCATAGTATTTTTTTAAATTTTATTTATTAGTTCACCGTGGTTACGTATCGATATTTGAATAGACCGATAGGCGCAACGGGGCTTCCGTTGCGCCTATCGGTCTATTCAACTGTGAATAATGGATAGATACTAAGGCGGGTCAATAAGTCCGTGACTTTTTGAATTTCTAACCTCCTTACTGAAAAAGCAACACTACTCCTGTCAACAGGCATCTGTCAGTTGACTCCTATAAAAATTTGAACTTGCTGCGTCAGTTAGTTTGTGTTTTACAGCTATCTTTATCAGACTATCCAGTAACTTAAGGAAACAATGGAAAAAAGTGAATTTCGTGTGCTTATTAAGCATTATTTTTTGCGAAAAAAAACCATTACCGAAACCCAGGCTAAGCTTGATAAATACTTTGGGGACTCTGCACCATCGATTTCAATGGTAAAAAAGTGGTTTACTGAATTTCGTTGTGGCCGTACAAGCACTGAAGATGCCGAACGTCCTGGACGCCCAGTTGAGGTCTCTACACCCGAAACAATCGAAAAAATTCACGATATGGTGTTGGCCGACCGAAGATTGAAAGTGCAAGAGATTGTGGAAGCCATAGGCATCTCGCATGGCTCAGTGGTTTCAATTTTGAATGATCACTTGGGCATGAGAAAGCTTTCCGCAAGTCGACCACAAACGCAATCGTGTAACAACTTCACAGGAAGGTTTGGCGTTGTTTAATCACAATATGGAGGAGTTTTTGCGCCGTTTTGTAACCGTGGACGAAACATGGATCCATCACAACACACCAGAGACCAAACAACAGTCAAAACAGTGGGTTTCTAAGGGTGAATCGGCGCCAAAGAAGGCCAAGGTGGGTTTGTCAGCCAATAAAGTTATGGCGACTGTTTTTTGGGATGCACGTGGGATAATCCACATTGACTATCTTCAAAAGGGAAGAACAATTAATGGGGAATATTATGCCAACTTATTGGACCGCTTCAATGAGGATTTGAAAAAAAACCGACCTCATTTGGCCAAGAAAAAAGTTCTTTTTCACCAAGACAATGCAAGGGTGCACACATGTGCAGTTGCCATGGCAAAAATCCATGAATTGGGCTATGAATTGCTCCCACATCCACCCTATTCTCCAGATTTGGCTCCGAGTGACTACTTCTTGTTCCCAAACCTGAAAAAATGGCTCGGTGGAAAAAGATTTGACTCCAATGATGAAGTCATCTCGCAAACAAAGGCCTATTTTGAGGACTATTTTTTGGAAGGGATAAAAAAAATTGGAGAAGCGTTGGACAAAGTGTATAGAGCTCAAGGGGGACTACGTTGAAAAATAAATTTATCAAAAAATCTGTGTTTTATTCCAAAAGTCACGGACTTATTGACCCGCCCTCGTATATGTATTACTGTCATAAAGACAGGCCCTGTTCTCATGTCTCCAACGTGTGCCCCGTTGGGTTGGGTACGAGTACACGCCGAGCGGCGACACGGCGCGCTATTTTAAAGACATTTTGTGTATTGAATAAAGTTCAATTTAGAATCGCTATCCTAAAAATAGCGCACCGCGTCACGTCTCGGTGTGACCTGACGCTTAGGTTTCCAGACAAAGTTAGTTACTTGTTTAAAGAAGGTTCATGCAAAATGCCAAACGAACGAAATCGTTGAACGACAACTATTACCCTAAAACGCTTGTACCTAATTCGTGTCGTTGAGCGCCTCTTAAGTCTTTCACAATTGCGCTTACAAATCTTGTGATTTAATGTCTTATGGTATTAAGGCTTATGTACGCTCACGACTACTAACAAACATACAAACATTGTGCCATTAATATGTAATACCTGGGAGACCGGGAATTACTAGGAGATCTAGTACCTACCTCCTATATTATACATAGTACAGAAAAATAACCTAACTAAGAGCATGTCAGGAAATGTCTAAAGGGGGTTCCGTAACTATCAACGCCCATTAGGTTTTCCTTGAATTACTTCAAAAGTTATTGTCCGATTTCGCTCAAAATAATTTTCCTAAAGAGTTTTAGCATCTATTGATCTATCATCATGGAAACTTATAGTTAAGAAATTTAACGTATAGTTTAGAAATACCAAAGGGGGGGGGGGCAACTTATATAAACCCCTTTGGAGTCCGATTATACTCGAAAATGGTTGACTTGCAAAGATCAAGCAATCTGAAATAGGTATCTAATAATAACGTAATTTGTAGGGTCGGTCGGTCGCCGACAGATCCGAAATTTCGATATTACTATGGCAATAAGGTCCAAAAGCGGCACACCGGGTCAGTCGGCGACCATAACTTTTTCTTGATTAATATGTCACATACTTTAGCATATTATATAATTGTAATTTGTAACCATTACAGCCTCTGTGGTCTGGTAGTTTAGAGCTTGGCTCTCGAGGTCGTGGGTTCGATGCCCCGCGTTGGAACAACAAAAAATATTGTTTCTATGTTTGGTTAGGACAATGCAGGCTGATCACCTGATTGTCTGATCGCATATGATCCATGCGTCGGATGGGCATGTAAAAAGTCGGGCCTGCGTCTGATATCTCGCTAGTCATGTCGGTCATCCGTCCCCACTGAGTTACGAGAGAGTGCTCTTGTGTACTGCGCACACACATGGGCACTATAAAATAACTCCTGCGTAGCTGGCCTGGTTTCAATGAAAGTCGGTATGGGGAACTATATAGAATTGTAAACAATCCTTAAAATGACACATAAGTCCTAATAGGATAATATATAATATGTATTATATTAACCCTATTAGGACTTATATAGTAACATAACAATATATTCTTAAGACTAAGAAGTTATAGGAATTCAAGGTTAATATGACATTACACTTAATGTGAAACGGCTAACTGCACTCTAATGCAGTTAACGGCTAACCAGTATAGCTAATAGCTATAGGCTATGTAGGTACATAGCCTATATTGGGTAATATGCATGATTTTTAACAGAACTTTACCTTCCTCATTACAGAAGGTCGTATTTTTAGCACTATTACAAATAAATAACATTGAAGTGTCTGTTTGTAATTTTAAATTAAAAGATTTTCTCTAAATGCATATGTAAGTAAGTAAGTATATACAGTACTTAAAAAACAAAAACTATTTTTAAAATGTTTGTCTGTCCGTCTTTGTCTGTCTGTTTGGTCCGGCTAATCTCTAAAACAGCTGGACAGATTTTCATAGGACTCACTGGCAGATAGCTGATATTATAAGGAGTAACTTAGGCTACTTTTATCTTAGGGTTTCGTTAAAAATAGGGTTCCGTTTCCGTTAGTGCTACGCAAACGTAAATAATAATAATAAACGCAAAGTAATAAATAGAAAATAACACTCTTTACAAACTTTTTGAATATGGATAAAATTCATTTCAATTATGAGGCCGGTCATAGGTCAAGTCGAATAGAAGAAAAGCGTGTTCAAGTGTTTCGTTTCAAAGTTCAGACGATCATAGTCAGTAAGTATATCTGTGATTTGTGACACCTTGACAGGCGTTTGGCGCACGTCCAACTGAAGGCAATTCCTTCCCGTTTTGAATCTAACGTCAAACTAAACACGCCCATTTCATGACACGAGACAAGATTATGGCTAAAGTGTGTTGTAGATTCGAATAAAAAATAGAATTAAGTAAAAATCCCCATAAAATGTAAGAAAAAGAAGGAAGAAATTGAAAAAAAAAAAATTTGAGCTTTTCGAAACTTTCTAGTTTCTCCTAGTGATTAGGCAAATTATTCATAGTGGTATTCATTAATATATATATATATTTATGAGAATACGCCCCTTGCATATCAAATGTTGGTTACTATGATAGTCGTAATACTTCTCTCTTATCAATCACTATACATATAATTATGTGTGTAATAATTGCTAATAAACGATGTTTAAGTTTAATACATAATGAGCTAGCTAAACCTTGTAAACATACTTCCTTAGTCTTGCTACGTCAGGGGTATGGATTATGATTATGTCATAGGTGGCTCACCGCTAGTGGACTCGCAGTCGGCGCACACCTGGATCCCAATTGTCGTCATTAACTTACACTTTCATTTTACTTTTATTGAATTATAAATGAATCGTCTTGATATCATAAATTTATTTTTGGAGCTTGGACCAATCAACACGGGTTTTACTTTATTATTGCAAGATTTAATTAGTAGAATAGACCTTCTGGTTCCCCGGCAGGTCCCGCACCGCGCGTATGATGGACAGCTGCAGGTACAGGAACGAGTGACCGTCAATCTCCCGCCTGCTGGTGACAGACAGACTCACCGTTGGTGGACTCGCAGTCGGCGCACACCTGGTTCCCCGGCATGCCCCGCACCGCGCGTTTGATGGGCCGCTGCAGGTCCAGCAGCGAGTGACCGTCAATCTCCCGCCTGCTGGTGACAGACAGACTCACCGTTGTTGGACCCGCAGTCGGCGCACACCTGGTTCCCCGGCATGCCCCGCACCGCGCGTATGATGGACCGCTGCAGGTCCAGCAGCGAGTGACCATCACTCTCCCCCGCCTGCTGGTGGAAGGCCCGCATCAGCGCGCCGTCTTTGCAATTGATGAGAACTGACGTCCACGCGCGCTGCTCACTCTCGTCTTCCGCTTGGAAGTGGTAAGTGCGGTTGTCTGGAAGAAAATACATAAGTATCATCATCATCAGCCACGTTACAGCTTCCCACAGAACTTTCCCTCGTACAAATGTATTAAATGTACTATTCAAGTTAAGAAAGGCTTTCCAAAAGATTGACTATTCCAGAACTACACTTCGAAAATGGAAATAAGTAATGATACTTTCTATATACATACTATATTATGTAAAATGCTCCTACGACAACATTCCACATGAAAGGCAAGTCGTCATACATTTACTGCCTGGTAATTAAAATACGTGTCCACAAAAAATATTTATTGTAAGTTGTACTTTATGACCATAGAAACAAACATACAATAATATTATACATCAAACTCGGGGGATAAAATACAATTGATTAAATATAACCTTACCTAGCGGCGGTTTGCGGAAAATCGACATCTATTAGTTGTGATGTCAATTACGTAATTAAATTAATAACTAGTTTGTTTGGAAACTCAATATGCTAACAGTTATTTATATTAGTTAGTTATTTATAGTATTTTACATGCTGAATCGAAATATACAACATAAATCCAAAAGTTTTCTCGTATTCGTAGAACGATACATTTTATACTCTTATGACAATACTTTCTATCATATATGGGCAACAACCAGTTCGCGGGCCAGATCCGGCCCGCTGTAAGATATGATCCGGCCCGCGAGACATTAAAAAAAAATCTAATGAAAAAAATATTACCGCCGCCTCACTCTTTGATAATCGCCGCCACTCGGCTTGCTCGATCAAATTCTTTGAGGTTTGCCGCCTCACGGGCGACACATCAAAATATTTATTGCTTCTCCATTATTCTAAACTGGTTTATTCCAGATTATTCCTTCATTTTGCTTATTGTATAAGCGGGTGGATGGCACGAACGTTAGTTCAGTTCTATTTGAGCTACCGAGGTGATAACTTGGACAAGCGATATCCTAGCGAACTGCTCGAGCCGTCAACTTGCTTTGTAACTTTGTGTGCATCTTGAGTGGTTACTAACTATAGTTTGTTATTAAGTTTATTCAACGAAAAGTAAACAAAAATGATGTCTGGTGGAAAGAAACGAAAAGTAGATACAGAGGGTCGCCAGTAATTTCTTCCCTTCGGTACGCGATCGACTCTCGAAGCAATGGATAGAAATAGACCACTACGTCGCACAATTTTTGACAGGACACGGAAACTTTAAAGCGAAACTATTTGGATTTACATTAGTCTCGTCTCCGCTATGCGAGTGTTCGACCGAAGGTAGCCCTTATGAACAAACTGCTCATCACATACTCTGGGAGTGTGATCTCTGGTATGACGAAAGAATCGAAATGTTGAACAGCGTCCATTGTGTTTCTAGGGTTGTGTACTATGAAGATCTCGTGGGCTGCGCGAAGAACTTCCGAGCTTTCAAACGTTTTTGTCATAAGTACTATTGGAAACAATGCAACACTTTTTTGTCATTATAAATGCATTGTAATCAATTGTCATATTATAAATTAAAACATTTAATTACATTCTGTCTTGTAGTCAAAAAAAAAAAAATGTTATTCCCGTGGTGCTTCCCCTTTAATTCTGAATTTTTGTCATCACAATTTTTGCTGTCTCCCGCTTTGCTTGGGGAGGGAAACTGGAATACTTCCTACTCCTCCTACAATCTTCTGATTAATTTCGTTGCGGGTTCCAAGACAGATATAGCATGTCCCCCGGGCACCTCTGAGATCATATCAAAGAGTTTTTGCGGTTGGTTACCACTGTCGATCCTGGCTACACAGGAGTTGCAGTGGTGGGTAAGTGTGGTGGGCCAATTGCCCGTTTAAAAAAAAAAAAAGAGGGTCGCCAGTTTCAAGAAAAATGGACTGAAGAATTCTTTTTTATCTTGCACAATGGTAAGCCTATTTGTTTGCTGTGTAATGAATCCATTTCAGTAATAAAATAATTCAATATAAAGAGGCATTACTCAACTAAGCATGCTACGCTGCACTCACTGACAGGACAATTAAGAACAGACAAAATCCAGAAGCTTACCGCAAATTTGGAAATACAGCAACAAATGTTTCATAAAAAAAGAACACAACTTAATAATGTTGTGAAAGCTTTATAGTTAGCTCAAAATTGGCATAAGGCATTTTAATGCCTTGGTTGGTTTTAACTATTAATTTTAACCATTTTTTAATGGTTTTAACCATTTGCCGAAAGAGAATTTATCAAGGAGTATATGTTAGAAGTTTGCGGTATTTTGTGTCCTGAAAAGAAAAATGAATTTGTAAAAATTTGTTTGTCAAGACGAACTGTTGTTCGACGTATATAAATGATGGCTAATGATATAAAAACAACATAGACTGACCGTATGGCTGGTTTTGAATCATTTTCCATAGCATTAGACGAGAGCACCGATTAGTCTGACACAGCTCAACTGGCTATATTTATTCAAGGTGTTGATAAGGAGTTCACTGTTACTGAGGAATTGCTTGCTTTACAGCCGCTAAAAGGAACCACTACAGCAGAGGATATTTTTATTGAAGTTCAAAAGATATTCACAAGTTTTGGCTTGCCATGGTAAAAATTAATTGGAGTATGCATTGATGATACACCTTCCATGGTCGGCTTACGTAAAGGTTTCATCGGAATTTTGAATGAAAAAGCAACAGAATTAAATGTGCAAAAAGATGATTTAATAGTCCTTCATTGCATTATCCATCAACAGAACTTGTGTTCTAAGTCCATTCGACTCCAGAATGTTATGAATGTGGTAGTAAAAACCATCAACTTTATTCGACCCCGAGGGCTTAACCGTCGTCAGTTCAAGGCGTTTTTGGATGAAATATCAGCTAAATATAACGACGTAACATATTATTGTGAAGTCAGATGGCTGAGCAAAAGAAAAATGTTGAAACGGTTTTACGAGCTTAGAAATGAGATAGCAGACTTTATGAAAATAAAAGATAAACCACTATCTAAATTAAGTGACCCAAAATGGATATGTGACTTAGCATTTCTGGTCGATCTTACAGGCTATTTGAATGATTTAAATTTGAAACTTCAAAAACAAGGACAGTTAGTAAATTATTTGTACAGCCATTTGAAAGCGTTTCAGATCAAACTACGCTTGTGGGAGTCACAGATGCTGTCTGGTAACAGTTACCATTTCAACACGCTCTCTGCGTATGAAAATATTGCTTAAACTCAATATGCTGAAGAACTCAAGTTACTGTCGGAACAATTTTCGAACAGATTTAGCGACTTCAAAAACATGGAAGACTGTTTCAGTTTAATTGCTACTCCTATAAAAAGTAATGTACAAAATGCTCCAATATACTTACAAATGGAGTTGATAGAGATTCAAGAAAACTCACTCCTAAAATCCAAATTTGAAGACGTAGAGTTGTGAGATTTCTACAAAAAATACCTAGAAAAAGACAATTTTCCGCAGCTTAGAAAATTTGTAAGAAGATTGATTTGTGCGTTTGGCAGTACTTATTATTAACACATCTTACAAGACTGACTGACGATAATTTGGAAAATTCTTTACGTCTTTGTATCAGTGGAATTAATCCAAATATCGATGGATTAGTTTCCCAAATTCAAGCTCAAGTGTCACATTTATTTCGGTGTATTTAACTTTCGTAGTTTGTAACAATTGCAAATTTAACGATTTAATTATAATGTATGGGACATTTTTTCATATTTCATTTTGTTATTTTAATAAATTGTACTATAATAACATTGTCGTATTATTTCGTGTCTAATATCTATCGCAAAAAATATTATCACTACTTTAAAATGCACTAAGTACTTTTAAACGCGGCCCGCGAACGTAGTTGCACGCTAAAGTTTGGCCCTCAACATGTACAAAGGTTGCCCATACCTGCTTTATATTTTGTGAAAACTGATTAGTGCTCAATTTTTTTTGTAGTTATATTTTGCCTTATTTTCTAAATATGTATGAGAAAAATATGCATGTTTCCCTATTCAGTAACCCCAAATTAGTATAAACTACTATTTTTATAAAAACTATAACAATACGTAAATTATATAGCCTATAATATGTTACACGGGCTATCAGTACGAATCTATTGACACCTCATTAATTAAAATCGGACCACTTTTAGACACTACGGTAGAACAAACAAACATACATACATAGACTGCCTGCTTACCCTTCATTAAAGGCAAAAAAGTGCTATTTTGTAGAACAGTGTTTTAGTCAAAAGAATTAATTTAGAATCAAAGTGAAAGTATTGTAAAAATTTACTGTGTATTGTAAAGATGACTGTAAGAAACCTTGACATTTATGACTACAGATTAGCAATAGTACAATTAACAATACACAACAAATGAAATTAGTAGATTACATAAAGAGGTCATGTGTATTTTGTGAAATATAAAGATTATTTTACTAATGCAATTTATTAATGAATCATCATTGACAAGCAGCTTCCCCATTGCGAAGGTTTTAGTCTCTGATCAATTTGAGAGATTTTACATAAACTCTATCTTATCTTGTACTTTAAACAAGACAATCTTGTATATGTATATATACAGGGTTTAACAAGTCGGAGTCTTAAAAATTTAGCATAATTCTTTGTTCAAGTATTATCCGTAAAAGCAGTAGCAAAAATTTGTAAACCATACAATTTTGGAGAAAACCCAATTTTAAATATCGCAAAAAATATTTAAGTGACAGCCCTCAGAGGTCATTGCATCAAGTTTATAATCAGGTGATTGTACACGTGGAGTCTAAATCCTTTGTGTCGCTTGGCCAGCGGCAATCCTTTATGATATTTCATTGGTCCGTCGGGATGCGTTTACGTATGTCGCCTGTCCAATGAAGGCTTTGATAAAAAAAACAGATAAGCTCTAGCTCCTCCCACAAATTTGTAGAAATAAATTCTTTAATTTTCGTGTATTTTTTCAGTAAATATGATATTGATTTAATCCTGATACGTTTTTATTCATAACGCTTTAATCTTAGGACCAATCATATGAAATTTTTCATTTTGAAAGTAAAAATTATTAAACTAAAGAAACATTATCACATATTAGAACTAAAAAATATAAAATATTTTACAATCTCTTTTGCCGTTAAAACGAAATCACGTACCTAACACGCTTTTATTAAAAAAAAGAAGTTGTTTTTATTTATTTATTTTATTTACTAATAATTTTTCAAATTGTAAATTTTGTTAGTGAACCTTAAACAATTTTCTAAATAACTTCAACAGTTGCGCCTTTTTGTCTCATTCTTAGACTTTTAGATTCTTTCGGTCCCTTGACCGAGTTAGACGCTATTTGCACGAAAATTTTCTCTCTCTCTGTATCTCTAAACCATGTCACGTCATCAGTATAGCAACAACGAGATGATTTCACATGACATTCACGATAGGATTTTGTGTGTTGATGGTTCTCGCAGTAACAGTATCAATGAAGCTTGTGAAATTTACCGGCAAATGCATCGAGGGAAGGCCACCAGTTGAACAGCGACGCTAGCCGCCGTATGGCGTGTTCAGGAACTTGTGTCTTCGGCTTCAGGGTACCGGTTCTTTCCGCGTAGAGCGCAGCGAAGGCCGACTGTGCACGACACATGTGCACTTGGAAGAACAAATTTTGCGACATTTTGAAGATACTCCAAGGACCAGCACGCGTCGAGCGGGTGCCGTTTTTAATGTCAATCACATGGTGGCGTGGCGTGGCCAATCAATGGCGTGCACTGCGTGACGACGGGCAACATCCATTTTTGACCATAAGTGAAATAAGGTTTTTGTTTTTAATAAGGTATATTACTTCCTCTTGCCCTAATAACTGATTCAAATCGGTTTCGCATCGTCCTGATCAGTGTTTTTAAAAGATCTTTCTATCTTGTTACATTCTTGTGACAATGCAACTCTGAGCTCCGCAACCGTTGTTGGGACCGGATTTTTTGTAAAGCTCTTTTTAGGTTGTCTCACACGTGTTCTATCGGATTGAGGTCCGGGATACGTGCTGGCCAATCTATGGAACGAATCTCAACCTGAGTAAAGTATTGCTCAACTTGTCTCGCTGCGTGCGAACGAGCTTTATCCTGCATCAGAATGAAGTTTTCGCCTATAAATCCGCTAAAAGGTACCACATTGTTGTCACCCGAGTTCTGCCGGTTCCACGTCTTCTTTTGAAAGAACCTGTCTCCATAAACCTTCTGTAAACTTGCGAAACCGTAGACTGGTTTATATTTAAATCTGCAGAAATTGTTCGTTGGTGGGCGCTAGGCCTTGCTGCACTAGAGCAACTATTTGTGCGGCTTTTTCGGACGATACGTCCATATTCGTGAGAGAAAAACGCGTTTAATATGAAACCAGACTAGCAATTAAACAATAAGTAACGATAATTCAACATGGAACAAAACAAAAAAAATAACCTTCAATAACAACATTAACGTAACAACGAGTTAATCTTTAGTAGATTGACAAGATTTCTTCTACAGAAATTTTCTTTCTTTTGTGCCAGTACCATATTTAAATTTGATTTTGTTTTTGTGTTTATAAACCAACCTTTTTTACCAAAACCAATAAATGTAAAAAGTTTGCATATTTAGTAATAAAATTCGATTGAATGTGTTCTTGCACTATGATGCAGTTTGTGTCCGCCAGTGTATTATTTCAATTTCAATTATTTCTATCGATAATTACCTACTTAAGTGTATGAGAGTGACGATAATGTCTGTGACATTTTACAACGTTTCCGTTTACCGACTAATAAGTAAGTGAAATAATCAGGATACTTATTTACTACTACCCTACTTATTTTTGCGTGTGTAAGAGTGACGACGTCTGAATAGTCGAACAATTCGAACTATGATAATAGCGAGTCGCAAGTTCGAAACTCGCAGGCAAGCGGCGCTGCGCGGTGGCGGCGGGGGGCGCGCAGCTGATGTACATGTCAATGTCTTGTTACTAGGGTTGTCAACATTTTTCATGATACGCTAATTAAATAAAAAAGTAACTCTTTCAGCGCTGCTACTTTCACAGTGAGCTCTATATAAGGGACATATATTCACCATTAAATATTATCACTCCTTTATTTTACACGTTGTATATATAATCGGATTATCGAAAACGGCTACAAGTAATACCATAAAATAATATGCAAGGAGTTTTGGGGGAGAAAAATCGATCTAGATAGGACTTATCCCTCGGAAACTGCGCATTTTTAAGCTATTTGTGTTTTTTATTAAGCTATTTATTGCATAGCTTCTATCGCGATTTATTTATTTATTTATTTATTTGTTTGTTTATTAAGCTATTGCATAGCTTTTATCGCGGGCTTTGAGCGCGGCGACCGAATCAAGAAATTCCGTAACGAAATTAACCTAACACCCCCTACTCCGACCGACACAGCGGTGCGGCGTTGAAAGCCGTGCATAGTCTAACGTCGTTTCAGTTCGGCAGACTTCGGCACGGTGTTTGTGTGCGTGCGACTAGATGTATGCGTGTAGACTTACTATGCAATAGCTTGACCGCGGCAGTCCCCGAGTGCCACACGTATTTTTTTTGTCGTGCAACAATATATCAATAATTTCGACTGTATTATGTCAGTCCGATTGGCAGTTTGGTATGCTTGCGATGTTCGGAAATTCGAAATTCGGACAAACGATCTATTTAGTGGTCACTAGATGAATCTTTTTCAAATAATGGGATAAAATATTTTGTTTTGCGATAATTCTGCACTGTAACTAGTCTTATGAACAACATTTCTTACTTTACGTGTGAAATGAGCTTTAAACTATTTTAACTAATAAAAACAATACTTTTCTGTAAAGTTTTTTATTCCTTTCTAATAGTATTTTCTTTTTAATAGTATTTTTTTTAGTATTTTTTTATTCCTTTCTAATAGTATTTTTAATTCCTTCTTAGTTATCAGTAGCTATGCCAATAACGAGTTATGGAATCGATAAACGGCCCACATTGGTCAGTTAAGTTAAGCTCAGTTTATATATTGTCACTTTTTTGTTCAGAAGCAAGTTATCGTAGCGCTAATGAATAGATAAACTACCGACAAATTCTCCTCAGAAATTATGAAACACACAGGTTTCTTAACAATAATTGCGTTTGCAGTTTGAGCGTCCGCATTTACTTAGTCCGTATAACGATACTTATGAAATTAGAAGTCTCTTAAGTAAAAGTTTTACGTAAACTTGTTGACGTTAAGTTAAATGGATGGATGGATGGATTTTTTTTTTCGCGGGTAGGCGTAGCAACTACACTTAAAGTAAACTCGGGACTATTAATTTTAAATTAAAAATACTTACAGTTTTCAAAATAATATATGTATTGCAGTAAATAACAGTTAAAACCCTTCTTTGCTCGCCACAATATACAATTTCCTTCACCTCAACACTTTTATCACTCAAATCAAAATCTTCACTGTGACTCCTCAAGAACTATGGATATGTCGTCTCAACTTACTGCCAACATGGAGGATCTAGCTAAACTCTTCCAATCTCTAATGGATTCCTATGAGCAGCGACTCCTGAATGCTAGTTCTGCAACTCCGCAACCAGACCTCTCCAGCTTGAACAGTGAGTTCCTTGAATTCAAGACTTTTGTTTGGCAAACATTAACCAAATTAAAAACACAGTTAGATCTCCTAACTTTAGGTCTTGACAGGCATGAGACATTTCTTCGCAAGAAGATACTGTTATTCCACGGCATATCTGAAACAAAAAATGAAAATTTATTTGATATCATTTCCAAAACAATATCAGACAAAATGAAGTTGGATTTTACCTGCAGTGATATTGAATCTTGTCATCGTCTTGGTTCCCCCAACAGTAAAGCCCGTGCTGTCCTTGTTCGATTTCGGGATGTGGAGCAGCGGCGTTTGGTTTGGGATGCAAAGTCTACACTCAAGAGCACTGGAGTTGTCATCTCTGAGTTTCTCACCAAGTCTAGGCATCAAGTGTTTATGACTGCACGCCAGCACTTCGGAGTACGTAGCTGTTGGTCCACCGAGGGAAAGATTTCGGTCATATTGCCTGACAAATCGCGGCGGAAGATTGAAAGTATGCAGGAGCTTAAATTACTTATGGCCTCATTCCCCGCTACCAAAGAATCCATGTCAGCCCGGTCAGTCAGTCAGTCAGGCCACGGAGTAGTGGCAACGACCTTAGAGAATAAGCCCCCTAACAGAGCTGCATCTTCCTCTCGCCGTGCTAGAAGGACTTAGTTTGGGCGGTAATTTAGCTATGTGTCTTGTCATTCATGTCTCAGTCTTGTAATTGTTTCATCTCATCTAATGTTTTCTATATTCTCTTTTGCAAATTTTAAGGTAGTATAGTTCATTTTTCACTTTCCACCCATTTGTAGTACATATTACTTTTTATTTTACTCTCTTTTGTTTGACAAAATAAAATATTTTCTTTAACACTTTAGCAACCAGTGGCACTTTGACACTGTGTCAATGTCATCTGTCAATTCATTTTTTTTTTTGAATTTTTTCATATTTTATTTACGTTAATAAATTGCCAGGCCATAATTCTATCTTCTTTTAGGATTACCTGACTTTGTGTACTGTTAAAATACTTTGTGAAATGTTTATTGTTAATTTATTGTGTGTAACATTCTTCTGACATTACTACGGTGAGTTAAGATGGGTTGTATTATCATACATAGTTAAAATTATTATAATTATTTATTGCGTACTATTAATTAGGAATTATAATTATTATTATTATTATTGTTTTATCGTAGTATAATATTATATTAGCATATTTTATAATATTGTAGTGGTAGTTATATGGATTTGATTGATTATGATACCATTAATGATGACTTTTTTTCATGCTCTTCATCGTCTGATAGTTTTCTCAGTGTGGATAGTGGTGACGAGATTTCGGCTTCTCCTTCTGCTCTTGAACAATTAAATAAGGTCTTTCTCTCTTCTCCAAACAACTTTAATATCGTTCATGTTAATGCCCAGAGCATACCGCGCCATCACTCGGATCTTCTTGCGATGTTTGGAAAGAGTTCCCCTGTAGATGCTATTCTAGTCTCCGAATCCTGGCTTAAGCCGTCTCTTTCGTCTACAGCTTACGCTCTCCCGGGATTTAAGCTAATCCGCAATGATCGCGTGGGAAAAAGCGGCGGTGGAGTGGCTATTTATCTGCGAGATGAAATAGACTGCAAAACTATTACAGCATCACCAAATCGCTACTCCAGAGCAGCTGAATATTTGTGCATTGAAGTCACCCTGCACCACAAAAAAGTTCTGCTATGTGTTCTCTATAGCCCGTCACTGCGGGTAGATTATTTTAGCACATTAGATTCTCTTTTAGCCACACATAGCCCAAATTACGACTTTACTGTACTCGCAGGTGACTTCAACACATGCCTTTTAAAATCTGATTCACGTGCTCTTAAACTTCGTGCTTTACTTTCTTCCTTCAACCTCAGCATACTCCCACTTTCAGCGACCCATCATGCTCCAAATTGCTCCCCCTCCTTATTAGATCTTCTTGTTACCTCGTCTCCTGATCTCATAAAATCCCATGGCCAACTTCCTTGCAACCTCTCATATCATGACCTAATTTTTCTTTCCCTTAAAATTAAACCCCCTTGTTGTAAACCCAAGTTCCTTTATCTACGTAGTTTTAAGACAATAGATTTGGAGGCTTTTAAACATGATGTATCTAATGCTGACTGGTCTTCTGTATACTCGGCCTCCGGTATTGACCAAAAAGTGACACTTTTAACCGACCTCGTAACTAGCATCTTCGATATACATGCTCCCCTGAGAAAAATTAAGCTTAAGCATGTATCGGCACCTTGGCTCACGCAAGAAATTACTACCATGATGACAAAACGTAATCGTGCCATGTGTCGATACAGAAAACGACCAACTGAGGAAGAGGAATTTTGCGAAATTTAAGTATCTGCGAAATCGTTGTAGTCGTCTGTGTAGGGATGCTAAGAGACGTCACATACATTCCTCTATTGAACAAAGCAACCCCTCAAAACTCTGGAAATTTCTTTCAACACTCGGTATTGGCAAGTCATCCACCAGCATCAAATATACAATAAATTTGAACGAACTCAATGCTCATTTCTCAGTCCCACCAGTAACCGTCGACCAGGATACAAAAGCGCAAACTATATCCCATCTCCACTCTCTTCCTCTCCCGTCCTGTACTCCGTTTTCATTTAGGCCTGTCTCTGAAGATGAAGTTTATAAACACATCATGACTATCACTTCTACTGCAGCAGGCAATGATAACCTGAGCCCCCGCATGATATCACTTACCCTTCCTGAACTCTTGCCAATTCTCACTCACATTTTCAACTATTCCTTGACAACGAGTTCTTTCCCTTCGGCATGGAAACGTGCCAATATTATTCCACTTCCTAAAACCCCTAATCCCTCTTCCTTGACTCAATTTAGGCCAATTTCCATATTACCCTACCTCTCTAAAGTCCTTGAACACGTTGTCCATAAACAGCTTTCCCACTTCTTATACTCCAACAAACTGCTTTCTCCATTCCAATCCGGCTTTCGTCCCGGTCACAGTACTGTCACAGCGCTGCTTAAAGTCACTGACGATCTCCGTCTAGCCATGGAAAATAAATGCATTTCTATTCTGGTCTTACTTGACTTTAGCAGCGCGTTCAATTCTGTAGACTTTGACATCATCCTTTCTGTCCTTTACTCCCTTAACATACCTCCCTCAGTGATAGACTGGTTTGACACATATTTTCGGGGACGCTCGCAGCGAGTCCGCTATGATGAGGCTACCTCGGATTGGTGTGATATTGTAGCGGGTGTTCCTCAGGGTGGCGTACTCTCTCCCCTTCTATTTTCTATTTTTATTAATATAATTTCCACACTCATCACTTCCAATTTCCATCTTTACGCAGACGACTTGCAACTTTATCGCCATTCACACATCGATGACATTAATTCTGCAGTTTCTGGTATAAACTCGGATCTGCAGCGCATAGCGGTCTGGGCTAGATCTTTTGGTCTGCTAGTTAACCCGAAAAAATCACAGGCCATGATCATAGGCAGTAAATATATGACCCAACGTCTATATAATGTGCCTAAGATTATATATGATGGTACCATTATTGATTACTCAGAATCGGCAAAAAATTTAGGATTAATTTTAGATAGTAATCTTTGTTGGAATCCTCAGGTTAATGAAGTGAGCAAAAAGATACACCATTCGTTGCACATGTTGAAGAGGCTCCAAAACTTTTTTGCCTTTGCACACCAAAATTTTCCTTGTCCAAACACTCATTTTCCCTATCCTCGACTATGCTGACTCCTGCTACTTAGATGTTACCAAAGAGCTGTTAACAAAACTCGAACGCTTGCAGAATCTCTGTATCCGTTTTGTTTTTGGTTTAAGAAAGTTCGACCACATATCAGCTTTTCGATTAAAACTCAAGTGGCTCCCTATTCGTTTCCGTCGCAACTCCCATATCCTTTGTTTATTATATAATATCTTGTATAATCCCCTGTCTCCTTCCTATCTTCTCGAACTTTAACTTCTCTCGACCCCTCGATACCCCCTGTAGGTCCAATGTTAGAACTAATCTTTCCCTTCCATCCCATCGCTCCAACTTCTACTCCTACTCCTTCACCGTTCACCCAGTCAGATTGTGGAACTCGCTCCCCCACACCGTACGAGACAGTCCCACCGTTACTATTTTTAAAAGACGTTTGAAAGAGCACTACCTCGAATCTCTATCCATGTAAATACTGTTATTATATATACATATAGTATTTATATATTATAGGCATATTATTATATTACTTATAGTATTTAGGTATTGTATTTTATATTAATTATTTTGATAGTGTATATATTATTACATATTATAATATTTTATTTATGTTTTAGTATAGACATAATATGTAAATGTATTTGTAATTGTGCACGTTCTATCTGCTTTCTTTTATCCCTTTTCTCTCCGTAGGGCTGCTGGAAGAAATTTCTTTTTAGAAATAAGCAGAGCCTTTGTGTCATTTTTCCATGTAAAATGTAATGTTTTAAGTGTTTCTTGTGTACAATAAATTGTTAAATAAAATAAATAAAATGGATGCAAAGTTATTTTGTAATTTTAGCTAAACAACAGTTGTAGTAAAATTTGCGTTCAATGTGTACGAGTACTAGGCCCAAATAATAACGCGCAGGCTTCATATTTCATACATTATTCTAGAGTCTAAACTGTTAACTCTATAATATTCAGATCATAAGTTAATTTGGCTGTGACAAATAAATATTGTACGAGCTCACTGCCTTATACGCCTTGTATGCTTTCATATTTTATAGGCGATCTAAATGTAATTGTAATATTATAATTTACTAGTTGTCGCGACAAACGTTGTTTTGAGTGCGTGCGTGCGAGTGGCGTACGATTGATAACAAAAATGTATGGGATTTGACATAAGCATACCCAAGTGACATAATACAGTGTGCTGTGCGCGATTTTTTGTCAGTACTCGCCGTGAAGAAGTTGTTGAAGTGAGCTACAATTTGGATGCAGGGGCGTAGCTACGGCTGTATCAGCCGTATCAATTATATGGGACCCCGGCAAATTTTTACTCACTTCTACGGGGGATAGCGAGCCTTAGGGCCTTAGCTTAAGGCTCGCTACGCTTCTGTTTGTATGGCATCGAATTAGTTACCATTGCTTGACATAGAGGCGTTGTTTTGATACCATACAAATTGTAGATAACTTCTTCAAGGCTAGTAAAACTCGCACACTGTATAATATCACTTTGAAATGCTTATGTCAAATCCCAAACATTTTTGTTTTCGAATTTCGTCGTCTTAATTAGCGATGGCAAATTGGCTAAAGGCCCTGTGTCGCGATTTGACGCCTTCATTTCCTCGAGCTTATCGCGATGAATTAAGCTAAAGGCTAGTGGTCTATGGGGGCATATAACATAATATTGAAAATTAGTGCTTATTTCTTTGTTTATTAGAATGAAATCGTAGTGCCAAGACGTAAAAATCCTAAACTGCGGTCGCGGAGCACGAAGAATTTCGTACATTAACATATCGCTTACTTGTCTTTTTCACTCGAGCACGGTTGTTATCGCGTTTACACAGGTACGCGATAGGAGCGCGATAGCAATATATTCGAGCGCGAATAAAAGAGACAATTAGCGACGAGTGAATGTACGAAATTCTACGTGCTCCGCGACCGCACTTTATTAAGAAAATAACCTCAAACTTTCGTTATCTATCCACTATCTAGCATACACAATAGCATACCCAACGAGAGACTAGGTTAGTGTGATATGATTGTTTCTAAATGCTAATGGAATAAAAAATACCCGTGAACACTCGTCAACAATAGGTTATGTTAGTTAAGTAATAGAAAAAATAGTGTGGACGTGAGAACCATTGTTCAAACGATAATTCACATGGATTTTGCTAATTCCTATCCTTAGAATTATAATTCTTAGGATAGGAAGTGATAGATTCATGATTATTATGGATCGGGCTAGTAAATATTAAACTCAACTTAGTCAAACAAAAAAGTTTACTATATTTGTTTTTAACCGACTGCCAAGGGACTGGAAGGGTTGTTCGACGTCCTCTTTGGGTTGGTGGTCGAACGCGTCGATGCTCAAGCCGGAGGTCGCAGGTTCGAATCCCGCCGAGGGAACAAAAAGTTTTGAATGTACTGTGTCATCAAATTAGTGGCCCACCTATTCACAGACTGTCGCTGTGTCCGCTTTTGATTTTACTAATTAATTACCAACTAGCAAGTTTGTTTGACGCAAGTTTGTTTGACGCGGGTTTAAATTGAATTTCATAGAAATGTAAACTAAACTATAATTGTTATGTATTCCAAACACAAACACCGAAAGTACGACACATCAGTTACATTAGAAAGGTCCTCTTTGCAAACGGCCAGGTCACGACGCGACATAATAGCTTAACTTGGGTAAAGTATTACAATTTACGTGGAATATAACACGTGAACGCTATAAATGATTATAAAAACATTACTCTGAATATTATTATTTTACACACAAAAGCATGTTTAACTAAATACAGACAACGTTCCTGCTCGACCATATAAACATTTTCCTTATAACGCCGCCTCAAAACATTTAAACACGCCTCAAACTATAAACGCAAAGTGACCGCAGCGACTGCAGACGATGCGGAAAACATGCGTATGAGTACGTCGCACGATTCAACGGCGCTGTTAAGAGATTGTCATCTTATATCTTGGTCGTACGGCAACTTTTTCGATAGTACAATAATTGTAGCGCTTGTACCATTATGCCGGAGAATTTTTTATTAAATGTAAGAATTTACGGTAACTAAAACAAATCTGTGTCACGACTGAAATATAAGTATTCTACATCTAAGCAGTTGGAAGACTACCTCTATTTATTCTATATCGCAAATTATTTACAGAGACAAACTAGTCAACAATTATTCTATTAAATTTCCTAAAACCAACAGAAATCCATCTTACGCTGGGACTATATGATCTGGAATCCGGCGGTCCCGGGAAAATTAAGAGCACTGAAATTAGAACTCTGCGCTAGTACAATACAGTTGAAAATGGAAGTGTCGAGTGTACATGTATGTTCGATTTTCAGCTCTATTATATAAGTGTTATTTCCAATGCTTTGAATTTTCTCCCAGCCTTCCGGATTCCGGATCATATTGCCCCAGCCTTAGCAGGGCAGTTTTTATTCTTTATTTAACCCGCAAAAACATTAAAAGCAATCTACATACTCACATGAAACTAAATCGAACGCCCTCTTGTCCTCCGCGGCCACTTTGATCTGGCACGTCAGCAGATTCACCCTAGTTGGCGTCTTGTTCTCGTCAGCATGGAATATGTCCAGAAACCCCTCCGCCGTGACTCTGCATCTTCTCTTCTGCCAGACTCTGCGCACTTTGCCCTCGGACTTCTTGAGGAGGTAACCACTTCGGGAGACGCCGTGTTGTTTGTCGCCTTGGAGCTGGTGCAGAGAGTAGCCACCTACAGAGGCGGCTGCCTAAAATGAAATGTAGAGGTAAGATACTGTCGCCAAAATTGATCTCTCTTAAAAGTAAAAGGCTTTCAGTGACTGCTTGAGATTTAAGTAGGATTTAACTTCAATAAGCGTTTGAGAGTTCGGTCGTATGACTAAGTTTTGAAGAGCCAACGTGTTACTATAAATATTATACCTATTATACAAAATATAGGATTGTTCAAAATCCGTAATTGAAGGATACGAAAAGAAAAAACTTTGCCTAAATAACATCATTACATCAGCCGTGTGAGGTCAATGGCCTTAATATCGTCGGAAAGAACGTAATGTAATTTTATTTAGTATAATTTTTTCGAAAGGATAAATGATATTTCAGCCTAAACGTCTTGACATAAGCAGTAGGTCATAAACTCAGTAGATCATAAGCCAGTTGAAATAAATAAATGATTGGCCGAAGGATTTTTGTAGGATTTAGTTTAAAGATCATAACATAATTATTTGCTGTATATCTTTATCTGATAGTAAAGAATACTCCATAATGTTATCCATTCATACCAATATAGAAGCATCTTAAGTTATTAACAAGACATTTTGATGGATCGTATTAAAAATTCCTCAACTCCACGAATACTTGAACGCGAAGTTTCGTGCTCAAATTCTTATGAAACAAACTACTTCAATCACATTCTTCCTCTCACTATTGTGTGACAACATACATTACATTGGCGTCGTGTTTCAGTTATAAAATTCCTTTCATAAGAAGAAAGTATTGGATGTTGCCCGGGACTTTGTTCGCGCAAATTGAAATCTGTCTAATTGTGGGATATCCACGCTTCGGCATAAATGGGCCGGCTCGAACGGGTAAATACCACGACTTCACAGAAAACCGACGTGAAATAACGCTTGCGTTGTGCTTCGCCGAGTGACTGAGATTACCGGAGGCCCAAGGGGGGTTGGGGGTTACTAGTGTAACTGGTGTTGCGAGTGTCCATGGGCGGCGGTAATCTCTTACCATCAGGCGATCCGTCTGCTAGTTTCATGGTTCATATCATTTTTTAAAAAAACGCGAGAATCGTAATGTTTCGGTAATAAATGTTGCCAAGGGAGCTAATCCAGGCTATAAACTATCTGACTACCAAATTTCATTTCAATCTGTTCAGCAGTTTTAGCGTGAAAGAGTTATAAATAGACTCTTACAAATTTTCGCATTTATAATTTTAATACGAGGGCGGGTCAATAAGTCCGTGACTTTTGGAATAAAACACAGATTTTTTGATAAATAAATCATTTTATTTTTCAACGTAGTCCCCCTTGAGCTCTATACACTTTGTCCAACGCTTCTCCAATTTTTTTATCCCTTTCAAAAAATATGATTTGTCGAAGTCCTCAAAATAAGCCTTTGTTTGCGAGATGACTTCATCATTGGAGTCAAATCTTTTTCCACCGAGCCATTTTTTCAGGTTTGGGAACAAGAAGTAGTCACTCGGAGCCAAATCTTGAGAATAGGGTGGATGTGGGAGCAATTCATAGCCCAATTCATGGATTTTTACCATGGCAACTGCACATGCATTGTCTTGGTGAAAAAGAACTTTTTTCTTGGCCAAATGAGGTCGGTTTTTTTTCAAATCCTCATTGAAGCGGTCCAATAAGTTGGCATAATATTCCCCATTAATTGTTCTTCCCTTTTGACGATAGTCAATGTGGATTATCCCACGTGCATCCCAAAAAACAGTCGCCATAACTTTATTGGCTGACAAACCCACCTTGGCCTTCTTTGGCGCCGATTCACCCTTAGAAACCCACTGTTTTGACTGTTGTTTGGTCTCTGGTGTGTTGTGATGGATCCATGTTTCGTCCACGGTTACAAAACGGCGCAAAAACTCCTCCATATTGTGATTAAACAACGCCAAACCTTCCTGTTAAGTTGTTACACGATTGCGTTTGTGGTCGACTTGCGTAAAGCTTTCTCATGCCCAAGTGATCATTCAAAATTGAAACCACTGAGCCATGCGAGATGCCTATGGCTTCCACAATCTCTTGCACTTTTAATCTTCGGTCGGCCAACACCATATCGTGAATTTTTTCGATTGTTTCGGGTGTAGAGACCTCAACTGGGCGTCCAGGACGTTCGGCATCTTCAGTGCTTGTACGGCCACAACGAAATTCAGTAACCACTTTTTTACCATTGAAATCGATGGTGCAGAGTCCCCATAGTATTTATCAAGCTTAGCCTTGGTCTCGGTAATGGTTTTTTTTCGCAAAAAATAATGCTTAATAAGCACACGAAATTCACTTTTTTCCATTGTTTCCTTAAGTTACTGGATAGTCTGATAAAGATAGCTGTAAAACACAAACTAACTGACGCAGCAAGTTCAAATTTTGATAGGACTCAACTGACAGATGCCTGTTGACAGGAGTAGTGTTGCTTTTTCAGTAAGGAGGTTAGAAATTCAAAAAGTCACGGACTTATTGACCCGCCTTAGTAAGATAGTAGGATCATTAAGATGGAAACTGTATTTTATTGTGATGAAAGATCATGAAGTCTAAGAATATTAACTCAGAAAATATCTAAAATTATTCGCAACAAGAAAATGAGTTTTCTTTACCAAGTTACAATGAACTTTCTTTTAAACTAATCGCCCAATTTAAAAGAACTGAGTTTTTAAATTGTGTTCATACTCGGTGTTATCTTATATATACCTACTATTTATTAATATTATAAGAACTTTCAACGTGAATATGAAAATGAAGCAATAACATTTCCAAATCGCGTTAAATTCGCGCGTGAAGAGATAGATACCTGTGCTCTATGAGCAGATTTATGTTCAGACAAAATTTTATCCTTTTGTAAACTTTCATTCAATCCGGCTTTTGCACTTTAGTATCTGTCAAAGACACCTAGTTATTCTTAGGAATAACGCAGAGGTGTCTTCGACCTATAATAAAGAAAGAGGAACAGATAAACAGCCACAATCGTTGGATTGTGTGGTAAAATTGTGGGCCGTTGAAGGGGCCACAGCCCACAAATTCAAAATTTTCAAATTTGGATCGATCTATTAAAGCCGTTTCTCTGTACGTAATTATATATTATTAGCGGAATATCTTGGCAAAACATGGAACTGTCAAAATCATCTGGCAAATTCGCCCTATAAAAGACGTTACGTTGTGTCATTCGACCTTTTTTGCTAGTGCATCGACATTCAGGTGATATCGGAAACCGGTAGTGCGTATAAGATCTAGGACTTGTGAGCCATTGTGCTTGTTTGAACGTTAAATTTTCGTTGTAGTAATTTTTTTATTTTTGTTCGTAAGCGTTAGTTGGGTAGATTTTATAACCTTTGTGAATAAGTGATATTTGCTGTTGTATAATTTTGATTGTAGGTTTCGTGTAGTTAAATAAAATAATTTTCCATCTTATTCTTTTTTTAACAAACCATTACTTTAAGGCTATATATTTTCTACTCTGTGCCTTGGGATCCAGTAGTGGGAGCAACAGTGGATAATGATGATGAATATTGTGTTGGAAAGCAAATAACATCTGAAATGTTTCGCTGTATAACAAAAACGAGTAAGGGCCCAGGTACAATGCCGACCTACATTAAATTCTGGGTCGCGGAATCCGCAAAACGTGTTATTGTTTTATGTGAGGTAGAGCATTATATCATCTTAAATACGGATTTACATAAACTGCGTTTTTACATACTTTAAACAAGACGATCTTGTATATTATATAATCGGTACAACAACTCGACAACGGCTACAAGTATTGCCATGAAATTTAGTATGCAGGTAGTTTTGGGGGAGAAAAAGCGATCTAGCTAGATCTTATCCCTAAGAAATTGGGCATTTCTAAGCAATATATGTTTTTTTTATTGCGTCAATAATTCGACTCTCTTATGTCAGTCTGATTTGCAGTTTGGTATGCGTACCTACATATAATTTTTGAATTTTTTGGCAATTCGAAATGTGGTTGGCGGGTATGATAAAAATATTTTTGTGATTGTTATTTTTTTTTTATCTTTCTACTAAAACACCGAGCAAGGCTCTCAGGTCTCCTACTATATTTTAAAAGCGGAATAAAGCTTTAAAATTCTGATCTCAATATTTATCAGAACTATCGTTCTTGTGCCGATCCTACTTAATTTTAATATTATAAATGTGAAAGTTTGTGAGGATGGATGTTTGTTACTCTTTCACATAAAAACTACTAAACGGCTTTATTTCGATGAAATTTGGTATGGTAATAGTTTAGGCTCTGGATTAAAACATAGGCTACTTTTTATCCCGAAAAAGTACAGTTTTCCCGTGGGATAGCCAATACTATGTTTACGCGGGCGGAGCCGCGGGAAAAGCTAGTATAACATAAGCGGAAAGATGTAAGAATACTTAAAATTGGTCTTCCAAGAAAAGTTAGTTTACTTTTTATAGAATTTTCCCCCTAAAGACTAAACTGAACAACTGAACAATATTAAATAATTTTTAGCATACGAGCCTTCTCTATCTTATCTTATACTTTAAAAGAGCTGATTAGCTCTTTTAAAGTATAGCTACAAGATTTTGTATGTATATAATCGTAATCTCAGAAACGCCTGCAAGTATTTCCATGAAATTTTGTATGTACAGAGAGTTTTGGGGGAGAAAAATCGAAAGAGTAGCTAGGTCTAATCCCTGAGAACCTGAGCATTTTTAAATTATATATTAGGTATATATTTTTTCTTACATCGTGTAACAATATATCAATAATTTCGATTCTAATATGTCAGTCCGATCGACAGTTTGGTTAGTTTTTGCGTTGTTAGGAAATTCGAAATGTGGTGGGTTCGAACCCGGTAAAATATTTTTCTTTTTCTTTTTAATCTACTAGAGCTCCGAGCAAAGCTCGGTTAACCAGGTACTCAGTATCGGCTACTTTATCGCGCCAAAAATGGCTGGATGTTCAAGTTTTGTAGTAAAAAAAAAACATGCTACTCAACTCACCTCCTTGTCCTGTGGCGTCGCGGCTCGCAGCATATTCCTCAACTCGAACAACCTCCTCTTCTCATCGTCTTGCTGCTGTCTTATCTTCTGCAGCTGCACACTGAGGTCTGCCACGTACACGCCGAAGTGCTCTATCGTTTTCAGCCCGTCTTGGAAGTAGTTGGTCTGCGCATGGTAATACTCTACTAGATGTTGGAGCAACTCTATGCCTTTCTTAGTCTTTATCTCATTAAACTTTATCAGGTACTGGAATAGGAGAACAATAAAGGTTGGTAAATAAAAACTTTTTAATACTACTAAACTTAAAGAAGCTATTAATAAAACCTTAAAAAAAATCTTATACGAATCTGATTGTTTTAGGGGTATCATAGACGGCGAAGATACTATATTAAGGGCGTCACTGACTGCGAAGATACTATAATATTTTATACAAAATTATCTTTAATGGCTTGAATGTTTCATGATATTTGGCAGTAAATTACGCTCACTAACCCCCAACGCTATTCCTACTGTAATTTCCATTAGTCTTAATTAAATTATGTCGAAAGTTGGAAAAGAAAAGAAATTTAACAATATTATGTAGGTAGGTGTTATTAATTTATCAACTTCCTGATATGTGAACACTGAACAGGCACGAACACTAACATAGATACCCACGCGAATGTATTGGGATTTGTGTGTGAAAAACGTCGACCATAAAAAAAAAGTATACAATAAGGGGTTAATCATAAATTACGTCACACGTTAAAGGGGGATACGTTTAGTCACCCGAATATGACACTGTGTGACAAGGAGTAGGCTCGGGTAGGTCAAGCTTCATGACGACACCTATTAAAATATTAAAACGCGAAATTAATGTCAATAAAAAATACTGTTCTCTATTGTTTTTATCGCGCGTTGCGAAAGGGGGCTAGAAAAATTAAGACTAAAAGTTGTGACGACACTTTTTGCTATAGTTGTAAGCCGTGCGGCGTGCGCGTGTTTCTCTGTCTGTCTCTCTCTCTCTCAGTTATTACTAAAATTGAGCCTACTGATTAAGTTTATATTATATTATATTTGTTAATAATAAAAAAAATATTATTATAACTCAAAAAAAATAAAATTTTATTACAATTCCTTCACTAATTAATCGAAAGAAACTTCGTTCCATCCGGGTGTCCCTTGACACCTCTCAAGTTTTTTTTTGGAACGAAGTTCCTTATCGCGCGTTGCGAAAGGGGGCTAGACGGAAAAAATTAAGACTGTAACAACACTTTTTGCTATAGTTGTAAGCCGTGCGGCATGCGCGTGTTTCTCTGTCTGTCTCCCTCTCTCTCTAAATTATTACTAAAATTGAGCCTACTGATTATGTTTATATTACATTATATTTGTTAATAATAAAAAAAAATGTTATAATAACTTAAAAAAAAGTAAATTTTATTACAATTTCTTCACTAATTAATCGAAAGGAACTTCGTTCCATCCGGGTGTCCCTTGACATCCTCTCAAGTTTTTTAAAATTTGTAACGACGGCCACTTAAATGACAAAATGTGCACAACACACGTTTTACATTGCTTTTTAAAATTTGCGTTTATACCTATTACATAGGTAGTAGATTTTTGATACTTTAGTATCCGTGGCTGTACTACTACACTACAGTACTAATACACTATTTCTTCATAAAATTGTACATACGGTGTATCATTTTTTAATCCAAATTCCAATGACACAGGCTCCACAGTTTAAAATAAAGAAATTTGTTTGCGCTTTCCAACCGATAACTCTATGTAACACTAGGTACATTCACTATGCAGAAATTGTCAACCATTCATCACAGACCCTTAGTTTAGAAATTGTGTACTGCTCATTATCTAAGGCAGACAGAAATTGTCAAACATCACGGATATCTGCTACAGAAATTGCATCACAGACACTTAAATACAGAAATCGTCAACTATTTACAACACAATTATTACTTGATCGCGGTTTGTAACAGAAATGAGAATCCAGAAAATCCTGATCCGAGTTAAAATTACAGTATGACGTTGTAGCGTACGCGCACAATGTTTTGAGTTGAGCAACTTTCGTAACACGGCCTTGGTTTCGAACTTGGCAATCGGCCGAATATCACATTCGTCAAAATATCATCTTACGACATATCTGGTTACTTTATGTCTGCTATATGTGCAGTTATGCGTAACCGTAACCGTAAAATGCGTAATTATTAGAATATCAGTATAACTTTATATATACGCCTCCAAGGTCTAATGGTTTAGAACTTAGCTCTCGGAGGTCGTAGGTTTGCAGGCTGATCACCTGATTGTCTGACAAGAAAGATGATCCATGCGTCGGATGGGCATGTAAACAGTGGGTCTTGTGCCTGTCTCTTGTGATAAGTTTCGGTCATCCGCCCGACTGGGTTACGAGAGTAAAGGAAGAGAGTGCTCTTGTGTACTGCGCACATACTTGGACACTATAAAATAACTCCTGCGTAGCCAGACTGGTTCAGCAAAACCAGCCACCGCCATTGAAGTCAGTATGGGAGCTATTATTAATATTCAAATTTTAACGACAAATGGTTGAAACAAAGGAGAGTGGCGCGATTCGTTTCGGTATTTTTACTCAGAAGTCGTGAATGAAGTATCTACTAAACTATATAATATTAAAAGAAATATATAATTGAATAAAATAATTTATTTAGTATTTAATATATAAAGTAAGTTTTATGGAACCCCATAACAAAAGATAACAAATCATCACTGAAGAATTCAAAATATAAGAATTTTTTTTTTGAGAAATATGTTATAATTTGTTATTTAAACATATTATTCTTTTAACTTAAATTAAAGGTTTGATGTCAAGAATGAAAATAATATTTGTAACCGCTGTTTAATTTAACAGCTAATATTAAACCATATTAGCAGAACCCTGATGACGATTCTACGGAGCTATATTCTACTCCTAGCTTCCGCGGAACCCACTTTGGAAATCCCTGCACTAGCAAATAAATGCTAGGATTCTTAAAATATAATTGCGAAAAACGAGTTATTAACTTGCAATCTAACTCGATCTCATAAAACAGTAACGATAGAAACAGACAAACTTCTGAAGAGGCTGATATAGAAGCTAAAAATACAAACTTGAATTCAATAGACCATTCTATTAACTCAAATGCAACGGATGTTAAAAATCACATTAAAAGTAGAATAAAAAAATATGGTACACTGTTTGGCAGGATAAGAATATAAATAGTAAATTATATGCTATAAGAGATTCTATTTTTGACAAAGCCTACGTACTAACTTCGTTTACTACTCGAAAAGATCAGACCGTCATCACTAGACCGTATTGGTCACACAAATATGACACATGTACATATTATGAAAAAGATAGATAAACCAAAGTGTAAATGCAGGATGGATCTAACTGTACAACATCTGTTAGTAGAATGTCAGGCTTATGTTAGTGAAAAACTATCATGTAACTTACCTAATAATATAATGGATTGTTTAAATAATAATGGATATATACAGACATTTAAGTTCGTTAAAAATATAAATATGTATGGGAATATATAATGTAAATATAGTAGTCACTAATAACCTTAGCTGTTAAAAAGCGACTTTAAATAAATAAATAAATATTTAAAAAAAATCTGAATAATATATTACAACCAGCATACTCCTCCACAGGTGTTTATGCTTTATGGTAGAGTTCACTGTGACTCATGAACTCAACAAAGACTCGGCCGTATGCGCAAGGCCGGTCAATGACCCTGTTTAACTATCGGTTAATTTACACGGGAACTAAACGCGAAAAGACAACATCCTTTAACTGTACTTTGAATTTGTTTAACACTAGGGCCTAGAGGGTTAGGTTACCCAAATACGTAGGTGGGGGTTGTGACTTGGAATGAGGGGAAGGTTTACTCGACGATGTAGTAAAAGTAGCTATGACTTATGTGTAATAAGGTCAAAACTACTTTCCATAAAGAAAGCATTAACTACAAGCCGAGCCTCTCCATCACAAAAAGTATTGAATTCAAAATATAACACATAATATAATACGTGTATCTTTAAGGACTGAGGAGTTCTGTTCAGCGCTTTTGGATGGAGGATATACCTGGGCACAAAATTTTACTTTTTGGTAAAAAGGATGGTTTGGTTTTGTTGCTTGAGTTATTTCAATAAAAGACGAAATCACTATAAATGTCTCTATAAATTTTATGGAGTTCTCCTCGATTCCTCATGGATGTCATCATCAGGTCTCCACTTTGGTGACTAAGGGACCAATTTCAAATATACGAAGAAGCGAAGTAATAGATAAATCATTTCTTAACGACTCAACAGATACCGTAATATGGATAATTTAATTTTACATACTCTACATTATTGACGTAGGTATATGAGTAATAAGTTCAAAGTACCTATATAAAATGACTAGACTTTTTTGCGACTTAAAACGCATAATGTTGTAGATTTTGATTCTACCTAAGGGCTAAGTAAGGGCTACATAAGGGCACTTCCATAAATTACGTGAGACGTTTTTGATGATTTTTTAGACTATTACAATTTCTAACAAAGCTACCTTTGGGTAAGTAAGTATAGAAAAATTTTTGACTTACATACCAAATATGTAACATTCCCGTAAAAAGTAAACATAAAGTATATTCTCGAATAAACGTTTTTGTCGTGAAATGGCTCAGAGCGTCTAAAGCTTTGAATTTTCCATAATATTTTCAAGCGAACAAATATTTTAAAAGCCAACAAAGTTATGTCACGCTAGAGCTCACAAACATTTTAAACTTTAAATACATAGGCTGCACTAAAAGTATCGGGAATGGAATATTTCCACTGTTCCTGTCATATTAAAATCTTTTTAATTTAAAACTCCTTGGTTTTAAAAATCGAATACCGTTTATTTATTTAAAAAAAGATTCTCGGTCTCGTCACAAGGTCTTGTCAAACTTGTTTAGTCGTTGAGAAAATGGAATTGACTCGAGAAAATTCTAGAGCGATGATTTATTATGACTTTGGAAGTGGTTTAACACAAAAACAGTGTGTTGACCGAATGATTTCTGCATTTGGTGATGAAGCCCCATCCAAAACCACAATTTATCGCTGGTTTGCTGAATTTCAACGTGGACGTGTCAAGCTCAGTGATGATCCCCGTCAAGGTACCGCGAAATTCAGGCAACTTTAGACATTGGCATGAGTCAAATACAAATAATCTTGCATGAACAATTAGGTGTAAAAAAGTTGTTTTCCCAATGGATACCGCATTTGCTCTGTGAAGAGCAAAAAGCGGCTCGCGTTACTTGGTGCGTCAGAACTCTCGAAAGATTCCACGCAGGATCCTCAAATGCTGTATACAACATCATATCAGGTGACGAATCCTGAATATACGCGTACGAACCCGAAACAAAAAACCAGTCACGAGTTTGGGTGTTCGAAAATGAGTTAAAGCCAGCAAAAATTGTTCGTTCACGGAGTGTTGCAAAAAAAAAATGGTGGCCACGTTTGTCTCCAAAACCGGCCATGTTGCGACTATTCCTCTTGAGGGACAAAGAACGGTTAATGCAGAATGGTATGCTAACATTTGTTTGCCACAGGTCGTTTCTGAACTCCGTAAAGAGAACTGCAACCGCCGCATCATCCTCCATCACGACATTGCGAGTTCTCACACCGCGCACAGAACAAAAGAGTTTTTAGAGCAAGAAATCATAGAATTATTATACCATCCGCCGTACAGCCCCGACCTAAGCCCTAATGATTTCTATACTTTCCCTAAAATAAAGAATAAATTGCGTGGTCAGAGATTTTCATCACCTGAAGAAGCTGTGGACGCCTACAAAACGGCCATTTTGGAGACCCCAACTTCCGAATGGAATGGTTGCTTCAATGATTGGTTCCATCGTAAGGAAAAATGTGTCAAATTTCGCGGAGAATACTTCGAAAAGCCATAAATACATTTTTAAATAGTAATGTTGTGTCACTTCCTTGATTGCCGAAATTTTCAGTGCCGCCCTCGTATTACAATACTAAGGCGGGTCAATAAGTCCGTGACTTTTTGAATTTCTAACCTCCTTACTGAAAAAGCAACACTACTCCTGTCAACAGGCATCTGTCAGTTGACTCCTATCAAAATTTGAACTTGCTGCGTCAGTTAGTTTGTGTTTTACAGCTATCTTTATCAGACTATCCAGTAACTTAAGGAAACAATGGAAAAAAGTGAATTTCGTGTGCTTATTAAGCATTATTTTTTGCGAAAAAAACCATTACCGAGACCAAGGCTAAGCTTGATAAATACTATGGGGTCTCTGCACCATCGATTTCAATGGTAAAAAAGTGGTTTACTGAATTTCGTTTTGGCCTTACAAGCACTGAAGATGCCGAACGTCCTGGACGCCCAGTTGAGGTCTCTACACCCGAAACAATCGAAAAAATTCACGATATGGTGTTGGCCGACCGAAGATTGAAAGTGCAAGAGATTGTGGAAGCCATAGGCATCTCGCATGGCTCAGTGGTTTCAATTTTGAATGATCACTTGGGCATGAGAAAGCTTTCCGCAAGATGGGTGCCGCGTTTGCTCACAGTCGACCACAAACGCAATCGTGTAACATCTTCACAGGAAGGTTTGGCGTTGTTTAATCACAATATGGAGGAGTTTTTTAACCGTGGACGAAACATGGATCCATCACAATACACCAGAGACCAAACAACAGTCAAAACAGTGTGTTTCTAAGGGTGAATCGGCGCCAAAGAAGGCCAAGGTGGGTTTGTCAGCCAATAAAGTAATGGCGACTGTTTTTTGGGATGCACGTGGGACAATCCACATTGACTATTTTCAAAAGGGAAGAACAATTAATGGGGAATATTATGCCAACTTATTGGACCGCTTCAATGAGGATTTGAAAAAAAACTGACCTCATTTGGCCAAGAAAAAAGTTCTTTTTCACTAAGACAATGCAAGGGTGCACACATGTGCAGATGCCATGGCAAAAATCCATGAATTGGGCTATGAATTGCTCCCACATCCACCCTATTCTCAAGATTTGGCTCCGAGTGACTACTTCTTGTTCCCAAACCTGAAAAAATGGCTCGGTGGAAAAAGATTTGACTCCAATGATGAAGTCATCTCGCAAACAAAGGCCTATTTTGAGGACCTCGACAAATCATATTTTTTGGAAGGGATAAAAAAATTGGAGAAGCGTTGGACAAAGTGTATAGAGCTCAAGGGGGACTACGTTGAAAAATAAAATGATTTATTTATCAAAAATCTGTGTTTTATTCCAAAAGTCACGGACTTATTGACCCGCCCTCGTAATATTCCGAACAAAAAAAAATTGTTTTTAGGTTTTCTATAGCCAATGTTAAGTAAATCAGTGTTGTGAATGCGAATATTCTTCAGGGTCAGTTCACACCGAAACGAGACGATACGAGACGCGGCGCTGCATTTTAATTTTTAAGACAGCTATTCAAAATAGAACTTGATTCACTACACAAAAAGATACGTTTCATATGACATACACCGCACATGCGCTGTGCAGCGCGGTGCCACTTGACATTGTTATATATGCCTTTTTTATATTTTTAAAAGAACATATTTCCATATTTTTGATAAGAGATGGCCCCGCGAGAGTTTCTTACGCCGGTTCTTCTCGCGGGGCTAGTTCCCGAACTAGTGGTAGGCATCATGTAGACCTAGGTTCAGAAAGTGTATAAAAATACCAAATTTGAATAAAAAATGTTGACTTTGACTTTGAACTATTACAGTAGAACTTGTATCTATCTTCTTGTGTAATGAATGAAGTTCAATTTTTATAGCTTCTTCAATTTCGGAGTGAATTGACCCTTACTTTCGCTGTTACGTGAAAATCGCTGCACGGATTTGCACAAAATTTCGTACACTACTCAGTAGTTTATAGCCTGGATTGTTATTAGATCAGTTTCCGTGGGATAAATAGGTACTTCGTATCACAAGAACAGTCGAGCTAGCAACAATATAAGTACTAAGTATGTAGTATGTAAATCGAGCACAGTTATCGCAGCGTTCAATTTGAAATTCCAT
Organism: Phengaris arion; assembly: GCA_963565745.1. NCBI lineage: Eukaryota > Metazoa > Arthropoda > Insecta > Lepidoptera > Lycaenidae > Phengaris > Phengaris arion. The sequence continues at coordinate 15,248,849 of OY751441.1, read as the reverse complement.
TTCCATGTCATCGGAACCGCGGGCAAGAGACAAATGGAAAAATGTAATGGAGCCATCAATATTTTATAGCGGATATACGACAATATACATAATATAGTTTATATATAGCTTGTTAACTATGCGGGTACAGCTAGTTTACTCTATAGTATCATCATTATCAAGATTATCATCAGTTGTCAAATTATGAACTTTAAAAGCTGTAACACACGTACGGATTTGGTCCGGACTCCAGAGATGACCACGGATTTGATCTCAACTTACGAGGTTTTTTTATGAAACGAAGGGAAGGACGATTTTTAGGGTTATTTTTAGAGGTTTCAAGTACTTATCGAACAAGTTGCTGCTCGACCAGGCATGAGGTGAAAATCGCTTAAATCGTGTTGAATCGAAATCGCCCATACTCACGTGTAAATACGTAGTTCAACCATGTATGCAGTCGTTGCGGTCACTTCCTAGGTGTTTAAATATTTTGAGTCCTCCTAGTGCAAAGGTAAATGTTTAGAAACCGTACCAATAAAAGTAAAGTAGATTTTGGTATAATATCTAATCACTTAACGGTCTTCCGATTACCATTATAATTATCTGTCCCCATCCTTACTAAGAACTTATTAACACTAGATAATAACTGTATAATGTATAGTACCTAGGTAACCGAGCCTTGCTCAGAGCTCTAGTAGATTGAGAATGAAAGAAAAGAAAAAAAAAAACTTGAGAGGTGTCAAGGGACACCCGGATGGAACGAAGTTATAATATATATATTATAATATAAAAATATAGTTGTTAATGAAGAATTGAAGCCTATTTTGGAAGAAATATATATATATATATATATATATATATATATATATATATATATATATATATATATATATATATATATATATATATATATATATACAGAGATTAGCCGGAACAAACACACAGACTGACAGACGGACAGAAAAATGTTAACAATTTATATTTTATTGTAAATTTAATTTATATAATATATTATGTTATACAAAACAAATAGTTGAACTAAGTATATATAGTGCGTGCGGAACTAGTTGGCCTTCGCCTTAGGTAGGGACAGGGGTGAGGGGGCGGATTGCATGCTGCTCGCAGTGTTGCCGCCGCGAAGTCCGGCTCCGTACTGAGTAAAAACATTCCGGGGAATCAACAGGCCCGGCTAAGCTAGTCACAATATGTAACAGTCATAACAGTCACAATGTGTAATTGCAAAATTCTACATTATTGTCAAGGTCATAAGGTCGTTTTTTGTATCATTCTTAATAGTCGTTATTACATTGTGATTTCGAGTGGCAAAAAGTGTCGTGCCAATTTAATCCGCCTAGCCTCCAATTCGCAACGCGCCATAAGGAACTTCGTTCCATTTACAAAAATATTTTACCAGGGTTCGAACCCACCACATTCCGAATTTCCGAACAAACAAAAAAACGCATACAAAACTGCCAATCGGACTGACTAACAGTGTCGAAATTTTTGATGTATTGTTGCACGACGAAAGAAAAAAACATATAATATATATCTTTAAATGCGCAGTTTCCCAGGGAAAAACCTAGGTAGACCGATTTTTCTCGCCCGAAACTCCCTGCATACTAAATTTCATGTAAATACTTGCAGCCGTTGCCAAGATTACGATTATACCGGGTGTTTTTTCAGTCAGTGTCCAAACTTTCAGGAGTGAATATACTCTTGAATATAAGCAGCTTTTACTATGTGATCAACTTTCCTACTTGAAAAAAAATCAGCTGTTTCCTACAAAAGGGCTTCGCCATAAAATAGCATTTTGTAGGAATCGGCAGACTTTTTTTTCAAGTAGGAATGTTGATGACTGAAAAAACACCCTGTATAAATACAAGATTGTCTCCTTTAAAGTATAAGATTAAGCCAGTTTCATAAGCAATTTTGCAATAATATGATTAAACAACAGCAATTCATCTCATTGCATAGACGACAAGAAACATAACATCATCAAATGCAAAACATTGGCGCGTTTGGTAAACATATTAGCCACGTTCCAACGCGTATACAAACAGAAGCTTTTGCAAGATCAATTAGTTTCTTAATATACAGCCATAATACTGCAAACGTAGATCTAGGAATTACAAGGAAAGAGAGGTTTACAAGTTAACGTTGACTGACAAACATATACATGACTAGCCATTACCTGCGGCTCCGCCCGCGTAAATACAGTACCTCACGAAAACACTGTACTTTATTGGGATAAAAAGTAGCCAATGTGTTAATCGAGAGCTTAAACTGCTACCATACCAAATTTCATCGAAATCCGTTCAGTATTTTTTGCTTGAAAGAGTAACAAACATCCATCCATCCATCGTCACAAACTTGCACATTTATAGTATGGTTCAACGGAATTACAAATGCTTTTTGGGCTGGTAATATTAGTTGTTATTTGGGGTAAAATAAATTTATTAAGGAAAGATATTTTAGAAAAGTCCTAAACCGTAACCCATTAGATAAAGAAAATGTGTTTATTGTATACTTAGGTTAAGATCAAAATTGTATGAAAACATGCAATTAAACGCTTTAAAAAAGCCTTAGATGCAATTTTACTAACATTGGCGTGTCTATTCCTCTATGATCCACGACAGCGTGCAGCAAAACACTTAGCGATACAAACACGTTTATACTAATAGCCATAAACAACATTTGGCACAAAACGAGCGCTGGGGATAATTTATTCCGCAAGATATCAAGACAGTTAAAAGGTTGGCGACACGCGCTGGCACGGCGCACAGACAATGCCTGTCTGGCAATCGAAATGCCAATGTCACTGCCAAGTTGAACCGATTTGTTGTATTTGGCATGCCAAATGATGGTAGTGTCATGATAGGGCATAGTTGTTGAGCAATTTTATTAGGATCAAGTAATATAGTGAAATTATCGTCGAATGAAAATTCACGAGCATTTGCATTGCACATTGTCTTGCACTAAGGGCCTGATTCACGATCTACCGATAAGTGTCAGATAGCTTATTTGCATGTTTCCTCTCTGTCGCTCGATAAACATTATACAATAAGCAGCGACAAAACTAAAAACTTCCGAATAAGCTATCCGACACTTATTAGAAGACTAGCTTTTTCCCGCGGCTCCGCCCGCTTTAATACAGTATCCCACGGAAACACTGTACTTTTTCGGGATAAAAAGCCTATGTTTTAATACAGAGCATAAACTACTACCATACTGAATTCCATCGAAATTAGTTCAGTTGTTTTTGCGTGAAACAGTAAAGAGCATCCATGCATCCATACTCACAAACTTTTACATTTATAATAGTAGTGGGATGAAAATTAGTAATTTCGGCGCATGAAGACAGCAATTATCGTGCTCAATAGTTTTTCTTATATGTATGAGGTAGGGTACTAGATAGGCTATAACTTATAGAAGTCCATATCCATCCAGAAAATAGTATCTCACGGGAACGCTGTACTTTTTCGGGATAAAAAGCCTATGTTCTAATCCAGAGCCTAAACTACAACCATACCAAATTTCATCGAAATTCGTTCAGTAGTTTTTGCGTTAAAGACTAACAAACACCCATTCATACATCCTCACAAACTTTCACATTTATAATGGAAGTAGGTCTTGTATTTCCTTGGCCCTTCGAGTCAGATGACTAATATCACGGAAAGAAATGGGATCTATAGAAACTTTGAGTTAAACCAATCTCCATTTCCATTTTCTCATCACGGCTGGTCTACGTCATTAGACGAAGCCCTAAGCCTGGCAAAATGCCAACTATCGATTGTTTTAAGTCACGCCAAAGACGATACTTAATTATTGTCCACTTCATATACGAACTTATTTTATTGTCATACTTATAAAATTAAAACCGACTTCCAAAGTAAAATAGCACAAATGTTTCATACTTTTTTGTCCATTTTTACTTTGGAAGTAGGTTTTAATTTTTTGTTTAAAATAATAATTTTTCTCTTTTTAGTTAAATTTATTATCTATATTGTTATGAACACATTGATATCGGTGCACAAAACTCTGATGAGTAGTGAGTACCTATGTCATCGTAATAATATGTTGGTGTTTCCTGTGAAGATGGACGCGATGATGATGATGATTACTGTAAGTGGTATGATGGCATATGCCTGCAGTTCTTTAAAAACGCCAGAATTCCCAAACTTGTATCTATAAGGACTCAGGAGTTCTGTTCAGTACTTTTGGGTCCAGGGTATACCTTGGTACAAAATCTTACTTTTTGGTAGCATATGCTTGAAATACTTCAGAAAAAGTCGAAATCAGTATATGCGTACCTATGGACGAAATTCATATGGATGAATTTCGAAGGGTTCCCTCGATTTATCATGGACCCCCTAATCAGGTCTCCACTTTGGTGACTAAGAGACAAATTTCGAATTATAACCTTTACAACAAAAAAACAATTTAGCAAATAGATTAACATACGGCAAAGTAATGAGTAATGTTCAAAGATATCCGTGTCGATGTAAAATACTATGAGAAGTACCTATTATATCATCATAATGTCATAATGTATGGTGTGACGATTGTGTTTATGATGATTATTACCGTAATTGACATAGTGACATATGCTTGCAGTTCTTGAAACAACGCCGAAATACCCAAACATGTATCTGTAAGAAGTCAGGTGTTCTGTTCAGTACTTTTGGATCCAGGGTATACCTTGACGCAAAATCTTACTTGTTTGTGACATATGCTTAGAGTACTTCAAAAAAAAGTAGAAATCACCATATGTGTCCATATAAATTTCGATTCCTCATGAATCCCATCATCAGTTACCACTTTGGTGAAAACGGGACAACTTGGGATTACACCGTATATATATATATATAGCCGAATGCATAACGCCTCCTTTTTTTGGAAGTCGGTTATAAAGGAAAAGTCTTTACCAATAATTTTGTTTTTTCAATATACATAAGAAAAACAATTATATTAAAGCACCTAAAGATTACAGGCGCATAAAATCAATCAGAAAATTATTTTCCTATTGATAAATCTCAGACCATCTACAGCTATTCCATTAAAAAAGAAGAAAACAAATAAAAATAGAATAAACTATTCGATGTCGTGAATTTAATCGTTGAATCAACAAGTCGATAAGTCGTACTTTCCTCATATCCTGACCAGTGGCGAAGGCTGGTTCTCCTTCATAGAGAAGTTCTAGCCTGTATAATAGGTAGGGATTTGGATGAGGGTCTTCAAAATGTAAGTGGTTAGTGAAGCCAATAGAAATGATTATGAGGTTAACGACTAAAGCACCACAGTACACGTATAATGATAGGCAGTATCAGCGGATGAAACTGTTTGACAATGTTTTATGTGAAGATAACGGTATTTGCGTTGACAATCGCACTCGACCGGCATAGATACAATAGCGCCCTCCACACGTACAGTTCGGAACGCGGGAAATAGCCCGCGCCGTTCGAACCTTCGCGCTTCGCTTCGCGAGCTGACAGGCCGATCTGGCATGTAGTTGCGAGCGCACGTTTCTACTTTCGAGGTTTCGAGCGTCGACTTACGACTGACACCAAAACATTCAAAAATTATAACGTTTCACGCGTTAGTCCAAACTGCAGTTTAAGCTCTTGAAATCAAATTTACAATCGCACAGTCTGGAACGTTCGTCTGAATATGTCAGATCCTAAAGAAACCGTGACCGCATTTTTAATCGTTATATGTATGACAGTTTTATCCTCAGTCCAAACCGCACAGATCCATCCGTACCGTATATGTATCGCGTGGAGGGCGCTATTGCAATGTCAATTACACACGGCTGTCTGGTGCACATAATTATCCAGTTTTACCATGAATTTGCCGGCTCTACCGGAGTGAGACCACTGCCGCACAGGAAACCGGCGTGAGATAACCATTGCGTTGTGTTACGCCGACTGGCTTAGGATGTCAAAGATTTAAAATAGATGGGAAACACAACTTGGTAACTTATCCTGTGATGTTGCGGATACGGCGGTAGTAATCCGGCTATCATCAAGCAGTCCGTTTGATCGTTTGTCGGCCTCATTGCATAAAAACTAGACACGTGGATTAGTGGCTATATCAATATTTTATCAGTAAGAATGTAAGGCCGGGACTATATGCTCCGTAATCCGGAACGCCGGTTAAAATTCACAGCACTGAAAATAGAACTCTGCGCAAACGTAGAGTTGAAAATCGAAGGGTCGAGTGTCGTGCTGTCATAATATATGACATTGACATTTGACTCGACACCTGTGTGTTCGATTTTCAGCTCGATTGTATTTGCGCAGAGTTCCATATTCAAAGCTCTGATTTTTCTCGAGCCCGCCGGATTCCGGATCATATAGTCCCGGCAGAAGTAAAGTCAGACGGCCCAGGGACCTCGGTCTACAACTAATGGAAAAGTCGTGAACCAAAAACGTTTTCCACTAAAGCTTTAAATGATTATATACCAAACTTAATACGTCCCAAAATAACGAAAACTTTATCGAGTTTAGTTCGTGCTTCTACGACTGAAATAGAGATTCTGAACGTTAGAAAGGAATGCAAATGGCCGCTGTTCCAAATTCAACTTCCGAAATATTTCTATCCCAGGTTAATCCAACAGACCAGCTATGCTATTCTCTAAGCAACACGTTTAGGCTGTTTTCGTGGCTGTTTTCACGGATGTCGCAGCCGTGACATCGTTGGCTGTAGTCAAGGCGGAATTTTCGGTATTCTCTAAGCTCTATTAGCTCGTCGACGATGTCTCGGCTGCGTGAACGCACGGCTGTTCGCAAGGCTGTTTTTGAGAGATGGGCGCAGTCGTATCTAAATTATCGGTATGTTTTTGTTTCGTAAATATCAGCAATTTCGTTGTGATAACAATTATTATATTAATACTTTTATAAACAAAATGACATAAACAAATTATTAGAATGGGTTTCATTAAAAATAATAGCAAATTATCATAAGAAAGTTGAAATGCTTGGAACAAATTTGGTCTTTGCATACTAAAAAAAAAAACTGTCAAATCATACGCATTGTTTGTAAACAAAATCCTAATTCCTAAATCTTGTTGAGAACAAACTTCTAAGAAAATATGAAAAAACTCAAACCGATTAAGTATGCTAAGAACTCAAGTGCTTACACTTGTATGCTTTGGCATCGGTCGGTCGAGGTTGGGGCGACCCACGGAAACCACTTAAAATATTTTGTGAAGCTTGGGACCGTGTAAAATAAAATAATGTGTTATTTTAAACATTCAGTAACTTAGTTGCAACAGAATAGTTGACGTGACTTGTTCCACAACCCATAGTGAACATTAATCTAAATTAAGCAAGTAAGTATCATTTTACCATGATACAGTTTGTTGTCTCGTATTATGGCTCATCAGTATTTTAATTACAAATGTTAAAATAAGTTGCTAATGTACTTAAACTTTTGCAGTGACTCGTAATGCCTCCCTCCCGTAATGGTCCCTCTGCACTTCAATTGGAGAAATTGATTGGGTATATGGAGGTGAGATCAGACCATGCCACCGGACATGCCCGTACAGCCAATGCAAGAACTCGCATGCGAAGTGGCGGGATGGAAATAGCTACAGTTTTAAATAGTGTTGGAGATGGATGTATTAAAGACTGGAAGCAGTGGGCTAAGGTTAGTAATCTGTAGATCACATTATTATAGAAATAGACAAAACAATGCATAAAAGTGACATAATATATTACAGTGGTTAATTTAGAAGTACTTATGTATCTTTATTTCTCTCTAATTTTATTATTATGGTTCTTTTAATTTTTTTTTGTACAGTATTGGAAAGATAAAAAAGCTTCTACAAAAAGAAAAGCTAATAATGCAGAGACTGCTGGGCGGAAAACTGGTGGTGGGGTTGATGCAGAGGTGGTGGAGCTAACAGAACTGGAACAAAAGATTTTGACCATTTCTGGTGGTCTTAGTTATGCTACTGGCGATACAAATTTAGCAAGGTTTATCGCCATTGAAGAGCAGCGTGCCGAGGCGGAGCTCGCTCGGGCTCGGGCGATGGAGGCCAACTCACAGGGTCCAAAAATACTGGCAGAAGCATTAGACTGCTTCGCTAATGCTATCACTCAATGTGTTGAAAAAGTTCTATGTAACAGACCTCAGAATACGTCTACATAATATTTTATATTAGCTCTGTTATGTAGAACTTTATTTTTTTTTATTGAAATCTTAATATAATTTAATTTATAATTTTACACACTAATATCCTAACAATAAAATTTACTTGTATATAGAATTTGTAATATATTAATGAAATAATAATTATTAAGTTAATTTAATATCATAGTTTTAAGTTTTGTTCAGAAATTTTGATAATGTATTAATTTACTTTGCTTGTTTCATTTTCTGTTACAATCACTCAATTTATACATGTAATTTAATAATGTTTTGATGTATGTATGTACTGTTTGGTGTCCTAATTAAATAAATAAATAAAATAAACCTTTTGGTTAGTCTTAAATGGTTTAAGTTCCTAGACATATTGTATTATATTTTTTCTTGTAATTAATGAATTTATTTTTAGTAGGATAAAAAGTATTAAAAAATATTATTTTATTTCATAAATGGCTTTTATATAGCATTTTTTTAAATTAAATGTAGAAAGCATTAGTAAATAATAATAAGTAATCTCAAATTAACTTTAATAAATATTTACAACTAAAATTAACAACTAAAACCTAAAATGAAAAATAAAAATGTATAAAAATATTTAACATTTTATCTCTGTTTTAATAGTTTACCGAGGTATTATTATAGTATAATGATAATTTAAAATAAACATTTCAATAAAATATACTATTTCTTAACTATTTTTAACTAAGACATGCAATAAATAAATATAATTTATCGCCTCCCACGCCATAATATATTAATAAGTTGCCGGCGACAAGCGCGGCCATGCTCCAAAGCGCCTACAGATGCAGCAGGCTCTACGTGATGACTCTCACTTTGCAACCGAATTTCTTCATGTTGCAAATTATATGGCAACTCGAAGGCTGGTAATCCAGCTCTGTTACAAATATTGTGCAAAACACAGCAAGCTATAACAATTTTAGAAACCATTTCTGGATCATAGTGTAACACTCTATGAACCAGAAGACATCTAAATCTGCCTTTTAAAATTCCTATGGTTCTTTCTACGCTATTTCTTGCTGTGCTATGCACAGTATTGTAGTATTCTTCTGGAGAACCAGGCTCACGGTTGGCACATGGGGTCATCAGGTAGGACCTCTGTCCGTATGCAGAATCACCTGCGAACAATATATTATAATAAGTATTTACAATTTACATTACCAACTGCTTATCTACTATTAATGAATATCAATTGCCAGAGACCAAGAGTATATTGTACATACCTAACAAATATGCTGTCTCTCCTGCATTGTTTAGCTGTTCTAGGTGGTACTGGATAACGGTGTTATTAAATATAAAACTGTCATGTGTAGCTCCTCCAAATGTAGCGTCCACATGCTGTATATTGATATCACAGTCATTTATCTGCAACAAAAATGTTTAATTTTAATATTTATTTTATTAAATAAAATAATTACATATTCTATTAAAGAAAAACAATTATTAAACATTTTCTTAATATAAATAATAATTATCAATTATTATAATAATGAGATGTCGATCACAACTTTGTTTGTGCAGTAATTCAATTTAATTACAATTGATTTGTATTATTTTAAAAGTTTTATTGAATCAACAATTATTGGTAATATAATTTTATAATCACTTATTAAAACTTACAATTAAAACATTTCTAGCATGGTAACCTTTTCTACAGTAGTATCTGTCTTCGTTTGTTTTAGGTCGAACCATGGCCACCAAAGTCCCATCAACACAGCCAATTACACCGGGCATTTTAAACTTATTGTAAAATCTGTAATACGAGTATATTATAGAAATTAGAAATCAATGAGCCAAAGTAGCGTTGAGACCAGTGAATTATATCATTATTGTAGTGTTATAAAATATTACTTTCAAATACATACCTTTGTTTTTTTATTTCTCTTTCATTTAGATTTTGTGGAAATCTTATGTATTTCTTTACAATGTTGGGGTATTAAGAGCATTGACTATTAAACGAATAGCCCGGCTAGCAGATGGCTGTGAAACATAGTTGAAAAGTGACTTTCCAACTATGTTTTGGTAACTTCCGGTGGCCAAAAATGATAGAGTGCATAGAATCTGAAAAAATAAAAATAGGGTTGTTTTATGTTGTGCATTGAAAATAGTGGATTAAAAAGCAATAGAAAAAACTTTGCCAAAATATTATAAAATGTAATATTTTTATGTAAATAAACTCAATACTAAGAAATAACTTTTCTGCAGTTGGATAACACTGACATTTTATAATGATACACATTCTACTATATTAAAGCTCCTACTAGAACCCAGTGCATACTAGGTATAATTATAATTAACTGTGTAACAGACTAGTGTCTATATGAGTATGATAATAATTATTATGTAGTTGTATTGCACTGCATTGTCTTATACTTTATAGTTTATGCAATACAAAAATAAGTACTTAAGTCTAGATTATTAAGGTACCTACGGCTTACCTTAACATGATGACTGAGACCACCACGTCGTACTCGTGGAGGCAGTAATGGTACAAGATCTCCTTCCAATGCAGATATGAGATCCCTGGTGAGTCGAAAATTTAGGACGTAGTCGCGGTTGGATGATATATGCCGAAGGTTTCGTATCCTGCGACTTTGGCGTCTTTTTTCCAACTCATCACGTCTCTTAGCCTCTTCGAGAAGATATAACATACACAAGACTCTTGCGGCCCTGTTAAATTAATAAAAACAATTTCAAACCTAAAGATGCACCTTCACATACTTATTATATCGGCTAAAGTACATAATTTCATATTGTAAACGAAATACTTACATTTTATATTCAGAGTAATCCAACTTCAAAATCAGTAACACAAACTAACACAATGTAAATCTTAAGTGGAAGGGCCACAATTTACGAATGAAACACTTAAAATTCTTGACTAAGCTGTGCTACAGCCACGAAATTAAAGCTTTTCGTTTGACATAAAAAGTTGTAAGCGTACGCCGAGGCTGCAGTCGAAGCTGAAGGATGTTTTGCTTAGAGAATACCAATTTTATATAAGAAATGTCAAAAATTTAATTTCAAATCATGCCGCCAACAGCCATGAAGCGCTAGTATCGAACAGCGTAGGGACGAAACTTGCGGAATACCGATTCTGTCCTCACCGCTGTTACAGCGGCTGTTTCCTAGGCTGTTAGATCGTTTGTCCTTAGAGAATAGCACTGCTGGGGTACCTAAGCCTATACTTTGAAATAACGGAACACTAATAATATGCCTTCTATTATATAGAACTCGTTACCCCATATCAAATGATTAAATACAAATCAACACTGAAAAAAAAACCGTCCAAGTGCGAGTCGGAATCGCGAACTTAGGGTTCCGTACCAATAAACCAATATTTTACATATTGTTTACTTATTATTTCGTTATTTTTGTACAGAGTTTTCCAAGTTCTACTCTATATCTGTGCCATATTTCATCAAAATCACCCCAGTAATACCTATTCAATGCAATCATACAAAAATATTTTCTCTCTATAATATTAGTATAGATTTAACTTAATGTAAAGTAAACATATTATTTGGTATAATAATAAACTTTGGCGGAACCCTAAATACTATATACTACGGAGCCCACTTAGGGAACTCCTGCAAAGGACAATTAGTTTTTCAGAAAATCGAGACGCCTCTGTTACCAATTAGAATCAGTTAACAGCATGCCAAAAGTACAGGCAAACCATTCCAAAAATCAGATTTTTGGAAGAATAGAATAGCTAGAGGCTAGAGTCACAATAGAATATGAAATTGTTTCAAGTTTTACCCTTAATTTTATTTCGGTCTTAACATGACAGTGCTCTCTGAATCCACTTAGCGTATGTTGTTTTTAGATCGTTGCCATATTTTTCGTTATAATTACAATTCTGTTTCTACACTAGCCTGCAAAATAAAATACATACTACATTTTATTTTATTGTTTCAAACTATAAAAGTTAGATATTTTAAATAAATAACCTAACCTAACCTAACCAAGAGCATGTCAGGACATGTCTAAGGAGGGTTCTAACTAACTATCAACGCGCAATAGGTTTTCTTTTAATTAATTCAAAAGTTATTGTCCGATTTCGTTCAAAATAATTTTCCTAAAGAGTTTTTAGTATGATCTATAACCATGGAAACTTACAAGTTTCTATCTCCTAAAGTTTAGAAATACCAGGGGGGGACCAACTTATAAACCACTTTGGGGGCCGATTACTCGAAAATGGTTGACTTTGTTAAAAAATCATTTATGAAACCTTACCTTTATTTGAAAAGACCGATAGATAAGAAGATTCATCGATGGGGTAAAACAAAACAATATTTTTCATCCCCACTTCACATGTACGGAGAGCCACAAATATATATGTAATACTAAAATGTAAAATTATTATTATTTTATGAACCGAGATCTATACACAATCTTTAACTTTACCAAATTTCATCAATTTATATTCATAATTACAGAAGCTAGAACCGCGGTCAGGCAGACAGACGGACAGACAGATAGTCAGACAGACGGATGGACAGAGCGAAACTATATGGGGTCCTTGATTATTACGGAACTCTAAAAACGTTTTAAAGTAAATTTTATCAACTTTCACTTTTTTATTTAAATTGTTTAACGTAACCAATTTTGAAAAAAATCTAAAGTTTTAAAGTTTCCTTTCCCTTCTTTTGCAATATATAATAATATGTGAATTCCTTGCTTTTGCAGTGTAATAAATATCCTTTTGGCGAAAAATGTGCAACACGCAAAAGCCACGTTACTAGTAGATATCAATTGCACATTTTGATTGGTTTATGCATATTTTGTTGCACATTTTGCTTGATAAGCATATTTTACGGCGAAAGGGCAAACATTACTCGAGCAAGCGCTAGTGTGACTGGTAATACATACTACAAATATTCACGACTGAATCTTCTAAATTGCAAAACTCTGTCACCCAAGCTTATCTTATCACGACACAGCCCGAGGTCACTCGAAGTATTGATTAACTTCGTGACCAATACCAACAAAGTTAAAAAACTTTGCCTTGTTTTATGTTTACCGATAATTATGTTTATAAAGACCTATTGATAATAATTTAATATTAATTATTATAATTGCCATAATGATATTTGTATTTTAATACCGGCTCATAAATATTAATTATGACATTGACCTATCAATGACATATTAGGTAATTAAAAGCAATCATTTGCAGAATGAGGCAAAATTAGAATGGTAGGTTAATTTTCAGTTGTAAACTTGTAACTGTCTCGGTGGGTAAATATTGAATTTGGTACTGCTCCGGCATTCATATACCAAAATATTTTCGAAGCTTTGACAAATTTAGTTGTAGGCACAACAATTTATAATCAACAGTGTATTCTCATGGCAATTGGCCTCATGCATCTCTGTTGACTGCCGCCCACGACAGAGATTAGAGGCTGTGCCTGGTGAAGGGACTTACGCGTGAATAAAACTACGAGATGAGTAGGAATACGATATCAAAACATACATGCCTTCTCTATTTATATCCTTGAAATAGTCTTAATTGTTGATATCATCAAGAAATATCATGTCCTAGCAGATCATCTAAAATGGGACAAGAAACCTAATATCGCTAACCTAACCTAAACTATTAGTTGTAAAAATCGGGTTCCAAATTATTTTGACCAATGCGTAAACTCTTACAAACTCACCTCACACATTTGTAACTGAAACAATCTTCTCTCCTTTTCCATCTCATCAGCTATCTCAGCCGGCGTCACTTCGCTACGTATAAGACCAGCTTCTTTAGCTTGTGACTTCTTCTCTTTCTCAATTTTCAGGTACTTTGACTCGTAATCTTTGGAAGCCTTGTCGAATGGCCTTTTTAAGTCACCCTTCACACCTCGTAGGTCGCCTTTCAGAAGACTGTCGACGGGGAACATAACAATATTGTTTACGTTCTGCATCTGTGGACAGAGAAGTAAAATTAGAATTTAGTGTTTTCCGCAAACGTTAAGAAAAATCGAGCATTTTCCACAAAAGTTAAGTAAAATTGAGTGTTTTCTGCAAAATCTCAAGCCATTTAACAAGTGTACACAGCATTAACAATAAATCGCTTCATGCCGTTCCAATTGGTTAACAGCGATCGTGAGCCGAATGGCGATAGATTGGGCAATCTCAGTTTACTTTACGAGAAAACACATGTTTACAGGCCAGAACCTACACATGAGTGCAATAAAATGATTAAATAATTAATTGTTAACCAATCGGTCGACAATCAATAACGTTGATGGGGGTTGGGGATGGGGGGCAACATAAAAATATTTCACAAATATTAAAATATCAGAATAATCCACCAGTTGAAATCCATCATGGTCAGTTACAATCACGGAAACTAGTACGTGATTCTATTACAGAAGTCACTTACAGAACGTTCAATCAAACTTATAATCATTTAAAAGCGCCCGTTTATGTAATTGGATGTTTGTTACTTAACTATAAAGACACGCGACATACACAGAGCCACGGACGGAAGCGTAGCAAATAATAAAATAAAACGTGCATTTTCTATTGCAAATTTATCGGTTGGAAGGAGAACATAACTTTTATTGACGTTGATTAAAATTAAAAATACGTGCACCCAGCGAAGCGGAATTTTCTCTACCCAACTCGCCGATAAAAATATTGATAGCTCTATTTAAAACTCTATGTTATAGCATGGCTGGGAAATTGCAACGTGTGCGGGTTTCGTTATGATCATTTGTCATTTGATGAATGTTAGCTCTATCTGCTATCATTTCTGCAACACGAAAAATTGCAGCACATTTTGATATTAATTGTTTTAATTGTATTCAGAAAAAAAACTTGAGAGGTGTCAAGGGACACCCGGATGGAACGAAGTTATAATATATATATACATACAGAGATTAGCCGGAAGAAACACACAGACTGACAGACGGACAGAAAAATGTTAACAATTTATATTTTATTGTAAGTACCGATCATACTTTTAAATGCATTAAGTGAAAATAAAAGCTGTTAATTTGAAATTACAAACAGACACTTTAATTTTGTTTATCTGTATAGATATAATATATTATATTATAAAAAACAAATAGTTAAACTAAGTAAGTATATATAGTGCGCGCGGAACTAGTTGGCCGCACCTTAGGTAGGGACAGGGGTGAGGGGGCGGGTTGCTTGCTGCTCACAGTGTTGCCGCCGCGAAGTCCGGCTCCGTACTGAGTAATAACATCAAGCGCTCTTCCGTCCCACCCCGCTCGCATACCTAAGGCCCGGCTAGCTAGTCACAATATGTAACAGTCATAACAGTCACAATGTGTAATTGCAAAATTCTACATTATTGTCAAGGTGATAAGGTCGTTTTTTGTATCATTCTTAATAGTCGTTATTACATTGTGATTTCGAGTGGCAAAAAGTGTCGTGCCTATAATCCGTCCAGCCCCAATACAATTCGCAACGCGCTTCGTTCCAAAAATTGATTCGCTGTTTTTAAAAACTGATAAATTACTGTCTTTTCAAGTGAAAACTTTGTCGACTCGAAATTCGACGAAAAAGCAACGGTCAAACGTTTAAAACTCTTAAGGATACAAATTACAAAAGAATTAGATAGAATTTTACGTAGAAGAAAATCATGAAGGTGAATTTTGAAAGGTCTCACTTCCGTCATGTAAGCTGCCACATTTTTTTTTCCAGTCCAGCGTTTGATGCATGATATGTAGCCACCAGCCAGTCAGGATTATGTAACCAATGGAGCGAACGCGCCAGTAACAGTATACAATGAGAGGGACGTGTCTGCGATAGACAATGAAACCCTTGCATTGTGCATTGGACAAGCTAATTAATTTGTTAGACGATATCACAGAACGGGGCAGGTTTCAGACTAAATAAAGGACTCAAAGTATTATTGTAAACTGAAAGGCACTGAAAACTTAAAAGGTATCTGCTTGCCTACCACTAATTGGAAAACAGACGGCAAAAAATAATGCACATCGACAATTGAAACGAGATATTCGGCTAGTGTTGACTTTGTAGAGGAATTGAAGCACAGAGTAGAAAGTATATATATGTATACTTACGTTCACAGAAACAACTTTCATAGAACCATTCACCCCTTCAACGGTCCACAATTTTTCCACACAATCGTGGACACACCGTATGCTTGTAGTAGTCAATCAAATCGAAAGCTAACTACGCAGCTGTTTATCTGTTCGTCCTTCTTTAATATTTGCTTGTAGAGCATCTCTGTCAAACTCTACCACACAAATGTGACTTCTTGTCAATGCTCTGTGCGTAAGAGAAAACTCCACAAAGCCGAAAAATCTATTCAAAGGTCAATGTGCATTATATTTGTCCAGGCACGTAGATACTGTACGTATTTTTGATTTTGGAACGGGTTCTATATATGGACTAAGTGAAAAAGATTACAACGAAATTCTCTAGTTATTTTAGTTGCAGGAAATCACACGTTTTTGTGTTAGAAATATTGTATGTACTAATGTACTATAGGTAGGTAAGTTAGTAGGCAATTAACTTTCACACAAGTTTAAGCGTGCCTTTTGCAATCAACACAGGAAATGCTTTAAACCTTTATGTTTGCATTACAAATAATTCACTTTTACAGATAAGATTCGAGAAACCATGAGTTCGGAACCGGCTCAAAGTTAAAATACGATTCTCCACAAATTGTTAAGCCACTTTATGTCAGTTCCGTTCGCGCATATTTTCATTTCGATGATGATAGTATAAAACGTTAATTCGTTTGTATATTATTTAGCAATCATTTCATTAACCATCGACCACTTCTAAGGATCAATGGGGGTTGCAGGAACAATTGACAACCACATATACACGTAACGTTATCAAAAGAGAATTGTATGAATATTATTACAGCGCCCATACAATTGACATTCGATTATCGATAACGTTACGAATACGTACCTAGTTGTCTGGGTGCTGTGTGCGAGTTTTCGTCACAACTCGCCGTGAAGAAGTTAACTACAATATGTATGGAATCGTAACAACGCCCCTAGTGGCAAACGATGGTAACTAATTCGATGCCATACAAATTGTAGTTTACTTCTTCACGGCGAGTAGTGAGAAAAACTCGCAATCAGCACACAGTTGTTCTCGCTTGGCGCTACAGGAATCCTATTACTATTATAAATGTGAAAGTTTGTGAGGACGGATGGATGGATATTTGTTACACTTTCGCGCAAAAACTACTAAACTGATTTTGATGAAATTCGGTAGGTACAGAAGTAGTTTAAGCTCTGGATTACCACATAGGCTACTTTTCATCCCGTAAAAGTACAGTGTTCCCGTGGTAAATACAGTATATTTACGCGGACGGAACGGCGGGCAAAAGCAAGCCCTTCCTATTTCGAAGCGAAGCAAAAACCTTTATTTTTTAAACGGAACCCTAAGATGCAAGTAGCCTAAGTTACTCCTTATACATCAGCTATCTGCCAGTGAAAGTCCCGTAAAAATCGGTCCAGCCATTTCAGAGATTAGCCGGAACAAACAAACAGACAGACAGACAGACGGACAGACAAAAATGTTGAGAATTATTTGTTTATTTTAAGTACCGTATA
Organism: Phengaris arion; assembly: GCA_963565745.1. NCBI lineage: Eukaryota > Metazoa > Arthropoda > Insecta > Lepidoptera > Lycaenidae > Phengaris > Phengaris arion. The sequence goes on along the minus strand of OY751441.1, from coordinate 15,231,138 downwards.
TACTTTCATATGCATTTAGTGGAAAGATGTTAATTTTAAATTACAAACAGACACTTCAATTTTATTTATTTGTATGTATGTATAGATAGATTCAAACTATAAAAAACCAGAATATACTTTTGTGAGCACTCAGATAATTTCGATATCTTTGTCATTGGACGGGGATCAGTTCCATTCATACGATCGCTGATAAAATATAAATATTATGTAAGTATCATTATTGATCAATGATAACATGTGATTGAAAATGGACACGGTGGTGGTTACTTGTTTTGCCTCTTTTACAGCCGAACACTAAAACGCCTTCTTCGTGCTGTGCGCTGGATAGAACTGTAAATTGGGAGTTCTTTGAAACCTTTTTTCTCAGTCATGGTCGTATTGAAATACTCAAAAAATGTAATATGTTGATCTGCATTATATTTAGCCGAGAACTCTTTTTATAAATTGAAATTTTAATTTAAATATTGATTTTTAAAAAATGCTTAGTCCACCCTTTTTAGGGTTCCGTAATACACAAGGAACCCTTATAGTTTCGCTCTGTCCGTCCGTCTGTCTGTTCGCGCTTCTAGCTTCTGTAATTATAAATATAAATTGATAAAATTTGGTATAGTTATAGATTGTGTATAGATCTCGGTTTTGGCATCATAAAATAATAATAATTTTATATTTTAGGAGTGGCTCTCCAAACATGTGAAGTGGGGATGAAAAATATTTTTTCATTCTGCCCCATCGTGAGGGGTATCGTTGAATAGGTATTTTAATATAAAGGCAAGGTTTATACATGACTTTTTTACAAAGTCATCCATTTTTGAGTAATCGGCCTCCAAAGTGGTTTAAAAGTTGCCCGGCCCTGGCATTTCTAAACTTTAAGTGATAGAAACTTGTAAGTTTCCATGCTGATAGATCGTGCTAAAAACTGTTTAGGAAAATTATTTTGAGCGAAATCGGACTATAACTTTAGAATTAATTCAAAGAAGACCTATTCCGCGTTGATAGTTACGGAACCCTCCTTTGACATGTCCTGACATGCTCTTGGTTAGGTTTTTTTTAGTTAAGAACTTTTTTCTTTTCTTCTATAAGTCACACGAGTGTGAAAATTATTTCAGTATTGTAAGTAAAACAAAACTCAGGGGTAGGTCGTTTTAGTTTTTGCAATTTTTGTCTCAAATATTTATAGCGAATTTTTATCCGATTTTAATACTCTCCGGTCGGCGCGAATACGCCCTTGTTGCCTACAAAATTAGTATGGGACTTGACGCTCAAGGTCACTGGCGTTATGCAGAGCCTTAAAATTAGGGCACCCTATATCACAGGCCACTGTCTCTGCTTGACAGAGTAATAAGAATAGTATGTAACTTGATTCACATCATCATTCAGACACCGTCGGAAACGCGCGGCCCGAGACCTACAGTCGCGGGCCGCAAGGAGCCAACGAATGATTTTTTTTTTAAATTTGTAAATGAAATATTTATAATTAAATTTAAAAATAAAAGTAATTTATTTAGGTCATAAAATTGATCATAATATATATTTCACAAATTACAAATATTTATACACCTGTGTAGATCACGACATACCTAACATACCTCCCCGTGGCGTGGCGTTCCTATAGCACCATTCCTATCGGCTTCACATACCTAATGAAGATCCTCAACCAAATCCCTACCTATCATAAAGGCTAGGTGTTCCCTATGAAGGAGAACCAGCCTTCGCCACTGGTACCTCCAATACCTAATACGGTTAACCGACCTGTGCACTTTTATTGTTCAAAAGTATGAAAATTTTCGGGCATAGTATCAGCCGCTTCATGCTTGCTCCAACGATCAATGACACAATGAACAAAACGATAACATCAAGATCGTACAATTATGTAATTGTGTACATTTATTGTTTAACAAGAAACGGCGTGTATTTGGTAAATAAGATGAAACAAAAAAACAGTGATCACGCTATTGTTTTAATTGAGAGCACGCGCATACCACCATTGTATGTAAATTGATGTACCTATACTGTTACTTGAGACAATATGTTGTAACGTCAGCTGTTGTACTGATCTCATCAGTGGAAGAACTGTAAAAAACTGGTTCGGATTTTTTTATGGAACAAGACCAGCAAAGGAGTATACAGATCGACAGGTGGTAAGGGACTACGACGCCAAAATAAAATCAATGTTGTCCTGAATCCAAGATGAATTGTCTTCTAGATGTGCTAATTCCACGCTAAATCCTTGGCGAAGGCAAAAATATTACCTGACCTCTTTTTACCGTAAGAAATGTCTAAAAACTCGAACAAAAGCTCTTTTAATCAAACACTTGTAAGGTTTTCAGAAAAGGGAATGTATAGTGCCTCCATTTTTCTTCGCTCCGATTGTTTTGTAAACAATACTTTCCCACATCTATTTCAAAACCTTTTTAACCCAACCAAAGAATAAATATTTCGTAGGATTATTGGAAAATTAGAATATTTGCGAAAATTCTAGAACTATTGCAAAGAGCCGGATTATTTGATTCTGAGATAAAATTTCGCCATCTTCCTAACAATTTTCAGAAACTTCGCAAAAAACCTAGGAAATATCTTGTAATATTTCAATATTTTTCATAGACGTTCTCACTAAAATTTTAGCCTTTTTACTACTCCAAATATTATCTACAATCCCGAACTTATTTAGAAGAATTTATTTCCTAAAGAAGTCCCCAACACAAAATCGTATAGTATTTTATCACAAAAAACATAATCCTTAATTATGAATATAATATAACAACAATATAATAAATCATCCAAAAGATTCGTATCAAAATGATCCTCCGAATAAAATTTATCTACAAGGTGAATTCGGCTTGAGTTCGAAGGACGCGCCATGTCAAGGGCGGGTCGAGGATTCTGCGCAATTTCGAGCCCTGAAAGTCACAATAAAGCCTTATCGAACCGAGAAGTAAACCGAGGAAAATGGAAGAAAATTGTTTACATAAGAATATTAAGTCGGAAATCCTAATGTTCACGCGGTGAGATCCAAGGTGCACCATCAGCAAGTCCGATCTAATATTGTTCTTGTTGTTAAGAGTTCTTGCAATCTCAGTCTTTCGGAAAGATCAAGAGTTCTTCAAGAGATGGGGACTGAGATGAGAGACGAGCGTGTGAAATAATGCAGAACGAGTGATACCTTTAATAGTTTCTTGTGTATATTATCACAAGCTGTTATAAAAGTAGGATTATTAATAATATATCTTACTACTAATATAAATGTGAAAGTTTGTGAGGTTGGATGGATGGATGGATGGATAGATAGATGAGTTTGTGACTCTTTCACACAAAAACTACTAATCGGATTTTAATGTAATTTGGTACGATTGTTTCAGGCTCTGGGTTAAAACATAAGGTATATTTTATCCCGAAAAAGTACAGGGTTATCGTGGGATACTGTATGTACGCGGGCGGAGCCGCGGGCAAAAGCTATTTATTAATAAGGGTGAGAAAACTACGCCTACTAAGGCGTGCTGTGTACGAAAGTAAGTATTCTGGAGAATAAGAGTTAAATGAAGATAGAAATCCTATAGAAATAGAATAGACGTTTGTTACTTGTTAATCGTTTGTCGCAAAACAGCTGAACGATTTTTAAGCTTATAAATGAGGGTGTTTGATATTTCTTCTGTCGCTAGGGGGCAGACCCAACGCACGCAAAGCGTCATCTGGTGGCGTAAGTGGTATCAAAAACGGTCAATAAGAATTTTCGATTCTTTTTCTATGACCAGGCGGCGCGGCGCTTGGTAGCCCGACGGTCCTTGTCATGTCAAAAAGCTGTCAGAAGTTTCGAATTTAAAAACCCTCATTAAGTACCTATTACTTCATTTAGGCAAAGCAAGTAGCGGACAAAAACTACTTGCAAGCGGATTATTATAGATACGCACATTACACTCTGGATAAGCGGATGTCAGTTAAGCTAACATTATTTTTATCCTCCAAAGTATTTAGGTCAATTAAGCTTCCAGAAGCTTCCGGTATTTAATCGGATTAGATTAAGCCCTCAAGACCACTCACGCAAAAGCTGTTCAAGTTATGAGATAATTTATAGGTTAATCTTGGGAGCTTTATTTTATTGATATTGTTACGCCGGTCAGCAGCTTTTACGAGGGAAAACGTTACAATGTTAAAAATGTGTTGTCTTTATCGTTGTGCCTTATAAGCTCTCAAGTCCGAACTAAGCTGTTAAACACTAACCCCCTTACTAATAAAAATATTTAAACAGTGGATACAACCACATATACACACACATACATGGAACATAACCACACTAACGTTCAAAATTAAATTTAAGAAACTTTTGTATAATATGGCTGATTGGTTACAGGTGGAACCAATGCGTCAGCTCGGAGCGTAAGTTATTCCGTCTCGATCAAAGATTTCAAAACTAAAGATAGGCTATGACGTACATTTGGCAAAGCAAATTTTCATACACATAAAAGTTACGCCATCTTGATTTCACCATACCTTAAATGTATAAATACAAAATGGCCCCAAACAACCCCAAAAGTGGGGCCATTAGGTATATATATACGTCTATGGTCTCGATAATAAATTTCACGAACATAACACCTGCCTAATATAATGACGGAATTCGCGGATTCAATCAGCACGGAACACGAGAAATGTGATCCAATTTAACACCCCGACGGAGGTGAAAAAACGAATCATCTCGCTGATATCGATAGAATTCGATTTCGCGTCTGCGATAATATATGTTACTCAAATCGTTGGCTTGGAAAATTTTATGCACTCGCTAGGCTAAAATCTGACTATATTAATATCATTCAAATCGTATGAGCCAACAATAGTCAAGTGTGCGTGCCTATTGTATGTTTGTATATTTCTTTGGCACATTCTAGAGCCTATACGGTTTGACGTATTTAAGCTTGAGAGGTATCATTAGATTCGTCTTAGCTGTGAGAGTGGGTACATCAAAATTATTTGACGCGGTCGGGTTTTTTGTTTATTTTTAACTTGCTTTTGCCCGCGGCTTCGCCTCTGCGTGAAAGAGTAACAAACATTCATCCTTCCATGAATCCATCCATCCTCTCAAACTTTCACATTTAAAATACTTGTAGGATCAACGATATAATTTAAATAATAGATCCTGCTAATATTATTGATATAAACTTCAAAAAAACATTTTATGATGGTATTAACGTAATCCGAAACCATATTTACGTAGATTCAGTCATTCTACTTAAACCTAAGATCAATTCTAACTCCCGAATGCTGTCCTTGTAATTTCGGCTAGCGCCTAGCAGAGACAGCGGTAGCCTGTGAACAGGATAGCTCTTAATTTTGATTAGCGTTTCAGTATTCGGCCGTTAGATTCTTAGATTGACCTAACAAAGACGTTAGTCCACTTATGCAGGACACTAGTTGGTCCTCTCACATCTGGACTAGATCTGAAGTGGGACTCACTGCATAGATTAGTCCATAAATCTCAGCAGACATAGCCGAGACACGGCGCAACGCCTGGCAACAATACGGGGTCGGCAGATCGCCTTGGCCCATTTGCTAGCACAATCTGCGCCCGCGCACGTTTGCCTCAACTCAATCATCCGAAGAGTGTAATTTTTACGTCGTCAGTATACGTAGGTATACGTTATAAACAAACTGAAATAGAACATGTAATAAATTTGAATATGGAAGGCACGATCGAGATGAAGGACTTTGTATTCGTTTCTGGAGTACTCTACGATGTAAGCCCCGACGCGAAAAGAGAGTTTGTAAGTTTGACGTGTCGGTCTGTCTGCCTTTGTGTCTGTCTGTGGCATCGTAGCTCCCAAACGGTTCATGCGTTTTGATGTAGTTTTTTTGTTTTAAACCTGACATGATCGAGTGTGTTATTAGCTATAATTCATCATCATCAGCTCGCTCACTGCTGACAAAAAAAATAAGTATTTTGTTTTTTGGGAACATTAGCATTATTGTAGGCAAAAACAGTGGCTTGTTTAAGCCAGGACTACAATTTATAAATGCCATTCATCAAGCTTCAAACTCCTGAAAGCTGGGTAGTAAATAAGTAAATAATATGTAGAAGCATACTTTACTTTACGAAATACCATAATAATAAACAGAGAAAAAGGATGGATGTCGAGTTTATGACGAGATAAGCAATATTATGTAAATCGTGACGAATTAAAATCAAATCAAAATGACATCATAAAGAGCAGCCGGAAGGAAATATGTTCAATATATCGAGTAATAGGAGTTACGACGTATTATTATTGCTTTATAGGTACCATAACAAGACTGGATACGGTTACCTACATACCTACTATCGAACAAGTTGCCGCTCGACCAGTGGGGCAACGTTATCGAATGAGAATTGTGTGCAAATCTGTCAAAATCATGACAGCGCCCATACAAAATTCATTCTGTAGCGTTACGTTTACGCCGCTGTTAAATGTTCCTGCTAGGGCCCCGGCATAGGATTAACAGCGCCGCACACATGCTCACGTGTAAATACAGAGTTCAACCACGTCTGCAGGCGTTGCGGTCACTTCCTTTGTGTTTAAATACTTTGAGGCGTTCTAGTGCAAAGAAAAGCATACAGGAACTTTTTCGATATTAGAACGATGTAACGTTTCACCATATTTAACTGTCACACCGTACACGACAATGATACTTTTACGATATTCTATTTCCTCATGATTGTGGGAAAGCCATTCTACTTAGTTAATAAGGCTAACTTTCGTTAACTTCTTCGCGATTTGATTTAGGCATAACGAGAGTTAGTCGTTTTGTGAATTAGTTGTGCCAAGCCTAATGGATTTAAGATACATCATACATAATAATATAGTTCTTCTACAATAAATAATTGTAAATATAGTGATTTTTCGTAAGGTAGGCACAAGTTTTATAGCCGTATTAGAATGTATCACACTCCATTACATACTTTTAAATTTCTTCACCACACTCCAACCGGGTTAAAAAAATAACCTAACCGAGAGCATGTCAGGACATGTCTAAGGAGGGTTCCGTAACTATTAACACGCAATAGGTTTTCTTTGAATTACCTCATTTCTTGTCCGATGGGGCTCAAAATAATTTTCCTAAATAATTTTTAGCATGATCTATCAGCATGGAACCTTACAAGTTTCTATCTCCTATAGTTTAGAAGTGCCTGATGGGGACCAACTTATAAACCACTTTGAAAGCCGATTACTCGAAAGTGGTTTAATTTGTAAAAAACTTCACGTAAACCTTGCCTTTATTTTGAAAGATCTATTTATGGATACCCCATACGATGGGGTAGAATGAAATAATATTTTTCATCCCCACTTCACAATATGTATGGAGAGCCATCCCTAAAATATAAAATTATTATTATTTTATTATGCCAAAACCGAGATCTATACGCAAAATATAGCTAGGTATACCAATATGTTCATAATTAAATGACCTAGAAGGACGGACACATAGACAGAAAGGCGTACGGACAGAGCGAAACTATAAGGGTTCCTTGAAGTTCCTTTTTCCTTCCTTCCTTGTTCCTTCCTTCCTTTTTCCTACAGGACCCTAAAAAGATTGACTGATTATACTAACGTTTTCTTTATTTTTCTCTCAAAACATGATCCTTGTAAGGAAGATTCGGTTTCGGCCGCAACTGAGACCGTTTCCGAAATTAGATTTCGATTTCGGTCGTAAAAATCAGTTTCAGTGGGACACTAGATACAACATGTAGTTAGCTTCTTCACGACGAGTGGTGACAGCTGCTGTTGATGAAATTGAGCAACCACTACCTGTAAAACCGCGTGTCTGATACACGGACACAACAGAAGTCTGTGCTGTTGATAAACGACTAATTATATTCTGTGATTACATATACGCAGACCTTGTCCGTTTGTCCGTGACTCATGTGACGCTTCGAGTCTCTTTTCGCGTTAAAAACTTGTTCCGTATAGGTCGTGGACCTTTTCACTTTTGTTAATCTGTCATATATATATATAATAATATATAATATATATAATCTAATCTCTGAAACGACCGGACCGATTTTGACCGGATTATCACTGGCAGATAGCTGATGTTATAAGGCGTACCTAAGGCTACGTTTATCTTAGGGTTTCGTTTAGTAAAATAGGGTTCCGTATCCAATAAACTAAGTTGCGAAAAAGTAGTTGCACCAGCCACCAGCAAGTCCAACAATATGTTTTCTGTGCCACTTCAGGCATCGAAGGATAATATGTCAAAACATAATTCAATAACTCCATTTTTATATGTAATCGACCGAATATAATTTTGCAACAAAGGAAAATCGACCTCAAGAAATTTGTTGTTGAATAAAAAATGCGGATCGATCCATGCCAATAGCTTTTAACTGGGGCATGATAATGATACTGGTAAGTGTATTAGCAAATAACACTCGTAGGTACCTGACGAGAATCATTTACATTTTTGCATCACTCTCGGAATACTTACTAGAGGTAGCCCGTGTGGTCGAAATTCGCTCATAGTCCTACTATTATAAATTATTATAAATGATGAATGGATGGAAGTTTTTGGCTCCTTAAAGCAAAAATTACTTAACGTATTTTTATGAAATTTGGTATAGTAGATTAGTTTGGGTTTTGAATTAACACATTGGCTTTTTTTATTTGGATACTACATTCATGTGGGTTGTTGTTTGACTGTTTTTCACGCTCAAAAGACTGAACCGATTTTTAATGAAAATTGGTAGGTATGTTAATGGTTTAGGCTTTGGATGTACACCTTTCATACTACTTTTATCTACCTTTTATCGCGGCAAAGTATACGGTTTCCGCGGGATTTCGTTTTGCGCGAACAAGTCGCGGGCAAAATCTAGTTATTTGATACTCTACAATCCATAGTCAATGCAAGTACCTTCCACAGATACTGAAATGAAGAGATAGACCTTATATCGCGAGGTTCTACCACCACTAGCGTCAAGTGTTTGTAAGGGGTCAGTTCACACCACGACGATACGCGGCGTCCAATTTTAATATAGCTATTCAAAATTGAACATTATTTACTACACAAAACGATACACGATTCATATGACATCCGGATTCCGGATCATAATACTGTACATAGCACTGTGAACTTGTTACTCCTATGTAGTTAACACAGTCTACGTAAAAGACTACTCACCAGCGTCTTCATCAGCGCGGACAGCTCTTTGGTAACAACGGCGAACTTGAAGAAGGCCGCCCCTATGTCCGGCTCGGAGTCCTTGCTGAGGGCGTTGCCCCCGAGCCGCTCCAGCGCCCGCGACAGGTACATCTCGTTGTCCACGTGCGCTGAAACAAAGTTCCATGAGTGCTCCATCCTTTTAATTAGCATCCCTGACATATATGCCACCAATCACTAGGTATTGATTTTGCTCAGTGCGTTCTCTATGCTGTGGTCCTGTGGGGCTAGCACGAACAATTGACAAGCAGGTACTACGTATTCGTAACGTTATCGAAAGAAGAATTTTGACAGCGCGAGCGGCTATACATTTGACATTCGATTACGTTACGAACTCCTCTGACATCACTCTGTCGTCATGCGTTAGAGCTTTTTTACATGACGCCGCGGTACGAATGGTACGGTAGCCCAGCATAAGAGGGTTTTCACATTGATTGGGTCCGATATCCGATAGCGAAGAAGATATAAAGTAGCCAGGGGCGTGCGCTCCATATAGGCAGAAATGCAGTGCTTTACTTGTCATTCACAGATATTTTAATAAAACGTTCGTACGTTTTATATGACTTTAATTAATAGTAAATAAATTAATCAAAAAAATATAATAACTTAAAAACGCCTAATATTTTATAAATAGCAACTAATGCCGGTGCGTGCTGCAGGACAAATCATCGCATGTATGTGTAATTTTCATACTTCGCAAACGCACACACCCATAAATATCGACATGATTATATACCGGCAAGTCCCGCGGCAGGCTCTCGGGCCTCGGCTATCCCATCGCTTCCGAAAACGGCCGAACTGGCTTGTCGGAAATTATTCGTTGCCTATAATCCGACTAAAAATAATTCGACTCGAATCTAATGAATCATGTATGCACATTATGCATTTTTGTTTAGTAGGGTTTTATTTATTTAATAGAAGAAACATTTTGTGTTTCGCGGGGGCCATATTGCATATTTCATTCGATAAGCATTGTTTACAATCTAATTGCTCCTGCTTATTTATAGTTTTCTTAAAAGATTTTTTGTGCATTCTGCCTGTCCTAACCTACGGTGCACAAACTTGGTCATTGACCGTTTCAGTCCTGTCAGTCAGACAGTCCCAACTCGGGGTTTGCCAAAGAGCAATGGAGCGCAGTGTGTTAGGAGTAAAACTTCTGGACAAAATAAGGAACAGCACACTGCGCTCCAAAACAGATATCAAGGATGTAGGTGTCAAGGCTGCCAAGCTGAAGTGGGATTGGGCGGGTCACGTTGGCCGTATGCATTCCGACCGCTGGGCAAAGATCTCAACAGAGTGGGCACCTGAAGACGGACGCCGCCGCCGAGGCCGGCCTAGAAAAAGATGGCGTGATGAGCTGGAGGCATACCAGCCAGGCTGGCCAGCGGTGGCGCAGGAGAGAGACAGATGGAAGTCTTTGGTTTGGTTCTTTGGCCTCCCGCCTTTGCCCAGCAGTGGGACAGCTTAGGCTTATAATAATAATAATAATAATAATAAAATATTTTTCATTTTAACATTTGAAAGTGTGCACATTTGATTGTGAGGTTTGAGTTGATAATGTGTGTTTATTAAAAATTAATAATAACAAGTTCTCACAATTGTCATTCAGTGAAAAGATTCAAATTCTGTCTAAAGGTAGGTGTGTACCCGAGTTACAATAATTAAACCAGCAAAAAAATAATGTAACTCGAAAATTTCATGTTAAAAGTTATGAAACGTATAACTGGCTGTGTGGTTGTGTACACACGATTAAATTATATTGTTTTCCTTGCATATTATTTAGTAATTTACATCGGGATATAGTAATCTCAAGTAACCGGAACCTTGAATATGTGAAAATTTAAGCTGACTGACTGGTGAGCAGTTATAATATTTTAAAATATGCTTATTATTTTACTTATTAGAATTTCTTCCGCCGCGACGATCGATCGCTGTTTTGTCTGCGTTGCCGTAGAAGATGCACATGAAGTATGTAGCATGCATGCATGCAAGCATGTAGTACATCTAAGACTTGCTCTGTTGGCATGGTTTCTTTCGACTTAGAGATCGGTCGCTTGGCTGTAGCTATGCTAAAAATCTATAAACGAAAAAGTTTTTGTGACCGAGTACTTCGCCGCATACCCAGTGCCATAATCCTGTGCACGCCACTGAAAGTAGCCTATATAGTATATGTTAATCCAGAGTCGTAACTACTACCATACCCGTCAAAATTCAGTAACTTCCACACATACAAACTTTCAAGTTTATATGATATTATAAACTTGAAAGTTTGTATGTGAAACAATACTTGAATTGTACAATCCATGTGAAAACGCTCTTATGCTGGGGTACCGTACCATTGGTACCGCGGCGTCATGTGAAAAAGCTCTAACGCATGACGATTGACGACAGAGTGATGTCACAGGAGTTCGTAACGTAATCGAATGTCAAATGTATAGCCGCTCGCGCTGTCAAAATTCTTCTTACATGCTATATCCTTACGGATATAGCTGCCTCTCACATTATCGCGCGCGAAATCGAATAAAAAAGCATTCGTGGACCGGTAATAGTTATACTTCTAATTCATCGTCATCAGCGCGCTCACTGCTTGAGTAATGTTTTTAAATTTTGTTTTTGTTTAGTATGCAGTACACACAATCCCCATTAGTAATAAAAATATTTACACAACGGATAACTTATACAACGTTGCTGTCTTTGTCTGTCAAGTGACTTTCGAACCAATGTACGAGACAAAGACAGCAACATTGTATAAATATTTTTATTAGTAATGGGTTCAAATACTCAATCGGGAAAGCAACAGTCTCATCAATCCTGCATTTTATCCCGGCAGTTTACCCAAGCAGCGTTACGGGCTACGCCGCGGCCAACAGCTAGTTTCAGGACATGTATAAGGAGGGTTCCGCGTAACGCGTTATAGGTTTTTTCAAATTACTTCTTAAGTTACTGTCCGATTTCGTTCAAAGTAGTCTTGTATGAAACCTTGCCTTTATTTTACCAAGTAAAATACCAAGTCAACGATACCCCACACGACGGGATAGAATCAAAAAATATTTTTCATCCCCACTTCGCATGTACGGAGAGCCACCCCTAAAATGTAAAATTATTATTATTTTACGATGCCAATACCGAGATCTATACACAGACTATAACTATACGAAATTTCATCCATTTATATTCATAATTACAGACGCTAGAGACGCGGACAGACAGACAGACAGACAAACGGTCGGACGGACAGAGCGAAACTATAAGGGTTCCTTGAGTATTACGGAACCCTAAAAACGGAAACTAACATCTAAATAGGAAATGATACAAAATAACATGAAATCATAAACCGTAACTAAGTTACACAGTTTAGAGTGCAGTTAACGACAAAAGCGGACTGGGGACAGGGAGTAATGGTAATCAATTAACGACCCCATTTACTTAATTATGTACTTTCGTTGTAACGTTAGGAGTTAGGGGCTAGGGCCAAAGAAGATATATTACCAACGCAAAGAACCGCCATTCAATAGACTTACACGATTGACAGCTCGCAGCTACGTGTGAGTGGCTAGACGTATGCCGGGGGTGCGCGCGGTGAGCGGGGCGTGAGTTTTTTCCAGCCAGGACTTTCGTTCCCGGGGCTGGCACCTAGTCGTTTCGAGCATTGACATAACTGACAATATGATTTCATAATATTTACGAAAGATTTGTCTGACGCGACGTTTAAAATTATTTCGGTGTCAACCTTAGGCTTACGACAACATGGCTGACATTCGCCGGTGCTCGAGCTGTATGTACTACATTTGCAGAGTGTCGCGCATGTGCTGGGGCCGAGTTGGGCCGATTGAACTCGAGTAAACGCTGATACCACTGATACTAAATCTATATATATAATATACATACTAATATTATAAAGAAGAAAGATTTCTATGGTCATGTGTTTGCATTGAATAGGCTCCGAAAGTTCCGAAACTACTAGACCGAGTTTGATGAAATTTGGCACTGATATAGATTGGTACACTGGGAAAGGCATAGGCTACTTTTTATCGGCCTCGTAATTTCCTTTTGCGCGCACGCAGTAGGGGGCAACATCTAGCTAAATGTATAAAGCGGAAATTGATGTCCGTGACTATGCGTAGAAAGTCGAATTAAAAACAGAATTTAACATTCAAAAACAGGATGCAATTCCTAGCTTTAGATTTTATAAAAATCTGGTTCATGTCTCCTTTGGATATTCTCGCTATTTATTTTTAAAATACGTTTCTGACCTACCAAATGCATTAAGTATTTTACTTTTCTTTTCTTAAACATAATTGGTCTTTTCATCTTTAACAGAGTATAGTGTAGATGTCTACCTAAACCTGCAATGCAACTTATTGCTTTAGGGTCAGTTCACACTGAAACGTGACGATACTGACGCGGCGCCGCATTTTTAAAATAATGCTTTAAAATTAAACTTTATTCAGTACACAAAAAGATATAGGTACGTTTCATTTCCGGAGCGGCGCCGGGCTATGCAGAGCGGTGCAGTTTGACATTCGAACTGTTGCATTTCAATTTTGAACCGCTGTATTAAAAATGCAGCTCAGCGTCGCGTATCGTCTCGTTTCGGGGTGAACTGACCCTTAGACCGCTCGTTCTAGGGTTACGGTTCCGTAGTTCGTCTAGGAAACCCACATGGTTTCGTCATGTCCGTCCGTCCGACGTCCGTCTTCGGCTTACCGTCCAAACGGTTAGTGCTGGAAAGATAAACCTTTCCATGGATGTGTATACATATTTACCGCGTCAACAAAGCGCTAAAATAAAAAGAAAAGATACGATATAGAACGAATATTTTAAAACATTGAGAAGGATAGTAAGACGATTTTTTTATTAAGGTATCCGTTTGCGAGATATTCAACTTTAAAAATACCCCCCCCCCCCCCCCATTAAAATGCGCTATGTATTACATAACGAACTACCAGCTATGTAAACATGTAACAAAATATTGGTATAATAGTACGGAACCCTCCGTGGGCGCGTCCGACTAGCACTTGACCGGTTTTTGATTTTTACTTCACAACGCAATGGTATCCGCCATTTTAGTGGCACGCGCTGTCGACCTTGCCGGCTGCGGGCTGCGCGGGCCACACTGGCCCGACTAGTTTCGCCGGCAAACAAACCCCAGCACGCGATAGAAATGCCAAGTCAACAAACTTTCGTACTTTGAAAACATACGTCCATTCGTTGTGGTCAGCCTCATTGGAACGGGAGCGCAATTGTACGTACGTAGGTAATCGTTAGTTACGCATCACGATAAAACGGGATTCTCAGCAACTACAGTCTAAACCGAATATAACAACATATTTTATACCTAACCTAACCTAACCTATCGGTTATTACAACCGAGCGGTAAGGTTCCGGCCTAATTTCTAATAAGTAAACATACCGCCTATAACAACATAGGATACAACGAGTGAACGAGTAAAAGTATACAAGTAAACAAAATAAACTTATATTACATAATAATGATAATAATTTTTAGTTTCACCATCTGGAAAAAGGTGTGTCCAGTTAGTTAGAATAACCGTTAGATAAAAAAATAGTTTATTTAATATCTTTAACTACATATTCATAAACGTTCTAAGTGTTCAAATGGCAGAAGTGAAGGCTTTCGTGATACAAAGGAAAAAAACCGGCCAAGTACGAGTCGGACTCGCGCACGAAGGGTTCCGTACACAACGCGACGGCATAACCTCATGTTTGTTGTATGGGAAGCCTCAGGCCCCCCTTAAAGTATATTTACGTATACACTATACATATAATTTATTTTTTATGTTTATGTATAAAGTATATGTTGCTATTTATGTGCTTTCAACTGTCTAGCTATCACGGTTCACGGGATACAGCCTGGTGACAGACACGTACAGACGGACAGCGGAGTTTCAGTAATTGCCAATAGGGTCCCGTTTTTACCGTTTGTGTACGACACCCTAAAAACTGTCAAGGAATTTTAAACGTACTCTATTGAGCAAGTATAAAAAGTTACTCACGTCTTTACGTCAACATGCAAAACTAATATCTAACTTGACGGAAAAGTGAATGTTGAACTTCACATAGGAAACACTAACGACTAAACTAATTTAAACTAATCTTAACTTTATCAACTTTGCCAAGTTCTTCGTCTGCGGATACCGTACATAATACTTACGAGGGGAGGTCCAAAAGTTCGCGGAATGGAGGGGATGGAGTGGGGATAGGGTAGCTCGCTTAGTGTCATACTAATTGAGCACTCATAATTAGTATATATACAAAATCTCAACCCTATAGCGCCATTCGTTTACGAGTACTCGCCTGCTAAACAAGTCAATCCGGAAGCAAACTGCAACTATGGAGAAAATTGAACATCGCGCTGTGATAAAATTCCTTACCAAGCAAGGAAAAAACGTTCAAACCATTTTAAATGAAATGGAAGCCGTTTATGGAGATCAGTGCCCTGGTAAAAAAATGGTTTATAAGTGGCATGGACTTTTCAAACATGGTCGAGATTCAATTGAAGACGACCCTCGCTCTGGGCGGCCAGTTGAGGCCACCACATCAGACATCGTCGAAAAAGTCGAAAA
The DNA here is from genome assembly GCA_963565745.1 of Phengaris arion. NCBI lineage: Eukaryota > Metazoa > Arthropoda > Insecta > Lepidoptera > Lycaenidae > Phengaris > Phengaris arion. The sequence goes on along the minus strand of OY751441.1, from coordinate 15,215,371 downwards.
ACTTGTACTGGAAGACACACGTTTAAAGAAAAAACAATTATCTGCATTTGTTGGAGTATCAGATACAACCATTTTGCGGATCCTGCACGACCACTTGGGCATGACAAAAGTCAGTGCAAGATGGGTGCCGAGAATGCTCACGCCGCTTCAAAAACAGCAGCGCATCGACGCGTCTAAGCACTTTTTGGAGGTGTGTGGAGACAACCCTGTGCAAATTTTGGAGCGGATTGTTACTGGAGATGAAACATGGGTTCATCACTTTGAACCTGAATCAAAACAGGAGTCCATGCAATGGCACAAAAAGGGTACACCACCTCCCAAGAAATTTAAAGTGTCAGAATCGGCTGGAAAGTTGATGGCCACTGTTTTTTGGGATTGTGAGGGAATATTACTGATTGATTATAAAGAAAAAGGTACCACTATAACCGGAGAATACTACGCCACAATATTGGAAAAGTTAAAGGAGGCAATTAAAGAAAACCGTCGTGGAAATTTGGCCAAGGGTGTGTTGCTTTTGCAAGACAACGCGCCGGTTCACAAGAGCCGAGTTGCCATGGCTGCTCTTCACACGCATGGATTCGAACCACTTGTTCACCCACCCTACAGTCCAGACCTGGCCCCTAGCGATTTTTATTTGTTTCCAAATTTAAAAAAAGAGCTAAGGGGAAGGAAATTTTCCGACGATAACGAAGTGAAGGAGGCAATTTCGGCGCATTTTGAGGCCAAAGACAAAAAATATTTTTTCGATGGTTTAGAAAAATTAATCCATAGATCAAATAAATGTATTACACTTAAGGGTGATTATATTGAAAAGGAAAAATAAATTTATTGTTATATTTTATTAACAACCCTTTCATTCCGCGAACTTTTGGACCTCCCCTCGTATGTGACCACGTTTTAGTTAACGTGGTTTAATAATAGATTGTAATATGTAGTTAAATTTACTTCTATTTAGTATTTTATTTATTGATTTTAATAAAATATTATAGTTAACCAGTTAGTTATATTGTATCCTATAAAATTGCGCTATAATATTGCAGTTTCAAAAATTATCATTCTCTTATATTTATTCGTATCGTTGTTTATCTGATGCAATCTTTATGTGACAAATATAGAGTTCCTAATTAGCGAAGCGTTTTATCTTATACTATAAACAAGACAATCTTGTATATATACATATAATCGGAATCTCGGCAACTTCTGCAAGTATTACCGCGAAATTCAGTATGTAGGCAGTTATGGGGGAGAAAAATCGATCTAGCTAGGTTTTATCCCATAGAAACTGCGCATTTTTAAGCAATATATTATGTTTTTTTTCTTTCGTCGTGCCACAATATATCAATAATTTCAACTCTATTATGAAAGTCCGATTGGCAGATTGGTATACTTATGTATGAGTTTATTATTATTATGTATGAGTTTATTTATATTGTATATTATTAACAGCCTCCGTGGTCTAGTGGTTAGAGCTTGGCTCTCGACTCGGAGGTCGTGGGTTCGATTCCCGCATTGGAACTAAAAAAAAAAAATGTTGTTTCCAAGTTTGGTTAGGACAATTCAGGCTGATCAACTGATTGTCTGACAAGAAAGATGATCCATGCGTCGGATGGGCATGTAAAAAGTCGGACCTGCGCCTGATCTCTCGCCAGTCGTGTCGGTTAACCGTCCCACTGGGTTATGAGAGTAAAAGGAGGAGAGAGTGCTCTTGTGTACTGCGCACACACTTGGGCACTATAACATAACTCCTGCGTAGCTGGCCTGGTTTCAATGAAACAGGCCACCGTCACCGAAATCGGTGGGGGAGCTATTATTATGTATGAGTTTTGCTTTGTTCGAAAATTCTGAATGTTGTGGGTTCGAATCCCGGTCAGATATAAAAAAAATTGTGTGATTATTTTTATTTATTTAAATTTATTAGAACTCCGAGCAAAGTTCGGTTACCCAGATACTTTATATAATATAATTAACTAGTTAGTAATATTATATCCTATAAAAATTGCGCTATAATATTGCAGTTTCAAAAATTATCATTCTCTTATATTTATTCGTATCGTTGTTTATCTGATGCAATCTTTATGTGACAATTATATAGTTCTAATTAGTGAAGCGTTTTATCTTATACTTTAAACGAAAATTAGTATGCAGGTAGTTTTGGGGGAGAAAAATCGGTCTAGCTAGGTGTCATCCCTGGAAACTGCGCATTTTCAAGTTATATATGTTTTTTCATTCGTGCTATATCAATAATTTCGACTCTATAACGTCAGTCCGATTGGCAGTTTGGTTAATTTTTACGCTGTTCTGAAATTCGGAATATGGTGGATTCAAAATAAAAAATATTTTTGTGTTTTTTTTTAAATCTTATAGAGCTCCGAGCAAAGCTCGGTTACCCATGTACTTCATGTTTATAATCGAACAGGACGACGCGACGCGATGCCACGCGAGGGAGGATTGAAGAACTAAATCTTAGCTTACTTGAATTCTGAAACGCTTCATATTGAAGCATTTTTCTATCTGGCATATATGCATATAGCATGGTGACGTGACGTGGCATATCTACATGGCATATGTAGCCTTTTCCTAATTAATTATTATTTACTATGTTTTGCCCGCGGCTCCGCTCGCGTAAATAAAGTATCCCACGGGAATACTGTACTTTTTGTGGATAAAAAGCCTGTTTTAATCCAGAGCCCAATCTACTACAATACCAAATTTCATCCATCTCCGTTCAGTAGTTTTTGCGTGAAAGAGTAACAAACATACATTCATCTATCCTCACCAACATCCACATTTATAATAGTACCATAGAATAAATATTGTACGAGCTAGCTGTTGCCCACCCGCTTAAATATAGTATCCCAAAGGAACACTGTACCTACTTTTTCGGGATAAACAGTAGCCTATGTTTTAATCCAGAGCCTAAGCTACTACTATACCAAATTTCATCGAAATCCGTTCAGTAACTTTTGCGTGAAAAAGTAACAAACATCCATCCAACCATCCATCCATCCATCCTCACAAACTTTCACATTTATAATATTATATAGTAGGATTAGTAGGAAGAGACTATCAAGTCACATTCTGTCTTTGTGATCATTCTACCAGGTATAGAGAGGGTCATTTTGAAGCCCTTTGAGAGATATTTGAGAATTCGGCCGTCGAGACTAGGACACTTAGTTTATGTAAATGTTAAATGAACTAAGATTAAAAGTTACTTGTTAAAACAGTTAAACTAATAAGTTTTATTGTCTTAATGAGATTAGAGTTACCTAAATTCTAACCCTAGCCTCCATAAATTACTAACAATATTTATAGAAGTTCATATTTTATCCTGTTCTATTTTACTTTTAATATTAGCGCCATGTTAGCACAATATAGACTTAAATAAAATAGTCGAGATTGGAAGTTTTTTGGCAACAGAACACACAGTTAAAATATACTATTATAACTTGTATATCTTACTGATTTAATGTAACTTAAAAATATTATCTGATGTATTCAATTTGTGATTTTTTTTAAACAAAGATAAAAGAAAAACGTTTATGTGTACCTACTTGATAAGTTTTAAAACTTCTTACAACTTTATTTAAAACAAAATCACTTTAAAACAAATTTCTATTTAGTTACTGTTTCTCTAGTTTTTGTAACACGTTTATCTCTAAAAAAAATTAAGATTTATAGTACAAGAAAAGAAACTACAAAATAATTACGTCATATTTTTCATGTTGGTAGCATATTGCACAATATTTGTATGTATAACAATAATTACTTGCAGACAAAACTTGCACCTTGTTTTAACAAGAAACTGCTGAAGCAGACCGGCTTTTAGTTTAGGCTTTCCTCTATATAAGGTTTGGTAAAAGCAATTACGGATACTTCGGGCATATGATCTACTACTTATGTAAAGACGTTTAAGCAGAAAAATAATTGTCATACTCGAAAAAAAAAGATTTCTTTATATGTTTCGCGTTTTGTGGAGAGTCACCCATACATAAGATGTTTTTTTTTAGTTTGAGTATGACAACTATTTTTCTGCGTAAACGTCTTTACATAAGCAGTGTATCATGATCAGTGATCATGAGTAGGTATCCGTAATTGATTTTTGGAGACCTTCATAATCATAATAATCGTTATTTGTGGGAAATGTAGGTGTAGAGATGACAAATGACAGTTATAGGTACCTACCATCACAATTCGCTAGTACATTTATAGCATGCAAATTTAATAATAATAGTAATCATTCTTAGTCTTAATAAATCAATATTAAAAGAGAGGAAATAAAAATAAAAATAATAATTTTGTTTCGTTCCAAAATGAATAAATTTGATTAAATTAGAGAAAATAACTCGTAAATAATAACAAAAATAATGTCATAATATAAATATAAGAAGAAATAGTGATATTATAATTAAAATAATATCAGGTTAATTTTATGGGTCAAAATATAATAATAATATTTAAAATATACCAAAAGAGAAATAAGAAATGTCACTAAAATTTAAATCAATAATTCTCAATAAAATCACAATCTTAGCAATGATAAAAATAAAATATAGGTACATAAATTGTCTTTAGTGAAAAATTGTATTTGTCGTTTTAAATGTCAAATTAAAAGAGGTTAGGTTTTAACATAATATAACATCGTGGCCTTACGTGGCATCATACATATGCTCAATATTATTTCGTGGAATTACAACAATATATTTATACAGAAATAATAAAATTATTTTGAAATAGAAAAATCCAAAAGTAGTAAGTTAGTAGCGAGGCGAGCGAGGAGTATGTCACATACGTTACATGCAAAGGTTACAGGCTAACAACTAACAACAACTAACAAAGTGAACGCGTGGTGCATACATGAAAGGTACACAGTATTTATATATATATATATATATATATATCATTAATTTAATAAAATATCAATAACAGCTCTTTTGAAGGATAGTATATTATGATTATGTTCTCTTATTGATGTTGGTAGCCTGTTATATATTTTGCATGCCATTCCAAGTACACATTTACACACAGGTGATGTGTTATAACTGCTAGTGAAAACTTTATTAGTACGCCTGTATCTATTTACAATGTCACAGATCTTAGGAAATAGTTCTTGATTTTTTATGTACAAACAATACGATTTCTAATTATGTATAATGACAGAAGTGATAGAATCTTATATTTAACAAAATATGGTTTACAGCTATCAGTTACTCGCAAACTAAACATTGCCCGGATACATCGCTTTTACATTTTGAAGATGAATTCTTTGTCTGTCGAGTTCCTCCAAAAATTATACCGTAACGCAAAATTGATCCAACCATACCATGGTAAGCAGATAAGAGAGAAAGGACTCCATCTGTGTTCATTATGGAATTTAACTTGAGAAGCGCAAAGAAACAACTGCTAATCTTTGTACTTAGTTGTTCAATGTGAGCTTTCCAATTAAGTTTATTATCAATTATCAAAACTAGAAATTTAGATTTGTCAATATGTTGAATTTTAATATTATTATAGTACACATATTTCCGGTGGGGATTTTCTTTGAGAAAATTGCATGATAAATGTTTTATTGAAATTGATTTTTAAATTATTATTGTCTAGCGATAATATTATTGATGTCAAGGTTTCATTAATGTCATTTTCATAATAAATTGAATTGTCACAATATATTGTTATTGTCGTCAGAAAAGTGTCATTGATTTGTCAATTGATTTAGGAAAATCGTTTATATAAATTATAAATAAAAGTGGGCCTAATACACTACCCTGTGGGACTCCGTATAGTAAATATTTTAATTTTGATAGGAAACTTTCTTCATGCAAGTGTCTTTACTACTGTGAATTCTATTTGTTAAATACGATTACATTAGCCTCAATGTATTTCCGCGTATACCATATGCTTCTAGTTCTTTTAACAAGATTCTGTGATCAATATAATCAAAGGCTTGAGTCATGTCACAGAACATAGAGCATATTGGGTTTCCATTATCCATGTTATTCATTAGATCTATTCTATATATTAAAAAATCAAAAATAGCTCGATTTATTATCCATATTTTGGCGGAAACCTTTTTATTCCTTACATAAGATTTGAAATTTTTCTAAATAATTGTATAAGTAATTATAAATGTATTTTTTTAAATTTTACTGATGTAAGTGCTATGGGTCTATAATTCTCTAATAATTTTTTGTAACTTTTTTAGATAATGGTGTTATAATATAAATTTTTAATCAGATGTTTGATGATTTTAATTATGTCATTAGGTATGCTGGGAGGAATGAACATTGAATTTAATGAGGGTACAATGTTCTTTGTGATATTATTCCCGTACCCAGAGAGTGCGTCATTTATTGTGATTTCCAATATATTTTCTCTTGGAACATTGTTTCTTGATTGTTTGATAATATTCCAAATTTACTTATATTTATTATTTGACGTTTTAATTTTATAACTGTTTTGTGCTTTTTGAGTTTTTTAATTATTTTTTTTAGTATTTTAGAATATTTTATAAAATTTAATTTATTTTGATTATTAGGCAATTTTCTAAATATGCACAATAGTTTTCTGTTCTTTTTCATCATAATTTTATTTCACACAATTTATGAAAACACAATTTATGAAATAGTTGAAAAGTTACAAAAAAACAATCATAAACGAGATTAGTGTCTTCAAGATTATACACATCAGAAAATCTTAAGGTTTTTAGACAATTTTTTAAATTTTAATATATTTTCTGGACAAAAGTCCCGCTGTTTTTTACCAAATTTGCCAATGCCAATATTTTATACTAGGTATGCATTTAGTTGGGCAGTGCATAATTTGTACAGAGTGATCTGATAGGTTTAATGCTATGTATACTACTTCAGTTATACAGCTTTGACTACCAGCTTTAGTAGGTACTAAGGCGGGTCAATAAGTCCGTGACTTTTTGAATTTCTAACCTCCTTACTGAAAAAGCAACACTACTCCTATCAACAGGCATCTGTCAGTTGACTCCTATCAAAATTTGAACTTGCTGCGTCAGTTAGTTTGTGTTTTACAGCTATCTTTATCAGACTATCCAGTAACTTAAGGAAACAATGGAAAAAAGTGAATTTCGTGTGCTTATTAAGCATTATTTTTTACGAAAAAAAACCATTACCGAGACCAAGGCTAAGCTTGATAAATACTATGGGGACTCTGCACCATCGATTTCAATGGTAAAAAAGTGGTTTACTGAATTTCGTTGTGGCCTTACAAGCACTGAAGATGCCGAACGTCCTGGACGCCCAGTTGAGGTCTCTACACCCGAAACAATCGAAAAAATTCACGATATGGTGTTGGACGACCGAAGATTGAAAGTGCAAGAGATTGTGGAAGCCATAGGCATCTCGCATGGCTCAGTGGTTTCAATTTTGAATGATCACTTGGGCATGAGATAGCTTTCCGAAAGATGGGTGCCGCGTTTGCTCACAGTCGACCACAAACGCAATCGTGTAACAACTTCACAGGAAGGTTTGGCGTTGTTTAATCACAATATGGAGGAGTTTTTTAACCGTGGACGAAACATGGATCCATCACAATACACCAGATACCAAACAACAGTCAAAACAGTGTGTTTCTAAGGGTGAATCGGCGCCAAAGAAGGCCAAGGTGGGTTTGTCACCCAATAAAGTTATGGCGACTGTTTTTTGGGATGCACGTGGGATAATCCACATTGACTATCTTCAAAAGGGAAGAACAATTAATGGGGAATATTATGCCAACTTATTGGACCGCTTCAATTAGGATTTGAAAAAAAACCGACCTCATTTGGCCAAGAAAAAAGTTCTTTTTCACTATTCAAAACTCCAGTCTGTCAAAAGGTACTGATTGCACAAGAATATTATTCCAGTCCCTGTTAACAGTTTCCCAGTGTTCTTAGTGTCATAAAATTCAAGTAAATTCTAATACTTTCGTAATATGGACGTAAAATCAGCATCCAAAGATTAAAATCACTCATCAATATTCGCTTTGTCATTAATACCCATGCTGCCATCTATCGGGAACACCTCGAACTACGTCGCATCCTGACTAACAACGTTCGATCCTGTCTCGCTATCTCCAATAGTGACCACAAGAGGGCTCTGCACCCATTCAAAGTTAGAATCTCAAAATTATTTTCTGGAAAAAGACGATAAAGCAAATATGCCCGGGAAAACCTGTGCAGGCTGTCTTATTCCCATCAAAGGACGAGATTACCTCCAGTGTCCCCACTGTGAGCAAACTTTTGATCTGGACTGCGCAAGTATCCCGGATAAAAGGCGTAAGCAAAGGCGTATCCAACGAATATAGACGGAACTGGAGATGCCCAAGCTGCAAATCGACTCAGCGAAAGCAAGGCGATAATTCCAATACCCCAGTCCGTCAGGCGCAGGTGCTTATCGAGAGCGACTCCGAAAGTGTGACAACGCCGACCATAGAGAAAACCTCCTTCGTTACCGAGGACAGGCTACGCGATATCCTGAGACAAGAGATTACATCGCTCCTCAACTCCGCTATAAAGGAGCATGTTACCAAAGAACTCTCAAACATCCAACAACAGTTTGCAACCTTTCATGAATCCTTAAGCTTCTTTAATGATAAATATGAGACAGTTCTGAAAGAACTCGAAGATAAGAGAGTTGTAATAAAATCTCTCAAAGAGGAGAACGCAAACCTAACATCCACCGTAAACAACCTCTCTAGCAGACTGACAATAATAGAGCAAACATGGCGGGAATGCAATGTAGAAATAAACGGTATACCGGAACGCAAGTCGGAAAACCTATTCACTTCTGTAGTAAATCTCGCCAAATCCGTAAATCATACAATTTTGGAGAGCGAGATACAAAATGTAACCAGAGTGGCAAAACTGAACAAAGATAGCGATCGTCCCCGTTCTGTCATCCTAAAACTTAATAGTGCTCGTCGTCGTGATGAACTTCTTGCGGCAGTCGCGACTTACAATAAAAAGAACCCCTGTAATAAACTTAACACTAGTCACCTGGGTCTCGAGGTCACCACTAAACCAGTTTACGTCTCAGAACACCTATCACCAACCCTTAAATCCCTTCACGCGGCTGCTCGTCAGAAATCCAGGGATGCAAAGTACAAATATGTGTGGGTAAGAAATGGCAGAATATACGTACGCAAAGAAGATACGTACCCAGCCATACACATACACAACTTAGAAAGCCTGCAAAAAATCAAATAGACTCCCGCGACCCCAAGCACTGTTATTTCTTTTAATTTATAATTAACTGTCTTTAAATTAGATAATATTCTTTGCGCTTTCTGTTTAGTTAAGTATGTTTAATATATATTATCAAAATGTAAGAGGTCTGAGAACCAAAACAAATGATGTATACTTAAATATTGCTCATGCTAGCTACGATATAATTGGGTTTACTGAAACATGGCTAAATCCAAATATTTTAGATGGCGAGCTTGTTACAATAGCATTCAGAGCGAGTTAAGCACCACAAACTGGGAAAAAAATCTCATACACCTCAGTGTCGATGAACAGGTCGAGTCATTTTACGGTACACTCATGAAAATTATCGACGCTCATGTTCCTAAGCGCAAGTCACAAAGGGTTAACAAACCTCCGTGGTTCACGCAAGCCCTGACTAAACTTAAAACTGAACGGGATAAATTGAGGGATAGGTTTCGTAAATACGGCAATCCCCGTGACAAACTTGAATACGACATACTCCGAAATCGTTTTAAAAACCAATCCCATAAGTGCTACGTAGAGTACAAACATAAACTTGAAAATGACATTATCTCAAATCCCAAAGCATTCTGGAGGCACATAAAGGACAAACGTAGAGGCAACTCCCTCATACCCGCTCAAATGTTTCTTAATGACAACCACGCCGACACTGGTCCTGAAATCGCCAACTTATTCGCCGACCATTTCCGCTCTACATACTTACCTCCCGACTTCAATTTACCACCTCCCTGTGCACCATCTATGAATGTGGAAACGATAAGCCAACTTAGTGTGTCAAAAGACCAAATCCGTCAGATAATCAAACGTCTCGATACCTCTAAAAGTGCTGGTCCTGACGGCATTCCCCCTATATTTATTAAAAAGTGTGGCGAGCACCTAATTCTTCCCTTATTCATAATTTTTAATAATTCCTTGCAGTCTGGCATCTTTCCACTAAAATGGAAGACAGCGCGAGTCACTCCTGTTCACAAGAAAGGGGACAAGAATATTATTAATAATTATAGACCAATCTCTATCTTACCGTGTTTCTCTAAAATCTTTGAATCAGTAGTGTGTCCCACGATTGCAAGGCATATTGAAATCACTCTAAGTGACAAGCAACATGGCTTTCGTCGGAACCGCTCAACTGAGTCAAACCTTCTGCCTTTCGTGTCCTCCATATCCCGGGCTGTTGACTCTGGATTACAGGTAGATGCTGTTTACACTGATCTCAGCAGCGCTTTTGATAGAGTCAATCACGTCTTATTGATACGCAAGTTGGAGTCGTTTGGAATCCACGGTCGTCTATTATCCTGGCTCGCCTCGTACTTAAGGGACAGATTCCAGGTGGTTTCAGTGAATGGTCATGATTCATACGTATACGCTGTAACTTCTGGCATTCCCCAAGGATCCCATGTCGGCCCTATCCTGTTTTCGGCATTTATCAACGATATTTTAACTTTTATAAGATATTGCGAAGCTTCGATGTACGCGGACGATCTTAAACTGTACAGACTCGTGTCCTCTTATGCTGATAGTCTTCTTCTGCAACATGACCTTGACTCCTTAAGTCGTTGGTGCGCTCTTAATGGCATGGCCTTAAACCCTAAAAAATGCGTCTACATCAGGTTCACTAAAAAACGACAACCCCACGCGTCCTGTTATCACATAGAGGGTACCAAATTGGACGAGGTAAATGAGGTTCGAGATCTAGGCGTTGTGTTGGATGGTAAGCTGAAATTCAATAACCACATCAACTCGGTCGTTAATAAATCCTTTAGTATGCTAGGTTTCATTAAGCGAAATACATTAGGTTTCAAACCAGCTACAAAAATACTGCTTTTCAACTCGTTAGTACGCAGTCACGTGGAGTATGCAAGCTCGGTATGGAGTCCATCCTATGCTCAATCATCTCAGAGAATTGAAAAAATTCAAAGACACTTCACCAGGCACTTGGCCTTTTCAGACAGAGGCATTTCCCACAGAAGTCCATACGAGCAGCGCCTAAATTTCTACAAGATTATACCACTGAATGTTAGGAGAAAAATCCACGATCTTGCCATGCTCCACAAAGTTATGAATGGAAAGGTGTCTTGCTGCGATCTTCTGGAACTGTTTTCACTGTCTGCCCCTTATAATCGACCACGGCACCCTATAACTAAAATCTTGCGTGGGCCTCCTTGGAGAACAAACGTGGGGAAGCATGCCCCACCACAGCGTATGTGTGACTTATACAGCTACATATGTGCAAAGGACAATAGTGTCGACATTTTTCATGACAACTTTAATGTCTTTATGAAAAAAGTCCTAAAGTGCTTTGAGTTAACCCACCAATAATTAATACAATATCCCATACATAAGAAACATTTTGTGAATTAATTAAACAATCAATAATTAACGTAATATTTAATATAAAATTTTTGGTGTAATTGGAATTTGAATAATTTAAATAATATTACCTTAATCAATTTTGTGCTGCTCTTAAGTTGTTATTAATATGTAATTCGATCAGATTTTAAATTGTAATTTATTAATGTATTTTTAATTTATGCTTATATAATTCATAATTGTTTTTAAACACTAATTAATGTAATTTTGCATGCTATTGTTAACACTATAATTATTATAAATGAATGTTGTGTTGCCTATAAAGGTGTGTGCATCAGATTTGAAAATTCTTGTATACTATTGACTGTAATTTTTTAAATGCATATGCTGTTGGTAACCATAATAAATAAATAAATAATAAATAAACTAAGACAATGCAAGGGTGCACACATGTGCAGTTGCCATGGCAAAAATCCATGAATTGGGCTATGAATTGCTCCCACATCCACCCTATTCTCAAGATTTGGCTCCGAGTGACTACTTCTTATTCCCAAACCTGAAAAAATGGCTCGGTGGAAAAAGATTTGACTCCAATGATGAAGTCATCTCGCAAACAAAGGCCTATTTTGAGGACCTCGACAAATCATATTTTTTGGAAGGGATAAAAAAATTGGAGAAGCGTTGGACAAAGTGTATAGAGCTCAAGGGGGACTACGTTGAAAAATAAAATGATTTATTTATCAAAAAATCTGTGTTTTATTCCAAAAGTCACGGACTTATTGACCCGCCCTCGTACATTGATACCTAGTGCTAGTTTGAAACTGTAGTTTGTTAATAAGCATTGTAGATTTCTTATCTGAATCACTATTCTTTTATTTTTCTTTCTAATTAGATAATTCTGTAACTGCTCAAGCTTATCGATAAAAGTCCTGAGATTACTTGATTTGGGTACTCTGTATAAACAAACCACAATTCATTTGTGATTTGTTATTTCCACAGCACAACACTCAAATTAACCCTCTACAGCTTGTTTTGATATACCTTATATAATATTATTATTGTTGTGTGCTTTATTATGTTATGATAAAAAGTTTACTATCTCTATCACATTTTTTTACTATAATTTATAACATTGACTACAATTTATAGACATACCTATGTTTAATTCGAGAGCGGTAAGCTGAGCCGGCAAAAGTTAGACACGGCCGCAGCCCACAGGTATAAAGTTTATAAAACTGTTGGCTTATGTGGGTTACCTAGTGTAATTTCCCTTCGTGTGAGAAAGTGTGCCGACCGCGTCAGATTTCGTTCATCACACGGTCAAGTAAATATACAGCGAATAGAGAAACTTATAGAATAAAATGTTCTCAAAATGGTAATGTGACGAATAGTTTTAATGCTCGAAAATTACAGTCAAAAGAAACGCCGTTTTTTGCTACATTTGATTATATCAAACTCACCTCTAGGTCAAGGACCTTAACAACTAAGTTTATGTGCAAAAACAAAAAGTTTAAAATTCATTAAGTAAGCTGCCCCGACACACGTTGTTCTGTCTTAACTATGAACTAGAACAAATAAATAACTACACCTACGTTCTACACCTAAAACTATACCTATATCTACACCAACATCCACAACCAACCCCTACTGGCACCGGCCGAATTTTCTGAAATAAACCAAAAGGTAAATGAACGCACCTAATTAACATTTGACAGTCAAGTGACAAATTGAAGATAGTAAACAGTTAGTATGGGATAATTAAATAATCGTTTTTTGGAATTTTTCCTTAGTTTTTTTCAATATTTCTCCCGTTTAAACCTTACCTTATTATCCGTTACAGCCGTCCTCGAGTTTATCGAAACATTGGAACTGCGTATCCATTTTTAATAAGTGGAAGAAGACAGGGCCCAAAAGAATAAATGTACATCTTTGTTTTCGGGGCTTGTAAGAGGTTTCTACTCAAGGTAACCTTCACTTGCATTTGAAATCGTGTGCTCAAAATTTTCTCTTTACTCGTCTTTGCCCTACGGCCACGTCTGACCTGATGACCGATACTATACGTCATATAGTATCTAAATAATCAGGTTCTTGTTACAAAAACATTACTCTCTAAAACAAGGTCCATGCGACAAAATATTGTATGAAAACGAACCAATACAATTTCGTTTGTTTGTCTGTTTACGTTTTTACACCCTATCAGCGGCCGGCCGCGTCACTACTCACCTAAGATATCTATCGGTTCCACATCTTTGATGTTCACCGCACTAAAATTAAAAATAGATCCCATAAATAGCGTAGCTTCCTTCGTTGTATTTTTAATTCCGGTCGCGTCTGCGGCATTCAAACACAGATGTTTTTTTCGTGTCATTGTGATGGCATACCGTGTCTAACAGTTTTGTTTGGCATACCGAAACTATAATTAACTGGTAGTCTATTACGTGTGTCTACTCGCTACGGCTATTCCGAAGATTTTAGTTTTAATTGTCAATAGTGTTCACGTGTTTTGGTATTGTTTCAAATTGTTAATTTGTTTCGAACTTATTATACTTTTAAAGATGCTACGAAGACTTGGCTTGGACAGCTCTTTATCTGCAGACACAGGTGATAGCAGCATGATTATAACTGCTACACAATTTACAAAAGACAACATGCCAAGAAGAAATATTTGCCCTGAGACAACTACTAAAAAAAATTAACTTTACTTCTACTAATTCATTTGCAATAAAGTGATGATAGTGTAACATTGACCTTCTATGAATTGGAAAATATTATAGATGGTCGCAGCAGGTCTAAAATCGTCACATTAAGTGAATCGTATTATGAAACATCATCTATTCAATTTCAATAAATGATGATAGATGATGTGGCCATTATAAGACCCGCAGGACTACAAGTTACTTAGTAATTAGTACCTATATTAATGATCTAGAATCAACATTTTCGAATATTATATTGACAAAATTTCATACCATTTCCGGAGTTGTGAATCGCTTTTATTGCTTTCTTAAGTTTCGTCAGGCCATCGCGATCAAAATCCAATGTCTGAAACAAACAAATAAATTACAATTATCACGATTTACATTTATTATTACCCGACTGGGTTATGTGTTTCGCGCGTATCTTGTGTTTGTAAATTCCTTTATTCCCACGTATCTTCCAAACGGCTGGATGGATTTTGACAATTAAGGTATCGTTAGATTTGTCTCAAAAACCCAAGTGTCCTTAGATAGCTAGTTTAAAAAAAATACAAAATGGCGGATTTTGGCGCCAAATTTTAAGTAGTTCAATTTTTTTTTATCCAAACCTACCGAGTAGGGTATCAAAATAAAGGAAATTAAATTGAGATCTCGAAAATATGCATATGTCATGTATTTAAAATCAATTAGGAATAATTACAACCATTTTTATTAAATAATTCGTATGTCGAATGCATTCGAATAGTCGTATTTTTGCTTCGCAAGTGTGTGTTTTATAAAGTAAAAAATCTTAAATAAAATAAATAATTTAAAAAATTAAAATTCCCGACTGCAATAAAACCATACCTAAGCAACGCTAGTGCTAATTATAAATCGTACATAAATAAATGAGTCCCGCCTGCTACCAAACATAATGTCCATTATTTCACTTAGGCTTTCAGCTCAATCATGCTTCGGTCTTTTTAGTTAGTGCGTTGCTTAGGTATGGTTTTTTTGCAGTCGGGTCTTTTTTAATGTTCTACAATCTACACAATAATAATCTTATACTTACTTTAAACAAGACAATCTTGTAACATATTACATAATATATAATCGTAATCTCGAAAACGGCTGCGAGTTTTACCATGAAATTTAGTATACAGGTAGTTTTGGGGGAGAAAAATCGATCTAGCTAGGTCTTATCCCTGGGAAACTGCTCATTTTTAAGCTACATATTTGTTTTTCTTTCGTCGTGCAACAATATATTATGATTAATTTCGACTCTATTATGACAGTCCGATTGACAGATTATTATTCTTGAATGTATAATTTTTGCTTTGTTCGAAAATTCGTAATTTTTCGGGGTCTAATCTCATTCAGATAAATATTTTTGTGATTATTTTTATTATTTTTTAATGTATCAGAACTCGGAGGAAAACTCAATACTTATTTTGTATGGAATTACAAATATAGGTATCCCACAAAATACATTATCGTGTAAAATGATGCCAAGACGAGACCAAATGACTGGCACTGTCAAAAAGTTATCCGACTTAGCTTCTGACTCTACCGCCCCAACTCCACAAGCCTAACTTCTCAAACTCTACATCTCAGTCAAAATATGTGGCTTGGCCGTTACGCTACGTACCGTGAAAACGTAAAGTAAATAATTTTAACTGTTCATTACGTGTCTGTTAATTGTTATACTACTGCTTATGTAGTAACGAAACGAGATAAAGAAAAGTTATTCGGATTCACGCAAATATATATATATATATATATATATATATATATATATATATATATATATATATATATATATATATATATATATATATATATATATATATATATATAATATAAGGAAATGGGTTTTATATTATTTACTACCCTGATATCTAGCATTGCAATAATAGTCTATTGCAATAACTTTAAACGATTACGTGAAACGTAGTAAACTCTATACGTCGTAAATATTTGGCTCGATTGTGACACTCATCCATACGTCCCTTTTGAGTATTTTCTCCCCCTTCCAATAATATTTCGTTCTAGTTCCGACTCATTGCCTCAAACACAAGCGAGCACACTTGGGTGCTTAATTTAACATTTAATTGCTTCGTTTTTCACTTGACTACCTAATTGTAGGGGGGTTTTGTAATATGAGCGAAAATAACAGCTCCATTATCTTTGCGTAGGTAAAGTTTACTAAAGGACATGACGAGGTATTTTACTATGGAACAATTAGCTACGGTGGCCAAAGATAAAATTAGGTTAGATTGAAGCACTAATTACACTTCGCTTAGAACGCGGGCATTGTTTGCATATCTGCAGGTAGGGTAAATACTAAAATACTGTTTATTTTAACTCATTTTAACGAATATATTCATATATAAAATATTATTAACAATTTATATCAATAAATACTCCATGGACCTGAATTAAAATAATTACGGGAAATAAATGTGAACGAAAATTGAAGAAACTACCTAATATTATTTTCGTTTGCGGTCACAACTTTCTTACAATAGCAGGTCAAAAACTCCCTAAGTATTTTCTACATAATAGGTAGCTTCAGTCTTCACAGCTACGGAAAAAGCCAACAAGCAAATACGGCGAGAACACCGTCTTTTGGCGTTGCGATACGTAAAATACAATATTGATGTTTTATATCGGCTTAGCGGTCTACGTAATACAATTACAAAATAAACACTTGCCTGTCTATAGTCTACACCTATCCTTATTTTGGCACGACTATTTCAAAATAGACTTGTTTGTGCCCTGCCTTATTTGGACACTGGGGAACACAGATTATGCCGGCTGGTGCGACAGATGTTCGGCAACGCTGATCCTTTTGTGCAGCGCGCATACAATTGTATGAAAAAATGTATGAACCCATTTTTAAACAGAGAGTATTTAATAACTACATTTAAAAATATTATCTTTTGGGTTATTTTGTGTGTTGATTAGGAATGCAATGACGGCGCGATAGTCCATATTATAATCTACAGTATTATTATAAAGAGGTAAGATTCGATTGTAAGTTTGTTTGTTTGCCTTGAATAGGCTGCGTAACTATTCACCTGCATCAGAATACAGCGTCCATTCTTTGTTGAAGGTGCGTACTTCTTGCAAAAGTACAAAACTAAACTGTAAACATTGTATGTAATTAGAAATAATGTAACAGTTAAAACATTGTATGTAATTGTTTACAATGTTCCATGGCTTGTTCCGCGCCGGTGGTTCCGTACATGAAAGTGAGGATCGCCATTATGTCAGACTTCTGAGTCATAACCGCCTCACCGTGATTCTGCATTTAGCAACAAGATAAAATATGTTTTTCCTGTACCTTTGTACAGATATGTTAAATGTTTTGTTTAAAATTTTTCTTATTAAGTATATATCGTTTAGAACGAAAGTCTGTAATGGGTTTATTTTGTCTGGATAAGAGTAGGCCAATTGCCTTTTAATATAGTAGCTAGTAGGCTGTAGTCCTGTCCTGTCAAGTCACCAGTATGATCAACCATGAGTCCATGAATTATTTCCAATCGACTGTTTCTGGTATATAAAAAGTAGCGCGGTCGCAAACAACAATTTGTCAGTTCCAACTATTGATGATGTATGAGTTATCATTATCAATACCACTCAATTAGCGCAAGAGCAAACAATCAAAACTGGTATCCTACTTTTATGAGTAACAAACATCAATCCATCCTTACAAACCTTCACATTTATAATAGTGGTAGGACGTAGTAGATCTTGTTTTTTTTTTACATACCATTATTTGGTGACTCATACAAATTACTTATTATTAAGTTATGTAAATAATTATTTAAAAAAAAACTACCTTCCGCAAATACGCAATGTTTAGGTATGTTTCGTATTGGGGAAGAACAGCGTATGATTCATCTTGGTCTTTTGAGTGAATTCGTTGCCTATTGTGACCTTTAGACGTGAACTTGGACCAATTAAGGAATTTGCAGAGATTGTCATTATAATCGGCGCCTGTCAAAATTACGCTGTTCAAAGCATTTTGTCAGACATTTTACACTGGTCGCTCTGGTGGCCTGTGGCGCGTGGCACAGATTACTAAATAGTTACTATGTAACCAGTGGGCCAACTTTACACAGCGGGCCTATAGCGCCTTGCGTGTTCTCTACAACACCATCTTCAGGTCTCTCCTCATCCGGGATGTTTGCCGATGCAAGTGTAGACAGTTTTTACGCGGTAATGCGAAAGAAAGTAGCGTCGATAGTGAACCGAGTGCGGTCCCAACCGGTATAGTGTCCTGATAATGACGGGAGACGGAACAGACACTACTCTCCTTCGCAGGCTCACTGAACTACATGTGAGGGTAGCGAGATGAGGAGCGTGCAAATTATTTAAGTTTTTGTTATAGATATTGATTTTCTCGAATTCTTAATGCTTGTATTATTTATGGACTTAGGTATGTTGTCTGAAAATAAATGTTTTTTTTTAAGCAACTAAGCCACTAACCTTCCCAGCAGACATCTGGGATTTTAATTAGCAATACGACTCGGTCTCTTTTTTTTATACGAATTCAAATGTTGCTCCAACCGAATATTGTGTTTGTTCCCCGGTAATGAGTTTCGCTAGGAAGCCTTGATAGATTCTACGAGAACCATAGAAATTACGTCAATCCAGACCTCTTTATAAGCTCAATGATCCCGGCAATTATTGTCCAACCGGCATTTTCAACATCACACAAGTTTCAACTTAACATTATACAGAATATGTTTAAAAAGTTCAAGTTCACGGACGCTATACAAATTTTAATAATAGAAATGCGATTTAAATTGCAAATATAATAAAATCTCGACAACTGTGCTAAATGAGGTGTGAGAAATACAAAATAAAGTCTCCAACTTCAGTTCTTAATCTATTGACCTTAAAACTAAAAAGCATACCTAATATTATACGAACCTGTGTAGTTTAAATAAAGAAAGTATATGTAAGAAGCTCGTGAAAAGCAATTCAGTTAAATCTGCGGAGTTAAAAATATCCAATCTTGCCTCTTAACTTAAACGCCCTGACGCAAAAAGCTGTTTTTTATAAGTTTGACTTCGTTACTCCTAAATAAATGGAGAGACTTTGATGCGGCTTTTTAAGTCGAAAGTCGATACGATCGATGGTTTTTATGTAACTCATAAACAGCTCGCTTACTGCTTATCAGTGTACACTTTATATTTTGGTAAATTTAACACAGTTTTATTGACTGATACGAATATTAAAAGGTTCCTACTTCCGAGTTCCTGTTGGATTCTCCATTCCGTGGTCGTACATAAAAACGAAAGTCGTTTTGAGTTTTGTTGATAAATCATTAGAAAGTAAGAAAACCTGAACGGCAATCTGGGTCAAACGAGACCGAATAGGGACGTGCGGCTCGCGAGCTCGATGGGCGGCTGGCTCCGTACTAGATTGGTCCACTTCCTTCCAAATACTATCGATAAACCTCACTATTCTCAGTTCAGAGCCAATTTAATCCCTTTGTAAACAAAAACGTTAAATTCGTACAAATTAATGTGTAATAGCTGTTGCCCGCGGCTCCATCCGCATAAATACAGTATCACACGGGAATAGTGTACTTTTTACGGGATCAAAAGTTAGGGCTTATATTTTAATCCAGAGCCTAAACTACTACCATACCAAATTTTATCGAAATCTGTTCAGTAGTTTTTAAGTAAAAGAAGTTATTCTCTTTTACGTGAAAGAAGTTATGGATGTATATATATATATATAAATTTGTAATAAATTTTACAGAAAAGTGGAAAGTGTACATATTGACCCTTCTCACATTTATTCACCCTGTGTGAAAGTGAAATAATGAAATGAAAGGATGGCAAGTTGCCATACATTTACTGCCTGGTAATTAAAATATGTGGAGAAAAAATATTTACTGTAAGTTGTACTTTGTGATCATAGGAACAAAAAAAACAATAATAATAAATGTCACAGGTAAAACCTATATAGTTAGGTTTATTTCGGTTAGAATAAAGGCTATACTTAGTGTAGACTGTAGACGTATTTGTGTTAGACATATCTCATATGCAATATGTATCTGTGTTAAGCACCAATAAAGGAGAATATAAGAATTGTTGCTGTATTATTATTATCACCACTCAAACATAAGAAGGATATTATGTAAAACCAAGAGGTCGTAGCCCGCTACAGAGGGATAAAAGAAAATTTATTAAATATAACCTATTTTTTAATAAATTGCCCTAGTGGCGGTTTGCAGAAAAGCTAATATTCTATTAGTCAATTACATGATGAAATTAATAACTAGTTTTTTTTGGAAACGCAATATGCTTAGATAAATGATAGAAAGAAGAATAGAAAACTAAAAACATTATAATTATTTTTCTTGGTATAAGTATAAATAGTATAGAGGGATCTATTTCACACCCCAAGTAACATTTTTTTTTCATAAAACTAGTACTAAACTTTTGAACTATAGAAAAAGATAAGAACTTTATACTCCATTAAAAAATAAATCTATCTAATGGGAC
The DNA here is from genome assembly GCA_963565745.1 of Phengaris arion. Lineage (NCBI taxonomy): Eukaryota > Metazoa > Arthropoda > Insecta > Lepidoptera > Lycaenidae > Phengaris > Phengaris arion. The sequence goes on along the minus strand of OY751441.1, from coordinate 15,194,630 downwards.
ACTAGATGGAGCTTATACGCCTCAAATTGACAATTTACATCATGATCATAGACTATACAGAATGATGACAACAATTACCATAGATAAGTACGTATTTTGGACATGAATTTTGCAATGTTGCTTAGCGTGGAATATCACATTTTTATAAATTAAATTTTAAAATTGTTGATTAAAGATACATAAATCTAAAAGATATATTTAAGAGGTACTTAGATTAACACAATTAAAAATTATTGCTCATCTCTTTCTCGCAAATCGATTTGTTACGTCACAAGTTGCAACTGCCATACATTTTGTAATGACAAATGTATGGCAGGTGCAACTCGTGACATCATCAAATTTAAATTGTTTGTATCTTCATTATTTTTTAAGATATACGAAAATGGGTTCTGGATTGTTTATTAACATGTTGTCTAACATCGAATAGACGAAAAAGATTTTTTAGGCAACATGCCTATTCTCTAATATACACTGCCGGAGATTCATAACTTTTTATTCCCAAGTCCTAAAAATATTTTTTTTTTATATAATAACTTTTTAAGTACCCAGTATAAAACCACATATGTTCGAAACTTACCGCTCTTGATGGATAATCGGGTAGTATTCGCCAGTGTCCTTTGGTATGGTAGTAGTTTAGACTCTGGATTAATACATAGGGCTAAATTTACAGGCTAAAAAGCCTGTTGCCAGTGCCAGCAGGGTTTCTTATTACGGGAGAGCTTACAAAGTAGCAGACTACATATAGTATTCAATTATAATTATTTGCAGTAAAGCAGTAAAGATGTTGTTATGATATAGCTACGACTGACGGGGCGTACATAAAGTACGCACTTACAAAATTGTAACGCGTTTTCATTTTGTTCATTACCGTATAGTGTTTACGTATTAAAAACAAAGATAATGTTCTTTTAATCACCGCTAACCTAAGTATTCGATGAAGATGTTCATTGTTTTTCGATACGTACAACGTATTGTGTACATAAATATAATATGTAAATTGTAAATACCTCTTCAAGAACGTTGATAGTTTGGCGACATTGCGGCATACGCGACACAAAGGTAGAAGTGATTGGTGAATTGTAGTCTTCTCGAGTTTCGTCAATAAATTCACCAATACCAATAAGACCCGGCATGATGACCGAGATCCAAATGCAACACCGATACTAAGTCTTGCGAATCACATTCGTTTTACCAATACGAACAATCAAAATTGATTTAACTGAAACCGTATTTCGCTTTCATGTGTCACACAAATCACTACATACATTACAGATGTTACACAAAAACTTTCATTTAACATGTAATCACAATTCACAAAATATAAACCCTTTTCCACATCGTCTTCTAAGGAGATCCCAGAACAAACTAAAATTTGACAAATTTGACAGTTGGCGAGTTAACAATGTCAGTGTGAGACTACTTCTTGTTCTTATTCCACAGACAAAAAGAAATTAAGTTATTCATAAACACTATTTTTGCACCCTTTAACCTTGAATATCTTAACCATACACACGGCCCACCCAGAAAATCCAGCACCGGTACTAACAGCCGTCATTAATGGCAATAGTGTCAATCATTTTTAATTTTTACCTCCAATTCCTCGGCCTTGAGCTTGCAGGCTGGTTAGTCAGTCTGGCCCTTTAAGCATTTTAAGCGCCATACTCACGGCCTACAGACAACCGATATTTTAATATTATTATTTAGATATTAAAAATTCCTACGCACCTAGATTTTAAAGCCTGTTAGTCCCTGTTTCATTAAGAATTTGTTGATTTTCGTGTAAATAGCCAATGTATTTTCACAATTTTTTTTGATATATATGTGAAAAAAACAGTGATTATAATAATAAAGAAACATAGATTTTTTCTATTATTCGTAGTGACCATAAAAATCGAATACCATTTTCGAATATTTGCAAGCTCTACTTCTTACCCTTTACTTATAAAGAGATTGATAGTAAGTTTTCCTAATGAGGAACAAATTCTGGAAAATAAGCTAACTTTTAACAAACTACTTTTTTGACGTTGTATTTACACAAAGCTTGGTTGAAAAGGAGTATTTTGTTAAAAATAATTTTCTTCATGTGTGCCGTCCTTTATTATTATTATTATAAGCCTTTATTACTTTGCGGAATTTAAATCACAACATCAATGCCATAAAAAGCGCAATAATACATTAATGTGTTTTAAATATCAGGTTTCGATTCCTGTTTCGGACATTATTAAAAAAAACGAAATAGCAATTTTATCTAAATTAATAGTAGGCATTATTGTCTAGATTAATCTTACATTAAATGGATGTGAAACTACCGATTACACAAAAAATTAAATTCACAGCGTGTCGTCAAAGGTAAATAACTATGAACGAATAGAATTTATACGCATTTTGTACTTTCTGTGTCGTCAAATGTTCTATGCTAGAGATTCCGAATATAAATTTAACACGGATATTTACTATTACGCATAATTGGTAGTGACAAACACTATAACATCTTTTTTTGCTATTGAATTAAGCATGCCATCCCTTTCACAAATGCTTTCACATGCTTTGTGAGTGAAATGTAACAGTAATGAAAAATGTCAATGTATGTCGCGGCACAGAATTTTTGTCTGTCTTGTAAGGTATACGTATATCGTACGTAACGTATTCATAGCTATCAATGCAGTTGAAAATGTTTTAGTTCCTGCTTTCATCCTGACACACTCTTTTTCCAACGCTGTATAAATATCCATAAACAAAAAAATATACATACTAGATTTTTTGTATCATAAACAATATTAGTCTATGATTCCAATATGACTGAACTGTCACGAGGTAGGTATAAAAATTGTGAAAATCTAAAAAAAAACTGCATTTAAAATATTTTTTAAATTCAAGTGACTAAAAAGTAAATGTTGCTCTTATTTTAATGTAATACTTTATTTGTTTTTTCATATGATATAATGGAATTTATAACAGTACAGAATCAATAAATGTCTCGTCCATGAATACCTAAACTTTTTATCAATAAATTAATTTTGATTTATAGAGATTGGTGAAGTGTGGTTTAGATTATTTGATCATCGCCCATTCCTTAAAGGGGAAATAAAATTTATGTTAAAAGAGTTTGAGGTACGTAAAAATTGGAATAGATGCTAAAAAATATACTTTCGTAATGATTCATCATACGCGTAAACAAGGAATAATATTAATTATTTACAGGAAAAACGGGGCGACCGTGAGGTAGAGAACCTTTTCAGTGTAATAGAGAGCTTGACAGACATAAAAGACACGCAGATAGATAGAATTATAAAGACTTCACCTGCGTTGCCTGTGTTATGTGAGAAATTGGGACAGGCATTACAGCTGTCCAATCAAGTAGACGAGGATTATCTTGAAATACAAAAGGTAATGTCGAATTATTTAAAAATATTAGGAATATAAATAAAAAAAATAATTATAACATCCTTTTTAGGTTTTCATACCCAAAGAGTAAAATGGGCTCGTATTACTGAGACTTAGCTGTCCGTCCATCCATCTGTCTATCATCAGGCTGTATCTTATAAACTACAATAGCTGCATAGTTGAAATTTTCACAGACATATTTCTGTTGCAGCTATAGAAACAAATACTAAAAACAAAATAAAATAAATATTTCTGTTAGCCCCACATAAATATTTATTTTATTTTGGTTTTTAGTAATAGTCACACAACAATAATTTTTTTGCCATTCTGTATGTGTGCTAGTCCAACTCACACTTAGCCAGTTTTTATAACTTGATAAGTGTATTTAATACATTCAAACAATTGCAATTTATCAAATAATGAGCAACTGATGAAATATACTTAACTGTGATGAAATGGTTCAATTATTGTCTTAATAATGTGTATCAGTATAATGTTTTTAATTTCTAATGTAATCCTTTTACAGGAATTTGATAAAAAGCAAGCCGAGAGAAAATTTAAGAGGGACAAAGAATGGAACCAGTTTATTGATGATATGAACTTTAAATGCCAAAGAATTGATAATACCTTTGAAGAAAAAGAAGAGGAACTCAAAGATTTGTATGACGATCTTAATCATAAGCTGAATATTTCAGACAAATAAATAAATAAAAATATATATATTACATATAAATATATAAAACATGGATTTAAAAGGGTCACTTGTTGACACTAATCTTAGAATTTATGTTTCCAAAAAGGCTATAGAATTCATTAGGACTATACCAAACACTGAAAAATTACCTTCCAATATTATAAAAATATTAAAATATGAATCTTCTGACCAAGTGAAATATAATACATTAAATAGTAGTCCTAAAGCTGTACAAATTAGTAGCAAAGACATCAAAAACTTAGATAAAATTGTGAAAGAATTGAGGACAAGTAAATCAGCACACACAGAGAATACAGAAACAGGCAAAGACAAAAATGAAATAGAAAACGAAAATAATACTGTCACAATAGTAGAATGTAATGACAAAAATAAGCGGAGCGAAGGAAATTATTTATTTACTTCCGACTTAGATTGGCTGTATACCTACATGAAAAACAAGAGAGACAATGGTGATAAAACTCCTTATTTACATGAACTTCTAGAAGGCTCTGAAGTTGAAATGCCGGAGAATGAAGTTATCAAGAGGAACCCAGATCTCGAGGCGAGATGTGTGAAATTGAGGGCACAGCAAGAGGCTCGAGAGTATAGGAAGATGACCAAAGGTGTGGATAATGTTAGGATGAGGTTTCCAGAAGACAGTATTTCCTATCAATGTAAGTAGTTTTGAAATTTGGTAATTAAATATAGTACATTAATTAATTTAAGTTCTTTCGAAAAATATAATGTTATGTACCTTATACTTTAAATAAGCTAATCCTAATTATATTATAAATGTAAAAGTTTGTAAGGATGGATGGATGTTTGTTATTCTTTCACGCAAAAACTACTAAATGGATTTTGATGAAATTTGGTATATGTAAAACACCTTCCTGACTCGTCGTCACACCAGTTATCACACCAGTGTGACAAACAAGAAAATAAAAACTTGCTTGTCACACTACTGATTTTTCTAACCATTTATTGCATTTATTTCCTAACTAGTGCTGTCGTAGTTGTACTACAGAAGAAGTCGTAGTTGTACTACTAGTTAGTTAAATTAAAGGGAAACATTTAAATTATGTATTAGCTTATATTTTCAACGTAATGTTTCAAGAAAATGTCCTAATGATATTTCACCTTTTAAAAGTTTTAATTGGCAGGAAATTATAAAATTATCTTTATCAGTTTGGTCGGGCCTTCTTTTTTTAATATTAATTTCCTTTTGATTGATTAATTCTGTTAATAATTTGAGTATGGTAATGTAGTTTTTATTAATCTTTTTATTTAATTGGGAGTGCCAACTTTCACAAATGTTGTTAGTTCGGTGCCTTTGACCAACTACATTTCAGTCGGCAATATGTTGTTCGTCATTCAGCCATTGTTGGGCCAAGTATGCTATGAACTGTTTCATCTTTTCTCCGCTCAATTCATTAGATTCTGTTTTTATGTACTCCCATCCGTTTTTAATAATAGGTCTTTACCTATGAAATTGCCGTTCTGCAGTACTGGCCATTTCAAATCAAAATCATTTTTGTTTGGTTAAGAATTCTATTACGAATTAATTTTATTTAAAAAACATGGATTTTTTTTTCCAAAAGTAGTCATTTGTTTATTGATTAGTGTTACATTTTCATCGCATTTCAATCTTTTTCGTCATCATGGATACGTTTAAAATTCGAGTAATTATGGAATATGAGTACCGTCGTGGCAGCAATGCGGCACAAGCTGCACGCAACATCAACGACGTTTACGGAGCTAACACTACAAACCAACGCACCACCTGTTATTGGTTTGCTCGCTTCCGTTCTGGAAATTTCGACCTGAAAAATGAACCTCGCGGTCGTCCGAAGACTTTGGTCGACAATAACGAATTAAAGGCGATTGTGGAAGCTGATGATACACAATCTACGGCTGAATTAGCAGCAGCTTTCGACGTAAGCGTCAAAATAATATTGGTCCATTTGCGTCAAATTGGCAAGGTAAAAAAGCTTGACAAATGGGTGCCCAACGAACTCAATGATCGCCAGCGCGAAGTACGCGTCGAGACGTGCCTTGCACTGCTCAACAGACACACAAATGAAGGAATTTTGAACCGCATTGTTACCTGCGATGAAAAATGGATTCTGTTTGATAACCGAAAGCGCTCAGCAAGTTGGTTGGATCCTGGTTCAGCACCTAAACGAAAACTTACCCCTAGAAAAGTGATGGGCACTGTTTGGTGGTCTAGCACCGGTGTGATTCATCACCTTCTTACCAAACGGGGTGAGCATTACTGCAGATGTGTACTGTGAAGAACTGAACACAATAATGGAGAAGCTGGCACATCTCCAACCAGCATTGGTCAATCGCTCCTCTCCGCTGCTCCTGCACGACAACGCGCGACCTCATACTGCACAGCAGATGGTCTCCAAGTTGCAAGAACTGGGGTTGGAAGCTCCGTCATCCGCCCTACTCACCAGACCTTGCGCCTACAGACTACTATTTTTTCCAGAATTTGGATAACTTCTTGGTGGGAAAAAAATTCAATACCCGAGAGGCAGTACAAAATGCCTTTGAAGAATTTGTTGCCTCCTGTCCAGCTGATTTCTTTAAGAAGGGCATCAATAAATTGCCACTGCGTTGGCAAAGATGCATTGATTGCATGGGTGATTACTTCGATTAATATAAATAAAAAATACATGAAAAAAAAAAAAAACCCGACTGCAAAAAAAAAAACCTAATTATTTAATTATTTTCGTACGATATATAATTTGTAAATGGGTCCCGCCTGCTAACAAACTCCATGACAATTACTTCACTTCACATAATCTTCAACGCATAATGTAATCTGTTAAACTAAAATAGAGGTTGAATTAGGTTTTAGTACTGTGATTTTACAGTCTTGTTTCAGTCTTTTTAGTGCCTTAGGTATCTTAGGTATATTAGGTTTTTTTTGCAGTCGGGTTTTTTTATTTTTCTAATTATTTATTTTATTTTAGACTTTTTAGTGCACATTTCTATGAACTAGAGTGTGTTCTATTATGACTTTTGTAAATTTGACAAAATTTATTATTATTATAGCGTGTAAAACAAAATAATAATAAATTTATATTAGGATCAGAATATTATTTAGTTTAGCAAGTCGATTTATTTTCCCAAAGTTAACATTATAGGTTTTTTTTTTTCGAAAGGGTCTACGCTAAGGTCGGGTTAAGACCGCTGTAGCTACGTCGGACTATAACTAGCCTGGTGGCAGTTTATTAAGTATACTACAGGCGACACTGACCATAGTGTCGCCTGTAGTATACTTAATAAACTGCCTATACTAGCTACTACTATACTAACATATTGATTAAAAATTTCAACATGTGATAGCGCGTTTAAACAACATACAGCGCCATCTAGCAGTGAGTAGCGAAATTATTTTCTCAAAGTAAACATACTTTGGCAACACTATGGTCATTGATATTGATTGAACATGTGATAGCGCGTTTTAAACATACAGCGCCATCTAGCAGTGAGTAGCGGAATAAAAAAAAATTAAAACTGATTTGGTGACCGTCGTAAATACAAAATATGATTAACTATACCGGGTATAACAAAAATGCGCAATAGGGTCCAACATTTTTATATATTTAAAGCTAAATACGACTATTTGAATCCATTGATTACAAATTTATTAGATAGATTTCATTAAAATGATTGTAATTATTCCTGATTAAATTTAAATACATGACATATGTATATATTTGAAATCTCCATTTAATTTCCTTTATTTTGATACCAATGTCGATAAGCTTGGTTAAAAAAAAAATTTGAACTACTTACAATTTGGCGCCAAAATCCGCCATTTTGTCATTTAAAAAAAAAAAGCTATCTAAGGACACTTGGGTTATTGAGACAAATCTAACGATACCTCAATTGTCGAAATCCATCCAGCCGTTTGGAAGATACGTGGGAATAAAGGAATTTACATACATACATACATACAAGATACGCGCGAAAAACATAACCCTTCCTGACAGTCGGGTAAAAATTCGTTTAAATTTTTTCATACAAAACGGCAATTTCATAGGTAAAGACCTAATATCTTCTAACGGAGTTAGCGGCAATGCAGTACATAATCCCACAATTCTTTTATGTATTTTACTTTTTAAACCAATTGATTTTGCTTTTCGCCATAAGCTTTGACAATAATGGTAGTAACACTTTTTTATCGTCATATATAGAAAAAAATATCTTAAGGCATTTGCTACGGCAATCTAAAAATAAGCGTGAAATAGATTGGGATACCAGTTGGGAAATTTTGATTTCAGGATGTCGAACAATTCAGCGTATGTCGACTCTTTTTTATCACTCATAAGCACATGAATAATGGTATCACGGAAGTTGTTTGTACGTGCTCCCCAATTCGCCAAGTATAGAAAGTAATTGTGGAAATGGCTCTGGACAACTCTTAAATGTCGCAAATCTACAAAATATTCTTTCACACTTTTTAATAATTCCTTTGCATCTTCAGAACAAAAAATTAATAGTCTCGTATTCTCATATTGATAGTCAGCGACGAGATATTTCTCAAATGTAACGGGTACTTGTACTTCCTCAATATGTTTGAAAACGGTCTTGCTGACTTTTAGTTTCCGTTTTCGTGCATTGTAAAGGCTGCACTTTACGTACTGTTTGGTGGTACTGTTAACCCTTTTTCTTTTAAAGATCTTATATGTTTCTCGTAGATTTTAAGCATTGGCTCCGCAGAAGTACCAGCCACTTCATGTATTTTGTGAATCGTAAATGCTATTTCATTATCGTTCTCATTTGGTTGACATGTATTTTTGTGCTCGACTGTTTTTATAACTTTCTCCCTATGAAGTAAAACGATGACTATGAATAATTGATACTTATACATTTTAAACCGGGTTTCTTACCGTGATATAAAAAACACGGTTAAAAATGTACAAGTGTTATAATAGCGACCGTGAAAATTTTAAAAACATTTATGAATAAATGAGATAATAATTGCATTTAAAATTAAAAAAAAAAACCCTTTTTTACAACGCACGCACTTATTTGGCTGCTGTAGCGCCCTCTGGTGGTCTACCACCATAAAAAATGTCTAGATTCCATTTGCTGGTGTCTGCGGTCGAGTTTCAAATCCTACAGACAGAAACACATAGCGGTTACAAATGTTGGTACTTATGCTTATTTACCGTTCGAAGCATTCATATTGGCAAAATCACGTACAAAGGTAGGTAGGTATATGGTACATACATTTATTGTGACAGATCCTGAGCACTTTATATTGTTACAGCGGTTACGACAAAACCATATCTGAGATAAATTTTTATATTCTTTTTGTTAATAGTATTGATGTCTCTTAAATAACAAAACCTATCCACGTTTTCTATTAATTAAACAAAAATCCATGTTACAAAGCGATTGTAAACCAATGCACAATTTGCAAAATTGTTGATGTTTAGATGTGCAATTATTTATATTGATTTATATTATTATCACAAACATTGCGTTTCCTACCGGCCAGCACTAGATAAGGTTGCATTAATATATCAATCACTGGATGTCCACAAGGCCATAGATTGCACTAATTACTACGAAAAAGATGCTAGTGTGTACCATAGGTACAGCGCTAACAATTATAGTATACATGTGTGTAAAAATCAGTAGTGTGACAAACAAGTATTTATTTTGTTGTTTGTCACACTGGTGACGACGAGTCGGGAAGGTAAACATAGGCTGCTTTTTATCTCGGAAAAGTACAGTATTCCCGCGGGATACCCGATTGTATATTTACGCGGACGGAGCTGCGGTCTTGTATAAATATTATAATTGTAATCTTGTAAAGTGCTGCAAATATTTCCATTTAGTATGCAGTTTGGAGGGAGACAAATCAATCTAGCTAGGTTCTAGGTAGGTAGGTATAGGATAGTAGGTTATCCTTCTGCACCTTTTTTAAGTTGAGTATATAATTTTTATTTCGTCATGCAACAATATATCAATAATTTCGACTGTAATTTTTCACTCCGTTAGTATGGTATACGTATGTGTAATATTTGCGTTGTTAGGAAATTCGGAATGTGGCCCACCACATTCCGAATTTCCCAACAAACCGAAAGCTAACTGTGTAGCTGTTTATCTGTTCCTCTTTTTTTAATCTGTGATATCATGGTGTGTCTGCAAAATGTTAATTAGATAGATAGATAGATAGATAAATAAACTCTTTATTGCTCACATTAAAGAATACAATCAGTAGACTAAAACTAAACTTAAAATCTAAATGTAAGCAGGGTAATACGAAAAATCAAGAATAACTATCTAAAAAGTTAAGCAATACTTACATAATAAATATAATCTATATGCTATACAAATAATATACAATTGTTTAAATAATAAATAGGTATTTATAGTTAATTTAGCGAGCGACTTTGTTCAGAAGATAGTTATGCAGTTTGGATTTGAAGATAGCAAGTGACTTTGACTCTCGAATATGTCGTGGACCGTGGTAGGTCATTCCACATGAGCGCAGCCTTTACAATGAAAGAACCACTGAAGTAAACCAGACTTTGTAAATGGCACATGAAGTTTCCTACTATATCCAGAGCGTAGTTCACGGATTTGGTCAGTGCTCCGATAGTGAAAACACTCCTTCAGATTGGGGGGAGAGCGAGGGTCAAATAGGACATTAAACATAAATATAAGAACATGCTCATCCCGACGGAGCCTGATGGGCAGCCAACCAAGACGCTGTCGAAACTCAGAGACATGGTCGAATATGCGCAGTCCATACACGAATCTAATGCAAACGTTTTGTAACCTTTCTAATTCATTATGATAATTACCTACTAAAAATTTTTCTTTTATTTCAGTGAAACAAGTAAATCGTCAGTTGATTGCTATTGGACAGTTCATAATTTCCATATTTGCCGGTTTCCTATTCGGCTTCAGAGGTGTGGAATGGATGGTTGGAAACCTCGATTTCGGCTTCAGATTACTTTTGGGCGTAATGTGCGCGCTAGTGATCGCCCTAGCAGAAATTTACTTCTTGGCTAAAAAACTAAATGAAGAACTGAACATTCCAGAAACTGTGCAGTTGGGTGGGCCCGCTAAACTTGCAAATGAAAATAACACAAAGCCACATTTAGATTAACTGTTCATTGTAAATTATTTTCAGCAGGCCTAATATGGCCATATTAAGTGAATCGTAATGTGAGACATCATCCATTCAATTTCAATAGATTATGTTTATAGTTGCCATTTTAGTTGTTTTACTAACCACGCCTAAGCACAATAGGCTAGTCAGTAGACGATTTTTTTTTCTTTATTGCATAAATGAATCGATTATTTCAGAAACAACATTTGTCACACTGAATCAACTTATCAGTATAGACAATAAACTTTTTCACACTAAGCCAACAATGAAAACTTGTTTCTCTTATTTACTGTGGTTAAAGAAGTATATTGTGCATCTACTAACACAATATTTTTTACATATCAATGTAGCATTTTAGAAATATTTAAAATTTAAAGCCATGGACATATGTTGTTATTGCAATAAACGTGGACATATGTTATTTTTACATCCATTCTGCAAAAATGAGGTCATAGCATTAGTAAATGAAAATGTCGATAATGTTCGCTTTAATTTTATTCAATGAAAAAACATACTAAATTAGTGTCTATAGTTCTTCAATCTCTTCATTTTCTGTAGTCGGCCAAGAATAAATAGTTTTATAAAAGTCCATATACTGTTCTGGGATGTATGGTTCCAACTTTTTAATGTCAGTAATTTTCTTGTCATTTATTTTTACTACATCAGCGTAGGCTTTATCCAAAGGCAAACAAAGGTTGATTCTATCACGTAAAATTGTAAATTTTATGCCACACAAACCATCTATGTATTGGAAACATTCAACTTTCCCAGATAATGCAATATTGTGACGGAACTCCATAAATTGAGTGTGAAAAGTAACTTTTTGTTCTTTTTTTATGTTTCTTCCATAGGAATCATCACTTAAACAGCTTCTCTTATAATATGTTGGCCACCAATTTTTGAATGATTTAATATCATTAGTCTGAACCATTTTTGTTTCAAATTTATGAGATTTTGATGCAAATTCAATTTGATGACAATATTGAGGGACAGTGTAGATTCTATCGTGTTTACGAATTTCTCTTTTAATGGCACCAAAATTTCTGTCACATGGCAAAAAACTATGGCCACGCTGAAGAAAATATTGTACAATATTTTCAAATTTTCCTAGGTGTCATATCAAAGTATGATTTTTATTTTGTCCTGCACATCCATCACAAAACAAATATAAAATCTTAATATCAGCAGAAATATTCTCATTTATATAGTCCAACAAATGAGAGCAAACTTCATTAGCCCGCTTTTTAGCAATTCCTTCATGATAAACATAGAATTTTGAGGTATTCGTCTTCAAATTATGTATGTTGAAAACAGAGACTGTAAGCTGTCTAAGATAAAACACATCTTGAACAGGTATATGTGCTGTAAATTTTGCATAAAGTCAAAGCATAGTCCTACTGTATCTTCTTCTTTTTGGCACATTTCTTCAATCTCTTTTATTTTTTTATAAAACTTATTTGCTCGTCTCTTGTGTACTATCAATTCTGCAATATATGTTCTTCTAGCATTGTCATTTAACTCCCTTGACTTCGATTAAATAGATAAATTTTCACATGTTAGGCAACTATCAACTTGAGGTCTCCCTATATGGAGTTCAAAGCGCTCTTTGAAAAATTTCAAGTAAAATTCATAAGTGACTTTAACAGATGGATACTTTTCTTTTAACAATTCCAACATTTTCTTAACAGATAATTCTGCAGACAAATATCTATACTCTTTAGAAGAATAATGTGCAATTTTTACAGGAAATGATTTGATATGTTCTTCAATCTGTAAACATGTCTCTCCAGGCACAGAATTTCCTGAGCGACCCATGCCTCTTTTATCAAAGGGCACTAAATTTTCCTTTAAAAGATTACACAGTCTTCTTACTCTCTCAAATGGTATCCCATGAATGTTGCAAAAAGCCTTTTTGCACACTTCAACCTTAGTTGTGTTAGAGTCAGTCTTTAAAAAGTATTTGTAAGAAAATGAATGTTCTCTCTTTTCTAACAGTTGCCTTGGTTTCCTACCAGCCACATCATGGCGCTCTATCAAACCCTGTAGAAAAATATCTTGTTCGTTTTTGGACGACATATCATAAAACTTTCAAAAAATTGATATTCTATCTTCTTCAGTAACATTATCATAGCATTTTTTCTTGCAATTACAAGCAGGACCGATCTCCACTTTATTTACTTGATTATTCTTGTGATTTACATATTCTTTTCCATGTACGCGAGCTTTTTTTATTACATTTCTTTTGTACTGGTCAGATGCGTTCATACCACGTTTACTTCTCTTCCTCCAAGTACCAACTTCCGCTTCATCACTTCCTGATGATTCCATTTGTACACAAAACACTGGGAGTGCTTATATTTTCAAAATTAAAGAATGTTTACATTTTAAAACAGAAAAACGTGAATAAATAACCCTCTTGACGATGACAGACCTAAGGCGCGCATATAATGTGACAGTGACAGGCGATCAAGTGTTGCCAGTTAAATTATTTCATAAACCACATTTGTCCAGGACAAATGTTGTTTCTGTATTAAACCTTCTTTTCAAGTCGTCGTAAGTCTATGGATATTTCTTGGACATAAGTTGCTTTAGCACCGATTTGTCCGTTTATCGCTGCTTATGAAAATTAAAAAAAAAACGATTTTCTTATAAAATGTGACAAATGTTGTTTCTGAAATAATCGATTCAAATATAATATAGTACTATTAAAAAAGAGTAAGTTCTCGGAAGAAACAGTCTATTAAAATCAATATTTTCAAAGGTACAGCGATTTGTTTACAATATTTGGCAAGTGTCTGGAAACGCTCCATACACAAAGTCGTACCTAAATGTGACGTCATTTCTTTCCTGTTATTTATATGCCTAGCCTATGGTCATCACACTGGTTTTTTTAATAACCCGATGCTTGGTATCATTTCTTACCTATTTTACTTTACATTTTGTATTGAATTTACTGAATAAGCTACTTAAAATATACATTAAAATATATTACTTTGTTTTCTTGTAAAAATAGATATTAAATTAATGTACCACGGCGCGGGCGGAGTACCAACTGTATACTGAGTGCTAAGTGTGAGTTTTTCTTTTCGCATTCGATCTGGAAAACGCCAAACGCGCTCACTATCGAAGGGGACAGGTACAGAACAGGTAGTGTTACGATCACATAATTTAATGCGACTTGAAAAAATAAAGATATGAGAAAATAAAGATAAATCAAATAATGCCTAGAACTAGGCATGATGATTTTTTTTATTGCTTATATAATAATATTATAATATCTATGGACGCTTCACACCACGTCAATCTGGTCCCATGGTACGTTCTCGAAGAACTTGTGTTTGGGTACCAGACAACGGAAATATATTTAATATTTTTTATACTATACATATATTTAAGGTTCTTATTATATTATACACATCCATGACCCTTCCTTCGTCGGGATTCGAACACGCGGCCCGCGGCTTGAGCACCAACATGCTCAACCACTGAGACACAGAGGTCGTCGATAAATGAATAGTACTCTTAAATATGAGTAACTTCTCAGAAGAAAGAGTAAGAGAGTAAAGAGTAGTATATGAAAAGTCAATATTTTTGCAAAGGTACTGCGATTTGTAAACATAATTTCGCAAATCTCGTGAAAACGCACAATACTAAAGTCGTACCTAGCTGTGACTTTACGCCTAGGTGTATGAAGTTTGAGGCTGCAGGAACATACACTGGCGGACACATAAACTGCATCATAGTGCAAGATAACTTTCAATGAATGTAATAAGTGGAAGTGCAAACTATTTTGATTTATTTCAATGATAATGCTAAGACTGGTTCTTAATCTGATAAAAAAATCAATTCATGTGTGTATAGACCTATATACACATGATTTGTTTTTTTTTTTAACTTTTCTCACTAAAAGAATCAAATTACTCCTTTTGCAGCTTTTGGTATGAAACAGCGAATAAAACAAAAACGGCTTTATTATGAAAATTTTACAATACTAAGAAAAGAAAAAGTTTTTTTTGTTTTTTTTAAATAAGGTGTAAATTAACTCTTGCCTTAATAACTGATTCAAGTCGGTTTCGCATCGACCTGATCAGTGTTTTTAAAAGATCTTGCGGAGTGTAGTTCCATTCTTGTGACAATGCAACTCTGAGCTCCGCAACCGTTGTTGGGACCGGATTCCTTGTAAATACAGCTCTTTTTAGGTTATCCCACACGTGTTCTATCGGATTGAGGTCCGGGCTACGTGCTGGCCAATCCATGGAACGAATCTCAACCTGAGTAAAGTATTGCTCAACTTGTCTCACTGCGTGCGGACGAGAATCAGAATGAAGTTTCGCCTATAAATTCGCTAAAAGGTACCACATGAGGGTTCAATATCTCCGTTATATAGCGATGTGATGTTAAACCACGGTTACCACGACCATGTGTGTCTGCGTCAATAAATACAAGTTCAGTTCGAGCATCCATCGATATGTATCCCCAAACCATACAAGACCCGCCTCCAAATGGAACCCTCTCAGTGCAATTTTGAGCATATCGCTCTCCTCATCTACGGTAGACTAGTCTGCGACCATCAGCACCGTACAAACAAGTCCTACACTCATCAGTGAATAATACGGAAGCCCATTGCTCTTCAGTCCAATTTAAGTGATCACAAGCAAATCTTAGTCGAGTTTGTCTGTGAGCTGCAGACAATTTTGGTCCATTTGCGGGTCTGAAAGGTGTGATATCACGCTCTTTTAGCCTTATTCTTATGGTTCGTGCCCTAAATGCTACGTCACGTACCTGGTGGAGCTCATTTTTAATGCTTATAGACGTTAAAAACCGATTTCGCAAGGAAGTTGTCACAATAACCCTGTCGTCACTAGACGTTGTCACCCGAGTTCTGCCGGTTCCACGTCTTCTTTTGATTGAACCTGTCTCCATAAACCTTCTGTAAACTCGGGCAACCGCGGTAGTTTAAATCTGTAGCAATTGTTCGTTGGTCTAGGCTAGTAATTCCCAAAGTGGTCCAGGTGGACCCCCAGGGGTCCACGGAGACTAGACGGGGGTCTACAATCGTGAGCAGGGGTGCATGAAAATTAATTTGGTTTCGATAGTGAAGAACTAAAATGTTGGCTTGTTATTTTAAATAATATGATACCTAAATTAAACCTTCTCAATAAGACAATTTATATATATATTGAGAAAAAAATGGATAGTTCCGAACTGGGAGTCGAACCCAGACCATGTCGGTATCGCGCCGAGTGCTCTACCAGTTGAGCTATCCGGCCCTATGCCACTTTCCTTTTTCAATTTCATTTATAACTTTACTTATTGAGCCACACCGTCCATCATACGGTAATACAGCAACACAAACAATATGATACCTAAATTAAACCTTCTCAATAAGACAATTATCTCCTATCAATATAGGCAGATAATATTTTAAGAAGCTCAGCGACTGTTACTTGTAAAAATTTGCATATTTCATATTTAGTACAACGCGTCGAGACTTGTTGCCGCGCCGGCCGCCGCCGTCCCATCCGCAATGCGTGTTCAAACGTGCAAATTAATACGACTTGTGGTGTATGTACTTGCAATCTTGTATCAACGTGTTTAATTCTTCGCCAATATAAATACGAATGTCAAGGATAAACGTTACTCATTTGTATCTGAAATTTCATAAAGAAAAGTGAATCGATATTAGTGATTACCAGTGTCGGAAAAGTAAGTACCTACCTGCCTATATAATATAATATCGCGTGACTAATACTAATTCTAAGGTAAGACGAGTCAACTTTACCTGGCAATGAAGCATTATTATTGGCATATTATGTTCGATTTGTTATGGGCGAAGAAATTCATGAAGAGCTACTATTCGCGAAAACTTTGAAGACGGACACTAAAGGTGAATCAATATTTAATTTCTTGAGTGATTTTTTTAAAGAAAAATCGATTCCATTTACAAAGGTTATTTCGGTGGCAACAGATGGAGCTACTGCCATGGTCGGGCGATAACGTGGACTTATAGGCCATCTTAAAAGAATTATACCAGAGGTAACTGCAATTCACTGTGTTATCCACCGACAACATCTAGTAGCGAAAAATTTGAGTGATAGATTGCACCATTCGCTTCAATTTGTGATTGATGCAGTTCACAAAATTAGAAGCAATGCATTGAATACGCGCTTATTTGCACAATTGTGCGATGAAAATGATGAAAAACTCCAACGATTGCTGTTACATACCGAAGTACTATAGGTACTTTTCAAACTTTTTTGACGACCTCCGTGTTGACCTCCGTTTCACCTCCTGGTTGTCGAAAGGTGCATTTTTATCAAGATTTTATTCACTTTTTGACTCATTTTTAGAATTTCTGGAAAGTAAAGATCCTGATTTAAAAAAAACCTAATCAATTTTTAAGCAGACATCGCGTATTTGACAGATTTATTTACAAAATTTAATGACCTCAACTTACAATTACAAGGAGACAGCCAGCAGACAGCAGGGAGGAGCTGAAAGTGACATTTAAAAGAGGGTATCAAAAATTTTGGCTGCAGGCAGAAATACCTGAAAAATATCCTGGACTGTGGGGAATCGCGCAAAAGCTTCTGATATCGTTTCCCTCGTCATATCTTGTCGAAAAAAGTCTTAGTGCCGTTACAAACTTATTAACAAAAAAAAAAGGAACAGATTGAATATCACAGAACGGGGAGATTTGCGGTTATTCGTTACAAAACTCAAGCCAAATATTGATAATTTGTTGTCAATCCTTCAAGTACATCCATCTCATTAAAATTATATATTTTTTGTAATTACCATTGTAGAAGTTAAATTACGTTATAAATGTTTGATTTTGATTATATTACGACTGTTGAAACAATAATAATTATTAGTGTAATAATTTATATATTTGAATATATAATATATATACCTACAACACAAGAAAATATACTAGATTTCTTTTTACCATTCCGAATGGGACGTTTTCTAAATAAAATTTGAGTGAGAGTGTGAGAATTGATTGGTCCTTGTGCTGAGTCACTGTACATTTCAAAAAAGTAAAGTTGGATGGAGTCACTTTTTCGATTCGATCCACACAACACAATGAATTAAAAATTTTTTATTATTAAATTGAAAATTTGTTTAGTCTACCTACTTTATTATCAAATAATCAACCCTATCAAGCAATCAATTGTAACCTTTTTTTTTCGAAAACTGTTAATTTGTCGTAGATGCAGGGGGTCCACCGGATCCAGCAAAATTTTGAAAGTGGTCTATGAAACAAAAGAGTCTGGGAACCACTGGTCTAGTTCAGTAGGTCTAGCCTTGCTGCAATAGAGCAACTATTTGTGCGGCTTTTTCGGACGATACGTCTATATTCGTGAGAGAAAAACGTGTTTAAATTGAAAACAGACTAGCAATTAAACAATTAGTAACGATAATTCAACATGTAACAAACCAAAAAAATAACCATCAATCACAACATTAACGTAACAACTAACAACGCGTTATTCTTTAGTAAATTGACAAGATTTCTTCTATAGAATATTTTCTTTCTTTTGTGACAGTAAGTACGAAATTTGATTTTGTTTTTGTGTTTATAAACCAGCTTTATTTTCCAATACCGATAAATGTAAAAAGTTTGCATATTTTGTAATAAAATTTGAACGGAATCCTACGAAACCCTAAAAGAGTTTTCACTTGGTCACTCGTTTTCACAAAAACAAATCTTAATAATTCTCCTTTTAAATTCGGCTAGAATTTTAACTATTTCTCTACTCAATCTTCATAATTTTGAAGTCGGTACCAGCCAACTTAAATGTGAGTTCTATAAAATATTGTTTTATCAAGATATTGTTTGGTCTGGTACTGACTTCAAAATTATGCAGATTGAATTTATTATACTTATATTGGAATTATTTAGAAAATAATATTTATTTCATACTTTTTGTGCATGTTCATCTTAGAAATAGGTACCTAATCTTCATTTATGTATGAAAAATATTTTTAGAACCTGTGTCTCGCTAAAATTCGAGAACGGCTATCCGATTTGGCTAATTTTGGTCTTGAAATGGTTTAAACTGTGAGTAATACTTATTGGGAAAATTGCAGATAAGTACCTAGTTTGTTAAAAAAATGCATTGGAATTCCACTGTCTCGTTAAAACTCTAGAACGGCTAGCTCTGCTTGGCCAATGTTTTAGTCTTGGAAATAATTATTATCGAAGCTTAGGAAAGGTTCAATCGTTGAAAAATAGTTTAGTAAGATTCGTAAATTAAATCATTTCGGCATCTAAAATTTCTACATGGCAGGGCAGCCGAATGGGTACGGAAATGGTAAATGTCAATATCTAATTAGTGCCTCCTGCTCTCCCTCCTACCATTCCTGCCCTGCCCCAGGGTCATTTAAGATGGCAAAAACGCAGAATACTATTATACAATGCATTATAAACTGTAGTCTGGCTGAATGATATCAATTTTTGATAATAGTATTGAAATTTAAAAAACAAATTTAACAATCACGATTCAAGGCTTTGACAGTGACATTATTTCATTTGTTGTTTTTGGTTTTTCGCATGACATGTCAAAAACGAAATTATTTTTATTCATTCATCATTGACGGCAGTATTTCATCATAATAATTTGCTTCTCCAAAGTTCGTCGTGAGTCATAGTATTTAGTGTTAATATAAAAGCAAGCCGGTTTTAACATAAAGTTTAATGTGTTGTTGATACACGAACAAAAACCTGTGCGCAGTTAAGGTCATAACAAAACTTTTGATCTCCGTTCCTTTGTTTGATCATTTCACAATAATTCAAGGTAAGATTTGGATTTATGAGTTTATATATTAGGATGTAAATTTTATAATTATTAAACACTTCAATCATATTTAAACGTTTTACTGCTAAATTTTATTATTAAAAGTAAGCATTTCCTGTGCTCGGTCGGCCTAGAAGTGAAAGGTGTTATTGATTTTGCGTCGCATTTATTGAAAACACAAAACACTAAACTGTTAAAATGGCTACAGTTAAAATGCAAATGGCCGATGCACTTTAGACTGTATTATTCTAAGAAACAACTTACTGCTTTGTAGGTTCTCCATAAGTTGCAGAAATGGCTGAGGTAATGCCTCTGAAGATTTATATGACTTGGAAAGAGGATGAAAAACCCGAAATACGAAGATGTGAAGTTGATATGCGAATTAAACTAAAATTTGTTCATGTTTCTGATATACTTTATGGTCTTTATCCAAAACTGCAGCAGAAGGTCTTCAGTGTTTATTGGAAAGGTACTTAATAGATTTAAATTGTATATTTGTATTTTTTGTACATAATGTTGTATCTTGACGTAAAAAGAGCAATTACTTTTTTTACCTTTTGTTTATTCATTTGTAACGATGATTTTAGATTCTGAAGGAGACGATGTGCTAATATCATCTGACCATGAGTTGGACATAGCCGTGTCTCAAATGAGTCATACCAACTTGCTGAAGCTGTATGTTGAATGTAAGAATGATCAGCCTAAAGATGAAGTTCTTAACATCACTGTGACTGCGGCAGCGGATACTGCTTGTGGAAGTGAGCATTAATTATTTGTTTCTGTAGTAAATACAAGCTCACACCTAATTCCCAAAAGTGATGTGTATCTCCACCTAGCTCAGAAGTGCTAGGCAGAGACCATTGGGGCCTGTAGGTAGCCACTCCACCGAGCCCCATGACGGCAGGCAGATACTGGTGTCTCTGCCTGCCTACTGAAGTAAATCTGTTTTTAATAATAATATTGATGCAAAAACTTTGCAAAAATATAGTAAAGACTGCTGTTTCATATCTGCTTTAAGTGGGCCATGGTTTGGCACAAATGAGTCTGCATGACCAAAAAAATAGTATGGCTTAACACACACCCTAATTGTTTTTTTTTTAACTTCTGTTTTATCAGCAATTTGTCTTGGTGATATTGAACTAGTCAATATGATACATATCCATTGATTCGTCCATGCAATCACTCTTTAATTAGACATAATAAGACCAGTAAATTGCCTTTCAGGTTATCTGATGAAATAATAATTTTATTAAACAAAGGTTATTAGAAAAATTCGGTGATTGTATCATATTTTACAATATTATAAGTCACAGTAAGTTCTCATGTTAACTTTTACTTATTGCAGGTAGTGGTCTCCAGAATTGTACAGTCATTTGTGATGGCTGCGAGAACTATATTACAGGTTTTCGTTACAAATGTATATTTTGTGATGATTATGACCTATGTGCAAGATGTGAATTGTCTGGAGTTCATGCTAAACATTGCATGATTCGTATCTCTATGCCTGATATGGAGGTAAATATTTTGTTTTGTATTGAGAATTTTACTTTCTTTACCTATAGTTTAAAGTGAAAGTTCTAAAACATATAAGGAAATTTGGTGAAAAGAAAAAGCACATGAATTTGAGTTTCACTCACCTTCTTCTCATAATCACTTCTAGAATATCTGTAAACTGTACACAGCAGGTTTTTGTTCCATTTTGAAGTACAAACCACCAGTCATATATTTGTTGGCAATAAATAACATTTTTATTCACTAAGTGCTACATTTGATAATTAATATTTATTTGCAGAAGGAAAATGTCAGAGCTGCCATCAAAAATTCACGATCCATTTTAAAAGCTTTACAAGCTGAGGCTTTCAGGAGGGCACGTGAAAACCGAGATAAGAGCTGTGAAAGGAGGCATAGGACTGCTGGAGGGGATTATCACAGGCGCCATGGTGAGCGCGGACATAGGAAACAACGGGGAAGCTGGTTCGAAACATTCACAACTTATATGAATGAGTTTGCCAATCTTGCCGGTGATATTCAATCTGAACCTGTACCGAAGCAAGAGGAAGAGCAAAACGAAGAAACTCCTTCTGGATCTGCAGCTGCACCTCCTCCCAAATCTACATCTGAAGAAGAGACTCCGCAAGGAAATCCCGCTTTGTATAAGGAAGTGGAAGCTTTGCAGGAATACATGAAAAATATGTTACAGTTGAGAGATCCGCACAGGGACATACTATTTGCAGAGTTACTCAATCATCATAAAAATATCAACAAACAAGAGACAGCCACTAATGATAAGGAGAGTGATAATAACCGTGAGCCCGAATCATCAAAACGGGAAAAGGAAAATTCTACCGAGAGAGCTGACGGTTGGACTGTTATTGAATCTGAAGATGGTGAGTTGATAAAACAGAGTAGGAAATTACAAAAATTTGATAAGCTGATCACAAACTAAGAAACAGTGAATAGATCTATCAAGCCTGCTGGTCTAAAATGGCCAAATTAAGTGAATTGTATTATGAGACATCATCTATTGAATTTGATTAGATATTTCATAATATGATTTACATAATGTGGCCATTTAAGACATGCTAGTGTGTGCCCAACAAGTGCCCCCGTGGGCAGGCCCGTTGAAGTCATTTTAGCCCAACATAACCTGTCATTACACTTTAAAATATGAGGCTCTAAAATAAATGTTTCTATTCAAAATTAACAGATGGTGTTGTGCCAGCAGAAATCTCCCGTCCCATGGTATCTGACGACAGCATCAATCATCCAAGATTTGTTCAGGCTATCTATCCTCCACTGAATGTGTCCACTGCAGGTAAATCACCCTTTAACTTATGAACATGATGTGTTTTTTTCTACAAATGTTATACTTTAAACGAGAAATTCTTGTATCTATAATCAGAATCTCGGAACTTTAGCATGCAGGGGGTTTTGGGGGGCGAAAAATTGATCATGCTATGCTAGCTAGATTTTATACTTTTTATATGTTTTTTATTTCGTTGCGTAATAACGTATTAAATAAAATAGTCGCTTTAACAATGAAAGTGCGAAATAAATCATAATATGATTTATTTAGTGGCTTAGCTATATATGGGTCAAACTAATTTTTTGTGATTTTTTAATATAATTAAATTTAAGGCCATCTGTTAATTTTTTTCCATACTAGGTACTAATATTGCTTGACTTTCTGATTAGTTATTCTTGACTTTTTGTATTACACTGCTTATTTGGTTATTTTACCTCTCCTTTGCTGCAGGGTTGCCTGGAAGAGATCGCTTATAGCGATAAGGCCGCCCTTGCCCACATTTAGATTATAAGTTTAGTTTTTGTCTACTGATTGTATTCTTTAAAAGTTTAATGTGACCAATAAAAAGTTTATCTATCCTAGGTATCTACTGAAATTCCGAGCAAAGCTCGGTCTCCCAGGTACTTTAAATGAAGCTAACACAGTGCTAAGTGTGAGTTTTTCTTTTCGCATTCAATCGTGAGCGCATTTGGCGTTTACTAGGAATTTGTATGTGTTTTGTAACAGCGCCACCTAGGTCAAATCACATACAAATTCTTAGTAACCAGCGCTAACCGCGCTCACGATCGAATGTGAAAAGAAAAACTCTCACTTAGAACTCAGATAATTCCCAGCCTTGATAAGAATACAATCTATTTTTTATCCCGCCAAAATGTTAAGTTACCATTTTGTAATAACATAATAATATTATGAATCTAATAGCTATAAAAATGTATGCTTATTGCTTGGTAAATGAATTACTAAAACATTGAACTTACTTATTATAATTCATTGTGAATGTATATTCAATATCATTCATTGCTCATATAATTTATTTAAAATATAGTTTTGAATCCAAAAGCACCGAACGAGCACATTATACCGGTAGAGATTTCCGAGCCCGGACCATCTAACGTCGGTAAAGAACCCACCAAAGAACCAACGCCCAGTGCACCTGAAGCCACCCAAAAACCTGCTAAACCAGAATCAAAACCAAAGCCGGAACTGAAACCAGAACCGAAAAGGATACCCCATCCATGTAAGGAGTTTTTTTTTGCTCATTATGTGCTAAGATTTAAGTTATAAGTTACTTTAAATGCACACAGTATTTTCTTAAATGTACAATTTTGCTTTTTAAATTATTTAAAAAATAATAAGGTATTACAGCTTAATAAAAGTAACTAGAATTATTTAAATTTTTTACAATGTAAGTGTAATTAACCTACATAATTAGTTTACTTACATCAAATACAAAAAGCTTTACTATGGTGTGTATGAACATAAATGAGATATCAGACTTCTTTTGCATAGGGCCATACATTTTGTTGCAACATTAGTAGCGTGTGACGTCACCTGCTTGTACGACTTTTATATGGGGCATTTTTACAAGAATCACAAAAGTGCTTCAAACAATTCGCAATATCTTTGAAAATATTGATTTTTAGTATACTATTCCTTTTGTAAACTGTCTTATTTTTCAGAGTACTTTATTTATGTAATAGAAAAAATACAGGAAAATACCGTATTATAGTCATAAAAATATGAAGGCTAATTCTTTCTAAAGGCAATTTAGCTATTCTTTATTAAATTATATTAAATTAAATTTAGGTATAATAAAAAATAGCTGAATTGCAGTATGGCTTCAGTTTCAAGTAAAGCGGTCACAAGACAAAATATACTGATATTGGAGCCACACAGCCAATTGAGCATTTTTAATTATGATAATAATTATCTTTCAGGGGGCTAAGCAGGAACAATAGGCTACTTGACTCATATTTAGTTTCATATAATACATTGAAGGAGTATTTCCTTTAGTACTTGGCTT
Organism: Phengaris arion; assembly: GCA_963565745.1. Classification (NCBI taxonomy): domain Eukaryota; kingdom Metazoa; phylum Arthropoda; class Insecta; order Lepidoptera; family Lycaenidae; genus Phengaris; species Phengaris arion. The sequence goes on along the minus strand of OY751441.1, from coordinate 15,169,778 downwards.
AGGAAAACGGATTCTAGCGATATCATAAGTTAAAAACTTAAGATTGATAAATGAAGTTGATTTAAAAATATGTATTTTTGTTTTTCAATTTCTACTGATGAAAACACCTCGAAGTAACTTCCGGCAAGGATGTGACGACACAAACATACTAAACACATATGTAGTAGTGAAACGAAGTTTCTGTAAATAAATAGTTCATGACATCTTAAAAAGTTATTTATGTCAAAACGTCAAACGGAACGTAACACCGCCATTTTACTACTACGTACATTACAAATAGTACTGACGTCACAGCACAGATAATCTAGCAACCAACATGGTGAATAGCGTTTTTGGCGGTTTTTAAAAAGTTTATTTTTAAAATATTTTTTTGTAGGTTTATAGGTTTCAAAATATTGTTATATTATTTTTTTGTGTATAATGAAACAATTATGAAGCGTTTAGGACATAAATAAAAATAAGGTCAAGTATCCTATTGTCGTCAATGTATTCGGAAATGTGTTTTTTTTATTATTTTCCTAATGAAACTTAACAAGCTTTTTTAGGAAAGTCAACAACAGAAAAAGCTACCACCGGTTAAACTTTCAAAATGGAAAATTGTTGTTTTAAAATAAATATTAAAATTATAACAATATTATGTAAACTTAATGTATGTTAGACGTAACAAAAGTCTAAAGAAGGCAAGTACATAGAGACAACGGGGGGCATTTTATTCCCAAGGTGTGCAATCGTTTACAAAATTATTTACTTAATAATAAGCTTTAGCACACAAACATTCCATGTCTACTTTTTAAAATTTATTAATAGAAAGGTATTGAACGTTTTCTGGCATCCTATTTTAAAGGCGTACTTTTAGATTCTATTGAATCTGAACCATCTACCAAGCTACTAGCTTGGTAGATGGTTCAGATTCAATACTGCTACTACTACTACTACAAGCAACCTACTCCGGGTGCGCTAAGTATAAAGTATTATAAGTATTTAACCTAAATATTTCATTATTATTCCAGCGCCGAAAATCGACGCCGCTATACAGCAGATGATGTCTATGGGCTTTACAAACGAAGGCGGTTGGCTCACTCAACTACTGGAGAGCAAGCAAGGGGATATCGCTGCTGTTTTGGATCTTTTGACACCTGTCAACACTAAAAAGTAATTTCTCTAACCTACATACACACTAAAGCGCCTTGCGGTCCAGCCTGAAAATCCAGCTCCAGTATAACTAATGGCCGTCATCAGTGTCGATCATTTATAATAACGTTTGCCTGCAAGTCCGCTTCAAGTCTGCGATATTGGATTTGCATGCTGTTGAGTATCGCGCTTTATGACTATTTCGATTGAATTATTTTTTTTTAATTTATCTGATTGATATATTTTTTAATTTACCTAATTGGAAACCAAGCCTTAAATGATTTTGCGATAATATAACTTGAAAAGTTATATTATCGCAAACAACATTAGCTACAATTTGTACTTTGTAGTCACCTATATCTTGTGTTTAGTTACTGCTTGTTAGTGAGTACCTGCCTATAGGTACATGTTAAGAATTAAAAGTATTCATAATTTGATGACAAAAAAGAAAACAATAAAAAAATTTAAACTAGGTACATATCTCTATAATCTCCATGTAATGTTGATTACTACTATTTAATCATTTCAGAAACCAATCATATAGGGTAATTAGAATTACTGTGATTATTAAAATGCCTATATTATCTTGTAAGTAATAATATCGATGTTTATGGTGTAGGTTCTTACAATTTGACATTCCAACTGCAACTGTAGAAATCTTACACATAAGAGCGCTTTTAAACGTGAAACCCGCGCTTTTCTAATGGGTGTTTTGAGAACCAAGGTCTATAGAAAGAGTGTACAGTGTGGATACACTCTACATACCGTTTTATTATTGAATAGCGAGTAAATAAAGCGCGCGTTTAAAAGTGTATAATGTGAATCAGTTCAGTGCTCTAAGATTACTGCAGTGACAGTAGTGGTTTTATTCTTGTACTACTCGACTTATATCAAAATATTCTATAGTAAATAAAATATAGTTCGTTTATTAAAGTATATTTTGATGTAAGTGAAGGAAATATTTAATGATATGATATTGGAATGGAAAATAACTTTGTAGTTTCAATAAACATAGAGCTATGTTTTATATGAATGTTGTTTCATTTAATTAAAACTCCTGTGAATTTTGAATGTTTTATGTTAAAAATCCATAAGAATGCTTCTTTAGACCAACAATACCTCTCTGTTCCCGTAACAGTGTTTTGCCCAGACACTCGTCCAAATATTGGGATGCGGTTCTGAAAAGGGAATATTATTTTAGATCATTGATAAAAGAAATTTTGTGGTCACGACTCACGACAGAATAAGATTCGTAGCTTACCAACATAAAGGACAATAGGAAAAAACGTCGCCACTACCAAGTCTTATGAGATTTCATAGACAAAATTTATGAGAGTAGAAAACTTTATGGCGAGATTTCTTAAGAACATTGGGTTTAGGTTGTATACATGGTGAATTATTCCTAGCGGCTTGGTAGGCGTAATCCAAAACTATAAGGAATAGCGAAAAAGCAGTTATAAGCCTGATTTCGATAAAAAGTAAAACTGTGTCATTAGATTTTTGATAAATCGATTTCCCAGGGGGCTTAGCATGGCGATCCGAAGTAATAATTTTGAAGAAGAAATATTCTACCCTAAACTGTTGCAAAATAGTTCTTATTCCATGGTAACAAGGTCGTCAATAGAAGTCAACATTTCTAAACAGCCTTATTTTTAAAATGGCTGCCGGGAAATCTGTCAAAGATGATCAAATTTTCAATTAAATGTCTGAACGTAAAGAAACTATTTGTTTTGGACCGCCATGCACATCATGTATGTGTATGAGTAGTTGACATTTTTGTAAGACTATTTGACATTGAAATAAGAAAACGTTTCTACTTTAGCTGTCAAAAGAGGGCATTTTGTGACCTCATGCTCGAGAAGAAAAGATGTTGTTTCTCATAATGACGATGCATCAACCTTGCTGCCTCACAATAAGAACTATTTTGCGCCGAATAGTATTAATGTTTCTTTAATTTTGTTCATTCTTTGGTCTTTCTAGGGTATACTAAGCCTGCTGGTCAGGAATCGAACCAACTATTATTCCTCATTGTTTTGGATTCGCCTTTCACCTGTATACATATATTTTTTCAAGGGGCATGGTAGACGATAGATTTACCTGTATACAGTAAACTAAACAAATTAAGATGTATCCCATGATTGTTAAGGGGTTTGTTTCATACAGAAACCCTTTTGCAAATGTGATTTTTATTAACTTTTTTATTCTCTTCCTTAAATATTTTGATGAAGATAGATTGTATATTGAATATTGATGTTTTAAAAGATAAGAAAAAACAATACCAAGTATAATTATTGAACCACAATTTTGCACTTTTTTGTATACTCACATGCCTTGGTTGATTGCATCTTTGAATGTTTTTGGAGCAAAACTTCCAGGACCGCTGAGGCTTATTGTGCTACATTTACACTTAACATCAGGGATCTTATTAGCTTCTTCTTTCCCACAATAGTATTTAAGATTCCCTGTGATTCCGACAACAAGAGATATCACACTGCAACATTCTTCATCAGCTGAAGGGTCTACTACACATTGGTCACCTATTTTGCATAATGTGACCTACAAAAATATTTAACCCTTAACTTAGAATTTATATGACTAATATCAGATGAAAACTATGCTTTTTAAATACAAAACTATTTGATAAATCTAAAAGTTTGACTTGAAATATATAGGAATGAATATAATTTTCCAATACATAGGTGTCCCATCCTAAGTACAAAGCGGAAAGGCCCAGTTGGAAAGAGGAAGGTAGGACACCCGAAACAACAATGGAAGGTTTAATAGAAGGAATTTAAGCCACAGAAGGGACGAATTGGAAAACCTTAGCCACAGAGAGAAAGAAGTGAGAGGCATTGAACGAGGCCTTTTCCCTAAAAGAGACCATATCTTGGGAGGAGAAAAACTAACCATACTATGACTAAGTATAAACAATAAACTAAGACAACTAACAATTACAAATCAGAATGTAACATGAATAAATGGCTTTATTATTATTATAATTTACCAATAAGGGTGCTGATCCCACATCTAACAGTTTACTGTCATAAGGATCATCAGATAACTCTAAATCCACATTTCCGCCGTCCATCAGTGCGGCTTTCACAAATGGTATCCTAGTATTGAATAATGCAGCTTTAACCGCCAATGACACAGCATCAAACAGATTTCCACCACATTCTAAAATCTGTAAATATCATCAAATTTAGTAAGTACTGTCACAAGCAGAAAACATTATTTTATAAATATAAAGTTTTGAACGATGCCACTTGACTTGAATTTTATGGGGCATTGAATCAATTAAAATTAAAAAAAAATATCGTTTTATTGGATCATCACTCATATTATTTACACTACTAACACCATAATATCATCATACCAAAATATCAACATATAACTTCCAACACTGTTTTCCTTCAAATATACAAAGTTGTTTAAGGTTAAACGCTTGTGATGAGTGGTATGCTCGCTGCATCATATTTGAAATATTATTAGCCAGCTGCTCACCACCTCTTCCTTCAAATTCTGGGGTAGCATTTGCAGAGCTGAATGTTTAAAACAAAGGCCAGTTGAGCATTGTCATAATAATTAATAGTATTTAAAACAAATTTTTCCTTTAACATCTTGAGACATTTTGATAGGTAAGGTATTTTTGCTTCATGAACAAAAAACAGCACTTACCAGTCGACAAAAAACTCAATTTTTCCTAAGTCAGGACTTTCTAATTTAGGCACGTCTATTTCAGTTTTGACCCCTACTAGTATGTCTGTGTTTGCTAGACGCAATCTAGCAGAACCACTGGCATGGCTTACGACATCCGTTTCTAATTCCATGGGTCTATAATCGATATTTGCACGACCATCTGACCGGCAGTCATTCTGTTATTTATGAAAATTATAATTATTGTACATTAATCTACTCAAGTGCTAGTAAAATAATAGAAAACATGAATGAACAACAAACACCACCATTACCTGAACTCCATGAAGAATGTACACTTTTTCAGCTGAACTTAACAAGAGCCCCGCCATTGATTCTTAGTTTTATAAATATAAAATAAGTAAATCTTACTTATACTTTAAAAACAAAAATACGAAATAAACAAATTGTGCTCTCAGTTTATACCTCAGCCGCGCGCGTGCGACATTTGACAATTGTCAAGTGGACACTGACAGATGAATGTCTTTTTTTTATTTATAATATGGCATCGGCTTATACCACTTGCCAGTGTCAAGTTAAAAAGGCGGGAAATAGAGCTTTCGTTTCAATTTTCAACACCGTATTCCTAAATCGTCAAGTCTAAAGTCTAGTCAAAGTCCAAATAAATAGTCAGTGCAGTCCATGAGTCATGTCAGTCGATTCAGTAAAGTGGTAGAAGCTTTACTGAAAGTTCCTAGGGAGTTTTGGAGGGAAACCTCAAAATAGCACGTTTTTAGAAGTTGTACCACTTGCCCACACTATTGTGCACGTTAACGAATATAAATGGTTAATATTCTACCAATATTACACATTAAGAACCGAAATAATACAAATTTATGAAAGAATGCAAAATCCATAACGTCACCTATTGAATTCCCCGGCAAAACTCCACCAGTTGAATGTCAAGTGGAAACGTCTTTTTTTTTTTAATTTAAATAAATGGCGTCGGCTTATAACCATTTGCTAGTGTCAAGATAAAAAGAATTTAAAAGGGAAATTATTTAGGAAATTTGTGGATTTTTACCGGTTAGTCGGTTTTAATTTTTTGTTTAAAAATAATAATTTTTCTCTTTTTAATTATATGATTATGAACACATTTTAAGAAAGTTATACTTAAATATAAGCCTTCGCTATTCTCGCTCTTTCGGCAAAACAAACTCAAGCATTAAAAGGGCTAAATTTCGAATTATAGCCTTTACAACAAAATAATTTTGCAAATAGGTTCACAAACGGCAAAGTAATGTTCAAAGATACTATATGAATAATAAAATATTCTATATACTTCTCATATAGTAAAATACTATATGAGAAGTACCTATTTAATCATAATATGTAGGTGTTTATATTCACTTAAGTAATTTATATTCACGTTTCTCAAATCTCTATTCGTGTAACTGCTGCTGGTAACAAGAAAATGAATAGGTATCATTCCGCCGTACCGGGCCACATTAAGCTAACAATAATAATACTAATCCAGACTCCAGTCAGTAGCGTCTAGGCCTCGCGTAGCTCAGGGTTCCGCAACTTTAATCTTTTACTTTATAATAAAATTACTAGATGGCGCTGGGCTGTCGTAATGGTATTTTCAGATAATTCAAAGCTTCAATTATAAACGAGTGTTTTCCTTTTTGAAACGCCTACATTGCACTTGTGACTCTTCTGGTGTTGCGGATCTCCACCGGCGACGTTAGTCGCCTTCATCAAGCGATTCGTCTGCTCGGGAGCAAACCCCTATATCGTAAAAATCCGCAATGTGGGGGACCAATAATTAGCGCCACGATCCTGAATCACGCTATCGAAGTTTTCACAATTCGGCACTATTTAAACAACATCAGAAGTGCATACAAGTGTGCTTCGGCCTGACCCAGCATACGGGTAGTAGCTTGGTCGGAGATCTCCCTTTGGGGCTTCCCACTATTCCGACAATCAGTTACGTCATACGTGACCTATCTTATGTTTCGCAACAACGGAACCCTAAATCGAGCGTATTACTCTTGGTCTCCCGCGATACTAGGGGGCAACGCAACATCCTTATTGCGAGTTAAGGTAATTGTTTCATTGTACAGATTGGATCTCCATTGCCATTTGAATATCGGCCGCCGTTCGTCGCAAATGTAAAAATTTACACAGCCGCCCGAACACCTTTTTGAGAGAGCAAAAAAAATGGAATATATCCAGACTTTTTCGTGGGTGGATTATGTGGTGTTTGTGTTGATGCTGGGTATAAGTGCCATCGTAGGTGTGTATTGGGGTTTCTTTAAGAAGCAAACGAACCAGAATGATTATTTACTTGGGGGTAGGAACATGAAGGTTATACCTGTCGCTATGTCGCTAGTCGCAAGGTCAGTATAAACTATTGTTATACCTACATGCGACACGCTTCTACGGTGTGCGCAAAATTAGACCTAATGATATTATAATAATTAAGATAACGACACGCATTCTTAATGCAGCAACGTATTTAAAGCTGCTGATGTGCCCGATAGAGTTGTTTGGAGCTGAAGAAAGCTGTAGATAATACAATATATTTATATACCAATCTCGCATCGCGTCGCATCTTCGGCAGTTGTGCGTGGGAAGCTAATGCTACAGAGTAAAAATATAATAATATATACTTACGTACTTTCATAGAAAGATTCAAATTTTGTTAGGGTTGCCAAAGAAGATGGGGGTAAATTAAACTAAGCCTACGGTTATTACGTCAGTAAACGGTTATTGAGAAAGTCCAATTGATACACACCACAACCCGGCATCGAACCTGTATGATCACGCGTGTGACTCAAGGGGTCTATTCACTAGGTCATAGATGCTTTTATAATAAAGCAAGACATCTCCTAGAAAATGAAATATTATTATCCTTACCATAGGTAAAAATATAAGATACATTTTTATTTATTCTATTATTTTTCATACACAGAGTACAATACATAGCCACTTTATTGTTTGATATTATTTGTATTTAATATTATTATATACAATATACAATAAGAAGTTTACACTTTATAATATTATGAAAAATTTGTTACATGTCGTCATGACAACCAAAAACACTAATTGATATAAATAGACTTTTTCCAATGAAATTTTTACAGTGAATTTCTGGACTGTTTAAAAAAAAAAATAGTTGTTTTTTTTTAAACAGTCCATTATCCAGGTTTCCATCCAGGTATCCAGGTTTTTTTAAACAGTTCAGTCCAGGCGGGAAACACAAAATAGCACTTTTTCAGAAGTTGTACCACTTGCCCACACTTGTGCACGTTAACGAATATTTAATGCTTAATATTCTACCAATATTACACATTAAGAACACACGAAATAACACAAATTTATGAGGAAATACGAATTCCACAACGTCATCCATTGAACTCCCGGCAAAACTCCACAAGAAATTTTTTGGATAAGTATCATGATTAAAAATTAACTAGGGAAGGAAAGAGTTTTAAGATTCGCGTACCGAGATGAATTTATCCCAAAACTTCTTTGTAGCTTATATTTTAGGGCTGTATATTTTAAAATTCGAATTTTAAAATTTAAAGTCAATATCTATAATTCGTATTATTAATGCTTAAAAGTTCATCTTTCCGGTTTTGATTAAGTTTTTATACAAATGCCCTCTTTGTTTTTTGGAAACCGTCCAGGAATACACTGTAAAATTTCATTAGAACAGAGCAATAACTGGAAAAATTATCGAGTTGAACACGGAAAAATTCAAAAATCAATTTTTCGCGATTTTCACAAAAAGTGTATATTTCTCGATGACGCTGTTACTTCAAAGCAATATAAATTTTATATTTGGATTCAGCGAACAAAAATACGTAAGGTATCATGTATTTTAGCCACTCAGCTCACCGTGGTCGGTCCACCTGATTTTTTGGCCCATTCCTTATTGATCGCCTATCACGCGGCACGTGACACGCAAGCGTCATGATTTTAGATTATAATATTATGGGATAGCTAATAAATCTTGCGAACAAACAATAAGTTGGCGACTGCATATGAGCATACTTTATTCCTGAATTTGGCAGCGAATTAATATGTTGGCGACTAAATTACTAAACTGGCAAAAGCACTCAGGTGACAAAATACTAAAATAGGCATATAAAACGTGGCGAAATTTAATCCAAACTGGCACCGAAATTTATAAGTTGGCGACTTAATTTCCGAGTTGGCGACCATTATATGATAATATATGCTATAAAACCAGATTGGGTTGATAAATTAATGGCTGCTAAAAATTTAATTTGCAGGCTACGGAAAATCGCATTATTAGATACTGTTGGAGTTTATTTTCCTTTTCCCAGTAACCTACTGGGAATGCTGGAATATAAAATTGTCTTCCAATTTCAATTTCCAAAATGTAGAATTTTCATTCGTCGTAAAAATTACATGAGTACTAATTAATAAGTTCTTGGGGATGCTGATTAGGATTAATGATTATTATCACAGTATGTTATCAGTTATGTAGTTCGAGATACCAGCTATGTTAAAGCTATAGATTTTTTGGAAACACAGGATTCTCAAATAATCTCTAATCACAAAGAAAAGAAGTGGTTACAGGGTTCCTTGGGGGGAGGAAATGTTTACTACTTTTTCAGTAGGACGTATCGTTTCCAAGATATTATATCTCGGATTTTACAAAAATTAAAATACATCCGCCATTTAGAAATTTAAAAATAAATGTTTTTGAAATTTCAAATTAACATTAAAACCTAGAAAAGGACAGCTAGATTCATTTTATTAATAATTAATGTCCGCTATCTTTGAAATTCAAAATTGATATAATTGCTGTATTCAGCACCCTAAAAAACTAGAAGAAGACACCCTATTTATTATTTTATATATTTATTATTATTTTATAGAAAAATAAATATTCGCCATCTTGAAATTTCAAAATGAATGTCAGTTTCGTATCCAGCTCCCCCAAAAACCCGGTAAACGACACCCATATCAATTTTGTGAAAAATAAATATCTGCCATTTTGAAATTTCAATTTTGTAATCTAATTTTCCCTGAAACCGAGAGAAATTAAAAATTGAAAATTTTTACGCTCCTTTACGTTTTTTATGTGCGTTCGTTTTGCAGCTTATTATGTTTTTTGAATTACCTGCATCAGAGAAAATATATGTGCCTATTCTTAAATTAAATGTGTACTCCCAAATTGTTGCCAAGATGGTTATTTGTTCGCCAAAATAATATCTGTCTGCCGGTTTGGAGTATTCAGTGAAAAAAACTGCTATTATTTAGTCACCAGATTTGGAATTTTTGTTCCTTACATTCCTTCGCCAACTTGGTAATTTAGTATTCCATATTCGGTTTTTTCACACTCAAAATTTGAATGTTTTGTCGGAAGTTAATGAAGTTGAAGAAGAATAAATGAAGTTTCACGTCGCCAAGTTTTTTCCAGTTTTGTCTCCGGGATAACCCTCTTAGGATCTCCCACTGAGGTATACATGAACGGAACTCAGTACGGATACATCATGGGCGGTATACTGTTGATGTCCATCTTCATGACCCAAGTTTATTTGCCAGTGTTTCACGAATTGAAACTGACATCCAACTATGAGGTTTGTTGTAAGAAAAATAATTAGTGCTTTAAATTTAAAAAATAAACATCAAAACAATTATTACTTTTTATTGCGGATCAGTATGTAATTGCTTGCACCCCTAAATAAAAAAATCAGCCTTTAATGAGTTACATTTAAGATAAACTCTTAACCGTAGGGTCCGCTTACACCGAGATGCGACGCGGCGCAGCATTTAATAAAAATTGAACTTTATTTACTACACAAGAAGATAGGTACATGTTTCATCGCAAGAGCGGCGCCGCGCCGTGCAGCGTGGTGCAGCTTGATATTCGAACTCTTGCAATGAAACGTGTCTTCTTGTGTATGGATAAAGTTCAATTTTATATTTATCTAACTTAAAAATGCCGCGCCGCGTCGCGTCTCGAGTGTTAACTGACGCTTATTTAATTATTCCTTAGTGTCGCTGGGGTTATCTTAATTATTGTTAACTTATTATTTTATTTTCATCTGATTGCTTTTTGGCAACGCGACGGCCATAACTCTTGTTCTGATGTAATTGCTAACCTAAAGTTTAATTATTATTCCAGTACTTATCCCTAAGATTCGACAACAAAGTACGACTTTTTGGATCAACTCTTTTTGTTCTGACATTGGTAAGTGTTGGCTTGTATATTTAGAACTATATTTTTACACTTGGCAACTGTTTTTATACATTTTTTTTTACAGATAGGCTGGCTTCCAATCGTAATATACGGTCCAGCTTTAGCATTTAATCAAGGCAAGTTACATTATTGTTCTATTTTCAATAGGGTATTTAACTATATTTTTTTATTACATAAATGAATAGTGCTCTGAAAATTAGCAAAAGGAATAGAATACTAATAAAAAAATAATATTTTCAAAGAAACTGCGGATAATTTGAAGCACTTTTATGAGTCTTGGAGAAGGGTGGAGAAGGTGACGTCACACGCTAATAATGTTGCTACGAAATGTAGGTATAGCCATATGCACAAAATTTCTGGTATCCCAAAGTAAATCTTTTTGTATTTGATGTAAGTAAACTAATTATGTAGGTTTTTTTACATTATCACGTTTATTGCGTTATCAGGTCTAATAAAACCAATCGTGAACTTGCCGCCGGAGCGGCATAGAAAATACTGTTCCTAACGGCGCCGGTGAGGGACCAATATCTTCGGTTTGCTTAGGAGTAGAAAACAGACAGTTACTGCTTTATCGTTATTTATTTAAAAAGGTACAGTAAAAACGTATGGGGTCATTTGGTCCTGATACCGACAGGGAAGAATTTTTTTCCATCTAGTGCGGATATCAGGTCCTTTCGACCTTATAGCCGGATTAAGGTGAGTTTGTCTAGTGCAGAACTCAAGAGCAGTTGCAACACGATAGATACGACTACCAAATATACGATTTTAACAATAATAATTGAACATTACAGTTACTGTGTAACGTAGTAGTAAGTAACATTACAATAACTAAAAATATTTCAGTGACCAATTAAACATCATTTATAATTTATATTTTATTAATAGTAATAATTAACTATGTTCAAGTTATTATTTTTACTACCCGACTGCCAAGAGGAATTCGTTTTTATTTATTTATTATTTAAATAGAAAAAGTTAAATATGTAGACACAGTTATTTTGACAGAAATATTATGTTTTATTTGCACGTCACTAAAATTTTATCGATAATTCACCCATTATGTGCGGAAATAAGGTCGAAAAGATCAGTATTTTTTTACATGAATCCCATTATCCGATTTGCAAACGGCCCAAGATACCTCTTGACAACAACATCAACAATACAGGTTCATTGAAAATATATCACTATATTAAAATAACCTCCAGTGAGTGAAATATATATCTATTCCACCCTATGACGCTGCATGGACTAATTTACAAACAGGTCTAGGATGCCTGATATCCAACTGAAAATTAACGAAATAGGCTGATGCAATGAAGGTGTCAATAGTGTAAAAAAATAATTCAACTTTTTGTGACTTCGAAATGCATATACTTACAAAACTATACATAAAATTCTAATTCCTTTAACTTTTATCAAGTGGAAATACCTAAATATTTCTTAATTTATTAAAAAAAAAACTAAATTATTACATGTAGGAAAATACGCAATAATTGTTCCATGCAGATATTCGCACATTTATCCCGAACACTTCGCGCCCCACGTAGTGGGGCGCGATGTGTTCAATACGTGATACAATACAATACGGGATACAATACGTGTTTGGTGTTAGTTTATTATATACTAGCTTTTGTCCCGCAGCTTCGCCCGCGTGGGAGTGTTCGTGGCAAAAAACTTCTATAGCAAATTTACCTGCAATATAGTAGTAGCACAGAGTAAAAATATATACTTTGTAATAAATTTTCACACGTACTTTTTAATTTTAAGATATCTCCTAGGTATAATCTCGTAGATAAAGATAGTTAAATTGTATCCGTACGTAAATAGCTTCTGAAAATAGCACATTATTGCTGACCTTTATTTTTTTAACTTAGAATGGGTATAGTAACCTATCCTTAAAAGATAGACATATCTATGCCATCGTAGACTTTTTTTTAGACCTATAAAAGAGAAACAATCCCACCATACATTGTTTTGTTATTTATCTCTAACGGGTTAGATTAGTCAGTGTTTTCGATAAAAGTTCCCAGACGGCTTGATTTTTTCCGACACCTTAACAATTATCGTCATAAATCAAACAATTTCCACAAAACCTTAACAAATTATTATTGATCTAAACCTTCCTAAGGAACTCTGTCGGTAAATGTAAACGGCATGAAAATCCTTTAAGTAGTCTTTGAGATAATCGCGAACATACAGACAGACAGACTCGGCGGGGCACTTTAGTATCCTATGTCCATCTCCTGGTTCTAAGCTACCTCCCCACCAATTTTCAGCCAAATCAGTTCAGCCGTTCTTATAAATAGTGTAACTAACACGACTTTCTTTTATATACCTACATATATAGATGTATGTTAGTCTAAACTCTAAGGTATTCATAATATGGGCCTATGCGGCCTGACATAAACGGTATTTAATTCAATTATTTACGTAACATTTTGTTTTATTTTAGTGACCGGTGTCAACGTCCACATTATAACACCTATAGTATGTTTGGTCTGCATCTTTTATACAAGTGCAGTAAGTGCTTATATACTTACCTATTATGTGACACAAACTGCCGTATGGCGCATACTCAAAAGTCAAACAAACGCTACTAAAACATTTTTGTGCTTCTTTTTTTTAAATCTACTAGAACTTCGAGCAAAGCTCAGTTACCCTGGTACTCATAATATATGGTTGTTCAAATTCAATTACGGATATTTTGGGCATATGAGCTGCTTATATAAAGACGTTTAGGCGGAAAAAAAATATTGGTAAATAAAATTACTCTGTACGGCGATGTTAAGATCATTGACCTCACACTGCTAATTATTGTATTGATGATATTAAGGCAAAGTTTTTGGTTCCTCTTTAAACTCACCTGTTTCTGTGAGGTTAATGATCTCAGCACTTTAGAGAGCGCAATGTAATTTTAATTAGTATAGTATTTTTTTCGATTTTTTAAATTATTTTTCTGCCTTAATGTCTTGACTTATGCAGTAGATCATATGCTCAAAATATCCGTAATTGAATTTGAACAATCTTGTAACTTACAGTTTTTTTAATTTCACCGAACTATTGAAATAATGCATTTCTGAACATTGATACAATACTCCTTTCTTAAAATTATTGTCTTCAACACTCGCGTATGCTTTTGTAACTTTCAGGGCGGTCTGCAGGCAGTCGTATGGACTGACGTCATACAGATCACAGCGATGTTAGGTGCTATGGCGCTGGTGGCCATCAAAGGCACCTTCGACGTCGGCGGCTTTAACATCGTGTGGCAGAGGAACATGGACACCGGCCGTATTGAATTACCGGAGTAAGTGAAACCCAATGATTTCAGACGAAGGGATATGGCCCTGGGAGCATTTTGTATTTTTAACATTTAATTAGCTGATTAAATTGACAAAATGTAACGAAAAACTTGGATGGGAATTTTATGACTACCATGGACATGAATATTTTTGTCGACTAAACAATACTCACTACGCTTGATAAGTCTTAAATGATACAACCTGTATAAAAATGTCGTGTCACAGCGTTTGTTACAGAACTCCTCCGAAACGGCTGGACCTATTTTTATGAAATTGTGCTGGTGTATTCGGTAGGTATGGAAATAGGTTGTAAGCTATTTTTCATTCCTCTAACTAAGTGATCAGGGTGGACCATCGCGAAATTTATTTTTGGATTTTTGTATGATTTGGAATTTAAATAAGTAGATATAACACTTAATTTTATAAAACCAACCCCCATTGTTTAATTGCGATATTAGTATAACTGCAACAATCTTCAACTATCAGTGGTCGATAACTCTTCCACACATCACCTGTAGCCATTAGACATTGACATTTGACTCGACACTTGTGTGTTCGATTTTCAATGCTCCGAATTTTCCCCGGCCTACCGGATTCCGGATCATATAGTCCCAGCCTAACTAAATAACACGGAACTGTAATATAATTAGTTTTTATCCAAGAAAATTTATTCTTGTAGTTGGGATCTGAAACCGACCACTCGTCATACATTTTGGAACTTGGTGTTTGGAGGGATTGTGTATTGGCTGCAAGCAAACTCTGTTAACCAAACGATGGTCCAACGGTATCTAGCCATACCAACACTAAGAGGAGCAAAATGGTAATTTACTTATCAGATGGGGCAATAAATAGTGTACAGTAGCCCGAGCGGAGCGCTGGGGCTGGTATGTCTACAAAGAAAGCGTTGACAGTGCGCAAGCGTCGCGGCACAACTAAAAAACTCGTTAGTCGTTCAAAGCAGCGACAAGTCTTGTACGGTGCGGCGGCGCGGCGTGACTCTGATTGCTTTGCTTCTGCTATTTGAGGTTTCATTAGCAGCCGTGGCAATGACGCGTTTGTTTGCGTGCGCCGGTTCGGGCGGTTTAGCATGAAGATGGTCTACTGTGCATTATTTATATTGTTATATGTCATAAACCTGGGTAAAGATGTCCATTATACATATAAAGAAATAGATGCATATTTTGTTTTAAATAAGCAAACTTATTATATTTTCCGAAAGGCAACATAAATATGGACCGAAAAATGAGAAAAGTACAGTAATCAGTTGCTAAATTAAAGTTACAGGACTAAGACGGCGACGATTTTTTTTCAATGATTGAAAAACGAAAGTTACTGTTCAAATCATTATGTTATTTGTGGCATTTTTTTTGTTTATCAATCATAAACATAAACGCAGTATTTAAGTTAAGAAAATCAATTTTGCATTTATCTTCATACATTTTCTACTGCTGTGACGTCACTCGCGCATAATTTTTTGCATAGAGCGTTTTTAATGCTCTCCAAAGATGTAACTGTTGTGATGACTGTATTTATTAATATATGTCATTTCAAAAACAATATTTCCTGTCTTATGATGTTCCTTTCGAAAAGCCAATAAAAAACTATGCATGTTCCCCATTTTAAGAACTAATGCCCGCTACAGACCATAACGATAAAACTACACAGTTCGGTCACATATAAAAAATAAAAAACTTGAGAGGTGTCAAGGGACACCCGGATGGAACGAAGTTATAATATATATATATATATATATATATATATATATATATATATATATATATATATATATATATATATATATATATATATATATATATATATATATATATATATATATATATTGATTGTGTATTTGTTCCGGCTAATCTCTGTATATATATATATATATATATATATAAATTACAAACAGACACTTCAATTTTGTTTATCTGTAAAGATATAATATATTATATTATACAAAACAAATAGTTGAACTAAGTATATATACAGTAGTAGTAATTGGCCGCGCCTTAGGTAGGGACAGGCGTGAGGGTTGCTTGCTGCTCGCAGTGTTGCCGCCGCGAAGTCCGGCTCCGTACTGAGTAATAACATCAAGCGCTCTTCCTTCATCCGGGTGTCCCTTGACACCTCTCAAGTTTTTTTTTATTTTAACGACAAACTTGTTTTTTTTTTTAAATAATGTGGCACTACAAAGTACATACAACAAGCATAAGCATAATAACGTTTGCCGGGTCAGCTAGTATAGATGTTGCCCGCGACTTCGCGCGCACAAAAGTTAATCTCTCGGAAACCGTACATTTTTCCGCGATAAAAAGTAACCCATGTCATTCCTCGAGATCTACTACAGATATAGATCTGTGCCAAATTTGATCAAAACCGGTCCATTAGTTTCAGAGCCTATTCAATGCAAACAAACAAATAAATAAACAAACTTTTCCTCTTTATAATATTAGTGTAGAAGTATAGATGAAATGTTGAGGTAATATTACTTGATAAATGTAAAAAATATATTCTAAAAATGTATGTGTAGTTTTTGTGATTAGATGCATTTCAAAGTTACAAAAAGTTGGATTTTTTTTTACATAAATTTTATAAATTTGAAATTAATAAAATAATAGTTTAAAAACCTACATCATTATGTAGTTTACTTACATGAGATTTTACAAAAATATTGTGCATAAATGTGATACTTAAAGTTATTAAAAAAAAAAAACCAATTACTTTTATTACTTTCATTAATACTAGTAAAGACCTAGTATTTGATATTGTTCTAACACGCATATGAGACGTGACCGATTGGATTTTAATAAACATAATTTTCTCGCAGTTTAAGACTATTTTTGCCAGAAAAATTACTGAGATATTTACTGAGACGCCCTCTCCCCCAAGTGAGATTTGATGAGATTCGGCTGGACCTCACGTAATTTATGGCCAACCCCTATTCAATCGAAAATACTTTCAGATAACCAACATCGAAGCATAATTGAGATAAAAATTATATTTGTCATTGAAGATAAAACTGGTATTACCTAATAAAGGCTATAATTAAAAGATAACTAATGAGGCGACGCGAAATGCCTGGCTTAATGTAAAGCATCAAAAATAATTATTTCACGTGTCGACTTATCTTTAATCTTACTTCATTACGTCAACAATGTAATCCGCTTTAGATGAGAACTTAATATTAGGTCCTTACATATGAAATTGGCGTTTTTTCGTACTGGCCACTTTGATCTCAAATATATCTTCTTTGGTTAGGAATTCCAATTTCAAATTTATACCGCTAGTTACTCATGCATTTGTGTTTCGAAAACCGTAATTCATTTGGTTTTGGTTTTTTCTTTGCTTCACTCTGTTTACAAAATGGAAAACATGAAATATCGTATTATTTTCGAGTACGAGTTCCACCGTGGTGCAGAAACGGCTCGAAGGATTAATGATGTGTATGGCGGCGGTGTCGCAAAAGAAAACACAGTGCGTTTTTGTTTCCAACATTTTTTCTGGAAATCAATGAAGAACTGCAGAACAAGCCCCGTGGACGGCCGGAAACCATAGTTGATAATGAAGAATTGAAGGCTATTGTGGAAGTGGATCTATCGCAAACCACGTCCGAGTTAGCTGCAGGCTGCGGTGTTAGTGATAAAACTGTTTTAATCCACTTGAAGCAAATTGGGAAGGTGAATAAGCTTGAAAGGTCAGTACCTTTCAAGCTTATTCACCTTGATTTTGCGTGATTGAGTGCAGCAAACCGACAAACGCGCGTCGACTGCTGCGTTACATTACTCAACCGGCACAATAATGAAGGGATTTTTAAATCGAATCATTACCTGTGATGAAAAGTGAATCCTGTACGATAATCGGAAACGCTCATCGCAATGGCTGAACCCTGGCGAACCAGCCAAAGCCTGCCCCAAGCAAAAATTAACTCAAAAAAAGTTACCTGTGAGCGTTTGGTGGACTAGTGCCGGTGTCGTTCACTTCAGCTTTCTTAAATCTGGCCAGTCGATTACGGCAGATGTCTATTGCCAGCAACTGCAAATCATGATGGAAAAGCTAGCTGCTAAACAACCGAGGTTGGTCATTCGCTCTAGGCCACTGCAGCTTCAGGATAATGCTAGACCACACACTGCACAACAGACGGCTACCAAACTAGAGGAGCTTCAATTGGAATGTCTAAAACATCCACCGTACTCCCCGGACCTTGCTCCAAGAGATTACCATTTTTTTCGAAATTTGGATAACTTCTTGCACGGGAAAAAATTCAACTCCGATGGGGCAGTCCAAAGCGCCTTCAAAGATTTTATTGATTCCTGTCCGAATGGTTTTTTCAGTAAAGGAATCAATGAACTACCTATGAGATGGCAAAAGTGCATAGATAAAAATGGTATTTTACTTGATTAAATAAATATATTATGTTTTAAAAAAATTCGTCTTTATATTCCTCTATTACAAAACGCCAATTTCATATGTAATGACCTAATATTAAATAGCATTTTGTTTTGATGGATGTGTCTGAAATAATTTATTCAAATGCAATTAGGGTCTTAGCATACTAGCGTTCTGCGAGCGTCCTCCAAGCGGAGCAGGCGCGCAATTAATACGTTACAGGTGCGCTACGAACACGCCGCGTATACGCAGCGAACTCGTTGCGGACACGCAACAAGATCGCCGCGAATTGCAGCGTAGACGCCATAATTATAGTATCCCATATAACCCGCTACAAACACGCGACAAAAATGTTGTACTTACCACGAGTCCGCGACGTCCTTGCGCAGCCGCGAGGTGCTCGCGACGCATTCGCTGCGCGCCCGCCCCGCTCTGCAGCGGCTCGCAAACCGCTAGTATGATAAGGCCCTTAATACTTGCTTTTAGTAAAATGATTTTATTTTCAGGGCAGTTTTCATATTTTGTATGGGGATGTGTGTATTGTACTGCTTGTGTTTGTATTGCGGGCTTTTGATATTTGCTCGTTTCCATGATTGTGACCCGTTGCAAACCAAGGTATTTATGAACTATTCCAGATAATATTATTGTTTCAAAGGAAATCTCTGTTTTGCAATATTAAAAAAAAACCTTTTATTAAAGGTATAGTCTAAACAACAATAAAACTTAGATATTTATGATAAATCATTGTGAACGATGACGAAATGAATACGATTCTGGTGTTAATGTTATCAATATATTTTGCAATGTACGTAATCTTCTGTTTTGTAGTTGGCGAAAGCAAAAGATCAGTTGTTACCACTTCTAGTGATGGACGTTCTTGGGAAGATACCCGGATTACCCGGCATATTCTTTGCTGGCATATTCAGTGCAGCTCTTAGGTAAGCATACTCAAATTCAAATGATATCAGAAAAAAATAGTTGAAGTTTTTTGTTTAAGTTTGTTTTTTTTGTTAATTTAAGTTGAAATTTTACGTGATAACGTCATTACAAGCCGAACGCTTAGGCCGATCGTGCCTCTTTATCGCTTGTTCCGCGTTCTCGCTTGCACGGTCGGCTCAGGTGGAAGTTCCGCCGCGGAACGTGACAATAGGCATGTTAAATATCACATTTTTATAAATTAATTTTTAAAATTGTTGATTAAAGATACATAGATCTAAAAGAAATAGGTATTTAGATTGAAGCGAATAAAAATTATAAGCCAATAAAAATCTCTTTCTCGCAAAACGATTTGTTACGTCACAAGTTGCACCCACCATACATTTTGTATGGCGGGTGCAACTTGTGATGTCACAGGCCGATATATCGCTCTCTTTCATATTGTAAATTTAAATTGTTTGTATCTTCGTTGTTTTTTAAGATATACGAAAATGGGTTCTAGATTGATTAACATGTGGCCTAACATCGAATAGACGAAAAAAAATTTTTAGACAACATGCCTATTGGGATAGAGGATTATAAGTACAACTAATAATATAATATTATAGCTTCTAACCAAACATCTGATAAATTTTGAACAAGTAGTTATACAAAAAAAAAACAGAAGCTAATGATTTCCATTCCTAAAGTTTGAACTAGTACGAAAATATCGTAGAAACCAACTCTTTGTTTTAGTTCTCTATCAACGAGTCTGAATTCTATGTCCGCAGTTGTTTTGGAAGATTTTTACAAGCCATTTTTTAAGAGGCGGCTCACCGAAAGTCAAACGAATTGGCTGCTCAAAAGCGTTGTAGTTATTCTTGGAGTTTTATGTTTAGGTAAATAAAAGTTTATAGCTTGTTTTAAAAATAGCACAGAACAATATTTAGATTAAGCTATAATATGAATATCAATCCTTTTATCATCACCATCATCAATTTAAATATTTCAATCACTCTAGTTGCTATTACCATTTCACACCACAGATGTTCACACATTATTCTAACAAGACTCTTTATTGAAGTGATTATTTGATTGTAGGTCTTGTCTTTATCGTTGAAAAGATGGGAACCATTCTACAGTTGACTATGACTTTAGAAGCGATGACAATGGGTCCACAATTTGGGGTTTTCACATTGGGGATTCTAATGCCGTGGGTGGATTCACTGGTATATTTTTCATTTACCGTTATACTATTTTCTATTTGTAATACTTACTACAAAACATTTTTGTTTTCGGAAAAAAAAGATTCATTTAGAGTTTACCTCTATCTTTTACTTATCGTGCGTCATGCATACACTGTAATTTCTTGCTTTAGGCTCAGTTCGCACCGCGAAGAGACGCGACGCACCGCGGTGCGGTATTCATAAGATAGCTATTGAAAAATGAACTTTAATCACTACAAAAAAGATACACGTTTCGCTTGAGAAACGATGATTTAGAGTATCATTCGAGGTACCTGTAGTCCCGATTAAAACACGCCGTATAAAGTTTATATCATATTCTCAATAGTAAAACACTACGCGCGTTCTATCCTCTATCTCGAAAATGGTTCAAGATATAAAAAAAAAATGTTGAAACAAAAGTTGTAGAAAATTTAATCCTTTATAATATTTATAATAAATTCAAATAGCATAAAACCCATAAGAAACGAGATATTTTCAATGAATATGTAAAAAATGGATTTTTTGTCCTTGGAATATCTGTACTCGCGGACATAGGGTGTCCGCGATAAGTAGGTCTTGAGACAAGTTTAAGGGTGTCATAGTAAAGGTTTGTACAAATTTATAGCTGACTATCTCTCATTCCGAGGTGAAACCACTAATTTTCCTGGACTAGTTACTGATGATAATTTTCAGGGTGCATTAGCTGGTGGCATTGTTGGTTTAGCTTTAATGTCGTGGTGGTGTTTGTCAGCCCAGTTAGCTATTGTTAGTGGTCACATTGTGCATCCCCACAAGCCGTTCACCACTAATGGTTGTACGTATAACTTCACCGCTGTGGACACAACAAGTCACGCTGAAAGGTAATTATAGTTTGCGTTTGCATTTAAGGCATTTGTGTTTAAGCATCATAGGTCAATTTTGACATTTTCACTGATGATTTACACTGCAAACTCAACCCGGATGGCCTATAGTTTTTTTTATATTTCTAATACCAGAATATTGAGTAATACTGGAACGATTGATGCAAAGTATTACGACATTTCTATAATTTATACGCAGACATATTATTACTAGCTTTTGCCCGCGGCTCCGCCCGCGGAATATATCCCACAGAAACACTTTTTCGGGATAAAATGCTTCAATCCAGGGTAAACTACTACGATACCAAATTTCATGAAAATCCGTATAGTAGTTTTTGCGTGAAAGAGTAACAAACATATATCCATACATCCATCCATCCTCAGAGACTGTAACATTCATAATAGTAGTAGAAAAATTGTTTTATTAGGATTTTTGTTGTGTCGTAAGCCTCATAATTTCTTTTTATTTTAGCGAAGAAGTTAATCCAATACTCCACGTCTCGTACATGTGGTACACGCTATCTGGGGCACTTATTACCATCATAGTCGGGAATATAGTTTCAAAGTTGAACAGGTTACGTGGCAAAGCATACGTGCCGCCGCCATCTAAATTACTTGCACCACAATTACGAAGACTCTACAAAGAACCACCTCATCCTACCGAAGATCTCTATATTAAAGCTTATGAAGACAATAAGGTAAGCTTTAAAGAAACTGATTTTAATGATAATACAGGTGTGAAAAATAATAATAATTAAATAAATTATCCTAATTTTAACGAAAGTGAAATAATTGAAAGTATTAACAATCCTCTTGATTGTTAGCTGTAAATGAAAAAAAAATATAAAAGATGACGATAGTGATGATAAAATTTAAAATACAACCAACCATGAAATACGCACCTGTAGATGTCATTGTCTTATGTACGGAAAAATATATTTATCATAGGAAAGCATATTAAGCCTAACGTCTTAGTGTTCTGATTGCTGATAAGGAAATATCGTCGTGTGTGATAGTCCTACAACGCGCAATGATAAGCTATTAATCGAAAAAAGCCATAAGATTTTTGAAGTTCAGTTCTAAAGTTCAGGGTTTTTCAGTAGTAACTGAACCTTAAACTTTTGAAGCACAAGAATGCAACATTTTTTTTATATGAAAGGTTTTGTTACAGGATAACAAGTCAATGAAATCTACCTCGATACCAATGAAATTAATCACAGAATGTGAAGAAGGAAGCTGAGTAATTTCAATAAAATTTTAAAAACCAATTGTTTTTTTTGTTATTATAATCACACATTGGCACAATTCAAATTTAAATGGTAGAGGAGAGTGAACTTCAATCATATTTTTTTATAAATATGCTTAAAAATACACAAAATGGACGAAAAACAAACGTTTCACGCTGTCTCAGATTATTATCTTACATACTATGCATTTGATACAATCATAGACAAATCATTGGTGTTTTGTCATCAAAATGACCTGATGATGGGATCCGTAAGGAATCGAGGGAACTCCTCGAAACTTATATCCTTATATGTGTCCACATATGGTGATTTCTATATACAATATATAAGTAGGTACTATATATTGGAAACAATCCAATATTATTTTGCCATTATAAATAAATGTCACTTAATATTATTACCTACTTAATTAACATCTATTTAGTTAAGTAGGACAAATAACTAATATTACTCCCGTGGTGCTTCCCCTTCTAGCTATGACATTTCTGGTCATTGCAATTTGGCTGTCTCCCGCTTTGCTTGGGGATGGAAACTGGAATACTTTCTACCCCTCCTACCTTTCTTCTGCTTAACTTCGTTGCGGGTCCCAAGACAGATTTAGCATGTCCCTCGGGCACCCATGAGATCATATCAAAGGGTTTTTGTGGTTGGTTACCGCTGTCGATCCTGGCGTCACAGGAGTCGCGGTGGTAGGAATGTGTGTTTGGCCATTTGCCCGTTTTAAAAAAAATACATCATCTCAATAAGATGATATAAAAGGTACTTCAAGGTTACACGTTAACGTTTTTCAATCTAGATTATATGAATTTAAAAATTATATGAATTATTATGGGCAAATTTCGAACACTGGACGACCACTAGTTTTAGGTATAATAATAGCTTATTAAAATATGATGGTATTTATGTCCATACTAGATGCTGCCCATGACTTCGTACGTGCAAAAAGGAAGCACGCGGAGACCGCAGATTATGAGCGCAAAGTAGCCTATGTGTTAATCCAGAGTTTAGTACCAAATTTCTGTAAAATCCGTTCAGTGGGTAATAAGTGAAAGAGTAATAAACATCCACACATACAATATACATCCATTTATTCTTACAAACTTTCGCGTTTATAATAATATTAAGTAAGGATAAAGCAGCAACAGAGGGATCTATAACTCTATTAGGTACTGGCTATTTTGAATGTAGAAGCAAATATTTTTTATGTGGAAGAATTAACTTTTTAACCGGGATATTCGATAAAAACCTTGTACCGGTAAAATTGAAAACTGGAGTAAATATTTATTTTCTTAGAAGTCATACAGCCAATAAATTAATTTGAGCGCAAAGTAGATCTATTTTAAACCCCCAACAGGAAATCTCCAATAAAAGTCCAGAACGAAAATAGACAGTGCGTGAAAAATTGCGACACTAAATTATAAAATTGCTTTCAATTGCCTCACGACAGATCAAAGTATCTTAGAATTGCTTCGTACGATGAAACCTGTGCACGTCGATTCATATAAGATATTAAAATTTGATCGTAAGAAGTAAACAACAGAAGAATATAAAAATGAATCCTGAAATGTTACACGTTTCGACTGTAAGATCTTCTTTTCAAACATTCTCATTGATAGATTATTCTGTATTTGTTATGATGTTAATAGTATGCGGTGGCATAGGTGTGTATTTTGGTTTTGTGAAGAAGAATATATCGACTCAAGATTATTTGATGGGTGGAAGAAATATGGAGTTGGTACCTGTATGTTTTTCTTTAGTAGCTAGGTGAGTACTGACTGTACCTATTTATTTTGTTAGAAAAATATCTGCAAATAAATTAGAAGATTTTTAAAGAAGTCATAACTGTACAGAAACATCAATATTTATTTTTCAATACTTTGTGGTCATTTATGTGCTAAAAACACTTCTAAGTCAGTCGAAATTTAACATTTTGTATAGTTTTATTTCAGGTATCTCACTTTTGGGCATACCGACAGAGCTGTATGTATTCGGCACCTCGTATGTTTTCATGATCATCGGTGCTCTGATGATGTCCATCATAATCGTCAACACTTTCATACCAGTGTTTCATGAACTACAATTGACTTCGGCTTATGAGGTTTATTTTTTATCTAAATTACAATTACGGGGCTAACGAGGTACAGTACGTTTGTGGACGATGACGTATTCTTGATTTGCTAAAAAATAATTTTAATTTTTTTCAGTACTTGGAGCTACGATACGATAAGAGATTAAGAGTTTTTGGGTCTGTGATTTTTAGTGTGTATTTGGTGAGTTTTTAAATCCTAATTTTAGCACCAAAAAGTCTTTTTAAATAGCAATTCGTCAATTCCAAACCTTTGTATTCCACATATTTTCAGATGGCTTGGCTTCCAATAGTTATTTACGTTCCAGCCCTGGCATTTAATCAAGGTATAATATTATGTTTATTTACTATCTACCGGTACAATAATATTTTGTTTATTAGCATCTTTATGTACTCCTTTTTACTGTTTCTTTCTTTTTGGAGTTTACTCCTTAAGAATCGATTTTCATATAAGTCCCCGGTATGAAAAAAAAATGAGGTGTAAAATCTACTGAACGAATGACCTCGTTACGTTTTCGTGCGCAACCTATTCTGCGCACCTGTCACTTTTTTTCACATGGCGCGAATTTTTGAACTCAAATCGATCGCTAAAGTTTTTGTTCCTTCTGAGGGACGTGTTTTACTTTTTAGAGTAAACTCCAGTCGTGCGTCGGAGCTGACACACACTTTTTTTAAATTTTAGTGACAGGAGTAAACGTACACGTTGTGTCTCCAATCGTTTGTCTAGTGTGCATCTTTTACACTTGTGTGGTGAGTTTATGTTATTCAATGCTGCTGTGGTAATATTTCTCGTATATGATCAAAACTCTTTAATTAACAAGTTTATTTTCTTAACTTACTTTTCTACTTATTCTTAAGGAAAGGCTACAATTACTTGCGACAGTGAAATACTAAGTGTCGCAATTTTTTTTACAGGGAGGCTTAAAAGCTGTTGTCTGGACTGATGTTATCCAAACAGTGGTAATGGTAGGAGCCATGATTCTAGTTATAGTAAAGGGAACCATAAATATTGGTGGACTTGAAGAAGTTATCAAAAGGAATTGGGAAACTGGAAGAATTGAGACGCCACCGTATTTATTTTATATTTATTGTATTTACCTAACCTTAATACCTTTCACTTTGAAATAACAATCTGAGTCAAAACATAAAATTCAACTGATCATTGAGATTCATCTTTCTTGTGCTAATTTTCCTCGGATATTTTATCGTTGATAATTAGTAATTACTGAAGGTTGTCTTTTGATTTTAGGATCAGTTTCGATCTTACAGAAAGACATTCAATTTGGTCAGTCACGATTGGATCTACATTTTATTGGATAGGAAATATTGCGGTGAACCAATCAATGATGCAGCGATTCCTATCTTTGGCCGATTTAAAATCTTCAAAACGGTATTACTCCGAAATCTGATTAAAATTTTTGGATGAAATTATTAAAGAGTTAGATACTTAAGAACGAATAAAGACGATAATCTATTTTATTTCTAATTTTACAGAGCTGTTTGGGGGTTTTTGGGTGGAGTTACAATAATAGTGTTCATATGTGGATTCAGTGGTCTCCTTGCGTATGCACGATACAGTGAATGTGATCCATTGGACTCCAAACTTGCTTTAGCGAAGGATCAAATATTACCATTGTTGGTAATGGATATTCTGTCGAAGTGGAAAGGAGTACCGGGCATTTTTGTGGCTGGTGTATTTAGTGCTGCTTTGAGGTAAAATTAGGAATACATTGTTTTGGCTCCGCCTTTATATAATAAGAAGGTCATTATATTATATTACTAAAACAATTTGATTGCAGTTCTCTATCAACTGGTCTTAACTCTATGGCTGCTGTTGTATTAGAAGATTTTTGGAAACCATTTTTCAAGTCCCTCAGTCACAAGCAAACGCAAATTTTGGTGCGAGCTGTTGTTGTTATTCTTGGATGCATTTGTGTGGGTATGTATCTCTTCAATTACAAGTATGTGGTGATTTTAATAATTTTACTTATTTCTGTTTATAACATTAACAGGATTAGTGTTCGTTGTGGAAAAACTCGGGTCAGTATTGCAATTGACTATGAGTTTATCTTCGGCTTCAATGGGACCTCTGGCTGGAGTTTTTCTAATGGGATTGTTTCTGCCGTTCATTGATAGTTTGGTAATAATAATTTTATTCTTATAAAATAAAATAAATTAAATTAAATTAATTTGTTTCGAGTATCAGAAACCCATAGCAACAAAATATCAGAATATTAATAATTAAAATGACAATACAATTTAAATTTAAAATTAGGCACAGGTAAGTATAACATTAATAAATTTTAATTTTATTAATAACACGATCCGAACTAATCAGTTGAAATTATGCCTATTTTATGTTTATCTAATATTATCTTTTTATATAAATATATTAAAATAATATTGTTATTTTCAGAGTGCCTTATGTGGTGGTATTGTAGGTTTAACATCAGCATGGTGGATTGCTGCTCAGTCACAGTTAGGTCAAGCCAGAGGTCTTATCAGATTTAAGGAAAAGGAAAGATTCACTTTCAACTGTACTTATACTTTTGATGCCATTTCATCCGATGAAATAGATGACAATAGGTTTGTTATATTTTATATTTTAGTAGGTGAAACAAAAATAAACGAAATATTCCTGAAATGATATCTCAATCATTTATCACATCTAAAATATCTAAAATTTTGTGATATAAAACTCAAAGAAACCAAAAAGCGAACGTAAAAAGATGAAACCATTAACCACATACATACTATTATAAGATAAACGTGGGATAGAAGGAGATAGAAGTAACTATAGTATAGATTTCACCCTTTACAATAATAACAATTTAAAAAAAAAAAACTGTAACCCGACTACGTAAGTTATATAATATGCATAAGATAATATCTTGGAGGAAAAATAAACTATTTTGTTTCTCTGTAAATACGAGAAACGACAATTATGTTTATTGTTATTCCTCCAGTATGGTATTAAATTAAAATCTTTTGTAAATCTTTATACATATTCTTTGCTTTTAACATTTTTCCATTTTAATAAAATTTGACAATCTCAATCAGACTTCAAAATAATTTCTTCCAAAAATATTTAAATATCTAGCACATAACACTACTTTAAATAAAAACTTAGTTTATTATTTACATCTCCTCCCTTCAAGGGAAAAAATTTTTTTTTTTTAAATCTCACTATCTAAAGTAAATTCCTCTTTTTTTTAAGATTCCTCTAAATCGAATACAGGTACAGGAATCAGTTTAGTAACATGAAAGAGATTTGATTCAGTTTTTCTATGACCTGTATCTATCCTATATATAGAATTAGACACTTTTTCGATTAATCGATATGGTCCAATATTTAATTCATCTAATTTTGATCTATTTAATTTATTCCCATTTTCAACATAAACTAAATCTCCTTCATTCAAATTCCATTGTTTCCGATTTCTATCAAATAGGTGTTTGTTATAATCATGAGATTTTATTGTATTATCAAAAGCAATTTTCTTATCTTTTATCCAATCATCCTTTGAATTGCTGCTCCTCAATTCCTTTGGTAAAATTGTTACGTCATTTGTTCCATATAAAAGATATTTTGGTGAAAATCCTGTAACTATGTGAATGGTCTCATTACATTTACTAACACATTCTTTAGCTACGTTTGTCCATGCTTTTTTCTTGCCTTTTTCATTATTTTTACACCTGATTTTATTCACCAATGTTTGATTAAGACGTTCATTTAAGCCATTAGAGAACGGACAGTTAACTGCTGTAAATACCACGGGTATATTTTTGTCATTTAATGAAAGTACTTGAATTAATTCCCGGATATTGATCAGTCAAAATCATACCAATTTCATTCGTTTCCGTTATATTCGATAATAGTTTAATGAAATCATTAGCGGTTTGAGTTTTTGATGTAAGAATGAATGCAAATCTAGTAAAATGGTCCACTAATAAATGTGGATATTTCTTCGATGATCTTGAACCTCCTAATCCTCCTATTGTGTCAATTGACATTATATCAAAAGATTCAGTGGCTGGTCCTAGATGAGACATGTATCCAAATTTTATACAAATTTCATAATTTCTGCAAATCTTATTTATATTATTGGATAAATTTCTAATTGAATAAAATTTACCAACAGTCTTCTGCATTTGGTTGATTCCAATATGACACATATTTTCATGGATATTTTTCAAAAATGTTAAACTTAGTTCCTCTGATAAAATTATTTTATCTCGTTTTCCAACCTTTTTGATGTATAAGTTTTGCTTATTCATAAATTTATCTTTTTTTCTTGTATTCCTTTATTTTTTCTTGATCTTTTAAAATGTCTTCAACCAGTACTGGGTTCCTACTTAAACAGTTTGCCTCTAAATTATTCTTCCCAGGAGAGTATATTATTTTAAATTCATATTGTGAAAGATAATAAGATAGGTCACCTAGTTCTTCGTCGGTTCTCGATTTTAAATTCATGTATTCCAAAGGTTTGTGATCTGAAAAAACTGTAAATGGTTTTCCTATTAACCAATATTGCCAATTCGTTACCGCTCCTTTTATTGCCAATAGTTCTAAATAAATAGCTTTTTTTTCTTTTGAGTTTCAGTTAATTTCTTCGAAAACTAAGCCACAGGTTTTTCTTTACCATCTGGCTGTACCTGTTTTAAAACAGCGCCAACTCCTTCTATAGATGCGTCTGTATAAATATTAATAGGTAAAATTTGATCGAAAATCTCCAATATCGGTTTTGAGCTTTAACTTACCATAAGTTTTTTATCATCTCAAAAGATTTTTGGCATTCATTAGACCAAAAAAATTTCTGCCCTTTCCTTAGTAACTGATGTAAAGGATATAAAATTATTGCTTTTCTTGGGATGTATTCATGATAAAAATTTATCTTTCCTAAAAATTGTCTTACATTCTTCTGATTTTTAGGAATTAGAAAATTTTGCACTGAAATTATATTATCCTTTAATGGTTGTACGGAGTTGTTCTGAATTATGTGTCCTAAATATTTTACAGAACCTGAGGCAAAAGTGCACTTTGTAAATTTTAGACGGAATCATTTTTTTATTATGGCCTCCAGCAACTGCTTTAAGTGATATGTTCATCGAAATCCTTTGAAAAAATTAAAATGTCATCAATGTAATTAACCGTAAAGTCAGTAAGTTTATATTTTCTTAATAATATGTTGCTCAGTACCCTTTGAAAAATTGCTGATGACGTTCTCAAGCCAAAAGGAAGGCATGTCCACTGGTAATGTCCTTTTTGTGTTACAAACCCAATTTTTTTTCTATCTTCGACTCGTAACGGTATAGACCAAAAAGCTGAATTTACATCTAGAGTTGTAAAATACTTGCAGTTCCTAGTCTTTATCACTAAATCTTCAAATTTCAATTAACGGGAAAGGTTGAGCTTGTGGTACTACAATTTTATTCAGGTCTTTAAAGTCTATACATAATATTATTTTTTTATTATATTCTTTTTTAAATGCTAATGTTACCGGTGCTGCAAATGGACTATAAGATTCTTCTATTAGCTTATTATCTAGAAATTTTGCAATCTGCTGTTCTATCTCCTTTTTGTCTTCTATAGTGCATCTATAAGGCCTCTTGCTGCAGTATCTATCTACTAATAAGTCTATTCTAGCTTCATATCTACTTACAGTGCCAAAATCATATTTATCTTTTGCAAAAACAGATTTATATGTATCAATCAGTTTATTTATTTTACATTACTCATCTTCTTTTAAATGAATCATTTTCATTTCAATATCATCTTCTTTTAAATGTTCATTGAAATTTATTTTAATACCTTTAATATCATTTCTATCTTTTTCTATACTTATATCTTCGTTTTGTATCATCTCATTACTATCATTATAATATTTTTTCTGAATAATAGTTAGATCTACAGCGCCATCTAGTTGTAAACGCAACAACAAGGTCAAATCACATACAAATTCCTAGTAAACGCCAAACGCACTCACGATCGAATGCGAAAAGAAAAACTCACACTTAGCACTCTGAGTGCTAAGTTAACTAGGAATTTGTATGTGATTTGTACAGCGCTACCTAGTTGTAGCACTCAGAACCCTGGATTTCGTGGGTTTAACTTCGTTGAACGCCTTCAAGAGCTATCACGTACGAAATGTCATGAGTTGTGAATTGTTGTTTGTATTTATAAATTAGAAGGTATTTTATACCTACTAATTTATAACTACAAACTCAGAACTTAAACTCAGCTTAGCTAGAAACATGTTTATTGTATGTTGGTGAAATGCAATTTTTTTAAATTCGTTTAAACGCGTAAAGCAAGTTTTGCTTATAGCCACTCCGTTCAATTTTATTGGTGAAATCAGCCCTTAGTCATAATATTATGTTTGATGGTTACACCTCTTGGTACTGCTTAATACTGTTTAACGATTTTTTTAAATTTTTTTTGCAGCTATTTACCATCCTTATACCGCTTGTCTTATTTGTGGCTCACCGCGTTTGGATGTTTAGTAACCATAATAATAGCGTGCTTGATAAGCCTAAGGACATCTAAGAAACCCAATTTGGATACTCGACTCTACGCTCCTGTAATAAGACATTGGCTAGATAAGAATAAAGTAAGTAACAATGTAACACAATGCAATGACACGATAGTAAATAAGGCATTTAAAATCCATCTCGGTTCAAATCAAATCGGTTTCTCGAAAACGGATGCAAGAATTACCTTGAAATTTAGTATTCTGGGAGTTTTGGGGCGGAATTATCGAGCTCTTAACCCTGGGAAACAGCGCATTTTTTATCTATATTATGGTTTTTTCTTTTATCGTGCAACAATTTCGATTATATCAATAATCTCGACTCTATTATATTTCACGTTTTGCTTTGTTCGAAAATCGGAATCCCGGTCAGATAAATATTTTTGTGATTATTTTTCCCGTTTTGAAATTATCAGACCCCAGGTTCAGTACCTAACCTAACTGTATCAGTTACCTAAGTACCTAGTAGCAGGCAGTACTTATACCTAACGTAGTAACTGTGCATAGGCACATATTAATAAATAGTTAGTAGGTATAGACCTCCTTCTTCGAATATAATAATGTGCTTACTAGGTGTAAGTTCTAAACGTCTTTCTCAGTCTTCAATAGTTTGTGAGGAAATGGAAACAATATTTCATAAGAAATAACTTAACCCTATGTTTTTAGGTCAAGCGTGACATCGATCTCAAAATTATGACAAGATAATATTAAAAGTCATATCGTAGTCGTATAAAAAGTAATATTAAAAGTAATAATCAAAGTATGTATGTATGTAAGTAAGAATAAGATAGAGAGAGAATAAGTTAATTCGAATAAATGATTTGTAAGCATACTCAATTGTTTTATTCACGGATCCTTAGAATGAACTCGCTATAAAAACAGAACATTATGAGGACTTGATCTATAATAATAATCAACAAGTAAATAAAACATAGCACTGTTAAAAGAAACACGATAAAATCTACAAATGTTAGATATTATAGGATTTTTTTTAATTGTCTTTTTTTTGGAGTTTACTCCTTAAGAACCGATTTTCATATAAGGCCCCCGGTATGAAAAAAATATGAGGAGTAAAATCTACTGAACGAATGACCTCGTTACGTTTTCGTGCGCAACCTATTCTGCGCACCTTTCACTTTTTTTCACAAGGCGCGAATTTTTGAACTCAAATCGATCGCTAGTCGCTTTGCATTGCATACAAAATTTTACATTTTAGAGTAAACTCCAGTCGTGCGTCGGAGCTGACACACACTTTTTTTTAACTGTTAGTGTTTATTTCCCAACAGCCTTTTTTCTTCACACAGGCAATGCAATACTGTCTGGTCCGTTGTTACGTCGCAGTCGTAATGTTAACGTGCCTTTTATATGTTGAATCTATAGAGGTATTCGCCGAAGCCTCCGTTTCCTGTAAAAATTTGTGCCAAGGTATTATCCATTTTTATGGTTTTTATAATATTTTGGGCTCGGCGAATGTCTCCAAAGAAATATGAGATTGTTTTTGTACTCTTTTTGTAACTCGTCTTTCAGTATGTTTCTTCTGAGTTGGTTTTTTATTGCGCTTAAGGGTAAAGCATCGTAAGCTGAGGCGGTCTTGATTTTAGTTGCACCTTTGCCAGTTTTTAGTCGCACGCTCTTTCCCCTCCAGCCCAGTGTGGGCCTTAATCCTGAACCAGTTTATGGTGGTAATTTTTTTCCTAATTTGATTGTTTATGGCCACAACTATAGCATTAAGTCTGTTGAGAGTCTGAAGGGGTGATCTGGAATCAGATACGATGCTGGCTCGTATGTATTCAATCTTCCTTTTTGTTAGCATTTGTATTTCTCGCCAGATTGCCGCTTCGCTTGGTAGACTTAACAGTACCCATCTAGATTTATTTTGCTTCCTTTGGTCTGACTGTTTCTTTCCCACCAGCTCGCCGCTGCCCCCACTCTTCTCTCCAGTTTACAGCTCGGTATATATGATTGTTCTTATTTCAGGTAGTAGTTTTAAGTCAGCTTCATTCGATATCAGTTCAAATCCTATTTTAATTGGTTTGGTTAATATTGTATGCTACTACTTACTACACCTTGTCAGTTATCTTGTGCAGTCACTGTAATTGTAAATGTACACTATAGGCAAAGTTCCTGCTTGACCAGTTTCTAAACATTTTGCTTTGCATTAGGTCGCCTCAAAATATTTAAAAACAGAGGAAGTGATCGCATCGACTGCAGATGTGGTTGAAGTCCGAATTTACATGTGAGTTTGAAGTGATTTTGATCTTATGCCTGATCGAGCGGCAATTTTTTCGATAGTACCTAGTACAGTACATAACTTCTGTTCATAGTTCTCTACCGTAAAGAAGTAAGCGCCTTACACACGCGCCGCGCTCCGCAGCTCCAGCGGCGTAGTTACATCTACATAATTCATGTTGTAGAAAAAAGTTATTTCACTTGTTGTGATGTATTTTTTAGAAATTTGAATAAATATTTGTCCAGGTGTAAAAGTAATAATCATCATTCCACAAAGATTCAGACGTAAGCCTATTGGTAACCCGCTGATACATGCAAAGTTTCATCTTTCTAGCACGAACGGTAAGCCAAAGTCTTTTCGGCTTACACGACGGACGGACGGACGAACGGACGGGCATGATGAAACCATAAGGGTTCCGAGACGCAAACTACGGAACCCTGAAAATGGATTGCAATTCCAATGTCCCGTTAAAACTCGAGAACGTCTGGACCGATTTGGCTAAATTTGGTCTTGAAATAATTGTGGAAGTTCAGGGAATGTTCAAACGGTGAAAAATTTTGGAAATAAAATTTAAATGTTGAATTACTAATTATTCCTATTTACTATATAGTTGTTGTTGTGTGTTTAATTTGTCACTTGGCTGTCAAATATATCAAATGTCTGTCTGGCTGTCAAATAGGTAAATACCTATTATTTACCTATGAAATTGCCGTTCTGGAGTACTGGCCATTTCAAATCAAAATCATTTTTGTTTGGCTAAGAATTCTAATTTCAAATTAATTTTATTTTAAAAACATGGAATTCTTTTTCCAAAAGTAGTCATTTGTTTATTGGTTAGTGTTACATTTTCATCGCATTTCAATATTTTTCGTCATCATGGATACGTTAAAAATTCGAGTAATTATGAAATATGAGTACCGTCGTGGCAGCAACGCGGCACAAGCGGCACGCAACATCAACGACGTTTACGGAGCTAACACTACAAACCAACGCACCACATGTTATTGGTTTGCTCGTTTCCGTTCTGGAAATTTCGACCTGAAAAATGAACCTCGCGGTCGTCCGAAGACTTTGGTCAACAATGACGAATTAAAGGCGATTGTGGAAGCTGATGATACACAATCTACGGCTGAATTAGCAGCAGCTTTCGACGTTAGCGTCAAAACAATATTGGTCCATTTGCGTCAAATTGGCAAGGTAAAAAAGCTTGACAAATGGGCGCCCCACGAACTCAATGATCGCCAGCGCGAAGTACGCGTCGAGACGTGCCTTGCACTGCTCAACAGACACATAAATGAAGGAATTTTGAACCGCATTGTTACCTGCGATGAAAAATGGATTCTGTTTGATAACCGCAAGCGCTCAGCAAGTTGGTTGGATCCTGGCTCATCTAAACAATGCCCTAAACGAAAACTTACCCCTAGAAAAGTGATGGTCACTGTTTGGTGGTCTAGCGCCTGTGTGATTCATCACAGCTTCTTACCAAACGGGGTGAGCATTACTGCAGATGTGTACTGTGAAGAACTGAACACAATGATGTAGAAGCTGGCACATCTCCAACCAGCATTGGTCAATCGCTCGTCTCGCTGCTCCTGCACGACAACGCGCGACCTCATACTGCATAGCAGACAGTCTCCAAGTTGCAAGAACTGGGGTTGGAAGCTCTCTATCATCCGCCCTACTCACCAGACCTACGCCTACAGACTACTACTTTTTCTAGAATTTGGATAACTTCTTGGGAGGAAAAAAATTCAATACCCGAGAGGCAGTACAAAATGCCTTTGAAGAATTTGTTGCCTCCCGTCCAGCTGATTTCTTTAAGAAGGGCATCACTAAATCTCATGCGTTGGCAAAGATGCATTGATTGCATGGGTGATTACTTCAATTAATACAAATAAAAAATACATGAAAAAAATTAGTTTAATTTTTTTCATACAAAACGGCAATTTCATAGGTAAAGACCTAATATTTATAGGTGCGTTCAGTTTAACTGTTTGGTGGGTGTACAAACGTGTAGGTACGTACACACGTTGTTCTGTCACAGTTAAGACAGAAATTGTATCGTAACAGCTAGTTCTACATAAATATTATGGACTATAATATATTTCTATATCTTGTAAGGCTTTTATATTATAATATTATATATAATAAAATAGTGTAAAAGCAGATGGTTGGCAAATGGAAGTTAAAGAAACAAATCGTGTCCAATAGCGAAAAGGGATTATGACGAGTTGATAAGTAATCATAATAGCTATTATCCTTACTTATTATGATAATACATCGTACGTGGTAAATAAAGTTATTAAAACATTATAATTTTACGTGAAATGATAAGAGTTTAAACTTCCCAATACAAACAATATATTATTATTATCAAGTGATAAAAAAGATAATTCTCGAACGTAAATATGACGGTAAATTTTCTTTTTGCCCATTTTTTACCCCAGTCACCGATAAAGGATGTATCTAATGTTTTCCAAGTACATACATGTATCTGAGTTTATACTCAGATACATGTATGTACTTGGAAAACGTGTTATGTGTGTATATTTATTGGCAAGTTGCAACCCTAAAGTCTAAATTACCTGATGGATTTTAGATTAAGAGGAATGAGTAAGGTGAAATGGGTAGGCATGGTAGGTGGGTGGGTAGGTAGGTTTTTGATTTCTTTAAGAGCGTTGATACCTTGCGCATGAAGTCAAATTTTACGCACACCAAACGCACCGCGCAGCAAACGCCTTTTCGTGCGTAAGACGCTCGGTTCACGCAGGAAGGTACAAAGGTACTCGCCGAGCTAATATAGTTATGTAAAACGCAAATTGATACTTGCATTACTATATTAACATTTTTATATTATCAATAATTGGCACACACGTCATAATCATTTTATGTGTATGTTATATTAATATATATTAGTAAAATATTATAGGTACTTTGTACAGGCGAGGCGTGCATACAAGCCGGCTTCCCTTATGAATATTACTTTTAATCTATTATAATATAATATTAATTATTAATTACATATGAAATTGGCGTTTTGTAAAGGAGGAACATAAAGTCGATTTTTTTAAACATAATCTAAATAAAAATAAAAAATAAAAATATTTACGCAACGGATAACTTGAACAACTTTACTATCTTTTTTTATCAAGTGACATTTCCAACGCATCGGACAAAGACAGCAACGTTGTTTTAGTTATATCCGTTGTGTAAATAGTTTTATTAGTAAGGGGGAATATATTTATTTAATCAAAGTATATACCATGGCTATCTATGCACTTTTGCCATCTCATAGGTAGTTCATAAATTCCTTTACTAAAAAAACCATTGTGACAGGAATCAATAAACTCTTTGAAGGCGCTTTGGACTGCCCCGAGTTGAATTTTTTCCCTTGCAAGAAGTTATCCAAATTTTGAAAAAAGAATCTATTGGAGCAAGGTCCGGGGTGTACGGTGGATGTCTTAGACATTCCAATTGAAGCTCCTCTAATTTGGTAGCCGTCTGTTGTGCAGTGAGGTCTAGCGTGGTCCTGAAGCAGCAGTGGCCTAGAGCGAATGACCAACCTTGGTTGTTTAGCAGCTAGCTTTTCCATCATGATTAGCAGTTGCTGGCAATATATCAATCGGCCATAATCGTCTGGCCAGATTTTAGAAAGCTGTAGTCAACGACGTCGACACTAGTCCACTAAACGCTCACAAGTAACTTTTTTTGAGTCAATTTTCGTTTGGGGCAGGCTTTGGCTAGTTCACCAGGGTTTAGCCATTGCGATGAGCGTTTCCGATTATCGTACAGGATCCACTTTTCATCACAGGTAATGTTCGATTTAAAATCCCTTCATTATTGTGCCGGTTGAATAATGTAACGCAGCAGTCGACGTGCGTTTGTCGGTTTGCTGCACTCAATTCATGAGGTACCCACCTTTCCAGCTTTTTCACCTTTCCTTTGCTTCAAGTGAATTAAAACAGTTTTATCACTAACACCGCAGTATGCAGCTAACTCGGACGTGGTTTGCGATGGATCCGCTTCCACAATAGCCTTCAATTCTTCATTATC
The DNA here is from genome assembly GCA_963565745.1 of Phengaris arion. Classification (NCBI taxonomy): domain Eukaryota; kingdom Metazoa; phylum Arthropoda; class Insecta; order Lepidoptera; family Lycaenidae; genus Phengaris; species Phengaris arion. The sequence goes on along the minus strand of OY751441.1, from coordinate 15,131,932 downwards.
ATCTTTGGTCTCCGGCCGTCCACGGGACTTGTTCTGCAGGTCGAAATTTCCAGAACGAGAACGTTGGAACCAAAAACGCTCTGTGTTTTCTTTTGCGACACTGCCGCCATACACATCATTAATCCTTCGAGCCGTTTCTGCAGCACTGGTGCCACGGTGGAACTCGTACTCGAAAATAATACGATATTTCAAGTTTTCCATTTTGTAAACAGAGTGATGTAGAGAAAAAAACAAACAAATTACGGTTTTCAAAACACAAATGCATGAGTAAATAGTGGTATAAATTTGAGATTGGAATTCCTAACCAAAGAAGATATATTATTTGAGATCAAAGTGGCCAGTACGACATAACGCCAATTTCATATGTAAGGACCCACATATATATTACTTTTAAAATACGGAATTGGTTCTACACATAGTGTTAGCGCAATTTTTTGGGTGCATTGGGCGCAAAATATTGTTTTGGTTTAGTACCGTATTTAAAAAATATAGATAATATACATAAGGGAAGCCGGCTTGTATGCACGCCTCGCCAGTGGTAGGTACTTTGTCTACTCGTCTTATTGTGTATGTTAGCGGTTCTCAAACTTTTTTGGTGACGGAACCCTACAATAAAACAATAGTTTTTATAAGTGTATTCTTTATTAATAAACATAATAAAAGTACAATGTAACAGTTACTGATTATTACTTACTTTAACATACCACATGGCAAGTACATTATTACAAGATATTAAAAAAGAAAAATCTAACTAATGAAATGAAAATGAAACTGTATGAAATAAATACGTATGAAACTGTTTTTTATTTTTCATTAATTTGGTTGATGTCAGGTTTAATAGAAGACAGTTGCAGTCTCATATCAGGTTCGGCGTCCAGTCTATTGCGATATTTTGTTTTCGTGGCTGCATACGTTGAGAATCCTGTTTCGCACAAATATGTTGTGGGAATGGGAGAAGAATATTCAGAGCCATTTTGCCAAGCATTGGATATTTATTACGAATTCTGCACCAAAAATCGTTGAGAGGCTTCGTTTTGAACAGTGACTCCATACTTGTGTCTGATGACATTTCTAAAAGAGATTCATATATCTCGTTTGACATACTTTCGGACTTTTGCAAGTTGGGTAAAAAAGGATTATGAATCCATGAATTCAGGTTTATTTTTGTATTCTGTTCTTCGGGAAAATACTTTTCAAAATATGAAATGAAAATGAAATGAAAAAATGAAAATATACTTTATTGTGCACAATCAGTAGTTACACATAGGTACTTACAAATATAGAAAATACTAACGACACTACGATAGTACACAAAGGCCTTATTACTAAATAGCAATTTCTTCCAGACAACCTTTGAAAGAAAGGAACAAATTGCTGGAGAGGGGTGTTGCGCTAAAAGTATTTATCTTGATACTATAAACATAAAATAAAATAAATAAATACATACATACACAATAATACATATACAAAAACTTAAATAATAAAATAAGTAATAAAAACAATTTACGTTATAATAATAATATATATAACACTATATGCATATCGTTTCATCTGACACAGTCTGAGGTAGTACTCTTTTAGGGAGGATTTAAAAGTATTCAATGTTTTGGCTTGTCTTATTCGGGTAGGGAGAGAGTTCCAGAGTAGAACGGATTGTACAAGGTATGAGGAGTGGGAATACTTAGTGTGGTGGATGGGGATATCAAGAAGGAGATTTGTAGAGGACCGCAGCTCTTGCCTGTCGGAGCAAAGAAAACTGTAGGTTTCCTTTAGATATTGAGGGCTATTGGGATCAAATAGGATGGAGTAAAGAAAGGAAAGTACGCGAGCATTACGGCGTAAGCGAATTGGTAACCACTTGAGCTTGTTACGGAACTCAGATATGCGGTCAAATTTGCGCAAGCCAAAGATGAACCTCAGAGACAGATTCTGGAGTCGCTCAAGTTTGTTGAGTTGGTCTTCGGTCAAGTTAATGAAGCAAACATCCGCGTAATCAAGAAGGGAGAGAAACAACGATTCAGCTAAGGCTACCTTAGTAGGAACCGGCAGAACATACCGAAGTCGTTTAAGGGAGTGCCACGTTGAGTAAACCTTTCTGCTAATCTCTTTCAGCTGCTGAGACCAAGATAGATGCTCATCAAAGTACACACCAAGATTCTTTACAACCTTACTATATGGTATTGTTATACCATTGATGGACACCGACGGTAAAGTATCCCAGCCAATTCTGCAGACCATCCCCAGACTGCCAAGTATTATTAACTGAGACTTAACGGGGTTAATGAGTAGTCCATGTTCCTTGCTCCAGTCACAAATAGCCGATAAGTCCCTGCTCATAACACCCACCGCCGCAGGCAATGCATCCAGAGTTGACTGCGTATAAATTTGCAAATCGTTTGCATATAAATGAAAAGAAGTAGAAATAAATAGAGTAATGAAATTTATAAACAAAGCAAAAAGTAATGGGAATAAAACACCGCCTTGAGGAAGGCCGGCAGTAGTATTGGTCCAGTCAGAAAAAGATTCAGAAATTTTAACTCTGCCGACGACCCATAAGGTAACTGTGAAGTAATTGAATCACAGAAGGTGAGAGGTTAAAAGACACCAACAGAATTAGTCTGTTGGTGTCGTGGTCAATAGAGTTAAATGCGTTTCTGAAGTCAAGTAGAGTTAGGATGGTGAGCTTCTTATTGTCAATGCCAGACCGAATATCGTCTGCCACCTTGACTAAGGCTGTAGTGGTACTGTGACCTGTGCGGAAACCAGATTGATACGTGCTAAGGAGATTGTTGCGCGTAATATATCTGTTGAGTTGGTGATGCAAGAGACGCTCTAAAACTTTAGATAGGAAAGGAAGAATTGATATTGGGCGGAAATCAGAAAAAAAATTAGGACGAGAGGATTTAGGCAAGGGATTATTTGAGCGGATTTCCAGGTATCAGGAAAGGAGCAAGTTGATACGCAGAAATTGAAAATATGTAATAGGATAGGTGCAATTATGTTAAGAATCGGGATAATCATTCTGCGACTGATGCTATCATCACCAACGGAATTCGAGGCTATCGTAATGACGTGTCTTTTAACCTCACACTCAGTGAATGAAGCGAAAGAGAAAGGCTCGGAGTTTGAAATTGGCATCAGTGAAATTTTACTAATGGTTTGTAATTTAATGGCCGGGTCTAAGTTAGGGATACATGTAAAGTATTTAATTAGTAAGTTAGTGTCAATATTGCAGGAGTCATTTAGATTGGAATTGGAATGAAATGAAATTGGAAAATAGAATTTTTGCCAATACCGAGAGATTTAAGAAATTTCCATGTTTTTGCTGGATCGCCATTCTCGGCCGCTGAATGAATATGACGCCGTTGAGCATCACGGCACATAGTACTGCAGCGGTTTCTTAATTTAATATATTTATCGCGATACTCATTTGTATAAATTTTTTTGTATTTGGCTTTGGCTGCATGCTTGGCATTAATAAGAGATTTAATATTATCTGACAGCCATGGAGCCGGAAGATGTTTAATTCTAATTGGCTTGACAGGAGCATGCTTATCGTATAGAGATTTGAGTAGGCTATTAAACATCTCTACCTTATCATCAGCCGATTCCGCTGTGTACAGTGCTGACCAATCTGTGTTGCGTGCGTCTTCCCTCAGGTTATCTACATCCATGGATGAGAAATTACGCTGAAGAAGTGTTTTACGTTTAGGTTTAGGTATGCGAACATTAAAGGCAACATATATAAGGTGGTAAGAGAACATTTCTACTGAACTCTGGCCGTGTTTGGTTACAGAATTTGGCGATGATACGATGATGAGATCCAGCAAGGAAGGACAGCAACCAGGAGAACAGTGTGTTGGATTAAGTGGCAGTAAACTCATGTTATAGGAGTCCAAAATAGACTTAAGAGTTTTTGATCTACCATCATCTTTGACCATACAAGTATTGAAGTCGCCCATTATGATTAAATTAGTGTAATTAGGCTTGTATGTTTTAAGTAAATGCTCAAAGGTTGAAAAGTAGTTATGGTGCAATGATGGACAGTAGAACACGCCCAGAAGTATTTTACAACCAAAAGCTACTTCAATCTCAATGAGCAAGTACTCCAGTGCGTCGGATGGCGGAGGCTGTGCTGACGAACTGATAACAGTGAAAGGAATGTCAGAACGCAAATAGATCGCAACACCACCACCGCCCCTCCCAATGCGGATTAATTTATAACCTGGTAGCCACGTCTCCGACACTAAAATGGCGTCAACATTAACTTGATCGAAGGAAATTAGCATATCAGGATAATGAGCCGGAATGCTCTGCGCATTGATATGGACAGCCTTAAAACATTTTTTAACTGAAGAAAAGTTATTTAAAATGGTATCCCTTAGTGTGGTAAATGAAGCACTTAAAAACTCTCATCACTACATACAGAAGAAACAGAAAAAAAGTCACCAGATGAAGTGTCAGAACTGTCATGATAATGATTTTAAAATTATTATAAGTAACAATACAAAAATAGTGTTAATTTAAAAATATAAATGTATTTACGTAATTTAATATAATAATAAATAAATAACATGTATACTATAAAATATTATAGTATATACCCTTTAACTATGCTACTAAAAACACCTCATACCTACAGTGTCATATGTTATGTTTAAATGTATTTAAACATGCACCAATTAAGCACTTTTACACAAAAAAAATATTTATAAAACTCATAAAAAGTAAACAATATAAAGAAAAAAAAAAAAAACATAATTAACTAAGCTTGTAAAATACTGCAACGGAAAACGGAATACACTCCACTGACATCCGTCATACCTTGACATGTCAACAATGGCAGGTGACAACTGACAAATCCATACGGAAATCAGAGGGAATTAAAAAATAGTTTTATGTTACAACAAAGCAGTACGCAAAATAATTGATTATGTGGGTGAAATTACCTACCTTTACACTCAATATAGGATATAAATCAAGTTAAAATACACAAATAATAAAGTAAGACAACAAAGTACAGCATGTAAATGCCCAACAGAGAAAGATTGGCTGTAACTAAAACTACATAAAAGCAAGAGATCAGATAATTAATGCATGACACTAAGGAAGCAGAAGGATGAACAGGTAACAACAAATCAGCGTAGGTAAAACAAGAAAGACGTTATTAAAAATTTGTTACTTTTTTGCTGACTTCTTTGCCTTCGTTCCAGCTGTGTTTTTACTTCTGGTCACGGGAATGGGTCGCTCAGTCGTCACAGATGGCATATCTGAAGAATAGCTACCTGGAATGGCATCCAGATCGGCCATGCTATGGACACGGACTTTGAAGCCATCAGAAGCAATTACAAGCACCGAACCATTGTGTGTCCAACATTTTGAGACTCCAAAACGCTGTCTGGCTGCCAGGAACACATCATGCCTCTTCTTAATAAGAAACTCAGACAAAGTGTTGCCAGAGTTTTTCAACTTAGTCTTAGCCGCCCATATTTTGTTTCGGACAGTGACATCGTGGAATTTTATTAAGATTGGTCTCGGCTTAGATTCATTTATTCTACCCAGGCGATGACAGAATTTTACCGACGCAATATCAGGAACTTGCAACTGTGTTGAAAATAATGATGTGACAACTTTAAGCTCATCTGTTTTTGCTTCGGAGACTCCGTGGAGTAATAATATTTTCTTTCTTCGCCTCATCTCATTTTGGTCTTGTGCATCTACCAAGTTTTCGATCTGTGATTGCAATGATTTAAGTGCTTCCAAGACAAAGGATTTGAAGGCACTGAATTCTGATGCCAGTGCTGATGAGGCGCTCGATGGTTTAAAAGAATGCAGCTCTTGCTGGAACTCCGACATCTTGTTATTAAACAATTCATTCTTTTGCTGGATGGACTGCTGTAGGGACTCCATATTTTGATATAAATGAATGTTTAAGTGTGAGAATGATAGTGTGCTTCTTACAAAGTGCTGATGGTGAAATAAATAATGCTTAAATACTTGCTGTTTATTATCGCCGACAAGGGCAATAGTGACACTGATAGGCACATGTAATTTCTTTTACATAATGTAATTTATAATACTATTTATTTTTAATTTGATTGAGGAGCACTTAAAAGTATGTAACGACTTTTTGCACACCTACCCACAAAAAAATGCACGCGCGCATCAAAGTGAGATATTGGACCAATTCTTCAAACATATTATCATCTTGAAACATTTCTGAGTCGTTATCGCTAACAAACTCACTGAGTGACGTAAAGCTTTCATTTCTCTCTTATCAACGCAAACAATCCAAAAATCTAATTTTCTTTTGAAGGCAGTTATTTTGTTATAGGCCTGGAACACTGTTGTCTGTTTACCTGATAAATTCAATTCGTTTAGTTTTTGAAAGATATCCGCCATAAAAGACAATCGGAACAACCAAGTTTTATCATACAAACGGTCTTTCAAATTAAAAGAAGTATCAGCTGAAAGAAACATTTGTAACTCCGCTCTAAGTTCAAATATCCTTGTTAAAGTTTTACCCCGAGACAGCCATCGCACTTCTGTATAGAGCAGCAGTGTTTTATGTTTGCTGCCATAATCTTTACACAATAATGAGAACAATCGGGATTGTAGTGGTCGTGATTTCATAAAATTAATTATTTTTACCGCTTCATCCACCTTCTTCCTTCTTAGGACGTTTTACACTTCTACCATACCTGGTTACGTAACCGGTATTTTCTAGACTCTCCATAGGAACACAGCTATCATCGATAATGCAATTTTGAACGGGACCAAGTTGTGCCGAACTCATGGGATTTATACTCTCCTGTATGGGAGGCATATTGTTCTTTTAAATTCTTTTTTCTAGGTCTAATGTGTCCCCTATTCCTCCTTTACACAACACCGTTTGGATCCACAACATAATACGATCTACCACATCCTAATTTCTCTTTAATTATTCCCGGAGACCAACAGGATTTAGAATTTTTTTTGAACTAAATGTCATCTCCCGGCTGAAACTCATAAGATGTATGCTTCGCATTCCTGTCAAAATAAAAAGACATCTTGTCTCTGCTATATCCATGACATCTTTCAAATGTCAAAAATCTTACAATTTTAGGTTTTAATTTTCTGCTAAGAATTGGTTTTACTCGCATGTTTCTAGACATTAATAATGCGGCCGGACTGGGAAAATCTCCCTTCGCAGCGTTGCGATAGTGTAATAACGCCAAATGTATATCCGAGCCATCTTCCTTGCATTTTTTTAATATGTTTTTGACAATTTTAACTCCACTCTCGGCTTGACCATTAGATCTCGGCCAATATGGACTGGTGGTTATGTGTTCTACATCCCAATCAACAAGAAAATACTTAAATTTGCAGGAGTTAAATGGTGGACCATTGTCAGACACCAACGCTTTTGGTATCCCATGTCGAGCAAAGAAGGATTTGAGACTCTTAACAACATTATCGACAGTGTAATTCTTATGCAAAGAAGCTAGCTCTATGTACTTGGAATAATAATCCATGCAGACAAGGAAATTTTCTCCATCTAAGTATAATAAATCTATACCTACCTTCTCCCATGGAAGATAAGATATCTCATGGCATTTCAACGGTTCACTGGGTGGGCTTGATCTGTATTTGGCACAGACGGAACATTGATCAATTAAGTTCTTAATATCCGCGTTTATATTTGGCCAATAAACTGTTTCTCTAGCGATGTTTAGTGTCTTATTATTACTTAAATGACCACAGTGTATTTTATCTAAAATCTGTCTCTGCAAGGACTTTGGTACAATAAGCCTATTGCCTTTAAATATTAAGTCGTTCATTATATGTATTTCTGCTTACTTTGTCTTTGCTTCTTGGCCAACCATTCTGAATATATGACTTGAGCAGATTTAAAGATTCATAATTTTTGTATCGTACGTCTCGAGTCCGGCTTGGAACCCTTTTGACGCGGCCTCCCCCTAGTCCTCACTAGCATTAACGGATGAGAGTCACCCAACTCAAGAAACGGGGTCAAATCGGTGCTATGGTATTTACCAATTATAACGTCCGTGATAGTGTCAGCTATATTGAACGTGGTAGGAGTAATTACTTCTTTAACACGGTAAGGGCTGTCACATTTTGGCATGAATTTGCGGGTTATTCCTTTACTAGCATTACTAAGTTGATGGACTTTTAGTAGCACCAGGTGGGGCCTTGTAGTTAGGCGCAGGGATTCGCGTCGCATCAGCGAAGTGTTTTCGTTCATCCTGTTTGTGCTCGACACGATCTCGTATATCCTTTAATATCTCAATAAATTTTGGTAAATAAGGAGTTACCCGTGATACTTAATTTTCTTTGTTGATTATGCTGCGAAGATCATGATGGGCTTGAAAGGGCGTGCGTAGCTCACGCGCAAAAGTAAGATATGCAGGGGTCTTACCTGTGCTGGCACATACAGCGCTATTCGTTGCGAAGCGTACATGGGCAAGATACTTGGGCCAATTTCGATGTTCGGCGTTGACGAGCAAAGACAATTGCACCTTCAAATCGCGGTTTTTACGCTCCGCAGGATTCGCTTCAGGATGATATACTGAGATCAGCTCCTGTTTAATACCAAATACATACATACACTTCTGCATGATGGCTGAAATAAATTGCGAGCCATTGTCATTTTCATGTCATTGTCATATTACTCACCTGGGAAGACCGTAGCGAAGGAAATATTCTTCTATTAGAGTCTTGGGACAGTTTTCAGCGGTAGCATCATTTAGAGCATATAGCTCGACCCACCTGGTAGCTACGTCTTCGACGAGGAGCACCCAACGCTCCCCCTGGTCTCTGGTTTAAGATTACTTGCCTTGTATTTTTGGGACTCAATACACCGTTTTATGTACTCTATCTGAGTATCATATCGCCGCATGCCTGTAAAATAGTAACTTTGACGGAGGCGATGAGGTGTACGATCAACACCTTGATGGCCGGCGGTAGCAGAATTATGGAATTCATGGAGGAATTCTTCCCTCTTGAAAACAGGAATCACTAATAGTGCTTCTTCTGATTTAGCGTCTGGATCATAACGGTATAACACACCGTGTGACATTACATACCCTCGCTCCAACCATCGATTGGAGTTAAGTTCATCGACGTTTTCTAAATCTAGTATAATTTTCTTTATTTCAGGGTCTTCAAGCTGCGCAGTTCGGAATTCAGTGGCGCTGGCTTGCGGTAGATCGATGATGACAGAACAGACGCTACATTCATCGTTATTGCTTTCGCAGATTGGCCGGCTGAGGAAATCGGCAAGAACATTTACCTTACCTGGATCATATTCCACTTTCAGGTCGAATGCCTGCAGCTTCATAATCTCTTTCTTTGCAGATGTTAGTCTGTAGGGTGGCATTGCTATGGGTGTGTGCTTACCTGTTTCAATGTGGTGCTCTGCATACGGAGTAGGGTCTCCCACTATTTGGAAGATGTCTTCATTCTTGTGTAAGAGGTCGGATAACTGCTGCCTTGAAGATTCACTCAGCAGTTGACCTTCATCTTCGCGCAATAACTTTAAAATAGTTGTGAGTACTCATCGTGTCTGGACGAATCCATCGGCCAATCGGATTCGACTAGTTTCTTCAGTACATGGATGTCCACGTTGAAGTAGAATATCGTACAGTGAATGACCGGCGATACTACTCTTAGCACCTGTGTCTAATATACCTGTACCGGTGATTCCAAAAACTTCTATCCCTAAAATAGGTCGAAAACACGAAGAATAATTGCTAGTAACAGCAGTAGATATCACAGTGTCCTGATTCATGGACACCCTATGTGAGGAATTTTCATAAAATGTGTCCAAAAAATCTTGTCCGGCTTTATTCTGAGTCGTGGTCACCTTGGAGTCACCGTGGTACTTGGAGTATCAACAAAAGTAAACATACCATTCGCACTGTGCGGTTGTATACTCGAAGTAAGAGCAGGGTTCTCGACGGCGTGCGTGGGTGCAGGAAGTGTGGTCACCCTACACGTAGTCATCACATTGGGATTAAGTGATACACAAGTGTCCTCAGATACTACAGATTGTTTGGGAAAATAATCGGAATTAAATAAGTTATTATCATTTTGTCCCGAAAAAATCATGGTCACCGTACTCTCTTTACTACAATAATAATTATTATTATGAGGTAAATTAATAATATTATCATACGAGTCTTCGAAGAATTCAGTATACATTCAAACATTTTAAAATTCTAAGGGCAGATAATAATTAATATCGTGTAATGAACCCTTAAGTGAATCGTGTGCCGGACCCTTAACGGTTTTGTATAACTTTTTATTACTAAAAACAATCATTGGATGTAGAACGTTGTTATTATTGGTAAAGCAGCCATACTCTTTTGGTAAAACAGTACAAAAATCAGTAGGCAAGTAGGTAAGAAAGAGTCTTTAAACTTGGAGTTTTTAGACTTTAAGCTTGGAGGGCGAGTTGCAAAAAAGTGACCGAATTATTACCGTGTCCGTGCATTCTTACCCCCATTAGCGTAATGACGCTTGCGCTCGCGCCATTAACTATTGAACAAAATGTTGAATTATTATCATTACAATTTTTACAATTCGACCGGATGACACCGGTTTGCCCGCAACCATAACATGTAGGTACCGGGGTTTTCGAACTACTGTCCATAACACTTACACCTTTCGATAACAATTTTCGACACTCGTCGCGAGTATGTCCTGGGTGCTTACAATACACACAAAAACGTAATCTAGCGTTGTTATGAATGTTCTTGGACAAATTTGCCTGAACGGTTGTAGGGGTGGCGCCGAGCGTGTGCCGGCCCAGCGCGTGCGGCGAACTCGGAGCGCGCCGAGGGCGAAACCCGAGCGGTGCGGGCGGCGGCATCTGTGCGCACCGTCGACGAATTCGTTGTCCGCGAAGCTGCTTCCTCCGTCGCGTCCTCTATTTGGCGTATCTTTTCGAAAAGCGCCTCCATTGTCGCAAACTCTTCGCGGCGAAGGCGCTGTCTCGTCCGCGTATGGAGCAGGCCGTAAAACATATCCAGTTTAACCTTTTCGCTAAGGTCATTTTGTGGAAGGCGAGCGAGAAAGGCTCGAGCCTTCGAAATGTACAACTCCGTGTTTTCACCTGGCATCTGCGGGTTCGCAAAAAGTTCTCTATAAATGCGGTGAGGGGGGGTGCCAGTTACCGAAAGCATCACGTAAGAACCGCAGCGCGTCGTCCCACGACGTGACGGTGGTTTTTACCCCTTGCCACCACGTAGCTGCGTCGTGTGTCAGCAGCATGGATAAACCGCGCACTGCATTATCATCACTGGTATTCGTACAGTCTTTGTAGGACTCGACCGTGTCTACGAAAGCGTCTAGCGACTCTTGCGGCGCACCGCTGTAGCGTGCCGTGCAGGCAGCAAAGTTCCTTGCAGGAATAGCGGGCGTCGGCGAAGGTGAAGCGGCGTGGCGTGGCGTTGCGTCTCGAAGACTGTTGCGGGGGACGACGTTCGCTCTAATATTTTCGTAAATATCTCGAACGTGGCGGCTTGGCTCTGCTGCATAGCCAACAGCGTCGCTGTGAGGCTCTGAGCGTCGATGGGTGACGATGCCGCGGCCGCTCCGGCGTCGGTACACGGCGCGGGTGGCAGGGGCGAAATGTCTCGAAAATGTTTATTGAACGGAACACAATTTCACAATATAGTGTTTTTAACATTGGTTTCACTTATTACAAATAATATTACTAACTTAAAGGCCGAAATTAAAAGTATAAAACAATTTACAAAGGCGAAAACGCGGGAAATAGTACACAGTGAGTATATTATTATCGTCTAGTCAGATCGGTAGCGCGTGGGAGTCTGGCGAGAGCGCGCCGGACGCGGCCCGTAGGAAGCTTGTCCTGACGCGTTGCTGCCCAGCGGCGCGTTTGCACTGTGGTGCGAGCGAGAAGGCAGGTGCACTCGTTATAAGGATTATTAAATTTTATTTTCCCTCATCATGAAGAAAATATATGCTTAGGGAGAGTAAATTTTCATTATTTTTTCAGTAGAATGCACCGTTTTCAAAATAGAATCGCTTATAGAAAACAATATGGTAATGTATAGAGCATTTTTAGAGTATTTGAGATACGAGCGATGTACAAAGTTATAGAAATGTTGGAAAATTCAGGATTTTCAAATTTTGTTTTCTCCCATCATGAAGAAAATATGTGGTTGCAGGGTTACTTATGGTGGTGGCGATTTTTCATTATTTTTTCAGTAGGAAGCACCGTTTCCGAGACAGAAGCAAGCTAGATACGAGCAATACGAGTTACGAGCTATGGAAATTTTGAAAATTTTGAATATTCTGAGTCATCCAGTTTAAAATCTCTAGGTAACCTTGAAATACTTCGAAACTTTGAAGTGGATGACTTCTTCGTAATGTATTGAGTCTTTTGAAGAGCCTATATAAATATACGTGCAATAAATATGTCCGTAATTTCAAAATGACTGTTATTTTTGTATGGTAAATACAAAAATAGCTTGTAGACCTTAAAAACGACACCCATATCAAAACAAAAATTAATATGCGTTGTTTCGAAATTTCAAATGAATGAATTTTTTAGAATCAGCACCCACAGAAACCTATAAAAGGACACCTATATTTATTTTATATGAAAATAAATGTCCACCATCTTGGAAAATCAAAATGGATGACTTACCAAATTATCAAAACTTTTTGGTCACTCCGTGCACACTATGCAGTGCAAATGTCAGTGACGCCATTTGCAAATCGCGGAGCGATACACCCACCGTCTGAAAAGGCTCGCGGCCATCTGAGTCGGAACATCGTTTTAAAGTAATATTTAAAAATTCATAGAAAAATCGTCAAGCTAATGTAGTTAAAATTTTAAATGGAAAGTTAAAGAAAAAATGTTCTTCTTTTAGATTATTGAAGTAATAAACAAAAAAAGTTTCATCTTAGTTCCTGATAATTTCACATTGTTTGAATTTGATTTTTATGAGAAAGAAACGTAAATAAAAAATCTTAATAACGAAACATCTTGAAGAGGATCAAACTAGTTTGTGTATATTTTTTGTTTCTAAAAAATTTAAGTGGTTTTAGATATTACAAGCTTTAAAATTACCCCTGAGCCTGCAGTTATGAAAACTTCTCTTTAGTCTTAACACTATTATTCAAAAGATTGACATTATTATAAATAATTGTTAACAGCAAATTTAGAATACAATATTTCCTATGGTTTTTTACACGTAATAATCGGAATAACAAGTTTTTGATAGATATAGCCGTATTTAAAAAGTAGCGTTTTTGTAAAATTTTAGGCGCGTGGGTCTAAAATTACTCTTAAACTATTGTATATACTAAAAGTCATTTTGTAATTTGTTGTAAGTAATAAAGTTATGAATAACTAGTAGTCCAATACACGTCCTAACTTTGAACTGGAATAATTTAATAACTACACCAACCAAACAGGCAACAGATGATCACACTTATAAATATTTAACAGTGAACAATTAGTATGGAAAAAATCAATCGTCGTTTTTCATCACCATTTAAATCACCACCGTTTAAACCATCCCTAAACTAAACAATTAATTCAAGACCAAATTTATCCATATCGGTCCAGCGCTTTGTCTTTAATTGATAAGGTAATTTAGCAACAGATACCTACTAGAACATCAATCATCAATAGATAATATCAATCTATAAAATAAGACATGGGTTTTGTATACGGAAGAATATACAAAAAGAGAGACAGTAGAAATAAATTCAACTACAAACAAATTTTCTACGCTGTCTGCAGTATTCTGCAAAAAATAAATCGTGATAATTCCACTAAAGAATGCGAGCAGGGCGCTGATTGATTTACAAAAAGTTAGCTTAGTATGAAATCAATAAGAGTGACCTTACGTAAAAATAATAATAAATATATATGCAGAATATTGTCTCCTCTACACTGCGGGATGAAGAATTTACCCAAAGTAACGCCTGAACTTATTAACCACGTTCATTGTTCCATTTTCGTCAAAACTTATTGTGATATGTAAGATCTTATGTGTGACCACAACATAATTTATGTTTACTTATAAAACTTTGCACGCTTAACCTTGATATTGTTTTAAATCAGACGTACGTAAATTTTAATTAACAAAACAAGAGACGCAATCAATCATTAAAACGATTTCAAGATAAATTTTATCAATCTGATAATATTTATAATATATACTATAAAAACTATTGGCTTCCTTGACAGGCAGTTATACCAAAACCATGAAGCTCTTGGCGGTCTTACTCGCGTCAATATCATGTAAAATATTGTTTCCTACTCAATAAATAGGAGTAAAATACGCATCCACACTTGAGACCATAAGAGATTAAATTTTGCTAAATAGGAGACACATCATCACGACTTTCTGTTAATTAGTATTCATAAACTTACTAATCATAATTTTTTTTAAAAAATTTCAGTGGGTGCTGGAAGTGCAATTCCGGAAATTCCAGGGGATAACAGTCACTATGTCGAAGGCGAGAGCCGCTATATCTGGATGCCCGATGGTGATGGTAAACCTCATCTTGTAGACCTTCACGCTGAACCTGAAATATCTGCCCTGAATGGCCGAAACGGAGCCGACAACCAATACCGGCTCTTCACCAGGTAAATTGGGGGATTCGTTCGAATTTATACAGGGCTCCCGGGCTACAGGTGCCCCCGAACGTCTGTCAGAAAAAAAACGTTAAATGTTATCCACACATTACACAAGCTCACTTAAACTCTTAGCCCGTACTTACCGAGAAAAAATCATATCATAATAAAGCCCACGACCACAGAAACTTAAAGAGATAGAGATATAATATAAACGAAATACATTATTATATTGTGTGGCTAAAGCGACTTTCAGACTACGCTATAATAATAGCATACAGTATATAGCTCATAGCACAACAATATCGCGCACCATACATTGTTATGGACACGTTCACACTGTACTGTACTATATATTATTGGCTATACGCTATAACTTAGTGCGATACGCTGAGTTCAGTTAATGCGCGCCGCCCTCTTCCTCCTTCCCGTGACCCCGGCCGTTCCGCAAGCGAAATGAGTGACACAACCATACTGAGGTTGCTATATACTATAAATGCTTGCGATAATATCGCGTAATGTGAACGCCATCCTATATAGTATAGCATTAGGTCCTTCTTTGCTATATTATATAGCACTTTATTATATACACGGACAGAATCTGAAATTCTCTCCTACTTTACTGTGCTGTTGATTTCATGACCAGTTTTTAGAAGTTTCGAGCCTTCCAATAACAAAATATACGAAACAATTACTGACTTGGGCTGGGAGGCCCTGTAAGGCTTGCAATGCCACTGCATTTAACAGTTATAGGTGTAGGGAGTTTTTTAGAATTCACCAGTAAATACTGGTGAATTTAGATGCAACAAATAATATTCTTTTTTTTTAATTATAGGAATAATCCCACCAGTGCTCAAATTCTTGTCTTTGGAAACGCTAACTCCATCTGGAACTCAAATTGGCGATGGAATAGACCCATCAAAGCTATTGTGCACGGATGGAATAGTAATGGAAACAGTCAAGTGAACACGCTTATCACCGCTGCGTTTTTGGCCGTCGATGACTGCAACGTTATTGTCGTGGACTGGAGTAAAGCAGCCAGTGGACTTTACACCACCTCTGTGTGGGCTGTCCCCAGAATAGGACAATACCTTGGCAACTTCATGCAATGGCTCTTAAACACTGTTGGTGGAAATTGGTCTCAAGTTCATCTTGTCGGTCACAGCTTGGGAGCTCACATTGTGGGTAATGCTGGTCGCCAAGTTGGAGGACAACCGTGGAGAGTGACAGGTGAGTTTTAATTTCTATGATGAAATAAGATTTGATTGGACCCTTAAAGCTCAAACGATTATTTTTCATGCTTACAAATATTTTCTATAATATTCTTAATATTTTTAGGTATGGATCCTGCTGGCCCACAATGGGGAGGCAATTCAAACGCTTTGAACCGCAACTCCGGAGTTTACGTTGAATCCATCCACACTGACGGTGGTCTCCTTGGAATCATGGACCCTATTTCTGACGCTGACTTCTACCCCAATGGTGGCAGAAATCCTCAGCCTGGTTGCTGGATCAGCACTTGCTCACACAGCCGTGCCTATGAACTCTTTGCCTCCAGTGTCAGGACCAACCACTTCGTTGGAAAACTCTGCTCAAACTTCAGCCAAGCTCAAGCTAATCAGTGCAGCGGCAGTGCTTTGAACATGGGCAACAGTGTCCTCTCAAAACGCGGGTAAGTTATCCATATTTTAAAATCAGTGACTTGCAGATTTTTTGGAACCATCAGGATTGGCAATCTCATGACTTAGAGTGAATATTCCTCAATTATTGCAGATTCTCGGATATTATATCATACTAATTGAAGTAATTTTCATTGTTTCAGCTCTGGACTGTACGCTCTCTCCACTGGAAACAACTGGCCTTTCTAATCTATCTGTAGAATGATAAGCTACGTATATTGTAAACAAATTACATTTTACTATCTGAAATTCGATTTGTATTTGATTTATCACACACGTGTCCGCTCTGATTGTATTTCGTAAGTCGTAATATTACGTATACACTTTGTTTATTAATAATGAAATATGTTTTTTTTTATCTTTATTTTTATAGAGAGTTTGGTACAATTTCGACCATGTCACTCTCGTTGAGTGCCATTTAACTTAACTACTAACACAGCGTAATATAGTAAATTATAATGTCTATGCTCTAACATTTAAGCCTCTTAAAACTAATTTATACAAAGCAATTGCTTCATTAGATAGAGGGGTGGACAAATATGGAAAAAAATACACCTACATCATTAATATTTAAATCTAGATGGTAAAAGATTTCTCGTCTAGCCGCTTCGTTCCGGACATACTCCATCAATATGTGCTGGACATCTTCGAATTTATCACACTCTGAACAATTGGGAGATGTAACCTTCTTCAATAAAAATGCAAATTTATTTAATAGAATATGTCCAGAACGTAACCTTAATGCTACTGTGGTATATTGTCTGCTCAAAGAACCCCCAAACCAAGGTATTTTAAGTGGTGACGGTTGAATTATTTTATACCATATGCCTTTCGCTACAGATGTAAGGTCAAAATAATCTTTCCAGGTTTTATATGATAGCTGTTTCATGTATGGAATATAGTTAGTATAATGAGGAAAAATATCAGAAGTTAATCCATTACTTATGGCTTCTTTTGCTAAACAATCTGCCTTATCATTTCATTCAAGACATATATGAGAAGGAACCCACTGAAATGTTACTATTTTGTCTTGTATTTTAAGTTTTTGTATTAAATCTAAAATTTGATAGGCTGTCGCTGTTCTTCGATAATTCGAGGTACAGCGAGCCAAGTGTTGTAATGCGCTTCGGGAATCACTCAAGATAACAATCTTTTCAAAATTAATTTATTCTATATAACGTAGGGCTTCCTGAATGCCAGCTAATTCGGCCTCCATAATACAATGTGATTTATTCAGTTTTAACTTAACTGACATATTAGCTTGAGGGTCAAATACAGCAGCACCTACTACCGAAGCGTGTTTAGAACCATCACAATAGATCTTGTAGAAATTGAGAAACTGATTTGAAAGTAAATAAATACATCTATTTTTTAAATAATCCTTATCAATTAATTTATTTGGTTGATCGATATCTTTAATGTTTACATTTATACTTGAGGATAAATCTATACTAGTAATCCAATAGTTAAGATTAAATATTTCTAAGCGGTTGGTGTTCGGTATGTGATAATCCTTAAGATCATCCCACACAGTTGCTAATAGCGGTTTTCTTTTACGAGACTAGTAATGTCCACGACAAGTATCCCTAAGTTTAATTAAAATATCGGAATTATAATTACCGTCTAAATATTTCAATTTTAAAGAAACTTCCCAGCCAAGAAGAGTCTTCGAACAGACAAAGGTTGAATGGCTAGATTACTCTGCATCACGTGAATAAACGTATTTTTTATGTAATTACCGATAATTCTTAGACCTTGGTTTTGCAGTTTATCTAATTCATAAAGTATTGATTTAGCACTGTTGTCATAAAGATAACTTGCATAATCGATTCGACTGCGTATTACACTCAAATAAAGTCTACGTAATTGTAACGGATGTATTCCCCAGTTTGATCCGCTCAAAACCTTCAATATATTAATAAACTTTGTAGCTTTTATATAAATCTCATTTATGTGTTTTTTCCTCGTGAGTGAGCCATCCAGTCAAACCCCTAAGTATTTCACCATGCGAACATTATTTAATTGTTGTCCACTTATTCTAATTTCAGCTACCTCATCTCTACCACCTCTTTTGAATATACATAAATTACTTTATTATATATATATATTGACATACCTATGTTATCTATAGTCTCTTCAAAATAATCGATAGCCTGTTAAAGATTTAATACACTGTTGTTAAGAATTCTATTGGAAGTATATATTACAAAATCATCAGCGTACTGAGAGACACGAACGTTTTGAATATTAATATAAATTTCGGAGGTAGCAACGTTAAACAAAAGAGGTGAATGAGGATCACCTTGTAAAATTCCTTTACTAGTGAGTCTAAAAATACAATCATTATTTGAAATAATAATTAGTTTTCGGTCTATCAAATATTGGCAGATATATCTATACCCAGTGGTCCAACACCCATTCTATCCAATGTTTTAACCAAATGAGTTATATCTACATTGTTATAGGCACTATCGATGTCAATAAGGCAAGCTAAGGTGGGGATTTTAATTGGAAACCCTATTTCTATACGAGAAATCAACCTAAAGAGAGCATCAAGGTATGAACGACTTCTTCTAAAACCTTTAGTTTCTCTAGACAAGTTATTCTTTTCTAAGAACCATTCTAAACGATGAATCAGAATAGAATGGTAAGTTTTACAGATACAACACATTAATGCAATAGGTCTAAAGATAGAGTGACTGTTAGATTTATGGATTATTTATGGATTAGGAACAATTTTGACTTCTTTCCATTGATACGGAACAAACCCTTGATGTTAACAAAAATTATAAATTTTAACATTATCAAATAATTGGCGACTGGATTGGCGATGAAACTGCGGAAAATGCAGGCATTGATGGAGAAACGTAGTCTGATGCTAGATTATGTAATACTAGATTTGCATTATTAGTATCTGGGTAAACTATTGGAGATTTATAGCCTTTTAACCATTTCATCCGCTTCCACATATCACAGGCTGAAGTCGATCCATCTACAGAGTTACAAAAGTTTTTCCATGAATCTGATTATGCTTTCCGAATCATTTTCTGGGCTTTAAATATTTTGGACTTCAGTAATTCGTAGTTTTGGGGAGTAGCATTTCTCCTAGAATTTTTAAGTGCTAGTCTACGTTCGGCGACTGCTTGCGAGAGTTGTGCATTCCAAAAAGGTTTTGCTGTAAATTTTTGACTAGGATTATTGTAAATTTTAATGTAAGGTATGCGTCTATCAGCAGCTTCATTCAAAATATTCAAATACCAGGTATATGCTTCTTGTGGTTCGTTTGGCATGTCCAAATTTTTTATTCAATTTTCAATATAATCTGCATATGCGGTCCAGTCTGTATTTTTTATATTACGTTTTTTGGAAAAGTTGGTATCGAACGGTATGGTTGTAGAAAATTTTATTACATGATGGTCACTTCCGAGCGTTTCTCTAGTGACGATTAGCGAATCGAACCTCAGAGATATGTTAGTTGACACCATAGTGATATCTGGAGATGATTCTTGAAGCCTTGTATTTTTATAGCCTTGTATTAACGAGTTTAACTCTAGTCAGAGATCCATCATTCATAGTGCAGAAATAACTGTCAAACGCATCAAAAATTTGCCTACCTCGAGAATCAGTGCGATTAGACCAATTTGAGTGATGGCCGTTAATCTCTCCTGCTATCAAATCAAATCAAATCAAATCAAATCAAAATCATTTATTTGCAGGAATATGGTACAATAAGTTGTTAGTTATTTACATTTTCCACATATTCTACTACTTTTATAGTGTGCAAAATATTTATTATAAAGATCAAGCTTTTTATGGTTAATGTATTACCAAGTCAGAAGATTTATTACATAGAAATGTCAACACTGATTCATTCGTTATCAAAGAATTCATTCACTGAGTAATACATTTTGTTAAGGAGCCAGATGAATAGTTTATTTTTATATTGTTTTATAGTCAGTTCTTTAAAGTAGTTAGGTAATTTGTTATAGATCCGAACTGCCATACAATACGCGTTTTTACTACAAATTTTGAGTCTTTGGTTAGGTATAACAAGTTTATGTTTATTCTACTACTTTTTGTCGCTATGTTATTTTTTTTAGTAAAGAAGTGATCCAGATTTTTATGTACAAAAACACAAACGTCAAAAATATACTGACAAGGCAGTGGAAGTATTTTGAATTTTTTGAATAACGGCTTACAGGTCTCAAAATATTTAGCGCTCGATATACATCTGATACATTTCTTTTGTATTTTGAAGACTCTGTGCATATCTACGGAGTTGCCCCATATAACAAGACTATAGCGAAGAACAGAGGCAACATACCCATGATACGCTATGATGGCTGCTTGAACAGACATTGTGTTTTTTAGATTGAATAATACGAACATATACTTTTCCAATTTAATACAAATTTTATCGATATGTTCCTTCCATGTGCATAAATAGTCTACAGTTAGGCCTAAAAATTCAGTCGATTCTGTTTCTTGTATTTCAACGTCATTAAAATTTACTTTTAATTTACAGTTTGTGTTTTGTTTACGAGTTTGGAAGTGAACTAATTTTGTTTTGCTTAAATTCATTTGTAAGTTGTTTTGTTTTAGCCAATTTGATGCACACTCTAAAGTTTTAGTTACTTCGCTTTTCATATCATTTTCATTAGTTCCCCTTATAAGAATAGTTGTATCATCCGCAAATAAAATAGTCTCGTGTTCGATTTCATCTGGCAAATGATTTATGTAGTCCAAAAATAATAAAGGACCAAGGAGAGTGCCTTGTGGCACACCTACAGCATTTATTTTAAAAATAGATCTATAAACAGTTCTTATTATTTTCTTGGGAGTTGTTATTTCCACGCACTGATGCCTATTAGCCAAGTAACTTCTTATCCATTCAAGTGCTACACCTCGTATGCCTAATGCGTGCAATTTATTTAATAGAGTTTTATGCGAGACAAAGTCGAACGCTTTTGTCATATCCAAAAATAATGCCACAAGAGGAGTCTTTGAGTTATGATACTCTGTTATGGTTTTTATTAGTGAGAAACAGGCATGAACTGTAGATGTTTTCTTTTTGAAACCAAACTACTCTTCCTTTAATATTTTACTCTTCTCTAAGAAGTTATATATTTTGTCAAACATTACTTTTTTAAAAATCTTAGCGATTATGGGTATTAAAGTAATCGGTCTATAGTTATTGGGGTTAGTTCTGTCTCCTTTTTTGAAGACAGGTTTAACTATGGAGAACTTTAACTCCTCTGGAAAAATTCCTTGGGTCATGGTTAAATTAATAATATGAGTCAATGGTTTCCAAATTTTAGTATTACATTTTTTTATTATGTCAGTTTGTATATCGTCAAATCCTGAAGAATTTGTATTTTTTAATTCAATGATAATCTTGCAGGTTTGTGCTTTCGTGATAGGTGTAAGAAATATTGTTTTATCATTAAAATTAATTATATTTTTGTTTTTATTTTCAATGTCATTTTTTGATTTATTGTGTAATAATTGATTATTTTTATTAATGGAATTATTTAAATTGCAATTATTTGTCATGTCAATAAAAAAAGAGTGAAACGTGTCGGCAATGTCTTTAGGATTAGTCAATATAGTATTATTTTCTAGGTTTCGAATTAGAGTAATGTCAGAGGATTCATATCCTGCAGAATTATTATTTGTATAATTTTTTATAATGTCCCATGTTGCCTTGGCTAAATTTTTTGCATTTAGCATGTATTTAATGTTACTGATTTTTTTTTATTGTAAGATACATTTATTCAAAATTTTCGAGTATAATTTATATTTCTGTTTGCTTAAGTGTTTAGTGACTGACCCTTGTCGGTTTAAGTAGTGTATTCTTTTTTTAACGCAAGATTTTTTGAGACCTTTTGTTAGCCACTGATTTTTACGTTTTGCGAGTTTTTTACCGGTAATAATTGGAAAACAAAGATAATAGAATAGGCGAAATATTTCATAAAAATTAGAAAATGCTTTGCTAGCGTTTTGTTCATTTAAGACATCATAAAATGTTAAGGAATTGATGCATTCTATAAATTTTGCTATGTTTTCTTTGTTATAGTCTCTTTTTCTTTCTATCACGTAGTTATAATTAATGTTATTTATATAAATATTTGGCGATATGTTACATTCAAAAGACACACTTTGAGCAGTTTCGTGGTCGGAAAGGCCCAGATAGTGAATATTAGATTTTATATTAGTGTCCATTATATTGCTGAAAATGTGGTCAATACATGCCTTACTGCGCGTAGGATTAGTGATATGACTTTTAAAGTTATAGTTGTAAAGTAAGGCAAGTAGATCTCTTGTGGATGTGTCTAGTGTCTTTCAATAGATCTATGTTCCAGTCTCCGCATAGTATAGTTTTTTTAACTTTTCTCTTATTTAGCTGAATTAAAAGATTTTTTAAGCTTATTTAAAAATATATTTACATTTGAGTTTGGAGTTCTATAAATACATACCACTACTATGTCAAAAGTTGAAATGTTAGTCGCACAATATTCAAAACTATATACCAAAGGTTGAATGCCGAGATTACTTTTAGTAAATTTAATATTATTGTGCACTAATATGCAGGACCCTCCTCGTCTTTGACTGAATCGAGAAAAATTGGCAGCTAATTTGTAGTTTTGTAGTTTTAAATTTGACTCACATCCATATTTAATAAATGACTCCGTTAAGCATAATATCGATTGAGTTAAAGTTTTTACATAAGTCTTGTATGCACACTTCAAATATATCCTTTTTATTTAATATGCCAGCGATATTCTGATGTAAGAGCGTAACGGTAGTGTGTTTATCGCTGACGAAAAAGATTATTTTCTTTGCTTAAATTTTTATTTTCAATTTTCTTGAAATAAAAAGGAATGGTCCTCTTTTTTTACTGTCATATCTTAGGTTAATTTTTGGCTCGTCATTAGTTAAATTATTATTTATTGGTTTTTTATTGCTTTTTAGATTTTTCTAATTTAACTTGAATTTCTAATTTAATTTGAATTGCTGGTATGGTATTGCTTTGAAACTTGTTAAAGATTTCTTCCCAGTCATTTAGATTTGTACGCGCTGATGGGCAGCGACAGATAAACTGACACTACATTTCTAATATTATCGCAATTAAGAATTTTTAAGAATAATTTCAATATTTTTATTAGGAAGTTGTAAAAAACACTGTTGAGCTTTTAAAGAATAATGCGTTAAAATGGCCACACCTCCATAAGAATCGTGCCTGTCTTGACGGAATATATTGTAGCCTGAGATATGAATTGACTGTTTGGTTCAAGCCATGTTTCACTTAATATTGTAATGTGAACTTTTTCCTTAATTTATAGTTGTTCTAAACATATCTTTTTCAACCTTAAGCTTTGAGCATTCCATTAGATAATATTTATATAGTTAACTTTGTTTATACTGATATCCATTATGTAAAAATAAATTAAATAAGTTTTCAATAACTTTTAAATCTGATAAGTATGAGCTTACAAGACTAACAAACCATTCTAACAAAATTGTTCCTGCTAATTTAAACTTATTTTCTAGGGTATCATTTTTTTCAAAATTATATTAATATATAACAAGTCTTTAAATAAAAATATTTTCTTTTGTTTCTGTGGCTGATTGATTTCTTCACCTGAGTCCCGTAAGCTCTCAGCTGATGACAGATGTTGTGTTACATCTTTATTATTCTTATCCAATTTCTTATTCTTTTTTTTTCGGAGATTTTCTTGATGTACATTCTTTTTGGAGTTGATTTTAATATTTTTGCGTATGTGTGATTAAACTCAGATTGAGTCGCGTCGCGATCGGAACGCGGTAACGATCAGTCGCTGTGTATGTTAATTGTTATAAGTCATAACAAGTCCTCTAAAAAGTGTCGTATAATTACGTATTTACAAAAAACTAAGTGCGAACTAAATTACGTAAACATAAAAAAAAAACAAGAAAAAATGAATGTGTGTGCTAAATGTAATGACGAGGTTACCGAGGGAGTGTTGTGTAGTCAATGTCGCGGTTAACTACATTTCTCCTGTTCTGGTGTTTTGGAAACTACCTATCTCAAGATGACATCAGAAAAGAGGGAAAACTGGCGTTGTATTAGCTGCCGTAACACCGGTTCCCAAAATACTCCCAATCTGACTGACATCTTGAAGGAAATAAAGGATTTTCGTCAGTGTTTCGATGTAATGAAATCCGACATTAAGGATATGAATGTTACAATTCAAGATCTTGCCTCTCAATGGAATGATGTAAACTCACGATTGGAGGTCATGGAAAGACGTTTGGATAGCCTAGAACTCGCTACGGCTCAAATAAGTACGCTCCAGAAGGATCTTAACCTCGCTAATACTACAATTAAAGAATTGCGCTCTTCGAACACACAATTACTAATAGAAAACGAAAAACGCGAACAATTTGCTAGAAAAAACAACCTAGAAATATCAGGTGTACCTATACAAAATGGAGAAAATTTAGAAAACATACTAAGTAACATTTATACCAAAGTTGGATTGTCGTTGGATATAACCTGCATCAATTACATTCATCGCGTTCGCCGATTTGAAAAGAAAAATGTAACGTCTAACCGGCCACCCGCCATTATTGTGAGTTACATTAGACAACGGAACAAGGATCAGCTGTTAGCCGCCGTGCGCACGCGCCGCGGTATCACTACGGCAGACATCGGGTTATCCGGTCCGAACAACAATATTTACATAAGCGATCACTTGACACCGGCCAATAAACTACTACTGAAGCGGGCACGGGAACTGAAAATACAGCACGACTACAAATATATCTGGGTCCGTGATTGCAAGATATTCGTGAGAAAATCGGACACTTCCAAAGCTATTCGCATTTCATCTGATGACGACCTAAAACGTATAATATGACTTTGTATATTACACATTGTGTTACTAGTGCGTTTTCTTATATACCGATGCAGTTTTTGTTGTATTCAAATTATTAAAATAACATTCTTGTACAATAAAATATTTCTTTGTAAGTTAGGAGGTAAGCTTTTACTACACCATATTACTAATACAAACTTTGTGTTTTGTTGTGCTATTACAGTTATAAATTAAAATTATTAAATAATTATAATATAAATTTATATAATCTAAAAAACGAAACAAAATTACATTATAAATTTAGTATTGTAAAATGTAAAATTTATTTATCACTTTCAATGTCTTATGTCTAGTGTTATAACGAGTGCCAGGTTACAAGTATTCTCATATTATAATAATAAAGTCATATTAATTATAATTTAAATTTTCACACCGTTAATTTTGTATTACCAAAATGTGAGAGGCCTACGAACTAAATCACATTCCTTTTCATCAGAAGTACTTCTGAATAATTATGATATAATCTGTTTGACAGAATCTTGGTTAAATGATAATTTTTACAGTTCAGTTTTTCGATGACAGATACGTAGTTTTTCGGCGAGATAGGAATGTGTCTTTGGTAGGTGCAGAGAGGGGCGGAGGAGTGATAATTGCTGTGCGATAAAAGCCCGGATTCGCGTGACGAATGGAGTACTAATATGCACTATGATCACCTGTGGGTAAGTATTCCGCTTCCTTGTTTTAATTCGATACCTAGCGCTTCTGCTCCCTCCTTTTTACATATTTGCTGTGTGTATGTACCGCATTGTGACCGCCACGACACAGAATTGCACTTAATTTTTGAATCGATCAGCAATCTGATGCAACAAAACCCAAGTGACATATTTCTCATAGTAGGTGACTTTAATGTTTCTCAAGGTAAATGGTACTATGATACTGATTTTAATTCTATGGTGATGCAGTCGAGTTTAAATAAATTAGTTCAATTAACTACTGACTTTATGAGTTTTACGAGCTTAAGACAGTTTAGTTCATTTTTTAATACCAGTAATAAATTATTGGACCTGATTTTTTATAACAGGGACTGCACTGTGACTAGTTGTAATGATCCGATGACCGCAGAGGACGAGCATCACAAATCATTAGTTATCGAATTATCTTTGGACGTATCCCCTCCGTTGCATGAAAACTTAACAGAAAGAAAACTATTCCACATGGCTGACTATGACGCTGTTAGAGAGAGCTATCGTCTATTGATTGGCAATCTAAGTTATTAATAAAAAATAATATAAGGGTGGATTCATTTGTGCAGGAATTCTATAACATCATTAATGATATTATAGACAGATATGTTCCTAGGCGTAAAGTTATCGACAAAGCCCGCTATCCTCCTTGGTATAGCGTTCCATTAATAAAATTAGGCAGAGAAGCGAAAATTTCATACACGCTGGAAGCGGTACGGTAATCCCTTAGATAACCTAACTTTTTCTACACTTAGAAAAAGGGAATCTAGTCTTTAAAAATCGAATATCAAAAGTACATTAAAATAAGTGAGGATAGCATTAATAAATGCCCAAAACTGTTTTGGCGGTTCGTTAAATCAAAATTACCGTCTAATCATGTACCTCAAACAGTCAAGTTTCAAAACCATGTCTCAAATACTGGCGAAGGCACATGTAATCTCTTTAATGAATATTTCAGCTCAGTTTTTGTTAAAAGCGCTTTACGACATCCCACTTATAATGTTAATTCAGTTTCATCAAACTCCCTGGTGAATGTCAACTCAATCTTCATTGCTGAAGAGGTCATCCTTAAGGAACTCAAAAACATTGATATCCATAAAGGTCCTGGATATGACGGGTTACATCCTATATTTATACGTAAATGCGCCAAGGAACTAAGTTTGCCTTTGTTTATTATTTACAATAAATTTCTAACGGAGGGCACATTTCCCATGAAATGGAAACAGGCCCTTATTACACCTATTCCTAAAAATGAAAATAGAAATGATGTGTCTCAGTACCGACCGATATCGAAAACTAATTTATTAGGTAAAATATTTGAAAAAATTGTCACACGCGAGCTAATGGGGTTATTAAAAAATCACATTTCTATTAACCAACATGGTTTTTGTAAGGGCCGTTCAGTTGAAACAAATATGCTTACTTTTACCAACTTCTTATTAAATGCTATGGATAAAAAGCTACAAGTAGACGTTGTATACCGATTTTTCGAAAGCTTTCGATAAAATAAATCATGATCTACTTATGGAAAAGCTTTGGAACATCGGTATACATGGCGATCTACTGCGATGGATAACTTCCTGTGTCAAAAATCGCTCCCAAGCAGTATCTATAAAGGGTTATGTTTCCAGATTCATAGATATTCCTTCGGGAATACCCCAAGGTTCACATTTTTTCACACGTTCACAAGGTTATACGTTTTTCAAATTTATTGTTATACGCTGATGACGCAAAACTTTTCAAAATAATTGCTAACTTAGAGGATTTCAAGCAACTGCAATGTGATTTAAACAAATTATTTGAGTATTGCTTAGCAAATCAACTTTTCTTAAACCTTGATAAGTGTTCCGTGATGTCTTATACGCGCAAACATAACCCATTTAACTTTGATTACCAAATTAATAGCAATCCTCTCAATAGGGTCACAACTATTCGTGACCTTGGTATAATCATGGATTCTAAATTGTCATTTAATTTTCACATATACCAAATTGTCAATAAAGTATTTCGTCAACTTGAATTTATATTAAGAATTTCGAAACCTTTTAAACAGCTCCACACGTTAAAAATCTTATACTTCAGCTTTGTTCGATCGATATTAGACTTTGCTTGCATAATTTGGAGTCCGTATTACGCTTGTCATATCGCCCGCATTGAGAGGGTTCAGAAGAAATTTATTAAGTCCTTAGAATTCGTTGGAAATCATGAATATATCTCTTATGAGACCTCACTCAGTCGACATTCACTAACGAGTCTTGCAAACCGCAGGAAAATGTTTGACCAAATTTATCTTTTTAAAATTTTACTTTTAACATTGACGCCTCACACATTTTGGAATGTATCGATTTCATATAACTACTATATTCAGATAACTTTATTTAAATTATTATGATTTTATTACCAATTTAAATTCAAATCTAAGTTCATCTGTGATTATTTTTAAGCTTGTAATGTAATTTTTAATGAATAAGTATCATTATATCTATATCTTTGTATCGATCTATATATTATATAAGTATCTTGTATATCGCGTACTTTAGATATAAGCAACGCAATTTTATGAAATGCCTATTATTACTTTATATGTATATATATATGGGTGTGAATGTGTATATGTGTGTGTATATATATATATATATATATATATATATATATATATGTATTTGTATGTATGTATATATATATATATATTTGATTGACAGTATGGAATAGATAATCACAGTGTATTTGCATATACATTGTGATTATTTGTTCTATACTTGGGTTGGTGTTTTATAATTAGTAATAGAGTACTTTAATTTTTAGTGTAAAATAGTCCAATGCATGTTGAGGCCAAATGTAATTAGTTATTGTATCTAGCTGTAAATTTGAATGTATTCTATTATTCTACGTTATTATTGATGCAAAACTGTTTTTGGTCCATAAATAAATAAATAAATAAAGTACCTAGACCTGGTTCTCGTTCACAAAACATATTTTCGGTTCCTTTGTGTAGATCAGTTTATACTAGTAACTGTTTTCTAAAACGTAGCGTTAAGACTTACAATGAAGAATTTAAAGACCTTAATATATTTAATATTAGCTTGCCTATTTATAAGTTAAAATTACAAAACCTATTAAAAAATAAGTAATTATGTATTTATAAAAGCCGCATATCTTTCTGTAAATTTAAATTAGTAAAATTCTATGGAACTATTAGTTTTAAAGTAAAAATTGTATTAAATTAAGATAATTTAAAAAATTGTTTATTTCCTAAATAAAGTAAAATAAAATAAAATTGAGTAGGTATATCAAGTGTAGAATTTCGCAGTATGTCATTTGTAAAATCTTAAGGTATGTGATTATTGTGTACATCAGGTTGATCCGGTGGAACGTATAATGTTAGTGCTTTTTTATAGGAGCAATTGAAATCTGCCAACAAATCTCGTAATTTCTTTTCTTTTTGGAAAACAGGGCAATTCCATGATAAGGCTATATGATTACCGGAACAATTAGTGCATTTAAATTCAGTTATTTCGCAATTCTCATGATCTTTCCCACATTTTGGGAAAATTATCTATTTGGATGGGCAAACATTACGAAAATTGCCAAATTTGTTCAACAATGTTCCAGCACCTGGAACATTGTGTCATTCGAAATCTATACGGAGTAAATATGACTGGATTATTATATATATATGTATATACCTGGGTAAGGATGAGCCATTAAAACAGATCCTCACAGTCTATGAAAAGATCCATTTACCATTAGAATCTCGATATTTCTCCCGTATTACACCTAATATTTCATATGGACTGGATATACATTCTAATATGTCTTTGTTATTAAGCTCAATGTCTATATTCTTAATAATTCCGTAAGATCTATTTACCTTCATAGCTTTTTGGCATGTAATATTCTTGTTCTTTAAATATACACATTTTATTAATTTATCTGAACCTTCATTATTTTCAAGTTGAATAATAACTTTATAGGTATCTAAGTATTTGATTTTTGTTATGTCCTTAATTCCCTCCTTCTGAAATATCTGACCTAAACCAACTTGTTTGGGTAATTTATCTTTTCCTATCATACACACTTCTATTTTTTCTACAGCTTCTCCAGAAGTAACATCCGTACCCCTGGTAATTTTTTTTCTTCCTCTAGTAACAGTGTTCCAAACTTTATTATCATCCATTAGTCTGCTTCGCTTCTCGATACGATTAGTTAACTGTTCAGTAGGTACGAAGCACGAATTCATCGTATTTTCTTCAATTTGAATTATACTTCTCGACTCCCTTAAACCCAATGAACTTTCATTGTTTTCTTATAAGTTCTTCAATATTCATATCACTATCATAGATTTCGTCACGTAATTCCGGCTCCTTACTGAGCGCGCGCACTCCACATAAAACTGGTTTTGGAATATTATAATCGAGTGTTTACAAACAGAGCGTCTAGCGCGACCTATGCTCGCACGCAACTCAATGAAATATGTTACTTAAAAGTACAGAATAGAACTCCTCATTCTTTAAAGATACACGTTTGGAAATTTCGGGATTGTTTAAAGAACTGCAAGCATATGCAATAGCATATGATGATCATGATGATTACTGTAAGTTACATAATAATGTAACTTACACTAATTATCATCATCATCTGGTGTTGGCGTATCGTGTGAAGATGGTGGTTCATCTTCATACGATACACCATGTTGTATAGTTATATACAATACATAGTGGAATATTGGCGCGTAAACAATTATATTATATTCGAACGCTTATTTTAAACATTCTAATAATATAATAAACTAGCTTTTGCCCGCGGCTCCGCTCGCGTAAATCCAGTATCCCACGGGATCACCGATCAAAATGTAGCCGATGTTTTAATCAATAGAACCTAACTACTACTATACCAAAATTCGTAAGAGTAACAAACTTGAAAGAGTAACAAACATCAATCAATCGTTCAATCAATCAATCAAGTAATATTGTTTTAAACACTTACGGATTGTGTAGCGGTACATTTTTCTTTTTCCCGACGTTTCGGCTACTTTCCAGCAGCCGTGGTCACGGGAGGACTGAGGTGTCAATTGTCCTATTTGTTGAAGTTGTTCAAAGTACCTGAAGATTCTTCAATTATTATTTATGTTCCGATCCACGCAAAACATACTAACAGTCTCTTGAAGCCGCGGTGTTTTTGTTTTAAATTTTATTTTATTTATCCCAGAGATCCCAGAGATCCCAGAGATCGGTTAGAATTAGGATTATTTTTAATTTCTATAGCTTCGCGTATCATTCTTGGGCGATAACGGTGTTCCTTTGAAAGTACTTGTGGCTTATCAAATCTTATGTAACGGCGAGGTTGATCCAGTGTGTGTTCGCAAGTTGCAGATTTATTGTTGCGACGATGTTTAACATCTGCAATGTTACGCGGGTTTTGATGGATCTTTAGGTTTGCCCTATATAGGAGATACCGCAGTCACAGTCGAGCTTGTAGACTTCTGTATCGGGAATGTTTGTTGTGGAATTATGACTTCTACAAGCAAGTAGATGGTGTAGCGGTGGGCTCCATGGTTTCTGCCGTTGTTGCCTATATATTCATGGAAGACTTCGAGGAGACTGCTCTTGAGACTATACAACCCAGGTTCTATAGGTATGTGGATAATACTTTCACAATATTACCATCTGACAAAGTAACTATATTCCTAAATCACTTGAACAGCCTTAACCCCATTATTTTTAAACAAAAAATTAAAACCGACACCCAAAGTAAAAATACACAAAAAAGTATGAAATAAAACTTATTTTCTAAATAATTCCCCTTTTAAATTCGGCTAAAATTTTAACTATATTTTTAGATATATATCTTATACCTTGGTGTAAAATCATACTTTTTGGTAGCATATGCATAGACTACTTCAGACAAAGTCTAAATCACTATATGTGTCCATATAAATTTTGAAGAGTTCCCTCGATTTATCAGGTCACCACTTTGATGTCAAAAAGACCAATTCGGGATTATGCCCATACATAGTTGGTCAAAAATACAATTCAGTATGGAGTTAGAGACCAATAACTCTTTAGCTTTCTTGGACGTATTAATAATAAGGAATCCCAATGGTACCTTAGGTCCCACTGTATATCGCAAACCTACACACACTAATAGATATTTAAATGGTGAGTCCCACCACGATCCTTCACAGCTATCGACCGTTGGCATAACTTTGTTTCGAAGAGCACGAGGAATCTGTGATCAGAATCATTTTTGGATACCGAGCTTCATCATGTCACAAAGTTCTACGTGACAATAAGCTTCGAGTCCCACACCTGGATCACAGTGAAACCAGCTACTGTCGAACGAATACCTGCAGTTCTACCGTTTATAAAAGGAGTCACTGATAAAGTTGGCTATATTCTAAGGAAAGCTTTTATAAAAACATATTTCAAGCCGCCCAAATCAATTTTTACCACCAGTGAAATGTAACATGGGGAATGTTACATTTCAAGTTGCAACATGTTCAAGATGCAGGAGTCTACAAGTTCGACTATGACTGCGGTCTCTCCTATATAGGGCAAACTAAAAGATCCATCAAAACCAGCGTTAAGGAACACATCACAGATGATAACAGCGTCGCAACAATAAATTTGTAATTTGTGAAAATATGTAAAAATAATGGTTCAACTCGCCATTACATAAGATTTGATAAGCCACAAAGTACTGGCACAGGTAACTGTTATCGCCCAAGAATGATACGCAAGGCTATAGAAATTAAAAAGTCTCGGTTAAAATTAGAATTTTAACCGAGATTTTTTAATTTCTATTAAAATTTTAAGATGGCTGGGTACCATCTAGTTGGGGTCCAATAATAAATAAAATAAACTTTAATTCATAAGCACCGTACATATGAAATTGGCTGTAGTGGCCACTGTGATCTCAAATATATCTTCTTTGGATAGGAATTCCATTTTCAAATTTATAACGTTATTTACTCATGCTTTTGTGTTTCGAAAACCGTAATTCATTTGTTTTTTCCTCTTTTTGTTTTTTCTTTGCGTCACTCTATTTACAAAATGGAAAACTTGAAATATCGTATTATTTTCGAGTACGAGTTCCACCAGTGCTGCAGACTCCGATGGGACAGTCCAAAGCGCCTTAAAAGATTTTATTGATTCCTGCCTGAATGGTTTTTTTAGTAAAGGAATCAATGAACTACCTATGAGATGGCAAAAGTGCATAGATAGCAATGGTATATACTTTGATTAAATAATTATATTATGTTTAAAAAAATGTTCCTCCTTTACAAAACGCCCATTTCATATGTATTATTATTTATTGCCCTAATAATAATTGAAGAATCTTCGGGTAGTTTGAACAACTTCAACAAATAGGACAACTGCCACCTCAGTCCTACCGCCATACCATACTGTATATATATATATATATATATATTTACCAAAACATGTTTATTTTTTACAAACCATGTCACTACAACTACAACTACAACGAGGCGCGAAAGCGTAGTAAGGCTGGGACTATAATATGATCCGGAATCCGGAACGACGCACTCAAAATAGAATCGAAGTGTCTAGTGTCGAACTAACATTTGACTCGACAACTGTGTATTCGAATTTCAACTCTATTGTATTAGCGCAGAGTTCTATTTTCAGTACTCTGAGTTTTCCTGGGCCCGCCGGATTCCGGATCATAATAAAGTCCCAGCCTAAGGGTCGATACGGGGAGCCCTCCTCCGGTGCCGCGCGTGTATCTGGAACGCATGTCTTGCCCTCGCCCTAAGGCCCCTTCCACCGATTTAGACAGCCAGGACTGTTCCTCGGACACTAGCAGCGTATCTCACATGTCGCTGGACGCCGAGGGGCTGCCCGCAAACCCAGACAGGACGCCCCGTAAGAGGCGTAACACAGACGAGAACATGGCGCCGACGAAAATATAGGCGAAAGACGCGAAGTCGCACCGCGACAGAGGAGGTGGCAAGGCTGTAAGGAGGCCCATAACGCGCGCCTCGAAGAGCAAATAGCCAAATTGCGCCAGGAGCTCGACGAGCTGTGCAAACAGACCTCCGACCCCACGGAAAAGGACATGCGTGAGCTGTTGGCTCTCGTGCAAATATAGAGACCGGCAACACGCTCAACGCAAGGCTAGTCGGCCTGGAGGATCGTCTCCTGCCGGAACCGAGAAGGAGACCACTGTTGGCGGCGGTCGCTGCTGACACTTCTGTCAGCGTCCCGCTGGCAGCCACCGCAGGTAAAAAGGCACTGAAGCCTAAAAAGGCGATGGCGCTCACATACGTGGAGGTGGTGACACCGAGCGCGGCGGCCCTTAGAGGCAGGGTCTGCACCGCCCCCGCCAATGGCTGGTTAAAAAGCCAAGAAAAAGAAGAAGCGGTCATCAATGGCCGCCCAGAAAGCGGCGCAAGGGGGAGGGGGTAAACACCAACCCCTCCCCTGCTGA
Source organism: Phengaris arion (assembly GCA_963565745.1). NCBI lineage: Eukaryota > Metazoa > Arthropoda > Insecta > Lepidoptera > Lycaenidae > Phengaris > Phengaris arion. The sequence continues at coordinate 15,097,581 of OY751441.1, read as the reverse complement.
GACCCCGTGGACCACAGTAGGTCCGCGAAAGGCCGGGAAGAAGAAGAGGGCGGCGAAAACAACCAAAGCCGCCCCAAAAAAGAAGAAGAAGCCTAATGCCAAGCTTCGTACCCCCACTACCGCGGCGGTGACCCTCACCCTAGAGGCGAACGCCGCGGAGAGGGGCGCGGATCGACCTGGGGGAACTCAATATCCCCAGGCTCGGCTTCCGCCTAGCCGAAACTGGCGTGCGCGTCCTCACAATCGACGGTGAGGGAGCGCAGGAGTAGGAAAACGCCTTTGCCCCAAAGCTGAGGGAAGTCCTGAGCCCAAAGGAGGTGAGAGTAGGACGCCCGGTCAAATGCGTAGAGATGCACGTCACCAGACTGGACGACTCGATGTCGGCCGCTGACCTCATCGAGGCGGCCGCACAAGAGGATGCCCGACCAATACCATCAGGTCGGGGAAAATAGTAGTTTAGCCCAGGGGCGACGCTTCATTGTGGAAGCGCGTCCCGGTCGCGGCCGCCAAGAAACTGTTAAGTTCTGGACAGCTGCGTGTCGGCTAGGTCTGGGCAAAGGTGGTGCTGCTGGCCACTAGGCCAAAGCGGTGCTACCGTTTATTGGACACCGGCCACATCACGGCGAAATCTGTGTGCTCGGTGGAACTCAGCCGGAGCTGTTTCCGCTGTGGGAAACCGGGCCACAAGGCGCCTGAAAGTGGGGTAGAACCAAACTGCCCTGCGTGTGAGGCTGCCGACAAGCCGAAGGAGCACTTGCTGGGGAGCAGCGATTCCATCATGGCTTAGAAAGCCCAAGGCCGTCCCAAGGGTGGTTCTGCCCGCCCCCGACAATATGGAGACGGGTGCCTAGACCCGTGGGTGGCGATCGGGGGATCGTCGCCTACATTATGGGTCCCGAGTGTAAAGCTCCCCTATGCCCGGGGTGCTCTCGGTGAAAGCAGGCGGCAGCACAATATCTTGCCGCCGCACAGAAGTGTGCCAGATGCGGCACGCGGTGCGGGGTCGTGGAGCCATGATCACGTGATTCCCATGGCCTCGCATTGGCGCAGAAGGAGGGCATCTGGGGGTTTTAGTCAGTAAACCCCGGTGCACCCCATCTTTACCACTTTTGTTTGTATCTGTATCTCCTTTCTCTGTTTATTTGATGAAGTTGTCAAATTTTCTCGATCAAATTATGTGCAGTTGCCTACAGATACTATAAATTTATAATGTTCTTCTGCCATCGACGGTTCACTAACCCTACAGGATTTTCCAGCTCACGCAGCGTACAAGATAGGAGTTTAGTCAACACGCATGTGCATCCCTCGTACTAATTGTAGTATTGCAATAAATTGCGATCATTGATTTTAGAGTAATATCGTAGCTGTTTATCTGTTCCTCTTTAATCTGTAGCTACACCAACTGACTGAGTTGTGTGCGCCGGTTCAGCTATAGCTGTGGATGAGCGTAGCAAGTACGTGTGCCACGGTCACGCGTAAATCCTTAGGAAACGACCGATGGATCCTGCTCGTGACACGTGTCATTTACTCGTGACAGTAAGCGCCGGTTCAGCTATAGCTGTAGATGAGCGTAGCAAGTACGTGTGCCACGGTCACGCGTAAATCCTTAGGAAACGACCGATGGATCCTGCTCGTGACACGTGTCATTTACTCGTGACAGTAAATGACACGTGTCACGACAGTGCACCAGCCATACTACAGAGTGCTAAGTGTGACTTTTTCTTTTCGTATTCGATCGTGAGCGCGTTTGGCGTTTACTAGGAAGTTGTATGTGATTTGTACAGCGCCTCCTAGTTGTAATAGTGATAACTAGGTCAAATCACATACAAATTTCTAGTAAACGCCAAACGCGCTCACGATCGAATGCGAAAAGAAAAACTCACACTTAGCACTCTGATACATGCTTCTCCTTGACCGTGACTTTGACAAATGTTCGGCCGTTCTAGAAGACATTCTAGCAACGGTCTCGTGAAGGATCGCTCCGAAATTGTATGTCGTGTCATGATGTCTATGTAGTATGTTCTCATCTATAGTACTTACACATACTTCTGTATGGTCACGGTAACGGTCACGGTCATATTCACGGTAATCTGGACGGACCTTTATAAAATGAAAACGTCCCGTGGCCGCTAGCGTGAGCAGCGGTGGTTGTCTCAAGCGGCACTGTGTTTTATAGTAATGAAGAAAATGATTAAAATTACATGACAGTGATACTGCTGGCCGCTCCGCTATCGTTTCGGCGTGGATTGACCCTAAGTGAGGGGAATATTCGGCTTCAATCCACAATTATTTCTATTAAATACGTGATGTTTTCATGGTTGAGTGACAGGAAAAAAAATTTGCTACACTTCATGATGTATATCCACTGTAGGCAACTCAAGAACTATCATTGGGCTACGGACAGAGAGGAGAAAGATTTATTACTGAACAGTAAACCTTTGTTTAATTACTGGATTTCCTGTTTTAGATAGGCCGTAGTATGCAATATTATATGCGAAACAATTTGCCCTCGCTTCCGCAGCAGCACCTTGAAGTACATTGATGTGCCTACTGCTTACCTGGCCCAACACATACTTGACCGTTTTTAATACTGCGAAAAGGAATAATTTGAACAATGATAATGTTCTTCAATTGTTTTATCATCATTAAATTCAGTTTTTATCTTTGGTTTTAAGTAATTACTTTAATGCTTCCTTAATCCATATGACGTTAGTTTTGTCTTGCTGATAATACGATATGTCGTAGCAAATTGATGCAAAAAATTAAGTTTTTACTTTCAATCCTAGCAAAGGTAAAGCCTTAAGTAAACATAGAAAAAATATTAAATATTTCAGCATTATGATATCGAAATTCCTTTATTTTCAGTCTTATTTCCAGTAGTACTAAAATTTGGTTGTTTAGTATGGCCACTTGCTACCAGTGGAAAGTCCGTATAAGCCAGCTCTGTAAAAAAGTAACAAGTGTTATTAAACGAAAATACATTAAGTCCATAATTTTCTGTCAAAATCTCTAGTAAATAGCTCCTTGAACAAGGATTAGCTGACTCTGAGTGCGGCCGTTAGAGTCATTGGATATTAATGACAAGATTTGTCATTAATATCCAATGACTCTAACGCTCTATCTTTATATATATAATTCTACTGTACGTTTGTATGTAACTGAACTCCTCCTAAACGGCTGGATCGATTTGAATGAATTTTATTTATTGTATGCGTTTGGGTGGCGCCCTGGATAGTTTAGATTCACAAATCAGCCCGGCAGGACAACGTCTGTCGGGTACGCTCGTTAAATATAAACTAGGACAAATAGACTGTTAAGTATACAGTTCTTTTCGACTCATCAAGACCTGCCTTGTCAGATATGAGCAAAATTGAGTATGTATTTACTATTTACAGTTTGTTTCGTATTTCATGAGATTTAGTTTGTTTCATGAGATAGTTATCTGGTATCCACCTCTTGGAGAAGACTTTCTAAAGATATAATTTTAGGTGTTGCATGATGTTCTGTAGATTTTACTGTAAACATATTGGTTCGTAAACTGTTTTAAACTTACCCGCGTTTGTTGAAGTCGCCGTTACCCATGCGGTGATGAGCTCCACTGCACCTGTTATTTCTAGCATCGCTCAGACTTGCGCATTGCATACCAATGAAATGGTTGGTTCTGACGGAAGAAGCGAATAGATCAGGTGCGCGGCTGTGAGAGCATGTGCTGACCCAGCAGCCAGGCTGTCTGTTCCTTCCACCATTGGGATAGAAGTCAGCGTCTGAGATGGGGTCGAAAATTCCAAGAAGACCACCATCAGTGTGGATGGATTCAACGTAAATACCGTCATGCTGGTTTAAAGCGTTGGAGTTTCTTCCCCATTGAGGACCAGCTGGGTCAAGACCTGTAGGAGCATAGAAAGTATATTATGAGTAGAAGAAATTCCGATTCGAAAGATTTTCTAAAAGTTTTTGACGAATGAAAAGAAAAAAAGAAGAATTATAATGAGTTGATAGATACAGCGATATTATTTAAAATAAAATTGTTTTCTTCGAGTGTGATATTTTAGACTGATAGGATGTCTTGGCTATAATAAAAATCACGGTTGTATATTTACTAACCAGTAATACGAGAAATGCGGCCGTTGCAGGTACGTCCAGCGTTACCCACAACATGAGCACCCAAACTGAATCCAATCAGATGAACATTGTTCCAATTTCCACCAGCGTTACCGATGAGCCAAATCAGGAAGTTGCCAAGATGTCTACCTACATCTGGTACTCCACGAACGGATGTGGTATAAAGGCCACTGGCTACCTTGCTCCAGTCGACGACGATAACGTTAGCATCCATCACAGCTAGAACAGCGGCAGTGATTTCTGGGTTCATTTTTGAGGATCCTTTGCTGTTCCATCCGTGGACGACCACTTTCAATGGCAGGTTTGGTTGGTAGTATGAATTGCGCACGGAGTTTATGTTGCCGTTAATAAGAAGTTGGTAGCTGTTTGGATTGCGTCTGCGAAAAAACATTTACTTAACTTACTTAAGCCAGTTCTGTACAAATTTTAATGATTTGTTTTAATAGACTTTCCAATAAAAGCGTTATTAGACGCATAATTATGATAATTTGTTTGTTACATTACATTCTTTTATTTTAGTTGGTTAAAACATTACCTGGTGTACAGCCAGTAGCCATTGTTGGCACCGCTTCTACCTTCAACATCAGCAGCCGGCGCTTGAAGATCTACTAGATGAGGCACACCATCACCATCAGGTACCCAGATATATCTGCTCACACCCTCAACATAGTGGTCGTTGTCTCCCGGCATCATTGGGATAGGGTCAGCGGCACAAACTGTTAAATTTAAACATTTTTTATGAAATTTTGTTTATTATATGGAATCAATTAGAAAGGATTCTATGCTTTATTCTCATTTTTGCAACAATTTTTCTGTCTAGGATTCTTCTTAGTCTCTATACTAGATTTAATAAAACTTCAATGGCATTATGAAATTCTTTTAACTTAATACTTGTAGATTAGAAATTCTACCAAAAATTATTAGATCTACTTACAGGCCACAAGGGGTAGGAGTACCACCAGCAGCTTCATGTTGTCGGATATGCCGAGTGGTGGCTAAACCGACTATTTATTACAAAGGCTTTATCTATGCGCGTTTTATCTATAAGATTATTACCACCAGGCGATTTGAGTTCAATAACAATTTGTATAATCCGCACTGGACAGAAAGAAGCTATTTGATTATAATCTTACAAGTGACTAGACTAATTTTACTGTAACCATGGTCGAATAAAATTATATACTACTAATACTATACTAGCCGTATTTATAGCCTTTTTCTGGTTTTAAATTTAATTTTGTAGGAAGTAATTGCAATTACAGGTATTTTTGTAAGGTTCTTTAAGGTTGCTATCAAGCTTAGAAAATGTCTAACCAACTAACCTACCATCCTTTTCCTTAGTTGTGTGACTGTTTTCTTTTAAGCGAAAGGCAGGTCATAATTGGGCCGAAGGAATCACCATATATCCACTTGTGGATCTATGGTGATTCCTTCGCGTTATGGTACCGTCCCCAGTCCTATAAACTGAACGATATGGTTAGGGTCGGTGCTACGAATTTCCTCGGAGGTAGAGTGTTCGTGCTGCCCAAAGAGACTGCATCCTGTTGTTCGAAATCATTAAAACACGATGACGAAGAAATCCTTACTTAAAATATTATAAACGCGAAAGTTTTATGTATGGATGTTCGTTACTCTTTCACGTAAATAACGGTACCCCCTTTTTTCGCATAATTTTGTCATAATTTCATTTGGCATAATTCATTTGGCATAATATTTTGGCATAATAATTTTTTCCTGGCATACTACATCATTAGGCATAAATATCACTTAGACTAATATTTTTTGTCCTAATTTAATGAGGAATAACCCACAAGATATCTCTTTTTTGTCATAATAATACTTTGGTATAATTGTTTTTTGGCATAAACTCGTTAGGAATTATATATTTTTTTGTCATAAGAAATTTAAGGCATACTATCACAAGGCATAAATAAGTAAATGAAAACACGGCTAGGGTAATTAAACACATATTTTATTCCTTACTGTTTGTTATGACAAATAAACAATCAATAGGCAATCATCCTTTGATGAAATAAATATACATAAAACCAATTAAACCAACTCTCAATCTTGAAGGTAATTGAAGGTGAGGTTATACTTTCACAATCTGCTATAATTTGAAGTGTTTTTTTGTAAGCATTACATTTTGCATCATCTTTTATTTTATTAATAGCTATTTCGATCAGTATCATACAGTACAGTACAGTCATTATACCTAGTGTAACAGTAGGTTATGTTGCGTCGAGGTGGCCCTTGGGCCACCCGTAATTCGCTAACATGTTTAAAATAATGAATACGAAAGGTTATTTAATGCAAAGACAAAACTTACTTTATCCCTAAGCGCGTTGGGCTCGTGGTTATGACTCGGCATGTTCTTAGATAGCAGTTTGTGTTGTTTGTCCTAGTTTATTCTCGTAATCAGTCGAGAATTACAATAATGGGACATATGTTGGCGCTTTGTCTTCGAAATACCATTTGATCGGCTTTGTAGGACAGTTTGTTATGTTGAGATAAAACATATTCAATTATAAAGAGTTTCCTGACTGATAAAACATTGATCTCTTTTACAATTCATCAGTAGAAAATCCTAAAGGCTTAAAAAACATAACTTTCAACAAAGCTCGTTGTGTCCTTTCAAGTCTTCTACATTTGAGACTTTCCAGTTAAACCCGAAGACCTAATACAATAATGACAAAACGGATTGGGCTAGGGCATAGTACACAGGTATTGATAATTTTTTATCATCGATATGTCGAAGGGTTCTAAAAATAAAAATAAGTTTCCTAATTCTCTCAGATATAAGTTTTAAATAGGGTGTCCATGCTAGTGTTTGGTTCGAGTTCACTTCAAGGTATTTTGTTGTAGGGTAGGTCTCCAATTCCGTACATTGACAAACAAAATTTTGAGTAATATCGTTTTCACATTAGTGGGTATATATATATCCTTGGTTTCTTTACTATTGGTCATATCCTTTGTTTTCAGAAGGTCATTAAGAGTCATACTTCTTTGCTGACTATGTTGAGTTCTAAAAGCATTTGCTGTAATTCTTTAGCCATATTGGCAAAAACCATAATATCGTCTGCAAATCTTAAATGTGATGATTTCTCACCATTTTTATTAAACACATTTATTTAAACCGTTCCTTGTCCAATCGTGTTTTCGGAAGATTCCCTCTAGAACTGCTGTATATATTATCGTGTCCGTTATGTATTTGTGTTCGACCGCCTGATTTCGCAGCGTTTCCTAGATTTTTGAGTGGTCAAGATAATCAAATGCCTTATACAGTAGTCAAAGAAGCAAAAGTAGTATTGGATGTTATATTTTTTGCATTTTTCTGTTATCTGTCTAACTACGTGCATGACGCATGTGATCCACTGTGGAGTAGTTGTTTCTGGAATCTGCCTGCTCTCTGGGTTGATAACCGTCCAAGGTATTTATAATGCGGTTTTAAATAGTTTTTGAGAATACTTTATTTACATTGGACATAAGGCTTATGGGTCTGTAATCGCCGATGCCATCTCTGTTGCCTTTTTTGCAGGTTGCAGGTCTTTAAACAATTTTCAAACGTGTAACTTTAAAGATTGAGGAGTTCTGTTCAGTGCTTTTGGTTCTCTTGGCAAAATTTTACTTTTTTGTAGCATCTAGTTGACTTACTTCACAAAAATCAAATCCCTGTAGATAGTCCCTTTTAATTTTGAGGAGTTCCCTTGATTCCTCACGAATCCCATCATCAGGTAACATTAGTGACAAGGCGACTAACATTCATCACAGATTATACCCTTTACACCAAAAAAAGAATTTTGAAAGTCGGCCCACAGACGGCGTAATTATCGTTGAACATACAAAACATTTATAATAATATATGCAGCCGAACGTACTCGTATAACCGCCTCCTTTTTTGGAAGTCGGTTAAAAATACAAAAAATATTTGTTTTAAAAATTCCCCTTTTGAATTCGGCTAAAATGTAACATATTTCTCTACTCAATCTTCATAATTTTGAAGTGGGTACCAGCACACACTTGAACGTAAGTTCTATTAAATATTGTTTCATCAGGATATTGTTTGGGCTGGTTTATCTAGAAAAAGTTAAAATTTTATCCGAATGTAAAAGGGAAATTATTTAGAAAATATGAATTATTTCAAACATTTTTATACATTTTTACTTTGGCGTTTGGTTTTCATTTTATAGTTTAAAATAAAATGTTAAAAAAATTAATTTGTACTACTTAGACGTTATAGCTCTATGTTGTATACACTATACAAAGCATACATTCAAATTTCGAAAAGTACGGTAGATTTATATTTGTAGTAAATATTAGTTCGGATGAATGTATCGACGTACTTCCAGCGTATAGCTAAACGTTATTTTCAAATATACCTGTTATATTATTTTAGATGTAAAATTTAATTTCTTACATAACATTTACTTGCAAAATTTTATATCATTTCTGATTAATGTATAATCTATTTAAAATTCAGTCCATCCAGTTAAAATATTTGTAAAATTGTGAAAAATGCACTGTTTTCATTTTTGGACTATCCCAAAAAAGTTTAATGGGTTATTATGCTATGCATAATATTATATAAAAATTGCAAATTATAATTATGTGCGAAACATCAATCGCACCAATTTCATTTCACTACTAAGTGAAAATTATTTTCTAATGAACGATCCAAAAGTTATCTTTAATTATTTTCGCGGATTATCTTTTATGATAATGATTACTATAAATACGAAGAATTTACATTCAGTTAAACAGTACACCTGAACCATGAAATTCCTGGTGGTCATAGTCGCGACAATAGCATGTAATATTCATAATATTTATTCGTATTCAATTCGAAATTTTATTATTTTATAAATATTTTGTTGTATCTTTATGATAATATTATCTTATTTCTTTTAGTGTGTTCTGGTGGTGCAATTCCCCAGATCCCAGGGGATAACAGTCACTATGTCGAAGGCGAGAGTCGCTATATTTGGATGCCCGATGGTGAAGGTAAACCTCATCTAGTCGACCTGCATGCTGAACCTGACATGGACATGCTGAATTCCAGAAATGGAGCCAATAACCAATACCGCCTGTTTACGAGGTAAATAAAGGCAAACATACCATTAAAACATACTGATGACGGACTTTGTCGAATGCAATAAATTACATATTATATTATACATGCAAAAAAAATATGCAAACGGCACAGATAAAATGTTACACACAGTACCTCAGATTAAAATTATTCACACTACTATGTATTTGTATAATTGCCGGCGAAAAAAAGTCGCGCGGGGCCATCTTTAACAAAAAGATGGAAAATTGATATTTCAAAGTAAATAATAATTATGACAAAAATGTGTTGATCACTTTAGCAATTTATTTTTTTTGATTACAGGAATAATGCCAACAATCCTCAAATCATTGTTAATGGTAATGCTAACTCCGTTTGGAACTCCAACTGGCGATGGGGCAGACCTATCAAGGCTATAGTCCACGGATGGAACAGTAACGGCGGTAGTCAAGTCAACACACTAATTACTGCAGCCTTTTTGGCTGTTGACGACTGCAATGTTATTGTTGTTGACTGGAGTGGAGCTGCCGGTGGTCTATACACCACCTCTGTGATGGCCGTACCAGGTGTAGGTCAATTCCTTGGAAACTTCATGCAATGGCTCCTAAACACTGTTAATGGAAACTGGTCCCAGGTCCATCTTGTCGGACACAGCTTGGGAGCTCACATTGTGGGTAATGCTGGTCGCCAAGTTGGAGGACAACCATGGAGAGTGACAGGTAATTTTTTAAATTTTCTATAATTATACAAGTCACAAAGTTATTTAAAATAGTCAAGTCCTCATTAAGTTTGAACAGGATTTGCACTGTATTGAACTTTTATGTACAAGAAAAAAAAAGAACTTTGCCCTTGATTTAACGATAGTGATTAAGGAAAACAAAGGTATTTAAGTAATGTTGATAAACTCTGATAACAATGAATTTAATTCTGTAATATCAGCTACCAACGCTTATTGTTGATTACTCAAAGCTTACGCTGCAAAACAAAACGGAATGCATTTTAAGAATTTAAGAACGAAATTTACGTCACTTCTGAATAAGAGCGTTTTACGCAACGCGATATAATGATATCCGATATCGCGCCGATATGTCATTACTCATGACGTAATGACACAGACTGTATGTTTCCTGAAAAATTTATTTGACTTTGTCATTACGTGACAATATATCGGAAAATATCACTATCACATAATGTGAAAAAGCTCAAACACAATTTTTAAAATTTGATTTCACTCACGTATTAGTAATATAAATGTATTTTGTTGTTTGCATACTTCGTATGTATTTGCATCAAAATATTGTAGGTTTGGACCCTGCTGGTCCACAATGGGGTGGCAACTCCAATGCTTTGAACGCTTATTTCCCTTAGACCCTTACAGCTCAAACGCTAAAGTTCATGCTTACAAATATTTTCTATAATATTCTTAAAAATTCTAGGTATGGATCCTGCTGGCCCACAATGGGGAGGCAATTCAAACGCTTTGAACCGCAACTCCGGAGTTTACGTTGAATCCATCCATACTGACGGTGGTCTGCTTGGTATCATGGACCCAATTTCTGACGCTGACTTCTATCCCAATGGTGGCAGAAATCCCCAACCTGGTTGCTGGATTAGCACCTGCTCTCACAGCCGTGCCTATGAGCTCTTTGCCTCCAGTATAAGAACCAACCACTTCGTTGGAAAACTCTGCTCAAACTTCAACCAGGCTCAAAACAACCAGTGCAGCGGTAGTGCTTTAAACATGGGCAACAATGTTCTCTCAAAACGGGGGTGAGAATCTGTAACTCAATTTAAATATTTTATACTTGAAACCAAACTCATAACCTTGTTTTGTGAATTGCGCTGTTTTATTTCTTTCTGTAAGTGCTAGTGATAAATGAGCCGATGATCAAGTGCATATGATTTTGTACGAGTCAAGTCGTCATAATGTCTCCAGTTTTTTTTTGTTTCAGATCTGGTCTGTTCTCTCTCTCTACTGGCAACAGCTGGCCTTTCTGAACGTTTTAACTTTTCCAACAAAATATAATTACTGAGTAATTAAAACTATTTTCTTTTATTTACAGTCTTTAGGTTAAAGGTCTTCAAGTGCCAACAATAAAATGTTGCGTTAAGAATAAATTCATAATTAATGTTAAATATAATAGTAATATTATGGTCGTGCTCAATTGCATTTAAGAGGGTGCAGTTTCGATATCGGAGGTGTCATACACGAAAGAGGTTTTTCCATACATATGTGTGTGTTTATATTGTATAACATATAAAATTATTAGTCACTGGCGTATATATGTATATTAGTAACCATACAAATTTTTGCCACTTATTCACCACGTTAGGAGTCGAATTCTAGAAAACCTTTTTTTGTCGGATGCCTACGTCATACAAAGAGCCATAGGTACCCTTAAAGTTGTAGGTCTCTACGATCATCCGTCAGTCAGTAATTCAAGACGCATTTTATAGGTATAGATAATGATGACCTAAAATCTACTTAGTTCATTTTTTGAATCAAAAGGAATGGTCCAATTAGGGTAGAATCTGTTCTTTGCATAATACTTACCAATATGCAGAAAGCAGCAGATGCATTTCTTTTTAGCAAAAGGAGGAAACAGTCTATGGAACCTTCTATCCTTTCTATCCTTTCTATCATTTAATTTATTACACCTATTGGCTCCCATGATATTATAAAGCCAGTAAATCGCTTATTAGTATCATGATGGTCCATATTCTAACCCATTTATAGCCGATGATGTTCACGACTAAAACACTAGTTTTTATGAATTTATTTGATTGATGACTTTAATTTAAAAAAAAAAATATTTTTTGTAATAAAAAAAATAAAGTTAATTTGCCAAACGTATTGTAATTTTGTTATTACCATGTAATTAATTGTTATTTCATCATGATAATGAAATTAAGATATGATTATTCTTTTAAAATCTTTATAAATATTTTAATAAATACAATAACACATTTCTAGTTTTAAATCATAGCCATGAAGTTTCTGGTGGTCTTACTCGCTTCTATATCATGTGAGAAAAGTTTTATTATTATTTGCAAAAATGCCCATTTCATTAATACTTATAATAATTAATAATAATTATACAATGTTTGTATTTCAGTTTGCGCTGGAAGTGCTATTCCCCATATAGGGGATAATAGCCACTATGTCGAAGGCGAGAGTCGCTAAATTTGGATGCCCGATAGTGAGGGCAAACCTTATCTAGTCGATCTTTAAGCCCCACCTGAGGTAGAACTACGCCGTACGCGAAATTGTGCCAACAATCAATACTGGCTTTATACTAGGTAAGTTGTATATTATCAGTTATAAAAACCTTCCCCATTTTAGTATTGTTGTTTCAAAAAAAAAAATTATGTATTTAATTATTCTATGACATGTTTTAGTTGTCCCCTCAATATAAGAGTTTATAATATCATCATGAATTTACAGACGGAACCACCAAGTCCTCAAATTCTCATAAACTGAAACGCTAATTCTGTATTGAATTCGAACTTTCAAGCAAATCGTCCCAAAGCAGTTATTGCCCATGGCTGGAACAGTGACGGGAATGCAGAAGTGAACACTCTCATTACATCAGCATTCTTGGCTGTAGATTACTGCAATGTTATTGTCTTGGACTGGCGTAGCGCAGCTAGTGGACTTTACACCACATCTGTCCTGATGGTACCCAGTGTGGGTCAACACCTTGGAAATTTCTTGCAATAGCTATTAAATACTACTGGTGGAAACTGGATTCAAATACATCTTGTTGGATACAGTTTAGGAGCCCATATCATGGGTGACGCTGGTCGCCATGTTTGGAGTGAACTCTGGAGAATCACTGGTATGACGATTCTGACTTTTTTGTTGTAATTGTATAACTGTTTTTTACAAGTATCATGAACGTGTATTGGATTTAATGATACATATAATATAATTTTTCATTATAGGTCTTGATCCTGCTGGACCACAATGGATTGGAAACTCTAACGCGTTAAACCGCTTCTCTGGTGTTCACGTTGAATCCATCCATACTGATGGTGGTCTCCTTGGAATCTGGACCCAATATCTGACGCAAATTTCTTTTCCTAATGGCGAAAGAATTCCTCAGCCTGGGTGTTGGATTAGTACATGCTCCCACAGGCGAGCGTATGAACTATTCGCATCTAGCGTCAGGACTTATCATTTCGTTGGTAGGCTCTGTGCGAACTTCTGTCAGGCAGAGAACAGTCAATGCACTGAAACTGCTCTAAATATGGGCAACAATATACTAACAAAGCGCGGGTAAGTTAAATAGTCCCTAAAATATATTTCTCTAAATTAACCTTTAAGTACACGCGTTGTTTAGGATAACATTTCGTCACGCTTGGGGTCCAGAAGTATCCCCAATATAAATTTACATATATATTCAGAATTTCTTAATAATTTTTAAAAGCCGTTTTAGATTATAAGAAAAGACATTATAACATTTATGAAAAGTACAACAGTAACAAAAGAGTCAACTTCTAAATAACTAACTATTTTTTTATAATAAAATAAGGATGAAAAACAAGTAATTATAAGAAAAATTAACAATAAACATTATAGAAAAAAATGACAATTCATGAAACGTAGGTACTAACACTAGTGTAACTAAATTATTCTTTGGGTAGGCATGGTAAACAATAAGTAATTGCTACTGAATGCGGTTTGCAAATAGTTTTCTTGCAAGACTTACAGACAATAATACTTTTTTTATCCTTGGATCTGGGACAATAATAGCATCTTCGCTTCATTTTTGGGGCACTAGGACCAGCTTTATCTGAACTAGGCTGCTCTTTGTCGATCATCTTGCACATTATTGCTCTTATATCTTTGGTCAAGTTAGGATTACTTTCCAGTCTTTGGCAAATGTGTGAGATATATTTTTTTATAAGAGACATTACAATAGTCTTTATGTATTTTCGTCGGCTCATTTTCTTATTTTGATTAGATAGAACCCAGAGAACATAGCCATTAGCAATTGAAATATTCATTATAGCACCAAAAATTGCGTTTGGCCATCTTCGGGTTCGACGTGAGCATGAGTAATTTGAACATTTCAAATCCAAGGCATCTACTCCTCCTTTAGTGATGTTATAAAATTCTATGATTTCCGGTTTTTTGGACTGCTCGTTTACTGGTTTACTTTACGTATATTTCATGGTGCATTGATGAAAGTAGAACTACACTCTTGTTCTTTTTTGGTACGTGCGTTACCAATGTTTTGTCACGTACAAATCCAAATAATGAAGATTCTACGGGCCTTGTCTTGTTGGGGAGAAACTCACGTGGAATATGTGAGTCCTTTTTGTAAGAGAAGATCCACTAGTTCAACCGAAGTGAACCAACTGTCTCCAGTGATATTTCTTTTTGATCCATACAACGTCAACTTCAAAACACCTTGAGTTGGTACTGATAGTGAAGAATTTCTTTGTATTAGAGGTTTTCCTGTGTATATAAATGCGTTGTACAAGTAGTGAGTTTTTGCATCACACGTGCATTGAACTTTCGGCCCATATTTTCCAGGCTTGCTTTTGATAAACATCCTGAATGAGCATCTACCACGAAATTTCACCAAAATTTCATCTATACATAAATATTCCGAGAAAGTATAATTTTTACTGCAGTTTTGGATAAATTTATCGAATATTTCGCTTATTAAAGCCAGTTTGTCAGTAGACTTCCTTTGTTCCTGTGTGCTAAAGGCATCAAATGTTATATTAAAATGAATGAATAAAAATCTGTTCAATCCCATTACGCCACGAAATATGTCTCTACCAGTGTAATCAGATGCCCAAAATGATCGAACGTCTTCGTGATTTGACTTGAAAATTGCAGAAAGTAGAAGTAATCCAAAATAAGCTCGCAACTCACAACTATCTATGTTTTTGGCATAGTAGGGTCGTATCAGTGGTGGAATATATTTGGCTTCTAGCTTTTGATTAGTGTACTGCACTATAAGTTGGATTATGTTATCGGTAAGCAATAGTTCCCAAGTTTCTACTGGTGACATTTCATTCTTAGAAAGAGCAGGCCCTTTCAAACCCGAGCGCTCTTCGATGATGTTGTGCTGTCGAATACCAGATGGATGTGGTGGAGTTTTGCTCCATTTGAACCGGTTTTTACCGTAAAAACTGTTGCTCGTTGTATCCTCAGCGGACTCAGTGGCCGAAGAGTCATCGCTATCCTCTATTTCAGATGCTGAATTATGTTCGCTATGTATTGATTCACGGTCACTTATATCACCCACCTCTTCCAAAATGTTCTCTTGAGGCGTGTCTCCTATGCCTTCGCTTTCAGAGTCACTAAAATCGTTAATAATTTTTAGTGTAATTTGATTTTCGGTTAGTAGGCGACTCATGTTCCCATTTATAAAACACCAATTCTGAAAAAGAAACAAATAAAAACATAACCAAAGTGAAAAAGGTAACTACGTTAAATCACGGGTGGGGTCTGCAGGTATCCCCACGTAAGCAAAAATGTAACTTACCTTAGCAGAAGAGCGACGAACGTACACACGCCGAAAGGCCTCGCGTCACACTGAGATTAGCCGAACACGCGCGATCGTAACTTGTCAATTTCAAAAAATACCGTTAAAAAACAGCGCGTGGGGTCTGCTTAGACCCCGTCCGTGACGTTAAGGGGTACTAAGGAATCTTTACTTTTTTAACTTTAAGTTAATAGGTAACCGCTAAGAAATGATTTAAAAATTTCAAAACTTATGAGTAGACAACAAAGCTAAGAAACAATTTTGTGACAGGGTGGAACTAACTTACAGGGTTCTCCCAAGTCCCACCCAGGGTTACCAAACCTGAGAAGTGGAAGAAATAATATTATTGACTCATAGGTAGGAATAGATTGTATGACGGGCATTAATCTCCGTCCAGCTCAAAGAACCCCATTTTTACGTGGGTGAAGTCGCGTGTAAAAACTAGTTAAATAGTGAACCGGTTGCAAAAGAAGAATAAATAAAAAAAACTGTATTATTTTTATTAAATGAGAATGGGGAGGTTGGGACCACCGTCAATTAGCAATAAGATAAAAGTATCTGAGAGACCGAGCTTTGCTCGAAGTTTTACTAGAACTATAAAATAATAAAAAAAATAAAAAAAATGAAAATGAAAAAGAAATAATAAGAATCACAAAAATCTTACTGGGATTCGAACCCAGCACATTCCGAATTTCCAAACAATGCAAAAATTATACGTAGGTACGCATATCAAGCTGCAAATCAGACTGATAGGTAAGATAGTTGAAATCATTGATTTATTGTTGCACGTCGAAAGAAAAATATATATATATTGCTTAATAATGCGCAGCTTCTAAGAAATAAGACCTAGCTAGAGCGATTTTTCTTCCCCAAAACTGCATGCATACTAAACTACATGGTACTTGTAGCCGTTGGCGAGATACAAGATCGTCTCGTTTTAAGTATAAGATTACGTTGTTAGATAGGTTATTGGAAAAACAATTATTATGACAGCTTTCTTGTTACTACTCTCTGTTTGGAGTTATGGGACTAAAAAAAATATAAAAAATACCAACACATGTTTATTTTTTATAAACCATGTCACTACAACTACAACTACAACGAGGCGCGAAAGTGTAGTAAGGCTGGGACTATAATATGATCCGGAATCCGGAACGACGCACTCAAAATAGAATCGAAGTGTCTAGATTCGACCTGACATTTGATTCGACAATTGTGTATTCGATTTTCAACTCTATTGTATTAGTGCAGAGTTCTATTTTCAGTACTCTGAGTTTCCCGGGCCCGCCGGATTCCGCATCATAATAAAGTCCCAGCCTAAATGTCGATACGGGGAGCCCTCCTCCTTCCAACCTCCAGCGTTGAGTTAGGACCCTTAAATGCTTAGGTTAAGGTTAGGTCCTAACCTGGGGGTCTGCCAGTTTGTCCACGTTCGTGCAACGCTTGGGTGCACCACCCCATATTCTGCGAGGTGAGGTACTCCTTTTTAGTAATTTTTTTTGTTTTGCATTAGTTTTATTTTCTCTTTTTAGTTTTATTTTTATCTTTCACTATCTTTTCTTTCATCTCTTACTATCTTTCCTTTTAAGTTAACTCTTCCGATAGGTGATCTCACACCTGAAAAAAGACCGCGACCCGGGATGTCGGAGATGAAGAATAATGGAAAGACGTAATTTGAAAAATTCTCCCCGGGTGGGTCCCAGCAATGCCGGGGAATTCCACACTTCCTCGAAAGAGGAAGTCAGCCGCGCGTATACGGGGGCACCTGAGGCCGGCGAGCGGAGAGCGAGGTGCAAGCAGGGCCGAAACCAGCGCACCTTAGAGCACCGGAGAGGCTACAAAGAGGGGATACAGGGGGTGTGCCGCGCGTGTATCTGGAACGCATGTCTGGCCTCCGCCCTAAGGCCCCTTCCACCGATTTAGACAGCGAGGACTTCATCTTCATCGGACACTAGCTGCGTATCTCACATGTCGCTGGACTCCGAGGGGCTGCCCGCAAACCCAGACAGGACTCCCCTTAAGAGGCGTAACACAGACGAGGACATGGCGCCGACGAAAGTATAGACAAAAGACGCGAAGTCGCACCGCGACAGAGGAGGTGGCAAGGCTGGAGGGAGTCCCATAACGCGCGCCTCAAAGCGCGAAGAGCAAATAGCCAAATTGCGCCAGGAGCTCGACGAGCTGCGCAAACAGACCTCCCACCCCACGGAAAAGGACATGCGTGAGCTGTTGGCTCTCGTGCCAATATAGAGACCATCGGCAACATACTCAACGCAAGGCTAGTCGGCCTGGAGGACCGTCTCCTGCCGGATCCGAGAAGGAGACCACTGTTGGCGGCCGTCGCTGCTGACATTTCTGTCAGCGTCCCGTCGCCGGCTACCGTAGGTAAAAAGACACTGAAGCCTAAAAAGGCGATGGCGCCCACATACGCTGAGGTGACGGCACCGAGCGTGGCGGCCCCTAAGAGGCAGGGTCTGCAACGCCCCCGCTAATGGCTGGTAAAAAAGCCAAAAAAAAGAAGAAGCGGCCATCAATGGCCGCCCAGGAAGCGTCAGAAGGGGGAGGGGGCAAACACCAACCCCTCCCCCGCCGAGGCCCCGTGAACCACAGTGGGTCTGCGAAAGGCCGGGTAGAAGAAGAGGGCGGCGAAGACAACCAAAGCCGCCCCAAAAAAGAAGAAGAAGCCTAATACCAAGCTTCGTATCCCCACTACCCCCACACTTCGTCCACCAGGGCGGTGACCCTCACTCTGGAGGCGAAGGCCGCGGAGAGGGGCGTCACGTATGCGAAGCTGCTAGGCGAGGCCAGAGCACGGATCGACCTGGGGGAACTCAATATCTCCAGGCTCGGCTTCCGCCTAACCGA
This sequence comes from Phengaris arion, assembly GCA_963565745.1. Classification (NCBI taxonomy): domain Eukaryota; kingdom Metazoa; phylum Arthropoda; class Insecta; order Lepidoptera; family Lycaenidae; genus Phengaris; species Phengaris arion. Next base: position 15,079,020 of record OY751441.1, on the reverse strand, counting down.
AACTGGCCCGCGCGTCCTCACAATCGACGGTGAGGGAGCGCAGGAGTAGGCAAACGCCTTTGCCCCAAAGCTGAGGGAAGTCCTGAGCCCAGAGGAGGTGAGCGTCGGACGCCCGGTCAAATGCGTGGAGATGCGCGTCACCGGGCTGGACGACTCCGCTAACGTCATCCAGGCGGCCACACCAATACCATCAGGTCGGGCAAAATAATAGTGGAGCCCAGGAGCTTCATTGTGGAAGCGCATCCCGGTCGCGGCCGCCAAGAAACTGTTAAGTTCTGGGCGGCTGCGTGTCGGCTAGGTCTGGGCGAAGGTGATGCTGCTGGCCGCTAGACCAAAGCGGTGCTACCGATGCCTGGACACCGGCCACATCACAGCGAAATGTGTGTGCTCGGTGGACCTCAGCCGGAGCTGTTTCCGCTGTGGGAAACACCAACTGACTGAGTTGTGTGCGCCCGTTCAGCTATAGCTGTGGCTGAGCGTGGCAAGTACGTGTGACAAAAACGCAAGTGTAGTCGGCCACGGTCACGCGTAAATCCTTAGAAAACGACCGATGGATCCTGCTCGTGACACGTGTCATTTACTCGTGACAGTAAATGACACGTGTCACGACAGTGCACCAGCCATACTACAGAGTGCTAAGTGTGACTTTTTCTTTTCGTATTCGATCGTGAGCGCGTTTGGCGTTTACTAGGAATTTGTATGTGATTTGTACAGCGCCTCCTAGTTGTAATAGTGATAACTAGGTCAAATCGCATACAAATTTCTAGTAAACGCCAAACGCGCTCACGATCGAATGCGAAAAGAAAAACTCACACTTAGCACTCTGATACATGCTTCCCCTTGACAGTGACTTTGACAAATGTTCGGCCGTTCTAGAAGACATTCTAGCAACGGTCTCGTGAAGGATCGCTCCGAAATTATATGTCGTGTCATGATGTCTATGTAGTATGTTCTCATCTATAGTAATTAGGTACACATACTTCTGTATGGTCACGGTAACGGTCACGGTCATATTCACGGTAATCTGGACGGACCTTTAGAAAATGAAAACGTCCCGTGGCCGCTAGCGTGAGCAGCGGTGGTTGTCTCAAGCGGCACTGTGTTTTATAGTAATGAAGAAAATGTTTAAAATTAATAATAATAATAATAATAAACATTTATTTGACACAATGAGACATTACACATTACATGACAGTGATACTGCTGGCCGCTCCGCTACCGTTTCGGAGTGGATTGACCCTAAGTGAGGGGAATATTCGGCTTCAATCCACAATTATTTCTATTAAATACGTGATGTTTTCACGGTTGAGTGACAGGAAAAAAAAATGCTACACTTCATGATTGATATACACTGTAGGCAACTCAAGAACTATCATTGGGTTACGGACAGAGAGGAGAAAGATTTATTACTGAACAGTAAACCTTTGTTTAATTACTGGATTTCCTGTTTTAGATAGGCAGTAGTATGCAAAAACTATATGCGAAACAATTTGCCCTCGCTTCCGCAGCAGCACCTTGAAGTACATAGATGTGCCTACTGCTTACCTGGCCCAACACATACTTGACCGTTTTTAATACTGCGAAAAGGAGTAATTTGAACAACGATAATGTTCTTCAATTGTTTTATCATCATTAAATTCAGTTTTTATCTTTGGTTTTAAGTAACTACTTTAATGCTTCCTTAATCCATATGACTTTAGTTTTGTCTTGCTGATAATACGATAAGTAGTTGCAAATTGATGCAAGAAATTAAGTTTTTACTTTTAATCCTAACAAAGGTAAAGCCTTAAGTAAACATAGAAAAAATATTAAAAATTTCAGCATTATGATATCGAAATTCCTTTATTTTCAGTCTTATTTCCAGTAGTAGTAAAATTTGATTGTTTAGTATGGCCACTTGCTACCAGTGGAAAGTCCGTATAAGCCAGCTCTGTAAGAAAAGTAACAAGGATTATTAAACAAAAATACATAAAGTCCATAATTTTCTGTAAAAATAGCTCCTTGAACAAGGATTAGTTGACTTTGAGTGCGGCAGTTAGTCATTGGATATTAATGACAAGATTTGTCATTAATATCCAATGACTCTAACGCTCTATCTTTATATATATAATTTTACTATACGTGTGTATGTCACTGAACTCCTCTTAAACGGCTGGACCGATTCGAATGAATTTTATTGTATGCGTTTGGGTGGCGCCCTGGATGGTTTAGATTCACAAATAAGCCCGGCAGGACAACGTCTGTCGGGTCTGCTTGTTTAATATAAACTAGGACAAATAGACAATTAAGTATACACTTCTTTTCGACTCATCAAGACCTGTCTTGTCAGATATGAGCAAAATTGAGTATGTTTTTACTATTTACAGTTTGTTTCATGAGATGGTTATCTGGTATCCACCTCTTGGAGAAGACTTTCTAAAGATATAATTTTAGGTGTTGCGTGATGTTGTGTAGATTTTACTGTAAACATATTGGATCGTAATCTGTTTTAAACTTACCCGCGTTTGTTGAAGTCGCCGTTACCCATGCGGTGATGAGCTCCACTGCACCTGTTCTTTCTAGCATCGCTCAGACTTGCGCATTGCATACCAATGAAATGGTTGGTTCTGACGGAAGAAGCGAATAGATCAGGTGCGCGGTTGTGAGAGCATGTGCTGACCAAGCAGCCAGGCTGTCTGTTCCTTCCACCATTGGGATAGAAGTCAGCGTCTGAGATGGGGTCGAAAATTCCAAGAAGACCACCATCAGTGTGGATGGATTCAACGTAAATACCGTCATGCTGGTTTAAAGCGTTGGAGTTTCTTCCCCATTGAGGACCAGCTGGGTCAAGACCTGTGGGAGAATAGAAAGTATATTATGAGTAGAAGAAATTCCGATTCGAAAGATTTTCTAAAAGTTTTTTGCTAAAACATTAAATGCGGAAGAAAATTATGATGAGTTGTTAGAAACAGCGATATTATTTAAAATAAAATTGTTTTCTTCGAGTGTGATATTTTAGACTGACAGGTAGTTTTGGCTATAATAAAAATCAAGGTTGGATATTTACTAACCAGTAATACGAGAAATGCGGCCGTTGCATGTACGTCCAGCATTACCCGCAATATGAGCACCCAAACTGAATCCAATCAGATGAACATTGTTCCAATTTCCACCGGCGTTACTGATGAGCCAAATCAGGAAGATACCAAGTTGTCTACCTACATCTGGTACTCCACGAACAGATGTGGTATAAAGGCCACTGGCTACCTTGCTCCAGTCGACGACGATAACGTTAGCATCCATCACAGCTAGAACAGCGGCAGTGATTTCTGGGTTCATTTTTGAGGATCCTTTGCCGTTCCATCCATGGATGACCACTTTCAATGGTAGGTTTGGTTGGTAGTATGAATTGCGCACGGAGTTTATGTTGCCGATAACAAGAAGTTGGTAGCTGTTTGGATTGCGTCTGCGAAAAAAGATTTACTTAACTTATTTATGCCAGTTCTGTAGAAATTTTAATGTTTTTTTTAATAGACTTTCCAATAAAAGCGTATTTAGACGCATAATTATGTTAATTTGTTTGTTACATTACATTCTTTGATTTTAGTTAGTTAAAATATTACCTGGTGTACAGCCAGTAGCCATTGTTGGCACCGCTTCTACCTTCAACATCAGCAGCCGGCGCTTGAAGATCTACTAGATGAGGCACACCATCACCATCAGGTACCCAGATGTATCTGCTCACACCCTCAACATAGTGATCGTTGTCTCCCGGAATCGTTGGGATAGGGTCAGCGGCATAAACTGTTAAATTTAAACATTTTATGAAATTTTGTTTATTATATGGAATCAATTAAAAAGGCTTCTGTGCTTTATTCTCATTTTTTGCAACAATTTTTCTGTCTAGGATTCTTCTTAGTCTCTATACTAGATCTAATAAAACTTCAATCGCATTATGAAATTCTTTTAACTTAATACTTGTAGATTAGAAATTCTACCAAAAATTATTAGATCTACTTACAGGCCACAAGGGGTAGGAGTACCACCAGCAGCTTCATGTTGTCGGATATGCCGAGAGGTGGCTAAACAGGCTATTTATTACAAAGGCTTTATCTATGCGCGTTTTATCTATAAGATTACCACCAGTTGATTTGAGTTCAATAACAATTTGTATAATCTGCACTGGACATAAAGAAGCTATTTAATTATAGCTATTTAATAATAAATATATTGCAAGTGACTAGACTAATTTTACTGTAACTATACTATACTAGCCGTATTTATAGCCTTTTTCTGGTTTTAAATTTAATTTCGTAGGAAGTAATTGCAATTACAGGTATTTTTGTAAGGTTCTTTAAGGTTGCTATCAAGCTTAGAAAATGTCTAACCAACTAACCTACCATCCTTTTCCTTAGTTGTGTGACTGTTTTCTTTTAAGCGAAAGGCAGGTCATAATTGGGCCGAAGGATTCCTTCGCGTTATGGTACCGTCCCCAGTCCTATAAACTGAACGATATGGTTAGGGTCGGTGCTACGAATTTCCTCTGGGGTAGTGTTCGTGGTGCCCAAAGAGACTGCATCCTTTTCCTCGAAATCATTAAAACACGATGACAAAGAAATCCTTACTTAAAATATTATAAACGCGAAAGTTTTATGTATGGATGTTCGTTACTCTTTCACATAAATAACGGGACCCCCTTTTTTCGCATAATTTTATTTGTTATAATTTCATTTGGTATAATTCATTTGGCATAATTTTATTACGCATAATAATATTTTGGCATAATAATTGTTTCCTGGCATACTACATCATTAGGCATAAATATCACTTAGACTAATATTTTTTGTCCTAATTTAATGAGGAATAACCCGCAAGACATATCTTTTTTATCATAATAATACTTTAGTATCATTGTTTTTTGGCATAAACTCGTTAGGAATTATTTATTTTTTTGTCATAAGAAATTTAAGGCATACTGTCACAAGGAAAAAATAAGCTTTAATGGAAGGACATAATGAAAACACGGTTAGGGTAATTAAACACATATTTTATTCCTTACTGTTTGTTATGACAAATAAACAATCATTAGGCAATCATTCTTTGATGAAAATATACATAAAACCAATTAAATTAACTCTCAATCTTGAAGGTATTTGAAGGTGAGGTTATACTTTCACAATCTGCTATAATTTGAAGTGTTTTTTTGTAAGGATCACATTTTGCATCATCTTTTATTTTATTAATAGCTATTTCGATCAGTAACATAAAAAACAGGTATTACAGTCATTATATCTAGTGTAACAGTAGGTTATGTTGCGTCGGGGTAGCCCTTGGGCGAACCTTATGTCGCTAACATGTTTAAAATAATTAATACGAAAGGTTATTTAATGCAAAAACAAAACTTACTTTATCCCGGCTCCCGGCTTATATGACTCGGCATGTTCTTAGATAGCAGTTTGTGTTGTTTGTCCGAGTTTATTCTCGTAATCAGTCGAGAATTACAATAATGGGACATATGTTGGCGCTTTGTCTTCGAAATACCATTTGATCGGCTTTGTAGAACAGTTTGCTATGTAGAGACAAAACAGATTCAATTATAAAGAGTTTCCTGACTGATAAAACATTGATCTCTTTATACAATTCATCAGTAGAAAAGGTTTAGAAAACATAACTTTTAACAAAGCTCGTTGTGTCCTTTTAAGTCTTCTACATTTGAGACTTTCCAGTTAAACCCCAAGACCTAATACAATAATAACAAAACGGATTGGGCTAGGGCATAGTACACAGTTATTAATAATTTTTTATCATCGATATGTCGAAGGGTTCTAAAAATAAAAATAAGTTTCCTAATTCTCTCCATGATATTTGGTCCATGATAGTGTTTGGTCCAAGTGCACTCCAAGGTATTTTGCTGTAGGGTAGGTCTCCAATTCCGTACATTGACAAACAAAATTTTGAGTAATATCGTTTTCACAATAGTGTTTTTTTTTGCGTTTGACAGCCATATGTTAAGATTGGGAGAATGCAATTGTTAAAGAGTTTTCTCTTAATGTGCATACTTGTTTGGCTATTCTTCATCACTTCATTCAGACACCAATATCTCTTCCACGCATTTCCTTCTTTTGTCTATTCTTCTATCTATTTATTCTTTTGTCTATTGTCTATTTCCAAATTCTTCTGTCTATTTCCTTTGATGTATATATATAATAAATACATAATAAATTACATAATAAATTTAGTTGTTATCTATTTTTATTTCCTTGTTTTCTTTACTATTGGTCATATCCTTTGTTTTCAGAAGGTCATTAAGAGTCATACTTCTTTGCTGACTATGTTGAGTTCTAAAGCATTTCCTGTAATTCTTTAGCCATATTGGCAAAAACCACAATATCGTCTGCAAATCTTAAATGTGTTGATTTTTCACCATTTTTATTAAACACATTTATTTAAACAGTTTCTTGTCCAATCGTGTTTTCGGAAGATTCCCTCTAGAACTGCTGTATATATTTTTGGTTATAGAGGGTAATATTGTCTTACCCCTCTTAGGATATTTATGTCACCGCCTTCCTTTTCCATTTTAATGCTGGCTGTGGTGCCTGTGTAGATGATTTTTATTATCCGTGTCCGTTATGTATTTGTGTTCGATCGCCTGATTTCGCAGCGCTTCCCAGATTTTTGAGTGGTCAAGAGAATCAAATGCCTTATACAGTAGTCAAAAAAGCAAAAGTAATATCGGATGTTATATTTTTTGCATTTTTATTTTAATTCCTTTTTCTATATAATTATAATAATGGTATATATTGTTTTAAAAATTTTATCAAGTAAAAAAATTTATTAAGTAAAAATTTCACTTTTAATAAATGTGTATTGAAATATAATTTTATTTCATTTCCTTTCACTCTATAATAATAATTAAACCAAGGGAACAAATCGACATTGATAGTTTTTCGAGATTTTTTTATTTGCTTAAAATCTTTAGTAAAAAATTTACTTTTTAATAAGTGTATATTTTGAATATCATTTTAATTTAATTCCTTTTTCTTTATAATTATAATAATGGTAATTTGTTTTAAAAATGTTATCAAGTAAAAATTTAACTTTAAAAAAAATGTATATTGAAGTATCATTTTATTTCATTTCCTTCTACTGTATAATAATAATTAAACCAAGGGGAAAAAATCGACATCGATATTTTTTAGTTTTTTTATTGGCTTAAAATCTTTAGTAAAAATTTTACTTTCTGTGTATATTTGAAATATCATTTTAGTTTAATTCCTTTTTCTCTATAATTATAATAATGGTAATTTCTTTTAAAATTTTGTCAAATAAAATTTCACTTTAAAAAAAATGTTTATTGAAGTATCATTTTATTTCATTTCCTTCTACTGTATAATAATAATTGAACCAAGGGGAACAAATCGACATCGATATTTTTTAGTTTTTTTATTGGCTTAAAATCTTTGGTAAAAATTTTACTTTCTGTGGTATATATTAGAAATATCATTTTAGTTTAATTCCTTTTTCTCTATAATTATAATAATAGTAATTTCTTTTAAAAATTTTGTCAAATAAAATTTCACTTTTAAAAAAATGTTTATTGAAGTATCATTTTATTTCATTTCCTTCTACTGTATAATAATAATTAAACCAAGGGGAACAAATCGACATCGATATTTTTTAGTTTTTTTATTGGCTTAAAATCTTTAGTAAAAATTTTACTTTCTGATAAGTGCATATTTGAAATATCATTTTAGTTTATTTCCTTTTACTCTATAATAAATAAAACGAGGCGAAGAATCAACACCGATATTTTTTAGAGATTATTTATTTGTTAAAAAGTTTTAGTCAAAATTTTACATTTAAATGAATGTCTATTGTAGTATCATTTTATTTCCATTTACTCTATAATAATAAATAAACCAAGGGTTAAAAAATCGACACCGATTGTCTTAGAGATTATTTATTTCTTCAAAATTTTTGATATTATATTAAACTGGCTATTGTGAAAACCAAAAAAGCAAATATAATATTTTGAATTGTGTTCATCACAAAAAGATATGCTTTTTAAATATGTACTCTGACTAAAACCACGGTATCGTTATAATGCTAATTTGTTTTAAAAGTTTTATTTAAAAAAAAAAAATTAAAAATTTCATTGACATTGACAGAAGAAAGGCTGAAATCTTTCGTAATCAGTAAAGAGTGAAGTAGTAAGTAAGTAGTAAGTAGTAGTCACAATAATATGTTTTCAGACAGAGTACATTTTTTAAATGCATATCTTTTCGTGATGGACACAATTCAAAACGTTATTTTCTTTTCTTGTTTCTTTACCTAGTCGGTTTACATAGTCGGTATTAATCATTATCATTACATAGTATATTACAAAGTCTCTTTTTTTTGTCTATCCCTATGTATGCTTAAATCTTTACAACTACGCAACGGATTATGATGCGGGTTTTTTTTTAAATAGTCTAAGATATATTAAGATATCGTAAAATTTATATTCAAGCGCGATAAATGTAGGTATATCAAGCGATCGCGCATGTCGTGCCGATGTGATAGGGTCCCATTTTTAACCATTTGCATTGGGCAAACCTAAAAATATTTTCAATATTGTATTAGAAGTATATTGATGTAAGTAGAGAGTTATTCGCCGAAGTAGATTTTCTCCAACAATACTATTTCACGCGGTCGAAGCCGCGGGCAAAAGCTAGTATAATATAATACAAAAATTTTGAACAAATAAAAAAAACTAAATACTCAGTGTCCATTTTTTCTCCTTGGTTTAATTTATTATTACAGAATAAAAGGAAATTAAAGAAAATTATATTCTAATAGACATATTTTATTAAGAAAGTAATTTTTTTTACTTGATAAAAATATTAAAACAAATTAGAATTTTCACAATACCATGTTTTCAGACAGAGTACATTTTTAAAGCACATATATTTTTGTGATGAACACAATTCGAGATGCCATTTTCTTTTTTCTTTGTTTTCTCTAAATATTCTTTATAATACAATTTTAAAAATGTTGGATAACCCTTTTCCCCTAATTCTATTATTTCACAGTCTTGACATAGCTCATGAATCCACTTAATCTTTTCCATTCCTTTTGTTAGTATTTTTTACCGCTTAAGTAGGGCATAATCGTTCTTTGAAATTCACGATAGTCAATGAATCCTTCACTCCAACGTAATCCAAGATTTTTTTCTAGCCTTCGAACTTGCTTCTTTTCTTCACTTGTAATATTATTATAAGGATATGGTGGTTTAATTACAAACGTCTGTGTGTAGTCTTTGGTTGCAATTGAAAATTCTTTTACGATAAATTTATTTTTGATATCCTTAAATCCTTGAAGGTCAACGATAACTGTATCGCTATTCATGACGTCTTATTTACAATATTGTTGAAAGGCTTATATTCAATATACAGTTGTTCAGTATGAGAAAATATGCAGCTGTCTGATTCGGAATCTCTTGGTCCCTTTCGATTTCAACCCCCACGACGATAGCCTTTAACATTTCATGTTTTTCTAAATTTAACACTCAGGGGGTAAAAATTTTATCCCTGTATAAATCTTCTTATTCCTTGTACATATTTACATGATACTTCATATGAATTGAGAACGAAAAAAAAAAATAGTTACGTATTTCAGCGTTTTCTAAAATTCAGTCCCTAGCTAGGTGAGTAAAATAGGTGATGAAAGTTTAAAACCTAATTTCAGGATGTACTCAGAAGTTGCACAAGAGTTTAACTACACTAATCACTAGACTGATTTCACCGCACAGTAATGATATCCACAATGAGAAAACAGAGGGGCTTATATAGTAAAAATTTGAATGGTTAGGTTTTGCAATCTTATCTAATACCCCAACCATTAAGTTATCCTGTTCTGGCAACGACTCACAGGAATAATTAGTAAGGAATGTCAAAGTGTATCTATTGTATGCTTTACCACTAAATGGATGTTAAGTATAACTCAATGATTGTGAATAATGGTTTATGATATTACGAGGGGCGGCTGAAAAGTTTTGAGCCTAAGTACCTTAAAGTACAACTAATTACTCGCGACCATACCACTAATTGCGGGTATCCTTAGAAACATAAATGTCAAATTTCATGTCATTTCCATCATTACGCTTTTAGTAATTGAATCGTAAACGTCACAATGTCTGAGTCTTCCGCACTTTGCACGAAATTGGAGTACAGAGCTGTTATAAAATTCTTATCAAAGAAGAATAAAACACCGACGGAAATATTTGAAGAGATGACAGCTGTTTATGGGGAGTCTGCACCTTCATTTGCTACCGTCAAACGTTGGAACCGACAGTTTAAACTTGGCAGGGAGTCACTCGAAGATGACCCCAGGTCAGGACGCCCAAACACCGCTGTTACCGAAGAAAACATTGAAAAAGTAAAAAAACTTGTTCTGGAAGATCGGCGAATCAAGTTGTGGCAGATAGCTGAAGCCATGGGCATTAGCAAGGAACGAATCGGAAATATTTTGCATGATCACCTGCACTTGAAAAAGGTCTGCGCGCGATGGGTGCCGAAAATGCTGACGCCGCTGGACAAGCAACGTCGAGTCACAACTTCACAGGAGTTTTTGGACATCTGTGGCGATAATCCAGACGACGTTTTTTCTCGCTTTATTACTGTTGATGAAACCTGGCTTCAACAGTATGATCCGGAGTCAAAACAGGAGTCAATGCAGTGGATAGAAAAGGGAGAAAAGCCGCCACGGAAGTTCAAAGTGGAAAGATCGGCGTCCAAGCTCATGGCCACTGTTTTTTGGGATTGTGAAGGTATTTTGTTTATTGATTACCTTCCGAAAAATACTACAATGAACGGAGACTACTATGCCGCATTGCTGACCAAGTTACGTCAAGTGGTTGTTGAGAAACGGAGAGGCAAACTGACAAAAGGAGTCCTGTTCTTGCAAGACAATGCGCCCGTCCACACTGCGCGATTTGCAAGGCGTGCCCTCGCCGAGACAGGATTTGAGGAAATCAACCACCCACCCTACAGTCCTGACCTGGCTTCTAGTGACTATTATCTTTTTTCAAATTTGAAAAAAGACCTACGGGGACGGAGATTTTCCAATGACGAAGAAATGAAGATGGCCGTAGATGAACATTTTGAAGACAAAAACGGCGAATATTTTTTCATTGGGTTAAAAGCTCTTTACAATAAATGTAAGAAGTGCATTGAAATACAGGGAGACTATATTGAAAAATAAATTTTTTGTACATTTTTATCAGCTTTTTTAATACCTTAGGCTCAAAACTTTTCAGTCGCCCCTCGTACAACATGTCACTGCTGAGAAAAAAAAAACGCTTGATAATAAATTCCTGGGGCAAGTACCCAAAATATGTATCATAGGATTTGTAAATAACGCAGCATTCATTTAATGGTAGCATTAGTAAGAATCCTTTCAATTTTGAAAATTATGGTATGAATTCATTAATGAACCTAACGCTAGAAAAATTTCGGTCAATGATTTATTATGACTTTCGTTGTGGGCTTACTCAACAACAAAGCTATGATAGGCTGCGATTAGCATTTCTTAATGAAGCCTCATCTCATGCCACTATTTACAGTTACTGCAGACTGGTATGTCAATCGCTGTTTGCCTGTTGTCTTGGAAACAATTCGACAGCAGCACCCTCGAAGCAGGATCCTCCCTCACCACGACAATGCTTCAACGCACTCCGCAAAACGGACTGTTGAATATTTGACTATGGCAGGTGTCGAGATAATGAGTCACCCACCATACAGTCCTGACCTGGTGCCCTGCGACTTTCATTTATTCCCAAGAACTAAAGATAAAATTCGAGGTATTCGCTTTACGAGCCCTGAAGATGCGGTGAAAGCGTACGAAAATGCCATAGAAGAGACCCCTAAGGAAGAATGGACCCTCTGCTTTTTTCAGTGGTTTCATCGAATGCGACGATGTGTAGAGAGGAACGGAGATTACTTCGAAAAACCATAAAAGTATTGGCAACTTTCTACATTAAACCGTTTTTCATTTTCTAAACATTTTCAGTGTTACCTAGGTAGATACACTTTAGGGTACAGGTGTGTAAACAAAAGTGTAATGACGACCTCTGTGGCTCAGTTGATTGAGCGTGTTGGTGCCCAAGCCGGGGGTCGCGGGTTCAAATCCCACCGTAGGAACAAAAAGTTTTTCTGTGTTCCTGGCCATGGATTACACTTCAGCATGAATGGGCCGGCTCTATCGGGTAAATACCACGGCCATACAGAAAACCGGTATGAAATAACGCATGCGTTGTGTATCGCTGTGTGCGTGCGGATTTACCGTAGGTCCAAGAGGAGTTGGGGATTTTTATGACTGGGAACGCAGGTTACGACACCAGAGTAGGGTGTTGCGAGTGTCCATGAGTGAAGGAAATCGCTTAACATTAGACGATCCAACTGCTCGTTTCCTGGTTCGTTTCATTACAAAACAACGATTTGAAATTGTGTTATTTTATCAATAAAATGACTCACTTATATTGTTTTGTTTTACTTATGTCGTGATAAAGCGAGGTGTCGTATAATAGATAGGACGCCGAGGCGAGCATTAGATAGCGAACAATAGAGCCCGGAAATAGCAGATAAGGGGTAAATGCAAAACGTTACTTTGGAACCGCAAGAGATATTAAAAAACGGATTAGCGCAATCGATCGGGCATGGTCGAAAGCCCCCATTTCGACACCAAACTTTTTTTTTTTTTAGCCGGCGATGCCCATCGAAATGGTCATCGAAATACTCATTTCCACATAGAGGCTGAGGCGATGAGGCAGAACCATCGAATCCCTAACTACTGCGGGGTGTAACCGTAAGTGAGCGTACGGTACGAAGAAGGTTCGAAGAAGCTGGTTTGGGTTCATTTGTGCCCGCCAAGGCTCCAAGGCTCGAGGTAAATCATCGTAGAAACAGGTTAACTTTTGCTCAGGAACATTGACTTTGGAATGCGGACCAATGGAGTAAGGTATTGTTTAGTGATGAGTGCAGGATTCTCTTAAATCAAATTGACGGCAGGCAAAGAATATACAGACGCAAAGGAGAACGATACATTCAGACAAATTTTGAAACTACAGTTGCATACGGTGGTGGATCAATAATGGTTTGGGCGGGCATTTGTTTGGGAGCTCGCACAGACTTGGTAGTGATGGACATAGGGAGTCTGACTGCAGACCGCTATATCAGAGAAGTTTTAGAAGAAAATGTCGTACCGTTTGCCCCATATATCGGTGACGATTTTGTTTTTATGCAGGATAATGCTCGGCCGCATACCGCTCGGGTAACTCAAGCTTATCTTAATGATATGAATATCACTGTTATGGAGTGGCCGGCGAGATCACCGGATATGAACCCAATAGAGCACGTTTGGGACTTGCTGAAAAGAAAAGTTAAGTCCAGAATTCCAGCTCCTGCCAACGTGGGTGAACTGCGAATCGCCGTAGTTAAGGAATGGCGGAGACTATCCCAGGAGACCATCGATAACATCATTCTCAGTATGCCTAGACGCCAGACGGGTAGAAACTTTAATAAGAGCACGTGGAGGAAATACGCGATATAAATCACCATTTTTCTAATTTAATTAATTGTTATTTTAATATTAATTTTCACTTTTCCCGGTTACATGAAAAGTTCAAAAATTTACCATTTTTCACAAATAGCTTTTACTCGCAAAATCTGTTCTTAATGTGATCTCATTTTAAGTAAAAAAATGAAACTTTAAACAAACAAAAAAAGTGTAGTAAGTAGATTTTAAAATAAAACAATATTTTTTTAATTATGGACCTTTTTTGTGTTCCGCTAAATATGGCCGGTGTGTTTATTTTGTTACATTGGTAAATCTGGTGTTTTATTAAATATATCTGTAACAAGCGGTTATGGTGCACGTGTAGCGTCACAGCTGCTATAGTGTGACTGTAGTGTAGATAAGCTAACAAGCTTATCTACACTACAGTCACACTATAGCAGCTGTGACGCTACACGTGCACCAAAGTAAAGTAAAGTAACAACTTTCACACTATTTCATTTTGCTTCGTGTGTAATGTGGAGCGCGACCGTCCTATAGCGTACAACGCACGACACTGCGTAGTTACTATTTCTGCCTAATGAGGGCCACCGTTTTCGTTCTAGACAGTGGGCGCCACTATAGAGTAAGGTATAGCTGTTAAAGTTTGTTATGTTCTTATTACGCACGTGATAGTTTTTAATACCTTTAAACCATACTGTAAAAATATATACATGCACGCCGCAGTGTTGCGCAGTCCTGTTTTATTTGTAAAAAAAGGAGGACATAAGTTTCCTAATGATAAGGCTGTGTATTTTTCTCAGCTCTGCTTTTAAAGCACAGACATTGAGTCGTAGCTCTTATTTTCCATTGTTATTAATGTCGGGTATGAAAAAATATTCACAAAATTATTAAATTTTGATTAGAAAACAAACTCCCGCCCACAATAACAATGTAATTTGATATTTCGGAGACGTCACGCTACACCAGCGCCTCTAGCGGCAAATTCACTTGCGGTAGCCTTCATTAGAGAGTAATTAATACACTTGTGATAACTAGCCTATATTAATATTATAAAGAGGTAAAGCTTTGGCTTTGTTTACGTGTTTATCTCTGGATCTACTCAACCGATTTTGAAAATTCTTTACCAATAGAAAGCTACATTATTTGTAAGTTTTATAGGCTATATATTTACCCACAAAATTAAAAGACTTTTCCGTGGTAGACGTATTTGTAAAATATATCGGAGAAAAAACGGTTGAACTAAAACGTTTTTACGGAAGCTGCCTTTATTAGTTCCAGAGAAAAGTTTTAGAGCTAGATAATGCCTATAAAAAAGCCAACGGCATCATATCTAATTTTTGTATTTAAGTCAGAGAAATGAGACTTTTTTCTCAAAAAAATTATTAAAATCGTTAGGTGATGTTTATGGGTATATTATAATTTATGAATAATTACGAATTCTTATCGAAATAAGTTTATCGAAAGCCAAGTTTATTAAGTAATGTAGTATTATAAAGTGTTAAGGAAGCTGAATTTTATCATCCTCTTCTCTTCTTCTCTTCAAAGTCTTCAAACTTTCCACAGCCTTAGGGCCATACTGATTACTCCAGAAAGTTGCGAGGGCCAAAACCATATTATCATTGTTGCCGGTGGTAAAAAGTGAAATAGTCCAATGATGAAAAAAAAAGTCCGAAAAAGTACGAAACGTTGAAAAAAGGCTGCAAATCGGACTAAAGTCCGCAAAACGGCAACACTGCATATTATTAATTTTCCTGTCATTATCTGTAATTTCTAGATTAGTCGTAGAGTACGAGCCATGAGGAGTAACGTGACACGACATCTGGTGTACACAAGTGGAAATAGGTAGTACCTTCTATCGCTAACAGATGGCGCTAATAGCACGTACAGAATAATCTCGTTGGTTCGAGAAAGCTCTGGTATCCTCCACTCACTTCTAGATGGCAGTAATTGGAATATATAAGAAGGGTAGTGGCGCAACCACAAGTCAGTTCTTATGACACTGTTGTGAAATAAAATAGTGCGTACCTCCTTAAAACGTGTTTGTGCGTGTTTAAGTTTAAGACATCTTTGTAACAGTATTTTGATTTGAATTGTTGCTTTTGTGTGTGATTTAGTAGTATGGAAAAGAAGCAAAAAATTGATAGTGAATGCAGAAAATTCAAAGATCAGTGGAACATTCAGTATTTCGTAATGGAGTCCAGTAACAAGGCGCTATGTTTGATTTGCAATGAAAGCATATTAGCCGTTCTCAAGGAATATAACCTTAAACGTCATTATGAAACAAAACATTTTCATAATTACTCAAAATATACAGGAAGTTTGCGGACAGAAAAATTCGAAGCTATGAAGCGCGGATTGAAATCGCAGCAATCTTCATTTACAAAACTCAAAACTGAACAAGAGGCTGCAACTCGTGCCAGCTTTCGTGTGGCTCTTGAAATTACAAAACGTGGAAAACAATTCACCGATGGAGAAATGATCAAAGAATGCATAATTGCAGTAGCCGAAGAAATGTGCCCTGAAAAGGTAAATTTATTAAAAACTGTAAGTATGTCAGCAAACACTGTGGCTCGAAGGGTAGAAAACATCGCTGAAAATATATCCTCTCAACTGTTCGACAAAAATGGACATGTTGAGTGGTTTTCTTTGGACTTGGATGAGTCAACGGATGTGTCAGATACTGCTCAGGTGTTGATTTATATTCGAGGAGTTGATAAAAGCTATGAAGTGCATGAAGAACTTCTTGATATGTATTCATGGCACAGCTACTGGTACAGATATTTTTAAAGGAGTTGAAATGGCCATTAATCAAAAGAACCTTCGATGGAAAAACTTGAAATGTATTACAACTAATGGAGGCAAAAACATGAGTGGGAAAGATAAAGGAGTGGTCGCTCTTGTGTCAAAGGCTGTAGAAAATGACGGTGGTTCAAAACCATTAGTCTTACATTGTATCATTCATCAACAGTCTTTGTGCGGAAAATGTTTGGATATGTCTGAAGTTCTGAAACCAGTTAAATCAACTGTTAATTTTATCAGATCTTTTGGGCTGAATCACCGACAATTCCGACAATTTATTGAAGAGATTGGAGAAAATGACTTACCTTATCATACTGCCGTACGTTGGCTTAGTTGTGGGAAAGTCCTTCAGCGTTTTTTTGAACTTCGAGCAATGATCGAAATTTTTTTGAATGAAAAGCATCGCCCTCTTACTGAATTACAAAACAACGCATGTCTGTGGAAGTTAGCATTCTATGTTGATTTGACAAAACATGTGAATGAACTGAATTTGAGATTGCAAGGAGAAAACCAGCATATTCCTGATTTATACAATAATATCAAATCATTCCGGAGGAAATTGATAATGTTTCAATCACAACTACGAAGTAAATGTTTTTCACATTTTAAAACATGTGAAATATTCAGCCACACCACTGAGACTGAGTTTCCTATCGATTTTGCAATCGAAACTTTGAGTGCTTTGAAAATAAATTTTGATACTCGTTTCTCGGACTTTAAGAACAAATATCAAAACTCATCTTTGTTGGAATTTTATAAGGATCTTCCACTGACA
Source organism: Phengaris arion (assembly GCA_963565745.1). NCBI lineage: Eukaryota > Metazoa > Arthropoda > Insecta > Lepidoptera > Lycaenidae > Phengaris > Phengaris arion. The sequence continues at coordinate 15,061,913 of OY751441.1, read as the reverse complement.
CAATTTGATAATTTGCATAAATTTGCTCGTGGGCTGTTTTCCCTTTTTGGTACTACTTATTTGTGTGAGAAGACCTTCTCCAAAATGAAGTACACAAAAAATGTTTACAGATCTAAATTAACTGATGAGCATCTTAAATCTCTTTTAATAATTGGTACAAGTAAAATTAGTCCACAACTACAAACTATTGTCTGTGGAAAATCTCAATTACATAAATCTCATTAGTATTTCATATGTCATTATGCTTGTTATAAGTTATGTTTTTATTTAAAATGTATAAAATGTTAGTTGGATTCATTTCAATAATTTGTTAGTTATTATAAACTGAAGTCAAATTTTCAACATATTATACATGTCTTTACTCATTACAATTCTGTGTTTCTTTATCCAACTTATCACGAAAACAATAACAATAAGCCTACAACAATGTTATAAGTAGTTGCCCATGACCATATCAAGATAGATGAATAATTATTCAACATAAAATTAGAATACTTCAGTAAACTAAATTTAATTTGCTATGAAAAATATGTTCTCTAAAAGGAGTTTTCAAGTATGCTAGCTCTCCGCGGGCCGGACAAAATCTGTCCGCGGGCCGGATGTGGCCCTCGGGCCGTAGTTTGGAGACCCCTGATTTAGAGTATCGTTTTTGATCAGAAAATATATCTACCAATAGAAAAATTAAAGGTAGTGGTAGGATCTTCAAGATCGGCTTCTGCATGAAATAGTAAACAAGTTATGAGATTATATTAGTTTAATTTGTTTATTATCTTAATTATGTATCAGATTTGGATAATCTATAATAATATAATCTACGACCCTACAATTGATAATATAGTTCTTATCTTGTTCAATTTTTTGGGCTAGTTGGCCTAGTTACGTGGCTAAAGGCCAAGGCTAGTTTGCCACGTGACTTTGAATGCATATCTGAAGATTATATTTAATTACTCTTAAAGTAAATGAAATGGTATATAATATAGCTATATTGTTTACTTATTAAATATCTTAATTATAAATATATAGTAAAGATGTTATTTTTTTATCAGGTAGGTAATCATTAAATCATCAGAAATCTAATTAGTTGGACAACTCACGCCCAACTTTGCAGATATCCATTGAAATAATGGAAAAATTAATTAGCAATTTCGCAAAAGTTTGTGAATAATTACTAATTATTTTTTTCATTATTTCAGTGGATCAATTCTAACAGCGTATCTGCGTAGCGTAGCGACGGAGGTTTTTAACTGTTCCTGAGTAACATAGTATATATTTACTTTTAGCGTCACCAAAATGTACATTTAAAAAATAATTATTGCTGATTACAGATATCTCAACATTTTATAAAAGTTGTTATCTTTTTGCGAGCGCGAGATGTCTAATTGACTAACTATTTTAAACATCTGTTTTCATCTCATTTATGCTCGTGAGTTTTGCCTGATTTCGATCTAATTCGTTTGATCGGCTAATAATCTGGATAATAAACAATAAAAAATCTCCTTCAATTTTTCTTTATTGGACAACATAAAGCTATTCGTGGTACTTCTTGTCTGCGTCGCACGTGCGTATATATATTTTTTTCTGGATATTATTGTAGAATCGATTTCATTTTTAAGTGTGTGTGTGTATTTAAAGAAAAATCATTATTGCTAGTTGTTAATAATTAAATTGAAAAAAAAAAACTCGCTTGTGAATTAAGTAAAATGTGAATAATATGAAAAAAATAGTAATACGGATAAATAAATGATTAATAAGGTATTTTCTTCTGGAGACATGCTGGGTCAAAGTTAAGGCTATAGCGTTGTAGAAAATAGTAAACATAATAAGAGTACGCAAGTTGTAATTATGAAATAGACATAACACATTATGATGAAACTAATTGCTATAATCATTTGTAGTATGTGCTGCCAATATAATTTCCCTGATCCCAGGGGATAACGGCCACTATGTAGGAGGCGAGAGCAGATACATTTGGATGCCCGATGGTGAGGGAATACCGCATCTTGTAGATCTTTCTAGATCTTCTGCTTGTGCGCGTGCGAGAAGAGGATGAAGTTGCGCCAGTAGCAGCCAGAAACGGCGCCGATAACCAGTATTGGCTCTACACTAGGTCTATCATTGCTTATCATAAGCATAAGGCTATTTTGTAATTTGTTATGAGGATGCCTTAAAATATATTTACTTCCAATTTTTTTTAACCGTTGATGTTCCAAATCCCAATGCCAATATTTATAAAATTATAGCAGGCAATCTAAAAGGATACAATCAAAATAACGTCATTTTTCTTGTAAGGTAATTTAATTTCAGGTATAATCCTCACAAAGCCCAAATCCTTGTGCACAACAACGTCAACACCATTTTGGCATCTAACTACGATGGTGCTGCTCCAACAAAAGTGATTGTTCACGGCTGGAAGGGTAGTGATATTTTTCCAATGAATCCACTTATTACAAAAGCATTCTTAGCTGTTGGTGACTACAACGTTATAGTTATAGATTGGAACGGCTTAGCTAGTAAGTCATACATAATCGCTCAAAAAGGCGTTCCTAATGTCGGAGTATACCTTGGTAATTTCATTATTTGACTGTTTAATACTGCTGGTGGAAACTGAAATAATCTGCACTTGGTTGGATTCAGCTTAGGAGCTAATGTTGTTGGTAATGCTGGACATACTTCCTCAGGAAGACCAGGGCGTATAACAGGTAACCTTCTTAGATTTGTACCTAACAACCTGTCCAATTATTTGATTTTTTCACACCCTCTATGTATGTAAATAAAAAAAATGCAGTCAACTGCCCGCAACTTTTTAACGTGATAGACAACATTCTGATCTTTCTAATTTAGGAGACATTTGTGTCTCAGCGGCAGAAATGTTCGGTTTTCTTACCTGATGGTTGTATTTTTTGCAGGTTTGGATCCAGCTGGCCCACTAATGAGTGGTGATTGTAATGCATTGAACACCAATAGCGGTGTTTATGTCGAGTCTATTCACACCGACGGTGGCTTACTTGGCATCATGGACCCGATTTCCCATGCCGGCTTTTATCCGAACGGTGGAAGAAACCCCCAGCCAGGATACTGGTTAAGCACATAGTCGCGCTCCTGAACTGTTTGCTTCGAGTGAAAGAACTAATCACTTCATTGGTCACCAATGTGCTGAGAGAAGCTGAACTCAGCAATTGCCATGGAGGAACATTGCATATGGGTAACGCAGGGTAAACGAGGGTAAGTTTATGAAGTAGAATTTGAATCTCACAGATGTTGTTTTTTAAGGGTCAAGGCCGCTTTTGATTCAAATTACATAATAATAAATGTTATGGTTATGTCATATATTTAAGGTTTGTAATTAAAACAATAACATTAAATATTAAAAAAATATAAAATTGTTCGTAGTCCCACCTTTTCTAGTATGTGATATTATAATTTTAAGAAGTTTTTATGATTACTTATATTATTTGTACTTATAAAAAGTGTATAATGTCAAGTGTCAAAATGACAGTGACTTTGATGCCTGAGAAAGTCTATTTTAGTTAACCAAAATGCTATGTTTAGTGTAGATGTGTCTGTCATAAGCATCACTCTGATATGTATAACCCGTAAATACAGAAGATTCAATATAAGTGTTGCTGTATATTCGGTATCACTACCGTAACGTAATAGTGATATGCAAGAACCAAGGCGAACTCACAACAATTCATGGCAGAAAATTATTATATTATAATTTATAGCTTTATTTTAATTGCATATTAATTATATTTTGTTTGGTATTTATGTATATTTATAAAAACATCCTATTTTTCCAGGTCTTGACTTTATGGACTGCTTATCGGCGCAAGTTGGCCATATTAAATGGTTATAATATTATCTTGTTAGGAAACTAAATAAAAGTGTTATGAAATATAATATTCTCTATGTATTAAATTAAAAAAAAAACTTATTAATTATATATTTAATATAAATGGCCTCTTTTTTTCGACGGTGAACGCTAGGCTCTACCAGTTCTAAAAAAATTATCGAGTACCTAAAGAGTACATTTTTGGTCATTCAGAAAATACATAAAATTAAAGTATTTTTTGTGGGCCAAACAATTAATACTCAAACATAACAGGACAAACATATAAAAACATAAAATATATACTTAGTATATTTTGAATTTTAATGAGAACTAGCTTTTTCAATTGGATTTTAATAAACGATACTTTATAATAACCTGGATAGCATACCTTTGCTCGGAATCACAAAAATATTTTACCGGGGTTCGAACCCACCACATTCCCAATTTCCGAACAACGCAAAAATTAACAAGACTGTCAATCAGACTGAGGTAATAGAATCGAAATTATTGATATATTCCCAGTAAACACATTTACGTAAAATTTACATCAGAATGACATGATTTACGTAAGATATAAGTCACTTATAGATCATATTATGTGAGTCATTATTTCATACCTCTTGACGTCAAACTTTTACGTAAAACTCTGACGTAAATATGACTATATAATTTTTTGTCCGTAAATATTACCTTCATGTGATCTTAGTTTGACTTCGATGTGAATAAACTGACATCGAGCTGACCTAACAATGATGTCATATTTATGAATGCTTTAATTACATATGACCTGCAATTGACGTGACCTTAAATAGACAGAATAGACATACAATAGTGTGATACTGTATTCCTTCTATCTTTTAATAAGATTACCACTTGCCTTAAATTTCACAATACTGTTTTATTAAATATCTGTGTACTCTTCATAATTTATAAATTAAATTTTTCCAATGATATCTGTCAATGTAATAGGTAATGATGTTTTGTAGTTTTTAAAAATTATTTGACCATTTACAACATACATAATAACTTTTTAAAAATAACATTTCTAAAGAAAACCACGTTACATTTTGAAGTTTCTGCAAAAAGGACAAAGAATCAAACAGTGTTTAATTAAGAAACTGTTTATTAATAATCATCAAATTTTATAAAAAAAAACATAATCGTAGAAAACAGTAATTATTAAGCTTTTTTATCATCGGGATCTAAATTCTTTTGCAAAATCAACAATTGTTGCACGACGAAAGAAAAAACATATATAACTTAAAAATGCGCAATTATCCAGGGATAAAATCTAGCTAGACTGATTTCTCTCCCCCATTACTCCCTGCATACTAAATTTCATGTAAATACTTGCAGCCGTTGCTGAGATACGTTTATAATATATATATATATATATATATATATATATATATATATATATATATATATATATATATATATGTCTCGTTTAAAGTATAAGATTTATAGCCTATATTCGTAATTCTGACGTACCTAGACCTACTTGTAGAGTACCTGCATCTATCATCGTCGGCCGCTTGAATTTATTTTATTTAAGGCGTAGGCGTAAGACGTTATACTATAAAGTTCGGTAAAATCAAGTACGGATATTTTGGGCATATGATCTATTGCTTATGTTAGACGTTTAGGCAAAAAATAATTGTCATACTAGACAAAAAAAAATCTTCCTTTATATGGGCGATTCCTTTATATCAAGCGCTCGGCTAGCTAGTCACAATATGTAACAGTCATAACAGTCACAATGTGTAATTGCAAAATTCTACATTATTGTCAAGGTGATAAGTACGTTTTTTGTATCATTCTTAAAAAACTTATCTTATCTACACTAACAAATCTAACACAAATAAATTAATTATTATAACAACAAAATAATAATATATTGAAATTACATACACTCAAAATATTGTAATGAAATAGTGATGTATACAGTTTTTATAAAAATAAAGCTTTTATTACCCGTATACCTACGTAAATTGGGTACGTAGCAGTTACCCGGCCTGTTATTACAAATCTATTGACACCTTATACATTAAAAACTGATCAGTAGTTTAAGCGCTACGGTGGAATAAACATATATACGTAGACTGCCAAAATCATCACCCTTCCTTTTGGCTTTGTCGTAGTCGGGGAAAAATGAACTTTTAAACAAATTAAATGCAGCAAACGCAAATATCTAAGTAGGTAATCAAGAACCAATAAAATAAAATCGAATTCTAATCAGATAATTTTTTTCAACATGATGACAATATTATGAAAAATGTCAAAACAAAATAAAAATAAAGGGCTCTCCACTCACAGGAAATCTTTTGCTTCGATCAAATTGGGAATTAATTTGACAGGTAGTTATAGGTAAATTGTTAAGGACGAACTTATTCCATCGAATCGAATGATCAGTGTATGCCGAATCGCCTACCCGCTACTTTCTGCGGTGGGCGCCAAAAGTACGAAAATATTGTACTTGTATGTGACAAGTGGAGTTAGGCGGGCCTCGGATCTCAGGCTATATGATCTTAGATTAAATCAAAATAGCGGTACCCATATCATCGTTCATCGAAACCGATTTACTTGCAACTGCGAATCTAGGAATCACGTTGCCCCATACAAACTTTACCCACTTTTCACCCCCTTAGGAGTCGAATATAGAAAAAGAAAGAGCATACCCTCAAGTATCAGGTCCCTAACGATCAGCGATTTAGGCTGTGCGTTGATCCGTCAGTCAGTCAGTCATTCAGGATAAAGCATTCTATATGTATAGATTGGCCCACCACACGTGCCAACCACCGCAACTCCTGTACAGTGTAGATTAGTATGTAGTAGCTTTTTCCCGCGGCTCCAACCGCGTAAATACAGTATCCCACGGGAACACTATACTTGTTCTATATAAAAAGTATAAAAAGCAAATATACAGGCACACCATGCTTCAAAAATATCAGAATATTGATAATGCGGTACACTAGCTGAACGAGGACCTTGAGTGCGTAAAAGATTTTGCGAATACCTTTGGGCTACTTGTTAATCCTAAAAATCACAGGCTGTCATAATAGGTAATAAACAATTGCGCAGTAAAATTAACTTTAATACCTTGGCTAACATTACCTATAATGGAAATCTTATAAAGATATCGGACTCTGCGAAAAACTTAGGTGTAATCCTTGATCAGGTGTAACCTTTCTTGGTCGGTGCATATTTGTGATGTGTCAGTAGACGCGTAAATGGTGCGATACATGCGCTTAAACGATTACAGAATTTCCTTCCTTTCCCAACTAAGATTCTACTGGCGATTACGTCGTCGTCTTCGACGAAAAGACGTCGTTTCTTGGGACGCAACGGAAGCCTCACTAAATAAACTTGAACGCCTGAATTAAAATTTTTGTCATTTGTATGTATGTGTATGTATGTATATTATATTGCGATCTGTGTATATAAGTATGTTTAATTATATTTATATTATTAGTATCTTAATTTATTTTTAGGTATTGTTTATGTTTTAGTTTAAGGTCTGAATGTTAAGGTTTTAGTTACAGTATTTTGTGTCTTTGTGAACTTTGCTCTATCTACTGTAGAGTAGATAGGGCAATGTACACAGACTACTTGCATCCACAATTATAGGTTTGCTGGAAGAGAAAGAAGAGAAGAGAAGAAAGAGAAAGAGAAGGTTTGCTCTCTTAAAGGGATTAGTACGCCAATGTATTGTTATTACTTTCAAATGTGTCTTTCTTAATGTCTACACGAAGAATAAAATAAATAATAATATAAGTAATATATGTGTTAATCCAGAACAACATACACCTATATACTACAACCATACCAAATTTCATCAAAATCTGTTCAGTAGTTTTTGTGTGAAAGAGTAACAAACATGCATCCATCCATCCGTACATCCATCCATCCATCCATCCTCACAAACTTTGACATTTTTAATAGTAGTAGGAATTTTAACCCCCGACGAAATCAGAGGGGTATTTTAAGTTTGACGTATCTGTGTGTATGTCCGTGGCATCGTAGCTTCCAAACGGATGAACCCATTCTGATCTAGCTTTTACATAAGTATTAATCATTGGCAATACTAGTGTACCTCAAAATCTTACGAAAAAGGAATCCTGTGACTGATTGTATTAAAACTTTAAAGCATCAGTGTGCATGAACATACCCGATGCGCTGCTAAAATGTCTGTGGCTATTCCGAATATTTAGGGGTTAATATCTTAAATATTATACCTAATTTATAAATGTTTGTCTAACAAGTTTTTAGAACACTATCCTAGTCAGTCGCAATAACTGGAGTTTACGTACAAAACTAATAAGAGTCTCTACTCCCCTCTAGACTCTAGACTCCTCCTATTCCTGATGTTTTTATGATGTAATACAGTCTCCAATAAGTAGTTGATTTGTTTAAATCCACAAAAGAAGTACTTACGACGAGCAACTAAAAAGCCCGTGATCGATTGTTTAACGCGTACTTTTGTGTAAGTTTTATATGACGTCTACAATTGAAGGGTTTCAAACAAACACCAGATGTTAAGTTCCATTTATTTTTTTATTCATAAAGACGCACAAACCAGATTAAATGAATTTAATACGGCCAACTTGCACCGGTGAACAACCCATAGAGCCCGAATCTGAAGAAAAAAAAATCTTAAAAATGCTGATGACGATAGAAAAATTTAATGCCGTTCTAAACAATCATGTATTATATAACTAACATTTCTAGGCTCGTAGTTTGGGGCTGAAATTGAATGGAGCTACTAAAATCTATGCGAGTTTTAAATTCTACTTCATAAACTTACCCTCGTTTATCCAGTATTGCGTTGCTCATGTGCAATGTTCCTCCGTGACAATTGCTAAGTTCCACTTCCCAGACATTAGCACATTGGCCACCAATGAAGAGATTAGTTCTTACACTCGAAGCAAACAATTCTGGGGCATGACCATGAGAACAGTTACTTTTCCAGCATCCTGGCTGTGGGTTTCTTTCACCATTCGGATGAAAATCGGCATGGGAAATCGGGTCCATGATGCCGAGTAAGCCACCATCAGTGTGGATAGATTCTACATATACACCACTATTTGTGTTCAATGCTAAAGAATTGCCGGGCTATCGTGGACCAGCTGGATACAAACCTAGAAACAATACAAACAACATAATAAAATCTTCTTATTATTATATATCATTAACATCTCTTTTCAATGCTGGAAAATTTCACTGACCACATTTATTTGTTGGTTATGTATCATACCTGTAACACGTCCTGGTCTTCCTGAGGCAGTACGTCCAGCATTACCAACAACGTGAGCTCCTAAGCTGAATCCAACTAAATGCAGGTTATTCCAGTTTCCACCAGCAGTATTGAATAGCCAGATGAGGAAATTGCCAAGATGTACTCCAACATTGGGGACACCGTTAGCAGCGGAGGTATATAGACCATTAGCTAAGCGGTTCCAATCGACAATTATATCGTTGAAATCACCAAAAGCTAAGAAGGCTTCTGTGTTGAGCGGGTTTCATCGCAGAATTGCCGTTGCTATTCCACCCGTGTACAATGACTTTCGTTGAAGCGGCACCATTGTAGTTGGATGCCCATATAGTATTGATATTGTTGTGAGCAATGATTTGGGGATTACGAGGATTGCGCCTGAAATTGAATTTTGATTACTGTATTTTAAATCGGATTTTGATATTTGCTTAACTTATTAACATCTTAAGCTATGAATGCTCTCAGCATTTTACCAGGAGCGCTATATGTTTTAAATATAAGTATAGTGATAACCTGTCTTTAAGTCACCTGGTATAAAGCCAATACTGGTTATCGGCGCCATTTCTAGCTGATACTGGCGCGTCTTCGTCAGCCGGAGCTTCTAGATCTAGAAGATGCGGTACTCCCTCACCATCTGGCATCCAAATGTATCTGCTCTCGCCTTCTACATAGTGGCTGTTATCCCCTGGGATCTGGGGTAACAGTAACAGAATAAACTGAAAGTTTTGAAGAATTAAAATAATTATACTTATTTTTTGTTATACTATTAGGTGTTCTAAAATTTAAATTTTTGAATTTCATAAAGTATCTTTGTAAATTATATTTATGTTCTAATTAGGTTTGACATTTGCAATATTTACATTTATTTTACTATTCCTACATAATATTATGACAAAAAATATACGTACATGCGACAAAAACAAGAAGTACCACCAGCAGTTTTATGATTACCGATATTGAAAAATAACTACGATGTTTTGTTTTATAGTTAATTAATCTGTTAATCGAACAATCTAGATAGAAATCTAAACTCGAGCTTAAATAACGTGAAAAACAGAATATAATGTTTTTTTTTTAATAATATTTTTTGTTAATTGGCAAAGTCAAATGTTAACGGGAAAACCCGATTTTTATAATATTAATATTTTTGACTTCATACACCGAATAAAAATAAAAGGTACAAAATATATTATGTTACTTGAAAAACAATAATTTAACATACGCGTAGTTTTTTAAGTTAGTACATAAGTAAATCTATACCTACTTCTATGCTTACATAATAAAGAGACAATGATGATTGTGACTTTGTGTGGTTGTAAGGGGTAAACCGATCTTGAAAATTATTTTTGCAATAGAAAGCCGCATTATTTATGAGTGTCATAGGCTATTTATTATACATTAGCCCAAAAAATGAAGAATTTGTCGTAGTAGTTGGATTTGCAAAATAAATCGGAGAAAAAAATTTCATACGTACGCTGCCTTAACGATGAGAGATATTATATTACTCAGTATTGAGAAGCGAAAAGATTTAGAGCAGTATAATCCTAGAAAAAAGGCGAATCCTTAGATTCGCGGAATAGTAAGCCGCGTAAGCAAATATCTATTATTATTTATAATACAGAACAACGATACTTTGTTTTACCCTCCTTGAAATAATGTTTCCAAATCTAATATTTTTGTAATTTTTTATTTGTTTTTTTTCTATCAATATACGGTTCATTTCTATCCATACAAGCCGTTTTTAGATAGCTACTATTTGTTTAATAATCTCGGCGCATCTCGTGCGTCCAACGGAATTGTTTCGTCACAAGGTGTTAGCGCAATGTTTTGGGTGCATTGGGTGCAAATTATTCTTTTGTTTCAGTGCTGTATTTTCAAGATTAATATGTATTATAAATAAGCAATATTCATAAGGGAAGCCGGCTTGTATGGACGCCTCGCCTGTGGTATCTATTATATTTGACAGTCACGCGACAAATTGAACACAGTAAACAGTTAGTATGGGAAAATTCAATCGTAGTTTTTAGTATTTTCCCTACAATAATTGTTCCGGTATCTCTCACCGTTTAAGCCTTATATCTTAAAAATAAATATTTTCAAAAGTACAACGATTTGTTTAGAGAATTTCGCTCGTCTCGTGAAAACGTTCCACACATAAGTCGCCGAATCTATGACGTCACGTGTTCCTAAAGTTGTATGCAATTGAAGTGAAGTGTGTTAATAATATAGTTATAAATTATAGCATAGTATTAGAATAGTTCTAGCACATCATAGCATTTAGCATGTTATTAACTTTACGTGTAATAATCTCAGGTGTCCCCCAAATAAGGCGGACCACCCAGTAGCGTAAGTTTCTTAGTAGATGTATTTCAGACTTTATGATTATTAAATATGGATTGGAAGAAAGTCGACGTTTTTCTCTTTAACCTCCTAAAATTACAACATTTCATGGCGACCCTGCCGAAAGTTTATTTTAATTAATTTAAATTCATAATTAAATTGATTTTTAAAATGAAAATGTCAGTCCTCCCAGTCAAAAGAAAATTTAATTATCGGACAAAATGCAGCGGGACCAGTTCCCAAATTAATCTAGAAGATTTCCACAATAGAATTGGCATATTTAATATTTTACTTGGATTCGTGGTGCTGGTTTTATTTTTGGGCATTGTCTACAGGAGCTACGTCCTCTACAAGCGGTGCCACAGAACATCCATGAGGAAGTTAACTCTTTGGCATTGAAAAGGGCTGGAAGCATTATCCGACGAGGTCAAAAATCATCAAACGAAGGAGACTAAAGACTAAAGTGAGTGCTGATCTGGTGGACCATCTACAAATTAAAAAATACTTAATTGAAACTGGAAAAAGAAGGTTCAGGAGGAATATTATCGAGGATAAATTAAAGGAATGTGAAATCCTTATATCAAGTGGTAATTTTATTTTAGAAAACATAAAGCGTAGTGAAAGCTCGGATTTAATTAATAAATGTGTTGAAATAAGTTCAAAAATAAGTATATTAAATTTAGAAATAAAAAATTTGTGTAGTCAGCCAGAAAATAAAAATACAAACATGGATTTTGACTTAAAATCGGCTTGTAGTTTGTTGCCAGTTATGGACTGTAATGAGGAGACAACGAAAAAATTAATTGATGGTATAAAAATGTATGCGGATATGCTCAACGAGTCTGATCATAATTTATTAATTAAATTTATTTTGAAAAATAGACTTTCCGAAAATGCCAAATTGCGTATGCTTATAAATTATGTTTCGGTTAAAGACATGGTTAAGGATATGAAAATTCGTCTTTAGACACAAAAATCTTTTACGGCTATTCAATCACGTCTTCAAAATATTACTCAAGGTTGGAGGTCAATTAGGAATATGGTAGTGAAATTGAAAAGCATTTTACTGGATTGACAATAACGCAAGCGGAAGGAAATTCTGCTCATTACAGCGTGCTTAAACCGTTAAACGAAAAGTTTGCGATTAAACAATTTTCAGATGGTTTAAAAAATGAAAAATTAAGCACAATAATTGCAACTAGAAACTACTCTTTTCTAAAAGACGCAATACAGGCTGCCAAGGACGAGGAGGTTTTCTTGCCGTCTACGTCGGCTAGCGGTGATGTTATGAACATCAGGAGGGCATCATATCGCGGTAGACGAGGAGGATTTCAAGGTAGGAGTAATAATAATTTTAATACTAGGTACTCCACGCCGAGACAATATTACGAGTACGATCCACGAGTACATCTGAATAATTATAATAGATGTTTTTCACGAGGTAATTTTTATAATCGTGCAAATCAACAGCGTTTCCAATGTTCAAATCGCGGTAAATTTACTAGGCCTAATAAGTGTGGTACGAATAATGTGTTTCCAATGAACACTAACAGTAATAACGGTGAGTAGGATAATAAAGATAACGTAGATAATTTAGCAGACCAGTTTTTTCGGCTTTAAAATCATATATATACATTAAATAGTAAACAAAAAATAGTTATTTTGAATGTTAATAAATTTAAATATTATTTTCTACTTGATACACGTGCTTCGTTATCTGTTATACGAAACGAAGTTCTACCAAAAAATACTACTGCTTATAAAAGTAACACTATTATAAATGGAATAGGAGGAAAAGTAAAATCCCAAGGTCTATATCTTACACTATTGGCAAAAAATGGTGATTACTTTCATCATAAATTCTATATTTTTACTAAGTTATCATTGAAAGTAGATGGTTTTATAGGATTGGATTTTTTAAGTAAATTTAAATGTGACATTTTATTAAATTCTAATACTTTAAGTTTTAATATGAATGGTAAACAAAGTCTTATGCCAATATATGAGGTACAAGATTATACGACGGATTATTTATTTATACCAGCTAGATGTGAATCAATACATTATGTAGTTGTTGAATCAGGTTTGAAAGGTGATTGTGTAGTGTGCGCGAAAGAGTTAAGTAAGGATTTGTTTTAACCCTTTCAGACCTGTTTTTTTTTATTTTCGCCAATCGATCTGAAAAAAATGCCTGCAACTAGGCTATTGTAAATAGATCTAAGGAAAAATAAACAAATAAATCCTGATTACAAGCTTTTCAAGAAAAACAGCTTTTTCTTTTTGTGTACAAGTGTACACATCCGTCCAACGTAATGAAAATATTAGTGTTAAGGGATGTTTATCTATAGTGATAAAAACATTTATTTTACAACTTTTTATTAGAAAATACGAAGCAATATGAAATAACAAATATATATAATAGTATTATCTTTATAAAAATTAACAAAAATGGCTTTTTCTTTGGGTAGATTTAACAAATTGCACTTAAATCACAGTCTAAATTAAAATTAAAATCAAAGGCATCAATATAGCATCCTATGTATGAAATGCTAAGAAGCAATTCTTATCCTTAGTTAGGCATAAGTGAACCTTGCATTTTATGCATTTGATTCGGGTTCTACTCTTGCATCCCATCATTTTACACCGTGTCCCAAGCCCCTCATCGTGTGCAGGAAAATGCCCAAAACCGTCTCGAGTTAATTCAGCTTCTGGGCGTGTCTCTCCTGGTCTCCTAGGTACAATTTTAAGAGTTGGGCTACTGCAACTTGGACGGCCCCTTTTACCCACTGAAATTTTATTTTGCAACACCAGACTTTCAGCCAACCGACGCCGAAAGTTAAGCAATGTCAGTTGTTTGTTTTTAGGTGTGCTAAGCGCCTCGTTGTCGATTTTGTATTCTCGGTATGCTTGAACTACTGCTAAATCTGATGCATGGAATATCATGCGTAAGGTCAATTTTTTTGATTTTATAAACGTCCTATAGTAACTCATGAGTTGATCTAACAAATATACTCCTCCCATCGCATGATTGTACTTCCTTACAACTTCGGGACGTTCCACTTCAATAAAGTGCTTATCTTTTTTACACCACCTCTTCACTAAATCATTTTCACCAATTCCAACAAAATTAGATGCTAAATGAGTAATCTTATTATCCAACCATTTGACCAAAGTTACATCTTCATCATAGCTAGTCATTTCTTGAGCAAAGCCTCGCGGTTTTTTGTTCATTTCTTTGTCGCTTAGCTAGAAATTGTGTTTACTATTTCCTTGTGTCTCCACCTTATACTATGCTTCGGCGTAATATTCTGTAAAAGCGTATCTTCAGAGGCGGAAGGCACTTCTGGTAAAAAGTTATCACTCATTTCAACCCACGATGAGCCAGCGTCTTCATCATCATCATCCAAAGCTAGGGGGGGGGGGATATTTCTCGTTGGTTCCGGCTGATGACATCTGCTCCCACTCGGACACATCGTAGCTCCCGTTCAGACGCAGGTCCAACTGGTCCTTCGTTATCAGAAAGGCAACCTTCTTCTAGTGCTCTAATAGCGTCGCGCGAAAACATATTGGTAATTTCTTATCTGAAAATAGTATTAACACAATTTGTAACATCAAAAACAACAAAATTACACCATTCAATAACAATTATAATTTATTTTAGTAATACCTACGATGTACAACAACAAATCAGAAATACATCGTATGCGCCTGATGTGTACATTTGTGTACAAATATAAAAATCACGAAAATTTGTACAAAAATAAACTAAAACCAACAACATGTATGTAAAATATGACGACAACAATATAACACATCGACCTATAAATATTTCATTACATATACTTTGATATTTTCTACTTTTTAGAAATAAAATAATGAACTTACCTGCACAATGCAAACTTCGGTCGGCTACTGGTCATAACTTGCCAAAAACTGTCATTAAACGCTAAAAGATGGCGTAGGGAGTATCGTCTTCGGTAGTTTATTATGTAAACGAATGAACACAACCGTTTTTAGTTGCAAATAATGTGAAATTAATACTTAAATTTATTTTTATATTATATGTGTACAATTGTTGACACCAGGTCTGAAAGGGTTAAGGAAGTACTTTTGTGACGGTGAAGGATGGTAAGATTCCGATTAAGATTTTAAATACAAGTGAAGATGACATTAAATTACCTACATTCGTG
This sequence comes from Phengaris arion, assembly GCA_963565745.1. NCBI lineage: Eukaryota > Metazoa > Arthropoda > Insecta > Lepidoptera > Lycaenidae > Phengaris > Phengaris arion. Next base: position 15,046,279 of record OY751441.1, on the reverse strand, counting down.
CCTAAAGTTTATGCATTAGAGGATTAAAATATATGTAATTTTAATAAAAATGTAGCAAACGCAAAACGAGCTGATACTCTATCATCAATTTTAAAATTAGATCATTTAGATACCGAGGAGAAAAAATTAATAAGTGATATTTGTAGCAAATACGCGGATATTTTTCATTTACCGGGTGACAAACTTACAATGACTGATATATATGAACAAAAAATTACATTAAAGCCAAATACTAGTCCAGTTTATGTAAAGCCTTATAAGATTCCTCAATCTCTAAAACCTGAAGTTCAAAAACAAATTGAAAATATGCTAAAAGACGATATAATAGAAGAATGTAAAAGCGAATGGTCTAGTGCGATATTATTAGTTCCAAAGAAGGGTGATGAAACAGGAGAAAAGAAATGGCGTTTAGTCGTTGATTTTCGAAAGTTAAATGAATATATTCAAGATGATAAATTCCCGCTTCCAAATATTACTGAAATTTTAGATTCACTTGCAGGTTCCATATACTTTTCTCATCTTGATTTAAATTCTGGATATTACCAAGTACCCCTTAATGCCGAAGATCGTAAATATACAGCTTTTTGTACTAATTCAGGTCAGTACCAAATGAAACGTCTACCTATGGGTCTAAAAATTTCACCAAGTGCGTTTAGTAGAGTTATGTCGGTAGCTATGTCGGGTCTTACGTTTGAAAAGTGCTTTATATATCTAGATGACTTAATAGTTTTTTAGATGACTTAATAGTTTTTGGCAGAAATTAAGAAATTCATAATAAAAATTTAATCGATATTTTTGAGAGACTTAAAAAAGTTAATTTGAAATTAAACCTAGGTAAGTGCCAATTTTTGAAAAAACAAATTTTATACCTTGGACATGTAATTTCGGCTCAAGGCATATTGCCTGACCCCGACAAAGTGTCAGTGTTACAAAATTATCCAATTCCAAAAAATTCTGACGAAGTGCGACGTTTTGTAGCATTTTGTAATTATTACAGGAAAATACCTTCTTTTGCAAATATAACAATACCTCTCAAAAAACTGACTAGAAAAAACGCAATATTCCATTGGAGTGATGAATGTCAAAAATCATTTGATATTCTTAAAAACTATATGGTATCTCCACCTATTCTTCAATACCCAGATTTTGCTCCAGATAATGAATTTGTGCTTCACACAGATGCTTCAGGAATCGCAATTGGTGCAGTTTTGAGTAATAGAGATTTAAAGCCTATTGCGTATGCGAGTAGACCTTTGAATGCAGCTGAATTAAACTATCCGACTATAGAAAAAGAACTCTTGGCAATAGTTTGGGGTATAAAATACTTCAGACCGTACTTATATGGCAGACGTTTTACTATTAAAACTGATCATAAACCATTAGTATATTTATTCGGTATGAAAGATCCGTCTAGTCGTTTAATGAAATTACGATTAACATTAGAAGAGTATAATTTTAAAGTAGAATATGTAAAAGGTAAGGACAATGTAGGAGCCGATGCATTGTCAAGAATATTTATTACATCAAATGAACTTAAAGGCATGAGTGAGCAAATTATAGCTGTAATAACAAGAAAACAAAAGAGAGAAATGGAAGAGGTAAATGAGAAATATATGGATGGAGAGACAACTTTCCTTGATAGCTCTAGAGACGAAAGGCCTGATCAACCAAGAGTCGTGGAGTTATTAAGAAAACCGTGTGGTTCTGTAGAAATGAAATTAGTTGGTAGTTGTGAAATAGAGAAATTAAGAAAAGCTAATAGAATATGAATGTTTTTCTTATTGTCCTAGTAAAAAAATAATTTACATTAATCTCAGCTTTAGGGCACAATTCTCGCGAGTCGAATTTGTGACACTGTTGAGTAATTATTGTAAAAAATTAAAGTTTGAAGAAATATGCCTCATAAAAGATAATTATAATGAAAGGTTTATTAATAATTTAAATGATGAAATAAAGTTAACTAAAAAGTGGTCCGGACCACGACTTTGTATTTTAAGAGGCGTAACTAGGATAGAAAATGATAAAGACAAATCATTTATACTTAACGATTTTCATTTATTGCCAACCAGTGGTCATGCTGGTGTTCGTAGAATGATTAACAATATTAAAAGACGATTTTATTGGCCAGGACTTGAATCTGACGTTAAAAACTTTATTAGAAAATGTGCTAAGTGCCAATTATCTAAACATTGCAAATACGTCAAAGAGCCTATGACTCTAACAACAACTGCATCATATACGTTTGAAAAAAAATTCCTGGATATAGTGGGCCCGCTACCAAAAGATTACGATGACAATGTATATATTTTAACAGTTCAATGTGAACTCAGTAAGTTTATAGAGGCTTATCCAATTAAGAATAAGGAAACAGTTAACTTTAGTAAATAATTTTATTTTAAGATACGGTATACCTAAGATTATTGCAACCGATAGAGGAGCAGAGTTCACATCTTCAATCATGACTGAGCTATGTCGACTATTAATTATAGAAAATATAGTATCAACCGCATACCATCATCAATCTATAGGAGCTTTGGAGAATGCTCACAACAATTTAGGTTCTTTTTTACGAATTTATTGTGACAAAGATGTGCAATCTTGGTCGTATTGGTTACCATACTGGTGTTTTATTTTTAACAATACAGTCCATACCGAAACAAAATACCAACCGTTTGATTTAGTATCTGGTAGGCAGTGCAACATCCCAAATAGATTGAGTAATGTAATAGAACCCTTGTATACCCCAGAAAATTATTGTAGTGAACTTAAATATAGGTTACAAGTTGCTTTTAAGGATGCTAGGAATAATTTATTAGAAAGTAAGCTTAATCGTAAAATAAGATATGACAAGTATGTAAATCCTATATGTTATAATAAAGACGATTTAATTTTAGTGAAATCAGAAACTGGTGGAAAGCTAGATGAACTATTTCATGGTCCATTTGTTGTTTTAGAAGACATGGGACCAAATGTTAAAATAATGAAGAATAATAAAATAGACATAGTACACAAAAATAGGACAAAAGAGTTTGTTAAGTAAAAATAATAATTAAAACTAGTATTAATAATAATAATAAGAACTATATTAAAATTTAACAATATGAAATGGCCTGTGACAATAATAAAAAAAAAAAGGAATTAAAATATTTTTTTTTCTTTCACCCCCGGAGGTGAAGTGTGTTAATAATATAGTTATAAATTATATCATAGTATTAGAATAGTTCTAGCACATCATAGCATTTAGCATGTTATTAACTTTACGTGTAATAATCTCAGGTGTCCCCCAAATAAGGCGGACCACCCAGTAGCGTAAGTTTCTTAGTAGATGTATTTCAGACTTTATGATTATTAAATATGGATTGGAAGAAAGTAGACGTTTTTCTTTTCTTCAATTACATAATTTCAGAAATATAAAGGTCGCAGGAAAAATAATCCTGCTACTATTATTATAGATGTGAAAGTTTGTGAGGATGGATGTATGGATGGATGGATGAATGTTTGTTACTCTTTCGCTTTGGTTGTTGTAAATGGTTTTCTGTGAAATTTGGTATGGAAGTAGTTTAAATTCTGGATAACAAATGTTCCCGTGGGATACTGTATTTAGGCGGGTGGAGCCGCGGGAAAAAAAGTAGTGTAACATAATGAAACGACCATGTGCAGATTGATTTATTATTTTTCTACCCACCACCTAATTGACATTCTTAATATTACAACATCTTCCCTTTACAAAAATAATAAAAGTTAAAAATAAAATTATTGTACAGTTAAATAATACATTATTGTATAATTATATTATTATTATTGTTTTGGAAGGCGTCGAGTACGAGGAGGCGAATATAAGTCTTTAAAGTTTGTAACAACACTTGGTTCGTAAAGTGAACCATCATCACAATTTTCATATAATTCATCCTCCTCATAATACGAATCGTCCGATATTTCAATGGCAAGACTCACATCAGTATCCACAACGTCGTCGTAAGTTTAGCCGGAGAATCTAAATCGTCCCTCGGAGTATTCCTATAGCTTAACAGATTTAAATAAAAAGTCTGTTTTACTGTCAAATGATTTTTTAAAGAGTTTTTTCACGGTTTGCATAGCTCGCTCGATTTTACCATTCGATTGTGCATAATAAGGGGACGAAGTGATGTGATCAAAGCTCCATTCATTAGCAAATTTTTTAAAATCTCGACCTGTGTATTGCGGTCCATTGTCACTGATAAACCGTATCTGGTATACCGTAACGTGCAAAATGTTCTTTTATAATATTTATTACCGAGGCAGACGTCGTATCTCTCAAATATGATATTTCAATAAAACCAAAATAATAATCGACTAAAATGAAATAATTTTTCTTTGCATATTAAAATATATCAGTACCAATTTTGTTCCAAGCCATTTTTGGAATTGGGATCGGAATTATTGGCTCTTTACGGGGTCTATTTAAATTCTCCTGGCAAACTTTACATTTTCTAACATATTTTTCAATATCGTTTGACATTCCCGGACAAAAAACACTTCGCGAGCACGTCTTTTACAACGATCAATTCCAAGGTGCCCATCATGAATCATGCTTAACATTTCATATTGTAAAGCAGCTGGAATGAATACCTGTTTATTCTTAAAAATTAAATTGTCTACAACATATAGCTCCTCTCTCATAGGCCAAAATAACTTAATATCATTACGCACATCGTACTTATTTATCGGCCAACCATTAGTGATATAATTTAATAAATAATATAACATTTTATCTTTTTATGTTTCTCTTTTTATTATAATTAGTTTGTTTTTAGACAAAGGAATATTATTAATAACCATTTTCAATTGACTCAATATGGCTCGACTAATGTTATTATCATACAATTCCGAAAGGGGTGCGCGTGACAGTGTGTCAGGGATGTACATGATGATTATGACAAAACCTAATTTTAATATATATTATAATTATTTAATGATTTACTTAATTTATTATATTACTTATCTATGACGTTACTTACCGTTCGGGTACGAACCGACGCATGGCGGTTTGCAGGGAGCGTGTAGTCGCCTTAAAGGTCAGGTACCTACTTCTCAATTGTCATTAATGTACGACAGCGAACGAATAATGATATTACCTATGTAGAACACACCTAAAATATAAATATCTACTATTATTTTATGTAGTCTAATTATGCACAATATTGATAAAGATCACAACTAAATGTATAACAAATACAATTACTATTTCATCCTTTTACAGCGCTAGTATAATATAATATATGTATTATGTATTGTACATTTTCTGTTTGTATTGTTTATCTCGTGATAGTTGCTATGAACAAGTGTGTCGTCTAGCCACGTGGGGTCTGCCCCTTGCAACTTATCTATAGTTAATTGAACTAGGGAGGTGTGCGAAGGGCGCGGGTGGCGTAATCGCTGCATTGTCCATAGCAATGACTCACACTGTTATCTATTATATTTTGTAACCCATAATATATATTAATTATTATCATTATCTCGTTAATCGTTTATGTATATATGTAACTGTTTATTTGCTGTTGCTGAGTGTATTAAATCTGTCCATCAAACGACAACAATATGGAACCGCATAATACCAGGCACTGTGGTGTTACGCCGCAGTGATGCGCCTGAGCGATCTCCTTTTTGACAGTTAGGCATTACACTACCTACTTTCCTATCCATAATAGTATCTATTGCGTACCTACTCCTACTCATGGTACGTAATTTTTATGTTTTGAGTTGTTTGTCTGTCCTGTTTTTATGACTTTTGTGTGTAAGTCTTTGTTTTATTTGTGGTGTAATGTCTCATTGTGTCAAATAAATGTTTATTATTATTATTATTACATGTCCTTGCCGGGTTTGTAAACAATACATAAATCATACCCTTGCAATTACGCATCATCTGCTATAAGCGTGCTGGGATCTCGTTTAACACTTTTTTTAAAATACTTTAAAGCGGTTTATGATCTGTTTCGACAATGACATTTTTTTACCAAATTGTATCTTTTTTAAAAGCCTAGTTAACGGAAATATATGTTCTGAATAGTTAGGTATTTACTTAGAAAGATAATAAATCGCTCCTAAAAACCTCTCTAAGCTTTTTCTGTTGATTGGCTCGGGCATGTTTATTATAGCCTTAACCTTTTCATTATCAGCCCGCATTCCATCTTTGTTAAATATGTGACCTAAATATGTAACCTCACTGACACAAATCTGACACTTATCTTTATTGAAATTCAAATTGTTTAATTAGCCCTTTTATATAGTTCTCTTAGACGCATATCGTGCTCATTTTTACAAGACATATAATGTCTTAATTGTCTCTAAATACACATATAATGTCGTCAATAAAACAGTCTACTTCTTCTAGAATCTAGACCTTCTAACAGCTGTTTGACCTTCGCGTGAAATACCTCCGGCGCGCAATTCAAGCCGACCTTTGGTACTGGAAACGTCCGAACGGCGTACTAAACGTTCACAGATCTGCGCTTTTGTCGTCTAATTTAACAGACCAAAATCCGGAAATTGCGTCTAAAATTGAGAAATATCGAGCACCTTTTAATTTCGTAGCGATTTTATTTATAGTAGGCAATAGGAAATGAGCTCTTTGAATAGCTTTATTTAAGGGTCTAGGGTCTAAGCACACGCGCAAATCCCCGTTTTCCTTAGCCACGACTACTATAGAATTAACCTGAGGCATCGGATGACTTATTTTTCTAATAACCCCTAGCTGAACCATTCTATTTAATTCGCCGTGTAACTTATCGCGGAGCGCTAGCGGTACGAGGGCGGGTCAATAAGTCCGTGACTTTTGGAATAAAACACAGATTTTTTGATAAATAAATCATTTTATTTTTCAACGTAGTCCCCCTTGAGCTCTATACACTTTGTCCAACGCTTCTCCAATTTTTTTATCCCTTCCAAAAAATATGATTTGTCGAGGTCCTCAAAATAGGCCTTTGTTTGCGAGATGACTTCATCATTGGAGTCAAATCTTTTTCCACCGAGCCTTTTTTTCAGGTTTGGGAACAAGAAGTAGTCACTCGGAGCCAAATATTGAGAATAGGGTGGATGTGGGAGCAATTCATAGCCCAATTCATGGATTTTTGCCATGGCAACTGCACATGTGTGCACCCTTGCATTGTCTTGGTGAAAAAGAACTTTTTTCTTGGCCAAATGAGGTCGGTTTTTTTTCAAATCCTCATTGAAGCGGTCCAATAAGTTGGCATAATATTCCCCATTAATTGTTCTTCTCTTTTGAAGATAGTCAATGTGGATTATCCCACGTGCATCCCAAAAAATAGTCGCCATAACTTTATTGGCTGACAAACCCACCTTGGCTTTCTTTGGCGCCGATTCACCCTTAGAAACCCACTGTTTTGACTGTTGTTTGGTCTCTCGTGTGTTGTGATGGATCCATGTTTCGTCCACGGTTACAAAACGGTGCAAAAACTCCTCCATATTGTGATTAAACAACGCCAAACCTTCCTGTGAAGTTGTTACACGATTGCGTTTGTGGTCGACTGTGAGCAAACGCGGCACCCATCTTGCGGAAAGCTTTCTCATGCCCAAGTGATCATTCAAAATTGAAACCACTGAGCCATGCGAGATGCCTATGGCTTCCACAATCTCTTGCACTTTCAATCTTCGGTCGGCCAACACCATATCGTGAATTTTTTCGATTGTTTCGGGTTAGAGACCTCAACTGGGCGTCCAGGACGTTCGGCATCTTCAGTGCTTGTACGGCCACAACGAAATTCAGTAAACCACTTTTTTACCATTGAAATCGATGGTGCAGAGTCCCCATAGTATTTATCTAGCTTAGCCTTGGTCTCGGTAATGGTTTTTTTTCGCAAAAAATAATGCTTAATAAGCACACGAAATTCACTTTTTTCCATTGTTTCCTTAAGTTACTGGATAGTCTGATAAAGAAAGCTGTAAAACACAAACTAACTGACGCAGCAAGTTCAAATTTTCATAGGAGTCAACTGACAGATGCCTGTTGACAGGAGTAGTGTTGCTTTTTCAGTAAGGAGGTTAGAAATTCAAAAAGTCACGGACTTATTGACCCGCCTTAGTATTTTACGCGGCGCGCACACCACCGGCGTCACAACTCTGTCTATTGCAATGTAATATTCACCCGGTAAGCAACCGATTCCGTTAAACAAATCATTACTTTCAGAAATACTTAAACCGTGAATTCGTTTAATTAGTCCCAGCGATAAACACGTCTGCAATCCTAACACGCTTTGACATTCAATATTTGCGATAGCGAACTTTCCTTTTATCGGTATAAAATCACCACTGTATGATTGTAACTTTATTTTATAATTATCATTTATAACGTTCGGGTCATAACCTAACTGCAAGAAACGCTTATAAGAAATAATATTAATATCAGTTCCAGAATCTAATTAAAATTTTTCACAGCAATTATCACCGTAAAATAAAAAAAAACCAATCGTACGATAAAGAATTGATTTCAGAAATATTAAATTAACTGGAAATAAAAACGACTCACGTTCAGTGTCCTCATCTGATTGTTGTTCCTGTATGTTTATACCGTGCACTCTTTTTTTACTTTTACACATTCTCGCAAAGTGATCATAATTTTCACACACAAAACACTGCACACCGACGGCCGGGCAGTCGCCGGTATGCCGACACCGCCCTCCACATCTGTGATATCCCGAAGCTGGCCGAGCCCGTTGTCCGCCGCGAGCGCCTCGCACGCCGCCCGCTCGCGCCCGGCCGGAGCTCCCGCGCGAAGTCACCCTGTCCACACGAGATGCCCCCGGTCCGCCGCCGCTGCACGACTCCAATACACGGGTGCTTTCTTGAAATATCTCGTCGACTTGGCAAACTTTTATAGCTTTGTCTAAAGTTAAATCTTCCGATCTCAGTAAGCGATCATGAACCACCGTATTCCGTATGACACACACTATTCCATCACGTACCAGTTCGTCTTGCAAAACTTTAAATTCACACGTTTTACTTAACAGCTTCAGCGCAGTCACATATTGGTTAATCGATTCTCCCATTTCTTGATTTCTAGTGAAAAAATTATATCTTGCCAATGTAATGTTAGGCTTAACACAAAAACACTCGTTAAATTTTTTAATCAACATATCGACGTTATCCTTTTCAACGCCATCTTGAAACACAAACGTTTCGTAGATATCAAAACCGCGCCAATTAAATTAATAAGCAAACTAGATTGCAGTCCATTTTCTTCTTTATGCACCCCCGATGCTTTTAAAAATAATTTGAACTGCGTTTTCCAACGTTTCCATGCGTCAGCCTTGGATGGAGGAGGAAAAGCATGTTCCATTATTATTTAAAGCAGTCAACACGTTTAACAGTATAAACACACTATTCGTTATTCAATTACACACATTTAGTAACTTTGAAATAACTTTTCACCGCTGCCACCATGTAACATAATGAAACGACCATGTGCAGATAACAACTGATTTATTATTTTTCTACCCACCACCTAATTGACATTCTTAATATTACAACAGGTAGTTTTTTTATAACATATGATGTCATAGCCTTCATTAACATAAACAGCTGGGCCTGAAATTTATCTTGAATTATCGCTACACTTAACGTAGGAAAGTGCTACGAAGCGCTACATTGGTTTTGTAGTCATTACCTTCGTTGTTTATTTCAGTTTTGTAGTCATTACCCACGTTGTTTATTTCAGGCTGGGACTAAATTGTCCGGAATTCGGTAGGCCGGGGAAAATTTAGAGCATTGAAAATAGAACTGTCCTAATACAATAGAGCTGAAAACTGAACACACGTGTCGAATCAAATGTCATTGTCATTTAATATTATCACAGCTCGACACTCGACACTTCGATTTTCAAGTATATTGCATAAGCGCAGGCAGCGCAGAGTTCTATTTTCAGTGCTCCGAATTTCCCGGGCCCACCGGATTCCGGATCATATAGTCCTTAAAGCCTTAAAGTGAAACTTTCGGAGGAGACTTTGTATTTTATATTTATTTGTTTTTTATTACAGTATGTTATTAATATTATGTTACCAGTTAACAGCTGTTTAAAATATGGAGTTTTTATTTAACCTAATCTTTAGCTAAGTAATTACTACTAATAATATTATAATAATATCATATTTCAGTAAGATAAGTTTTATAAATATTCATGCAATGCTAAGTCATTTATAGATGTTATCACATTATTTTTAACAAACTTTGCAATTATCGTTTACATCGAAATGAAAATGAAATGAAATTAAAAAAAAAAAATGGAAATCCCAATCACTATTTTTCACGTGGTGGTAGGTCGTGGTGGTAGCTTTTTCTGTTGACTTTCCGAAAAAAAGCTTGTTAAATTTCATTTGCAACAATTTTTATTTAATTTCATTTCTTTTGCCAAACTCTCTACGCCTGCAATCTGTGGGTCAGCTACACGCAGCGGGCCATCAACGCTCTCCGAATATAATGACTACAAACCGAATATAAAAAACATACCGGTTGACTGTAAAGTCGGTTTACTGACGATAGTTGATCGTGACAACATCAACAACAACAACAACAACAACAACAACAACAATAATAATAATAATAATAATAATGAGGTAAAGGCAATGCGAGCTAACGCTGGTACTTGGTAACGGTACTTGGTAACGATAACGGGTAACAGGTAACGCATGAGTCATGTTTTTTCGTGCGTGCAGCCGGCTCCATCGATTTATAAGACGTTATCAAGTCAAAAACGACGTATAATAATGCGTTCAGGGTGTTAGTGGGGCTTCCTCGCTGCTGTAGTGCGTCTGCGATGTTTGCGCATGCACACACAGACGGATTTCACACCGTTCTGCGGCGTCGCATCGCATCGCTGATTTTCCGCACGCGTGGAAGCCCCAACACCATCCTGAATCTGCTCAGCGCTCAGCTGGACAGCCCCTTCTGCGGCACTGGGTCCAAGCGCACGTGCATGTGTCCGAAGACCCAGAGGGTGGTAAATACCTAAATTAAATAAGTCGTTTGTATACTAACTTTATTATGGGCTATGCCTGAAATAAACATATTTTATTTTATTTATTTATTTAATTTCACGGGACAGAAAACAATGTTGTTTGTTTTCTGTTCCCTGCTATTTTTAATCAACATAATATATAATATTATTTTGGGCTCTTGGTATCTTCCTTATATACTCGGGCAAGGAATATATTCCAAGGGTCAGCTCATACCGAGACGCAAGTGGTGCAGCATTTTTATAATAGCGATTCAAAATTGAACTTTATTCAATACACAAGACACACGTTTCATTGCAAGAGCGGCGCGGGCGCGGCGCGGCGCAGTCCGAAATTCTAACGGGCTGAGATCCCAGGCCCGCCAGACTGTTATATTATTACTGATACATCATATTGTAGTTTTACTGTGTACAATGGACGTATATACCCGCTAGATTGTGCCGTGGGCCGTTACTTCTATGCACACAAAGTTACGGGCATCGGCTAGTGAAGTATAAAAGTATGGAATATACTTTCCGATGACTGGTACCTGCAACACAAGTTCTTCGGATACATAGTACCAGGCCAGATTGACGCGGGCTGAAGCGTCCGTGATAGACATTGTTATTATTATTGTTATTAGTGTAGTAACTCTTATCAAGATATTACTTAGTACTTACTACTGCTTAACAGACAGCATAAAATATTAATATAGAGTTTCATTGAAGAAACTAAAACCAATGCCAATATGATTTACAACCATGGCTTATTGTATATCGTAGCCTTGGATTATTACTTCGAAGAAATATAATCAGCGATAGATAAATATGAATGTATAAATAAAATATTGTTGGGGCAAAACGGTGTTCATATTAATACGTGTTTCCGCAGCAAGATGTTCTTGACGAAGTGTGTTTTGGTTCTGTGTGCTGCGATCGCAGGTGAGCAACAACAGTTAAACAAACAACACAGATTATATGTGATTTTTTGAAGCAAACGTATGCAGTTGTTGTGTTTTTATGTACCTATTTTTTATAACTAGATATCGCCTTGTGGTCGAAATTCGCTCATAAGAATTCATACAATTTTTTTAAATTTTGAACTTTATGATGGTTCTTTTGCCTCTTAGATAGAAAAAATAAAACGAATGGTAAGTGTTTGTAATAATATTCGCTTTCTGCACACCTTCCTAACAAATAAAAGCCTAGCCTCATTTTTTAAGGTTTGAACAACGACTGCTAATTTATCTTTTTGCGTGGGTTCCGTCCGTTCCGTTTGTGTCAATACCAAGAAGTTCCGATAAAATTGTTATCTATCTTGCGATAAACTTCAACTATTTTCTAGGGTTCCGCAGTACTGCAAGGACTTTATAGTTTCGCTCTATCCGTCCGTCCGTCTGTGTGTCTGTCTGTCTGTCCGCCGTTCTATCTTTTTATTAAATTTAAATCGATGAAATAATTATTTTAAATTGATAAAATTCGGTATCGAGATTATGTACCTATATATTTCGTTTTCGGAATCATAAAATAATTTTATATATTTTAGGGGTGGCTCTTTTTGTTTTCATTTAACCCTATGGTGTGGGAAGGTACTTTTAAATAAAGGCGAAGGAAATTCAAATAACCAGAGGAGTGATGAGTTACTTGACAATTAATTAGTATTTACATGATAAATAAAATGTGAAAGAAATGCTTTTTACTCTTCCAAACATGAACCACTGAATTTTTGTCATATTTTATGACTTTTAAGGTCGTATAGAGTTACCAAGTTAAAAGTTTGCAAATAACCCAGGTTCAACTTGGTTCAACAACAACGTGACTCTATGTCACAAACGTAATTTTGATAGCGTACCTATAGTTAACTGTGTAAAAAACACAAAAAAAAGGATTTTCTTACATACCTATAATATAATGAAGTGTGTTAGTATTTATATATGTATTATGATCAAAATTTTTCTGAAAACGAATTAATGTTTTGGTAATATTACGTAATACTTTAAGTAGTGTAGAAAATACCTATTACATAACAAGGAAATACGTCGAAAATGTAATTTTCCAGAAACATTTTCATAAAATATAATAATACCTACACAATACCCATTAACAGAATTTGGTATTATCAAAGATAATCAAATTATAATGTGTCCGAAAATTAAAAACTATTAATTATTGTTAATTTATCTTATCAGAAATGACTATCTGTTAAGTTATTGAATTTTAAGCACTTTACTCGTATTGTGTAATAATGTTTTCATGCAATTGCTTAGATATCCTAGAATTAAACCAAATATTAGTTTCGCTAATACGAACTAAGAATACTTCTGCATGTCCCCTTATAAATTATTTCGAATAGTGAATCAATTCCTTGAATTTCAGCTCATGGATTTACTTTGGGTCCGTCGGATGTATTCTTCCATCTGTTCACAAGGTTGGTATTAGTCCGAATACTTTATGATTAAACAAGATTACCATTACGTGAACTTCAATCATAATAATTGTACGAAGTGCTTCGTTCTCTATATGATTACATAAGGTGTAATAAATTATTATTTGTTGGTACTTCTACAAGTGTATAATTCAGTTGTCAACACTTTACGAAGCACAAGTATAATTTAAATATAAACACCATGATATCCGTAACTTCGTACTTCGTAGACTGTAGCCCGTTAAATCCATACATTTCTCCGAATCAATACGTAGCCTATGCTTAAGTCCAGTAAGTATATTAAAATAGGTCTGTACACTAGATTTCTATCAAATCCTTTAACGTGAACCTTTAACATACCTACATAGTACATACACACTTATTTTCGCTTTTATTATACTATTATACTAGTTTTTGCCGGCGGCTACGCATGCGGAAACACAGTATCTAACGGCGGGAACACTGAATTTTTCGGAATAAAAAGTAGCCTATATATCATTCAGAGCTTAAACTCCTACAACACCAAATTTCATCAAAATCTGTTTTGTACTTTTTGAGTGAAAGAGTAACAAACATCTATCCATCCATCCATCCACCCATCCTCATAAACTTTCACATTTATAATAATAAGTTTATAATAAGGAAGTAGGAATTTATCGCAAGTAAGCAAGGCCACTAAGAAAACATCATAATCTTACCTTAGGACATCTTCTTACCCTTTCTAGGACCAACCCAACTGTGAGCCAGCCGTTGCTGCCTTCTGTGGCATCGATTAGCCAGTCCTCTTTCTTGCTCACTCGCAAGACCATCGTGACCATCCACAGCTACAACGAGGATGTTAGTGGAAACTTCAACGCCTTCGTTGTACCAGGTAATACGAGGGAGAGACGGGAGACGACTAAAAGTGCTAACATACGTACGGATTCAGTACGGAGCAGACCACGGATTCAGTCCGCTGTCGGCACCGGATATGGTTCGCTCCTTACTAAATCAGTACGTGTGTAGAGTAGTCGGGCGATTGGGCCGGACAACGATCTCAGCGTTGCCAACTTAGGGATTTTCACCCCAAAATTAGCGAAAAATTCTGCGGGGGTTTACTACGGGGCTGTATTTTTAGAGTTTACTCCTTAAAAATCAATTTTTATACGTGTATATTACCCGGAGTATGTAAATTTATAGGGAGTGAAATTAGATTAAGTGATACGTTAGTTTTATGTAATTTTCGCGTAAGTCTTTATGTGAATAAACACAAAGTTTCTAGCTTATTATCTCTTATACCGAGATTTACGCTTATATTGGACTATAATTGGGTTATCCCAATTATAGTCCAATATTATTATATAATGAACTAAATTAGCGTAAATCTCGTAAATAGTATAACTAATCAGGGTCGAATTAAGGGTTAAGTATGGGGAGAAATATTTTTGAGAGTTAGTATCACTGCACGATTTTAATGGATTGCGAGAATTAAAGTCTTCGTCGAAAAACATCTGACAAAAAAAATAAATTGTAAATAGAACTCTGCGCTAATACAATAGAGCTGAAAATCGAACACACAAGTCGAGTCAAGTATCGAGTTTTTAATTCGGTCTGCCAGATCAAATCCGTGCGTGTGTAGCGACACCGGATTCAGTACTCGGATATGGTCCGCGGACCAAGTCCGAGTGTCTGTTAGCACTATTACATGTAAATTATTTAGTTTAATTTACATACTCAGAAATATTCAGGTATTACTGCTTGATAAATATAAAAAAATGTAATATCTTATGTGTAGTTTAGTAATTAGATACTTAAAAAATACAAAAATGTTTCAAAATTTTTTGCAAATTTGTAAAAAAAACCTACATCATCAGTTTACTTATAATTGCAATCGGATATTTTGCTTGCTCCTATAAAGCTATATAAAGCTATATATTGCTCATATAAAGTACCTGGGAGTCCGAGCTTTGCTTGGTGTTTTAGTAGAACGATAAAATAATTAAAAAATATATAAAAGTAGAAGAAATAATAAAAATCAAAAAAAAAATCATCTTACCGGGATTCGTACCCACCATATTCCGAATTTCCAAACAATGCAAAAAATATACGTAGGTACACATACGAAGCTGCCAATCAGACTGACGTAAGAGAATAGAAATTATTGATATATTGTTGCACGTTTTAAGTATAAGATATAAAAAAGCGGTTACAAATGAAAATAATAAAGCGGGGTACAAATGAATATAATCGAATCAGTTGCTATCGGAATCTCACAAAAGGAATGCTACGAGTCAACAATTGAAATATATAATTTCAATGACTACTATACAATAACTACCTACTTCAGTTTAACATTACTTAATAATTTAAAAACACTGAGTGGTATTAGATGTGAAATGACGAACGCAACCCAACAAAAACTTTTGTTATTTTTCTGTTTCTCATGTAAGTGACTTGTTGTGTCTTATTGAGAACAAAAAATCTTTAAACCTTAAATCTTCAATAACAGCTCACCTTGCCGCTGAGGATGTCAACGTCATCGCAGTGGACTGGAGCCCTGGTTCCTCCATGTACACCATCGGTCTGGGCAACGCCCCACAGCTGGGCCAAGTCATTGCTGACTTCATGAACATTCTCATTGTCAACTTCGGCTACAATGTCAATCTGGTCCGCATCGTTGGCGTCGGTTTAGGCGGTCATGTTGCCGGCATTGCGGCGAGAAAAATCAACGGAGTCGTTCCTCATATTATTGGTGAGTTATGAGTCATGGCAGTGTAATTCAAGTTACATAAGATATGAGTTACGTGCCTATTAAAACATTGAATTAGTTTGCTCTATAAACGTCTTTTTAAAAGTGACTTCACGAATTGTTAAAAAAAATACAGCTAATATACAGGAATAGAGGAACATGCATTTTTGACATCAGAAAAATTCTTATATATTTTTCCGAAAGGCGACATAAATATGGACCAGAAAATGCAATTCCCAACGATCTCACTATTCTGGTGACTGTATTTCGTCAACGGTTGATCGTAGATATGCCATTGCAAAGACTTATTACTGTCCTGGCTTATTATGTAATTTTCGAAAATCCAATAAAAAAAACTATGCATGTTCCTCATTTCTCTTAGCTTCCTGATAAATATTATGTGTTATCAATTTCAGCTATTGACCCATCTCTTCCTGGCTGGAGTCATCATCCCGAAATCCTCAATAAGAACGACGCTGGCGTTGTAGAAGTACTTCACGCGACCGCAGGCATCTACGGCTACGACTATCCCCTAGGAGACCTGGACTTCTATCCCAATGGTGGATCCTACCAGGCGGGCTGCGGTACTGACTCCAGCTGCTCCCACATATACGCCTATGCCTTCTACGCTGAGTCTATAACTTCCGAAGTGAACAATGGGGACAAATTCGTTGGAACAGCTTGTGAAAGTTACGACGAGGCTGTACAGCAACAGTGCTCTGGTGAGCGTGATGTTGCATTTGGCGGATCAGAGGCTAAGCAGGGGTAAGTGTTACTGATAATAACTCTATTGCGTTAATAAAAAAAATACTTTAACTAAATTAAAGAGAGACATACTATACATACGAGGGCGGGTCAATAAGTCCGTGACTTTTGGAATAAAACACAGATATTTTGATAAATAAATCATTTTATTTTTCAACGTAGTCCCCCTTGAGCTCTATACACTTTGTCCAACGCTTCTCCAATTTTTTTATCCCTTCCAAAAGATATGATTTGTCGAGGTCCTCAAAATAGGCCTTTGTTTGCGAGATGACTTCATCATTGGAGTCAAATCTTTTTCCACCGAGCCATTTTTTCAGGTTTGGGAACAAGAAGTAGTCACTCGGAGCCAAATCTTGAGAATAGGGTGGATGTGGGAGCAATTCATAGCCCAATTCATGGATTTTTGCCATGGCAACTGCACATGTGTGCACCCTTGCATTGTCTTAGTGAAAAAGAACTTTTTTCTTGGCCAAATGAGGTCGGTTTTTTTTCAAATCCTCATTGAAGCGGTCCAATAAGTAGGCATAATATTCCCCATTAATTGTTCTTCCCTTTTGAAGATAGTCAATGTGGATTATCCCACGTGCATCCCAAAAAACAGTCGCCATAACTTTATTGGCTGACAAACCCACCTTGGCCTTCTTTGGCGCCGATTCACCCTTAGAAACACACTGTTTTGACTGTTGTTTGGTCTCTGGTGTGTTGTGATGGATCCATGTTTCGTCCACGGTTAAAAAACTCCTCCATATTGTGATTAAACAACGCCAAACCTTCCTGTGAAGTTGTTACACGATTGCGTTTGTGGTCGACTGTGAGCAAACGCGGCACCCATCTTGCGGAAAGCTTTCTCATGCCCCATGCATCATTCAAAATTGAAACCACTGAGCCATGCGAGATGCCTATGGCTTCCACAATCTCTTGCACTTTCAATCTTCGGTCGGCCAACACCATATCGTGAATTTTTTCGATTGTTTCGGGTGTAGAGACCTCAACTGGGCGTCCAGGACGTTCGGCATCTTCAGTGCTTGTACGGCCACAACGAAATTTAGTAAACCACTTTTTTACCATTGAAATCGATGGTGCAGAGTCCCCATAGTATTTATCAAGCTTAGCCTTGGTCTCGGTAATGGTTTTTTTTCGCAAAAAATAATGCTTAATAAGCACACGAAATTCACTTTTTTCCATTGTTTCCTTAAGTTACTGGATAGTCTGATAAAGATAGCTGTAAAACACAAACTAACTGACGCAGCAAGTTCAAATTTTGATAGGAGTCAACTGACAGATGCCTGTTGACAGGAGTAGTGTTGCTTTTTCAGTAAGGAGGTTAGAAATTCAAAAAGTCACGGACTTATTGACCCGCCTTAGTATACTATACTATACATTAAATAAAGACCTTGTTTAGCCCTCGTGTTTTTTATATAAATAAATATAAAAAAATACCCTCGTGGGTTTTATATAAATAAATAATAATTTATAGCCTATTCGTAATTTGTATGTAATATACGGGCATACTAATATACCTGCACCATGTAAGTCCTGTCGTCGTCGAAAGTACGAGCGAGATAATTTATTTTTTCGTGCGTACTTGTTAATTTTACGATAACTCCTAGGATATTAATGTAAACCGTATGGTGTAAGAGGCTCTAATACATTATATTATGGTGTGGAACTCTATTTCGCAGCGCACGAAAGAATAGCTCGCAGATGGCAGAATCTTACATGACACTCATCTTTATATTTTGGATAATCCACACAGTATAATTTATAGCCTATATTATATTATTCTCATAGCTATATTATTGTAAAGTTTCATTAAAACCCATTCAGCACCTAGTTAATGCGTGAAACAGCCTCCGTAGTCCAGTCCAGAGCTTGGCTCTCTACTCGGACTCGACTCGGTCGTGGGTTCGATTCCCACGTTGGAACAGCAAAAAATGTTGTTTCCATGTTTGGTCTGACAAGAAAGATGATTCATGCTTCGGATGGGCATGTAAAAAGCCGGTCCTGCGCCTGTTCTCTCGCCAGTCGTGTCGGTCATCCGTCTCACTGGGTTTCAAGAGTAAAGGAAGAGAGAGAGCGCTCTTGTGTTCTGCGCACATACTTGGGCACTATAAAATAACTCTTGTGTAGCTGGCCCGGTTTCAATTAAACCGGCCACTGTCACCAAAATCGGTGTGAGGAGCTATTATTATTATTATTGCGTGAAAGAGTAAAAAACATCCATACATCTTTACATTTTTATAAACTTTCGCGTTTATAATATTATTAAGTAAGGAAGTAAGGATAAGAAAACTTAATATTCTATTTCATTTATATTTTTTGAAGGTGAATTTTTAAAGCCTTTTTAACCGAGTTTAAAGAAAAGTAGGCAGCTGTATATATATACATTTTTTTTTGTGTATATTCAACGATAATTCCACCATCTATGGACCGTTTTTAAAAATTCTTTTCTCGATGTTTACATCTAGTGTATAATTCTAAGTTGGTCCCGTTTTCACCAAAGTGGTGACCTGATGATGGGATCCATGAGGAATCGAGGGAACTCCTCGAAATTTATATGGACATATATGGTGATTTCGACTTAATCCAAGCATATGCTACCAAAATGTCAGATTTTGCACCAAGGTATACCCTGGATCCAAAAGTACTGAACAGAACTCCTGACTCCTAATATATACATATTTGGGGATTTCGGCGTTGTTTAAAGAACTGCATGCATATGCCACTTTGTCAATTACAGTAATAATCATCATCACCACCATCATCACACTATAAATCATCACATTATGATGATATAATAGATGATATAATATATTCACATAGTATTTTACACTGACACTGATATCTTTGAAGATTACTTTGCCGTTTGTGAACCTATTTGCAAAATTTTTCTGTTATCGTATAGGTTGCCATCATACCATTAACAGTAATCATCATCATCATCACCACCACTTTCACACGAAACACCAACATAATATTATTATGATGACATAGGTACTCACTTCTCATCAGAGTTTTGTGCACCTATATCAATATCTTTGAAATTTTGCTATTGCCAAAATTATATTCGTGATTATCATCGTCACTATAATATATTTATTTAATCCGTCTACTGTTACAATAGATAATAATAATTATTTAATAATATTGTATCTAATCAATATTATCACTGGTTTAGTAAGTCCACAGATCGGTAATGCTTATTTGGGGAAATACCACAACCTCTCAGAAAACTGGCATAAAATAACGCTTGAGTCTGTTTTGCCGAGAGAGTAATAAATATAACTAAAAAGAGAAAAAAATATATTTTTAAACAAAAAATTAAAACTGACTTCCAAAGTAAAAAATGCACAAAAAAGTATGAAATAAAACTTATTTCCTACCAGCCAACTTGAACGTGAGTTGTAGAGAAATGATTAAAATTTTAGCCGAATTTAAAAGGGGAATTATTTAGGAAATAATTTTTAATTTATACTTTTTTGTACCTACATTTTTACTTTGGAAGTCGGTTTTTATTAGTTCATATTCAGAAGTGTTTTAAAATTTTTATACACATCTGTAACACTCGGACGCTATTCGATAACGTTGAATGTCCCTCAAATAAGGCTTTTTTTAACTTAAAATTTTCCATCATTAACAATTTTTTTTTTGTGTTTCAGTGTCTCTGGAGTCTACACTTTCAACACGAATATGGTACCTCCATTTGCTCAAGGCTAGATAATTGGTTAAATTATTATATTTTATATAAAAGACTATTTATTTGACTAAACGTTTTATTTCCTTGGTCCTTGTATGTTGAAAGTACCATCTTCTACCAGACAACTAGCAGACTACATGCAAATAACATAATATGCAATGCACATGCAATAAGTATATGAGTTTTTTTCATATTCACAAATGTTTATCTAGTTTTAAAACATTTTGTTATAATTGTGTTTGACATTACTATTCTTAGGTATTATAAATATTGTAATTTATTGGGTAATATAAATTTAATATTCATAAATCATAATCCTTTTTATCAAAGTAACACGGATGTGTTGATGATAAAAATGATTGTTTTTATGAACTGATAATAAACATTTCTGTTTTTGATAATAAGAACACGATTAAGTAGTATAAAGGTCTTTTTCAACTGTCTTGTGTTGCACTTTTATACAGTGTAATTTTTTTTTGTAATATTTTTGTTACTGTTTGGGCTACCAAAAGGTATGCATGTAAATGTAAAAATATTCTCAAGTGGTTTATATTTTTTTTAATGCGGGAAGATAAAAAAGTACGAAGATAAATATCCCGATAATACTACGCTAAATCTGTACAATAATTATTTTTCTCTCTATTATAATGTATTGCAGGACATCTAACTCAATTTAATTTAAAATATGCTAAATGGTTTTACAATTTTGGGATACTTTTAATAAACTAGCACTGCCATCAATATTTTATAACCCAGCATCCAACGTTTATCATTTGTTTACGAGGCAGTATTTGACTGAGTTGCTTTGAGTATTTTATATTTTTAAACCTCGACAAAAAAGAGGGGTGTTATAAGTTGGACATATATGTCTGTCTGTGTGTCCGTCCGTCCGTGTAAAGGTCCGATTAAAGCCGCGGTGATTTTAAATTACATTTTATTTTGTTAATTATTGGATCCCAACTAGATGGCAGCACCCAGCCATCTTCTCGGTTAAAATTAGGGTACTTTTTAATTTCTATAGCCTCGCGTATCATTCTTGGGCGATAACGGTGTTCCTTTGCCAGTACTTGTGGCTTATCAATCTTATGTATTTATAAGTGCTGTTAAAAATATAGGTACGTATCTATAGTCTCTAGTCCAAGGAATCTTCCACTTTTGGTCGATTAGTCATGAATGGTAGCATGGGCATAATCAGAATTTCAAATGGAGTGGACTTCGCTGAGACCATTTAGAACAAGGCTGTACTTAAATTATTTTAAAAAGCGTGAAATAAAAACAAATTTAAAAATATTAAGTACCCCCGATACAAAAAACTATAAAAAGTAAATAAATAAATTTCTATTTTAGCCTTTCAATATTTATAAAAGATCTTTTTAATGTATGCGTCACCGAGTCAGGGGACCGCGGTGTTTATTAACTTATAAAGAAAATTAATAACTAATCAAATTTCTAATTTCTTCCAAATAATTATATTTTCAAGAAAAGTAAAGCAATATTTTTTTTGTTTTATAACAAATGTAAGTCGATACTTTTTCATCATATTAATGAAATAAACTGTGTTTTCAGAACAAACCCTACAATTAACTAGCCGCTAGTTGTAAACAATCTGAACTTGTTGCTAAATTCTTTAATAATACCAAAAGGTCAATAGATCTTATTCCTGGGTTCGATGAACTCTGCGACATCTGATTTTAACACGGTTCTTGTTCCTGGTAAGTGTTAAATGTAGAAGGAATATGAAATAATTATAAAAAATATTTATTCTAAGGAATTATTCAAGTTAAGACTTCTTGTTGTAAAGCTAAAGACAAAAATAAGTTGAGTAAATTAGAAATAGCAATTGCACAATAGTTTGATGATGTTTAACTTTCAAGTGATGTAATTCCAGAATTTCTATCTGCTGAGGACGTCAATTTACTAGAAGTTGATTGAAGTAGAGGAGCAAGTTCCATTAGTTATAGGATATCTAATGAAAACTGCCTCCTGGTAAAGTTGTTGCTGACTCTATCAATTGGCTGAATCAAAAAACTGGAGCAAGTTTGGATCAATATCACATTATTGGATACGGTCATGGCGGCCATCAAGCTGGAATCGTAGGAAGAAATTTGAATGGCCAAGTTGAATATATCACTGGTAAATTTTAAAAAAACACACTTACTGGATATTTAGAATTAGTTTTGCATTCAATTGGTAAGGCTCAAAGGATTGCGACTAATCAAACTGTATTTCGTTTGGTTATAAGTTTTTGATGCCCCATCACCCTGTATGTAGGTGTAATTTGACAATAATATAATAAACACCTCCACCACCACATAAATATTAACCACCACATAAATATTACAAGACTAGATCCAGCTCTTCTTGGCTGGGTAAATAACATCCATCGCTTTCAACCATACGATACTAAATACGCAGAAGTGATCCACATAAATTACGGCATGAACGGATATCTCGGGGGAAAGATATACTGGGAAACAGTGCCATAATTATTACGCTGTAGTATTAGGTCTGTGTGATTTTCTACCTGGGACAATGCAAATGGGTGGATTAAAACCGAAATCTAAATACGTAATGTCAGTGTCCAAAGCATGTATTAAATTATTATGTTAGTACAGATAAATATTAGGCAACCATTTACGATTATAATCTTTGAGCTGGTCTTTCCATCAAGAGTGAGCTTCAGTTCACAATGAGACGCGAATCGACGCGACACGTCGCGTCTTGGTATAAGCTGACCCTTAGATCTGATTTCCTAATATTTCAGGGCTACCGGAATGTATCTACTTGAGACAAATGCTTCACCACAATTCTCAAATGGATAGAAAAAGATGACGTGAAATGTTTCGTGTTTTTTATTTTATTAAATAAATATCACTAGCTCAATTTACATTGTTAATACACCTTTGGAACTAACTAAGCCTTAAAGCAATAAATAGGACACGTTATATGAGTGAGATAGCACTACGCGCTTGTGGCAAGCTAAAGTTAATCTAGGAAATGCTTTTTTGTACCTAGGTCTATAACGTCAGTATTATCACAGTTGGTTAGGATGCCTTAGGTTTTTGGGACCACGTCCTTGTGAGGCGGTACTAGATTCTGGGGATGCATCAGTTGTGGGTTTGACTGTGGTGGTTCCGTTTAGTTTGATCGGGATATCTAGGAGACCACTGATAAAGGCTATCCCTTGCTCCGCAGTCTTGTATACTCCTAATAAGAATGATTCAGCGTCGAAAGTTGTCGTTTCTTCTTCTTCCTCTTCCCCTTCCTCTTCAGGTCTGAAAAAGACATAGATCAAATGTTATATTATAAAACGTAGTATTAGTTGAAGTTTTAATTTTTTATTGCTATTATATAAGTTTTGAGTCGATACCAAGAAGTTCCGATGAAATTATTATCTATTAGACATTCGTTATTTGTTAAGCATTTTAATAAACGTAAAATTGCTACTACTCACTCCTCAGGTTTTGCTGGTGGGTCTTCCATTTCCATTCCGCCAGGAGTCGATTTGAAGCATCCAATGGGGAAAGTTAGTTGTGATTCTTTGAGGAGCATAGGTTCGATGTCGAGGCATCCTCGAAGACCGTCTGATGTAGGTGCCAGGTCACTGAATTTGGCACACACTTGCGCCAAATTTCCAAAGACTTCGAGGCAAATTGGTGCCGGGTTAGATCCTGTAATTAAAAATTTTTACTTTTACAAACACAGTATTGAACCTTTAGATGAATATAAGGAAATGCACACAGACAAGCAAATAAAGGAATAAAAAAAATGTATTCGTAAAAATAACAAAAGTTACCTTTAATTTTAGAGTTATGAAGGAGGTTCTTTCCGTAGGAGACGTTGACTGAGAATCCTTCTTCCGGAGATAAGTACTTCATGTGGACACATCCTGTTATACAAAAATAAACACATTAACACCACGATATTAAAACATTTTCGTCCCATAAAAACCGAAAGCAGAAATACAATTTATGTAATAATTTACATTTTTATATAAATACATATTATGTTATAATTTTAGTAACTCTTTTAATTAAGTTGAAGTATTTTTGGGGTCTCGAAAGCGTGCTACACACTTAGCGTTTTATCGTGACGATTTAACGGTGTAAGCAGAACTGTGCAGTTTTATCAATCGTGTTTAAGGCAAATCGTAACGAATTATTCTAATGATTTGTCATACACACAATCGATAAAATAGTGTAGAGGCCAGAACTCTTATGATTAAGTTGAAGTATTTTTGCGGTCTCAAAGTTAGTCTTTTCGACTATTTTAACGTTGTAAAAGAATTGTATATAATAATTAATGGTTAGGACCATTAATACCTGGTCCGCCAAGGTCCACAAATGTGATATTGAAGTCCACACAGCACACGCAAGCTGGTCCCTTACACATACAGTTTCTGTTCGGCTGGTCATTCCTTAGCTCAGGAACCTCGATCAGCTTCTTACCATCCTCCCAGTCTAGGAAATCTGTAACAAAATATGTCTAGAGTATTCTAATTGATAAATATGGTATCTAATTTTGGACCCTCATGTCATTAGGATTTTTTTAAATATTTTTAGTTGATCCCTACGTCATTGGTATAAAGGTATCTGCATAGGCAATTTACGATTTTAGATTTTTATAAGGTCGCTGAGAATAGAGTAGAAAATTGTCGAGTGTATTTTTAAAGAAGTAATAAATGTATAATTTTTTAGTTTATATGGCCATCTTCTATTTGTTCCTCGGATGGTTACAATCATAGCAGATGGTAAAAGCCGTAAGACACATTAAGAGCGCAATGCAATGCAAGTTCAATCAAACTGAGCCTACTGATAATTGTCAGATAGGTTATTTGTATGTTTTGTCTCTATCATGTGGATAAAGTAAGCAGCGGCAAAACTTCCGAATAAGCTATCCGACACTAATTAGAAGACTGTGGAACAGGTTAGCGAAATTGCCATAAGCCCTTAGAGATGTTAACGATAAAACGGGATCCTTGTGAGACTGCCATTAAATATTTATGCCCAGTAAACTTTCCTTATTAATATGTCGTACATAAACAACTCGCATTCGGCGCCATATTTAAATATAGCACTTTCACATCAAATCTCTACTTTCACTGCGCGGGTCGTTGCTCTGTCCAATTGCCTAAAGTTATATCAGTTATGTAAAAGTATAGCAGTTCTCTTATATTGGGATGCAATTGTGTAGCAATAATAGTATTATGTAGAGTATCGATTTATCAATTCATAAAGTTTTGATTTTAATGTATAGTTCCATTTTAAAACAACCATAGTTTAAAATAAAAAATAAGCTACAACATTCAATTATATCAGATTATTAATGGCAAAGATATAAATGGTTTAATGATGGCCATATTCTTAGCTTAATATTTAATTATAAATAAATGAATATGTATAAAAATATAACGCCTAGAAATTACTTAAACACTTACAACACAATGATTTCTAATAAAAAATAATTGCAGTTTACTTCCAAAGTAATTTCCAAATAATTTGTAACTTTATTTAAATATTCACTGTATTTGGGTAATTATATTATTATTAATCGTAAATTAAAATACACGTTCCTGGTACCAAACCATATCAAGGTATTTGAAAGCAGATTACCATTTAAAAAAAAAACAAATCAAAGGATAGCAATTATTTCCTTCTTGTTAGAAGGAAATAATTGCTATCCTTTGATTTTTGTTATTAAAATTAATTGCAAATAATTTATAATCTTCAATTTAAAATTGCTTATGAATACTGTCATAATTAACAGTACTTTAACTTACCTAAAATGCTCGCCGTATTAGCCAAAGCCAGCAACGCGACGAACAGAGAGAGCGTAATTTTAGCCGCCATGGTCACTCAACGAAAAAGTGCAAAAATATAAAAAAAATACGCAATAACAAGTAGAAAGAGGTGAGCCGAGTCAGAGCCGAGCCAACACTGGTCCTGCCGTCGAGCCGCGCCCTCACCACGCCACGAGTGAAAACGAGATGCATCCAGATGCAACGTGAAAGCTTCAATTTTTTTATTACGTAAACGACAAACTAATTTTACGTCATTTTTTGTAAACAAAACGGACTTTTACGGATCTTATCGCGGCTTATTTTTGTTGTGGTATTCGCCGAGTTTCAAATGTTTACTGGTTTTATTAAGTTTTGTTATTTGCTCGAGTTTTAAATTTAAGTTGCATTGCGTTTTTATATTATTAACGTGTTTTTATGTCACGCTATTACGAAGAAAATGTAGAGTTCGTTAAAAAATGTGTACATAGTTTTCAGCAAATTTACGATTAATGTACCGCAACAAAATTATCGGTCTTCACAAATTTCCTTGACAATTCGTCAATACATTGTAATGATGAATAAAGTGTGTACCTGGTATATATAATATATATCTAGTATAATAAATATTTGAAATACGAAAACGTTAGTGGAACATTGACTTGACAGTGGACTTAGACTGAGATTGAGCGATTTAGTAAACTGTAATAACGTATGCAATAATATGTTACAAAATAAAAATAAGATCCTATTCCTTCTATTAATTTCCTCCCATCGTATTCTAATTTGAAGTGTAACAATATTATTACCATGAAATTATAAGAATTAACATAAAATACTAGGAGTTTTGGGGGAGAAAAATCGGTCTAGCTAGGTTTTATCCCTTAGGAACTGCGTATTTTTAAGCAATACATATTTTTTCTTTCGTCGTGCAACAACATATCAATAATTTCGACTCTGTTACGTCAGTTTGATCGGCAGCTTGGTACGCGTACCTAAGTATAATTTTTGGGTTGTTCGGAAATTTGGAATGTGGGTGGATAAGAATCCCGGTCACATAAATATTTTTGTTAATCTTTTTATTATTTTTTTATTTATCAGAACAGCAAAGCTCGGTTACCCAGGTACTCTATATTTATAAAAGAAGATGTCCCCACTGACTGACTCACTGACGTATAGGCACGTGCACAGCCATAACCGTCATGGTAGAAGTGTGAAATTCGGACGGTTGTTTTAATTTACAATGTAGACGCTCACTAAGAGACTGATTTTGTAAAATTCCACCCTTTAAGGAGTAAAATAGTGGTTGAAAGTTTGTACGGAAAATCTTTAATACTGCACCGATATCGAATAAAATTGGGATTTGGGAACAATTTTTTTTCATATAATCTTTCAGAGAAGAACATGCTCTTGAATACATTTAATCAAATATGTATTTCAGGTTTTGTTAAAATTCACCCTCTGAGGGTGTAAAATAATAGTTGAAAGATTATATGAAAAAAAATTGACCCGATTTCCATGACTTTTAATATCCGAGGTATAATATAAAAATAATTGAACCCATATTTTATAGTTTTTTGAAATTCGTCCCCTAAAGGGGTGATGGGGGTCCAAAGTTTGTTTAGTCAAATATCAACAGCTGGTCGGATTACGTTGAATTTTGCCACGCAGATAGTTATTATGACGTAGAAACCCATAAGAAAAGGGGTTTTCTGAAATACACACCCCACGGTGCTGCAATGGTGACATCCACGTGGACGAAGTCGCGCGAAAATGCTAGTATAGTATAACTAATATGATACAGTAATGTGAACCATTAGAGCAGGTTTGATGCCAAGTGCACCGCATCGTCCCACTTTGAGGTCAACGAACTCATCACATATCAAGATCTCGTACTCTTACTATGATTTCCTTTCAAGTTTCCTTTTTATGTCGTTTACTATGTATGCCTATTAGTTTAAACGAAGCTTTAGTTGCCACTTCGTATAAAGCAATATACATCCCATATGAATCGTAAAATATGCTATGGCAAAAATTTGATTCCGCTATAAACTCTCTGAGTAGTCGTTCATTCAAATCAGAAAGTCCACTTTGCATGAAAAGTACAGACTTCCAAGTAAAATCGACACAAATTCTACATAGGGCTTACAATTAAGGTCAGATTTTATCATATATCTTTAAACGCGCTTAACGCTTTAGCGTGATGAGAGAAAGAGATTGAGTCCGGGTTTAATCTCCTTCAATGTTTGAACGTATTGTGTTCTCGTGTTGTAAGTAGTGTTAAAAACTAATGTGGGATGCAGCCTTTCTCATGCTCTACCCCAGTGAGTTTGTTTATATTTTAGTTGTAGCCAGGTCTGGAAAATAACTAGTTTGTTTATAGAGGCTTTCTAAGTTTCTACTATAATTCAGAATGAAAGCGCCTGTACAAATTTACTTATCTCCCACTATCTGGCAACAATCTTTATTTGATCCAGAGAAACGGCAATTTGAGTAGTTCTCGATAAGCAATTAGAAAGTGGATGATAAATGTTTATAAATTTTAATGCCACCTGTTTTAAAAGTTTTACTAAAACTTCTTACTATTTATGTAATAATATTACAATTTCCCATTTCGGTTTAAAGTACCCAATCACCAACTATCAATCTTATGGTAATAAAGCATCTTGATGACTGTCATTGTAGTTCAAGTGTAATATTGGTGCTTAATGTTAGTTAGTCCTTTGGAAATTTGAGCAATTCTTCTAATAAGCAAATATATTTTTTTAATTTAATATATTCCAGAGTCCTAATCCCTGAGTGGTCAAGAAGTGAGCGAGCCAATGATGATGAATGAGACGATGAAAATGCCAAGAACAATCTTGATTGACAGGCACACAGCAGACACGTCAAAGTTATAACAGCCCCCTGTTTACGTCGGTGGTTAAAAATGTGATTTAAATAAATAAATTATCAACTCTGTTTAAAAACGCTAATTTGGTTTACTTTAATAATATAACACTAACTAATAACTTTATACAAGTGTTATAATACTTAGGTATAATATGTTACACGATCATGTAACAACATATTATCTATATATTAGCACCACTAAACATTACTTGGTGCGTTGAGTCAGACGCAAAACAAACAAACGGTCGGCGACTTTCACCTTGTAGAAAGTGACCTCGTCCATGTCTGGGAGCGGATAGAGTGATGTTGTAGTAAATTGGCTCGGGAAATTACTAGCCATCATCGTCTTAGCTTCTAATTTTATCTTAACACATAAGTATTTGTTAGGCATAAGTAGCTTTTGTTTTTTATTTTTATTTATCTTCCATTTAACACGAATTATTGTTTTTGTAATCTTACATGTAACTTTTATTATCTGAGAAGGATTAGATAATATGTGTGATAAATAATTAAATTGTTTAATTGTTTAAAGACATCACAAAAGTTGACGAATCTGGACTAATTTTTTCTAAGGTATAAAAAATAATCTCTTTTAAAAATAAATAAAAATATCTCAATTTAAAAATAAGAAATTAAATATTGCTTTAGTGACCAATTCCATGTACATCCACTAGCCATAAAAAGTGCTGCCCTATTGAAGTGCATATCTAGAATGTTCCCTAGCATTCAATTTTCTTATTTATTTTCCTCCTAAGCGTTAAGGAAATGGAATAGGAATTTTTTGTCAGTATGCGGGTGTTTATACTTGTTTGGAATATTATTTTTAGTTGGCGTTTCATCATCAAGTAGAAACAAACGATTTATGTAATAAAATTTCAGGATACAGAACTTTAGTATTTCAATTTTAAATTTTATTTCCCTCTTCCTTAAAAAGGTATCGTGCGTGACATACAAGCAATTCTACATAATCGGTCAACTGCGTCCCTGCTTTCTCTCCTTCACGGTTATTGTACGAGTGAAAGAGAGAGATATACCCCTCTCACCGTTCGCATTTCTCCGGCTCTAGTATTGTGGTGTCAGTATATCTTTTACATCGGTAACGTCTGCATTTTAGGGATTGTTGTCAAATTATTATTAATTGACCGTGAGCTTACAAGGAGGTGTGACGATTTCATTTATTGATTGTTATCCGCGAGTACTGCAAGTTTTATAATAAAGGTAAGCGTAAATAAAAATCAGCTGATAAAGCTTCATATAAAAGACATCAACGGGGTCGATGTTTTTTTGGCAACAATAATATTTTATTTTAACGATTGTACACCGTGCTTGTTTTAAAATAAATAAAATTATAAATAAATTAATAATCAATTAACTCCATTGAAAAGTTTACTAACTACTTTTATTGCCCATAAAAGGGCACTCGGAATAATTTTTACTTTTTTATTACATACCATTTTTTTATTTTTAGTGATCTATTTGGGCATGTTTACAAAATGTGTTGTTTGACAGCGACCTAGTACAGACTGTCATTTCCTTAGAAACATCTTGCGCAACAAATCCAGATAGTTACCAAATAAAATTTTGAGGAGACTTTTTATGGTTTTTCCGAATATTTTTTTAATATCGTTGTATTCTTTTTAAGCAAAATATTAATATGCTTGTTCAAACAAACAATGTAGCTTGCATAAAAGTAGAAAAAAGTTCCTAATTACGACCTGTTTTTGTAAATTTTGGGCGAAGAGCTAATAAGGAAAATTATTTTGCCGTATTAATTATCATAATTTTTATAATATATTTTAAACCAATTTTATACAAATAAGTACTCTATATAATATACTCTAGTGACAATCGTTAGTTTTGTAGTATTTGGTTTCATTTGGCCTTTCAAACTTGACCAAAACCAGCCAATTTATGTCGAATTTATAAGCGCGCCATTAATATTATATTTTATGTAAGGTCAACGTGGGTGTAGTCATATAATGTTATATTTAACTGACCTTTGGACGGATATATACCAAGATATTCGTTAGAATTCCTTAATAGAACTTTCTTTGAAACAAGCCTCAGCTTTTTAAGAAAACCAGCATTTACACCATTCGCCGCTTTCCCCGAACTGAATATTTATTGCGTCACGCTTGAATATTCTCGAAAGAGAGTTCGGAGGAAATTCACTGACATACAATTTTCTATAACTCAATATATTAAATTATAATGACGGCCCCTGTGGCTCAGTGGCTAGTGCGTCGGCGCTCAAGCTGGAGGTCGCGGGCTCGAGTCCCGCCGAGGGAACAAAAAAGTTTTTTAATGTTTCTGAACATGGATGTGTATTAAATATGTGTATAATATAGTAAAAATCTTAAATATTTGTATAGTATAAAAGTAATTAATATATTTCGCGTTGTCTGATACCCGAATCACAAGTACATCGGATACTTAGCTCGGGGCCAGATTGAAGTGGTGTGAAGCGTCCATAGATATTATAAAATAATAACAATAATCATAATACATTACAAAATATTGTGTACTGTGACGTTCGGGGGCGTATTCGCTCTAGATCGAGGCTACATATGCCAAATCAAAACCAGGCTTCAATAATTCTCAAACGTTAATTCTCGAACCACAATGTTACATAAAATAACTAGGACATCCTACGCCCTACGCGCCCAGTCTCGAAATCCTATTTTCTATGCTACTCGGTTACGTAGCGGATGATATCGAATTTATTGTATTCTAAATATAAAATTTTAAACTTTAAGTGCCTGGACTCTGCAAGCAGTCCAGCCACGATCGTCACCTACATGGTTCCTGCATAAACGTTCGAGAGTTGAAGCGTGGTTTTGATTCATCACACTTAGCCGCCATCCAGAGCGGATACGCCCCCGAACGCCACAGTACCCTAACATACTGCAAAAACATTTTCTAGGGCTGATATTAGATTTTTCTTACCACATAGCATAAAATTGGTATTATTTTTTTCCAGGAAGGGTAGAGCCTCCAAAATGAAGCTCTCCCTAGTGTTTGAGCTTCTGCTGATATTCGTGCTGCTCGCCTTCGCAGCTTCCAAGAACATCGGTATGTCTTTATCTATTTTATTCTCCGTTTTTACAATGTGATACCCTACTCTTAAAATAATCTTTTTATTGTGACGCTGCATGTTGCCCGCGATTCGCGCGCGTAAAAGGAAAATTTTTGACGCATTTGAAAGTGGCATATGCCTTTCCCCGTGGTGTACTCTATATAATATGTGCCTTTCATTAAAATCTCTCCAGAATTTTCGGAGCCTATTCAATGCGAACAAACAAACAATCTAATCTTTTCACTTTACAATATTATTATTTACTAAAAGATGATATCCGCGACGAGTTCCGCGGAACCGTGCATTTTGCCGCGATTAAAGGTAGCCTATGTTCGTCCCTAACCTAATCTATATCTGTGTCAAATTTCATAAAAAATTGGTCCTATTATTTCGGCCTATTCAATGCAAATAAACAAACATACATACGTGCAAACAAACAAAACTTTCCTCTTAGTAAAATATTACTAAGAGGAGAGTTATATTAACTTTTCTATACTTATAAGTATAGAAAAGTTAATATTTATAACGTAGAAAGTATAAATATACAACAGGCTTCGTTTATAATTCTAATTTACATATTAGATTTATTTAATGTATATTAATATTAAAATAAATAAATCTTAATCTAGTAATAGTAACTTCTTAGTGAATCAGAGTTGTCGTGTGTTGTTGCTAGCATTAAACATGATGTGCTAAAAGATAGTAGCTACCATAATTATTTACGAGTATTCTTAAAGTAGTGGAAATGTGATAATAATTATTGAAATATTATTAACTTAAATAGTAAGAGAAAGCCCTAGAGCTCAGTAGACATTCGCTATTAAATATGTAGAGTCTCATACAAAGTGCAGTTCGCAATTTCCGGTCGAGAATCTGGAATGGTCATGATACGATAATGAACGTGGTCCAATTAATTGACTACAGTATAGTAGGTAACTGTAATTTGCAGTTAAAGTTTACTGTTTTAAAGTTTTTTAACCCCCGACTCAAAAAGAGGGATGTTATAAGTTTGACGTGTCTGTCTGTCTGTGTCTGACTACTGACTACGTGACCACGACTACTCTAAAGTAGCCAAAACGTCAGGCTAGAACACGACGAGTAGAGACGGAGATACGGACGGAGAGAGAACAGAACGAGACGAGTAGCTAAAATAAAAATAAGCCGCGGTATAATCCGTAGGGTACTGACCGTCAGCCTGTAGATCCAGCACCGGTACTAATTACTGTCATTAGTGCGAATGGTTTTGGAATTGGTCATTCATTCATAATTTTTGTCTACAAGTCCACTTGAAGGCCGCGCCATTGGATTTGCCAGCTGGATGGTAAAGCGCTTGGAATATTTGTTTTTGCAGAAAATAAAGTCCTAAAGAAAAAGTTATAACGATGATTCATCGAATCGAATCCATGATTCTTATTATCCGGTAGCCAAAATGTCGATGATGTTACTACAAAATTAATGACATAACTGTATTGCATTGTCGCGTGCTGTTTTTAAAGATATTTCAGCGTATAATCTACGTCGCGTGCCTTGTTATGAAAGTACACAGTTGCCTGATACACAAACTTAAAACGTTTTTTAGGAATAGTTTACAGGATGTATAATTCCGTCTTTCATTTTTTATGTCGATTGTATAAAAGAGGAACTATTTAAACTATTTTGATTAGATACTCGTAATTTTTTTTACGATTAGTTTATTGTATTTTGTAAGACAAGCGCACTTAGTTAGTAGATTGGTGTTTTAGGATGCAAAATTATTTGAAACGTTGGGTATTTCACAAAATCTGTTTTAATTTACAGGTCCCAAAAATAACAAGAAGAGTATACAAAAAGCCACCGATAATGGTATTAAGATAGAAGACAACAGCATCAACAAGTACTGCAAATGCTCAGAGTCATTCTGCAATTGTTGCAGAGACTTCGCTGTGCCGGTCGTCAATTTGAATGGTCCAGGTAAATATTTTATGAACTTGGTTGTCGCGCTGCCGTGCGACTAGACTATATTGGCATTAAATGTAGCTTTAGAATATTTTTTATCATCACCTTTACTCGAAATAAAAAGAAAAATGTGGGTTACAAATATTTAGTAATATTTGCAATATATTTAATAGGGTTTTACAAAAACCTTTAGTAATTTTACTAAAGGTACGAGTAATGGATTTTTCCTTAATTTCCAGGATGCGCATCGCTAATGTACCTGAATGGCGATAAAATGGCAGTATCATTGAGCTTCGGCAAGAAAGTAATAACTAACCGAACACTTTCAAGTAAGTTATTTTTTATGCTAACGCATTAATCATTATACGTTTTCATATTATAATATATTTAAAGAGCTCAAAAGATACACTGAACACTCACATTACATTAGTAATAGAATTTTGATATTTAAATGGAAAAACTATCAATTTGAAAAACTGAGATCAGAATTAAAAAAAACTATCTACTAATTATTCTAGGTCAAAAGCCAAGTCCTGTTTGCATGCCTCTGCCAGGAGGCGTTTCAAAGTTCTGCGGACGAGTATACAATATCGCAAGATTAGGAGAAGAGTTCAGAGCTTGCTTGGGATTAGAACTACAGGCTAAAAAAACAGTTGAAGCAGCTGTAAGAGTATCTTGCTTTAAATTTGGACCAAGAGGTGTAACGTCGGAACCAGCTGATCCGCTACCCTTGGTGCCGCAAGATGAAAAAGTAACGGAAGACGAGGATGATGATGATGACGACGAAGACGATTTTGGTCTAGACGCTGACGACGACGACGATGATGACATTGATGATGATGACGACGATGACGAAGACGAAGGTATGTTTATTTAGTCGTACTTTTGGTAGAAAATAGGTCTTCGTCATAATCTTAGAAAATATTATGAAACATTGATATTATGTTATATGATTTGATACGTATATAATTTGATAATCTAATACGTATCAAATCATGTTACTATTTACTAAAATTTATAAGTTTATTTACTTTAATTACAAGGGTAACAAAAAAAAATAAAAAATTGCAAGAATTTCTATTAAATACTGTTACCATTTCTTTTTCAGGAGAACTTGAAGGTGTTAACGATGTTGAAAGTGCAGATTATACCGGTTTCAGTCTCCTCGGTGATGATATACTAGGAGACTTATTTGGATCATCAGGTAGCAAAAAGACCAAGAAGACTAACAACAAAAAATCTATTTCGACAACGACGACAACAACGACTACTAGAAGGCCACAGAGGCCAAACCGCCGACCATCGAGAAGACCTTATAGGACCACAACCGTTCGAAGCACAACAGTTAGAGTTCGTCCAGGACAAGGAAACCGTAGACCAGTGAAGAAGCCAACTGAGCAACCCAATCTTCCTACTGTCCCCGCTGTCCCGGCTGAATCTGTAACTGTTGCAACTATTTTCAATGCCGTGTCTTCTGTAGCAGAAAGTATGAAGCCTCAGGTACCTGATACAAAAGCTGATAGTACATCAAATATTCAGTCCCATGTGATGTCAGTAATTCCAATCACGAATAAAATTCCTGCAGCTGAACCATCCACTACTCCTAAGGCCGAAACAACGTTCCATGACGATGGGTTGGAGTCATCACTGGCACATATTACTGGTCAACTATCTCTTTTCCCAGTCACACAAATCATTCCGACGGATCTGAAAGAACCAACTGTCAAACCCACTGAACAAATGACATATGAAAAAGTTGAAACCATCACACCGAAAACACATTCATTAATTCCTTTTGCAACAACAGTTGAGGACGATAGCCCTGAAGAAATTGTGCAAATAGTCGATACACTTGATTCTCATTCACAAGAAAACGAAGCAGATAAAGAAAATGTTGCAGAAGAGACAAGAGTGCAAGCATCTGACAATGAAGAAAATGCTAGTAATCACTACGAGGGACTTACACTGCCCAGAAAGAAACATAGAGGTTTTAATTTAGCAGATTTGGATGTACTAGATCTTACTCAAATTGGCGAGAGTGTTGGTCATCAATTAGGAATATTTGGAAGACACAAAAGGCAAAATAAAAACAAAGAACCCAAGCCTCAGAACATTAGAGGAGCAAATAATGATTACGACGATATTCTTGGACTCGAAACCCTCAGTGACTCTTTAGGTCTTCCTGATATTGATGACATAGCCAGAAAAGATAGACGAAGACAAAATAAAATGATGCGCAGTTGGTAACAGACGAAATATTTTTTTTAGATCTTACTCTTAATATTTAATTATTTATTAACTTATTTATTGACACTGTAAATAGTAATCTTAGAATGTAAAATATTTATTTTTCGAACGAGTAAACATTTTCAACCTTCTTTTGTTTTTGTTTTTCCCTAGTAAAGTATACAGCAAAAACTTAGCGATTAATAAATTGTATAAGTAAGTAATGCGTGAAGTAGTCTAAATATAAATTTTGACGACCTCTGTGGCACAGTGGTTCAGCGCGTTGGCGCTCAAGCCGGTGGTCACGAGTTCGAATCCCGCCGAAGGAACAAAAGTTTTCTGTGTTCCTGGATCATGGATGTGTATTAAATATGTGTATAATATAAAAAAACTTAAATATATGTATAGTATAAAAGTATTAAATATACTTCCCGTTTTCTGGTACCTGTAACACAAGTTCTTACTTAGCACGGGGCCAGATTGACGTGGTGTGAAGCGTCCATAGATATTATTATTATTATTATAAATAAGGTATTTAATAGTTTAAATATCTAAGTATCTATATTCTATATACGAGTTGTTGGCAATGTAATTCAACATTACTTGCCTATTATAATATTGGTTTAATTTATCATCGTTCATAACGAATATAATTACAGGCATTACAAGTAAGAAATGAAGCATAGGTTACTAACAAATAACCTCTGCCCTGTCCCCCTTATTAATAAAAATATTTACACCACGAATACGTCTGTCAAGTGGATTTCTAACGTATCAGATAAAGACAGCAACATTGATTAGCGTATCCGTGATGTCAATTTTTTTATTGATAAGAGGGAAGTTTAAGTCCTTAAGGAGGATTATTTTTCGCTAGAATGAATTTAGAATGAATAATATTACATTTATTGGTATTATTATTGCATCGTTGATGAATATTATGGTGCGACCCACAAAAATCCCGTCGCAACAGTTCATTTTACCGCAATAAAAAGGCCTATGTCGTTTCCCGTATATCTTCTCTATTTCTATGCGAAATTTCATCAAAATCGGTCCAGTTGTTTCGGAGCCTATTCAATGCAAACAAACATCAAAATCTTTCCTCTTCATAATATTATTAGCATACATGTAGAACACTTCATTCTAGAAAAGTGTAAATAGCTGGACGAACCGTTTCATTTGACAGTTACTTAGTATTTACATAGAATTAGTATTCTATTGATTTATTTTGTTTTAAGGCTGTAATGCATAATGCATAATATATACCACTCTGGGCTCTATCACCACAATTCATATGTTTAGTTTAATAATATTATGTAAGGGCTGAAAGGAGGATTTGTATACTTAGTGGCGCGTATGACATCTATCATCCTTTTGATAACGTATTTAATAGCCAAATACTACTTTTCAATCATTAATTAAATTAAGATTTATTGTTATTATATTTATTTATCATTTGAAAATAAAATGCGAATTAACTGAGTATCTGTGATGAAATATTTGATTATGCTTTGTAGAGGTTAATATAGCCTTTGACAAAAAAACTCTAATAAAGTTCAAACTTAAAAATTAAAATATGTACTATGATCGAATTTCGACCACTGGATGATTACTGGCACAATCTAAATACATAAAGTTAAATGGCACTTAATAAGTGGAATGTGAATCTAGATAGCCGATAGCTTGCTATCTATTGGAGAAAAGGGTGAAAATAGATATTTTATTATTCCACCTAATTCATATACTTGCCCACGCCTGATCTCATAAAAGACGCAATTTGTGTAATAGGCCGTACACATTTATATCACGAGCATGCGACGAAAGTAGGAATCAATCAATTTTAGTCGCAACTTTCACCTACATTAAAATTTTAAACTTGTTTGCTGTTCATTCACCGTGCACTGTCATTGGAACTCTGGTATTGGACTGGTTAAATACATGGAGGTTTCAGCGATCACAACAATACCAGCTCGAAAGTCGAACGCAACTAACTATTGTCGCTAATTATATGTCCCGTCATGTGCTTACGTATTAATTTATCGCTATTTCTCGTGATTTCTCTCGTCGCTTTAAATTCTGCGAACGATTTAAAATATGGTTGGTTTAACCTAAATTGTTATACTTTTTTTTACTTTTCTTAAAACAAGTTTTGTTGACAATAATTAATTATTGTAATGTTTTAGGTGAATTTAAGACAAAAGAAGATAAACCGTATAGGATAGTCAATTTTAAAATACCTCAAGTACTATGGGAGAAAGCGTTGCAACCTGCTCCTCTTCTGAAATCTCCATTGACTGTAGTTGTGCCAGTGTACGTAGCTGACGATGACGATGAAAATGAAATAGACGTCAAGGATGGCGAGCCAGAAGTTAACGTTGTGGTGGATAACACCATGATGGACAATCCAGTAGAATCATCACCTGTGTCACCAGTCATACCCATTGTAGTACAAACAGCGCCAGTAGAAGATACACCAGTTGTAGTCCAGACGTCACCACCAGTTTCTGATGATACACCAGTAGCGGTACAACCATCCCCTCCAGTGGCTGACACACCAGTAGTACCACCATCACCAGTGTCCCCAGTACAAACACCTGTAGCAGCACCACCAGTAGTCCAAAGTCCAGTCGATGATATCCCACCTCAAGAAGTTCAAGGGCAAGTGATAAGGTTTCCATGTACGTGTGTCGGTGGACAATGTGGCTGCTGTACAGGATCCATCCTGGACCGATTTAGTATGAAGGCTTGTGGCAATATAACCTTTGTTCCTGAGGACTTCGTCTTTGACGTGAGGTTGTCTGTGAACAACAATACTGTTGTTAGACGACGAGTTTCAGGTAATGTTTTTTTTTGTTATCAACTCTTATAAATCGTTAATTCTTTAAGTTAGCAAATATTTTTCCATTTCATGCAATAGTATTAAATGACTTTGCAGTCAATTGAAGCAATAAATAGACAAAGTGGCTCATGCATTAGCTTGATAAAAATGTAGTGCTAATCGCGAAGAAAAATTTAAAATAGGGAAGAAATTAGGAAAAAAGTAAGGCTTTATATTGCTTTCCTATTCACATTCTATAATTTAAATAACAATAAGTAAGCCATTTATTATATTAATGTCTTTTATAGTTTGTCAAACTTTAGGCTATGTATATATGTTGCAACTAGCATTGTTAAATCTCAGTAATAAATTGTATTACATGCTGACTGGTAGAGAATGCCACAAGGAATAAGTGAACCCTTGTGCAAGGTGCATTTTTTGCAATATAAATAAAAAAATATTCATATAATGGTTAACCATTATTTTTCAGCAAGCGACCCACCTCCAATTTGTTTTAATCCCAGAAGAGCTCCCTTCGTGCGAGTCTGTGCAGAAATTAGCAACATTAGGATACGGAATCGTAATGCATTCGCCTGCTTAGATATTAACGCCGACATCGGCGGATTCACTGTTTATTCGGCGTCTTTCAGATGTTTCAGGTAATTTCATATTCAAATTAGATAGATCATTTTTCCTGAAAACAAAACCTAGGGTTTACTCAAAAAATTCATCACCTATAGTAGTTTTAATTATTTTTAAATTTAAAAGGATCTTAATATAGTAATTGATCTAATTACATTTTTTTTTAGTCTTGGATCATCCGGTTTGCAGACTGGATTGAAGCCAAAACCAGTATCTTCTGGACCGAAACCTGTGAATTTGTTCCAAAATAGTGCTAATAATAATAATAATCAAGGGGGAACCCTATTGGATGCTGCTCAAACGATCATTCAAGGACAAGGAGAGTTATTCGGTCAGGGACCGTTGGAGAACATTGGTAATGCATTAGACAATATATTCGGACGACAAATTAACTAGATATTAAATATTATTAAGCTATTATTTATTAAAATTATTTATTGTAATTTGTGTTTTATTTATATCAACTACATTAAGACACTATCGTGGTAAAGTAATGTTATGGCATGTGAGTCGCAATATAAAATCTTAGAATTTTGTAAGAAATTCTTTATTGAAATAAATTCATATTCAAATCTTAATTATTCCCGTTCATTTCGTCATTCCACAGAACACAACATTTTCCTCAAATTTACCGTATACTTCCCATTGTATATTACCTATTATGCAATACTTTAGAATGATGTAAAATTATTGATCTAATTTATCCGACTATATGGCAAACGCTGGTCAAATCCTGTTATTCAAGAACGCCTCCAGTCTTGGTTGGAGAACCACTTTATAATTTAAACGGATCTGTTCATAAGGAGTTATGAACAGATCCGATTAAAATTTAAATTATAAAGTGCACGGAAAGAACCTAGTCACACATATTTAGCAGTTGACTAGAACCATATCGTTATAAAAGGAAAGCTTTTTAAGACATCGTGAAAGCGAGATTAAATGAGATTTCGCTGCAACCGGTTACAAAGTTGGTTCTGAACTGGTATTGTACACACAACCGACAAACGCGTCAACACAATGGTACGAAGCCTCAGTATTAATAATGTATTTATTTTTATGGTGACATTTGCGACGTGCTTTTCTATCGTTTGCGGTAAGTCGATTTTCGTTAATAACCGTGTTCACTTTCTGAAAATCCCAATACTTTTGTTCGTATGAATTATTATTTATCTCCGGATGTAATACATTTATTTGGTTCATTGTTGGTTTGAGTTCTTCGTAAACATTTAATGCGATTGCTTACCACGCAATTTCGAACCATTGCATAATAAATCTAATGAAATTATTTATTACTTACTATCTCGCTTGTAGTTAGAGATAACACAGTCTAAATATTCAGTATGCAGTTGAGTGCATTGGTACTGAAGCCTGGGGTCGCGGGTTCGATTCCCGCCAAAACGTATATCTGTCTTCCTGGGTCATGGATGTGTATTAAATATGTATGATATAATAAAAATCTTAAATATTTGTCTATTATAAAAGTATTAAATTAAATATTATACTTCCCGTTGTTTGGTTCCCGTAAGTCGTAACATTATGTCGTGTAAAATTACCTATTTTTCTTTTTAATATTTTTAAAAGTTATGATACAGCCTAATTTTATGTATACTCCTTATCTTTTAGGCGAAGAAGCGATATCAAATACCACCTCCAAGAATTCCCGTGGCCTTGAAATACCAGATAGTTCCCTTTTACTATTGGATCGTAAGAATGTTAGAAAATTGGCGTCCCTTAAGTACTACGGGAGACAAAATAACGGCAATGACACTTCAACGGAGGAAGAAGATTCTAGAAGATGCACTTGCAATCTTGGAGTCTGCAAATGCTGTACTGGTGCTGTACTGGACTTGATCAATCAGAAGGCTTGCATGAGAATCACGTATCACCCGGGGGATTTCGCTTTTGACGTAGCCATGTCTTTGAACGATAGAGTGTTGTATGAAAATTCACTGTCAGGTAATGTTATAATTTGATTATTATCATCATTACGAAATATTTCATAGTGATTGGTGTCATTATTGCAATAATTTTCGTCTGTTCCAATGACTGTCTTAATGATTTCCATGCTAAATTATTCAAACATGTTCCTGATTCCAGGTAAAAATCCCAGGCCAATATGCATAAGTCCACCTCGTATCAATAATTTGAAGTTCTGTGCCAGATTCTACAATGTGTTCTTCCCGGGGAGGAACTTTCACTTTTGCTTGGGAATGAATGGAAAATGGCGTTCCAACGAGTTATACAACTTTTCTTTCGACTGTCTACGGTGAGTCATGATTGGATACTAGTTTTTCCTATTTTAAGGACCTTGCAATATTTACAATTATTTTTTGTGAAGTGGACCAGAAAACGAGCAGACGAAACGACTGATGGTAAGCGATTACCGTTGCCCATATACACTCACAAAACCAGAGGAGTTACATTTGTGCGCAGTTGCGTTCCTGGTCCTTAAAATCCCTATCAATATCGCGTCGCGTCGCGCAATAACTGTACGAAAGCCAACACTGTTTTCATTCATAGCATTTGAGCTTTATCGACTAGGCCACAACAACATAGCTACCATCGTAGCTCGGCCTAGGGGCTCGTTTATAGCGGTCACTGCGCGGTCAATTACACGCGCCCTTAGGATTAAATTATATGCTTAAGTAACTTTTTTAGACTATCCTTGTAGCAAACCTAGATGGGTTGGGATGCCCCTTTATAGCAATCAGTCTGCAACACATCAATATGAGTAGTTCAGTGGGCATACAGTGTCTATCTGGCATTTCTAGACCCATATTACCTTCATTACGGCCATTTTCACTGTCCCTGTACATATCTCCGATTATTACCAATATGTGGTAAATAAATAGTTTTATGTAGAGCAGAATAACAGTCAAGTCAAATACTTTTTTAGTATGGGAGCAAATGGTATAACGAGAGTGAAACCAGAAGAAAACGGTGG
Source organism: Phengaris arion (assembly GCA_963565745.1). Lineage (NCBI taxonomy): Eukaryota > Metazoa > Arthropoda > Insecta > Lepidoptera > Lycaenidae > Phengaris > Phengaris arion. Next base: position 15,003,377 of record OY751441.1, on the reverse strand, counting down.
ACTGCCAATAGCAAACCCACAAGGAGGAGTGGACGCCGTCATAGACTCTGGTGACGATATTGAGGAATACGATGAGAATGTGGTCAAATCCTTACTGAATATATTCGATGACGACGACGATTAAACTTCACCTTAAAGTTAAGCTTAAAGCTAGGTAATTTAAGTTAATTTATTTTAAATTTTAAAATAAAATATTTTTTCAATATGTAGTATTTTATTTTCACAAAATGCAAAAATAAACACATATTTCTTGCAACGTTTTTAATAAACACATAGTTACAGTCGGGGAAATTATAGTATGTTTAACAGATTCCTGAGGCTAGTGACATAATATTAGGCCATAAGTAGACGGCGTTTTTTAAACGCGCAAACGACGTGACGTGCAGATGTCTCCAGTCTCTTTTTTATGCGATTCAAATGAGATTAGAATGAAATTCTATCTGCAACAATCAGCATCTACGGCGCCTAAAACAAGCGTCGTCTGCGCCCTTATGCTTAGAAATAAGACGATCAAGCTGATAGAAATAAATTTTCCTTGACTGTACCTAAACGTGGAAACAAACAACAGACTTCTGTTAACTCATTTCTATGTTCATTACCGAAAAGTGTCACTAATAAAACTTATTACGTAATAACTTTCACTGACTCTTTATAAAAAACTTAAAATCCTCAGGTCTATGTAAAATTGGAAAAATTAAGGTAAAATACCAACGTGTTTGAAAACAATTTGAATCTATTTGGCTAATTCTGAGTTTGAGATTTAATTACCAGACTGTTTAGGATAATAAATACATAAATACACGTAGCAAGCACGATTCACGAAGTATTTCTTTACCAAATAAACAATTTATTAAAAAATTACGTTGTTTATTGCAAATAAGTTGCAGTCTGCAGATGACGTGCAGTTTTTTTCGACAAGAGAAATGGCGTAGGCTGTAAAATGGATATTTAATGACGGCGGTGGTGGTTGGTCCGGCTGCACAGGAGTTTCTCTGTAGAAAGTCCCGCTAGCCAGTAGCGATCGCACATTGAATACAAATAAACAACGCTCCTTAATTTTGACATAACACGTGTGAACGATCACTTCTATAGTGTCCCTTGAGAAAGCAACAATTTGAGGATTCTTGGTGACCATGAAAATGAAAGTGTTAGCTTTACTTGTATGTGTGACGTTTTCGGCTGGTGAGTAGTCTTTATATTGTTATTATTATAAAAGCACAAACTGGGAATAATTAGGATATCGCGAAATAGTAAGGGGTGATGGCGTCTGCAACGATACTATAAATATTTCATTCGCTTGCTCCAGTCTGTATGATCACAGACGACTAAGATACTATACATTTTCTTATAACATACGTAATATGAAACATATACAGACATCATGGGATAAAGTCCTATTGTTTTATAATCTGAGTAGTGAAGTATTAAAAGTAGTTAAGCTCAATTTAAAGTTCGAACGTGTTTTTGGCTAGTAAAATTAGGCAATAGCCCTTAAGTGTCTGCCAACAAGATTGTAGGCAATGGATACTTGTGTTTACTTTGATTTATGATTTTTAGGGATTCCTATGGATGATGAGACTATACCCAGAAGCATGTGGGGCGATGAGGTTATGGATGTTACCGACTTTTCAGTTTATTACGATATCAAAACAAACAAGGTACCTAGATAGAGCTTTTAAATTTTTTACGCTAAAACATCCTCGTTGTGGACATTGGATGGAAACCTACTGTATATTCAAATATCCACTAATTTACTTTTAATTAGACTCATATTTTACTGGATTGAGGAGGTAAACGAGCAGACGGATCAACTGGCGGTAAGGTATTATTGCCACCCATGAACATTAACCACCCGCAAAACCAGAGGAGTTGCAAGTGTACGCTCTTTTACTCACACGCTTATTTATTGTTTACAGACGATAAAAAATATAATGCCCAGGCCATGGTATAGACCGGGGTGGAGCCTTCGACTGCCGTTTTCGGGTGGGCCCTGCGAATGTGAAGAAAATAAATGTGTTTGCTGCACTGGAATACGGATTCAGGCTTTCAACTTTGACAGGCGAAGTAAGTGTTAATTTATAGAAAAATGTGTCAATAATTTACTGTTAGTTAATTAAAAAAAAATTGACTATAAAGTCCGTAGAGGTGTGATCTTTAGGTATGTCGTTGGCCTAAAGGTCCTGTCGGAGGTAAAATAACTTTCAACGGATTGTAATACTAGGGCCATACTTATATGCATTACTTATAAACCCCCATTGTTATCGCAAAGATGATGATGATTGTGATCTATTATTTTGTATAAGTACCAACATTGATTAACTTATCCATTGTTTTTTTTTTTTGATAATAGGGTTAAGGAATAATTGGTTAGTTATTTCTAGCAATACGTACCTACTACCTTTTATCGTATACTTTAAACGAGCAATTCTTAAAAATACTTATTATAATTTTAAATAATCAGAATCTCGGAAAAACTTCAGTAAAATTTAGTTATTTGCAGCTTTTGATGGTGAAAAATCGATCTAGCACGGTCTTATCTCAGAGAAACCGATTTTTTTAGTTTTTATACATTTTTTCTTTCATTTTATAATAACATATGAGTTATTTCGCTTTTTATTATTCAAAGTTATTAGCAAATTGGTGTCTCGGATTCGAGTCTAGTATTTTAGTGATTCATTTTTTCACCGCCATCTAGCCAGGTACTATGAATTAATAATATGATAGGGACAACTAACAACTAACAACCCGACAACTGTGCAAAGAACGAAATGGCAGTAAAACAATAAAACAAGCGCTCGCGCTCGTTGACACCTACGGAACCTTTAAATTGTGGTTAACTATTAAGATAACAAACGATCTAAAATTGTCTTATCTGATAAGTGCTGAATGCTGATTAAAAACTGCTTAGGTACTTTCATTTATTACAAAAACGTGAAACATGAAGCGTGGAAGATTCGCATGAAAGCCACGAGTGACGAGACTAGGTATTAGATAAATATAATTTATTTTCTAATATTGTATTTAATTATAAATAAAGAGCAAAATGTGTTAATACAATCTTAATTAACAGCATGCGATGTCTCAAGCCATCAACTAAGATGATGTTTTTAACTACTAAATAATTTATAAAGAGCTAGGTTTTCTGCTACAGCTATGTTTAAATTTTTTAGGTTTTTATTTTTGATTAAGGACTAAGTTTTGAACACGGCTTTGCTCGTGTTATTCGTTAAATATAAGTTGTCTTGTGAATATATGAATGTGATGTTTTTAACCTCCGACGCAAACAGAGGGGGTCAAACAAACAGGTTTATAAGTTTGACGTGTCCCCCGCTGTGTGCGCGTGTGTGTGACCTGTGTGTGTACTGTGGGTGTCTGTCCGTGGCTGAGATGATGAGATGATGAGCATCCCTTTGTGAGCTACGATGATTTTGCTCTGATTTTATGTTTGAAAGGTGACGTAATTGAGAGTTTTTTCTACTTTCTATAGTTTAACATCATTATCTCCCTTACTGCTTTGCAATGACGGCGCTACTTAATTTTTTTTAATTTTGCTTAATATTATTCTGTTGGAACAGTTGGCGATGATGAAAAGAAATTTAAGACAACAATGTTGATTAAGAAAAAATGCATCGTGGCTTAGGAATTAGTATCAAATGTCACCGAAACAAAACGATTCTATTCAAGATACGAGTAGCTATTCAAAATTAAACTTGTTTAATTACACGTTTCATTGTAAGAGTTCGAATGTCAAGTTGCACCGCGCTATACAGCACATGTGCAGTGTGTGATTGATGTCATACTAAACGTGTATCTTTTTGTGTAGAGAATAAAGTTCAATTTTGAATAGCTATCTTACAAATGCAGTGCCGCGTCGCTTCGCGTGTCGTCGCGATGTGAACTGACCCTTAGGACTTATGAACATCTATCAATTTCCTCTTTGTAAGTATTGATTGCAATATTTTATCTATTACAGCGTGTGCAGTTTTGACGTATGAGCCAGAAGATTCTACTATCGACATAGAAGCCAAATTCAACGATGTCACCGTCATGAGAAATACTTATTCAAGTGAGTCCTCGACTCCGTATAATTTATACTTAAGTCGAGGATTGAGACGGGTCAAATGATCATAATATTATGTAGACTTCACTTGTCTTAGTCCACCTCTTTGACTAAACGAATTGTAGCCAGAGTACTAGGCATATTTTAAACGCGCAGAGGTCAGAGGACGCGTGTTTTAGGATCGCGCGCTAACGGTGCGGCGGCATACATTCTGATTAGGGATTGTTGCCTAAATATAATGAGGGCTACCGCAAAATATGAATTCGCCGCCAGAGGCGCTGGTGTAGCGTAACGTCTCCGAAATATCAAATTACATTGTGTGGGAGTTTGTTTCCGAATGAAAATAATCTTGTGAATATTTTGCCATAAACGAAATGAATTATGGAAAATACGAGTTAAGGCTCAATGTCTGTGCTTTAAAAGTGGAGCTGAGAAAAAGACCTTATCTTTCAGAAACTCATGTCCTCCATTTTAACTGACTTCCAAAAAAAAGAGGCGGTTATACGTTCGGCTGTGTTCTTTTTTGTATGTTAAACGATAACTCCGCCACCTGTTGACCGATTTTAAATTCTTTCAAAGAATTTTGAAACCAACTTCGAAGTATACCCTTTAGGGTCGTTTTTTCACAAGTGGTGATGAGATTCACAAGACCTGATGATGGGATCCATGAGGAATCGAGGGAACTCCTCAAAATTTATATGGACACATAGTGATTTAGACTTTTTCTGAAGTAGCCCTACTAAGTTGTACTACCTACTAAAGTACTACTACTACCAAAAAGTAAGATTTTGCACCCAGGTATACCCTGGAACCAAAAGTACTGAACAGAACCCTTGACTCCTTATAGATACACGTCTGGGGATTTCGGCGTTGCTTAAAGAACTGCAAGCATAAGCCACTATGTCAATTCAAGTAATCATTATCATCACTACTATCATCACACCATAAATCATGACATAATGATGATTAGGTACTTCTCATAATATTTTACACCGACACGGATATCTTTGAACATTACTCTGCCGTTAATGGACCGATTTTAAAAATGGTTTCTTTGATGTATTGGGTATAATCCGAAATTGGTCTCGTTGTCACCAAAACGGTGACCTGATGATGGCATCCATGAGGAATCGAAGGAACTTCTTGATATTTATATGGACATATATAGTGATTTTGACTTTTTCAGAAGTAACTCAAGCATATGCTACCAAAAAGTAAGATTCTGCACCAAGGTATAGCCTGGATCCAAAAGCACTGAACAGAACTCAAAAGAACAGTCTTTAAAGATACGCGTTTGGGAATTTCGACATTGTTTAAAGAACTGCAAGCATATGCCACTAAGTAACTTACAGTAATCATCATTATTATCTTATATACAATACCTTATGGAAGCTTGGCGCGTATTCAATTATACATACGATCGTTTATTTTAAACGTTCTTAAAATGTGTTAGTAATAATTTAACAGATATCACTAAAAAGGGAAAAATTATTACTATTTTTAAACAAAAAATTAAACCGGCTTCCAAAGTAAAAATGCTCAAAAAAAGTATGAAATAAAACTTAATTTTTAAATAATTCCCCTTTTAAATTTGGCTGTCGGTACCAGCAAACTTGAACGTGTGTTCTATTTTAAATATTGTTTTATCAGGATTTTGTTCGGGCTGGTACCGACATCAAAATTATGAAGATTGAGTAGAGAAACATTTTAAATTTCGGCCAAATTTAAAAGGGGAATTATTTAGAAAATAAGTTTTATTTCATACTTTTTTGTGCATTTTTTCTTTGGAAGTCGGTTTATTTTCCAAACAAAACGGGACTGCGCAACATTGCAGCATGCTTGTTTATATTTTTTTTTAGTTTAGTTTAGTTTATATTTTACAGTACGGTTTTAAGGTATTAAAAGTTAACACGTGCTTAGTTATTAACAAACTTTGACAGCCATGCATTACTCTATAGTGGCGCCCTCTGGCGAGATCGAAAACGTTGGACCTCATTATATAATAGTATACCTAAAAATATAAATTAACTATGAACGCTTCACACCACGTCAATGCATTGGCCCCGTCCTGTATCCGAAGAACTTGTGTTCACCAGACAACGGGAAGCATAATAGGTAATACTTAAGATTTTTAAAGTGAAACTTTTATTACATCGTCTCAAACTTTTTCGTCTGTGTGTTGCATGTCGCGTGACGGTCGGCCGCGGAGTAGGGATAAAGTGAAAGGCGCTCGTCAGAGCAGCCGAGGCCAATATGGCGACGCCTATAGTTCGCATCAGCTGACCGTGTAGTGTATAGACTAGTACTCATTTGTGCCAGTGCTCCACGCTATTTTGTTATTAAGTTCCACTTTTACCGTGGTTTCATAAAACCACACAATCCTTTTCTTGATTGGTTTACAACCCAATAATACTTCACATTAGTAAGGCCCTCATAAACATCTTATGCAAATAGGTTCGCTTAACCTATAGCGTGATCTAGCGGCAAATCAGCGCCATTTAGTATGCCATATGAGAACCAAAGTTCCTTAAGAAAATTAACTTGAAATCTAACGCATAAACAGTCTGTATATTGATAAAGACCGCATTTAACTCGTTATGTAGTTCACGCGAGGACACAAGAAGCGCATTTTATTGTTATTAATTTTCACTTTTACCGTGGTTTCATAAAACCACACAATCCTTTTATTATCATATTACAGGTACACATATTTTAATAACGTCCATGGCCGAGGAACGGGAACAGAAACGATTCGAACCAGCGACCTCAGACTTAAGCGCCAACGAGCTATCCACTGAGCTACAGAGGTCGTCATCATAAATCCACTCGAATCTCGTTTGAGGCGCGTATACGCGTGTTATTTGCGCGTCCTCTGCGCGTTTTAAATACGCCTTGCGCTATAGCTCTTATAGTTACATAATGATAGATATTTATTTTGTATTTACGTTTATTTACCAGCTCGTAACCCACCGCCATTCTGCATACCAATACCAATCCCCTATCTACCACCCGGCTTAGTGGACACTTGTATCAGGATTTTTGATATCGCCGTCGTTGACGAAAAGCTACACGCCTGTTTGGATATGGACACAAGAATTGACAAAGCACCAGTTGTGGTGAGTATTCAAGGGGAAACTGGAGACACTTGAACCCCCTTTTGTTATAATCCTTATTTGCTACATAGGTAGGTGGGTACCGTTTAAAAAAAATTGGCACTGGTATACGTGGAATTTATCTGGCTACCTACTACAACTAAAGACAGGGAATTATGCCATTGTGACACTTGATCCCCATAAGTACAATTACTATTTAACTTTCATGTAGGTATTGCTTATTAGACCACTAAAAGCTTAAATTTTCTACTATTATTGTATTCGCATTCGGTGTTTTATAAAAATCCAAATTACCGCCACTTTTTTTTGGTTTAATCCTCTTTATTGTGTTCCTTTTCTTCACTATGGAAATATTCATATTTGATCAATAATTAAAAATATTTTACGGGCACTCGATCCAGGGGGATCAAGTTTCCTAAAATGAAGTGTGCCATGTGTACCCGAGAGTGGTTTTATGCTTTAAAGAAAATAATGATTGCCTTATGACTTAACTGAAAAAGCTTGCTGGTATCTGATTACCGACAAAGCCACAATAAAGGTAGGTATTGTCCATACAGGCTCTGCAAATTGTGTGTACCTACCTAGTTTCCCTTAAGCATCACGATTCAAGACTTGCCCTTCCTACATTCGACCTTTGATTCTAAATACCTACTTACATACTAAATTGTGTGAATATTAATTAAATTAATGTGGCCAGTACCTACTAACTTATACTTAATTTTAAACAAATAAAAAGTTTATGTATAAAATGTTTCATGTATAAACTTTTATTTAAATGTTCAGTTGGTAATCCGTAATACGATAATATTATGTAGGTAGTTGCTTTAAAAATGTGGGAATAAGTAATATTAATTAGGTTTTATTTAAATTCCAGATTCTTCACTTTGACTGCATGGACATGGGATTCAGTGGCATCAGTTTATCCAAGCCTGGTAGTGGGTCCTCTGACGCTGAAACCGCTAGTGAAACTCAGCAAAACAGTGATGTCTTCGATGATGTGACAGACAATATAGAAGTTACTACGGAAAAGATTAATAGTATTAGATATATTTGATTTCTATAAAAATGTATATTTTATTATTTATTGTAATTCAATAAAACATAAGGAAATTAATTTTATAGTTTATGCGTAAAAAAGTAAAAAAGTCAACTTCATAATGACTGGTAAGTTTTTTTTTCTGGAGTTTTGCAGAGAACTCTGATACAATATTATACTAACAGGGAATGATAATGTGCGACTTTGTTGTTTTTGTATTGACGTGACAACGTCTTATAATTCGATGGAGCCGGCTGCACGCACGAAAAAACATGACTCATGCGGCGTTACCTCGCTCTGAGGCGTTCCATTTAAGGCTTGAAGTGCAAGCGAGAGCGCGGAACGAGCGACAAAGAGGTACAATCGGCCTCCGCGTTCGGCAGCGTCCGACATCTGTCTCTCTCCTACTTGAGTGAGCAAACCATCAGTATTTTCTTATGACGTTGTCACGTTCAACTATCGTCAGTAATTCAGTTCTTAATGTGTAAAATTGGTATAAAATGTAATATTCGTAGAATATTAACCATTAGATATTCGTTGGTGTGCACAAGTATGGGTAAGTTATACAACTACAAAAAGCGTGCTAAATAAATTTGTGATCCTCCAAAACTCACTAGAAACTTTCAGTAAACCTTCTACCACTTTACTGAATTGTCTGACTTGACTCATTGACTGTACTGACTTTTTATTTCGATTTGACTATACTTTGGACTTGGCGATTTAAAAATACGGTGTTGAAAATTCTATTCCGCCTTTTAACTTGACACTGGCAAATAGTTATAAGCTTATAAGCCGACGCCATTAATTTAAATAAAAAAGAAACTTTTCTGTCAGGTGACATGTGTCAACTGTCAACAGTGAAATATTTCTTGGCCTTACGTTTAGGCACTGCAAGTTTTAGAATTTTCGGCTTCATTAGTCTATTATTCATCGAAAACAAAACAGAAAGCATTAATTATTTTTACATATATTACCTTCTTTATATGGATACATCTCTAAAACACTAATGGTAATTCAATAGTTTAGTTCATTAAAATTAAAATCATCACTATTTCATTAAAATGGGTGATTCTGGTGATTTTAACGAAGGTGAAGGGTTAGTAGCAGCATGATTTATTTTTACTTAATATTCCATGTGCAACATAAAAAATATCCACTAGGTAAGTTAAATATGCACTGTACGTGGGTTGAGTTAGCTTATTAAGTGTTGTTTGTCGTACATACATACGACCAACATAGTAGGTCCTGCAGATAATAAAATATTGCCAAAGCTTAGGAGTATGTGCTGTAACAGCTAGAAGTATTTAATGTAGATAATTAGAATATGATTATCCTAAACAAAGTGCTAACAAGGGCTATGTAAGTATTACGATATCAAATTAGTTTAAAAGGTACTTGTTGAATTGCAGCAATAACTGCTATGAAATCACAGACTTCACAAACTATTTCATTACATACATATTTTTGGCATTTACCAATTATGCAACAACTTGAGGCAAACATTTTTTGAAATTCTCTTATTAGCTTTTGTCTTTGGAATAAGTACTGTGCCATTCTTTAATAAGTAAATCACAATTAAAATTTTACTGTCTCACCAATAATATAGGTGCAAATATAAGAGTTGGTGTACAGCACATGCTGTGTATGAATAGGACATTATGTGACATAGAACTGCATCATCTGTCATGATGTCCCTGTCACTCCTGCTCGTAACTTTTGATTATGAAGGAGACAATATTTTTTTTGTAATTGCTACTTTATTATACAGACCTTATAAAAATAAATAGAAATGGCTTTTCTTAATTCTGTAACAGTCATTTAGATGCTGTGTTAATTCTACATAAGAATAAGATGAGTACATGTAAAACATGAAATTAATACACAACGAAAAAGACAAAAAATTAATACACAACTTAAATTAAAACCATACTATATCAATACAAGTTTCCTAAAAATTGATCATTTATAATTTTAAGTGTTTAATATAAAATACACCGACTGAGCCACAAAGAATAAAGAATTAGCCTTTTAGTTTTGCATTTGCTTTTCGGATGCCATTTAATTTTTTTTTATTTATTATCAAAAGGTTTGTGGCTTTTAAATACAGCATGGTCTGGAATTTTTTATTTCTCTGTTACCGTCAATGATATTGTCAAATTGACTCACATTAGTTGTCAATTTAAATAAAACTTAAAATGTGTAAAATTAAACCTTTTATATTTTACATTAATTTTTACAAAATAACTTCTAAAACAATTGGTTCTGGAAAAACATTGACGGAGTAAAGTCGAGAAATAATATTTGAACCCACCCGACTTTACAAAATCCAAAGCTGTGAGTACTGTGAAGGCTGTACTGTGATGTTTTGTTCTTTGCTCTTGCATGCTCTTTTTTTTCTGTACACAATAAAATTATATTTCATTTACTAATTTACTTAATTTATTTAATTTACTTTTTGTATAGAACAATGGATTCACTAGGAAATACATCTGAAGTGACATACAAGTGGGTGGACATTACAGCAGACTTTTTTAAAAATATTAAAGGTGATAAAAATAATTTTAATTTATTTAATTATGGCTACAATAGCAAAATTATGTTAAGATATCATTGCCCCTAACTGCCGAATACTGAATATGCTACATAAAATGAATGGTCTCCTAATGCCTGGATTCTAAGATTTTTTTGTCAGTAGTTTATCTATTCAATGTTGCTTTTGATTGGATGACGCAAATGTGTTAACCAATCAAAAGTGCTATTACACAGATAAACCACCGACAGAATAAAGAAGGAGAGCATGTGATTTGAACTTTTGTGCCATTTAATTTATGTACCGTTTTATTGGGCTGTAAGTGTAATTATAATCTTGGGAATATCTTAATGTTCGGTCAAATATCTCACAGAGTCACAGCATATTTATAAATATCTAATATAATTTTAGATCTACAACTGGGAGAGTTACTTCATGATGGTCACTTGTTTGGGCTGTTTGAGGCCATGTCGGCCATTGAGATGATGGACCCCAAAATGGACGCAGGCATGATGTGTAACCGTGGCAGTCCTAAACCGCTTAATTTTCAACAAGCTGTGGCAGTAAGTAAATTAATTTTATTCAAAATCTTTAGGCACAATGAGAGTGTTTTTCGATTTTAATTGATGAAGGAATTTTACTTCTACCACGTATACCTTGTACATATCATGTTTTTTATTTAAGGTTATATAATATTAACATATTATGCTATCTATTTTACAGTGTGGTAAACTAAAGATTGATAATTTGGAGCCAAGCGAACTGATTGGAATCATAGATGCGACTATGGCGTGCATTGTGTCATGGTTGGAGGGACACTCTCTGGCCCAGACGGTGTTCACAAACTTGTACTTACACCAGCCGCATTCTATACTTAACAAGACACTGAAAGCTTATTGTATAGCTGTGTACAAGCTTCTGGATTGTATCCGGGATTGTATAAACAAGTAAGTGAGGATTTCCACTAGCTGCTTTTTACCCAACTACAGCGAAGAAAGAGGGGTATGTAGTGTGTAAGTTTCTAATATCATATTGATGCAGAGTATGTTAAATTGTAGTTTTTACCTTTAAGTTAATTTGTAGTTTGGATGAACAGTCTGTTTTAGATCTTAAAAAATATGGTCATAATTTAAGTCTACTTCTAATTGACTTCCTACCTAACACCTCAGGTAAAGATTTTGGCAGTATGTATGTATGTATATTTTATGTATGTATGCTTGTTCCATTGCAGGGTCTAAACTACTGTTAATCGAGTTTGTCGGATAATCGAGTCTTTACTGTATCCTTAAAGATAATGACATTCTCTTTGTTTTGGAATAAAAGTGTAAAAAGTAAAAATTATAGTGTTTTTTTTTCACGTCTTAAAATGGGAACCTATTGAAACTTTTTTTAAAATGTTTCAGAGCTCAAGTTTTTGAAGAGGAAGATTTCTTACCAATGAGTTATGGGTATAGATTAGGCTTAAATCCTCTAACGGGAGAATCATACAATGCCAACTTAGAAGTGACTGAACAGAAATGCATAGCAATGCTGAGAGAGCAGGAGGAGGAACTGAATAAAAAAGCTAAGAGTGTTGAAGATGAGGTAAAAATGATTGTTCTACCTTATACTATAGACGAGACAGTATGGTATATAATATAATCGGTTTCTCGAAACAGCTGCAAGTATTACCATGAAATTTAGTATGCAGGCAGCTTTGGGGGGAGAAAAATCTATCTAGATAGGTGTTATTCCTGGGAAACTACACATTTTAAGCTATATTTGTTTTTTCTTTCGTCTTGCAACAATATATAAATAATTTCGACTTTCTTATGTCAGTCCGATTCTCAGTTTAGTATGCATATTATGTATAATTTTTGCTTTGTTCGAAAATTCGGAATGTGGTGGGTTCGAATCCCCGTCAGATATTTCAAGCATAGCTTCATTGAACTCAAGCATAGCTCGGTTGCCTGGGTATTACTTTTTAAAAGAAAATAAAAATAACGACATCAATCTTGCTCATGTTCTAGTTCCTTTGCATAAGTACTTTTTTTTCTGATGACCAAATTACAAATGCAGTTAGTTGGGAGTAGGCGTCGTGTATAAACCAAAAATATTCGATGTTTCACATGTTTCGGACATACAATAATGGCTTTGGCAAAAATCTTTGTTCATTTGGAAGTGAAAAATACTGCCTTTCTTGACTGCATATCATAAAAAAATAATAACATCTATGGACGCTCCACACCACGTCAATCTGGTCCCGTGCTAAGTATCTGTGTTACAGGTACCAGACAATGGGAAGTATATTTAATACTTTTATACTATATATATATTTAAGATTTTTATTATTTAATACGCATCCATGACCCCCGTTGGAGGGATTCGAACCCGCGAACTCCGGTTGGAGCGCCAACGCGCTAACCACTGAGCGACAGAGGTCGTCTTATTTTGTTTGTTTTCTACTACTTCCAGGATGTGGTTAGTTGGTCGGCCCTGGCGGCTAGGATCCGTTTCACCAGAATGCTTTACCAAGCTCTGCTGCTAATTACCAAGAGGGATTCACAGTCGGGGGCCGATTGTGTAGCCCTATTGAACGGCTGCACGGAAATGATGAAGGTTATCATCAAGACCGCGGGCAAAGGAACGCAGCCAGTCGAGAATTGTAAGTAATCAGAAATAAGCGCAATTTTCTTATATGCATTGAATTTTTAAATCAGGGATGTTGCGAATATTCGCATCCGCATATGCGGAACATCCGCATCGATTTAGACATCCGCATCCGTATAAATCGATGCGGAACTGATGCGGATGCGGATGTGTAGCAGGTCGCGACGAGAAAGAAAGGGGCGAGCCCGGCGAGTGGCGCGTGTCGAATGTCGAGGACCGCACGTGCTGATTGACCAATAGGAAAGCAATAATTTTGTTTTGGACTTCGGTGAATCGGTGATGATGACGCGCCTCGCTATTGTTTTGTCGTGACAAGAGCTGACGCGCACGTTTGTTTTTATTGTGCTTTTTATTAAGAAATATCATCGCATACTAAATAACTGAGCTGTTTACGTAGGTACGTAATAGTACGTATGTAATGTACTACGTATAGGTATAAGTTTTTCAAGATTGTGTCACGCGATGGAATAGTACTTTTTATATGTTAGAGCGCTTTTTGAAAGCAAAAGATGTCTTAAGCCTTTACATAAATGACAGCGAGATTGACCCTATTTTACCAGAAGAGTGGAAAATCATAGAATGTTGTGTTGAGCTGTTGAAACCCTTTGAAGAAGCCACACGTGAACTTAGCAGCTCTCAAACTCTCATTTCATCAGTGATTCTAATAATTCGAATGCTGTCGCAAAAAGTTTGTGACTATTTGACAGCTTCACCGGAATCTCCAATTCACCGTGCAGCCACAACTTTAAAAGCTGAAATTTCAGGAATATTTTCCACTTTGTTGGAAGAGGATAACTTATAAGTCATAGCCACTTACCTAGATCTTCGTTGTTTTTTTTACCCTACCAAACCAACACTTAAGATTTGTGTACAGATCTGCATCCGCATCCGCGGATGTGAAAAAAAAAATGCATCCGCAACTGTTTTAAAGGAGCCATATATTTGGTCCTTACATATGAAATTGGCGTTTTGTCGTACTGGCCACTTTGATCTCAAATATATCTTCTTTGGTTAGGAATTCCAATTTCAAATTTATATCGCTTTTTACTCATGCATTTGTGTTTCGAAAACCGTAATTCATTTGTTTTTTCCTCTTTTGGTTTTATCCTTGCGTCACTCTGTTTACAAAATGGAAAACTTGAAATATCGTATTATTTTCGAGTACGAGTTCCACCGTGGCACCAGTGCTGCAGAAACGGCTTGAAGAATTAATGATGTGTATGGCGGCGGTGTCGCAAAAGAAAACACAGTGCCAAAGCCTGCCCCAAGCGAAAAGTGACTCAAAAAAGTTACTTGTGAGCGTTTGGTCGACTAGTGCCGGTGTCGTTCACTACAGCTTTCTTAAATCTGGCCAGACGATTACGGCAGATGTCTATTGCCAGCAACTGGAAATCATGATGGAAAAGCTAGCTGCTAAACTACGAATGTTGGTCATTCGCTCTAGGCCACTGCTGCTTCAGGACAACGCTAGACCACACACTGAACAACAGACGGCTACCAAATTATAGGAGCTTCAATTGGAATGTCTAAGACATCCACCGTACTCCCCGGTCCTTGCTTCAATAGATTACCATTTTTTTTCGAAATTTGGATAACTTCTTGCAAGGGAAAAAATTCATCTCCGATGGGGCAGTCCAAAGCGTCTTCAAAGATGTTTTTTTTTAGTAAAGGAATCAATGAACTACCTATGAGATGGAAAAAGTGCATAGATAGCAATGGTATATACTTTGATTAAATAAATATATTATGTTTAAAAAAAAAACGACTTTATGTTCCTCTTTTACAAAACGCCAATTTTATATAGTAAAATATCCTCATCAGCTTAAAAAAAACCAATAAAAACAAATAAATTTAAAGCACAAATTTTGAAAAAATGGATATGAGAGGAAAAAATCGCAATCTTTCAAAATATTAATTTTGACATATAGGTATATATTTTTCATAGACGAAAATATCAGAAATGGTGGATTTACGTTCCTTAAAGACTTAGACTTAACCTGTAGCCGTGTATATAAAAAATCGAAAGAGGCAGTTTTAATTAATTTAAAAAAATCGAGTCGTAATTTTTTTGCACATTTTTGTTTAAGGATTTCTAACTATTAATATTCTCCTCAACTTGTTTACAAAGCCCAATAATGCTTACTTGCAGCGGATAAACCGAACCCGATGGGTTTCGAGCCCATGATAAACCAGCGACTCCTGCCGCCAACGTTCCCGCGCTACACGCGCATCAAGCCGCGAGGTGAAGCGTTGCAGTACTTCGACGAGCTGGTGGGCAGATTGAGGCATGCGTGGAAGATTACGTCCTGTACTAATTTCCATACTGCTCTGGTGAGATTAATTTACAGGATTCCGTTAGTTTTGACGAACTCTGTGGCTCAGTGGTTAGGCGTCGGCGTTTAATCCGGTGGTCGCGGGTTCGAATCCCGCCGAAGGGACAAACAGTTTTTCCGTGACCCTGGTTCTGTGATGTGTATAAAAGTATTAAATATATTTCCATTGTCTGGTACCTGTGATACAAGTCCTTCGGATACTTAGTACAGGACCAGATTGACGTGGTGTGGTAGCGCCCATAGTTATTATTATATTAAAAAACAGTGCTATTCACCGGATTGTGTCTGCCACGGGTGCCATTATTAGGCGTTTTAAATGATCACAAATAACATCTTTTTTAAAAACGGATTTTTTTAAAAGTCTACTAAACCATTTGGGTTGAGATTAATTAGTCACGATAAAATGTACGAATATAGGTAAAGGTTTTACATAAGTCTGCTTGCGTTTTCAGGACTTCTTCATGGAGTTCAGTCGATCCCGCGCGTGCATACTGTCGCGGTCGGCTCTCCAACTATTATACTTGAGCCCGTCGCCCGCCAGCGCTGCCGCTCAGCCCGATGCCGCGCACCACGCGTTCCTCGACACGCTGCGGGATTCCGTGAAGAGCTTCGTGGCCCCGCCAGCGTTAGCGAGAGCTCCTACTTCCGTGCCCTTTGTAAGTAATCTTATACTTTAAACGTGACCATCTTGTAAATCGGTGTCTAAACAACGGCTACAATTATTACCATGAAATTTGGTAATTTAGTATGCAGGGAGTTTTCGGGGAGAAAAATAGATCTAACTAGGTCTTATCCCTTAGACACAGCGCATTTTTAAGCAATATGTGTTTTTTTCTTTCATCGTGCAACAATATATCAATAATTTCGACTCTCTTAAGTCAGTCTGATTGACAGATTAATATGCGTACCTACGTATAAATTTGCATTGTATGGAAATTCGGAATGTGGTGGGTTCGATTCCCGGTAAGATAAATATTTTTGTGATTCTTATTATTACTTTTTCTTTTTTATTTATTTTTAATTATTTTATCGTTCCACTTAAACTCCGAGCAAAGCTCGGTCTCCCAGGTACTTATTAAAATACGGCGGTGCAATCACAAACATGTTGTGAATATACCGCTTATCCTACTAATATTATAAATGTGAATGTTTGTGAGGATGGATGGATGTTTGTTACTCTTTCACGCAAAAACTACTGAACGGATTTTTATTTTAAATTTAGTATGGTAGTAGTTTAGGCTCCGGATTAAAACATAGGATACTTTTTATCCCGGAAAAGTACAGTATTCCCGCGGGATACCCGATAGTATATTTACGCGGACGGAGCCGCGGGTAACAGCTAGTTATAATATAAAATTTTATGTGTAGGTTAGTCAAAGTCAATTTTTTTTATTCAAAATTGGTATTTTTATACACTTTCTGATCGTCGGTCTACATGATGCCTACCACCGGTTCGGGAACTAGCCCGGCGAGAAGAACCGGCGTAAGAAACTCGCGCGGGGCCATCTTTTATCAAAAAGATGGAAAATTGTTCTTTTAAAATAAAAAAGGTATATTATATAACAATGTTATGACTAAAACTACACAACAAGAGTAGAATAATATATGGAAATTAGAAGTAGACTTACAGGGGACTACTTCGTTCCCAAGATATCATTCATAAAATCATTAACTTTATTGGATTTAGCACACATACGTTCTTCGACTACTTTTTTAAATTTATTGATTGAAAAATTTTGTGTTGGGGGCCAGCTTGTAGATTGCCCGAACAACTTGCTTCTGCAGCACAAATATAGCATTTATATCTGCAGCATTTCACCACAGTACAATGCCATAGGATATTATACTGTGGAAGTAACTAAAAGAAACAAGCCTTGCTGTGTTTTCGTCTGAAAATTGTTTTATATTACTTACTGCAAATGCTGCTGAACTGAGTCTGTCGGCCAACCCAACAATATGAGGGCCCCACTGAAGTTTTACGTCTAATGTTATACCTAAAAAGACAGCTGTATCTAAGAGTTCCATACCTTCCCCATTTAATAGCACATTGGTTTCAGTTTGCCTTACATTCGGCAACGTGAACTTTATACATTTAGTTTTTTTGCTATTTAACAAAAGATTATTAACACTAAACCAGTGTACTATTTTTGAGAGAGCATTATTTACTTCGTCATAGCCTGAGTTTTGGCGATTAATATGAAAAGTAAGTGACGTGTCATTGGCAAATAAGACTATCCCGTTTTTTCCAGTAATAAGATATTATGGTAGGTCATTTATATAGACCAGAAAAAGAAAGGTTCGTAAAATGGGTCCTTGTGTGGGACTCCCATCTCAATTTTGTTACCTGTGAATATTTTTCCATTTATCTCAACATAAGTAATTAGATACATCTAAAAAATATATTCATTTTCAACATTTTTTTGTTTAATTAGTAAAAAACCTACATCATTAGTTTACTTACATCATATACAAATAATCCACAAATTTCGGAGATATTTACAAATATATTCATGTAGCCCTATATTTCATACACTTACATAGGCTGCACTAAAAGTATCGGGAATGGAATATTTCCACTGTTCCTGTCATATTAAAATCTTTTTAATTAAAACTCCTTGGTTTTAAAAATCGAATACCGTTTATTTATTTAAAAAAAGATTCTCGGTCTTGTCATAAGGTCTTATCAAACTTGTTTAGTCGTTGAGAAAATGGAATTGACTCGAGAAAATTCTAAAGCGATGATTTATTATGACTTTCGAAGTAGTTTAACACAAAAACAGTGTGTTGACCGGATGATTTCTGCATTTGGTGATGAAGCCCCATCCAAAACCACAATTTATCGCTGGTTTGCTGAATTTCAACGTGGACGTGTCAAGCTCAGTGATGATCCCCGTCAAGGTCGTCCAAAAACTACAGTCACCCAAGAAAACGTTGATGCTGTGCGTAAGCTGATTGAGGAAGATCGACATGTGACATACCGCGAAATTCAGGCAACTTTAGACATTGGCATGAGTCAAATACAAATAATCTTGCATGAACAATTAGGTGTAAAAAAGTTGTTTTCCCGATGGATACCGCATTTGCTCTGTGAAGAGCAAAAAGCGGCTCGCGTTACTTGGTGCGTCAGAACTCTCGAAAGACTCCACGCAGGATCCTCAAATGCTGTATACAACATCGTATCAGATGACGAATCCTGGATATACGCGTACGAACCCGAAACAAAAAACCAGTCACGAGTTTGGGTGTTCGAAAATGAGTTAAAGCCAACAAAAATTGTTCGTTCACGGAGTGTTGCAAAAAAAATGGTGGCTACGTTTGTCTCCAAAACCGGCCATGTTGCGACTTTCCCTCTTGAGGGACAAAGAACGGTTAATGCAGAATGGTATGCTAACATTTGTTTGCCACAGGTCGTTTCTGAACTCCGTAAAGAGAACTGCAACCGCCGCATCATCCTCCATCACGACAATGCGAGTTCTCACACCGCGTACAGAACAAAAGAGTTTTTAGAGCAAGAAATCATAGAATTATTAGACCATCCGCCGTACAGCCCCGACCTAAGCCCTAATGATTTCTATACTTTCCCTAAAATAAAGAATAAATTGCGTGGTCAGAGATTTTCATCACCTGAAGAAGCTGTGGACGCCTACAAAACGGCCATTTTGGAGACCCCAACTTCCGAATGGAATGGTTGCTTCAATGATTGGTTCCATCGTATGGAAAAATGTGTCAAATTTCGCGGAGAATACTTCGAAAAGCAATAAATACATTTTTAAATAGTAATGTTGTGTCACTTCCTTGATTCCCGAAATTTTCAGTGCCGCCCTCGTACCTAGGCGTGACGTCACAGTTAATGCGACTGTTGCATGGAGCTTTTTCCTGGGACTTGCAATAGTCTGTAAACAAACTGCTGTACCTGTGAAAATATTATTTTTTAATATACTGTTTCTTCTGAGAAATTATTCATACTTTAGAGTATAATTCATTTATGTAAAGAGGAAAATGTCGTCTAGCCTATTATAGTAATTGCGTGTACGTTGACAATTGCGGTTACCATGCGTTCCCCGGTACACTGCAGGATAAAATAAAGAGCTTCGTAGTAGCCCCATTTGCATTAGTAGCCTTACGTAAGCAATTTACGCATGTACACCATTTCGTGCAAATAATATGACGTGGCGTGCACGTACTTCATTGCGTACACATATGACGTGGCGTGCACGTACGTCGTTGCGTGCACATATGACGTGGCGTGCACGTACTTCATTGAGTACACATATGACGTGGCGTGCACGTACGTCATTGCGTACACATATGACGTGGTGTGCACGTACGTCATTGCGTGCACATATGACCTGGCGTGCACGTACTTCATTGCGTACACATATGACATGGCGTGCACGTACGTCATTGCGTGCACATATGACGTGGCGTGCACGTACTTCATTGCGTACACATATGACGTGGCGTGCACGTACGTCATTGCGTGCATCTTTAACCTGGTGTGCCTGTACATAACGTGTACAATGTATTTTAATGTGTTTATTAATTCAAATTGTTTTATCTATTCTATTAAAAGTAACTGTACACGTGAGTTTTTAACACCTTTATTGTTATTATCAGGAGCGCGAGTTCGTGGAAACGTTCTTGGGTCACTGCGTGCGACCGTTCGCCGTACTACTGCAAGTGTGCGGCCACAACCGCGCGCGGCAGCGGGACAAGCTGGCGCTCCTGTTGGACGAGTTCGCCGCGCTGCAGGAGGAGGTATGATTATAATCAAATACTTGAATTAATACGTGAACCAAAAACTTTGTACTCCGTTTTACAATATAATTATGCAATGGGAAGAATATGAAATTTGGTACAACTAAAGTTTATATGGAGGAGGAGCGAGCTGCACTAATGTTTTTTAAAATAATGCTTCAAAATACATACAATTTATAAAAATATTTTGTCGCAGGTTGACGTTAATTGTTAACATTAGTCATTCCATAGACACCATTTACATTTTTATTGCGTATCTAAGAGGCAAAGTAAACCTTGTAAAGTTCAAACTTAAAAATTAAATTATTTATGGTCGAATTTCAACCAGAAGGCGACCACTACTAGCAATAATAATCAATCTTTTGATGCTCAAAGTACGAAAATATACATTAAGCGAAAAAAAAACAATATGTGGCTAGAGAGATTTTTGTACACCGTGTAACTATTATTTTCTAGGCGGAGTCTCTCGATGCACTAGTAATAGAGCCGGCGGGTCCCGGACCTCGGCCGTGTTTCGGCACATGGATACTGTACCACGTGCTGCGTGTCATCATCGCTTATCTGCTGTCCGGCTTAGAGCTTGAGCTGTACAGCGTGCACGAGTATCACTATATATTCTGGTGAGTGGATACCAATACTGTAATCCCCTTACTAATAAAAATATTTACACAACGGATAACTTATACAATGATGCTGTCGTTGTCTGTCAAGTGACTTTTCCAATGTATCAGACAAAGAAAGAAACACTGTATAAGATATCCGTAAATATTTTTTATTAGTAAGAGGGTTGTTATTTAAATATTAATAATCAAGGATTTTTATAGTTACTCGCACATCGGATAACGCTTGCTTAATACAACGCAAGCGTTATTTCACGTTTTTTCATGCTGATTTTCTGACCGTGGTATTTCTCCGGACATATTTTGTTTTTAGCACAAGCCTAATTCTCCTAAAAGTTGATAATTTCACATCGGCGCACGCCTCAAGTGTGAGTGCAATATCATGCCCTGTCACTGCAGACATTGAAGATTGACAAATTTAGTTACGGGAATTGGTATTCAGAGCAAAGCCAAGGGGCAGAAGCTACTTCAGTATTAATATTTTAAATTAAATTTATTTTAGGTACTTATACGAGTTCCTATACGGCTGGCTGGTGTCAGCTCTGGGCCGAGCGGAGGGCTTGGCGGGCGAGACGAAGAAGGCGGACGCACGGAAGGGCGCCCGCAAACTCAAGCGGCGCCGCCCGTACGCGCGTGAAGCGCTCATGTGCCAGGTGCTACAGAACATGTGCGGCGGGTATTATAAGGTGAGTTAAAGTATAATATCATTATTAAATAAACCGGCATACATTATACATACCACAAATACCGTATGATAAATTGAACATAATATGTACAAAAAAATTGCATATTTTTACAGGCTCTAGTGGCGTTTAAGTTGCAATGCAAGATACGTCAGCCTCAGTCGCCGTTCGACAATGAAGCGGTGCGGTACAAGCACAGGTTTGCGCCGCTCGCCGTGCTCACTCCGCCCCAAGTGCACTACAACGAGTTCTGCGAGCTCACGCAGACTATACAGTGAGTTGGTCTATGTCAGTTAGTTTAGTGAGTACAGAGCAATGATTTCTGCGAGCTCAGGCACACTATACAGTGAGTTGGTCTATGTCAGTTAGTTTAGTGAGTACAGAGCAATGATTTCTGCGAGCTCAGGCACACTATACAGTGAGTTGGTCTATGTCAGTTAGTTTAGTGAGTACAGAGTAATGATTTTTGCAAGCTCAGGCACACTACTGAGCTTAGTGAGTACAGAGCAATGATTTCTGCGAGCTCAGGCACACTATACAGTGAGTTGGTCTATGTCAGTGAGCTTAGTGAGTACAGAACAATGATTTCTGCAAGCTCAGGCACACTATACAGTGAGTTGGTCTATGTCAGTGAGCTTAGTGAGTACAGAGCAATGATTTCTGCGAGCTCAGGCACACTAAACAGCAGTGGCGTGCACAGGATTATGACACAGGGTATGTGGCGAAGTACTCGGTCACAAAAACTTTTTCGTTTATAGATTTTTAGCATAGCTACAGCCAAGCGACGGATCTCTAAGTCATCGGATCACACATTATCAACGCAAACCTCACAATTAAATAACATTTAAAAAAAATCAACAAACGGACTAGTAAAAGCAAATCACTACAATTATTATAGAAACTCAGTAAGAAACTGTTAAGTGTACACACTTTCAAATGTTAAAATGAAAAATCATTTAAGAAAACTAAATTAAATAAACAGGAGCGATTAAATTTTAAACAATGCATATCACATAAAATATGCAATATGGCCCCCGCGAAACACAAAACGTTCCTTCTATTTAAACAAATAAAACCTTACTAAATAAAAATGCATAATGTGCATATGTGAATTATTAGATTCGCGTATTTTATTTTTACTCGGATTATAGGCAACGAATAATTTCCGACAAGCCAGTTCGGCGGTTTTCGGAAGCGATCGGATACCGGAACCGAATCCGAAGGCCATCGCCTGCCGCGGGAGTTACCGCTATATAATCATGTCGATATTCATGGGTGTGTGCGTTTGCGAAGTATGAAAATTACACATACATGCGATGATTTGTCCTGCAGAACGCAACGGCATGAGATGAGTTGCTATTTATAAAATATTAGGCGTTTTTAAGTTATTATATTTTTTTAATGAATTTATTTATTATTAATTAAAGTCATCTAAAACGTACGAACGTTTTATTAAAATATCTGTGCATGACACTTAAAGCACTGCATTTCTGCCTACAAGGAGCGCACGCCCCTGCTAAACAGTGAGCTTAGTGAGTAAAGTCAAACCAAAAAAAAAACCTCGCCATATTGTGGAATCTTTTGGAACTAATTTCTGTATGAACCATACTATGTGTTACCGAGTAAATGATATAGTGGCGTCACCAATGCATCATTTTCATTTATTTCTGGTCAGGCTAGACAGAGCCATGTTTCTGTGACATACACTATACAGCGATGAAAACACTACATAATATGACTATTAATCCTGTGGCTAAATACTTAACAAATAATAAGTTATAAAATTTTTCAATTGTTATATTGTTAGTAAATACAACAAAGACTGCAAACCACAAATTCGGATTTAAAAAAAATAAAATCGGTTGTCTGTAAAGTCGGTTTACTGACGATAGTGGAACGTGACAACGTAATAATAATAAATGGAACGCCTCAGAGCGAGTTATGTTTTTATGTGCGTGCAGCCGGCTCCATCGAATTATAAGACGTTGTCACTTAAAAATTCTGAATATGTTATTCCTTTACAGATATGAAAATCCCGTGCTGCTTTACCTCGGTGGATGTAAACACTTCCAACAGGCACGGTCGCTCTTGGAGACCGTCACCACACCAGACCAAGAGGTAGATAACTGTATACTTAAATGATACAGACGAGCAGATTGATCACTTGATGATAAGTGCACACATGGTATCGACGTACATGGACACTTGCAACATCTATTAGCGTAATTCCCCGCGACAAGCGATAGATAAGAGATGTAAAAGCGCTACACAGTTCTTGAAATGATATTAAGTATGTCGCCTTTTAACTCTTTCGCGACTCCGTATTGTGCTTGTCACTCGTTCCATTGTGGAAACAGATAAAAATAGCTATATGTTAAAGTCATTACACTATCCATACCTATACACTAGAAACGCTATATTTTGAATGGATTTATTCTATCTGCACTGTTATAAATGGTTATATAATAAAAAATCTAAGAAAAACCATAAAAACACTACATTGAGCCCCCAGTAGGGGAGTAGATCATTTTTATGTTGTGTAATCAGTGTTGTGTAATCAGTTGTGTAAACATTTTTATTAGTAATTAAAAATGTTTACACAACTGATAAGCTATTCAATGTTGCTGTCTTTGTCTGTCAAGTAACGTTTCCAACGTATCAGACAAATACAGCAACAGTAAATATTTTGATTAGTATTTTACTAGGTGAATCTATAATATTAATAATATTATGTAATTCCCTTTACAGGTGTCCGATCTCCTTAAAGTGGCGAAAACGAATTTCGTCGTTCTAAAGCTGTTAGCAGGGGGACACAAGAAAGATTCGACCTCGCCCCCGGAGTTCGACTTCACGGTGCACAGACACTTCCCTATTATTAAACTAGTGTAGATATTATGTATTAATATTAGTTATTATTTAATAATTATCCTTCACTCACCGCGAACTCAAGATTAATATTGCGATTATTAGTTACAAAAAAAACAGACATAAATTATGTTTTTTTGTTATTCTCTTTTCAATAAAAACTGTATGGAAATTCTACAATTTAATAAATAACGGATCATATTATTATTTTGATTGAAAATTAAATTATATGTAAAAGGGAAAGAGGCTTCTCTCATTTAATTGTGTGGTAAAATATTTAAGGTAAATGAATGTGTGAAGATAAATTATGTAAGTGGAATGGAGATAAATTGTGTAAGTGAATCTTAAGTATATTTAATTAGCGTGTGATAAAAATTATAATCTTTTAAAAGCAATCACCAAAGTTGACAAATTTTCAACAAGTTCCTACACAAGGGACATTTCGTAAAACCACACAGAAAAACAAGAAGCAGTCGAAATAGCTGAGTTTACTTAAGACACCCTTAATAATCTTATAGTGAATTACCGAGACACATATAGTATTTGTATATAGTCTCTAGTGTTAATACACTACTAAATACATATTATATATTTTTTTATTTTCTAGTAATAGAAAATGAAAAAACAGTTCTCAAACGGGTAATCATTTTATATTACATCAGTGGCGAATCGTGAGATCAGCGGAATGATATGCCGCGTTAGTTATTATCTATTGTAATACAGAACAACGATACTTTATTTATATTACAATTAGCGCCATCTATCGGGTGGTATATATTGTACAACAAGTATTATTGTATTTTAAAATTTATATATTATAGATACTTAATATTCATAAGGCGACATCACATTATCGGGTTCGATAATGTGATGTCGATTTGTATACACGCCTCCGCTACTTTATGACATAAATAAAAGCTAGGCTCTCGCCGAAAAGTCCCGAGAAATGTGAAACGTGACTTAATGTGAGTCTCGCTGTGAGTCTGAATACAGAGACAGATCCTTTATAATTTTTTCTTATTGTGTCCATTACAATATGTAAAGTATAATCTAGTCATGCGAATATTGTATCGACTTTTCTGCAATAAATTGGTCAACCGACGTTTAATATATAATTTGTATTATTTCAATTTTATCCCGTTTAATTTTTTTTTGTTCAATATGCTACATAAACCGCCATCTAGCCTAAATCAACATAGTATTTTATAACTCTTACAAGATATTTTTGTCTTCATTTGTACTATGATTGTAGATTGGCTGCTGAGAAAACTAAAAAGCCTTACATATTTACATTTTCCTGAATTAACCAATAAATACTTGGAGATAGTTTTAAAGAGTGAGTTTAATGGTCAGTCCACACCGAAACGATACGCGTCGCGGTGCTGCATTTTTAAGGTAGTTACTCAAAATTGAACTTTATAATTGTAATACATAAGATACACGTTTCATTGTAAGAGTTGGAATGTCAAGTCACTCCGCGCTGCACAGCGCATACGTGCAGTGTATGACTGATATCATAATATGAAACGTGTGTCTTTTTGTGTAGTGAATAAAGTTCAATTTTTAATAGCTATCTTAAAAATGCAGCGCGTCGTTCGCGTCGCGTATTGTCGCCGTGTGAACTCACCCTAAGGCGGCTGCGGCACGCACAGGCGGTGTCATACTCGATTGTCACCGCTTGACAGGAGTGAAGTTTATCAAGCGGTGACTATAATGGCGCCCACCGCGCCGCCGCTGCCCGGACAGCATAATATTAGGTCCTTACATATGAAATTGGCGTTTGGTTGTTCTGGCCACTTTGATCTCAATTATATCTTCTTTGGTTAGGAATACCAATTTCAAATTTATACCGCTATTTACTCAGACATTTGTGTTTCGAAAACCGTAATTCATTTGTTTTTTCCTCTTTTGGTTTTTTCTTTGCGTTACTGTTTACAAAATGGAAAACTTGAAATATCGTATTATTTTCGAGTACGAGTTCCACCGTGGCACCAGTGCTGCAGAAACGGCTCGAAGGATTAATTATGTGTATGGCGGCGGTGTCGCAAAAGAAAACACAATGCGTTTTTCGTACCAACGTTTTCGTTCAGGAAATTTCGACCTGCAGAACAAGCCATGTAGACGAACGACGACGAAGAATTGAAGACTATTGTGGAAGCGGATCCATCGCAAACCACGTCCGAGTTCGCTGCAGGCAGCGGTGTTAGTGATAAAACGGTTTTAATCCACTTGAAGCAAATTGGAAGGTGAAAGAGCTTGAAAGGTGGGTACCTCATGAATTGAGTGCAGCAAACCGACAAACGCGCGTCGACTTCTGCGTCACTACTCAACTGGCACAATAATGAAGAGATTTTAAATCGAATCATTACCTGTGATGAAAAGTGGATCTTGTACGATAATAGGAAACGCTCATTGCAATGGCTGAACCCTGGCGAACCAGCCAAAGCCTGCCCCAAGCGAAAAGTGACTCAAAAAAGTTACTTGTGAGCGTTTGGTCGACTAGTGCCGGTGTCGTTCACTACAGCTTTCTTAAATCTGGCCAGACAATTACGGCAGATGTCTATTGCCAGCAACTGCAAATGATGATGGAAAAGCTAGCTGCTAAACAACCAAAGTTGGTCATTCGCTCTAGGCCATTGCTGCTTCAGGACAACGCTAGACCACACACTGCACAACAGACGGCTACCAAATAAGAGGAGCTTCAATTGGAATGTCTAAGACATCCACCGTACTCCCCTGACCTTGCTCCAACAGATTACCATTTTTTTCGAAATTTGAATAACCTCTTGCCCGGGAAAAAATTCAACTCCGATGGGGCAGTCCAAAGCGCCTTCAAAGATTTTATTGATTCCTGTCCGAATGGTTTTTTTTGTAAAGGAATCAATGAACTACCTTTGAGATGGCAAATGTGCATAGATAGCAATGATATATACTTTGATTAAATAAATATATTATGTTTAAAAAATATGTAATGACGTAATACAATGCACCGATAATCGTTTACTAATCATCTAGTAGACCGTGAGATGTCGCTACGTGTAGCAATTAACTATTAACGAGGGTTTTTAAATTCGTGATATCTGACAGCTTTTTGACACGACAAGGACTGTCGAACATTCTTATTGACCGTTTTTGATACCATTAAGGCCACCAGATGACGCTTTGTGTGAGTTGGGTCTGCAACCAATAAAATAAGAAAAATATCAAAAAACCCTTATCTTAGAGTAATTGTGTCATCTATTAGTTTTTGTAGCACTCTGAGAGTTTAAGAACAAGACAGTAAACATTAATAATGGAGTGCAATTTATTCACTTCGCTTAATCCTCATCTATGCTTTTAATTTAAAGTAATATTTTTAAGAGGAAAGATTTGTTTGTTTGCTTTCAATAGGCTCCAAAACTACTGGTCTGATTTTGATGAAATTTAGCACAGATATAGAGTAGGTCACGTGAAAGGACATGGGCTACTTTTTATCGCGGGAAAATACTTTACGCTTCCCGAGGGATTTACTTTTACGTGTACGAAGTCGCGGGAAAAATCTAGTTCATTAATAAAATTATTTTGGGCCTATCTATTATCTACCACCATCTAGCTTACAGCAGATTTCCCAAGAACTTTTGTTATATTAAATAAATAATTATCTAAAGTAGGTACTTACATAGGTACCTAATAGTTATAATATTGTTATCTTATTAGTCGAGGTACGAGGCAAACAAGTTTTTTCTATTGCAAATTATATATTTGTATAGTACATATATTGTTTCTTTAATCGTTGTCACTGTTATTAATAATAATTATTATGTAATTATTATGGCTCATTTTCTCCTTCTGAGTCGGCGTCGGAGACATCGGTGTAGCAGTCGTGCTCGATCGCGTTCACTTTCAAGAAGTCACTCGTCTGGGGTCCTGCTGTGAAATAGATACGTCATTAATAGCTTATCGCACGAATTCTCAAAACGCATAATAAAGTTAAAGGCATCTTAAATAGTTAATAGAATCAGGCGTTAGTTTACGGAAATCCATAGCATACAATTCAAATAAACGTTAACAATCGCTTATCGAACTTTCTGAGGATGCTGTTGAGGCGAAACGCGCGTCGAGTTTTGCAACCCGCATGGTGGTGTGGGACCTTGCACGATCTTGGTGACATTATTACTTGTGTATAAGCAGTGTGGGAAGGAGGGAGGTGGGTTACGCTTGCTTATGCGTGCACTCTCACATATGATTGCAGGTTTTAACGTCATTGGCGCCGGGTTAATCAAAGAATACGAAGCGTTTGCGAAATGTAGGTATGTCCCTAATATTAGATATTAAAAATGGGCTCTGCCAGCTCTGCATTATCACCGTGAATCCACGACAGAGTTGTACGAATTACTTTCGTGTAAATCGTGTTACCCATGAACGTAAACCACACTTACGAACGTTCACGCCTGTTCGCGGTGCATCACGGCGATAGTGTAGTGCCGCAGTCACGGAATTTACACAAACACAGAATAATTCGATTTGTTAAGCATAGGTGGAGCGAGGTGTTCAAGGGGGTAGAAGGTGTTATAGGATAATGAGCCGAATATATACATTTTGAAAATGTAACATTTAAATAATTTCCAGGTCATCAAAAATTGGAAAAGTTTACCAAAAAATTTTGATTGATCTCCCCTTCGTTCGCGTGCTGTAATTAATGAAAAACATTTCATCAAGCATTAAAGCCAATAAATTCTTAAAGTAGGTAGTAGTTATGTAGGTAGCAGTAGCAAATATCAAAACGTTAACGAAGTTAGAAAAGAATAATTATCTATGGGAAATGTGTAATAATAGGTATCTATTATAATGCCTTATGGCACAGAATATATAATAGTACAAGGTACAGAAGTCTCTCTGTTTTGATCTTCACAAATGCCGCCTTTTTATGTGCCTATATAATTATTATTAACAAACGGACCGCACGCGAGCAGCCGAAATTGAGCTCTCTGGCGCCGCGCGAAGGTCGACATTATTCCACACCTTGTCAGATATTCCGAAAATAGGGTTGTCACTTGTCAATAGTTTTTATTAAATATCTTAGATTATACTATCAGATTTATACTAGACGACGATATAATATATAATAATGATATAATACATATTATATAGATACCATACAACATACCGACCGAACATAAATACCACGCAAGGTATACAAGCGGAAACTGTTATACCTATGTACCTATTAGGTAAATGAATACCGAACATATAAATCAGTTTACACAGACACGACACGTGATTCTCTTTTGATGTAGGTATGGATTATATGTATGTATATGCAGCTACCTACCACCTATAAATAAGCATATAATATAAAACTTTTGTGTGTATATTTAATAATTATTGTTATAGATTTAGGTACCATGACAGTAGATATAAATGAGTAAGTAATGATTATCGTACCATTCGCTATCTTTCTCACTTGCCGGAACCGAGAAAAACTGACAATTGCTATTTTTTTCATTGTTCCGACAATCGGCTGCAATGCAGTATTTTTTTTGGATACATATTTTTGCCAATTAAAATATGACACGCGTTTGCGACGTAAAGTGAGTCGTACTGCGTAAGAGGCGCGCGCGTGCGCCACGGCCGGTCAGTGCGTGGCAAGTGGCAACCATTGAATCGCCCCAACGTTGGGGAGTCTCGGTATGTACTTGTAGCTCGGCGGCGGAACGGCGTAGTGACACCCCCCTGCTTATGGGTTAAATCTGTTGGGGAGCCAAGTGATTTAGCAACGAATTGTGTCAATCCCATACGTTTCTTTTCGAACTTATGTTTACCTGAGTGACATATTTGACCCAACAGTAAATAATGACAGTACTTATGCTTATCTAAAAATGTTAGTAATTTACATAAAAATAACAGGACAACTTACTGTCACTAATATAAGTATGGACATTGGGAACCCTCGCACTGCCGTCTTAAGTACTAAGTATATATTATATAATTAAGTCATTACATAATATGAAATTGGCGTTTTGTAAAGGAGGAACAAAGTCTATTTTTTTTAAATATATATATTTATTTAATAAAGTTATATACCTATCATTACTATCTATGCACTTTTGTTATCTCATAGGTAGTTCATTGATTCCTTGACTAAAAAACTATTCGGACAGGAATTAATCCTGCCCCATCGGAGTTGAATTTCTTCCCTTGCAAGAAGTTATCCAAATTTCGAAAAAAATGGTAATCCGTTGGAGCAAGGTCCGGGGAATGCGGTGGATGTCTTAGACATTCCAATTGAAGCTCCTCTAATTTGGTAGCCGTCTGTTGTGCATTGTGTGGTCTAGCGTTGTCCTGAAGCAGCAGTGGCCTAGAGCGAATGACCAACCTCGGTTGTTTAGCAGCTAGCTTTTCTATCATGATTTGCAGTTGCTGGCAATAGACATCTGCTGTAATCGTCTGGCCAGATTTAAGAAAGCTGTAGTGAAACACACCGGCACTAGTCCACCAAACGCTGTGAGCGTTTGGTGGACTAGTAGTAGTAGTAGTAGTAGTAACTTTTTTGAGTCAATTTTCGCTTGGGGCAGGCTTTGGCTGGTTCGCCAGGGTTCAGCCATTACGATTAGCGTTTCCGATTATCGTACAGGATCCACTTTTCATCAAAGGTAATGATTCGATTTAAAATCCCTTCATTATTGTGCCGGTTGAGTAATGTAACGCAGCAGTCGACGCGCGTTTGTCGGTTTGCTGCACTCAATTCATGAGGTCACCCACCTTTCAAGCTTTTTCACCTTCCAATTTGCTTCAAGTGGATTAAAACAGTTATATCACTAACACTGCAGCCTGCAGCTAACTCGGACGTGGTTTGTGATGAATCCGATTCCACAATAGCCTTAAATTTTTCATTATCAACTTTGATCTCCGGCCGTCCACGGGGCTTGTTCTGCAGGTCGATATTTCCAGAACGAAAACGTTGGAATCAAAAACGCGCTGTGTTTTCTTTTGCGACACCGCCGCCATACACATCATTAATCCTTCTAGCCGTTTCTGAAGCTCTGGTGCCACGGTGGAACTCGTACTCGAAAATAATACGATATTTCAAGTTTTTCATTTTGTAAACAGAGTGACGCAAAGAAAAAACCAAAAGAGGAAAAACAAATTAATTACGGTTTTCGAAACACAAATGCATGATGTATAATGAGTAAATAGCGGTATAAATTTGAAATTGGAATTCCTAACCAAAGAAGATATATTTGAGATCAATGTGGCCAGTACGACAAAATGCCAATTATATGTAAGGACATAATATATAATATTACTTAGTAGTTCTGTCGTGAAAATCCAAAACACGGTACTATTAAAATAGTCATTTTGTGATAATAGTACTTAAAGTTTTTTACCTATTTTCTTAATTTTTGGCTTTCCTAATATGGTTTAATTATTCGTACCTATACCAAGCATTAGGTATTTTAAGTACCTTTCTAGCCATATATTTTTTAATACAAATATGTAGGTAGTTAATTAAAAAGATAATAAAAATTGTTATAATTTATTAGCACCGGTTGGATTTGGGTTCTAGTGTAAAGTCAAGACACTGTATTGCAAGATACATTGTCTTGTCTTTATGGAACTACTCCTACAAACTTTAAAATATACAATTTGTTAAACTGTAGAGTATATTATTATAGAGTAATTATCAGAATAATTTTGGTTGCACAGAATAAAACTCATCTTAAAATATAATTCTTTATTAGGAACATCAAATTTTGAACTAACCATTATAATATTTAAAAGTATGTCGTATTAACAGACAGTGAGAAAACAAAATATTTATTAAAAATAACTCATTTTTTTAAACATCCGAATCAATGTTTAAAGTAAGGTCTTGCACATCGGATACAACAAGATTCTAATAAAACATTCGACGTGATTGCGTCAACTCTTGCAAAGTTCAACCAACTCTAATTTTTTTATTTCATTAACTCCTCTCGGCTGACATTCCTTCTGGATATCATTTAATAAATCACTAGCATGTCCTTTTAACCTTGACCTCAAATAAGTTTCTATTTTCTTCTTTAAAAATTTGATCTCTTTAAATTCCCCATTATAGTCATTTTTAGCAAATTTAAGATAATTGACCCCTTCTAAATTCGATAACTTTCAAATTTTGCAGATTCCAGTCTTTAGGAAATTGAACTTTTGCATCATTGTTAAACAAAAACATATTGTTGTGGTCGATCACGTCAACTTCCAAATTCTTTCGACTTATTTTTATTTTACTGATAAAATCATTAAAATCGTATACTTCTCCGGAAGAAGCTAGCTTTCTTGCTATAGCAGCGTGTACAGCATCTGCAGCCATGTAAGTGTGTCCAGGCTCAAAGTATTCTAATTAGTAGCTAGTAAGAATTATTAATGATCAAAGCACGACCATTGATAAAATCTAATACGATTTTATCAATGGTCGTGCTTTGATCATTAATAATTCTTACTAGCATTGAAAGCAATATTTTATTTTTGTTTTGAGCATTACAATTGTCCAAAAAGAAACAGATACATTTTTTATCGAATATCGGCAATATTTTCTCAAAACATGAACGAATGTGGACGCTGTGTTGTAAGCTTTTCTGCCACTTTCGCCTTCATGCCAAACTACACATATAGCTTTTTTATTTTTACCCGGAGGTACGAAAGATTCATTAAACAAAAAAAGTTTTCTTGAAAAATAGCTGTCTTTGATGTCAAGTATCGGCATACATATAGCCTTCTGCATATCTACCGTGAACAAAACCTGTTTTTCTTCAGATGAGTCACAAATCTCTTCAGCAGCCTTAAGATCTCTTCTCGAATCTCTCTTATTTGGGTGGCTTATCTCTCTCTCAGGTGTTGGCCTAAATCTTTACAACTATTACAGTTGCATGGTCTGGGAATATTTTTGTGTCCTTCGTCATGCTTTCTACATTTTGTGCAAATGCCTTGAGGCTGTACTGCTGTCGACAAATTAAGTGCTTTAATACTTTGATGAAAATGTGGCCAGCTGCAAATTTTTATACTGTTTTGTACACAGTGCTGTTTAAATTGTTTGTAAATTTCTGAAAAGGTTAAGCCTATCGGCAAATACTTTCTGTTTGGTGCATGACTTATGTTATGATGAGAAGAAACAGGTTTGTATCTTAGTATGAAACTTTCTATATTCTTTTGGTATTCTTCGGAAAACGCAGTGGCAGGTTTGTGACGACCTCTTGAATCCTGATTCAAGAGGTCGTCACAAACCTGCCACTGCGCTGATGTGAGGGTGTTTATTACCAGTGAGATAGTTGCTCTTTAAAACAGATTGTACGGCTTCATCATTATTATAGCCCAAAGTATGCAAAAAAAATATTTTACAAACAGGTCTTTTGTTTAGTGTCCACTTTAAAGTATTATTTCTTCTCGACTTCCGCATTGCACGTAGCGTGGGTATCCTTTCTACCTGTCGAGATATGAAATCACGTCGTCGTTGTCTATCCATATTCCAAAACTGGCTCCATATTTCTTCTCTTTCAGGCTGCGATATTTTTACATAGCACTCTTTCACACATTGACATGGCCCTAAGATAGGATGTTTAACTCGTTGAATTTTGGTCATGCTAGTCGGGTCTCTCACTCTCTTCTGTTTCTTTGGCGGCTCCTCTATTGATGTGTCAGATACAGATGTTTGTGATGTATTCGGGATGGCAGATATAGCAGATTCACTAGTCTTATTTTTTAAATTGAGTGCTGAACAAAGTATCTCAGGCGACGGTGAACTTGTAGAAACGACGTTAGAATTAATAAGTTGTAGAGGAGCAGGAGTAGACGCTATAACTGAATCCATTTTATTTACAGGTTTAGGTGCGTGCACAATCACTTCAGAGCTAATAATATGTATCCTGTTTTCTTTCGACTTTAATGGATTGACGCTTAAGTTAATAGGCAGATCCTGGTAACCTGTATCCAGTATAATTATTGGTGAATGTGAGTTTGGTGGTTGAGTGTGATGGGCAACTGTTTTAATCGTCTTGGTGGTTGCACTGTCAACTTCCGAATTTAAGGTTTCGCTTTCAAACAGATACTGCTGATTTTCTTGATAACTAGATGGTAACTACTGCAACTCTGTGTATTCTTTTTTTTGTTCACCTGCTGCTTCTAAGATACACCCTTGAAGTAAAGATTCACTAAAAGGCACCATCGGTATAGGACTAATGTTACTTACATCAAAATCACTAATATCTTCTATATATCTTTCGGAATTTAACTGATTTAATTCAGAGGCATTCGTCATACTGATAGAATCATTGTAGTACCGTTTATTAGTTTGGGATAACATAATTAATAATTTATTTCGTTGATTACTCATTTTTGCGAACAAAACCAAGCTACCGCAATAAACGCAAGCAATGCACTGAGCGCGAGCGGGATCATTTAAATACAAAATAGATACAAATATTTTCATCGTTTGAACTATAACCTTCGCACCTTTCACGCGATGACCGAATGCATTACAAATATCCTAAGTGCGAGCGAGACAACTATTCGCTGCGCTTTCCTAATTCTAATAAGTCTGTACACCGGCACCATGGCAAAACACTGTATGATTTGCGCGCGAAAATTCTTGTAAAGTCGAAACACTGTATTATTTGCGCGTGAATAATCTTGAAAAGTCAAAACACCGTAAGATGTTATGCAGTGTTATGGAATAACAATTCGTACTGTTCAGAAGTTACAAGTGCTAATCAAGGTTCAGAAAATATGCTAAAAACACACCTATGTCCTTATTCTTATGACACATTAGTATGCATTAGGCTTTTAGAAAACGAATAAGCACTGTAGCGACGAAACACTGTATGTGACTTTACAGTGTCTTGGTTTGACACGATAGAGTTAGTACGGTAGATTATATTATTATTTAATCTACCTAGCCGTTTTCGGCTTCAGTGACATGGTGATGTTTTTAAATATTATGTTTGCCCAAATATGGCTAATGTACCCAATCAGTATTGCAGTAAAGGTTCGAGAGCAGGATTTGCAAGTTAGGGTACCATTACATTGGACACCCTCGCACAGCCTTAAGGCACCCGACTCATGCGATCGCCACGCAATATCCACCGCGCGGCTATGAATCGACTTTTATTATGTTATAGGCTCATCTCGTCAAAATTAAGGTCACATATCAATACATATTTTTGGAACAAGAATCGAATAGTGACCAGTGACCACGCTACTTGAATACCTATTATCTACTTCCGTTTTGAATACATCCTGTATTGCTACTTTGTCTAAGCGTCAGCTCACATCGAGACGCGACGTGACGAGACGCGGCCGCTCTTAAAAATGCAGTGTCGCGTCCCGTCGCGCCTTGGTGTGAATGGAACTGTGCCCCCTTCGTGCCCTAGTAGAATTTTATCATAATAATGGCCACTTAACCTTCTAAATAAACGACATTGGTCCCGAAGTCCTGCACTGGCGTGGGCGTGACGGGGCGGTCCCCGGTGACACCACTCGCATTGTCCTCGCCCTCATCGTCGCTCTCTATAATTATCTCCTCCTCTTCACATTCTTCTATCTGTAAAAAAGCGGTGCAGTGGTGGTCAGTCAGGTACTCGAATTTCGCAGTGAGCAGCGCGGCGTGGCGGCGGGCAGTAACAGTAGCACCGCGCGCAGGCTGGCGCCATAGTCACCGCTTGACAGGAGCACAGATTAAAAAAGAGTAACAGATAAACAGCTACCTGCTACATAGTTAGCTTTCGATTTGATTGCACTACTACAAGCATACGCCGTGTACAGGATTATGGAAAAATAATAGTGGACCGATGAAGGGGACGTCAAAATTTTCAAATTTGGAACGATTCGGGGCGTTCTATAAAAGCGGTTTCTCAGTACGTAAGTACCTATATATATTTTCTACTCTGTGACAGGATTGCATTTTTGATAAGCGGTGACAATGGCGCCCGACTGCGCGCGTCGCCGCGCCGCTGCTTTTTTTTATTTTTTTAAATTTATATATGGCATCGGCTTATAACCATTTGCCAGTGTCAAGTTAAAAAGGCGGGAAATAGAACTTTCGTTTCAATTTTCAACACCGTATTCCTATATAGTCAGTACAGTCTATGAGTCATAGGTAGAAGCTTTACTGAAAGTTCCTAGGGAGTTTTGGCGGGAAACTCAAAATAGCACGTTATTAGAAGTTGTACCACTTGCCCACACTTGTGCACGATAACAAATATTTAATGGTTAATATTCTACCAATATTACACATTAAGAACCGAAATAACACAAATTTATGAAGTTTTACAAATTCTACAACATCACCCATTGAACTCCCCGGCAAAACTCCCGCGCCGCTGATGTGACCGCCCGCCGCCGCTCTTCGCTCACCGCGAATTTCGAGGCAGTGGCCTTAAATCTATGAGGACGTGTATGAATATGACATGACATATTAAGAACAATTTAATAAGCACGCTTTATTTATTCGCGTTAGGAATGCAGTAAGTCATCAGTGAAAATGACCAAATTGACTAATGAAGCGTCCGCGTGAAATAAGAGAATTGGTGAATGTGAATACGGCGTCATTGGCATATACCTATATATCTACTGTTATAGACGAGGCATATCGAGTCTAAAAGTGCCACACACACTTGGATACACTGCTTTTCGGGTTGTTTGGGGCAGTCGAGGTTTGACGTTCGCCATATTGACAATTTGACATTCGCTTTACGCAGTTCACGAAGTCAAGTTGGCGTAGCTTTTTCTTGTATGATTTTTTTTCAGTCGAAAGTATGACTGTCATAGCTAGGATTGCCAGGTGTCCCGATTTTCGCGGGATGTCCCGATTTTCAGGGGGCCGAGGACGCGTCTCGGTAGGCACCTGATCGGCACGCTAAATGTCCCGATAAATCAGAACAATCAAAATAGCAAATGCGGCAATTACAAAAAGAGTACTTATTTTCCGAGGCCATCTTAATTTGGTCAGAAAGACGAAACCTATTGACAATTGACTCTTGGACATAATATTGTGTATTGTGTGTGTTTTGAACAGGTGGAAATCCTCAATATAAAAAAAGTTACTGTAGCATGACGCAGTGCAGCTGTAGCGAATTTAGGAGTTGACTACGTAAACTAACGCTTATAGTTGTTGTAATCTTGAGTTATACAGTACAGAGGCGCTTTTTAAACAAATATTTTGGCTTCTATTTTTTTTTTCTTATATGTTTTAATAGATTTTGTTTATCATGCAAAATAGGATAAAAATGTTGCTCGCTATGACATAGATAGCCCGTCTTTAGATCTCGTACCCACGAGATGATTTTTGTGGTCGCGGCAGAAAAAACTGCACGCAGTAAATATAACTCTCCCCAAGGCACTAATAATGGAGGCACTTTTATAGGCCTTGAAATGCTCCGTGATTCGTCCCTATGCTAGTATATAAGTCAATAAATATTATAATTGAACAAGCTGAGGTGACCAACTTACAAACAAACCACTTTGGAGGCCGATTACTCGAAAATGGTTGACATTGTAAAAAAATCATGTCTGACACCTTGCCTTTATTTTAAAAGACCAATTCAACGATACACGTTGGGGTAGAATTAAAAAAAAAAATCATCCCCACTTCACATGTATGAAAAGCCACCCATAAAATATAGAATTATTATTATTTTATGATGCCAAAACCGAGATCTATACACAGTACATAACTATATCAAATTTCGTCAATTTATATTCATAATTACAGAAGCTAGAAGCGCGGACAGACAGACAGACAGACTGGCAGACAGACAGACAGACGGACGGACAGAGCGAAACTATTTACGGAACCCTAAAAACGGGACCCTATCACCTCGCGACGTGCGAGACCGCTTGATATAATATATTTTCGCGCTTGAATATAAATTTTACGATATCATATAAATATAAGACATTAATTTAAACTGCATAGTTTAAAAGGGTACTATTATGTGTAGTAAACGCTTAAAGTGAGTAACGTATTTAATATGATAAGGATCATACTGTATCCGTCTAAATAGCTTCTGAAAATCCTAGTATTATTAAGTATTGTTATTTTCGTCGCTTGGGATCTCCGATAAACGCGAGCAATCGCGATAGTGCTATAGGACATTTCAAGTTCCAAATTTTTTTACGCATACCTTCTTAAAATGTTCGTATTGATCCAATATAGTCTAGAAAAAACATTAGCCCTATTGATAAACGATAGCCCGTGCCGACTTGCGATTTTAATTTTCCCATACAAGTTACAAGAGGACAAACTATAACCTGTTTTTTTGAAATTTCTTGTGCGCAGTTGTTTATTACGTAAGTACCTAAAGATGTCTGTAAATTTCAAGAGTGGTAAAAATACTGCCTAGCCACGAAATAAATGGTACAAAATCAACACTTAATCGTCAAGTTTCGGCAGTCCTATTTTACATGCATTTTACATTATTTATGAAGTCAAACTGACTGCCAATTAAAGAAACGTAATAATATTAATAATAAATTCTTAATAAGATTATAAAATATTACGACAACTTGAATAGGTTTACAATTGAGGACGACAAAACTTTTTCAAAAAAAACAAAGAGAGCAAGGTCACCGAAACCGTTGCTCATGTGGCTTAGACAAAAAATTTGCAGTGAAAGAAAAAAACTTAGACAAAATCGATTACAAGAAGAAGAAAGAAAGTTAACTTCTTGTCCTTTTCTTTATTATTTCATATTATTTGTCTACACCACCTAAGCAATGGTTTCGTTCCACCTGGCTACCTTTGTTTCTTTGAAAATACTTTTTCTCCCTCAATTTTCATCTTTTGAAGGCATTAGGATGTGCAATATCAATAATGTTTTACAACAAAGAGTTATTAGTTGTTATTTCTATTTTTTTTTTGCATATAACATGGAATATTTAAAAGATTCGGTCATATAATTAAATATGAATGATAATTCTGAGTTCTGGGCGCAGCATGCCAGACGAGATTTTCTCGTCTATACCTATACGAATCCAGGACAGAAGCAATATAAATGTCTTTCACAACAACATATCTGAAGTAATATTAGTCTATCAGGGTGGAAAACTGTTACCTAGATAAATGTATACACGAAGTTGAAAAGAAGAAATTTTTCCAATTATTGCTACATTTGTCGATAGAGAACAGCTTCT
Organism: Phengaris arion; assembly: GCA_963565745.1. Classification (NCBI taxonomy): domain Eukaryota; kingdom Metazoa; phylum Arthropoda; class Insecta; order Lepidoptera; family Lycaenidae; genus Phengaris; species Phengaris arion. Next base: position 14,963,589 of record OY751441.1, on the reverse strand, counting down.
TGAACTTAAAAACCAAAGATCAAGCTAAAGACATAAACTGCAGTCTTTGACAGGAATCTTCATAAAAAAGTACGTAAATCACGGCTAAAAATAAATAAAATAAAGAAGCTTCTTGTTGCGCTGTGTCGTCAACATAGAACAGAGGTTCCCAAACCTATTCCGTCTAACGCCCACTTTGAAAGTCAGTTATTTTGTAGTGTCCCCCATTTTTTTAGGATTGCACAAATAAATCGTACAATATTTGTTCGCGCCAAACGTTAATTATAAGTGAACCTTCTAATTTCAATTTTATTTTTACTGGATCGGGTACGAGGTACCTGCCTACATAAAAATCCCGCGTTCGCACAGGCTCAGCTTGGCCGCAACAATCGATATACCTATTTTTAATACGAGTCTTCGGAGGTGGGGACCTCACCTGCGACACTTGAAAACACGAATATTTTTCAGTGTTTGAACTTTGATACCTATTACTAAATATCTTAAGACATAAATAGCGTTATGAACGCATTAAAAATAATAAACATTTAAATTATTTTTAGTTTATATTTATACCATAAAATAGGATATTAATATACACTGATAAGTGGATGTTGTGAAGTAGGAGAATTTTAATTTCACTGAATTTTAAATTAAAAAATATCTGAACTTACAAATCACCCATCGCCCCCTTGGATCACATCATCGCCCCCCAAATGTTTTCTGGGCCTCTTACCGCCCCCCTCTAGGCATCCAGCGCCCACAAGGGGGCGTTATCGCCCACTTTGGGAAAGACTGACATAGAAACTTGTATCAGTGGCTTGTAAAAACTGACATATAGACAAGTTATCCAAACTGGTTCTAATTATTTTATGACTTTAAATAAGTATTCATATCAGCCTTGTTTTATTTTGATCCTAATTTACCTAATTTTTACCTTATATTGGTTTTGTAACTGAACAAAATATTAGTATTCAGATAGTCTTTACGTACAGAACCCGATTTTTTGTAAACTTTGCGGCCCAGTCGGCACGGGTTGCAATCATTCTAGAAGGATAAAAATCATATTTAGATTTCCTTTAGCATTTATAAAAAATGTAGACGGTGTGCGTTTCAAATTTTTACCTGCCAAAAAAAAAAATTTTTTTTGGCAGGTATTACGGGACAGCCTACTACGTAGTGATGAGATCTTGTGCAGTAAATTTAAGACCAGCGCAGCGCGGCGAACCGCGTAACATAAGCACAAATTACAGAAAGAGAAACAAATAAACAGCTACATAGTTAGCTTTCGATTTGATTACACTAATACAAGCATACGGTGTGTCCGCGAATGTGTGGAAAAATTGTGGGCCGTTGAAGGGGCCGTCCAAATTTTCAAAGGATCTATTTGGATCGTTGAAAGCAGTTTCTCTGTAAGTATATAATATATTTTCTACTATTACATAACATAAGCGAGAGAAATTCAGAAGGTATTAAAATGCACAGTCCTTATACTATCTAGTGTGTTTCTATTTGACATCATGATTTTCTCGCGATTATTGCCGATAGGTACTAAAAATATGTATTGGTACAATATCGGCAAAGTTTCTGCCTATTTCTAACACAAGGGCGAAATTGCGGGTAGTTTAGGTTCATTCATTGATCATAGCAAATTGAACTTTATCGACTAGGCCACAACGCTCACTCACCGCGGTTGGGTTGGACCACAAGGCGGATGTTGCAGCCGCAGCACGGCTGGGTGATTCATTAAATTATTACGTTGTTGCCTAGTCGATAAATCTCAATTTGCTACGAATGAAAACCTTCGCGCGTCTCATCTAACTGGTCCCTTAGTGTTTTAACTTTCTTGCTAACTATACCTACGTCAGTTTTATCGAACTCGTGTTTTATAGGCGTAATGTGTTTTTTTCCGCTTTACAATGAAAGTTGAAACTTCAACGTCACCTGTACATCAAAAGATTGCGCTTTGTTCTTAAACTCCTGTAGCAGTCTAGACGAGCTGGGTGTAGCTGATGGGGTCAGCTTGGAGTAGCTCGGAGAAGGTGTACCCTGGGATAGGCCTTCACTGATGAGGTAGCCGGCTTCCAGGTTCAGCTGGAGATTGGGGTTGCTAGATATACGTCGTCTACGCAACTGACTTGTAGATTCCTCCGCCATTGTGAGCTGTTGAAAATATTAAACCTGCTAGGTGTAGTCTAAGTAGGTGATAATACGCGCAAAATACACTCTGCATCTAAGGGTCAATTCACACCGAAGCAAAACAATACGCGACGCGCTGCTTCATTTTTAAGACAGCTATTCTAAATTGAACTTTACTCATTAGGTGGGTACACAAGAAGATACACGTTTCATTGTTAGAGTTGGAATGTCAAGTTGCACGTCGCTGAACAGCACATGTGCAGTGTGTGACTGAACTGTGTATCTTTTTATGTAGTTAATAAAGCTCAAATTTGGATGGCTATCTTAAAAATGTAGCGTCGCGTCACGATTTCGATGTGAATTGACTCTAAGTAGATAGGAACGTTAAGATTGCTTGTGTATCAGCAAAAATAATACATCAGAATCTACCATGATTAACTTAAAACTGTAATATTTTATCTTAAGATGCCTGGATATATTTCATATTATAATACGTGATATAAAAATATACATAATCTTAGCCGTCTGTGATAGTTCATACAAACAGTAGTGTATATAGCAAGCGATATTTCGACTCATAAATGATTATAGTATCTTCGCCGTCTGTGATGCCCCTTACGTTTTTTAAGATGGTAAAAATACTAATTTTTGTGATATCCAGGTTTCACGGGACTTTCACTGTCAGATGTTATAGGAAGTAATTTAGGCTAGGCTACTTTTATCTTAGGATTCCGCTTAAAAAATAGTTTCCGATACATTTACGCAGATGAAGTTACGGACACCATCTAGTTTATAAGAGGGTTAGGGATTTAAAGGACCAGAAACGCATGTACGCAACAACAAGGAAGGTGCAAGTGTCCATGGGCGGCTGTAATCGCTTACCATCAGGCGATCCGTCTGCACGTAGCTTGGACCATTTCATAAAAAAAAAACAATAGATACCTAATAAGTAACCTTATCTAGGTTTTGAGTGAATAATATATTACTTTTTCTAGGTTTTGAATGTAACACAAAACAAATTTATTATTCTAATAACTTTCCCAATTTTTTGACACAAAATCACATCACTGTACACTCTCGTCCCCACTAACCCACAAACACTGTACAGGGCTACAGCCAGAAGCCGTACAGCGGTAATCCTCACAATTCTTTTCAGGGAACCTTAACTTTTTTCATATTAATTACTGGCTTGTTTTGTCTATAAATTTATTTCAGCAAAAGAAATCTATCCCTCGCACATTTTTCCGGGGTAGCATATTATGTCAACCCAGGCTTCAAGCTTTATGGGTCCTTCGGTGCAGTCCTCCCCCCGGGATGAGGCGAAGGTATCATCCGCATAACAGATGACACCTTCGCCACATGGACATTTCGCCACCGACCTTGGAAACAACCATTTTTGTTGTTCCAATACGAGAATCGAACCCACGACATCCGAGCCAAGCTCTAACCACTAGATCACGGAGGCTATCGTATATATCGTACAGTACGTAATTTGAAAATAAATAGTATCTTAGTCGTCTGTGATAGTCCATACAAACTGCATAGCAAGCGATATTTTAACTTAATATAAAATATTATACTATCTTCGCCGTCTGTGATGCTCCTTAATGTGAAAGAGTCCCAGCTATAATATAATTAGGAATTCAGTCCACACAGAGCCGCAGGGCCTGATTAGTAACAATCAGGAATAGATCGATTGCCATGTATTTTGTTTTCTGCTACTTGGGCGACCGCCAACTATTGCCACAATATCCTTATTTCATCGCTGGATTTTCAATTTAATGGATACTACAAATTTTTGTCTATGAGTAACAAAATTACATGACGAACGTACTTATCTCTACATTAGGGACGATTTACGAAGTTACTCAATTCTGTACTTTTAATTTCTATCATATTTTTATTTTTCACTTAAGATATTATATTCTTACCTTTTGAAGGTAAGTGGTGAATAAATTCAAATTCTTACCTATTAATACAGACCAGGGCTTCCCTATCAAGGAAAACCAGCCTTCGCCACTGCCTAACCACATACACATACCTAAGTAAAAAATTATTTATTCCAGACAAAAAAACATTGAAAATAGTTGACTACCCCTGTGAACAGTAGGGCTTCCCTCCCACATACTAAATACTTACTTGTTACGATATTATAACCTAAAGTAGGTTTATAACAATAATTTGCTACAATACTAATGTTACAATGCTCGAATTAATAATAATTAGGGAACAAGAGACAACTGAAATTTGAAAATAATTATTAAAATGATACGATAAAGGCTAAGAAAAAAAGGTCACTCTTTTTTTGTTCAACATACTTTTGCTGTATCCTACTATGTAACAACCTAACCAAGAGCATAATATCAGGAGTGTCTAAGGAGGGTTCCGTAGCTATCAACGCTCTAATCAAAAGTTATTTTATCCTCAGCATATAAACTAGCAAGATTCTATCTCTTATAGCTTATGCCATGCGGGGGGACCAACTTATAAACCACATTGGAGACCGATTACTCGAAGATGGTTGAATTTGTAAATAAGGCTGGGACTATAAGAAACGGAATCCGGAAGGCCGTAAAGAATTCTGTGCATTGAAAATAGAAATCTGTGCTAATACAACAGAGTTGAAAATCATACACACGAGTGTCGAGTCAAATTATGTCAATGTCATATATGACAGATCGACACTCAAAACTTCCATTTCAACTTTCAACTTATTGCATTAGCGCAGAGTTCTATTTTCAGTGGCCTGAATTTTCCTCGGCGTTCCGGATTCCGGAGTATACAGTCCCAGCCTTAGTCATGAATAAATCTTTACCTTTGTTTAAAAAAAAAATATATTTCCTACTTCACATCATGTATGACGCCAGAAACGAAATCTATAACTATACCAAATTTCCTCCACCTTTATTCATAATTACAGAAAATTGACGAGCGGACGGAAAGACAGAGAGACAGAAATACTTGACGGACAGAGTGAAACTACAAGGGTTCATTGAATACTACGGAACCCTAAAAAAATAAGAAACAAAAATGCAATGCCTTTTTTCTTTCATATTTTTTATTTATTTCAACGATGTTAGATAACAAGAATTATGTTAATATGTTTTATATGACTTTCACGTTTTACATCAATTAATAAGTTAATCTAATCAACGACTAGTTATGAAAGATTAAATGAGTTCTTTGGAATTGATATTTTTATTTTACCACGCAAAAAATATAAAAAAACTGGCCAAGCGCGAGTCGGACTCGCGCACGAAGGGTTCCGTATAAAACGACAAAAATATGTGGAACCTTCAAAAGGGTTGAGTCAAAAACCTTACAATGCCATCTATCACTCAAAAAGTAGGCATTTAGCGTTATTCCGCGCGTTCCGTCAAAAGATCGCGGGACCGTCGCAAGAATGAACTCACATGACCCCCGGGCGATCGGCCGGCAATGCCACAGAGCACAGGACTACCTGCAGTATGGTTAACTTTACAGTTTTTATTTTAGAATTTTTATTTTATACCGTGCCATTGCTAAGTTCAGAAAACCTATTATTTTATGATGACAAATAAATTGCTTTTGTAGTAAAATAATTGAAAAACTCATGATAAAATACAGTTACCTAACTGCGAAAATTTTGCATTTTTCATTCATTTTCTATTAGATTAAAAGGGTAAAAACGGAGCCCTATTACTAAGACTTCGATGTCTGTCCGTCTGTCTGTCTGTTCTATCTGTGTGTCTCCAGGTTGTTACTCAAGAACCGCTATAGCTAGACTTCTGAAATTTTGACAGATTGTGTATATAATATATCTGTTGCAGCTATAACAACAAATACTAAAAACAAAATAAATTAAATATTTAAGGGGGGCTCCCATACAACAAACGTAATTTTTTTGCTATTATTTGCTCGAAATCAATAACTACAACACATAGGCATGGAGATACCTTGAGTCCCGGGAAAGGACATAGGATAGTTTTTATCCCGAAAAAATGTACGGTTCCGGCGTGATAAACAAATTTTGGCGCAACAGAGTTGCGGGCGTCCTTTAGTTTTTATTATAAATGTCGGTATAAATAGGAAAAAATAGGAAAAAAAAAAGTCGTTTGCATGTAGTATTTGTATATTATTTTAAGTACCTATTTAAAATTCCTTAAAATTTATTTCCCTTGTACTTGGACCAGGTTGCAAATTTAAAAGTGAATCAAGGGATACCAAAGGTGAATTTACATGGCTTGGATTTTCTGGCTGTTGTTTGGAGTCTAATGTGTATGAACAATCAATTGAATCTATGTTTTCCACGTCATCATCGTCTATTGCATATTCTGGCTGTGGCTGAGAGGGTGTTAAACATGTACCCTCTAAAGAATCCATGTTTTTCTTGCCGTCATCATCTTCTAAAGTTAATGTTCTTATTGGCATTCCACGAGCGTGTCCACTATCTACAATTTCCGGAAGTAAACATTTAGTGAAAAATTTAACTAGTTTAGGCTCCATTAAAGTTTTCCAGAAATTGTCATCTCTCTCATTTTTTATTGTAAGTAAGGGTTCATTTTCTCCGCTCCAGATTCCTAAAATACATACACGCCTTTCTGTTATATGCAATTGACCCTGTATCTGATAATACCAATTCGAATTCTTATTTATTGAGTTGGTGTCCGTTTTTTTGTCATATTTTAGTATTTGAATTTTATTTTTTTGGATTGCATTTGATATTCCCATTTTTGCTGCCACTAAAGGGCACTTGATTTCAACTACCATGTCCTCTCCTACTAATCCATCCGGAGTTGCTCCCATAAAAGGATAAGTCTTATCAATAAACAAACCATAAGGCATAATATCAATGTTTTCTTGTTTTTGTAGTTGCTGAAGAGCCTGTCTCTCGTTTTCGATTCCATGTGCAATACCAGCTAGACGTGTCAAATTTTTTTGGTACAATATGCTCTTTACTAAAGAAGCAGTATTTATTTTAATTTTTCTTTTGCATATTTGGCCAAAATTGGACGCAGTAACCAGATTTTTTCTTATATCCAGCCATTCGCTGCTGTCTCGTTGTAATACTGTAGCTCGCTCAACAGCATGCCTATCAGCAGTTAATGTTTTTAAATTGTCTATAAACTCTTCCTTCGTTTTTTCTAACTCTTGTGGAGACATGTCTGGTGCTGAGCTTGCTGGACCATAATCATGTTGTTTTTCGTGGACTGCATTCAATTTCCTTTTCTTTTTTATTGGATGTTCTAAATTCAATTTTCTTTTTTGTGCTCGTCTTTTTTCAATAAATTTTACTCTGCCTTTTGGGCTTCGGCTTAAAAAGGCTTTTTGCACTTTGGAAATAGCATTTTGAGTGTTGAATGACACAATAGCTGCGCTACATCGACCTTCATAGCTACCTTTAAGGGCAAAATTCGCTCGCTTTCCACCTATGAACTTTGCGATGACATTATTAAAACACTCAACAGCGTTAGTGTCCACGTCTTCAATCAAGCTTCTTGATTTGGCAGCAATATTTGATACAATCGAATTGACTCTGAACATAAAAGTAGTGTTTTGAATAGTTTTTAGCTGTGATTCAGAGTCATTTTTGTCCTTCATGCAATTATATTCTTGGCACATTCTGTGATCACCAAAAGCATGGGAAACACAGTTGGTGATATCATTATGAAGACATGATATTGCTACATTGCGAGGACTGTCAGAATTTTTGTGATGGTTAATACTTTCTACTATTGCTTTTCGCATTGTCATAATTTTAACATCATTAAGCATTTTACGGTGAGCTAGTGCATATTTGGCTTCTGTAGTCGTAGTACGTAATTTTTTACAAAAATTACGCAGTATGTGATTCCTGCACTCAATTTTTTCTACAGTAACCCCCTCCTTTTCATACGGCTTGGCTTTAAGAATAGCAGCGTAAGTTGAAGAGTCGCCATCTGCTATCATTCGTCCAAATATCATGCCATACATTAGTATCGAGGCCTTAAAACCTTCTACGATAATTTCTTTTTCCATGGAGCTGGCAGAACCTTCGTAATTCTTAAAACATTTGTGTTCTTTTGCTGGCGTATATTTATTTGCAGCTCGCGCACATACTAAGCAGTATTTATTTTTTACGCCAATGAAAAGGACTTTTCCTGTTCTTCTGCCGATTATTGCTGCTGCTCCCGATGATGCCTTCTGGTTAGACCCATACGATCTAGCACACCATGATCCATCAACCTTAACATCTACGATAGGATAACTCTGCCTTCTGAGATAGCGATATCTTTTTCCATTTTTGCTGCAGCTTCCATAGACGCACTGGCAGTCTGTGTCCATTTTGAAAACACTTCATCCTGTAATTTCAAAAACGATGTTGAACTGAATACTGGAACATCCATAGCAGAACACAATTCTTCGAACTGAGAATAGCCTATGCCGGAAGCGACTATCCCAGAAGCAGCAGCTATGTTTATATTCACTTGTTCGTCACTATTTGGGTCTTCCGACTTTATAATGCAAACTTCTTTGCATAATTGGCATTCAAATCGGAACCGCGACCAAAGGCCATGTCTTTTTTCAGAAGTTAATTGAAATTGAGATAAGCCACAGTTAAATAAACCGTTATGCTGTGCTTTCTCCTGTTATTCTTTAAAAATGTAATTAATGTCTACCAGTCGCCGTCCTGAAACTGGTTTGAATTCATGTTCTTTAATTTCTTCTTCGACTATTAATAAATCTTCAACTTCATTAGGTTGTTCTAGATGAGCAGAATCAATAAAGACCGAAGAATTCTTAGATAATATATCATGCGTGCTGGCATCTGGCGTAATATTATTTGAATGCCTGTAAAAATATAATAAATATTAGGATTTTCTTTTGATTTTTTGTATATTGGTAGGTTAATAGTTATATAATTTAAGAGTAACCTTGTCCTACAAATAAAACAATCCATATTTTAGGACCATAAAGTCAAAGTATGAAATCCTTTCTATCTCTGTTAGCTACCACTTTCAAGATTTTTCGAAAATAAAAATGTTGTTCGTCTTATCAAAATGAAGCTACTCACAAAAAATTTGTTTGATACTTGATAGTAATCAAAAAAAAATTGTTCTAGGGCTTCCGTACTGCTTATGCATTTAGAAAATATGCGGGTTTGAAAACATTGGGCTTGTATTTTTATGTTCTATCTGTTGCCATGTGGATGCGTATAGGTACCATATCTTTTACTTACATATTTTTTTCCGAAACTACATGTGACTTTTTTGCTACTAGGGAGCCAGTAATTATTTTTTGGGGCTGTTCTACGGACCTGCAATAAAAAGGTTTTTTTATTTAGTTTTATTTCGTATTTATGTACTTACATATTTTTTGTAATTTCCGCAGTTGGTTTTATTACTGGAGATCTTACTTATCTTTTCTTTTGTTATACTGTTTAATTGTACTATGGCATAATAACCACGCATTTTTATCAACATAATCTAGATAAAATTTTATTCTCATAGAATTATATCCATCTAACTTTTCCTTTCAGTAGTCTTACTGATTTTACTATTCTGTGGCACAAAATGATATAAAATATCATCAAAACTTATAATATTGTTACTACGATATTCATATACAGAGTGTAACAAAAATAAGTGATAATACTTTAGGGTGTGTACGTGTTCCTTGTAGAGAGTTCACTGTGAAAGTAGCAGCGCTGAAAGACCAAAAATTTTTTCACTTTTGTATGGGGAAACTCGTGACGCTCGGGCCCTTGCCCATACGAAAGTGAAAAAAATTTTTCGTCTTTCAGCGCTGCTACTTTCACAGTGAACTCTCTACAAGGAACACATACACACCCTAAAGTATTATCACTTATATTTGTTACACCTGTACAATGAAGTAAATAGTGTAAGAAGTAGGTAAAGTAATAATATTTCATTAAAATAATTTAATATGAGGTAGACAGAATAAACTTACTTTTTTGCGTGTCCGTGGATTGCGTTCATCTTGTTAATTTTTGACCTAGCCCGTGACGACTTCCTTCTTTTATTGTCTTTATTGCCCATATTATTTAGGCACTATTCACTCTTATTATCACAAAATACACCGATTCGTTTTTGTAGGAAGCAAACTAACACAGGTCCGTCGTCTCTAAGCGCCACCGCGCGACTGTCGGAGCTCGGTAAGCCGCGGCGTTCGCGAACTCTCAAGGTATCTTGTCACTGGCATCAATAAATAAATGCTACAATTTCCATTTTTGCGAATATGGATAGATAATCATTTTATCTAATTAAAGCTATAAAAATTAGGTCGTTTAGTTCAGTATTCTTGGCACAGTATTGAAAAAAGATTTTAAAAAGAGGTAACTTTGGCTTCGTTTTCTATCAAGTGAAGTTCTTCTGTTTGTGTCACTTAATGCGAAGCCGAATACGTTATATCCTCAAGTAAAGGTAGTAATTTTTTCAAAATTTTTAGACAATAGTGTAAGGAATGAAACGGGATCAAAAAACTTGTCCACGCGCTATTTCACTGTTACCTGGCCTTAATGTAGGTAATAGATAGAGATAAGCTTATAGGAATTTTGTATTTCTTTAGCTACATACCATAAAAATCGATATTTATATATAAAGTGGAGAAAATTATGTAAAAAATAATTATCAATAATGATGTAAAGTTTCAAACGATATTACTGTATTCTAAAATAGTTAAAAGGTTTCGCAATCAAACTAGATTCTTGAACCAATTAATTTTTTTAATAAGAAACTAATAAAAGTAACGTATTTAAATGTATTTTTTATTTCCTTGTCGGTCATTAAAAATAAAGTTGTTATAAAATAATATTAGTATCCTTGTTCTGTTATTATAATAACATTTATGCGAACTTAGTTTACTTAATAGTCATATTTCTCTTTATGTATTGATTTTTGACGTGATAACGTCTTATAATTTGATGGAGCCGGCTGCACGCACGAAAAAACATGACTCATGCGTTACCTGTTACCAGCGCTACCTCGCTAAATATGATGCATTGCCGTTACCTCTGCTAGCCGCGCCTTAGGTATGTGAGCGGTGGGACGGAGAGGCGGGGCGCTTGATGTTATTACTCAGTTCGGCGCCGGACTTCGCGGCGGAAACACGCCTACCTAAGGCGCGGCCAATTAGTTCCGCGCGCACTATAAACATGACGTTGTCACGTTCAACTATCGTCAGTAAACAGACTTTACAGACAACCGATTTTTTTTTTAAATTTACTCTTCAATAGCTCATTGGAATATTATAAATACCACAATGACCTAGTTTTCTTAGAATTCCGATTCTATATTTGGTCAGAAATTTCCATCGTTTAAGTTCTAGCAATTTCTCAAAGCATTGCTTATGCTACCACAATGAACATTATTATCTTAGTTTCGTTATGTATGTATTAAGTAGTTTAAGGATAGGACTTTAACTTAACCTAAGATAAAATGACTTTGTATTATATAATTACTAGCGGTTGCCCCGACCGCGTAAATACTGAATCCCAAAGGGAACACTGCACTATTTCAGGATAAAAAGTAGCCTATGTGTTATTCCAGAGCTTAAGCTACTACCACACAAAATTTCATCAAATACCGTTAACTAGTTTTTGCGTCAAAGAGTAACAAACAACCATCCATCTATCCTCACGAACTTTCACATTTATAATAGTACGATATTATTCTCTGCATCTTGTATTTATTCTATACAGCTTTACATAGTTCTGTGTATTTTGAGTAATAGGTATTTGAGTCGTATTGAAATAAATAATTTTAAACCCAGCAAAATTTTGCATATTTCCGTTCTATCTATCGCAGTGTGTCTGCGAGAACAGAAAAATCGAGCAAGCAGCAGCGATAGAGTGCATACAACCCGATTCACACCGGCTTTACGTTTAATTCACGGATACAATATCTATGGTAGTACACTTTGAAATTTCGTAACCTACACTTATTTACGGACAGGACATTTTTTTCCGTGGTAAATTTAAAATGGTAAATTTTTAGGATAGGTAAAATAAGTTCTGCAGACTGCACCTGATCTTACATGTACAGGCTAGGGCTTCCCTTTGATGGAGAACCAGCCTTCGCTACTGCGAGGCAGTTCTTTTTATTTTAACCAGCTTAGGTATTTTGTAAATTATTCTAGCAACGCTAACAACATGTGACCGCTAATAAGTAATAAAACGTTAGGTAAAAAAGGAATGCATATAAAAAGATTTATGATATTGATGACTAGGAGATTGAAATCTGTGGACACCGATTGCCAAACTTTCGGCACAAAAAATTAAGATGTATAAATATATACCTAGTATATTAACCCCCTTACTAATAAAATTATTTATACAGTATATCCAACGTTGTCCAACGTTTTGTCCTTGTCTGAAAAGCGACTTTTCCGACGTATCAGACAAGGACAAAACTTTGTATAGCTTATACACTGTATACATATTTTTATTAGTAAGGGGTCTAGAGTGTAGTTTGTTCTTTTATTTTGTTCTTATAATTCGATATTTTTTACTCTACTTTTGTTTCAGGCCAGCGTGGTCGTAAGTATTAAAAAATTCCGGAAAATAAAGATATCATTTTGCCGACGACAAAAAGCCTGACATGAAAATTGTTTTAAGCAAAAAATTAAAACCGATTTCCAAAGTAAAAATGCACAAAAAAGTGTAATTAACTAGCTTTTTTCCTGCGGCTCCGCCCGCGTAAATGTTATATAATCTCGTGTATCCTACGGATAAACTGTACTTTTTCGGTATAAAAATTACTACTACTACTATTCCAAATTTCATCTAAATCAATTCAGTAGTTTCTGCGTGAAAGAGTAACAAACATCCATCCATACATCCATCCATCCTCACAAACTTTCATAGTTATAATATTAAAAGGATTCTTATTTTCTAAATAATTCCCCTTTTAAATTCGGCTTAAATTTTAACTATTTCTCTACTCAACATTCATAAAGAAGTCGGTACCAGCTCAAACAATATTGGTACCGACCTGATAAAAACATTCTTTTATAATATAAAAAAAATAATTTCATACTTTTTTGTGCATTTTTACTTTGCAAGTCAATTTTAAAAATAGTATTTGTTCCATTTTTAGTTATATTCATTCTAAATAAGCTGACCCGTGCCCACTTCCTTGGGTGTTAAACATTTTTTGATGATGATGATGAGGATAAAAAGTATCCTAAGTTACGCCTTATAATATCAGCTATCTGGCAGTGAAAGTCCCGTGAAAATCGGTTCAGCCGTTCCAGAGATTAGCCGGAACAAACAGAAGGACAGATATACAGACAGACAGACGGACAGACAAAGATTTTAAAATTTGATTTTTTATTGTTAATACCGTATATACATTCATATGCATTAATTAAAAAGCTGTTAATTTGAAATTACAGACAGACACTTCAGTTCTATTTATCTGTATAAATAGATTATTATTAACACAAGAAAGTTATTAATACAAAAAGCCTCCTGTATTCTCAAACAAAACAAATATATAGCAAAACAAACTCAAGCGTTATTTTATGCAGGTTTTCTGAGAGGCCGTGGTTTTTCTCCAAATAATTATTTTATTTTTAAGATTAGACACTATATTATTAAATAATTTTTACTATCTATTGTAATAGTCGGCGGAAAAAAATTAGCAGTAGGTGAGCATTTAATATTATAATACCTAGGTATTAAAGTGATCATGATGATCACGAATATAATTTTCGCAATAGCAAAATTTTAAAGACATTGATATCGGTGTACAAAACTATGAGGAGTACCTTATGTCACCATAATAATATGTTGGTGTATCGTGTGAAGATAGTGGTGATGATGATTATTGTAAGTGGCATGATGGCATATGCTTGCAGTTCTTTAAACAACGCCGAAATCCCCAAACATGTATAATGACTCAGAAAATCTGTTCAGTAGGTATTTTTGATCCAGGGCACCTTGGTGCAAAATCATACTTTTTGGTAGCATATGCTTGGACTACTTCAGAAAAAGTCCAAATCACTATATGAGTCCATATGAATTTCGAAGAATTCCCTCGATTCCTCATGGATCCCATCATCAGGTCACTTTGGTATGAAAAGGACCAATTTAGGATTTTTTAAACCCTTTCCAGCAAAAAAAAAGAATTTTGAAAATCGGTCCACAGGAGTAATCGTAGAACAACTATATATATATATATATATATATATATATATATATATATATATACGGTGGGACGGAAGAGCGCTTGATGTTATTACTCAGTACGGAGCCGGACTTCGCGGCGGCAACACTGCTAACTAAGTAAATATAGTGCGCGCGGAACTAGTTGGCCGCGCCTTAAGTAGGGACAGGGGTGAGGGGGCGGGTTGCTTGCTGCCCGCAGTGTTGCCGCCGCGAAGTCCGGCTCCGTACTGAGTAATAACATCAAGCGCTCTTCCGTCCCACCGTATATATATATATATATATATATATATATATATATATATATATATATATATATATATATATATAGGTCTTTACCTATGAAATTGCCGTTCTGCAGCATTTCAAATTAATTTTATTTTAAAAACATAGAATTCTTTTTCCAAAAGTAGTCATTTGTCATCACGGATACGTTAAAAATTCGAGTAATTATGGAATATGAGTACCGTCGTGGCAGCAACGCGGCACAAGCGGCATGCAACATCAACGACGTTTACGGAGCTAACACTACAAACCAACGCACCACCTGTTAAAGGTTTGCTCGCTTCCGTTCTGGAAATTTCGACCTGAAAATTGAACCTCGCGGTCGTCCGAAGACTTTGGTCGACAATGACGAATTTAAGGCTATTGTGGAAGCTGATGATACACAATCTACGGCTGAATTAGCAGCAGCTTTCGACGTTAGCGTCAAAACAATATTGGTCCATTTGCGTCAAATTGGCAAGGTAAAAAAGCTTAACAAATGGGTGCCCCACGAACTCAATGATCGCCAGCGCAAAGTACGCGTCGAGACGTGCCTTGCACTGCTCAACGGACACAAATGAAGGAATTTTGAACCGCATTGTTACCTGCGATGAAAAATGGATTCTGTTTGATAACCGCAAGCGCTCAGCAAGTTGGTTGGATCCTGGTTCAGCACCTAAACAATGCCCTAAACGAAAACTTACCCCTAGAAAAGTGATGGTCACTGTTTGGTGGTCTAGCGCCGGTGTGATTCATCACAGCTTCTTACCAAACGGGGTGAGCATTACTGCAGATGTGTACTGTGAAGAACTGAACACAATGATGGAGGAGCTGGCACATCTCCAACCAGCAATCATCGCTCGCATGGTCAATCGCTCGTCTCCGCTGCTCCTGCACGACAACGCGCGACCTCATACTGCACAGCAGACGGTCTCCAAGTTGCAAGAACTGGAGTTCGAAGCTCTCCGTCATCCGCCCTACTCACCAGACCTTGCGCCTATAGACTACTACTTTTTCCAGAATTTGGATAACTTCTTAGCGGGGAAAAAACTTCAATACCTGAGAGGCAGTACAAAATGCCTTTGAAGAATTTGTTGCCTCCCGTCCAACTGATTTCTTTACGAAGGGCATCAATAAACTGCCACTGCGTTGGCAAAGATGCATTGATTGCATGGGTGATTACTTCGATTAATAAAAATAAAAAATACATGAAAAAAATTCGTTTAAATTTTTTCATACAAAACGGCAATTTAATAGGTAAAGACCTAATATTATGTCAATGCAAAAACGGAAAGAATGAGCACGTGGTTTGGCCAATCAAATTTTGACAAGTAATTTTACAAGGTGATAATTAACGTTAAAAAATAATGTGTTTTATTACAAGCGTGATTTACGAGATTACACTTCACAACACAGATATAAAAAATCTCACCGTAAAAACGGGATTAAGAATATAACGACTACATCTTGAAACTATAGAAAATTTTATTCTAAAAGAGAAACGTCATTCTACGACTCCGTCTTCTTTTTTTAATCTTTTGACAACTAAAAAACTAAAGCGTAAAGAGAAAAAGTCCACAAATCAAAATAAAATATATTATATTAATAATCAATATATTATGTAATATAATAATGCAATTCTACTGTATTTTAATTATTATTCAAAATTAAATTATTATTGTTTAAGATTTAAGACGGAAGTAAAATCGATCTACGAACCAAATATTAAGGCCGGTTAACGTCGTTTTAGTAAGAACTTGCGCCGATAGATGGCGCTTAAGCCTCTAAATGACTAAATAATTAAGTATACAAATCATAGATGATGCGAGTAACGCCGAAATAATTGATTTTACTGAGAGAAAATGTAATTACGTTACAACAGGTGTTATCGGGAACCCTCCCTCCACATACATACCCTCCAAAAAATACAATGGGGTATAATAGGACTGAGCGAAGTACGACGTATGGGAGAAAACATAGAAGTCTACAACGACTTTCTTTTGTACTATATAGGTGAGACACCAGGCCAATACGGTGTTGGCTTTATCGTAAAGAACTACCTACAATCATACGAAAGTTTCTTGGAGTCTGAGAAAGAATCGCGATGTCAAACATAAAAATCTCAGAAAATAAGTATCCCTTGTCTATTTTTCAAGTCTATGCACCCACGGAAGCAGTTAACAAACAGGTAAAAGAGAAGTTCTATGAACAACTATACGAACTATATGAACAATAAATACGAAACCATAGAAACGGCACATAAAAGAATAATAGTTGTGGGAGACTAATAGCTAACTTAGAACAAACATAACATCGGGATTAAATATAATTGGACAATATACTAACAGGAAAAGAAATAACAATGGCCAGAGACTGATAAACTTTGCTACCAGAAAAAATCTATACATTATGAACATATTTTTCAAAAAAAGTTTCATTAAAAAAGTGGACCTGGATATCACCAGGAGAAATATACAAAAATGAAATTGATTTCGTCTTAGCAAACCAACCAAAGGCTATCAAAAATGTCAATGCACTAAAAAAACTTAACTTCAATTCAAGCCATCGCCTAGTTAGAAGCAAACGCTCACAAAATTACCCAAACAATCAAGAAATAAATACAAAACAAAAAAAGATATAAACGGCCCAGTGATTATTGATGGAAAAATGTTAACACAATTGAAGTATAGCCTAGAAGAACTGAAGCAAAAAGAAAACGCACAAGAAAGGTATAATCATCTAGAAAAGACACAAAAAATATCAAAAGGGAAATTCCCAACCAGAATTCAAACCTAAATACTAAATAAGGGACAATACTAGAGATCTCATAGAGAAGAGGAAAGAACTACTACTACTAACTACTAGAAGAAAAGGAAACAGCACAGAAGCGAAATCACTATTATCAGGAAATCAATAAAATTCGACAACACAGGACAAAAATACGAACAGAAACATTCAAATATCATATACAAAAAATAGGAGCAGTGAAATAGGCACTTAAAGTGCTTAAAGAAAATACAACTTGGATACCAAACCTACGAAAGGAAAAACGGAGACAAACAGGTCGAGTATTATATACGAGGGCGGGTCAATAAGTCCGTGACTTTTGGAATAAAACACAGATTTTTTGATAAATAAATCATTTTATTTTTCAACGTAGTCCCCCTTGAGCTCTATACACTTTGTCCAACGCTTCTCCAATTTTTTTATCCCTTCCAAAAAATATGATTTGTCGAGGTCCTCAAAATAGGCCTTTGTTTGCGAGATGACTTCATCATTGGAGTCAAATCTTTTTCCACCGAGCCATTTTTTTCAGGTTTGGGAACAAGAAGTAGTCACTCGGAGCCAAATCTGGAGAATAGGGTGGATGTGGGAGCAATTCATAGCCCAATTCATGGATTTTTGCCATGGCAACTGCACATGTGTGCACCCTTGCATTGTCTTGGTGAAAAAGAACTTTTTTCTTGGCCAAATGAGGTCGGTTTTTTTCAAATCCTCATTGAAGCGGTCCAATAAGTTGGCATAATATTCCCCATTAATTGTTCTTCCCTTTTGAAGATAGTCAATGTGGATTATCCCACGTGCATCCCAAAAAACAGTCGCCATAACTTTATTGGCTGACAAACCCACCTTGGCCTTCTTTGGCGCCAATTCACCCTTAGAAACCCACTGTTTTGACTGTTGTTTGGTCTCTGGTGTGTTGTGATGGATCCATGTTTCGTCCACGGTTACAAAACGGCGCAAAAACTCCTCCATATTGTGATTAAACAACGCCAAACCTTCCTGTGAAGTTGTTACACGATTGCGTTTGTGGTCGACTTGCGGAAAGCTTTCTCATGCCCAAGTGATCATTCAAAATTGAAACCACTGAGCCATGCGAGATGCCTATGGCATCGACAATCTCTTGCACTTTCAATCTTCGGTTGGCCAACACCATATCGTGAATTTTTTCGATTGTTTCGGGTGTAGAGACCTCAACTGGGCGTCCAGGACGTTCGGCATCTTCAGTGCTTGTACGGCCACAACGAAATTCAGTAAACCACTTTTTTACCATTGAAATCGATGGTGCAGAGTCCCCATAGTATTTATCAAGCTTAGCCTTGGTCTCGGTAATGGTTTTTTTTCGCAAAAAATAATGCTTAATAAGCACACGAAATTCACTTTTTTCCAGTTACTGGATAGTCTGATAAAGATAGCTGTAAAACACAAACTAACTGACGCAGAAAATTCAAATTTTGATAGGAGTCAACTGACAGATGCCTGTTGACAGAAGTAGTGTTGCTTTTTCAGTAAGGAGGTTAGAAATTCAAAAAGTCACGGACTTATTGACCCGCCTTAGTAATAACGTAGCTACAGAATTTTACAAAAACTTATAAAATGACGATCGCCAATATGAAGAAGAAGAATATACAGATGACTTATATGATGCAGAGATATTAGAAAAAGAAGTGGAACATACAATAACATCACAAAAAAATGGTAAGGCGCCAGGTGAAAATAAAATTTCAAATGAACTTCTTAAAGCATCAATTAAACAAATTTTAAAACCAGTCACAAATAATATATTTGACAAAATTCTAAATGACGAAACAATCCCAGAACATTGGAAAACATCGATAATAGTGCTTCTATACAAGAATGGTGATAAAAACCAGATTAACAATTACTGACCGAAAAGTCTGATGCCAAACAATTATAAAATATTCTCCAAAGTTATTCTCAAAAGGCTAACTAAACGCCTGGATGAAAATCATCCACCTGAATAAGGCGGTTTTCGAGCTAAGAAATCTGGAAATCTCTGAGAGAACAAGGAGTTAAAAATAATCACATCAGACTATTAAAATCAATTTGTAGCAACAACACAGCAAAAATAAAACTGGAAACAAATTATTCCCAGCAGTTCTTGAAAGTCTATTGAGAAAACTAATCTGGGAATCCAAAGGAAAAACGGCAAAATGTTATACTATCTAAGATTTGAAGACGATCTTATACGATCGACGATCTTACGTTATATTTGCAGAAAATCCAAAAGAGACTCAGAAATAATGCTACAAGAATTATCTGAAAAAAGTGAAAAAGTGGAACTGACAATAAATACGGAAAAAACCAAGGCTATGACTAATGACAATGTGAGAGAACCCATAAACGTTAACGGAAAAAACATCAATAGAGGAATACGCCTTTCTTGGCCAAATAATATCTCCCATATACTCAACACTAAAAGAAGTCAAATAAAGAATTACAAATGCTTGGAAGTCTTTCTGAAATCTGATCATGAAAAACAAAGACCTTCCCATGAAGTGTAAGACAAAGACTTTCAATATGTGCGTGCTGCCATGTGTCACATACGGATGTCAAACTTGGGCTCTGACACAAAAATCATTGAACTCGCTTAAAGTTGTTCAACACAACATGAAAAGGAGCCTCGTTGGAGCAAAAAGGACGGATAAACTAAGACTGAGTTATATTAGAAAGAAAACAAAGGTAAAAGATATCTTCACCACAATCAAAACGCTCAAATGGTAGTAGACGGGACACATGGCCAGAGACACAGGAAAGTGGCACAAGGATGTACTGGAATGGTACCCAATAAATGGCGCAAGGAGGAGAGGACGTCCAAATCTTAGATGGGAAGACGATATACGGGGGACAACAGGACCACAATGGATAAGGAAAGCTTAAGAAAAGAAAGAGTGGAAAAATCTGGAGGAGGCCTATGCTAGAAGAGCAGACCAAGGGTAAAATTAAATATTAAACAGGATAAATAAAATACATGATATGGCAAAACATGTAAATTTAATTATAATATCTTGGTAATAAAGGCTTTAAAAAATAACGCGTGTTATTATAGCTGGAGAAACTGTGTAGTTACAAAATATAACAGCTAATGGCTATACATTGAAATGACCTCAAACGGTGACGAAAAATTTAAATGATTTACTAGATTTTTTCTTCAATAGCTAAATATACAGAAAAAGGGTTTTGAAACATTTTTTTTGAATTTGTTTAAAAATATTAGGTACAAGATGTTGCCTGCGACTTTGTGCGCGTAAAAGGTTATAAGGTAAGTAGGTCCCGTTATGCGGTGTTGAGCACCACTGATTGTATTGATGTTGATTTATTCTTAAACCTAACGACATGTTTCGTTTAGAAAAATAATATGCATTGTCATTTTTTTCTACTACTTTTTTGTCGCCTGTCAAAACCACCTTTTGTCCTTGCTATAATCGAATTAATATAAAAGATCTGTGCTGCTCGAATCTTCATCTAATAACTCCAAAACTCTTGTGATACACAGACCTCAAGATGAAGGCAGTTATTGTTTTGTGTTTGGTCGCTGTTGCGTATGCGCAGGTAAGATTTTTGATGATAAGTATTACCTACTAGTATTGTTGAATGTGGATGTAATTTATAAGTATAGTATAGTATATTTATAGTTAACCGCCCATCAGATCTGTTATTTTTTGCGAAGTAAAAAAATAATGGTTTATTTTTTCTTCGTGAAAATTAAATGAATAGCACTTATGCTATTGAATAGAGAAATTATCGACATGAAACCTCAGAAGCCGAGTATTATTATTTTAAAAACTTAGGCCTTTTCATCCGTCATTGGATGATTTATACAGTATTCTCCGAGCGAAGTAACCACTCTTGAAATACTGTAGTGCCTGGAACAGCTGGTTTTTAAATATCGTTTGGTTGCCCAAGCACATACGGCATTCTCACAACACAGTCAGCCTAGTCCAGAGGAAGGACTGGTCAATACGTCTGGGGCCAACCACGTGCGTTTCCTTACGATGTTTTCTTCACCGTTAGAGCGTCCATATAATGAGAGATACTTGAGATCTGTAAAAAGTCTCTAAGGTACACGCCACAACCTGGGAATCGCACCTGCACACTCTCGAGTGCGAATCAAACGGTCTACCCACTAGGCCACGGAGCTCTATTATTTAAAATATAATATAATATAATTACGGATGCATAACAAAACATTTACAAATCGGATCGGTGCTTAGAAAGTAAAAATACACTCAATATATAAAAATACTTATAAATTACATAAAACACACTGCGTTTATTTATATTATATTATGGTTGCTTTACCAAACCTTTACGAATCGGGGCGGCGCTTAAGCGAGTATTCCACTTCACTAAATTCAGACGTCCTAAACGATTCAGTAACATAATTAAGTGAAATAGTAGTTAGGGAGCTAGGATCCTAATTAGCAGCCTAAATCGGAAGGAGTGTGACTCCTGACTAATTAAATTCTAATGAGCTTCTTTTTTAGGATCCTTACTAGGACGTCTGAATTTAGTGAGGTGGAATACGCGCTTTAGATACACTCTGTACATAGACAGTGAAGTTAAGTCGCTTAAAGTAGTTTAGAAACCAAACCGTTTTGTTGCTGTCTGCTATCAATGGTGTGAAGGCTGCCTAGTACCAACATATTTAACCTTTACTTGCCAAAAAATATTATTACCAAATATACTGGACTTTACACATACATAGGCTGCACTAAAAGTATCGGGAATGGAATATTTCCACTGTTCCTGTCATATTAAAATCTTTTTAATTTAAAACTCCTTGGTTTTAAAAATCTAATACCGTTTATTTATTTAAAAAAAGATTCTTCTTCTTCTAAAAGAAGGTCTTGTCACGAGGTCTTGTCAAACTTGTTTAGTCGTTGAGAAAATGGAATTGACTCGAGAAAATTCTAGAGCGATGATTTATTATGACTTTCGAAGTGGTTTAACACAAAAACAGTGTGTTGACCGGATGATTTCTGCATTTGGTGATGAAGCCCCATCCAAAACCACAATTTATCGCTGGTTTGCTGAATTTCAACGTGGACGTGTCAAGCTCAGTGATGATCCCCGTCAAGGTCGTCCAAAAACTGCAGTCACCCAAGAAAACGTTGATGCTGTGCGTAAGCTGATTGAGGAAGATCGACATGTGACATACCGCGAAATTCAGGCAACTTTAGACATTGGCATGAGTCAAATACAAATAATCTTGCATGAACAATTAGGTGTAAAAAAGTTCTTTTCCCGATGGATACCGCATTTGCTCTGTGAAGAGCAAAAAGCGGCTCGCGTTACTTGGTGCGTCAGAACTCTCGACAGATTCCACGCAGGATCCTCAAATGCTGTATACAACATCGTATCAGGTGACGAATCCTGGATATACGCGTACGAACCCGAAACAAAAAACCAGTCACGAGTTTGGGTGTTCGAAAATGAGTTAAAGCCAACAAAAATTGTTCGTTCACGTAGTGTTGCAAAAAAAAATGGTGGCCACGTTTGTCTCCAAAACCGGCCATGTTGCGACTATTCCTCTTGAGGGACAAAGAACGGTTAATGCAGAATGGTATGCTAACATTTGTTTGCCACAGGTCGTTTCTGAACTCCGTAAAGAGAACTGCAACCGCCGCATCATCCTCCATCACGACAATGCGAGTTTTCACACCGCGCACAGAACAAAAGAGTTTTTAGAGCAAGAAATCATAGAATTATTAGACCATCCGCCGTACAGCCCCGACCTAAGCCCTAATGATTTCTATATTTTCCCTAAAATAAAGAATAAATTGCGTGGTCAGAGATTTTCATCACCTGAAGAAGCTGTGGACGCCTAAAAAACGGCCATTTTGGAGACCCCAACTTCCGAATGGAATGGTTGCTTCAATGATTGGTTCCATCGTATGGAAAAATGTGTCAAATTTCGCGAAAAATACTTCGAAAAGCAATAAATACATTTTTAAATAGTAATGTTGTGTCACTTCCTTGATTCCCGAAATTTTCAGTGCCGCCCTCGTATAAGGTAATATATTATAAGAAAGAAGATAAGCTTCCATAAGTTAATTTGCAACCACCAAACCGAACATAATATTGTCAACTTAGTGTAGTTAACAATGTTATGTTTGGTTTGGTGGTTGCAAATTAACAATCGTACAAAAATAAATGGGTCCCGCCTGCTACCAACAACTACCTTCAACTTCAACAAGGCCGAAAGTCCCGCCTGCTACCAAACATAATATTTTCAACTTCATTTAGACTTAGGAACGATTTAAAATTACCAAATAGGTCCCACGTGCTAACAAACATAATATTGTCAAATATTTCACTCCACTTAGGCTTTCAGCTCATAGTGTACTCTGCTAAACTAAAATATAGGTTAAATTAGGTTTTAGTACTGTGTTTTCTCAATCTTGTTTCGGTATTTGTAGTGCGTTGCTTAGGTATCTGTTTTTTTTTCTAAACATTTGAAATTATTTTATTTTAGATATTTTAGTTTATCCAATACAACAATACTATTTAGCGCCAAAATCCGCCATTTTGCATTTTAGTAGCTATCTAAAGACACTTGGGTTTTTGAGACAAATCTAACGATATGCTAATTATCGAAATCCATCTAGCCGTTTGGAAGATACCTTCGTGGCAGTTGGATATATATCTATATAGATATAGATATAGAGTTCGTGCAATCAATGGCGAGCGTGCGAAGCGAGCGAGCCGAAATTTTTTCGATTATTTTGTTTCTGGAAGGATCGAAACATAATACGAAACGTAAAAAAATATCTGGCCATAAAATTAGCAGTGCAGTTAACATAACAAAATTTTAGATGCTGTCCACGTTTAGCCGTTTTCATACGTTGATAATCATTAAATTATTCTAATCGTTGTATTAAAATCATAAGTTGAGCGGAGCGGGCCAGATAGTTTTAAAAATATAATACCGGTTCCAATTTATTAAAACCTTATAATATTAGTAATCTGCAAAACTTACAGTAAAATAATTAATATATAGGTACTTCACGTAATCCGAAATTTTTGCATATTGCTTAGTTCTAGGTAGCTCCAAATTTTGAAAAAATGACCGGTCATAAAATTAACAGTAGAGTAACGCGAGAGAGAGAGATAGAGAATTCAAAATAAAAGACAATAATTATATATAGTTTATAGTTTATTTTAGATATAGTTTAATTTCTTTATTTTAGATATTTAGTATAAAATTTAAGATTATGTCCGTATCTAAAATACTTAGTTGCTTAGAAATAATTACTTATAAATTGATTACCACTCATTGTTAAAAAAAATGAGTGGTAATAAATTTACATAAGTGATTGGATACACTCCAATGCGGGCCTGATAATTTTTAACCTTAGACACACATGATAATCCATAAGTTTTCTATGTGTTTCTCAAGTTTATGTGTTCATGGGCTTTTTATTACAGCAGAATTCATTTATAAACGAGAAATCTCGAAAATGTTACAACATAAACAAGTTACACAATAATATGCACTAATTACTAATCGACTAACAATCGATTAAATATTTAACAAATACTCTTGTTTCCAGAAATTGGAACTAGCAGATCAACAGAAGGAAATCGCCAAGAAACTGACAGCTGAATGTTTGAAAGAGTCGGGAGCTGACAGCTCCGCGGTACAAGCCTTCAGGAACGGAGAGTGGAAAGAAGATGAGGCGTTGAACAAATTCTTCTACTGTTTCTTTAAGAAGGCCGGCATCATTAACGAGCAGGGTAAAATCGTCATCGAAACTGCGTTAGCCAAGCTCCCAGCTGGTGCGGACAAGGAGAGCGCTCGTCACGTCATGAACCAATGTAATTCCCAAACTGGAAGTACCCCCGCCCAGACCACTGCCAAAATCCTGAAGTGCTACAAGGACAACACCAAACAAAACATCCAATTACTCTTCTAAGTGTTTTAATATGGGTATTTTTGTAATAAATATGTGACTGCAAGGCATCTATTATTATCTTTCCTAATAAACAACTTCAAACTAAAAAAAAAAAGTAATATAGGTTAAAACACTTATAGAATTGTCCTACATGCTGCCTATTGCCTATCACCGGATCGGGAACTAGCCCGGCGAGAACAACAGGCGTAAGAAACTCGAACGGGGCCACCTTTTAGTAAAACGATAGGAAAATTGTTCTTTAAAAAAAAATTACTATGTAGTAGATAACTTAATCTAAAATCCGGTAGGAATATTATTGGTTGTTGACGATTCTCATCAAATCATTTTTAGGGTTCCGTAATACTCAGGAACCCTTATAGTTTCGATCTGTCCGTCCGTCTGTCTGTCTGTCTGTCGGTCTGTCCGCACTTCTAGCGTCGGTAATAAATGGATGAAATTTGCTATAGTTATAGATTGTGTATAGATCTTGGATTTGGCATCATAAAATGATAGTAATTTTATATTTTAGGAGTGGCTCTACATACATGTGAAGTGGGGATGAAAAATATTTTTTTCATTTTACACCGTCGTGTAGGGTATCGTTGAATAGGTCTTTTAAAGTAAAAGTAAGGTTTCATACATTACTTTTTTACAAAGTCAATCATTTTCGAGTAATCAGCCTCCAAATTGGTTTATAAGTTGGTGCACCTACTCTGGAATATCTAAACTATGAGACTTAGAAACTTGCAATATTCTATGCCCCTATAGATTAAATGTACTAATGTAATTTTATTCACAATCATCAAGTCAGTCATTTTCATCCTAAAGTCCTGACATAAGCATAAGTAGGTCATATACCCAAAATATCCGCAATTAATTTTGAGCAACATTACATATATATATATATGATGATGATCATGTGCTAATAAATAAGCAACATTTTGAACTAAACCTTGTACTGACAAAGAACAAAAAAGTCACCTGTTTGACATCGATCTCTTGCACCTGGAAGCAAAAAATCGGTCCACAGACGGCGGAGTAATCGTTGAATATATATATATATATATATATATATATATATATATATATATATATATATATATATATATATAGATTACTCCGCCGTAATATATATATATATACGGCCGAACGTATAACCGCCTCCTTTTTTTGGAAGTCGGTTAATAATAGAGATCCTACATAATAGGTACCTATTAGAAATTAATAAAGGAAAGAATTGTTAAATTTTTCGTGAAAACTGGTTCCAGCTCGGCAAGTTACTTATAATTTCAATTAATAGCTTTCAAGAGAATAAAGTTAGATAGACAAGAACTCAACAATATGACCTGTTGTATGTATTCGTAGGACTTACCCGCTTTTTATTGCAGCTATGGCAGCATAGAAATTAAAATATTTATAATATGGAAGTACAAAAATAAATGAATAGTGCAGATACGTGTCGTTTAAGTGCACAAAATTAACTTCTGGCTTTTAAAAAATTTGATTGCATTTGGTAATGTTATAAAGAAGATAATATTATGCAGAACCGTGAAATAGTACCTAACCTTAGCATATTCACAACAATTAAGGCATTATACATTGAATTTATTTACTAAGAGTGGTTTGACCCAGATGTTGAGGTGAACTGGTTTTGAGAAGGTAAATTTACAGACAACGCATCGGATTTGTAGAATATAATTGAATATAATTAAATATTATCAATTTAAAATTTTATAAAAAATCCAAAATAGTATTAATTTTAAATTATTTTAGATATGGCTAGATGTTACTCGCGACTTCGTGCGCGCAAAAGGAAATCTCGCGGGAACCGTACATTTTCCGCGATAAAAAGTAGCCTACATCCTTCCCCGTGACCTACTCTATATATCTGTGCCAAATTTCGTCAAAATCGATCCAGTAGTTTCGGAGCCTATTAAATGCAAACAAACCAACAAATATTAAGCTATTGCATAGCTTCTATCGCGGGCCTTGAGCGCGGGGACCGAATCCAGAAATTCCGTAACGAAAAAACCTCACGCTCCCCACTCCGACGGGCACGGAGGTGTGGCTTGAAGGCCGTGCATCGTCTAACGTCGTTTCAGTTCGGCAGTCTTCGACACGGCGTTGTGTGCGTGCGACTAGACGTATGCGTGTAGACTTACCCCGCAGCTACGCTTGTAGGCAGTCCCCGAGTACCACACGTATTTTTTCTTCCAATATTACTCTTAATAAATAGTGAGAGCGGGCAATATAATTTGTCCACTTCACAGGTCGAAATCTAATTTAACCTCAAACCCTATTTGAAAGACTGTGCACTTTCCAAAAAATACTTTTTAATTTAAATGTGAGTTTATTTTTTGTTTTTTTAATGAAGAAATGTTATAATATTCATTAATTAATCTACAAAACAGACGTTGTTCTGTCTTAGCTATGAACTGGAATAAATAAATAACTACCTACGCATACCCACAGTTTCTACACCAACAACTTCATTAACACCCACTACCTACACTTACAACCTACATCCCTACCTAGTGATGTACGAAAGAGTTATTGAACACTGAGAGTTGAAGATTATTACAGGATTAATACCGCTGTTTAACAATGGAGGTTGGAAATAGAAGATTGAGGTTTGTATGCATAGACGTATATATTATAGACGAGGCATGTTGAGGCAAAAAGTGTCCCCAGTTAAATTGCCCCATTTTTAGATTTTCGGGGCCATTTTGACATTTGAAGTATGGTGAAAACAGGATGGCTGACATTTGAAGTATGGTGAAAATAAAGACGGCGTAGCTTTTTCTTGAATGAAGATATTTTCTGTCAAATGTACGTCATAGCCTATCTTGAGTTTTGAAATCTATGGTTGTATGTATTCTGGATGCCAAATCATGAAATAATTAAAAAAAAATACAAAAAAGGAAAAAAAAAGTTTTTAGGGTGGGCCACCTTTATCACTTAGAAGTATGGAAAATAGCTTATCTACTTACAACCAATTGCATATACAAACAAAAATAGGTCTAGACGTTTCGGAAGAGTTCTGTAACAAACTGATGATTGCAATTTTATGTTGAGTAAAAACATAAAAATTCTGTTGTTTGGATTTCCTAACTCGTAAGACTTGCTAAATACGCAATCGGCAATTGTTAACACACTTTACTCAGGAGTTAGGACTTCTGTTTGTTCCAACGCAAACGTTCACATTTTTTTAAAGGTATACACTCTACCTACACCTACCTACTTGACGAATACCACGGAATATAAAATTTATGTGAATACAACTATCGCACGACATAGATAGTTACTTATGTAAAATATCTGCAATGTGTAATGTCTGTAATGTGTAATATCAGCAAAGTTCCTGCTCAACCAGATGCTAAACATTTTCCCTGGCTGGGTCGTCTCCAAATATTTAAACACAAAGGAAGTGACCGCATCGACTGCAGTCATGGCTGAAGAACTTATTAACACGTGCGCACGATTCATCGGCACTGCTAAGCTATTTTCATCCTAAGCCTGGTAGATAGGGAACTTGTTCGATAGTACTCATTGCTCGCATGTCGAAAAAAGTGACTTTTATAACTTTATTAACATTAATCTTATACTTGCTGTCCTCGTGTATCGCTATATAAGCCAGAACTGTGTGGATTTATATCAAAGTACTCAAAACCCTTCCAATATGAAATACCTTATTTTGTTATGTTTGGTGGTCGCCGTCAGTGCCCAAGTAAGTATCCTAAATATGATAACATTATTAACTAGATGTTGCCTTTGACTTCGTGCGCGCAAAAGTCAACACGCGCGGAAACCGTACATTTTCTGCGATAAAAGTAGCCTATGCCCCTGTAGTCTACTCCATATTTGTGCCAAATTTCATCAAAATCAGTCCACTAGTTCCAGGGCCTATTCAATGCAAACAAAAAAACAAACAAACTTTTCCGAGAGGATATATTGTAAATATTGGAATCGTAAAAATGCCATAGCAACTGCACATTAAATAAATATTATTTTGCATATTGCATCTTTAGTGGATGTCAATACAGTTTATTAGAAGAAGAATATAAGAAAAAGAATAGAAGAATATCTAATTTTACAGGATTTATTTTTCTCCAACGTACAGCTTCAATTAAATAACAATCGAATTAATTAGTTGATTAGATTTGGAAGCCTCTAATTTGTAATTTATCTGTTTTCCAGAATGTACATCTGTCATCGGCACAAAAGGAAAGAGTGGCAAAATACACAATTGAGTGTATGAAAGAGACGGGTGTCAAAAAAGAGGTTTTAGCTGAAGCGAAGAAAGGAAATCTAAGTGACGACGAAGGGTTGAAGAAATTTTTCCTATGTTTCTTCAAAAAAGCTGATATAATTTCACCTACCGGTCAATTAAATACGGAAGTAGCTCTGGCCAAGCTTCCAGCAGGCGTGGACAAAGCTTCTGCAGCTAAAATCCTGAACCAATGCAAGAGCAAATCTGGCAAGGACCAAACAGAAACAGCCTTCAATATTTTAAAATGTTATTACTCAGGCACGAAGCAACACGTTATTTTTGATTAAAATTCTTAGTTGGTATAGAGAGATTGTAGATTAGGAGGAATAATATATTTTTTTGTTAAAATGTAAATTTATGTCATACCTAGATTTTATTATAAAATTGTCATATTTTGTTACGCTTATTTTATTGTGTCCTTATGGTGAGTTGTGCAATTTTAATATCTATGGTACATGGCTTAAAGACAAATATTAGAGAAGTCCTTTGTCCTATACCATAGTGGTCTTGCGACACAACTTCCTTGTCAGAAAACGCAAAAAAATTGTTGTGTAAGATTTTGATCTTATAAAACAAGTAACAATAATAATAATTAAGCCACAGACAAGAATAATTACTGCAAGGAAATCAATGTAACGAGATGCTACGTGCATCCTTATAATTATCTCTGTAGCATATAAATAGGACACAACAGGTAAATAAATATAGTCTTTGAAGTTTAAATAACAATAGCTGTATACAATTTATTGAAAAACACCGGTACAAGAATGATTATAAAAGTGTTTATGTGTTTGGTAGTCTATGTTGCTATCGCCCACGCTAATAAGGTCAGTATGTATTTTTGTAGCAGAAATAAAATAGATTTTATTATTTTACTTCTGAAAATGTACGAGCGTTATATAAAGTTATAGGTACTCGTAATCGCCCTGTGGTCTAAATTAGCCCATAATCTGTTATATAAAATTCTCGTGTCATAGTGTACGGGGACACGCACACTCCTCCGAAACGGCTCGACCGATTCTTATGAATTTTTTTTGCATATTCGGTAGGTCTGAGAATCGGATGACCCACCCCATTTTTTTTATTTTTTCTTAATTTTTAATTATTTTTATCATTACATATTAAGGCCGAACAACGTCTGCCGGGATCAGCGAGTAATTCATATACATTTTAAGTTTGATTTTATAATAAAAATAAATAAAATAAAATAATTTATTATGTAAATGTTGTGACAGGTTGACAAACGTCAACGTGTTACAAAGTTGTATACCTACGAGGGCGGGTCAATAAGTCCGTGACTTTTGGAATAAAACACAGATTTTTTGATAAATAAATCATTTTATTTTTCAACGTAGTCTCCCTTGAGCTCTATACACTTTGTCCAACGCTTCTCCAATTTTTTTATCTCTTCCAAAAAATATGATTTGTCGAGGTCCTCAAAATAGGCCTTTGTTTGCGAGATGACTTCATCATTGGAGTCAAATCTTTTTCCACCGAGCCATTTTTTCAGGTTTGGGAACAAGAAGTACTCACTCGGAGTCAAATCTGGAGAATAGGGTGGGATGTGGGAGCAATTCATAGCCCAATTCATGGATTTTTGCCATGGCAACTGCACATGTGTGCACCCTTGCATTGTCTTGGTGAAAAAGAACTTTTTTCTTGGCCAAATGAGGTCGGTTTTTTTTCAAATCCTCATTGAAGCGGTCTAATAAGTTGGCATAATATTCCCCATTAATTGTTCTTCCCTTTTGAAGATAGTCAATGTGGATTATATAGTCGCCATAACTTTATTGCCTGACAAACCCACCTTGGCCTTCTTTGGCGCCGATTCACCCTTAGAAACCCACTGTTTTGACAGTTGTTTGGTCTCTGGTGTGTTGTGATGGATCCATGTTTCGTCCACGGTTACAAAACGGCGCAAAAACTCCTCCATATTGTGATTAAACAAAGCCAAACCTTCCTGTGAAGTTGTTACACGATTGCGTTTGTGGTCGACTGTGAGCAAACGCGGCACCCATCTTGCGGAAAGCTTTCTCATGCCCAAGTGATCATTCAAAATTGAAACCACTGAGCCATGCGAGATGCCTATGGCTTCCACAATCTCTTGCACTTTCAATCTTCGGTCGGCCAACACCATATCGTGAATTTTTCGATTGTTTCGGGTGTAGAGACCTCAACTGGGCGTCCAGGACGTTCGGCATCTTCAGTGCTTGTACGGCCACAACGAAATTCAGTAAACCACTTTTTTACCATTGAAATCGATGGTGCAGAGTCCCCATAGTATTTATCAAGCTTAGCCTTGGTCTCGGTAATGGTTTTTTTTCGCAAAAAATAATGCTTAATAAGCACACGAAATTCACTTTTTTCCATTGTTTCCTTAAGTTACTGGATAGTCTGATAAAGATAGCTGCAAAACACAAACTGACTGACGCAGCAAGTTCAAATTTTGATAGGAGTTAACTGACAGATGCCTGTTGACAGGAGTAGTGTTGCTTTTTCAGTAAGGAGGTTAGAAATTCAAAAAGTCACGGACTTATTGACCCGCCTTAGTACCTATAACACGGAAGAAGGATATACTTAATCATACCTATCAGACGCACGGAAGTGTGTGGTTACTAATCTGAAAAATTAATGAAAATAACAGAAACATACACTATGTATTTGTTATTTTCATAAATTTTATGTATTTCTAAGCATTATTAAAAAATATATTAGTTTTCTGCACACCTTCATTCAAATAAACTCTAACTGCGCAAAATATCTCCGCCGATCACACATTTCTCGAAAAACTGTAACTTTTGCTTCACGTGTTAATACCTAGTTATATAGATGATAAAACTTAAGGTGTAACCTTATATTCCGACCGTGTTTTAAAGTAATAAGATCAATTAAAAAGAAAAGCCGAATAGCTAGATTTAGGTAATAAAATGGACACAAAAAATACAGATGGCCCTTTTCCAATTTTTGCCCAACTGGGATCCCGTAACACCTTATACTAAAACACAACGCAAGCGTTTTATGTTTGTCGATAGCTAATAAAGTTTCAGTTAATAATCAAGTATTACATCAACAGGAATATATTCCACTACCCCAAGAAGTGGTATCTAAGATTGGAGATACAGCCTTCACCTGTCTATCGAAGAACGGCTTAGATCAAGAGGCGCTGCCGAAACTACTAGCGGGAGAAATCGAAGATACTACACAAATAAGAAAATTCGTCCACTGCTTTGTCATGGGCTCAGGTTATGGAGATAAAAATGGCCACTTTAAAGAAGACAAAATGGTGAAACTGGTTGGTAATCACAGGAGCATGGATAAGTACAAGCAAGTTGTAGAAGAATGTAACAGGAGTCAAGGAAGTGACAGCGAGGACACTCTCTTCAAAACCGTCTCTTGTTTCGCACAAAATACACCAATTTTGTTCACTTTGTAATTGCAGTACAATGTGTGTTAGTTCAAATATAAATAGAGAAAATTGAAGCATTTTTCAATCTCCAATATTATTTGATGCAGATACATAGTATACAATATGTACAATGTAGCATTTTCCTAATAATTATTTATCGAGGTAAGTATTATTATCGTAACAATCAGTTTTCACTGTGTTTCCTACATTATATGAACATACTTACTGTTATAAAGTGTCTTTACTTCTAGATAATTACAGAAATATTTCAATTTAGTAGGAATCTCAAGGAATACGGATGCTATTGTTTTAACAATCATTAACAAGCATTGCGTGAGCCATTATTACGTTTGTTAACTTATCATTTGTTCCCAAGTAATTAAATGAAATAAATTAATAAAAATAAATTGCAAGAATAATTATTGAACTTTGTTCCATGATGTTTGAAGATATTGCTTTTCGAAAAAGTACAAAGGAATATAAGTTATAATACATGGGTCTGATAATTATAATATTTAGTTGAACTACGTTGTTACTCTGTGTTCAGTGTTTCAGTGTCCCTCCCCCTTATGTCCCTTCAGTGTTTTAGTTATTGTTCGTTAAATATATGTCGTATTTAAATTGTACCAGTCAATAATTGCCATACTGTATGGCATAGTTAGAGTCAAAATAATTAAGTATTATTACATAAAATATCCGAATTGATAAAACATAATCTATTTCTAAAATCCATATTGTATAGTTCCTAACACTAATTTATAAATACTTAATTTAATCATTCGAATCTTAATCACATCAACATCGAGTTTCCGTCACTTCCAATTCTGATGATTTGTTACTCTCATCATCCTTTTGTATTGACATATTTATGCCATCTTCAACATCATTGATGATTCTCACATCATTGCCAATAATCTCGTATCCACTAGTTTCACTACTTTCTTCTTTGGCATCATTGTAATCGTTTGTAAAATCTTCGTCGTTTGAAAAATGTTCTAGATCAAAAGTTGAGTATTCTGATTGGGTAGAAAAACTATCAGTATCTCCACTAGCATTAACGAAGCGTGCAGGTCTACTTAAACTTTTATTTTCAGCGTTATTATAACCAGATTCTTTATATTTTTTGACTAAATTGAAATCTTCGTCTAATGGTACAAAGTATGTTTTGATATAGCCTCTTCCTTTAACAAATGTTTCGCCTCGATATATAGTGACTATACCGCATTCACCTAAAATTTTTGCAGTGTTTTCTGTTACCTGAAAATAAATTACTCTTTAATAACTACATTTATCCTTATATATCATGGCTATTATTATACTGTTTAAATCTAATATAGATACTTACTTGTATTCGACCAGTTTCTCCAGTTGAGTCCATTCGTGATGCCATATTTACAGCGTTACCCCAAATATCGTACAGCGGCTTTAATGACCCAACGACACCGGCAGCTACCACACCATTTGAAATTCCTAAGGAAAGGTTAAAATTAAAACCTCTTAAAAGTAATACTGTTGTAATAATAACGAATAAAAGGAAATATTGAATAGACTAAAATACGAGGAAATTTTATTAGATAGTAGCTACAGAGAATAGGAATAGTACCACGTTAAGTAATAGTCTACGTTTTGTAACAATATAATATGAATTACCTACTATCTTACCTATCCGTAAATTTAATCCCTCGAAACTTTGAAATGATCCACGGTTGAAGTTTTGTAGTTGCAACATCATGGCTGCAGCAAATTCCACCATAGTAACCACTATAGCCCGATTGTACGGAGAATTCTGACCTCTATCCATAGCCGAACCGTATGAAGTAGAGTCGCAAGAGTCTCTTCTATTGGGATCTAGTCCACAAGCAGCCATGTATGTCCAACCAGCCATTTTTATTTTTTCTATCTTATATACTGATGCACCCGTCAACAGAAGCTAAATAATAAAATAAAAAAATGTTAGGATTTCCTAAGCAGAAACTGGACTTTGGCACAGTGTTATGTCATTTATAAAATGTTATAAGCATATTATAGTTAAGTACTTACTCTATCAAAATCTGATATAACTTCGTCCAGTATGCTCAAAACAAATTTATCGCTCATTTCAGCGTCACTCTCTAAACCCAGTTTGTAGTCAGTTAGTGATGCAAACATTACAGCAACATTATCATACTTCTCGTAATACAATTCATCAAGAGATCTATTGAGATCCAAATAAACTTGAACTGAAAAAATAATCTGTTACTACAATATTTATTATTTCTTCCATTTCAATATTAGCTACGTAGTCTCTTTACCAAAAACTGATAATAGTAATATTAATGGTAACTTACCAACATGGGCAGGTAAGATATTTTCCAGTAACATATTGTTAATCTTCAACATGGTTTCTGCTTCCTCTTGTTCCTCACTTAGTTGTATTTGCCACAGATGGTCCAAACGGTTCCTATACTCTGTGGTCCTGTCTATCCAGTACAGAGTAATAGTGATAAAGACCACTGAGAGTGTATGGGATACTCTAGGGTCTAAGCCAATGTTCCAAGTTACGTCAATTGCAAATAAAGAGGTTTTCATCTCCCAAACGATCCAGAGGTAGAAGACAGTCATGCCACCAGCAACGATCCATTTAAAGATGAAGAATACTCTGCTAAAGAGAAAATTCAGGAGCAACGCTAAGCTCCAGCATTGTGTGACGTGCTAGAAGGAATATAAAGTTCACTTAAGAATTTAGATCTCTATCCAAAAAAGTCCAAAGAGATTTAAGACGTTGGACATTATTAAATGTTGATTAAGAAAACTTTATTGTAATATTATACATTCAAAGTATTAGACTACTAGTAGAATTTAGAATAGAATATAAATAAGTTTAAAAAGTTAAGATTACCCACGAAGAAACGCAGTTCGACAAAACAGTTTCTGACGACGGCTCTACCCTTACTTCTTCACAGCCAATAACATTGATAATGGAAGTCGCAGCCAAGCCCAGACTTATCAGTAAGTACATTGCAGTCCTTATCTTTGGACTCTTGACTATACTCAGGGACAAATCGTAGAACCGACGAAGATGGACATTACAAGGTTCATCGATACCTCTATATTTTCTCCAAAAGAATTGGAACCAGGATAGAGGTTGCATCGCTACTAGGAATGTGATCAGTACGGCAAATGATAACCACGCTGGCCATTGAAAATTTGCAAGCCTGAAAAAAAGCGGGTGTAAACATGGACATCACATTTGTGGCGGACCAATTAGCACCTCGATCCTGAATCGCACTATCAAAGTTTTCATAGTTTGGCGCTATATAATATACAAAATCTGAAATGCTTACAAGTGGGCTTTCGGTCTGACCGAGCATACCACTTAGCTCGGTCGGAGATCTCCTTTTGGGTCTTTACATTCTAACTTACTCTTTATGCCCCCTTAAGAACTATTTTACTACAACAGGCGTGGACAATTAGGGAATATTATGATAAAATGCAGCACCAAAATAATTTCTCAACTATTTAGCGCTTATCGCGAATCTTATTAGATGTTCCTTTATTTCGGATCCGCCGAATAAATCAATTTAAAATTCCTACAATGGGCTTTTATAATATTTTGAAAGCTATCAGTAAAGTTAACATTAAATATATGAAATAATTCAAGTGATTATAAATGAGAAAGTTCTATGTAATGCGATCTCTACACAAACTACCGACTTAAAAACCTATTTTTTGGTGAAGATCGAATGATAAATATTATCTTCGTAACCCTTAAAATATGCTCTTCGGTTTTACCAAATAAACATCGTATTTTACTTTGGAATGTAAACCAAAGATTAAATATCATAGACTCCATAGGTCGTTATTTTATTGAGTATCCATAAAATAACTTCAATATTTATGATCCAATTTTCAAATACCAAAGATATCAAATGGAGTTTTAATGATTTAAAAAAAAAATTAAGGATTCTTATGGTCATTTTTCAGAATATAATTGCCATTCTGATGATCTGATAAAATCATAAGTACTTTTTAGTAGTATTGGTAGTTTAAAGGACTATCGGGGAATCTTATTCATAATCAGGTTGACCAGTAATTGTCATAATTTATTTGTGAACTGTTATTGACAATAATTGTATTGTGACTGCATTCTGTCATTATAAAACAAATTAATTATGAGAAGACTTTACCTGCTTGTGAATTAGATTCCCTGATAGTACGTAAGTGGCAACTACTAAAAAAAAAGTAATGTACACAAAAAAAAAAGATTATGAATGTAACTTTTTAGCGAGTAGAACAAGTGATTGGTAGAAATGTGACATAATATTATAAAGTATCATTACCAATTTGTCGTAAGACCATTGATTACCAATATCAACATCGATATTATCAGACAGCACGTCATGTAGTACTTGAACAGAGGGTCAGGCTGCAGGAGAAATGACTTCTCTTGCTTTATGTTCTTGTACATCAACGTAAATCTGTTCAGTTTTAGCTCGTTTCTTACTTGCTCTCTGTAAATTTGAATATTGATAATTCTTTATTACATAACTTACTCATTATATAAATATTTCATACTTCTTTATATCCTAAAGGTAGCCTTCCGATGCCGCGACGCGAGACCGCGACCCGAGACCGAAATAGGATCGCGTAGCCACTGCTTAGTATGAATTTATATGGAGCACAAAGCAATCTCCGCGACCTGCGATGCACGACCGCCGAGAGTGGTCAGAGAACCTAATTCACTGGTTTGCTGGTTGCGGTCGCGGGTCGCAGTCTCGCGTCGCGGTCGCATATATCAGAAGGCTACCTTACTAATGTCATAAAAACGCGAAAGTTTGTATGTATTTTTGTTACTTGATCATCAAAATCGGTTCACCCAGTCCAAAGTTAGGAGGTGACAAACATAAAAAAATACATTCGAA
This sequence comes from Phengaris arion, assembly GCA_963565745.1. NCBI lineage: Eukaryota > Metazoa > Arthropoda > Insecta > Lepidoptera > Lycaenidae > Phengaris > Phengaris arion. The sequence goes on along the minus strand of OY751441.1, from coordinate 14,925,788 downwards.
TTTAAAAACCACCTCCTTTTTTCAATTCGCTCTCATAATATATTTAAAGTGAAACAAACTTTTGAGATTTGTGTTACTTGTTGTTACATAGGTGTAGTCAAAATATATTCTATTACTTAAAATTTTTGATACATGACGCTACAATAATTTTATTATTTACTTCGTTGTACCTTCTTTTTTAGTTGGATGTAACTAGTATATTATAACTAATGATGATTTGTGCAGATTGAGTGTTAAAACAATCTTGCCCGATGGTTCTTTACAAATCAAGAACACATGCAGTTCATCCGTATCACACATTTATCAACCGCTCAGATATAAATAACAAGTTTTATGCGTTATCCAACGGGACTGGACTTAAATTATAACCGAACTTATACTCGGAAATAGTCAAGTAATGTGCGAGAGAATGTATAAATCAAACAACACTGGGAACTGATTAGCTCGTCGGATTATAAATAAACCGAAATATGAATGGGACGACATTAGTTCAACTGTAATGAAAATGTATGTGTTTAATCGGAGAATTATGACATGCTTATTCACGCCCATAGTTAATTATAAGACGCTAAAAATATTTAGCACTTTTTTTATTGACTTCAATAAAGAATCAATATATAAAAATAGAGCCTTTTCTAAAGGAATAACATAACCAAGAGCATTATGACAGGACATATTTAACGAGGGTTCCGTAACGATCAACACGTAATGGGTTTTTTTTCGTTATAACTTTAAGTTATAGTCCGTTTTCGCTTATAATATTTTTCCTTAAGAGTATTTAGCATAAACTATCAGCATGGAAAGTTATAAGTTTCTAACTCTTAGGGGACTAGCGAACTGAAGGAAAGCCGGACCGTGCATGGGGATACACGGTCCGGTTTTCCTTCAGTTCGGCCTGAAAGGATGCAAAATCGTATCGTCTGTGTGCAATTTCGAGATCGCATCAGTCGGCCGGATGGACTGAAGTGATTCGATCCAGTGTTGCCAACTCTGTTTTTGCGAAACTACTAAACTCGCGTTGTTTTCTACTAAAAACTACTAAAAGAGTACCGATACCTATAAAAAAGCTACTAAACATAGTAATCCCTAAAAAACAACAAAAAACCACTGCATTTTCAGTTTTGATATATTGAAAATATAATAATTTTACCCTTATTTGTAAAAAAATAAAAATATAGTAGGAAATATTACGTAATATAGAAATTAAATCTGTAGTTTTAAGCCACTTACGGACGCATGATATTATGTGCTATTATGATAAGGTCTCATAATAGCATATGCAAGATGACGTGCTACCATAGTAAAATACTATGGTAGCACGCCGAGCATATTATGATTATTGTCTGGCTATTTCCTACAAAACCACTACTAACAACTAAATTCCTACTAAAGAGGGAATAAAATACTTAATTTAGTAGTAAAACTTTGTACAACAACTTAGTCGGCAACACTAATTCTGACCTGTACGGATGGACTGAACGGTAATAAAATTGGACTGAGCGGTAATAAAATTCGAGTGTAAAATAAAACCGTTCAAGTGCGAGTCGGCAAGAGGGGTTCCGTACAAAACGGAAAAAATCACGTTTGTTGTATGGGAACCTCAAATTTTCATTTTATTCTGTGTTTAGTATTTGTTGTCATAACGGTAATAGAAATACCTAAGTAAAATCATTTGTGAAAATTTCAACTGTCGAGCTATAAGAAGGTATGGTATAAGAAGGTTAAAATACAGGCCTGGTGACAGACGGACGGATAGCAAAGTCTCAGTAATAGGGTCCCGTTTTTACCCTTTGGGTACGGAACCCTACAAATGGCAACATGTTCTAAAGAATATTTATTAGAGTTCATTGAAGTATTTAAAACTTTAGAGCCAATATGGCTGATAAAATCTAAAGAATTACCTACTATAAAACAAAGAGAAATGATTTCTATAACAATTATTACTGGAAAAATGTTTGGCACAATAATTCGGATTCGTCGATAGCGTGACTACAGTTACAGCAAAATAAAATTAATAAATAAAGTAATAACCTAACCAAGAGCATGTCACGACATTTCTAAGGAGGGTTCCGTAACTATCAACGCGCAATAGGTTTTCTTTGAATTACTCCAAAAATTGTTGTCATAAAGTTATTACAGAAGCTAGGAGAGCGGACAGACAGACAGACGGACGGACAGAGCGAAACTATAAGGGTTTCTTAAGTATTACGGAACTCTAAAAACACGACCGAAGCTCGCGGCAAACCACATGCTATTTTCCGTGTATGTGCTCGAATCCGTTCAGGCCGAACCATAGATTAAAACGCCTAGAAACCGGGTACGCGCATGAAAATTGAAGCAAATCATACAGAGCTATATCGGCTCAGTTTATTCGAACGACCCGTCAGTTGTCAAGCGCTAGTGCATACTACATCTCCTGACTATTTTTTAATAGTCGGACATTATGACGGTTTGTGTCGTTATTGAGTGTCACAATGCACGGGAAAAGAATTAAAAAACTTGGGACATAACGTTTCATATGTAAGTACTACAAATTGACGTGTTTTAAATTAAGCCAAATATTGAAAACATTTTAAAATAAAATCACATTTTGTCGCCATCTTGCTGCCCTATTCTGAATTGTGAAATGTTACTAGTAATAAGAAATTGATTTCAATATTTTAATGGCTAACTAATGGTTGTAACTAAGACAAAGTTTTTTAATATTTTCTGATTTTTTAACTGTCCATTTAAAGTATTTTCAGGATAAAGATAATCCTTAAATTATTCTTTAATACTAGTTTAATATAAATAATATTTACAAATCGTGTTAAGATGGTTTAAAATGAAAAATAAGTTATATTTTTACATCTCAAATAATTCCAATTTTAAGAGCAACATTTTCCGTCGAAATTGTTCCTTAAAACTATACACACTCCACAACATTAAAGTTTTGTGTGCGTGTCGGTACGTAATGCTTACGTCTACATCTATCTGTTGCTTGCTTCACTTTGTACGATGAGTTTGTTGGAAGACTATCTAGTCGTTATTAATCTAAGCGCCGAGCTCGCGGCAAATCAGATGCGATCTTCCGTGTTTGTTCTCGAATCCGTTCAGGCCGAACTGACCCCACATTAGGCGTCCGCGTTTCTCGGGCGTGTGAGCGTCGCGTTTTGCCGCCGTATGACGTGTGTGCAGCGCTCAAGCGGCGAGCCCGCGGCGCTCGCGTCGCGTTCTTACCCCTTCGCCCACTGGTTCCTGAACCAGACCAATCAGAGGGCCATAGACTATACAGATATATACTAGTAAGATGCGCAACTCTTAAATTGGAACTAATTCTTGCTATGTTTCGGGATATCGCATGTAGATGGCGTTATAGCGTTTTAATTACTATTACACCAGCTAGATGAATGTTGTACTGTCTGATAATTTTTATTGAACCAAAATATAGACAGAAATTATGTTATTTACGAAAGTCATAGACCAATGATTCAGAATGACAGAATGAATTTGTTTCTAAATGGTCTACGCTAACGGTCGGGTTAAGACCGCTGTAGCTTCGTCGGACTATAATTAGGCTAGTGGCTAGTTGACTAGGTGAGAGACGATAGAAGGGATTTGTCCCTCCCTAACATCACCCGGGTGATGTTCAGACCGGATATTGGGGACAGCTACGGGGTGTAAGCTATTATTAGGTCGAGAGGGAGAGAGTTCCTCCTGCTAAGGAGTCCAGCATTTTCCTCACTTTTTTAGGAGTGAGGTTGCTCGCGCGCGTTAGCAAAAAAATAGTAATGCGTGAAGTCCCTCCGCGCGGAAGAAGTGAAACTTCGTAATGTGGAAATGAAAATAGGAAGGGGTAGAAATTGATTTTTAGTCAAATCATATTGTTTGTAATAATAATGTATGTGAATGCGTCATAATGTAATTTAAAAAGAGAAAACCTTATAAATAATATAATAAAAAATATAAATAATGTAATTTAAAAAAAGAAAAAAAAAACAATTGATATTCGCATGAGTCGTACACATAACCTTAATTCCGTCGCATTGTCCGTGGGATTGTTTTTACTCATTTTTTACAATTGTTTTCCACTGAATTTGAAAACAAAAAATACTACATACTCTATTAAATTAAATGTATATCAAATCATTTACAAGTTAAATGAAATGATGAATATTATAAATTAAAATGGCCTGGCCTGTAAGAGGTATAATACGCGCATGCGTTCGAGTGCCTTTCGAATACTCTCGCTCTGTGTCTTTTTATTCCCCCTCCCCAAGAGGTTAAACGTTTAACGCAACCTTGTTGGATGTCGCATTAGAAGTTTTACTTCAACAACCTTGTTGGAAGACGTATAGAAGTTTCACTTTAAAAATCAGCGTAAGAGTTATCGCGATAGAGGTACAATATAATATGTTCGCAAGCCTCTTATACAAACGCCTGGTGTCTTCGATAGTGCGATGTAGAAACCGCTTAGTGTCATCTGTTGCGGCTATCCAAATTTTTTCAAATTGTTAGTACCGGATAGTCGTGTTGAGATGTCGCTGTTCTCTGTAAAGTTGTACATGTATGAGAGTTTCACCCCCCTGCACAGGGCGGCCAATGCGAGCGCCAAGTGCGCGCTGCATTCACACCACACGGCAGCAACACATGACGCTGACACGCCCGAGGAACGCGCACGCCTAATGTAGGGGACGCCTTATGGTTTAGATTGCCAGGAGGGAGGACCAACTTGTAAACCACTTTGGAGGTCGATTACTCGAAAATAGTAATGGTTCAACCTTGTGTCTATTTAAAAATACCTATTCGACGATACCCCACAATCGTCAAGATGGGGTAAATTGAAAAAAGAAAAACATCCGCACTTCGGGCCGGCGGGATTCCGGGCACCTTCAGGTAAAAGGTCTGCTTGTTTTATTGTTGCCGGTCGATATACAAACGTGTGACAGTACTCACTTGCCGTTGGTCATATCTTCTATCTCCTTTGCCATTTGCGCGTCGGCCGCCTTCAACATTTGCTGGTATTCTACCAAATTCTCATCCATGAACGACGTGGTACGACGAAAAGTGGAAGAATTTCTGTTCTCCGATCGCTACTAAAAGCACATATGATATAATATATTGTTAGATCGTGGCCTCTCGCATTTGTAAAAAATTGTGTGATATAAAAAAGACAAGACAATTCAATTTTTTATTTTTGAAATGTTTTTTTTTTGTTTAATTCTATTAGTTCTTACTAGCATTAAGTTTCTCAATGTTGTAATTACTGGAGAAATGAGCGAGACAGCCTCAACACAAGTACTAGGTAACTTAATGGGGATGCCTCATGATTACGTTGTAATGATTAATTTTGAGAAATAAAGATCTTTATTTTTTATTTATTTATTTCATTTAAAAATGGCACAAAAATGGGGTGCTAACCCAAAATTGAATGTAGAAAACATCCTAACGCGTGAGATAAAAGTAATAAGAATAGATAATTATGATGCTACAAATTTTCATAAAATCTGAAGATGCAAGATGGCGTAATGGCAAAAAAGCCGTTTTATGATAAATAAAAGAAGGAGAAGAAACAAATTTGAAATAAGAACTTACTCTAGCGCGGGAACGAGATTTAATAATTTTGTTAAAGCCCACAGAAGCTCGGCGAAATGGCTTGTAGTCGGCCAGAGGCTGCAACAACATAAACAACTGAATAAAGGATTTAATATGAAATACGATTGCCAAGTAGCTTATTAAGATATCTCAATTTACGTTTCGAAATGTATTTTGTAATTGAAACGGACGAAACACTAAAAGAATTTATCTTGACTATTATTAGTATGGAAGTTATTATTCAAAATTACTTTCATATGGAGGTCGGTCAGAAATTCGCCCATAGGAATTTACATTCTAAATTTGAAGTTTGAACTTAATAATGGATTCTTTTGCCTCTTAGATAGTAAAAAGAAAAAATAAAGTAAATGTTGTGACACATTGACAAACGTCAACATGTATCAAAATTGTAATTTGTATCTATCAAACGTACGTGTTTAGTGTGTGATAATAATCTGAGGTAGTGTTATTATTTTTTATACATTTTTTTGTATTATATGCTCAAAGCATTATTGAGAAAAAAAATAGGTTTCTGCAAACCCTCCTCCACATGAAGTTCGTCTCATCGTCATCAACATCGTCTCAAACTTTTTCGTCTGTGTGTTGCATGTCGCGTGACGGTCGGCCGCGGAGTAGGGATAAAGTGAAAGGCGCTCGTCAGAGCAGCCGAGGCCAATATAGCGGCGCCTATAATTCGCATCAGCTGACCGTGTAGTGTATAGACTAGTACTCATTTGTGCCAGTGCTATAAAATTAAGATTGATGAAGCGATTTTTATACCCTTAATGGAATATTATTCCGAAAATTTTTAGTTAAATGTCTATAATGTGAAAAAAAGTTTCACTTTTACCGTGGTTTCATAAAACCACACAATCCTTTTCATTTTTTTACCGGCTAAACTTCATACTCCTCCGGTTGGGCAATTCTCATAAAACTGCACTGAAAGTTTTTGCTTGCTGTCAGTATCTTCACATAACGAAAAGCTTACCTTTGGAGGTCTAGATAGAAGGTAGGTTTCAAGTTTATTCTTGGCTATAAAAGGATCGTTTTGCGAGGCGAAATTTGGCTCTATGATGTATTCTCTTGCGTAGTCCAGCAACAGCTCCAGAGTTTGTTTGGTCACATGAACTTTACTAAAAAATATTTAAAAAAAAAACAAAAACATTACACTTTAATCTTATTCTTTAAACGAGACAATCTTGTCATTGCTTTAAGCGAGATAATCTTGTATTTTTATAATCGATTTCTCGAAATCGGCTGTATGAATTACCATGAAATTTATTATGCAGGTAGTTTTAGAGGAGAAAAATCGATCTAGCTAGGTCTAATCCCTGGAAAACTGCGCATTTTTAATCTATAATATATGTTTTTTCTTTTGTTGTGTCAAATGAGACCAGTCGTGGAAATTCATATTAAAAACATATCAATTACTTATGATCTGTTCAAATCCAATTTAAACTAAACGTAAACCAATGTATTAAATTCGACCAAATTAATGTGTCGTTATATTTCCGTTAAATGTGTGACATTGCATTAAGTATTATATAACCTATTACGTATTATTATGGACGAGGCATGTAGAGGCAAAAACTGTCCCCACTTAAATGGCCCTACTTTTGGGATTTTGACATTTGAAGTATGGTGAAATCAAGATGGCGTAACTGTTTCCGCTATTAAGATTTGTTCCGTCAAATGTACGTCCTGATCCGTAGTTTTGTTCATTTTCATGTTCATCATTGTTGGTACCTATGTAATCTATTGTTTTCTTTATTCACGTTGGATTTGAACGGGCGGAAGTATTTTCGGTGATATGGTCGGCTTTTCGAAACAAGAACCATTGACTATAATGTGTTTAAGCTTATTTATTATGCAACGAAAGGAAATAAATACACGTAAAGTCCATGTGTCTACGTTTTGGTGTTTGAACAGATTTATTTATTTAATTACAGCGAGCAACAAATCAAGCCGGGGCGCAGTCACTAGTCACTCTCCCGACACTCAACTATAGTTTAATGACATGCAATTTTGTGTAGGAAATATATGGACACTAAAACGTTCAAGTTTTCGGTTCAAACTAAATAATGGGGTTTGAATTTTAAGATTCATGGGTTTCGTTTTATATATAGGGCCAATTTATCAATGCTCAGAGTCAAAGGCAACATAGCATGTACAAATGTACATATTCGTAACATACGTAAAATTGAGTATTAATTGATAGATAGATAGTGTAAAAGTTAGATATATTATTCAAAAGTTTAAGTCCAAAAAATTTGTTTGACAATTAAAGAATCAATTCGAAAACAAATTTATAAACTGGCCGCAGAAAAAGTATAAACATTTGAAAATAGAACCCTAACTTTTTAATACGTTCACAACAATGCGGCAATATCTCACCCAGCCTTGCCGGTGGACTCCATCTTGTTGGCTATGGTCACGTCCTTCGACCAGATGTCGAACTGCCATTTTCTAATACCGATCAGGCCGCAGAGGATTTTTCCAGAATGCACACCTATTCTCATATCGATGTTCAGCGATCTTTTCTCTCTGAAACATTATAATAATTTATATTAAGAATGTTACAGGAAATTACCCACACCGATTTCGGTGACGGTGGCCGGTTTCAAGTGCTCAAGTGTGTGCGCAGTACACAAGAGCACTCTCTCCTCCTTTACTCTCGTAACCCAGTGGGACGGATAACCGACACGATTGGCGAGAGATCAGGCGCAGGTCCGACTTTTTACATGCCCATCCGACGCATGGATCATCTCCGAGTCGAGAGCCAAGCTCTAACCACTAGACCACGGAGGCTGTTAATGTAAATGATATTATATTATGTAATCTGTCGTATAAAATTCCAAGGATTTTTTTATAATATAATGCCCGGAAATGTATGAAATAAAGTCTATTCGACACATTTCCTAGGAAATCTATAGGTAAGTACATTACATTTATACAGTTCATTTAAAGCTTTAAAGGAAAATATAATTAGTATAATTATATTTTCCTTTAAAGCTGTTCATGTTAATTTATGTGGGAGTTATCTCATGAATTAGACAACAAAGTACTAAGTTAGCGTTTTTCGAAAAGTTTTTTTTGCTAAGTGATGTCTGTGAATGTGAAGTGATGACCTCTGTGGCACAGTGGTTCAGCGCGTTGGTGCTCAAGCCGGGGGTCGTGGGTTTGAATCCCGCCGAAGGAACATAAAGTTTTTCTGTGTTCCTGGGTCATGGATGTGTATTAAATATGTGTATAATATAATAAAAATCTTAAATATATGTACAGTATAAAAGTTTTAAATATACTTCCCGTTTTCTGGTACCTGTAACACAAGTTCTTCGGATACTCAGCACGGGGCCAGATTGACATGGTGTGAAGCGTCCATAGATATTTGTTTATTTAAGTAATCGTTTAAAAATAAATATGTAACGAGTTGCGCTTCTGTTTTTAGAAACGATCGCTAATTAATTTTCATAACATTTTTTATGGACCTCAAATCTGATTGCATTATTACCGTAAAAATATATTAAAATAATTTTATAGCTCATGCTAATATTTATTTAAATTACTAAAAGTCAAATAAAATGTAATATTTTACAATTTAAGACATGAATGATTACTTGTAGGCTTGATGGGCATAAAGTAGGTTAATTGTTTATCTCCGGGTGATTCTACAGATAACAAAATTTATAGTGTTATATCTTTTCAATTTGTGTGAGCGCATTAAAAACTCTATCATTGTATTTATGTAAGCGCATATGTAGCATGGGTAGTTGGTAGGTACAATATCGACAAGGTTCCTGCTCGACAGGTTTCTAAGCATTTTCCTTTGCGTTGGGACGCCTCGAAATATTTAAACGCAAAAGTGACCGCAATGACTGCATACGTGGTTTAACTACGTATTTACACGTAAGTATGTATGCGTGCGTACGATTCAACGGCGCTGTTAATCGATTTTTATCTTATCCCCGATCGAGCGGCAACTTGCCTGATTTTAAATTAATTATTGACATTTATATATGTTTACTGCATGTACAGTAGCAACATGGTTTCCCCCTTCATGGCCCTCGACAAACTTCGTTTTTCTATGGGAATCAGAGACGATGTAAGAAAAAATCCATTACGATTGCCGAAAGACATTGAGGTCACGGTCGCACTATACTTAGTTGTAGTCTGTATAGTAACTAAATTATTCTTTACGGTACGATAATATAGGTACCTAATACCTGTTACTCCTACATCTTAGGGTATGCGCCTGCGCAAAACGAAACACAATAGTAACCGAAGGCAACGGCCTACAATAATAATTGAAGGAAACATTTTTTTTTATTCACAATTAATATACAGGAATATAAATTAAATCCGTGAATATTATTTCAAACCATAATATTGCGTAAATTGTATTGTGTAACGAACAACATCGACGAAACACCCACTTCCTAGTTCCCTTTGGACTGTGACACAAGTAAGTGACCGCAACGACTGCAGACGTAGTTTAACTACGTGTGCACACGTAGTGCGTGCGCACGATTCAACGGCGCTGATAAGCGATGTACATTTTATGCCTGGTGGAGCGGCAGCTTGTTCGATAGTACACCAGTAGCGACGTGTGCATATGACACGATTCGCACCGGCTTCAAGTTTAAGATACAATTCCTATGACAGTACAATTTGAAACTTCGTCACCTACGACATTGACTGATAGATCATGCATACCTTGTAAGTGGTACTGGAACTTATCATAACATCTATAAATATAAATCTTATTATAATACATTTGATGCAGAACCAGCCATCGCTATAACTGTAGTGCACGATACAAATAATAACTAATAAAGATTCATAAAGATCCGTTTTAGAATTTGAAATGTCTCGGAGGCTGTATTCAAACTTACTTAAGCCACACGTTTCAATATACGAATATCATGCCTTTGTGGAAGTGACTAAGCTGTTGGCCAACAGCCAGCTTAAGCCATCTTCAAGCAACAATATTACAAAACTATAAGCCGTGCTCTACGTCTCTATGAAGCATAAACATAGGAATAAATATAAATAGTTACATTTGGGTGTATTTGTCAGTGTTTCTCTAATTAATAAACATTTATCTAAATATATAGAAAGAGATGTCCCCACTGACTCACTGACACAGCCGTAACTGCTAATGGTAGAAACGTGAAAGGATACTGGCGAATCCTGCCCGATTTTCCATCAAGAGCGGCCAAGTTTCGAATATAATATGAGGTTTTATAGTACTTAAAAAGTTATTATACAAAAAAATATAATATTTTTAGACCTTAGGAAAAAAAAACAATATGAATATCGGAGAATTCATGTGTAAAATACGTACTTATCTGTGGTGATCGTTGTCATCATATTTATTTAGTCTATGGTTATCATGCTGTAAATTGTCAATTAGAGGCGTAAAAGCTCCATCTAGTGGCCTAATAGATCGATATATTTTTTATTGGAGTCTATAGTTATATTATTCTTCTATAGTTCAACAGTTTACTACTAGTTTTATGAAAAAAAATGTTATTTGGGGTGTGAAATAGATCCCTCTATACTATTTATATTTATACCTAGAATAGTAGATTGTTAGCCTAGGGTTGAAAAGAATCAATTCCCGAGGTAGTTAGACGGCTATAGTCCGAGTAGGAATTTAATCTTTTACCCGTGGCAAACACTCTACTTTTCATTTAGAATATGAGGAAAATGAAACTAGTTGTTTATCTAAACTATTTATTGATAATAATATATTAGTAGTGCCTATTTAAAATTAATAGTCAAATTAGGACAATTCGTGAAATTAAAAGTTATATTTTTGTTTGGAATATTTATAGTATAGAATATTTATAGTTTCAATATTTCGCTTGAACTCATTTTTAATATTCAATTCAAATCTTAGCACAAAAGTCCGTCACAGATGCATACATAACAGATTTAAGTATCCCGCCAATTTGTGTTGACTTTTTAAATTTTAAATATGGAACTTGCCGCTCACTGCGTAATTGTCGCGGCACTCGCGGCTTATTCCGCTCAAAGAAGTTTGCGCTAAATTCACACTGGCTGTTTAGAAAGTCATGTCATTTTTTAATAGTTTTTTTTACATAAAACTCTTCACAGCTGACAGCAGTTCTATTTTTGAAGTTTTTCTGGCCCTCGGGCCGAAATGAATTTGTATGAGTTTTTCCCTCCCTATGAAAGGAAAGCAGCATCTTCCACCCAATAATCAGATCAAAACAACACTACTTTCCGAGTATGAGAAATGAAAAAATAATTATTATGTGTTTGGTTTTCGTAACGTGAACGCGACATCTATCATTTACCTGTTAGCATATTGCATTTCCGGTTTTTACTTTCATTACGTAATTGACATCACTCTAATCATCTAATAAATGTCGCTTTTGCGCAAACCGCAATAGGGCAGTTTATTCAACAAAGTTATTTATCAATGAAGGTAAAGGTTATATTTAATCAATTATCTTTTATCCCCCGAGTTTGATGTATATTAATTATTATTGCTTTTTTGTTCTTATGTTCATAAAGTACAACTTACAATAAATATTTTTTGTGGCCACGTATTTGAATTACCAGGCAGTAAATGTATGGCGACTTGCCGATCTCCTTTGGACAGATTTTGATATTCAATCAGATATGACAGACGGATATTCATAACATAGACAAACACTTAGAAGGGATTTTCAAAAATTACATCATAAACACATTTTAATAAATATGTGTTTCAGGGTTTATTTAAATTCAACCTCTGAGGGTATTAAATAAGGGTTAATAGTTTGTATGAAAAATATTTAAAATCTGCCCGATTACCATGTAATTTAGTATCCGAGGTAATAAATACAAACAGTTGAGTATGAGAGGGTGAAATGCGGGTCCAAATGTTTGTATAGTAAAATATCAACAACTGAACGGATGGCTTGAATTTTTGGCACGCAATGCGGTGCAATGACGATCCATGCGGACCAAGTCGCGTGCAAAAACTAGTTAAATGTTTATGACCTAAACTCGATTCTCGTTTGTATGTTAAATGCTAATCTTGCAGTTTTGCGTTGTTGAATTCAGTATAGGTACGTCCGATATTAATGTTGCTAATATTATAAACGCGAAAGTTTGTATGTACGGATGTTTGTTACTCATTCACGCAAAAACTACTAAACGGATTTTTTCGAAAATATTATTTACTTTTCTGCCTAAACGTCTTTTGACACAGTAGATCATAATATGCCCAAAATATCCGTAATTAATTTTTTACAGCCTTACATTTCAACCCGCGACTTCGTGCGCGCAAAACACGCAAAACGCGGAGCCGTACATTTTGGCGCCATAAAAAGTAGCCTATGTCCGTCCCCGTGGTCTATTCTATATCTGTGCCAAATTACAAAATCGGCCCAGTAGTACCGGAGCATATTCAATGCGAGCAAACAAAAATACAAACAAACAAACCTTTCCTCTTTACTATATTATTCGTACAAAAGTATTGATATAGATAAATTAGAACTACTGAGAGTGACTGAACTAACCTCACATCCTTGATAATAGAGATCATCTCCAGACCAAGATCCACGCAGTTCTTGGCGTGTTGTGTGGTGGGCTTGGGTACGCCGCTGACGCAGTAGTAGCAGTCCCCTAAGAACTTGATCCGTAGGACGTCGTGCTCCTGAAAGAAGAGTAAAATAAACAAAATTAAAAATTCAAAGTGACCCCCGAATTGTAGTGAGCGAGCTGATGATGATGAATTATAGCTAGGAACACTCGATCATGTTAGCTTTAAAACAAAAAAAAAAACTATATCAAAATCGGTTCATCCGTTTGGGAGCTACGATGCTACGGACAGACAGACAGACTGACAGACAGACACGTCAAACTTAAAACACCACTCTTAGTGCGTGGGGGGCTAAAAATATAATCAAGAACGCTCAAAACAGTAAATATGTCATGTGAGTAAATCAATCAATCAATCCTTTATTGTAAGAATGTGGTATACATAAAAGTCTTAAAAATATTATAATTACTAACATTTATAAATTGCAACAGATTGGAATTAAATTAAATATAGACATGCAGTTAATAATTTAGGAGCATAAATAAATAAATAAATCACACAATTTTACTATTAGTAATACAAAATAAATAAAGATATATCACAACCCTTAAGCATTATTGAAAAAAGGGCATAGCAAAAAAAAAATTGGACGATTGTCACAAGTATCAAAAATCAATATAAAAAGTAAGATATAGATCAACATGTCATCATAACAATAAAATCAATCAAATAAAATCAATAAATCAAATAAATCTAACAAGAAAGCTATATTATAAATCTCCGATGGTCTGGTGAAGTCTGTAAATCCGCAGTGGGCTTGCGTGGTGTACGACAACTAAATCCATCTTACATCGAGGAATGAACGGAATGAACTGAGTTCCAGCAATAGATGGGGACGTTAGTGGTCGGTGTTACTAATAAGTTATACTTTGAATTACAGAAGTGTAAAAACAAAAGCAAGCTATTGTTGACAATGATGATGATACTTGTGTTTGTTCAAAGACGCTCAAAGACGTATTCTTGGTGTGAGCGAATGTGGTTTGCTCAATCCGATTTGGTTTCGAAACCTGTGCGCTCCGCTTAAATGAAATGGATATTGTACAGTGTATTCAAATATTGTAAACTGTTGCTACATTCTACATAAGTGAACCAACGAATTGTTGGTCCCAATGCCAATTGTTGGCTACCCCCTTATCATAATATAAAGGATTGCGTATTCGTTTTCTTTATCTTTTCATACTCCTAGATAATTAATTATGTTTTTTCCTATTTATTTGTGTATGAATGAAGGGTTGCCAATACAGAGTATGTACTTAAAATCTTTGGGGTCAATGATTGGAGGGAGCCAACAATAGGTCATCTTCCCCTATTTGGTGGAAAAACTAAAATATAGTAGGTAAGTCCCTAGTGTTAGTTAAAATCCAACTTTATCGAATAACAAATTCGAAAGTTTATGAGGATAAGTCAAAATTGCTAAACGGATTTGGGTGAAATTGAAATCCTGTGTAGCCTAGATTATTAAACGTACAAGCTATTTCTTATCACGGCAAAGGATTCCCGAGGGATATATGAATTTTCTTACTGCATAAACAAGCGAGCGCAAAATGTTTTTTACTTGGAATAATAATTCAAGTTAGCACTTTTTTGGAACATCATGATTATCACCGCAGTTTTTTTTAAATGGCTCCTTCCGTTTGGAAAACTTTTGGTTTGGTAACTCTTATTATAGTCCTATACAAAATAAGCGTGACGGCACCTTTATATTTTGAAAGGTTGGGACAACCTTATCCATTTTTTAAGACAATCTGTGTTTAGTCACAGATTAATAAATTGTTACTTAGTAATTTAGTGTTGTTTGGATTGAATAATACAGACGGCCAAAAAAAAACCATTCTAATTTCTATCCTTCCTTCTTCCTTTAAAAAATAGTTGAATAATATTTTTTAAAATCTCTTCTGATCCACATAGGACATAATTATGTGTACAGTTTTTATTATATAGTATACATACTACTACCAAGTATAAAAAAAGAGAAATTAGGTACTTTTAAAAGTTTTGTAGTATATATTTTATTCACACTGAAACGGCAGCGGAGCGGCCAGCAGTATAGCTGTCATATTTGATCTGAGTGGCGGCGGTTGTCTCAAGCGAAACTGTATATTATTGTAATGAACATAATGTTTAAAATTAACGTAAGTAACGGCAGCAGCCGTTTCGGTGTGATTTGGCCATCAACTAAATCGAAATGTTACTTTACATAAAAATTTAAAAACTAATTAAAATGAATTATTATCTAAACTATATTATTTATTAAATATTGATTAGTTATTTTCTTAATTAAAATGAAATATATTATAGTTCGTTAGAATAGTTTCTTCATTTGAATTGAATAGGCTCGGAAACTATTGGACCGATTTTGATGAAATTTGGCACAGATAGCTACTCTATACCACGCTACCACGGGGGAAGGTTATGGCCTTGGCACAAAAATGTACGGTTCCTGCGAGATTTTCTTTTGCTCGCGCGAAGTTGCGAGCAACATCTAGTCTTAGAAACTAATAGGGTCACGTTACATATTATAATAATATTATGTATTCCAACTCTTGAAGCGGACTTGTACCTTACAATAATCTACCCCTCTACAGTAAATTAATCTTTTGGAAACTATGATTGTTTTTTGGATTTAATGGAATATCATGACTGATTAAAATCTACCCCTCTGTCAGTAAAACAAAATCGGCGACAAAAATTCAGACCGGTAGCTTTATTGAAAACGACAATATGGGGTCATGAAAAAGCCTGGAAATGCTTCGAGCTACGTACGGCCGCATAAAGACTTGATGAGACCGCTGCCGCGCTCTCAGATAATCTTTTGGCAACTTATTAAGATTATTTATTTTTCGGATACTAATAGAAAGCCAAACAAAAAAAATGCGTCATCAGCTTTTCACTCTCTCGACTTTTATGAGGATAATAAAATCATGCGACAACATATTTACCATGTGTATCTTTTATTACACAATTTATACCTTGTTTGAGTTTTATTGTAACACATTTCCATTATTATTTTTTTGTGATATAACATTTTACACTTATCATAATATTGTTAACGTATCTAAATTCTATTCTGTGTGATAGGATGAATGAATGAATATTAATTTTCTTTTATGTGTTCGGTCGGTGTATCGGTCAAGAGAAATCTACGTGGGATGTCTAATTTGCAAGGGAATATTCGGTTTACGATAAATATGTATACAATTAGACATAATCAGTAGATAAGCTAATAAGTTATAGTAGACAAATATTTACATTTCTCTGATTTAAGTTAAAAGTTAAAACAACGACTGTTCAAACGTAAACTTAGTAATATAATTATATTTTGATAGGATTTAGGAATTCTTCTGAATAAAAGTCAATGCAATTAATAAACATATAACCTTTCTGATTGCTGTTAGTCACAATAAGGTGGCAAAATAGGTTTTCTTGTGCGCAGTCCGGAATCTTATGAGATATGAATTTCGCTTGCAGATTGTAAAAACTACCATAGATAGTACTACCTACTATTATATATTTTCATATTGCGTACTGTAAATATGGATTTTTTATCTTAATATAAAATATTATAGTATCTTCGTCGTCTGTGACGCCCATAAGTGCTCATAAGATTCCGTAGTGTGTATTTTAAAGAAACTAAAATGTCCATTACTGAGCAAACAATATTAGCAAAATTGGCTATCCTTAATTATTTATATCTATACTTATATTTTAAAGAGAAAAAAATTGTTTGTAATGCAAACAGCGTTGAATAGGCTCCGAAACTACAGGATCGATTTTGATGAAAGGCACAGATATAGAGCAGATCACGGGGAAGGATATAGGCTATTTTTTATTACGACAGAATGTATGTCCGGCGGGATTTTCTTTTGCGCGCACGTAGACGTTGTCAACATCCAGTATTAGAGTAATATCGGTGCACTCACTCACCTCAGAAGCCTCATCGAACCTCCCGAACAGCTCGTTCAGCAGTTCCAC
This sequence comes from Phengaris arion, assembly GCA_963565745.1. Classification (NCBI taxonomy): domain Eukaryota; kingdom Metazoa; phylum Arthropoda; class Insecta; order Lepidoptera; family Lycaenidae; genus Phengaris; species Phengaris arion. The sequence goes on along the minus strand of OY751441.1, from coordinate 14,908,624 downwards.
CATCCTCATAGGCGACAGCGTGGTGGAGATCTTGGTGTAGTTCACCACATCTGCGTATAGGATGCTCACATTGTCGTGCTCCTCTACGTACAGCTGACTAGAAAAATATTAATGTTAATATTATCTAAGTATACATAATAAATATTAAAAAAAATATACATCTATGGACTCTTCACACCACGTCAATCTGGTCCCGTACTAAGTATCCGAAGAACTTGTGTTACAGGTAACAGACAACAGGAAGTATATTTAATACTTATATACTATACATACAATAAGGTTTTTATTATAATATATACATATTTAATACACATCCATGACCCAGGAACACAGAAAACTTGTTTGTTCCCTTGGCGGTATTTGAACCCATGACCTCCGGCTTGAGCGCCAACGCGTTAACCACTGAGCAACAGAGGTCGTCAAATATGGATCGATCCAAAGAGTTACAATAGGACACACAAATTGCAAACCTCCAAGTAACATGTTGTGAGCTAGTTCTATAATAATTTTGCATGTCTTATAATACTGACTAACTTTAATTATTATTATTATTATTATAAACTTTAAATTATTGTTATTATTATTATTATTATAATACTGACTAACTTTAAACTTGAACCCCCTTATTAATAAAATATTAAAGTTACTTCAAGTTATTTTTGCATACCCCTACATAATCCATGTTGCTGTCTACAAAGACAACTGTCAAGTGGCTTTTCCAACGTATCAGAAAAAGACAGCAACATGGATTCGTGTATCTGTGGTGAAAACATTTTTATTAATAAGGTGGAAAATGTACGCGAAAATAACTTGGCACCAGACCAACAGTTTGGAAAGCTCGAACCTAATAATTCTTGAATTCAGAAAGAAAAGCCCTTTGGTTCTAAAAAAAATTATGGTGATACAAATCTACGATGATGATAATATTAAAAAATCAATGATTGGGATTAAAATCTTTTTTTTGGACTTGCACGTAATGTAAACAATGTAAACGCAATGTACGCAATGTAAACTATAAGTGAAAGTTTTGTTTTTTAATACATAGATTTCCCACCTAAAGGATTTCATATTATGTCCATGCCTCTGTGATCGAATGTCCAAGAACATATTCCTTATGTCCTGTCTCACCCTAGACACGATGTGCTCCGGCAGGATACTCAACATGAGACGCTCCTAAAATTAAATTAAAGGACTTAAGATAGTTTATTAGCTATCGAACAGTATTTTTGCGAACATTTGGAATCACTTTAGGATTCTAAACTTTTATTAGTTGTGATCAAAACTTTACCTTAACTACATGGACTAAGCCTTAGAAACCTACTTGTACTTGGAATAAGTAGAACCATTATTCAAACTTCGTCACCTTAGAACAATTTTATTATACCTACTATTGTAAAATTTCTTTCGATTTCGTAGCTACCTTACTTCTATGGGGCAATTTACACTGAAACGAAACGATACACGACATGGCGCTGCATTTTATTAAGATAGATTTACAAAATTGAACTTTATTCATTACACAACAAGATACACGATTCATTTTGTAAGAGTGCGCTTGTCAGGTTGCACAGCGCATGTGCAGTGCATGACATATTCTTTATTCACACACACACATAAAATATACATATACAAAGACATGATTAATACATAATTAAATAATATAAATCACGTTGATCTTATCTTGTGCTAAATAGAACTTGTGTTACAGGTATCAAACAACGGATATATATTTTATACAATACACACATAATTTTATACCAATAACAATATAGGTACAAAATAATAATATTATGCATAATTATATTAATATACACCACGACTATATTGTTCCGTGCTAAGTTTAACTTGTGTTACGAGTACCAGATATATCGGGTATAGTATATTTTATATTATACCTACTACTATACAATATACATAATATACTATTCTAAAACTATAATCTACACTCACACTCACTAACACACATGTTTGTCACGTAATGCGCGACGTGATGCGCGCTTCATTAGAGAGCCTCCCACTAAACCTTCGGTAGACTACGTCCGTCGGCCAGAATTCCTCCAGCTCAAGGGTCGGTAGAAGATGCGTTGGTACTCTCACCACAAAGGAACTAAAGTTAACCTTGTAGTGAGACTCCAGGCGCTCGACCCTTAAGGTGAAAAACGTCTTCTTCCGGATGTAGTCCACGACATACCACGACGTCCTCGACTTTTGTGGACCAGTGCCAGTGGGACACGTACAGCGGCGTTGTGGGTACCTCACAATGCAGACGCTCCTCGAGTCCGCTGGGTGCGGTGCCGCGGTGGTTGCGGACGGCGGGCTTCCTCTTCTTTCTTGTCTCTACCAGTGTGACGACTTCCTCGTCGCACCTCCTGCACTGGTCCTTGCCGAGTCGAAAAGTTTCAGCCTTACGGCCCTCCTTCACCCCCTTCGTCTTCATACGCGGGGGCGGCGTGGGGCAATCAGCGACGTTGGCATATTTTTTCCGCTGATGTCATATGAAACGTGTATCTTTTTGTGTAATGAATAAAGTTCAATTTTGAACACCTTATAAATGCAGCGTGGCGTAGCGTCGCGTATCGTTCCGGTGTGAACTGAACATAACGGAATCGAGACTGAGGAAAACAAACATTATGACAATTCTTTATTCCTAGATATTTATTCTATTAATTAAATGCCTTCAGCAGTAGTATGCTAATCAGCTAATTAACGAACTAACATAAGAATATAATCTGTATCATTAAATATTACCTCTTGGTCCTTCACAAACTTCAATCTAAGAGTGCTCTCCACACACGCACGGCGATCCAGAAACGACCGCCTCGTGACGATTTCGTTCATCAGTCTAAAATAGATCCCCATTAGGTTCACCCCTAGCAGATATATCACGTCACAGGTTACCTAAAGAGACAGATGACTAGAGTATAAAACATCTCTATATTACATTGATGTACAATTCCTAGGGACGTCGCACGCGCTTACGCCCCGAAATAAAAACGCGTCTGCAATTCATATAAAACCCTATCTTGGATTGCTGCCATTGTTCGATAGATCTTATTGAATTTTGAAGATTTTTGTTTAGTAAGTTAATATTTTAACATACTAAACAATCATTCGATCGCTAAAACAATCACATGCATACAATATTTTATCCATATTAAATGTATTACTTTTTACTTTACATATTGATCTCAGTTTTTCAAAAATTGGATTGGCATTATTATTATTACTTAATTCTGGCTTAAATTTATAATAGTAATATAATAAGTATTTAATATTTATGAGTGCTGAACACCACGTCAATCTGGCACCGTGCTAAGTATCTGAAGAACTTGTGCTACGGGTACCAAACAACGGGAAGTATATAATTAATACATTTATACTATTCATATATTTAAGATTTTTATTATATTATGATACACATATCTACATAAATGTGAGAAAATGTAAAAGGTAAATAACCGTCCGTAGCTTCAATGCAAAGTTCGCGTAGAAGGTCTGCGGTGAATATTAATGCGGCGGCCCTAGAAATGTACGTCTATGCTTTTCAGCATTATATCCTACTACTATTATAGATGTGAAAGTTTGTGAGGATGAATGTATGGATTGATTAATGGATGTTTGTTACTCTTTCACGCAATAACTACTGAATGGATTTTGATGAAATTTGGTATGGTCGTAGTTTGAGCTCTGGATTAACACATAGGCTACTTTTCATCCCGAAAAAGTAGTCTTCCCGTGGGATACTACAACAACGCGGGAAGAGCCGTGGCCAAAAGCTAGACATTTATTAAATCAATCAAATGTCAAAAGTAAAACTCAGAGAAATTACCTTTTCAGATGTTCTAACAAAATAAAGACGGGGACGGGATGAATGGCGATCCAAATACTGACTGGAGCATATAACTAATAGTATATAAGTACTTATACATAACGTTATTTGTCTCAGTCCCTGTATTTATTCAAGTGAGTTACAATAATATAGCGCATATAAAAGATATATATTATAGACGAGTAATGTCGAGGCAAAAAGTGTCTACACTTAAACTGCCGTACTTTTGGGCTTGTTTGGAGCCGTTAAGGTTTGACATTTTTCATCTTGATATTTTGACATTTGCTAACCGCAGCTTAATCAGTCCGCATTCAATTGAGAAAATTTTTGAAATCAGGATAGCGTAACTTTTTATTTTACATTTTGAAATCATTGATACCGTGTTATTATAACATAGTAATATGAAAAACATAAATCGTTAATCTTTGTTCCATTTACCTTGTTAGGTCTGTATTTATGTAGATAGTATTTATATCAGAACCACTACAAATATTTGTTAAGTTTTAGATCGACAGTATACACGGGGAAATCGATTCTCTATATTTATTTAGGATCCATTTTAGCAACTAGATTATTATGATTATTTGAGATATTGAAGTCAGATTTGAAATTTTATCACATATATGAACTTAACAATTTACAATTTAAGCGTGCAAAAATGTAAGTACGGATTACAAAATATTTTATAAAAGCAAAAGCTACAACTTCGGAAATAAGCTCTATTTTAAAAACAGTCGATTCCAGCTTTTCTCTTTTCGATTTCAGGAGAAATTGAATTCCCAAAAATTTTACTGAATTATTAAGTTAATCTTCATGTTAATTCGTGCTTAATCGAAAATTGGCTACCATTAAAGAAGTATAAAATTTAAACCCAAATCGCGAAAACTGTAATTAAATTTGTGTTTCCATTATTTGACATTTTCCTTTGGGAATTTTTTATTTCATCGGGGGAAATATCCTTTCTTTTGAAACACAAAATTTTCCTACAAAATTCCTTTGGTAAAAAAGATAATTGGAGGTCGCGAAATCTGTTTCTGTCCTCCCTTGTGGTTACTTTTAAAGATTTTCTTAAAATTCATGTAGTGCTTGATTACGGTTAGTTAAACACACATTTTACTCCGGAGCGACAACATATTTTCAGACAAGATTTTTTAAATTTATTTATTTATTTAAGATCGCTTTTAACAAACTGTAAATTTGCCCAGCGTTGTTTTAGTTGGTATATCTGTTATGCCTATTACATTGCTCATATAATTTACTAGTAGGTACCCGAGATTTGCTCGGAGTTCTGATAAATTAAAAAAATAAAAAAATATCACAAATATAATTTACCTGACCGGGATTCCAATCAAATCTGACGTATGACCTAAGTTGCCGGTCAGCGCTAAAATGCAGATTTCTACGAAAACTTATATGAGTGCACTCGTTATATAAGTATATTCGGAATCCACGTAAAATTTTCTTTAAAAAGTATTTAATATAATCTAAAAAAATTAACAAGTGGAATTATTTCGAAAATCTAATCGCACAAGTTTGTAAAATCACACCTTTGTTGTCGAAAAAAGTATTTAAAAAACAATTTAAGACGCTAGGCACATTATAAATAGACTAATTATAAATAAAAATAATCATTGCTAGAGATGTGAGTTCAAAAGCCTTTTGGACCTAATTATCCACATAAAATGAATTTTTTGTGGTCTCCTATTAAATCTTACCTAATAAAGAGTTTCTTTTTTAAAAAATCATGTATAGTGGCCCGATCATTAAAAATCTTAGAATACAAAAAAAAACGCTTAAAATACCACTTTACAAAACAGGCTGATAAAAGTTTAATAGTTTGATGTTTTTACATATGAGCTGCTTTGTCAAAAACTACACAAAATATAGAACCAAAATAAATAAATACACATTTCTTAAGTTTTTCTAGAGTTATTAAAAATTGTTTGAAAAATTGACAAAATTTCCCAGTTATGTGAAAACTTACGAACAAAAACTGTTTGGAGTCGTCTTTCGTCAAATTTTTAAAATGTTTTTGTAAGACATACAAATATAACTTAATTGACTATTTCACATAAAAATATTAGTCGTCTTTCGTCAATTTTTTAAAATGTTTTTGTTAGGCATAAAAATTAAGTTAATTGACTATTTTACATAAAAATATTAGTACGTTAGATATAAATTTTAAATAAAAAGTATATATTTTATTTATTTAAAGTTATATCTATCATACAAGTTTTATGTTTTTATATGAAAATAAAAAAGTGGGTTGTATGTAGTAAATCAAACAAAAGCGAAGTAGATCTAACCGACTTTTAGGCGACTCCACGAGTTCTATGTTCATTAGTAATTTGAATTTTCGCCGCCATTTTGTTTTTAAAATGCCTGGCGTCCCGACGCCGTACGACCGTTAATAGCAAACATCATCTTATTATTTTTATTTTATGATTTGTATAAAGCACTAACTGGTTCTTTAATTATAGTAAAACAGTCGTTAATAATATTTTCCATTATTAAAAGTTAAATATTACCAGAAATATTCATAGCTTATTAAAATACAGAACTGTTTTTGTAACGGTTATTATTTCAGTTGGTATATGGACGCAACTAAATTATAAAAAACAAGTTCGTAATAGCAAAACTATAACGTATATACGAGTACGTACGATTCAACCGTACAACGGTGATGCCGAGAGGATATACATATGTAGCTTAATATGTGCTGTTTCCCAGGTATAAGACCTAGCTAGATCAATTTTTCTCCACCAAAACTTTCTGCATACTAAATTTCATGGTAATACACGAAGCCATTTTCGAGATACCGATTATAAATATACAAGATTGTCTCGTTTAAAGTATAATATTAGTACTAGCGATCCGTCCCGGCTTCGGACATGTGCTATATATAATATATTTTAAATAATAATATTATAAACTCACTTCATAAATCACTGTCTTTTACTGAAAACTGCATAAAAATCCGTTGAGTACGAAAGATCTAAGCGAACAGACAGCGGAAGCGGCTTTCTTTTGAAATATTTGAAATACATACTTTAGAATGAACAAATTGGTAATTTGTTATGAACATTCGTAGGTCAATATATTTTCATTGCAACCGTGAACGATACAATAAAACGCCTTTAACGGATAATAATCACAAAATCATGCATTTCCTAATTACAACATCACTACATGTTTCGATAAAATGTGTCACTATCAGAATTAGTGATATTTTTTGCCTCGTAACGATGAAGAGTATGAATTTGAAGTAAAATAGTTTTGGAAAATTCTGTGATAGGTCTCCTTGATTAGTTATTCTTGATATTACGAGGAAAATTGTTATGAAAGGAAAAAAACCTGTAGGTATTTGTTATGCTGATTAAATAATTGAGTGTTATACTAAGGCGGGTCAATAAGTCCGTGAAAAAGCAACACTACTCCTGTCAACAGGCATCTGTCAGTTGACTCCTATCAAAATTTGAACTTGCTGCGTCAGTTAGTTTGTGTATTACAGCTATCTTTATCAGACTATCCAGTAACTTAAGGAAACAATGGAAAAAAGTGAATTTCGTGTGCTCATTAAGCATTATTTTTTGCGAAAAAAAACCATTACCGAGACCAAGGCTAAGCTTGATAAATACTATGGGGACTCTGCACCATCGATTTCAATGGTAAAAAAGTGGTTTACTGAATTTCGTTGTGGCCGTACAAGCACTGAAGATGCCGAACGTCCTGGACGCCCAGTTGAGGTCTCTACACCCGAAACAATCGAAAAATTCACGATATGGTGTTGGCCGACCGAAGATTGAAAGTGCAAGAGATTGTGGAAGCCATAGGCATCTCGCATGGCTCAGTGGTTTCAATTTTGAATGATCACTTGGGCATGAGAAAGCTTTCCGCAAGATGGGTGCCGCGTTTGCTCACAGTCGACCACAAACGCAATCGTGTAACAACTTCACAGGAAGGTTTGGCGTTGTTTAATCACAATATGGAGGAGTTTTTGCGCCGTTTTGTAACCGTGGACGAAACATGGATCCATCACAACACACCAGAGACCAAACAACAGTCAAAACAGTGGGTTTCTAAGGGTGAATCGGCGCCAAAGAAGGCCAAGGTGGGTTTGTCAGCCAATAAAGTTATGGCGACTGTTTTTTGGGATGCACGTGGGATAATCCACATTGACTATCTTCAAAAGGGAAGAACAATTAATGGGGAATATTATGCCAACTTATTGGACCGCTTCAATGAGAATTTGAAAAAAAACCGACCTCATTTGGCCAAGAAAAATGTTCTTTTTCACCAAGACAATGCAAGGGTGCACACATGTGCAGTTGCCATGGAAAAATCCATGAATTGGGCTATGAATTGCTCCCACATCCACCCTATTCTCCAGATTTGGCTCCGAGTGACTACTTCTTGTTCCCAAACCTGAAAAAATGGCTCGGTGGAAAAAGATTTGACTCCAATGATGAAGTCATCTCGCAAACAAAGGCCTATTTTGAGGACCTCGACAAATCATATTTTTTGGAAGGGATAAAAAAATTGTAAAAGCGTTGGACAAAGTGTATAGAGCTCAACGTAGTCCACGTTGAAAAATAAAATGATTTATTTATCAAAAAATCTGTGTTTTATTCCAAAAGTCACGGACTTATTGACCCGCCCTCGTATCTGAGAATACTTTAAATAACTTTAAATAACACACAAGCACGTATTTTGAAAAGGAACCAAATACGAATCAGGGATAGAATTCGCAGTACGGTCAGCGACAAGCCAGTGTACAGCTTGTCAATCTTATTAGTATGGTGATAAGGTTCACAAATGATACATCCGCTTATCGGCGACCGTTGCGAATATGTAGTCGTAAAGAACTAGTATTAGCTGATAAGTTAGTATTAAAAAAGATCTAACCCTTACCACCACCTCGATTTGAGGGTCTCCAACATACGTAAAGAAAGTAAACACCAATGTGTACACCACGCTGACAAGCACACCCAGAAGTATGGCCAAAAAGTTGTTCCTTATTGGCAGAAATATGTATACAGATACTAGAGCCATGGTGGCGTATGCTGGCCGTAGGGACATGCCTTCGACCGAGCTGTATATGGTTATGGCTACATCTGAAAAAAAATTACTGTTATACACCTAGCTTAGGTATGGTGTAAAAATATGTGTGTAAATTGCGGTCGCGGAGCACCTAGAATTTCGTACATTGACTTATCGCTACTTGTCTTTTTCATTGGCGCGCGAATAATTCGTTAGCAAATTAAATAACTATATTATTAAAGTAGAAATGCTTCTATCAAAATTATTATTTTTTCGTATCATAAAACGTTGCTATTTTGTTTCATTGAGTTTTCATAGGTGTTAATACAAAGATTTTAAACATTCTTTCTCTTATAATTGAACAGAAAATTATAATAGGGAATGTGCATAATTATATAACAATAATAAAATTGTCACTACTGGGTTTATGTATTTGATTATTTAGAAAAAATGACACAAATAACTTATGGATTTGAACAGTAATATAAGTTTTTCAATTGTAGAAAAAAAAACGATGTTTTTGTTATAGTCTTTAGTCCTGTAGCTTTATAATTTAGCAACAAATTTCTGTACTTTTTTGATTTTTCGATCCATATTTATTATTTTCGTTTTTTTTTCGTAAAATATACTACTTTAGCTGATTTAAAACAAATGCATATTCTACTAGTTTTATGAGGCCTACCTGACAACACAAGATCAAGTGCCAGTACAAATGCAACCAAAACTGGTACCCAAAACCATCGCCTCTTCAGTGGATCGTAGAAGCATTTCCAAAATGACAATAAAGGTACGGAAATTCTTAATAAATACATCCCTAATGACAAATAAGTTGAGCACCACTGTACTTGCTGTAAAAAAAGTTTATATTAATTAAGAAAAGAACAGAAATCCAAAAACAAATTGTAAATTATTTTGTGATAAGCTTTGTAAAATTACCTCGTTGAAAGTGGCTAAAACAATAAGTCCCATATGGATGGTTGAGAAAAATACTAATAGTGATACGTAAATATAAATTAGAGTTTCTTTGAGTTTGTCGTCATACTTTCTGTAAAGACCTTCCAGATCTTTCTGATAGAACTGATCCTGAAAAACAAACAAAATGTAAATTTTTAATAATAATAATAGCTCCCCACACCGATTTCGGTGACGGTGGCCGGTGTCATTGAAACCATGCCTAGCTATGCAGGAGTTGTTTTATAGTACCCAAGTGTGTGCCAAGTGCACAAGAGCACTCTCTCTTCCTTTACTCTCGAAACCCAGTGGGACGGACAGACCGACACGACTGGCGAGAGATCAGGTGCAGAACCGACTTTTTACATGCCCATTCGTTGTTCATGTTTCTTGTCAGACAATCAGGTGATCAGCCTGCATTGTCCTAACCAAACTTGGAAACAACATCCAATGCGGGAATCGAACCCACGACGTCCGAGTCGAGAGCCAAGCTCTAAATATTTTTAATATATAAGAAAAATGGGAAACTATGTACTTAAACATACTAGAAAATAAATTGAGTAACATTCTTTGGTAGTCCTCTTTAATGTTGACATTATCCAAAAGCGTCAGTAATCGCTTCATCAGTCGATATTTCTACTCATTTGTCGGTGCTATTCTATATAATATAGCTTACGCATATGTTTCAATCACAAATCTTCCATTTTCGTATTTTTTTGTCCCCAACTGATGTCAACATTTTATAGTTGGTACCACATATAGATAGCCGAGATACCGGGAACGCAATGTGGGATATGGTGGCAAGCCTCAAAGGTAGATCTTCGACCGAGCGAGGTGCTATGCTCGGTCAGGCCGAAGCCCACTTGTATAAATTTCAGATGTTGTATATATACCGCCGATCTTAGAAAACTTCGATAGCGCGATTCAGGAATATGGCGCTAATCGATCCGACACAGCAATAATTAGAAATCCGTAATACCAGAAGTGTTACGGATTTCCACAGGTGATAGTAATCGCTGACTATCAGGTGATTCCTCAGCTCGGTTATCTATTTCCATACATAAATTTAATATAGATTTCAAGGGTACTTTACCCTCAAGTACTTCCAGTTCCACTGCTTCCCGCCCGTTTGCTCCGCTTCCTGCGTCCTAAACTCGTGTAGCGAGGACAGCACGCTGGTGGCTCGCCCCGAGTTCATGGAGTACCGGGCTAGTAGCTCCAAGGCTCCTACCTGCAACACCACCGAGCCAGTTGTCCGAGATAACGCATCGTCCTGCAAGGAAACTAGCTTGTCATGTCTTTCTTTTCCCATTCGTTTACCCGATTTCGGCAGTGAGGAATCAGCTTTTTCGAGCACATGATTTATATGCCATTATGTTATTATTATTATTTATTTTGTACCTATTTATTTCATTATAAAAACCAGCAGCTTGGGATAAAGTAAATATAGAAATAGTACTTATTAAAATGAAGCCATTAACTTTTCCACTAAAAGGTTCTTATTTATAATTATTGAACAAAACACAAACTAATAATAAATTTGAGGTACAATTTAGTTTAAAAAATAAAATATACTTATAATACTATAATATTTATATCAGTCATTACGTTGAAATATTTTTTTATTAAATTTGAACCTTACTTTTTGTACATTGTACAAATTATATTAGGTATTGGTTATATATTTTCTTTATAACTTATAGATCTTTGAATTACTAAAGAAACAGAGCACAGGAATAAGGCAATTCCACAGACTGGGCTAACCATCTTTCCGATGCGACGTCTCAGTGACGAGTGCTCTGCGAGAAGTTCGCATTGGTTTATTTAATTTAAAACTACCCATATTTTATACTTTGTAGCTTCACAACTTTTGTACTTAAGTATGAATGTCATTTATTTCTAATGTAAAGCATGACCGAAAAAATTAAAAAATCTCGCCATGTTGCGGGAAATCACGGCACTAAAACGAAATGTCAAATGTTTGAGATATAACCAATCACATCCCAGCCATTGTTAGTGTTGCTGCAATTAAAAAATGAAGCGCCTCCAGTGCAGGTTTTTTATGTTTCTGGTCAAGCTTTAAATTTTGTTTCCATTTACTTGAATCAAGAATGTGCTTTTATCAATTATGATTATAATTTATAAGTAGTGTTATTGTCATTTAATTTTATCGTCTTTATTATTGAGGGAAATCCATAATCAAGTAAGTATTTTTTTAAATTTATTTTAATATTTATATTTTTCCTAAAATTAAAATAAAGTTTTTAGTATGATTGCTTTTTGTTCTACAACAATGCGTCTATACGCAAACGCAAAGAAGACAAATCATTATTGTCTGTTAAAGTGCATTGCTTCGGATATTTTAGTGTGAATTCTAAAAGAAAATATTACTTGACTCACACGGTATTGTAATAAAAAGTTGAAAAACTTTGTAAATAATTTCACTGTAGAAGAGCGCTTACTACTCTTCGATATGAATAGGCAGGCTTGACTGGACAGACACCTTAAACAAATCTGGCGGTAAATAACGCTTGCGTTTCACCAAGTGAGTGAGTGAGTGTAGTATGTAATGAAGTGTGTACTAAGTTAATTGTTAGGGATTTAAAAGACCAGAAAAAAACGTCTTTACTGTTACGGGTACATCAAGTTCGAGAGTTATGTTTTGTGGCACTTTTTGTATTATTCTTTGCACCTTACATTGGCTAATCACACTGATAAGCGATCACCACAAAGAATGTGTGTCGCGTGACTCAGTTAAATCAATTAAAAATACAGTAGCCTGTTGTGACTTGAGATAAACTGAGGCTCAATTTTCGTAGCTATTTGTGATCATAATCCAGTTTCGGTCCGCGCACTGACTCGCTCACGCGCGATAGACGCATGTGTGAATGCGACACCACACGGACTGAAACAGGATTATGTTCACCAATAGTTACGAGAATTAGGCTTCTGAAAACAATATCATCTGTTGGCTACTAAAAGACTTGATTCCATTTCTCTATTAATCTCTATTAGAGCTTATACTTTGTTTTGTACACACTACAATTTGTGTTGGAGTGTCATATTATTATATACACTAATGAGATTTTTCTCGAACGGTGGAGAATAACATCGTGATGATTTCTATGAGTCTGAGAAGATTTACAATATTCGAAGATATCTGAAGTCTACGAAGCCACAGAAAGAGGACTTATCGTGGTGGACTATAATATTCCTGTTCATATCAGAAGAGTGAGGGCTGATATACGTACATATGGAGTGACATTGTTATTAATTCTTTCGGCGGCTGGTTGGTTCTATCTAACCTAACCCTTAACTGAATCAGTACCGTACTCCTACGGTTTCAGCTATAATGGTTTATAGCTGAAACAGTTTTGGTTATTTTAACTTAAACTTAAACTTTTTGGTCTGTGTGTTGCATGTCGCGTGACGGTCGGCCGCGGAGTAGGTATAAAGTAAAGTAAAGTAAAAATAAGGCGCTCGTCAGAGCAGCCGAGGCCAATATGGCGGCGCCTATAGCATCAGCTGACCGTGTAGTGTATAGACTAGTACTCATTTGTGCCAGTGCTCCACGCTATTTTGTTATTAAGTTTCACTTTTACCGTGGTTTCATAAAACCATACAATCCTTTTAATTTTTTTTTTGGTTATTATTATTATTATTAATCATAAAAATAATTATTTTTATCATACACGTGTGACTAATTCACCACGAATATAAAAACTAGGTGTTAATGTTAATGTAATAAAAATCGCAGAATCTCACATCTAAACACGAAATTGCACCAAGGAAAAACAAATAATTGTATGATATTAAATAAATAAAAATTATGTAAATATTGTGTGAAACAACATTTATGGCTTTGTTAAAACTAAAATATGGTGACAGGTCCATAATGACAATGGGATTGCTAAATTATGAATTCTCCGCTAATTAACGCTGAAATTCAATAAAAGAACTACTTTGTTTCAATGAAGACTCAAACAAAAGAAATTATTCAAAGAAAAAGTTTGCTTAAAATATATTTTTATAACATCATACAGGTTTTATTTATTTTATAGTTAGCAAAATAGACAGCAGTCTATTTTCTGCAGCTGCAAAGGTAATTGTGTATTGTGTAAAAGCACAACAAAATATTAAGAAAATTTTAAATTTCTCCGCGAGACCACAGAATTCGTCATAGTACAAGTGGCGAGACGTAATTCTTAGCAGAGTTACTTGTACTATTATGTATCTGTGGCGGAGCTAGCACCGAGTACCTATCACCTTGTGTCCCATGCTAGTGGCTATGTATATGGCCCTACTGATTATACAGTATGTGTCGTCTCGAGTTTAAGAGTTTTTTAACAGAAGATAATAGGACTATTTTATCGACAAAGCACCCTGGTCCGAAGTCTTGTCTCAGAGTCTTGGTGATAATATTAAACTGATTTTGGAGTTTGGACCAATAAAATCGCGTTTGACATTGGGTTGGCGATTCTGACAATACCATTTTGCTGTTATAACATACCGAGACTGCATCAAAATTGTATTATTGTAAGCCAGCTATATACCAGCTTGTAATGGCGATGAGTACTTGAAATTTAGTAGGGTATAGTTGAATAGCTATACCCTACTATATAACTTTTTTAAATAAAGATCACGTTTGATAAATTACCTTGATGTGACTGTGATGGCGCCGCCGTCGTCCACCACGCAAGCTAACTGTTTGTTGGGTTATACCTTAGGCCAAACGGCCTGTCCACATCACCAAGTCACGAATCATGACGTCGTCAACGTAAAACCAAAATATAAATAATGTACAGTAGCAGAACTCAACCGTGTCCTTGAATTTGTTACCTACGATTGAGCGTGGCCGAGCGGACCGCTAGGGCTGGTACATCTACAAAGAAGGCGTTGACATTGCGCAAGCGTCGCGGCACGACATAAACTAACTAAAACTCGTTAACGTAAGTTAAACGTAAGTCGTTCAATGCAGCGACAAAATGTGCACAATTCTCCTATCGCGTAGTGTCAAAAATCCATCAAGATTGTGCGCCGTCAAAGGGTAAAACGTCTAAATAAATAAAAATATAATATATTATTTTACCTATCTTAAGGATAATAATAGGTATGTTAATATTTAATTTTCTAGGAGATGCCTTGCTTTATTAAAAGAGCGTCCATGACCTAGGGAAGAGACCCCTTGAGTCACACGCGTGATCGTGCAGGTTCGAAGCAGGGTTGTGGTGTGTACCAATTAGACTTTCTTAATAGCCGTATCAGTATATAGCGTCAGTACGCTAGACTTAGTTTAATTTACCCCCATCTTCTGTGACAACCCGGACAAAATTTGAATCGTTCTATGAACAGAGAAACACCCTCTGTACGTAAGTATATATTTTTATTCCGTGGCGGCGGCGTGGCGTGCGATGTGACACTACACACTTCTGATATTTGAGGTTTCGTTAGCGGCCGTGTAAATGAGGCGTGAATGTGTGCGTGCGCCAATTCGTTTGGTCTATAAGTATAATTATGATCTACTGTGAATTATTTATACTGTGGTGGTGCTTTGGCATTACGTGCAAATTTATATCACCCTACAATGCACGTCACGACGCGACAACGTGCCTTTTATTCACCATACTCAGAGATTTAATAGCTTGGTCGTACTAAATGTGTACTGCTCAAGATAATATGTTCTTCTTCTTCTTATGTTACAAATTCGGTGGCAGTTGCCGTACCTACCGTGCCGAGAGTCGCGGACCACGTGACGTAGAGATGTGGACTAAAGGCCACTATTTTTTATTATAATATGACATCACAGTGATTTATACTGCAACTTTACACCTTGTTTCCATTAGATGAATGAGGAAAATGATACTATGAAACTGTTTCGTCTCTTTATTATCTTCATAGATAAATCATAATACTAACTTCACACTGCCAACTGACAACTTCGTACAGGACACTTTCGAGTCTGGGGACGAAACTGTTACATTTATGCAAAAGTCTACAACTATGACTAGTACCTA
The DNA here is from genome assembly GCA_963565745.1 of Phengaris arion. Lineage (NCBI taxonomy): Eukaryota > Metazoa > Arthropoda > Insecta > Lepidoptera > Lycaenidae > Phengaris > Phengaris arion. Next base: position 14,892,790 of record OY751441.1, on the reverse strand, counting down.
CTCTAACATCAGTGATAATATTATGAGGGGGAAATATTTTTCTCTGTATTGTTTTCATTGAATAGACTCCAAAACTACTGGACCGATTTTGATGAAATGAACACGTGGAAGGGTGATAGGCAATTTTTGTCGCGACAAAATGTACTATTCCGAAATCACGAGATTTTATTTTGCGCGTACGAAGCCGTGAAGATGTAGGTTGTAGTTCAAGATGTCTCTCACTTAGTCAAGACAACGTGTGTCAGGACAGCTAGTCTACTAATATTATAAATAGGAAAAGTTTGTTTGTATGTTTCTTTGCTTGCATTCAATACGAAACTACTGGACCGATATTAATGAAGTTTTGCACAAGTACACTCCCCACATCGATTTCAGTGACGGTGGCCGGTTTCATTAAAACCAGGCCAGCTACGCAGGAGTTATTTAATAGTGCCCAAGTGTGCGCGCAGTACACAAGAGCACTCTCTCTTCCTTTACTCTCGAAACCTAGTGGGACGGACAGATCGACACGACTGGCGAGAGATCAGGCGCAGGTCCGACTTTTTGAATGCCTATCCGACGCATGGATCGTCTTTCTTGTCAGACAATCAGGTGATCAGCCTGCATTGCCCTAACCAAACTAGGAAACAACATTTTTTGTTGGCCAAGCTCTTAACCACTGGACCACGGAGGCTATCACATAGGCTACTTTTTATACGTGAAAAATGTATTTTCGCGGTTTTGGTGAGATTACTTTTCCGCACACGGGAAACTTCTAGTTTACTAATAAACATTATTAAACAAGCATAGATTACTTTTGCAATGGGAAATAATTTAACATACACAGAATTCAATAGTGTATAAAATACGAATATGATAGAGAATAATATTATGTAATGCGAGATTTACACGGGTGACTAAAGCCTTTGTCGCATGGTGAAAATCGACCATCGAAATGGCAATTCGACAGTCGAAATTGCTACTTTCGGTCTATTTTCGCTGTGCGGCTTTAGTCATCCATGTAAATTCCGCATAAAACTTATCTTTGCAAATACGGAAGACAATTTTGTAGCGAAGACTTATCTAGATTTTGATTTCGAATAAAATTTTAATAAATAATATATATTTCCTATACGAATTTCTACAATACTTTTAATTGCAATGATCTCTGTACTATTTACCTTTACCTATTGAAGGAAATAAAACGAACTTACCATATCTGTCAGATTTTCCAAAACATTGTCACAAAACACACAACAAAACACAGTACATTCCGCGACTAATTATACAAACAAGAAGCAAAGTTTGTGGGCATATCTCTTGATAATGGCTCGATAAATACCACTTGACGAACGAAGGAATTAGTAGATTATGATAAAATTATCGATTTGCTTCAGCTGTGCTGACAAATAATGCACGATGAATGTCAAAGGCATTTATACTTTACAAAAAAAAAAAAACTAATTGTGCCCTTTGTCCCCAATTCAAAATAACACCTTTGAAATTTGAATCATGAGAAAATGATACTGGCACCTTGAGTTTATATGGACAAATGAGGTTCATGTAGAACAGTAACTCCTTTTATTCTGTAATGATGTTTCGTAACACTTCACTTTGACGAATGAACATTTAATTTTACTCCTTATTTATAGATGTTTTACAGATATTTGTGGTCAATTTAAAACCTTATTTTAAAATAAGTCTTATCTATAATATTCGAAATTTTTATTTTTAGTAATAGCTACAAAAAAAAAGTTTAAGAAATTCATGTGATGGATATTATATAGAATATCCTACTACTATTATAAATGAAAGTTTGTGAAGATGGATGGATGGATGTTTGTTACTAGATAAACACATAGGCTGTACTTATCCCAAAAATACAATGTTCCCGTGGGATATTGTATCTACACAGGCGAAGCCGCGGGCAAAAGCTACTAGATACATAAATCTATAGAACTTTAAAATATCAAGTAGCAGAAATGGTCAAATAGAAAGATGGAAAGCTTCTCTCAGAGGAAATCAGAGGTATTTTAACCATTTCTGAGACCTTCGTATTGAAATATGCAAAATCTTCCCAAAGAAGATTCACTCGAGAATAAGTTTGAGGTCTTTTTAAATAATTTTATATTGTTGGAGATATTTATTTATAGGCAGCTTAAAACATTACTGTTTCGGAGATAAAATTAATACCCAATATTACTATCATCCATTTATTACTTAAGCTCATTTTCAGCAAATCTACAATGTAACATAATGGAGGAGTTTTTTGTCAACTTAAATTGTTCCGAAAAGTCCCCGTATCTAAATAAAATAATTTCTCTAATCTCTTGTCTGCAATATTTTATCGACAAAATATTATTACAATTATTTATGTGAAATATACTTTTTTAATTTATGAAGCTCTACCACAATTATAGCAGTTGTAGAGTCACAATTTAAAGCGCGAAAAGGCTAAATAATAAAAAGTTCAAAGTTAATGCGCGACAGGTGTTAAGCTACAAGTTTTTTAATCCGCATATGCCCGGTTTCTGAGGTCTTTATATAAACTCTAGATAAACTAAATTTATCCCGTGCAGAGTTCCAAAAGATCCATCTAGTGGTCACTAGATGAATATTTTTTACCAATTCGATGATAAAGTGTTTTGTCATAATTTGGATATAACTAGTTTTATGAAAGACATTTGTTACTTTCGGAGAGAAATGGAGACTTAAACTGCCTAAAGTGATGACAAAAGGATTGTGTGGTTTTATGAAACCACGGTAAAAGTGAAACTTAATAACAAAATAGCGTGGAGCACTGGCACAAATGAATACTAGTCTATACACTACACGGTCAGCTGATGCGAACTATAGGCGCCGCCATATTGGCCTCGGCTGCTCTGACGAGCGCCTTTCACTTTATCCCTACTCCGCGGCCGACCATCACGCGACATGCAACACACAGACGAAAAAGTTTGAGACGATGTAATAAAAGTTTTACTTTAATAATATTTTTCTGTAAAGATTTTTCCTCGTTTGGCGAGTTAAGGAATCGATATACAAACCTTGTTGGTCAGTAAAGTTAAACTTAGTTAATATAATGTCATTCCTTTGTTCAGAAATAAGTTATCGAACCGATAGCGCTAATGAATAGATAAACTGCCGACAAATTCACCTCAGGAACCGGGACATTATTGAGTCCTAGTTCCTACTTACGTAGGTACACGTCCGCTCTCTGCGAGCTATATCGATCTTTGCTTCACTGGTATCTATTTAATGCAAACTTGCATCATCCTATTAATATTGAAAATGTGAAAGTTTGTGTGGATGAATGGATGGATGGATGATTGTTACTCTCTCAAGCAAAAACTACTGAACGGGTTTTGATGAAATTTGTTATGGTAGTTAGCTTTAGCTCTGGATTAAAACATATGCTACTTTTTATCCCGAAAAAGTACAGTGTTCCCGTGTGACGTGACGTCCCGTGTCCCGTGTACTGTATTTACGCGGGCGGAGCCTCGGGCAACAGCTGGTATATAATAATATTATAATATATCGTAAACTGTCACATTCGCGTTTAATCATAGCCAAAAATAACACCTAAAAAAATAAGACTTTAAAAAAGTTTTGTTTTTCAGCCTGAAATAGCAGCCTCAAAGTTACAAATAGTTGAATATGCTAATGCACAATTATCTGAGATAACGAGTCTATAACAGAGTTATACGGCCACAGAGCTGGCGATAACTCTGCAGCTGGCGACCTTCCAGGCGTTTCACTTCCACACGCCGATAGGACAATCCTAGGTTACAAACAACCTCACTTATATTAATCAGGTTGACGTGAATCCCTTTACATTTTTTCATATACTATCAGGGAATCTAATTCATAAGCAAGTTTGACCATTGAAATAATTTGTTCGTATTATAATAATAATAATATTATGATATCAATCTGCAGATATGTCATTGACATTTATGTCATGTAGGTATTGTAACTGCATCTCGGAAGAAGAATGCTATAGTTATTAATCTGAGTCGTCGTCATTATGATACAAAAAATCTGCCTGCTTATGAAATAGGTTCCTTAGTATTACACGATCTTATTGCTAGATGACAGTTTTATGATAGAGGAAAAGGATGATTTTTGAACACAAAATAAAATTGTTTTACACCTACTAAGTACTAACTACAATATTATTACATTAACATCTAATGGAATTGATTCGATGTTTATGTTCACAAATCTAAGGCTGGTTATCGTGTCGCGCTGACCGCGCGCTGACCGCTCGCTGACCGTCAGCGCTGACACCGAAATGTCTGAAATGTCCGCGCTGACTGCTACGCGTTATTCGAAAACGCTTCATAGAATTGCATATATTTCAACCTTTCGGCGCTGACGATCAGGGCGCGGTCAGCGCGACACTAAAAACCGCTTAGATGTTGATTATCTACATGATACTGTATACAAATAAATAAAATTGAAGTGTCTATTTGTTATTTATATAATTAACAGCTTTTCACTTATTGCATATGAAAAAATATACGGTACTTACAATAAAAATATTTTTTTTAATTTTGTCTGTCCGTCTGTCTGTCTGTTTATTCCAGGTCATCTCTGAAACGGCCAGACTGATTTTCACGGGACTTTCACTGGCATATAGTTGTTATAGGGTGTAAAATAGGCTTAGTTCTTATCTTAGTGTTCCGTTTAAAAAAATAAAGTTCAGTTTTCGTTACTTCTATACAAACGAAGTTGCAGGCACCAGCTAGTTATTATTAAATATAGCCTGGTTAAATAAAGTCTAATCCAACCTCTGTTTTTAAATTTTCCGAGTTTCAAAAATTTGTAATTGTATGGATTTTGATGTAGGTACCTACTCTTTTCAAATTTCATTTTTGCCACCTGGGATCGTTTGAATTTTATAATTTTCCGAATTATTGCCTTTGAATCTTCATATGTTTTTTGTTTCTATTTAGATGTGCACCAAAAACTTTGAAAATATTTTAAATAAATTGTCATTCTAAGTCAGTCATATATACAAGATCCTTTAAGAAAATGAGTTTCCCGAGCTCCCAAATTTTGAGAGATAGTGTTTAAAAATTCTCAAGTACATTCTACGGACGCTCTAATGGTGAAGGAAAACATCGTGAGGAAACCTGCACATGGTTGGCCCCAGACGTATTGACCAGACTAAGCTGAGTTGGAGTGGGTGGAGTATTGTGAGAATGGCGTATGTGCCTGGGCAACCATACGACATTTAAAACCGACTATCCCAGGCACTACAGTACTTCAAAAGTGGTTACTTCGCTCGGAGAATACTGTATAAATCATCCAATAACGTATGAAAAAGGCCTAAGTTAATGTTTGAAAACCACAAAAGTCTAAATCGATTTACAAAATACTGAAAAAGCTTTGAACTTCAAAACATTCTAAGGATAGCTCTGGTTAATACAAAGAGTATTAACCAGATATATACATAGAATGTGATATGCCATATCTAGTAATATTTGAAAAATTTAAAATGAAAGTGATTTCCTACCAAACGCCAACGTCCGTCCCGATGTCCCTGCATTATGTTAGTAAAAACACTTAGCGCCATGTTTGCGAAGCTCGAACGCCGAAACTATTGATCTCGTAAAAACATTTAAAAGACATAAATAGTAGAAAAATTTCACTAGTTTCCTGTTGTATTTTTTTTTTTCTATCCCCCTAACATTATCAGGGCTTGTTTTTATCTTTTGTTCTTTCTCAATTCTTTTGTATTATTTTTCTATTTTTACAAATCTTATATCTAATTTTTTATATATATATATACATTTAATGATTGTTTGCATGATTAATTTTTAACTATGCACTTGTCGGTTTTACATAAGTAAAAGTCAACAATTCCTAATTTAAGACACAGTAAAATACAATAAATCCAATTATATAATATACAGTAAATTTAAATTCAAATTTAAAATGTCAATAAAAATAATCAATAATAAATAATACAAATAAAATTCAATTAAAATGTCAACAATAAAACGACGGCACAAGGTAAAAGACTAACCTACTATCACAATAATCCTTAATCTAGAGCCTAATCTAGAGCTAAATCACACCAAAATATCACTGTTCTTTTTCATCACACAATCTACAATCTTTTTACAAAAAGAGAGAAAAGCTTCCCTCTTCTTTCCCCCCAGGATGGAAGGCAGGCTCTCACCCGTAATCGATATGCCCAATGTTTGCTCAGTATCATATCTACTGCTAGCAAAAATCGGGCACTCGAGTAACAGGTGAGGAACCGTCTCCTCAACTCCTGGCTGACCCGTCGTGGGTCCTCCTTCAACTTGAATCTATTCAAATAGAAGGCGAACCCGCCGTGTCCAGTCAGTATCTGTGTGGTGTGGTGTGTAATGTCTATTTTCTTGACAATCTTGTATGCAGCAGCAGCGCTTGGGAAAAAGAGCTTCGTGGTTCCGGCCGTCCCTCCCACTTCGTATCTCCTGTCCCCCTCAACCGTATCCTCTCTTAAGATACGCTTGACAAATGAAACAGGACACATCGTAGTCAGGCTTCCTTTTCAATCTCAGCGCGGCCTCCTTGGCTAATTCGTCGACCCTCTCATTCCCTCTCAACTCTGCGTGCGCCTTAATCCAAAACAGGGAGACCTCCCGCCTCTGCGATGCAGTTTTTCGGAGGGCCGCCCTTGTTTGCACTGCCAGGGGATGAGGGGAACTAAGGGTGATAGCCTGGAGGGCCGATCTGGAATCGCTAAGGATACCGACCTTCGCCATTCCGCTCTTGCAGGCTATGTCTACAGCTCTCTGGAGCGCTAGAAGCTCGGCTTGGTAGACAGTACAATACGGCGGCAACGCAAACTTGACGGCCTTCGTCTCGGCCTCACCCTCCCATACGGAGAGTGCGGCTCCGACTCGACCCTCAATCTTGCTGCCGTCTGTATAGATCCTATGGACGTGGCTATTAACCACGTCCGCATAAGAGTCCTCGTCTACCAACCCAAACCTCAGCTCTTCCTGCTCTGCCGGATGTGGGTCCTCGATCGCTGGAGCGTTTCGCTCCACCTCCCTGTCCTTCAACACCGGGTGAGGTACCCCCTTCTTGATCTCATAGAGCCTCGAAGCTTCGAGTATCCTGAGATCAAGAGGGAGTATCCCTGCCTACAGCATTGCAGAGTTCAGGGAGACGGTCCGATATGCTTTGCAGATCTTCTGGGCAAAACCCCGTTGAACGGAGTTGAGCCTTTTCTGGACCCCCATCTTTTCCACGGTGGGTGCCTACGCTGCCGATGCATACAAAATAGTCAGCTCTCAGCCCCCAACCTACTCTGGCAGCTTTAGCTAGCTGCTTGTACCTGCTTAAAGCCTTCTTACAGGCGTTGCCGATGTGGGCGTTAAAGGTGAGACCGCTATCTATGGTCAATCCCAACACCTTAATCTCGTCGTTATATTGTAGAAACACACCCCCCATTGCGAGTCGAGGCACGTCATATTTGAGTTTCCGCGTGCTCAGCAAAGCGCAGGTTTTGTGGGGGGCAAACTTCAGTTTGTTCACCTCCCCCCACTTACTATTTTTTTCTAAAGCCCCATTTGCTTTCCTCTCGATGTCAAAAGCAGTCTCTCCCTTAAAAACGAGCACTATGTCGTCGGCGAAGGCCTGGCAAAAAACATTCATTCCTTCTAGCATCCATAGCAGGGGGTCCAACAAGAGGTCCCACAGGATGGGTCCACCAATGGATCCCTGCACGCACCCCTTGTTGGTCTCCCTGCTCACTTCCATACCAGCATACCTTACATTCACTCCTCTTTCACTCAAGTAGCTGCTGATCACCCACCTCAGGTTCCCCGGACACCCAACCTCAGCTAACCTAGCCTTTATGGCCGGCCACCAAGCACTATCGAAGGCCGAGACCACAACAGAAAGTTTCTTCTCCTCCCTCTGCTTTCTGATGTGGTTCACCAACCTATAGAGGGCGTCTTCGGTGCTCCTTTGGGGCATAAAGCCATACTGGTTAGGGCTGATCTTGGGCAGCAGGTAGAACCTAAGTCGGGCGACCAGCATCTTCTCGAAGATTTTGCCGAGAACAGGCAGGAAGCCGATCGGTCGATAGGCTTTTGGTACCCGGTACGATTCCTTGCCTGGCTTCCTTAGCACCACCACGGTCGCCCGCTTCCACTGTTTGGGGAAGCAGGCGACGGTGAGGCACCACAGCAGCAGAGCAAGGAACCATTCCGGGTCACATTCCACAGCGTGTTGGCAGATGTCCGACGTGAGTCCATCCGCCCCGGGGGCCTTTTTGGGGTTGAAGGACCTTACGGCTCTCTTCAACTCCTCCATGATGAAAGGAGGGTCGTCCGGATCCCCCGGCGGTTCGGTGTCCAGGGACTCCGCCCGCCGGCGCGTCCGCCGATGTTCCTCACTTTCACCACTTTCCTGGTCCTCGGGGTAGAAGGTCTCCGCCAGCCATTCTGCAGAGCTTCGGGCGTCGAGGGTTTCACCGTCCCTCGTAAGGGGCAGGTCCTCCTCCCTCCCTCTGACTCTGCTCAGCACCCTGTAGATGCCCTCCCAGACCCCCTCCCTATCCTGCTTCCGGCAAAACTCCTTCCAACTTTCAGTCTGTGCATCTTTTACTGCCTTTTCATACTTCTCTTTCGCTTCCAGGTACAGTCCAACTACGCGGTCTCTGCGATCAGGCGCAGCGTTACGGATCCTGCGTTTCCTCGTGGCGACCTCCTTCTTCATCTGCACGAGCTCATTATTCCACTACGACAAGGTGAATCTCTGTGTGTGTTTTTTGGTCGGCATGGTGTCTCTGCATGTCTGCGTTATGACTTCCGTGTATCTGTCTATTGCTTCTTCTATTTGTTGTGTGCTGTGTATTGTGTCCATGTCCTGTATAGTCAATTGTCTGTTCGACATCAGCTGGGTCAGTTTTTTCACGAAACTGAGTCCAGTTTGCCTTCTGTGTGTTAAACATGCGTGTGGTACGTATTATGTTTGTGCCTGTGGATTTCTGTTGTCTGATGCCGAATGATATGCCGTTGTGGTCCGAGCTCGTCAGTCCCTCCTCAACTCTCCAGTCACCCACTCGGTCCAGCAGGTCGTCGGAGCACGCTGTCATATCCACGTAACTGGAGTACCTTTTTCCCCCTCTGACGGTATCGAATGTTGGGGTGTCTCCAGTGTTGAGTATATGTAGACTCATTGCTTCCAGTACGGCAGACACATCCCTTCCTCGCGGGTCTTCCGCGTCGCCACCCCACCACGGGCTTTTAGCGTTCGCGTCGCTTCCCAGGACCATCTTATGAGATCCCAGCTCTCTCCCTATCTGCATAAGATGGTCCAGGTAGGGCCCTACAGGCTTATCGGGCTCGAAGTAAAAGGACACTACAACCGTCTCCCAGGCTTTGGTTCGGAGGGTGGTCACAGCTATGTTGTTGTTGCTGAGGCGTGTGTGTAGCTCGACGTCCAGAGTGTCGTCGAATACCACAACACACGCCTTGACAACACCGCCCCCTTCCCCATCGCTCTGGTAGACCCTCATCCCGTTGTATGTCCTCATACTCCGCGCCCCACCTATGTATGGCTCCTGCAGCAACGCTACGCTAGTCTTACGCTTGGTGGCCTCGAGTAATAACTCCCTTGTGGCGATTTGGCTCCGCTGAAGGTTGGCCTGCAATATTCGGTACTGGAAGTACTCACCGGGAACAACCTTAGCAATATGATACCGCCGATCTGGCTAGAGCGTCCCACCTCTTTCTCTCTGCACACTCTCTATCCAGGGCACTGTGCTCCACGCTGCCTCTCTTGGCCTTAGTGCAGTTTATGCACTGAGGCGCTTCTCTCCGCAGCCACTTTTCGCAAACAGTCCTCATGTGAGGACCTGCGCAGTGACTGCATCGATCTATCTGCTCCCCACACACCCTCTTCGTGTGCCCATACCCGAGGCAGCGGAAGCACTGCACCAACGGACTATGGTCCTCGACTTTCACTCTGCCCATACCTATATGGGCGTATCCCGCATTCACAAAATTCTTCCACACCTGTGGGCTAACTCTGGCTATGACGTGGTTTTGTAGGGGGTTCCTCGCTTTCATCACATATACTACCTCCACCTTTCTCTCCTCCCCCTTCAGGCCTTGAACTTCAAAACATTCTAAGGATAGCTCTGGTTAATACAAAGAGTATTAACCAGATATATACATAGAATGTGATATGCCATATCTAGTAATATTTGAAAAATTTAAAATGAAAGTGATTTCCTACCAAACGCCAATGTCCGTCCCGATGTCCCTGCATTATGTTAGTAAAAACACTTAGCGCCATGTTTGCGAAGCTCGAACGCCGAAACTATTGATCTCGTAAAAACATTTAAAAGACATAAATAGTAGAGAAATTTCACTAGTTTCCTGTTGTATTATATATTATTTTGGCGAGCTCCGTGGCCTAGTGGGTAGACCGTTTGATTCGCACTCGAGAGAGTGCAGGTTCGATTCCCAGGTTGTGGCGTGTACCAATGAGACTTTTTCAGATCTCTAGTATACATTATACGGACGCTCTAACGGTGAAGGGAAACATCGTGAGGAAACCCGCACATGGTTGGCCCCAGACGTATTGACCAGCCATTCCTACGTACTAGGCTGACTATGTTGTGTGAATGTCGTATGTGCTTGGGCAAGCGTACGACATTTAAAAACCGACTGCCCCAGGCACTATAGTACTTCTTACACTTACACACTACAGTACAGTGGTTGCTTCGCTCGGAGAATACTGTATAAATCATCCTTTAACGGATGAAAAGGCCTAAGATGTTTTTTATCGTAAAATGATACGGAAGGAAAATAGCATCAAAAAACTGGTACGGTGGTTTTTTCAAGACAGCGGTGCTAGCGGCCAACTTACGAGGTGCCAAAGTTGAAATTCGAATAGAACATGTCATCAAAATCTTTTTTTCTTTCAAAACTCCTATGAAACTGTCCTTCTTGACCAATTGACTGAAATTTTCTTACTTGAATATAAAATTAGGAAGCCAAATCACAATATTATGTAGAGTATGTACTAATAAGTAATGTAAGCCATATTATCTACATGCAATTATTTTATTATTCATCTGAAATAAAAATAGTTTAAGGGCCTATTTCAAAATCGACTGATAAAGTGTCAGATAGCTTATTAATATATATAGATTATTATAGAAACAGAACCTCCGAATAAGCTAATACTCCTATTAGAACATTGTGAAACAGGTCCTTAATAATTAAAAAGCCTGCCATATCAGTAATGAGGGTATTTGACATTTTTTCTGCCGCTACACGCATTGCCGCAGACCCAACGCACGCAAAGCGTCATCTGGTGGTGTAAGTGGTATCAAAAACGGTCAATAAGAATTTTCAATTCTTTATCTGTCACCAGGCGGCGCTTGGTAGCCCGACGGTCCTTGTCGTGTCAAAAAGCTGTCAGATGTCACTTTAAAAACCCTTATTCATGGCGTCGTGACTCGTGTACACATTTATGTAAATATTTTGCCCATATATTCAATGTTCCTGTTTGTGACACTATCGTAAGTGAGTAACAGGGCTAATTTTCATATCGTAAGAGCGACAAGCTGTCTGTTGAGCCTACCTACCTTTCTTATTAGAATGCTGTCTCTTAATGGATTCGAATTAGCTGTTCGCCCACTTACATTTCATTTATGTTGTCATTTGTTGAAGCTTAGGCCGGGACTATTCGGAATCCGGAAGGCCGGTGAAAATTCAAAGCACTGAAAATAGAGCTCTGCGCTAATACTATAGAGCTGAAAATCGAACACACAAGTGTCGAGTCAAATATCAATGTCATATATGACAGCTCGACACTCGAGACTTCGATTTTCAACTCTGTTGTATTAGCACATAGTTCTATTTACAGTGCTCTGAATTTTCTCGGGCGCGCCGGATCATATAGTCCAGCCATGAAATGTCACCTGTAAAAGCTTACAGTATAGTTTGGTCTAGCACAAGTTTGTGTCCAATACCCACTAGTTCATTTGTCGTTACAAATTGTTCAGTTTTTTTCGCTCGTTTTTTACGGCCGAAAGAACACATTTCCAATATGTGTAATTGTTTTTTATTTTAACACAGAAGTTTTGTTTTCTTGGTTCGTTTACAAACTAAATGTTGCAATCGTTTGAAGATGGACTAGTTTCTGTGGTTTATTAGTAAAACTAATAGCCCGTCGCTTCCTTTGAATCGGCCGTGTGAACAGAAACGAGTGAATTATTAAGTTGCCTCTAATTGACGTTAAAGTTTACTTATATGGAGTCATTGTGTCGTCCTACTTCGTACTACTTCGATCTATTTTAGTTTATGGTATGAGTGTGTTTTTTTCCGTAATCGTGAATGACTTTTTTGTCATTCTAATTAGTTATTTAGGAAATTGAGGACGAGATTTATCAGAGTCTATAAAATAAATATTAATGATAATTAACGATAGTTAGATAAAATTAGCTTCGAACAATTTATAAAAATAACTACTTTTTAGTATGTTATAAATCTTCTAATTTCTTCTAATATAATTAGAAGAAATATTCCATAATATGTAAAACTCGTAAAAGTAAGCGAATAATAATTACTCTATAAGCGCCATCTGACGTAGAGAGTTAGAACTCGAAGGAAACGTAACGAGCAAAATGTTTTGTTAGGTCGCTAGTGTTGTTGGAAACATCAGCCTTAAAATATATTTGACAGGAAAATATACTTTTCCAATGCTTCTATCTCCATACACGTTCGAAAATTAAGTCTCAATTTAAATCGACGAAAAACCCGGAGGAGGTTCTCAAGTCAACGTGTATTTTTTTTTATGTATGACCTTAACTTACTTTTTACAGAGTAGTCCGATTTGGATTTTCTTTTTTTATTATTGTAAAGAGTTTTTAGATTAAACTGAAACGCTTAATATGTTGTTATGTTTCAAGCAATGGCTTAAATTAGATGGCTTAAAAGAGGGTAAATTATTCTCTCTTATAAGGTCATAGTGCCAACATTTTATTGATCTACTGATAAAATTACTTACTGTAACTCTAATAAACTAGATGCTACCTGCCTTTAGATACATTTGCAATACTTACCTATGTATAAATCAACAAGTTCTGCTGGAATTAACTTGGCAACTTCGTAGGCTTAAACGATTTCAGCGGGGCCTATTTTGGTGAAGTTCGGAGACTGAATACGTTCAGCGCTGTGTGAACAATGTCAAAATGATTTATGTACCTGCTGCCATTATGTAAATACAAATGCGAATAATGTACAGTCAAATTCACATATACTTAGGGTCAGTTTACAACGCGACGATACGCGGCGCTGCATTTTTAAGACAGCAATTCCAAATTTGAACTTTATTCACTACATAAAGAGATATACGTTTTATATTATGACTTCAGTCAAGCGCACAATATGCGCTGTGTAGCACGCATTTAATTTTTAATAATATGAAAACGAAATTATAGGTTATGAATATACGAGGGCTGCACTAAAAGTATCGGGAATGGAATATTTCCACTGTTCCTGTCATATTAAAATCTTTTTAATTTAAAACTCCTTGGTTTTAAAAATCGAATACCGTTTATTTATTTAAAAAAAGATTCTCGGTCTTGTCACAAGGTCTTGTCAAACTTGTTTAGTCGTTGAGAAAATGGAATTGACTCGAGAAAATTCTAGAGCAATGATTTATTATGACTTTCGATGTGGTTTAACATAAAAACAGTGTGTTGACCGGATGATTTCTGCATTTGGTGATGAAGCCCCATCCAAAACCACAATTTATCGCTGGTTTGCTTAATTTCAACGTGGACGTGTCAAGCTCAGTGATGATCCCCGTCAAGGTCGTCCAAAAACTGCAGTCACCCAAGAAAACGTTCATGCTGTGCGTAAGCTGATTGAGGAAGATCGACATGTGACATACATCGAAATTCAGGCAACTTTAGACATTGGCATGAGTCAAATACAAATAATCTTGCAAATTAGGTGTAAAAAAGTTGTTTTCCCGATGGATACCGCATTTGCTCTGTGAAGAGCAAAAAGCGGCTTGCGTTACTTGCGTCAGAACTCTCGAAAGATTCCACGCAGGATCCTCAAATGCTGTATACAACATCGTATCAGGTGACGAATCCTGGATATACGCGTACGAACCCGAAACAAAAAACCAGTCACCCAAACTCGTGTTTGGGTGTTCGAAAATGAGTTAAAGCCAATAAAAATTGTTCGTTCACGGAGTATTGCAAAAAAAAATGGTGGCCACGTTTGTCTCCAAAACCGGCCATGTTGCGACTGTTCCTCTTGAGGGACAAAGAACGGTTAATGCAGAATGGTATGCTAACATTTGTTTACCACAGGTCGTTTCTGAACTCCGTAAAGAGAACTGCAACCGCCGCATCATCCTCCATCACGACAATGCGAGTTCTCACACCGCGCACAGAACAAAAGAGTTTTTAGAGCAAGAAATCATAGAATTATTAGACCATCCGCCGTACAGCCCCGACCTAAGCCCTAATGATTTCTATACTTTCCCTAAAATAAAGAATAAATTGCGTGGTCAGAGATTTTCATCACCTGAAGAAGCTGTGGACGCCTACAAAACGGCCATTTTGGAGACCCCAACTTCCGAATGGAATGATGCTTCAATGATTGTTTCCATCGTATGGAAAAATGTGTCAAATTTCGCGGAGAATACTTCGAAAAGCAATAAATACATTTTTAAATAGTAATGTTGTGTCACTTCCTTGATTCCCGAAATTTTCAGTGCCGCCCTCGTACTATCAAATAAGTGGCCGCTCAACCCGTCATAAGATAAAAATTGCTTAATAGCGCCATTGAATCGTGCGTACCCAGACATACTCACGTGTAAAATAGTTTAACCACGTGTTTGCAGTCGTTGCGGTCAAGTGACTGCACTACACAACGACGCTTTGTGTTTAAATATTTTGAGGCGTCCTAGTGCAAAAGAAAATGTTCATTAACTTGCCGAACAGGACCTTTGTCAATATTGTACCTAACACATCAGACCTGGCATATTTACCGCGTTGTAGACACGTCTTGCGGCAATTATAGTTGTTAACTACATGTACAATGGTGCCCGCAACCACTGCACAGGGGCGACACTTTCTAAAAATGACGAATGTCAGTCAACTTGGCGAATGTCAGCCATGTTGACGTAAGCCTAAGGTTGACACCATAGAGCTAGAATAGAGCTGTTCTAGGTCTATAGTTGACACCGAAGTAATTTCAAACAACGCGTCAAACAAATCTGTCATAAATACTAGCTTTTGCCCGCGGCATCGCTCGCGTAAGTAAAGTCCATGGGGATTTTTATGCCTAAAATGTAGCCTGTGTTTAAAAATTATCCATCCACCTATCCATCCATCCATTTATCCATTCAGTCATCCATCCTAAAAAAAATTACACGTATAACTAGCTCACAACTTCTTTTGCGTACTAGAACTAACGTAAACGGAACCCTATTTTTTTAAACGGAGCCGGAATAAAATGAAATAATAATATGTTACACCTTATAACGTCGAAAGTCCCGTAAAACTCGGTCCAGTCGTTTCAGAAATTAGCTGAAACAAACAGATAGACAGACAGATAAACGGCCAACAAATTTTTTTTTAACTTTGATTTTGTATTGTAAGTACCGAACCTGTATACTTTTGTATTATTTCTTTGGTGAGTGAAAAGCTGCAATTTATAAAATTATAAACAGATACTTCAATTTTATTTATTTGTATAGATATTACGATGTTCAAATTATAAGAAATCAAATCATAATACATTTTTATCTATCTTTATTATATTTCTTGGAGACATATTCTTGTAACAAAGGTGTTTCGCAGGTGATTTATATTTTGGGAAAATTAAAAAAGTAGGCGTATGCTTTATATTTGTGATGACAGATGTAATAAGGGCGCGAAGGGACTGGCAGTCGAAAAGAAAACGCCCCGTCGAGTTTAGCTCTATTGTAGTTACAGCTTACTTAAGTAAGTTTAATAATTGATTTTTTTTTCAAGGGCTGGCTACCTGATAGCCATTTCGGTGATAAATGGCTAAGTTTTTAGAAAATCAGGCATCTATTGTCCATTTTAACATCTTCCTTACGAAGAAGCTCGTTCATTTCGCAGCTGCTTAATACGTACCCAGGAAAAAAAACATTGTTTAAACTTACGAATACTCCAAACATCTAGAAGAAATAAGCCAACATATTATATACAACATACAATACCAATATATTATAACATACCAGTTAAAAATGTCCTGAGCCTAGGTAATAATAGATAGGTCTTTACCTATGAAATTGCCGTTCTGCAGTACTGGCCATTTCAAATCAAATTAATTTTTGTTTGGCTAAGAATTATAATTTCAAATTAATTTTATTTAAAAAACATGGAATTCTTTTTCCAAAAGTAGTCATTTGTTTATTGATTAGTGTTACATTTTCATCGCATTTCAATCTTTTTCGTCATCATGGATACGTTAAATATTCGAGTAATTATCAAATATGAGTACCGTCGTGGCAGCAACGCGGCATAAGCGGCACGCAACATCAACGACGTTTACGGAGCTAACACTACAAACCAACGCACCACCTGTTATTGGTTTGCTCGCTTCCGTTCTGGAAATTTCGACCTGAAAAATGAACCTCGCGGGCGTCCGAAGACTTTGGTCGACAATGACGAATTAAAGGCGATTGTGGAAGCTGATGATACACAATCTACGGCTGAATTAGCAGCAGCTTTCGACGTTAGCGTCAAAATAATATTGATCCATTTGCGTCAAATTGGCAAGGTAAAAAAGCTTGATAAATGGGTGCCCCACGAACTCAATGATCGCCAGTGCGAAGTACGCGTCGAGATGTGCCATGCACCTCTCAACAGACACACAAATGAAGGAATTTTGAATCGCATTGTTACCTGCGATGAAAAATGGATTCTTTTTGATAACCGCAAGCGCTCAGCAAGTTCGTTGGATCCTGGTTCAGCACCTAAACAATGCCCTAAACGAAAACTTACCCCTAGAAAAGTGATGGTCACTGTTTGGTGGTCTAGTGATGAATCACACATCACAGCTTCTTACCAAACGGGATGAGCATTACTGCAGATGTGTACTGTGAAGAACTGAACACAATGATGGAGAAGCTGGTACATCTCCAAACAGCATTGGTCAATCGCTCGTCTCCGCTGCTCCTGCACGACAACGCGCGACCTCATACTGCACAGCAGACGGTCTCCAAGTTGCAAGAACTGGGGTTGGAAGATGGGCCCTACTCACCAGCCCTTGCGCCTACAGACTACTACTTTTTCCAGAATTTGGATAACTTCTTGGCGGGAAAAAAATTCAATACCCGACAATAGGCAGTACAAAATGCCTTTGAAGAATTTGTTGCCTCCCGTCTAGCTGATTTCTTTAAGAAGGGCATCAATAAACTGCCACTGCGTTGGCAAAGATGCATTGATTGCATGGGTGATTACTTCGATTAATACAAATAAAAAATACATGAAAAAAATTAGTTTAAATTTTTTAATCATACAAAACGGCAATTTCATAGGTAAAGACCTAATATTTGGCTAAAAAGGGTATGGATAATTTGGGCATTAAGCCTGTAGTTTGTTACAAACAATGAATGAACATGAATAAAATAAAAAAAAAACAACATTATATTATTATTTTATGAAGTAACAACATTTTTAACTTCCACAAAAGTAATGATTTATGATCTTCGTTCATTCTGTAAATTAAAAACTAACAACACCTCTTTACATTCTGGAATTTGAACACAATGAAAAGTGACTTATGGCAAACTTTTTAGGGAAGTTTGGAACTTTTATCTTTCACCACATGGGGTAAATGATTTTGCCCCTAGTTGTGTAGCTTAAATGAAGTCACCATTGTCAATAATAAGCATTTAACTAGTTGTTTGCTGGAAAAAAATTACTGTCACAAAAAAATAATATTTAAATAGCCTTGTGGTTGTATATTGTACGAAGCTTTTTAAAAATTAAATTTCATACCATGTTAACCTTAATACAACAAAATATTAATTAAATAACATCACGTCGCAAAAATACGCAGATTTCGTCGAAAACAAAGAAATAAATTTTCAGAAAACGCAATGAAACTATAAATAGTTAATTATAATGAGCACGTTTCGAAATACCTTCTGAAAGGTTTCAGAATTAATGCCTTGATAAGGTATCGCGGTTTTAAAGTAATGAAGTAAGAAAAATACACAAAAATTAGCAACACACGCGATATTCAAATAAACAATTCAAATAACAAAATCATCAAGTTGTACGACTTTAAAATTTTGAAGTCTAAAATAATTTTTAGAGGGTTAAATTTGGAAATGCTAATTGAACGCTGTACGCATTTGTCCGGCATGAAATCCGTATAGTATTAAATAAAACCGGCGGCCAAGTGCGAGACGGACAGACGGACGGACGGACGGACGCGCACGATGGGTTCCTTACGAAGCGGCAAAAAACCACGATTTTTATAACGGAGCCCCGCTTAAATAATAATAATTTTATTCTGTTTTTAGTATTTGTTGTTATAGCGGCAATCTAGCTATCACAGTTCGTGAGATAAGAGTTTTAACCCTTTGGGCGCGGAACCGTAAAAAGACTTGATGTTTTCGGGATCAGCAGTAGAGTATTAATTACATTAAACGTATAGTATTATTACGATTACTACACACCAAATTTCATCAAAATCCGTTCAGCAGTTATTGCATGAAAGTGTAATAAACATCCATAAATTAATACATACAAACTTTAGCGTTTATAACATTAGTAAGGAAGTAAAGATGTAATCTAATAAGGTCTTCACCCAAAACTAACATAGCTATGGGTGAAGAATTTAATTTTTCTTGTCTAAAATAATTCTTGTCTGCCTGTCAGCCTCCATTAATAACCGTTGGAAGGCGGGACATTCGTAATGATACGATGTTCTGAGAACACCTGTCTTTTAATACCCAGCGGTGCGAGAAGGTTATGATTTTATGGGTATATATAGAGTTTCCTACACTTTAGAAAACCGGGAAGAATAGCACCTGGACTAAAAAGGGAATGTAGGGTTTACAGGAGTCGACATTAGAATATCTGACTGCAATAAAATATTTGGGTAAGATATAGAGATAGGTATATAGGCGATAATCCCGTCCAATCAGTCCAGCCGTTTCAGAGATTATTCGAAATTAACGTACAGACAGAAATGTATACAACTAGAAACGTTCAAGTGCAGCTGCTAAACGCGGTCGTGTGAAACGGAACGATACGCGAATAGCGCTGCATTTTTTAAGATAGCTGTTCAAAATTGAACATTATTCATGACACAGGAAGATACACATTTCATTGAAAGAGTTCGAATGTCATGTTGCACCGCGCTGCACAGCGTATGTGCAGTGTATCACTGATGTCATATGAAACGTTTATCTTTTTATGGTAGTGAATAAAGTTCAATTTTGAATAGCTATCTTAAAAATGCGGCAGCGCGTACCGTCGCGGTGTGAACTGACCCAAATCTATCTACAGGTGACAACCACGTCAAGATAGGTCCAGGTCGAAACATTCGAGTGCAGCTGCTAAACGCGGTGGCGTAAGGTTTGCTATTGGTTAGCCAGGCATAATAGATCCCGTAATTATATCCCGTATTTTTTTTCCTCTGTTATTTTCCGATATACTGGTTCACCAGGCTCTAACACTGAAAAGTAAATTATTGCGAAGATACTTTGAACCTTATAAACTATGACCTAAATAGGTTTATAATGCATAGTTCAAAATTCTAAATAGGTTTATAATACATAGTTCAAAACTTCTAAATAAGTTTATAATACATAGTTCAAAATTCTAAATAGGTTTATAATAAAAAAAAACTAAGGCCTTTTCATCCGTTATTGGATGATTTATACAGTATTCTGCGAGCGAAGTAACCACTCTTGAAATACTGTAACTGGAACATTTGGATTTTTAATTTCGTATGGTTGCCCAAGCACATATGGCATTCTCACAACATAGTCAGCCTAGTCGAGAGGAATGACTGGTCAATACGTCTTGGGCCAACTATATGCTGGATTCCTCACGATGTTTTCCTTCACTGTTAGAGCGTCCGTGTAATGTACTTGAGATCTGAAAAAGTCTCATTGGTACACGCCAGAACCTGGGAATCGAATCTGCACTCTCTCGAGTGCGAATCAATCGGTCTACCCACTAGGCCACGGAGATCGTCAGATATAAAATACATAGTTCAATTTTAGCAATATGTGTTACAAATTTTATGTTTATAATTGCTAAGTAGTAAATAATAAATAGGTATATAACTACTAAAAATACTGAGTATATTTGACAGAGCTTATAATATCCATAAGGCTGCTCTTCACGTTGGCCATACTTGTGGCGGATATTGTGGCCAAACTATTGGCCAAGAGTTTGTAATGGCATCCACACATTGGAAGGTCATTCAATTTGCTTTAGTTAGGGCCAAGGTGCAGACGTAGTAATTATTATAATCTAACCTAACCTAGAGCATGTCTAAGGAGGGTTCCGTAACATCAACGCGCAATACTTTACGCGCGTTTTCTTTGAATTAATTCAAAAGTTATTGTTCGATTTTGCTCAAAATAATTTTCCTAAAGAGTATATAGTATGATCTATCTCTCTGAAAATTTACAAGCTTCTATCTCCTATAGTTTAGAAATGCCAGGGGATCAACTTATAAACCACTTTGGAGGTCGATTACTCGAAAATGGTTGACTTTGTAAAAAATCATTTGCTTTTATTTTAAAAGACCTATTCAACGATACCACGTGAGGGGTAGAACAAAAAATATTTTTCATCCCCACTTCACATGTATAATAATTATTAATGGAGCCACCCCTAAAATGTAAAATTATTGTTATTTAATGATGCCGGAACCAAGATCTATACAAAATCTTTACCTTTAACAGATTTTGTCAATTTATATTCATAATTATAGAAGCTAGAAGCGCAGACAGACAGACGGACGGACAGAGCGAAACTATAAGGGATCCTTGATTATTACGGAACCCTAAAAATGGATATTGAGACAAGTTATAGTTACTTTATTTATGCTGGCAAAAGCTAGTAATAATATAAACGCGAAAGTTTATATACTGAACGGATTTTGAAGAAATTTGGTATGGCAGTAGTTTAGACACTGGATTAACACATAATCTATTTTTCATGTCATCAAAATGTACGGTTCCCGCATGTTTTTTTTTTGCGTGTACTCGGTCGCGGACAACATCTAGTACATTTTAATCATTGTTTAGCCATAGTGGGGCCGCGTGGTGGGCGGTACGCCGTACGGCAGCCGGCCACTCGCATCACCAAAATGAATTCGGTATGGCACGCTGCCAAATCCACAGCTTCAGGAACTTAACGTATTGTGTGTTAAAAATAATTCATAATATATGAGGAACAGCAGCATTGTCCAAGTGGGTCTAATTGTAGACATAAGAAAGATTTGTTTGTTTATTTGTGACGGACAAATTAAATTTAAGCTGTTGGGCCGAAATCAAAATGACATTTTTTATTCCATAAATGAATAGTAGTCTTAAATATGAGTAACTTCTCAGAAGAAACAGTATATCAAAAGTCAAAATTTTCAAAGCTACAGACAGCGATTTGTATACAAATATTTCGCAAGTCTCGTGAAAACGCTCCATACTAAAGTCGTACCTAGCTGTGACGTCACGCCTAGGTTAAAGTGTATGAAGTATACGGCCGCAGGAATATATTTGTAAATATCTCCGATATTTGTGCGTTTATGTTAATACTTACCATAGTAAATGTTTTTGTATTTGATGTAAGTAAACTAATGATGTAGGTTTTGTTTACATACTAATTTAACAAAAAAATATGAACTTTTTTGTACTTTATAGATGTATCTAATTACTAAACTGCACAAAAATTTATTATTATTTTTTACAATTGCCAAATAGTAATGGCTCAATATATCTGAGTATATTAATGTAACTAAATATTATAGATATAGTCATCAACCCTATTCAGTTGCACATCAAAGTTTTACACAGCAAATTTAACTCGTCAATACTTAGGTTATTAGCGGCTAAAGTGTGATATTCTTTTATTCCAAAAAATTTACAGCAGCAGGTACACCTGCAACCTACATCTAGTAGGTATAGGTGTAGGTTAGGTCAAAGTCAAAGTCAAAGTCAAATTTTTTTATTCAAAATAGGTATTTTTATACACTTTCTGAACGTTGATCTACATGATGCCTAACACCGGTTCGGGAACTAGCCTGGCGAGAAGAAACGGCGTAAGAAACTCGCGCGGGGCCATCTTTTATCAATAAGATGGAAAATTGTTCTTTTAAAAATATAAAAAAGCATATATAACAATGTTATGACTAAAACTACATAACAAGAGTTCAATAATATATGTAATTTAGAAGTAGCCTTGCAGAGGGTCACCTCATTCCCAAGGTGTGCAATCATTAATAAAATCATTAACTTTATAATAGGCTTTAGCACACAAACGTTCTTTAACTACTTTTTTAAATTTATCGATTGAAAAATTTTGAACGCTTTCTGGGATCTTATTGTATAGGCGTATACACTGGCTTTTAAACGAATTCTTTACTTTACTAAGTCTAGTCACTGGTACATCAAGCTTATGCTTATTTTTATGTATTTTTATGTATTTCTATTGTGGTTGTCACTTTTCTTTTTGAATAGGTTTAATTTTTTTTTAACATATAATACATTTGATAGAACATACCGAGAAGCTACAGTTAAGATTCCAGTTTCTTTAAACTTCTCTCTTAATGACGTGTTGGGGGCCAGCTTGTAGATTGCCCGAACAGCTCGCTTCTGCAGCACAAATATAGTATTTATATCGGCAGCATTTCCCCACAGTAGAATGCCATAGGACATTATACTGTGGAAGTAACTAAAATATACAAGTCTTGCTGTGTTTTCGTCTGAAAATTGTCTTATCTTACTTATTGCAAATGCTGCTGAACTGAGTCTGTCGGCCAACCCAGCAATATGAGGGCCCCAATCCAGCAATATGAGGGCCCCAACCTAGCAATATGAGGGCCCCAGGTATTATTATGCCCCATTAGTAGGTGCAGGTGTAGGTAGTAGGTGTAGGTAGTTGGTGCAGGTGTAGGTAGTAGAAGTAGGTTGGTGTAGGTAGTTTTAGATGTATATTATGTAGTTTGAAGGTTTAGGTAGGTGTAGTTGTTGGTATAAAAACTGTTTATGTACGTTATTTGTTGCAGTTCTAGTTAAAACGTCTGTTAGGTACAGCTAGTGATTATATAAATACATAGCATATGCGTGCGTCATACCCTGTGCTTACTGCGTAGGGACGAGGCGCTTTCCTTAAATTACATGATGAGACGTAAATATATACGTCACGTAACGTCATATGCAAACTTAATATTATAATATTATGTTTCTATATGACGTTACGGAGAAAACGTAAAAGCTAAGCTAAGCTAAACCGCCAGCAAAGCAAATGGAAACGGCTAATCTACGATTATATCAGACATTTTCATGACTTCTATATGTTTGTTGCTCTTTCTGACATAAACGCGAGAGAGCCACGCTTCGGCACGGATGGGTCTGCTCGACCCGATAAATACCGCGGCCTTACAGAAAACCGGCGTGAAATAACTCTTGCGGTCTGTTTCGCCGAGTGTGTGAGGTAACCGGAGGCTCAAGAGGGATCGGGGTTGTAGGAACCACGAACCAGGAACGCAAGCGCAATAACTGATGAGTTACAAACGTAACTCCTCTTGAGTTGTGAATGTCAACGGGCGGCGGTAATCGCTTACAATCAGGCGATCCGTCTGCTCGTTTTCTAGTCCATTTCATAAAAAAAGAAAAACTATTTTGTTCGCATTGATATTTGTTGGTGATTTTAAACCATGATTGTAATATGTAAATTTTGGGACACACTTAATTGTTTTTTTTTACTTTGCAGCTGATATATTATATTGAGCCGTCTTGATCTTGACTAAAAATAACCAAGTATCTAAATATGTTACTAACGTACTTAGCTACTTATATTATCGTTGAAATGTTCGAGAATCTAGGTAGTGTTGGTATTCTAGGTACGTCGATAGAGCTTAGAATTTTGGAAGTAAGCAGATTAGTTTGTAGTTTGGTAAGTAAAGAGATGGGGGCTTCAAAGCGCTAACGATTTTCCTTGCTATAAGGCTGGCACGATAGTATGATCCGGAATCCGGCGGTACCGGGAAAATAGCAATTAAAACGGAACTCTGCGCTATTACGTAATATAGTTGAAAACGGTAGTGTCGAGTGTAAAGCTGTCATATTTGAAATATACATTTGACTCGACTTGTGTGTTCGATTTTCAGCTCTATAGCCCAGAGTTCTATTTTTGTTCTATTTTTAGTGCTCTGAATTTTACCGGGACCGCCGGATTCCGGATCATATAGTCCCATCCTAATACCTATATTTTGTTACATACCTACTTGCTTCCTACTTACCTACTTATGGTCTAGACTCAAATAGATCATCAATAATAATCTATTAATATTTGTATTATTTATAACAGCTGCTTAGTATAAAAAAACGGACTTTCATATTTTATGTAGCTTATTACCAATGTATTTTGATCTCTATATATTTTGGCCTCTGTGGCTCAGTGGATGGCGCGTCGAACGCGTAGGGTACAAAAGTTTTCAATATTCTCATCATAATTCTATGTATCAGTAATAAATCTTATGTATCAGTATTTAATATTATGTTTATTATATATTAAAAATCTTAAATATTTTTATAGTTTAAAAGAATTAAATATACTTCCCGTTGGTACCCGTAACACAAGTTATTCGGATACTTAGGGGTTGTTACTTACTTTACGTAATTTACTTAAAAGTTAAATCATAAGGGTACTGAAAAAAACCCTAACGCATTGTATTTAAACCCACTTAAACTCTCAAGAGGGAACCATAACAGCCATTTAAAATGAGGTAGGTAATTCAATTACATAGGACTACAAAAACAGTTTTTGACAGCTCGGCTTTAGGGCTTATGTGTTTTAAATAGAAAATTGCATATAACACGCGTTGCGCCCTGCGCGTCGCGGGGTGTATATTTAGAAAAGCTTCAAGCATATATCGTCAGTCGTAGTGTGGTCGGCGTAGAGAGCGCACGCCCATTCTCTTTGTAGAGTATCGTAACGAAGATTGATAGTGTTCTGTGTTCGAACTGGATTTTGTGTGTGCTAAATGACCTTTTATGAATGGACTTTAATTAATGATTTTGCATAATAAGGTACGTATTAATAGTTACTTGTTATTTGTGGTGTTTCATGCAATTGTCAATATTTTGTCGTTTCAGTACATAATTGTGGATGCCATGGATAAATAGAATCACATTAGACAATTACATACTATTGTGTATATACTCTGTAGTTTGCATAGCCATGATAAAATGTTTTGGCGGCGGTTAGACTTACGTGGATCTTAAAATGATGACAACTTCATCAATAACTGTTGTAACTCGTATGTAGAGAACACATATTTTATGTGTATACTTTGGCCTTTTCTTCGTTATTGGATGATATATACAATATTATCCGAGCGAAGTAACCACTCTTGAAATACTATAGTGCCTGGGACAGTTGGTTTTTAAATGTCGTACGGTTGCCCAAGAACATACGGCATTCTCACAACATAGTCAGCTTAGTCCAGAGGAATGACTGGTCAATACGTCTGGGGCCAACCATGTGCGAGTTTCCTCACGATATTTTCCTTCACCGTTAGAGCGTCCGTATAGATTACATGAGATCTGAAAAAGTCTCATTGGTACATGTCACAACCTGGGAATCGAACCTGCACTCTCTCGAGTGCGCATCAAACGATCTACCCACTATGCCACGGAACTCTTATTTTTTTTTGTGTAGTAAAGTTGTAATATATTAGAGTTTGCATTGTACAGTAAGGACTAGGAGGAATTAAACATACACATTACGCAGATTAAGTAGGTACTGGCTCTAACAACAATATAATATGTTACTTTAGACTAAAATGTTAAAAGCCTACTGCAAAAGTATATACTTTTCAGTCATAAGAATATTGCAAAAAATTCACAGAAAAAGTGTTTACGGTATCATCGGTTTAGCATACATTAAAGAAAGAGGAACAGATAAACAGCTACATAGTTAGCTTTCGATTTGATTGCACAACTACAAGCATACGGACGTGTATCCACGATTATGTTAAAAATTGTGGGCCGTTGAAGGGCCGACCGGACGTCAAAAGTTTTAAATTTGGATCGGTTTGGATCATTTAAGAAAGTTGTTTCTCTGTACATAAGTAAATATATTTCCTACTCTGTGGTCTCTAGTCTCTACTGTGTATAAAATATTAAAACATCCTCCTAATATTTGTTGCAAAAATAATATTAACATTTATAAATGTGAAAGTTTGTGAGGATGGATGGATGGATGTTTGTTACTCTTTCACGCAAAAACTCAACGACAAAAACACAAAACACAGAACGGATTTCAAGATTTCAATGAACCCGGACCGGCTTGAAATATTGAATTATGATTTTAAGTAATAACGCTATGTAAAATGTCTCTCGATTTTCTTACTTTCTACTAAACAATGACGAAATTTCATCTGTGTCAAAAATGTTTCCAAGTTATGTCGAGACGCTGTGCATATTTAAGTCAGTTTGACGCGGAATATAAATTAATATTGATATGACAGGCGACATTTGATACGCACAAAGTGTAAATACTATTTCCACTATGTGATTTATATGACGTCGCTAGGGTTGCCTCTACGTTAGTTTTTCTGTATTAAATTATGCATTTTTATCTTAAAGGGTTGTGTTACATATTTTTGTACGATTGTAAATTTATTTTGCAATTCCTCTCTGAAGTTTGATTTACAATATATACTTGTATATTTGTTAGCGTTAACGCATCGTCTGGCAAGTGGCAGCCCTCGAAAATGTGATGGATAAAATATTTATTGGCGTATCTTTTTCATGTTGAAACATTAGATTCCCGGTCAGTGAGCGGATCCGGTGGAGCATAGCAGGAATTTCCACTTTACTGACATCGCCGACAGGAAAATTCGCCTTGAGATATTTACGAAAAACCGGTTCAGGGCGCGCCCGTGTCGGCTAAAACTGGATATTACCGGTAATAGATACCTAAACGTATATGGACCGCTTTTTGTTACATAGTAGAGTTTAAAAGTAAGATATCTCTATATATTTTTTAAATATAATTTTCTAAGTTGTATGTTAAATGGTATGTACTAATTAAAGTTTTCATTTAAAAATGCAGTAGTTACCTCGGAAAAACCAATTAACTATTACCCATTATTTATTTTGAATAACTATAAATAAATAAAAAAATATCTTCTTCTTTTAGCACAAGAGAATTATTATTAATTAATAATAATTTAATTAAATGAGATCACTACAAAACATAAAAGTATTTCTCTTACCTATATATTTCGTGTACCGTAATATGTGCAATGAACCATTCTAATCAAACTGTCTGTCCGTCCGTCCGTACTCCAGGCGATGTCATTCATAAATTATTCCTTCCAAGAAGATTTCTCAAGCATAAATAGGGCTCTACATTATTTTTACCTCATATATTATGTTTTCATTTCTTTAAAAATTAAGGACATTTACGTATCATTGAATTTTTTCCGTTTTCATGAATACGTTAATAGCATAGAATTTTATGAAAAAAATTCAAATTAATTTTAGAAACGTTTGAATGTGGAATTTTAATGGAAAGCCTGTATTTTCAATTACACGTATTGTTACAATTCTTGCCTGTAAAAGAAAATAAAATTACACGATAATAGCACCACAAAGCAATTTATTATAAATAACTTAATAACTATAATATAAAACCGGTAAACCGTTTAATTCGCACTCGAGAGAGTGCAGGTTCGATTCCTAGGTTGTGGCATGTACCAATGAGACATTTTCAGATCTCAAGTACATAATACGGACGCTCTAACGGTGAAAGAAAACATCGTGAGGTTGGTTGGCCCCAGACGTATTGACCAGTCATTCCTCTGGACTAGGCTGACTGTGTTGAGATAATGCCGTGTGCTTGGGCAACCATACGATATTTAAAAACCAGCTGCTCCAGGCACTACAGTATTTCAAGAGTGGTTACTTCGCTCAGAGCATACTGGATGGAACACATTTATACAGATAAATTATCCAATAACGGATGAAAAAGGCCTAAGTTTGGATATGTATGAGAAACGTAATTTTCACATACCTACATCGTAGTTAATACAAAACATGAAAATGTTACGTTAATAATTTAAAACTTGTAATTTGTATTTCTTATAAATGAACTAGGTTTTGCCCGCAGCTTCGCCCGCGAGTGTTCGTGGCACAAGTCGCAAAACTTCTTTAGCAATATACCTGCAATAGAGTAAAGGCACAGAGTAAAATTATACAATTTGTAATAAATTTTTACATTTACTTTTTAATTTTAAGATATCTCCCAGATGTAATATCCTAGATAAGGATAATTAAATTGTATCCGTCGAAATAGCTTCTGAAAATATTTGATTTTTCCGACATCTTCACCAATTATCGTCATAAATCAAACAATTTCCACATAACCTTAACAAATTATTATCGACCTAAACCTCCCTAAGGAACCACTCTGTCGGTAAATGTAAACGGAATGAAAATCCTTTCAGTAGTTTTTGAGATGAACACGAACATACAGACAGACTCGGCGGGGCACTTATGTATCCTATGCCCGTCTGCTAGTTCTAAGCTACCTCCCCACCAATTTCCAGCCATCGGTTCAGCCGTTCTTGAGGTATAAATAGTGTAACTAACACGACTTTCTTTTATTATATCATTATAAATTAATTTATGAAAAAAAAACAAAAACCTCAATTTATTGATAACTCGAAATATTCAATTGAACAGGCGTGAAATTTTAAATTACAAAACGACATAACTCTTAATACAACGTTTTTGACGGCTTAATTTGTGAGGATATTTGTGTACAGGCGGGGGTCTATATACTATTACCACCAATTAGTGGCGGGCTTCTTTGATAGCGGCACAAAATTGATCAGAAACGACCGCCCAGAGACCACTGTCCGTTCAAATTATTATGTCGACTTGGTTACTTTATAATACACTAGCTGTCCCGACACACGTTGTTTTGTATGAACTATGAACTGAAATATACCTACACCTAGTAACCTACTGGGGCGTCTTTTTTTTGTAGTGAAACTACTTTATTGTCGAGAGAAATTTTATAGAAAAACCGTCACGATTTTCGGTTACGCGCCATGTTGTTTTATTTCGTCGTGTAATACAAATAAGATATGAGTAATTTCGTATTCTAATGTCACAAACGCGTAGCGCAGCTACGTAGGGACTTTGATTTTTCACCTATTGGTTTCGGGTTTGAATCTTGGTCTGACTAAAATTTTTATTCTTTTTCTTTTATAATTTTTATTTTTTTCACGCACTACTAAAACCCCGAGCAATGCTTGGTCTCCCAGGTACTATAGTATAATAATATTGAAAGCGGTATACCTAAATACTGTTTCACTTCTATCGGCAGTCCATATAACTGCCAATTTCTTTTTTTTTTACTAAACCAAACAGGTTAAATGAACGCACCTACAAATATTTGACAGTCAAGTGGCAAATTGAATACAGTGAACAGTTAGAATGGGAAAATTCAATCGTTGTTTTTTGTATTTTCCTTGCAATTTGCCCAATATTTCTCACCGTTTAAACCTTCTCCGAACTTCCACAATTATTCCAAGACCAAAATTAGTCAAATCGGTCCAGCCGTTCTCGAGACATTAGAATCGCAATCCATTTTTATGTATAATAAGAAAATGAAGATAAAGAAGATTACGCTTTATTCTGGTACCATAATATCAATGTCAGTTGGGGTAAAGTATAATTTACTTTTCACCGGGAGGATATTTTTGTACTGGATTGTCAATCTTTACCCATTGACATATAGAACTGACAATACTGTACGGAAAATATTTAAAACGGTACAAATGATTGAACTGTAGTCTATACTTTGAGTGTTATATTAATGTGAAATGTGTGTTTCGATTCATCTAAAATAAATGTCAAAAATATAAATTCTATGAGTGTTTTCATCGACTTAAAATCAAATCACTGAAGTAGTTTTTGAATAAAATTATTAAACCATAACCAAATTTTATGTTCACGCAACGAATTTCTAATCTATTAAACACACAGAGAGCTATCATTGAGTCCGGTTTCGATATTAAATCTACGGAATCTTAATATTTAAATAATTAGGGACCCTTATTATGTAGATGAGGAACATAATTTTTGTTGGCCAACACACAATATAATATATTAAATTATATAAAATATATAGTGAATAATTATAGTATATATAATATTATTATATATACTATAATTATTCACTATATATTTTTCGAAGCTTTGATAAAATATCCTAATACTTTAAGCGAGTAAATTTTGTGTATAATCCGAATCTCGGAAACGGTTGTAAGTATTTCCATGAAATTTGATTTACAGAGCCTTTTTGCGTTGTTGGCAAATTGGTGTCGCGGGTTCGAGTTCCAGTCAGACGAATAGATTTTACAGATTTTTTGACGTCATAACGTCTTATAAATCGATGGAGCCGGCTGCACGCACGAAAAAACATGACTCATGCGTTACCTGTTACCCGTTATCGTTACCAAGTACCGTTACCAAGTACCAGCGTTAGCTCGCATTTCCTTTACCTCATTATTATTATCATTGTTGTTGTTGTTGTTGTTGTTGACGTTGTCACGTTCAACTATCGTCAGTAAACCGACATTACAGACAACCGGTATGTTTTTATTTTATTTTTTTAAATTACTTTTTCGTTTTTATAAAACTCCGAGAAAAGCTCGGTCTCCAAGATACTGTCTAATTAATTGTCTACCTGCAACATTGAAGAGGTACTTATTAACTGTAGATTAGGCTGGGACTATAATATTATGATCCGGAATCCGGCGGGCCCGGGAAAATTCTGAGCACTGAAAAAAGCCTTATTTTTGGTGTGGACTACCACGTTAATCATAACAATGTTACTCAATATGCTTCGTGCTAACTGAAGTTTTAAACCACAAAAACGAAACTTATTTGCGAATCTTGAAATTCTCAAGCAAAGTAGGTCGATAATTGAAATTACTAAGTTGCAAATATTTTATTTAGCAAACTCAATCGAGTTCCGGAAAAATAGAAACAAACTTTGTTATTGAAAGTTTATTTTGTTTTAAGATGGCGGCAAGTGACCTAAAGCTATTCCATGTAATCCTCATTCCACGGAAAGGTGTTAAAGCTTCTAACTCGAAACTTTCTTACATTCATAAACATTTTACTTTGCGAAGTTTCGATTTTCACAATTACTACACTTGAAATGAGGGATTCGTGAAAATTTAATGAGAAATAAACACTGGAAGTGAATACTGGAAGTTTTAAACTTTAAATTTTTGGCGCTTTGATTTCCAATATATTTGTATGACACTTCTTCACTCCACACTTCACAATCTTAATTTGGTACACACAAACAGGTTATAATTTGACGAAACTATTGAAATATAAAACAACTTATGCATCAACTAGTCTGAAAAACTCGAATTTTACGTACTTTTACAATAGGTACCTAATTTAACAACACAGTTCAAACAAAATGTTTTTTTTTTCTGAAGAAAAAACAAAAAAACATTTTCAACGCGAACTTAAATCGGTGTCGCATAAATTTTCACTACAATTAAGTAATTTAAGCACTAGGCGTATGTAAATAAAATATGCAGTGAGCTACTTGAGTAAAGACTTAATTGCGAAAAATAAGCAGACATTAGCGCGGGAATGACATATGTGAGCTATGAATAAATTATTTACACCACTTCAGGCTATTTCGTTTAGCTTGTAACGCAGATATAGAGTGCTAGATGTGGCTAATTAATAAATGCGAATTGACGCTGATATATACCGCCGTATTGATAAAAATATTTACACCACGGATTAGCTAATCCAATGTGAATGGCTTAGTGAATCCGTGGTGTGAATATTTTTATATTAATAAGGGGCATAATGTCTGATACTGGAAAATATATAAGGCAAACTCTAGAAGAAATGGTAAACTTTGCGACAAAGTTTGAAATACAACATGAAAAAGCTATCTCTTAGATTTATATCTAATTTGAACTTCTATTCCTCCTAAATATAACTATATTATTGTGTATTTTGAAATTTTTGAGGATTATATTTTATACGATTAAAACTAAAATAATATTATATAATCTTTACTAATATTTGATGACACTAAATTATCCACCTCCATTTGTTACGTTCCGATTCAATGTAATCTAAGTGTAAACAAAAAATTATTGTGGCACTGTCTTTCTTTATTATGTGGTGAACAAGTGACATTTTAATTAGTAGCATTATAGGCGCCCACATTGAGCTTTGTTTAAATTATTTGTTAATTTTTTAAGATATTTTTAAACGATTTGTTCTTATTTTGTGATTCGTAGAATATAATTGTAATAGAGTCGTATTTTTTAATCACATTTATTAAGAATTAATAAATATACATGAAAATTTTACAACTTGATATTCATATCCGTGTGTTGAACATAAAGCTCGTTTAAATGACTAGTATTCATACAACATAGATTATAGCGAGTTAGCTTTATGCATTTTTCAGCGATGAAAATGAAATGTTTTTTCCATTCCTCACAAACTCTGTATAGCGTACCCACATTAACATAATACGAATTGAATGCTGTATTAAATATTTTGAAATACAATTTTATTCAACTTAACTACGTATAATAAAGTTATCTAGTCGACTTTCATATTATAAAATTAGTTTTTATAATTGGTAACTTTTTGGTGTCCATGCAAATGATAACACGCTATGTAACAAAAACACATTTTCTATATCTATGCAATTGGCTGGCAAAAATATTTTTATGTTGATGATGATGCTATTGAAAAACATCCAACTAGGTTAGCCTGTGATGAAAATACAATGTGACTGAAAGCTACTTACAGGCTAGAATGAATTTATACACTCTCATAAATCGCTGTTGTTAGCTGTTCCACATATTGAATTTATGAAAGGGAATAAAAGTTCAATGGAAAATTCTAGATTTTTTAGATATTATTTTTACGGCCTACTTCAACAACCTCGTTGGAATAGGAGTTATTTAAAATGCAATTTATGTTAATGCTTAATATTTTACCCGACTACGGTGAAGCCAAAAGGAAAGGATATGATTTTGGAGTCTGTATGTGTGTATGTTGTTCCCCCGTAGCGCCTAAACTACTAATCCAATTTTAATAAATTAGGTGTCAATATATTCGTAATACCCGGCATAGGCTACAATATAATTTACGTAGTCGTAGTTGGGTTGGGTTGTATGTTGTATGTTTTTTTTTTTAATTATGGTTATTTATTTTAAAGTATAATAATTTTTAGTCAGCAAAATTAGACTTCCATAGAGGTAGAAAAAGTTTATAAGTTAAGCCATAATATTAGTTTCTTATTAATTGCAAAAAAGAATCCAACTTAAAAAAAAATATAACTCCCCCACACCGATTTCGGTGACGGTGGCCGGTGTTCATTGAAACCAGGCCAGTTACGCAGGAGTAATTTTATAGTGCCCAAGTGTGCGCGCCGTACACAAGAGCACTCTCTCTTCTTGTACTCTCATAACCCAGTGGGACGGATAACCGACACGCAGGTCCGACTTTTTACATGCCCATCCGACGCATGGATCATCTTTCTAGTCAGACAATCAGGTGATGCCCGCATTGTCCTAACCAAACATGGAAACAAGTTTGTTGTTCCAATGCGGGAATCGAAACCCACGACCTCCGAGTCGAGAGCCAAGCTCTAACCACTATACTACGGAGGCTGTTAAAAATAAAGGTTTTATTTTGTTTTTTTTTTTCAAAAAAATAATATATTTATACTAGCGCAGGCGTAAAAGAACAAACCTAAAACTATTTTCACACCATCCAAACTTTACAAAAAATTTGAGTTACTCCTTCACATAATTGATAACCATTGGCTTCGTGTGATTTATATTTCTGTGTATAATTAAATAATTATAGGTTATAGAGTCGGCTGTAATTAAGAGGTATTATAAGCGGGGTTCTTAAACTTTGCTCGAAGTATTTTCCAAATGACTACCTTTAACGATCAAGTCCGTTTAAATATAAAAGTCCTTTGTGTGTCTAGCGTGTTATGAAATATTAGGAATTCTTGTTCTTGTCTCTTCTTGTTTTATTTTTGATTGAAAAATGGATTACAAATGTAAAGGTAGGTAACAAAAAAATTGGTATTAAATAAATCAAAAGCAATCATAGGAATATTGTGTTCCTTATTCAAGAGTGATTAATGATCGAAAATTCTTAACTATATGGACTCTACATTCACATTAGTCACGTTAAATAGATCAGAATTTATAGCTGACGAAGGTTAGAAAAAAAAACTAATCATTCAAGCGCACTAAAAACCGTTTTTTTTTTGCGAAACTAGTTAAAATCCGTTGATACAACAACTAAAAAAATCAATCACACAACAAAAAGTGGACAAAAGAGCCGTTATTCTGTGAATGGAGATTCTGACACGGCTCTATTTATTTATTTGATATCGCAATCCGTTCGGCTGCCTATTAAATCTCATAACAATAGATTTTTTACACTGAAACTTTAATGGCTTTTATATTGATTTTCATATATTTTTAATAAAAAATAATTTGTAAACATGATCCGAATATTAGTAGAAATTTTTGTACAAGTTGCAGTTATTAAATTGATAAAAATACTTTCATAACTTTTATTATTGTTTGTGCATGCTTTATATAATAGGGCAAATGTGAAACAAATCACCTGATGACTGATGTAAAGTTACCGCTGCCAATGGACACTCGCCACACGAGAATAGTTACAATGCTAAGCTGGTTTGGTTGAAACAAGCACCAATCCTTAAAGGGCCACCGGTACCCCAACGAAAAATAATGAAAACGTTATTTCACACCGGTTTTCTGTAAGGCCGTGGTAAGCTTGACGATAGCGATCTAATTGTTCAAAATCACTACTAACAATTTGTACCTGTAGGACTGTTATTCTATTAATATTATTATTATATTAATATTATTGTACCAGCTATGAAATTCGTTAACGTCCGTTTTCAATAACCTATCAACCAATAACTGTTTGTTAAAAACGTCGTCATTCAATCATTTGCCGGTTTTTTGTGATACAAATGTAACGTTTTTTTTAAACGGGCCGTAAATCAATTTCATGATAAAAACCTCCTAGATTACTAATTACTATATAGTAATCAGTAACACAATGCTTAAAAATATTTTATAACTATTTATTTAAAAAAAAATGAACTATAACGTGTACAATACAATTAAGTTACTTTAATCTTTATTGTAATGTACACGTTAAACTAACTTCGCTTACGTGATAAATTGCTTCTAATATATTATTTATTTTCGTACACGAACAAGGAACAAGCTATAAAGGCGTTTATACTTTGTTATGAGCAACTAAAAAGAAAAGTAATCAAAACTCCTAAATAAACAACCGAGACGAACTCCAGAC
Organism: Phengaris arion; assembly: GCA_963565745.1. Classification (NCBI taxonomy): domain Eukaryota; kingdom Metazoa; phylum Arthropoda; class Insecta; order Lepidoptera; family Lycaenidae; genus Phengaris; species Phengaris arion. Next base: position 14,857,141 of record OY751441.1, on the reverse strand, counting down.
AGAAGAAAAATAAAACGAATCAAAGCCAGCGGCGAAAATCTAAACCGATGAAGACAGGCACAATACACCTGCTCTATGAATTTAGTTTTATTGCAACCTTAAATTCCTATAGTTTTTGCTTGAAAAACTGACGTTTCATCGATCTGGCATCTCTGTTTATCTCGGTGTGTCGGAGCGAGACGGAATGCTCGTTTTACTCATTGGTATAGCCGACAGGTGTACACATGCACCTGCGAAGCGGTCAGACGAGAGATGTAGTACAACGAACCTGTAACTAGTCTGAGAGTTGTGATATCCTACAAAATGTAAATGTACTCAAAATCATGCAAATCAGAAGGGTGCGCAATTTATGTAATGACTACTTAACTCGGGATACCTTTTATAACTCGGCAAAACATTACGCTCGGATACTGGAAATGTTAATCGAAAACATTTTAGATTCCTGTATTGTCGACAGAAGTTTTCGTGTCTTCGCAAATTTTTATATGAATAGAGAACGTTAGAGTAAACACTCAAAATGGTAAATAGTAGTCATTTCAATAGACTTTTTATACCCTAATGATGACCATAATTTTTGGCATAAAAGTGTTATTTTTAAGTGAACCTCTTTAAAAAAGCGAGTAACTTTATTCATTTGCTTAACCTGATATTTTTCATTGGAAACTATGATATCATTACCATCTAAATATAACGAAGCTAAAAGCTGTTAGAATCACATAATGTGCAGAATCTTAACGAATCCACTATAAATAGAATTAATGGCGCCGATCGAAAATCAATGTAAAATTTCTCTATTTCGACCAACTTAACCGAGTCCGACTAACGAGTCAGTCTACAGATAAGCGGACATGCAACGTAAGAAACATAAATTAAACGAAGTAACATGAGAATTGAGCCGATAGATGAATGGTCCCGATAGAGGTGATTAGAGTTAAAATGCAGGACATAAAATGCCATGTAGATACGAGACGTATTTATATTTAAAAAAGTAAACGCCTCCGTGGTCCAGTGAACAGCATCGCTCTAGACTCCGAAGGTCGTGGGTTTGATCCTCGCGCTGGGACAACAATAATGTTGTTGTCGAGTCTGGTTAGGACAATGCAGGCCGATCATCTGATTGTCTGACAAGAAAGACGATCCATGCGTCAGATGGGCATGTAAATAGTCGGTCCTCCGCCTAATCTCTCGGCAGTCGTGTCGGTCATTCGTCCCACTGGGTTACGAGAGTAAAGGAAGAGAGAGAGTGTGCTCTTGTGTATTGCGCACACACTTGGGCACTATACATTAACTCATGCGTAGCTGCGTTTCAATGAAACCAGCCACCATTGCTGGAATCGGTGTGGGGAGCTATTATTATAAATATAGAAATTAAGAATTTGCCTTTTGGTTTTGGAAAACATGTTTTTCCGTGCCTAGGATTACAAGAGATCGGAATTTAATATAATATTTAACCTTTTTATGTTTCAGTGTATTGTGAGAAAATTCGAAGACAACTTTAGGTAAGTTCACAGTCACTATTACTAACTGTATACCTTCAGTTAAAATTTACTAGAGTCTACCAGATTCTCAGCTGTGTGGTTACCCTACAAATGAAATTATATTAGGGTACCTATACACTACGACTAGCATAAATATTATTATCAGTTTCATTATCCAAAATCAAGCAAGCGGACTAATCTAAAGCTATTAACTATGACTGAAATATGAATCCGGTTATAAGTAGTTGGTGTATCCGGGTATCGAGAATACCCCGGTATCCGGATATTGAATATTGATCGAGCACCCTTAACCGTGATGTATCAGCTTTGGAATAAAGGGATTTGATGATCATTCAATTGAAGAGAAACAATGGAATTACATCCATGTTTTAGAACGACCTTAGTTGCAATAGTTTGATCACACTTAAACTAAATCGTGAGACAGGCTACAAAGATCATAATGTAATTATTAATATTATTATAAAAAATATTATTTATTTTATTTATCAAATTCGCATCTCATTCCAATTTTATTTACATCAGAGCCTTTAGCCAAGTTGCATTCGCTAATAACGACGACGAAGTTCGAAAACAAAAATGTATGAGATTTGACATAAACATAAAGTGACATTGCAACTCCCAAGTCACTAACAAAAAAATATTAAGTAATAAGCTAATCAAAATTAAGAGCCCTCCTATTCACAGGCTGTCGCTGTCTCCGCTAGCCGAAACGACAAGGACAGCATGTGACTAGAGCGTCACTTAATTTAACTATCGTTCCAGTTTTCGGCCGATAGCGTTGCTTATGTCAAATCCCATACATTTTTGTTTCGAATTTTGCCGTCGTAATTAGCGACGGCAACTTGGCTAAAGGCTCAGGTGCATATTCAATAATATAAAGGACAGTGTGCATTTTCTATGGAACAATTTCTACGGCAGCCAAAGAAAAAATTGATAGATGCAAGCGTAATTACACCTGGATTACAACGACACAGGTTGCATATCTGCAGGAGGTGGGGTAAATTCTCATACATTTGAACTCATTTCAACGAATATTCATATAAAATATGATTAATAACAATATATTGATTGTCTCCACATCTCCGTGGATCTGTATTAAAACAATTATAGGAAATTAAATTTGAATGGGAATTGTACAATCTAATAGTATTTTGGTTAGAGGTCGTATTATATTATTTGCCCAATATGTACGTTTAAATTAAATACGACACTACAATCTACATGCAAAGGTTTCAAATTAACACATCAGTTGTGTAGTTTGAAGTAAAGACTAAGACAAACTGTTCCATAACGTAACTTGTCACTAACGTGTCGTAACGGAAGTATGGCGGCACCGTACCATCATGGAACCCCAAATTAAACAGCAACGTTAACCTCGACACATCTCTCCATTTATAACTGTCGCAGCCATCTTGTTCAACGATCTAATTCATTAACTGCCGACATTTAATTAAATGACTAGTCGAATCATAGGGTAATATTATGCTTCTGTTTTGATGACCCGCTGACTTGGTAATCACAGAGTGCGTTTGCTATGTATGCCTTTTGATACTTGAAGTTAGCATTAATTTAACATTTGCTGATAAGTCAAAAGAGTGCATATTGTCCAATTATCACAGTGTTTCTAAAAATTTACAATGTCAACTTGATTTTTCACTTGTAACTTCAAATGTATTTAGACATGCCGCTAACTACGCTAAAAGGCTACTTCTGTTTTTACACATAAGAGGTCAGTACTTAAATAATAAAGGAGTGCGCTTTGATTTCGATATGTTATTGATTGTACTGTAGGTTCTTGGTGGAAATTCATGTTTCACAGTAATAACACCCAGGACTTTTTGCACTATTTCCACTTTAATTAAAGTGAAAATAGTTCAAGAAGTCCTGGGTGTTATTACTGCGCTTTGATTTCCTCAGAACCATCGATTTAAACATTACCGTTTTAAAAACTGAAAACTTGCCATAAAAAGCTGTTATATAATGCTGCTTTTGTAAATCCCTAATACCACATACGGCTACAGCACCGAGAAAGTTATGTTAAGCGATTTCATGCGAATTGCGAACCGTGACGTGACGAATAGGGTGACACAAACGCGAGTCTTTGAAATTAGTAAGCTACGCAAACACGCCAGTAAAACTTTGACACACAATATCTGACTCATATTGGACGTGATTTATGTAGCGGGTGTGCATTCCATACGGTTTCCACTGAACGTGTTTGATTAAAATTTTGATTGCGAACTTTTTGGTCACCCTACTCTTTTGCGTTCGGATTTCTTTGCGCTTTAAAAAACTTTCATTCTATAGTTGTTTGTGAATTCCACCAAAGTCTGAATTAAATGCTTCTTTTTCTTAATAAATACAATATTCGTAGATAAAGAGGTACACTTATAAAATTAGTGAATTTCTTTTGTCCTCTACAATGACCACTTGAGGTATAAAATAAATAACAATAACGAAATTATTAAAATATTTAGTTCAAGTCCCTTGAGTCTAGGATGATTAAGGAAGTGGAATTTCTTACTCCCTACTATAAATAAAGAATGGAGTGTCAGAGTGAAGCGTTAGTGGGATAAATTAAAATGAATGTGACCAACGGGAGAAGCTCAGTTTTCTTTGCGTTAGTTTTTCTCCGACGCATTTCCCTTAAAAGATTGTGAAAATGCACTTAAGTTCTTAAAACTTGTATTCTGAGTTAATTATTTTCAGAACTGTAGTTAAATTTTTAAAATTTGGGCGGCTTATGTATTTTATGTCCTTCGTAATCTTATCGTAATACTTCAGCGGCTAGCGTGAGAATGCTTTGAGATTTTTATAACTAAATTAGCAACAATTACAGCAAATTTTATTTAATTGTATGATAATTTATATAGTATTACAAATGTGAAAGTTTGTGAGGATAGATGGATGGATGTTTGTTACTCTTTCACGCAATAACTACTGAACGGATTTTGACAAAATTCGGTATAAATGTAATATACAGAGGCTACTTTTTATCCCGCGAAAGTATAGCGTTTCCCGTGGGTGTATTTACGCGGCCAGACCGAGCCCAAAAGCTTAAGTATACTTCTAAGAATATCGAAGGCACTGATGATGACGATGATCATTTCCTGCAAGTGCTTTCATCTGTCAGCGATTGTATAGTATTGGTTGCGAAGGATTTGACATATTTACTGCTGGCAGGCAGAGCAAGTACCGACTAACAATAGGGCGATGTTTACGATGATCTCGGCTCGTGTTGCTCTTGCAGCGTTCCTGCTGGTCTAGACGATATATTTCAGATTGGAATAGAACGACACGCCAGTCGTTAAAATTCTAATTAACGTATAACAAGGTATAACATGGCATAACAATTTTAAACAATGACAATTACATTGTTTCAAATTAAAAATAATGTGGTCGAAAATATTATATCGATACTCGTAATATTAATGAAGACTTGAAATTTAGTTGAAATTAGGATCAGATCACACTGCGACGATACGCGGCGCTGCATATTTAATATAGCTGTTTAAATTTGAATTTTATTCACTAAATAAAAAGATAGACGATTATGACATCGGTAATAGCGCTGTGCTGCGCGATGCAACACATTTAATCTTTTACAATAAAATGTGTATCTTCTTGTGCAATGAATAAAGTAAAATTTTGAATAGCTATCTTAAAAATGCAGAACCATGTCACGTACCGTTTCGTTTCAGTGTGAATCGACGCTAATGGTACATGTTGGTACTGTAAATAAATATTTCGTAAAAACGAATGATAACATTTCCTTGCCGCAAACTCATTTTATTTGCGAATTAAATATTTCATTTTTTTTTCATCAAACAGAAATAAAAGCTTGTAAATACATATTTTACACATTAATTAGTATGTATGTACGTACGTCGATGTATGTATTAGGGAATTCTTAAGCCGCATACCACACGAAGGCGTTTCGACACCAGCAAATTTGCTACCATTATAAATTCTTTGCGACGTTTAGTTGCGAGGCTGTTTACTTATTCCAAGATAATTGCGTGTCAAGAAAACACAGACGTTTTACCACATTTATTTATTACTGCGTCGAAATAGTAAACGACAAGCAAATTGTCCCGTCCCTGTTTTGAAGTGTGTAGGCGACTCCATTACAACCCAGTAAATTCTCAAATAGGTTTCACCGTGGCAGAGCAAAGCACTAACGGACTGACTCAACAATACCATGGCTTCATGGAAAATCGGCGTGAAATATTGTTGTGTTTTGGTAATGAAGGTTGCAGAAGCCTAAAGGGGCGTCCATAAATTGTGTGAGACGTTTTTGAGAATTTTTGTACCCTGGTGAGATATCGTGCGATTCGCTTCGACCCCCTCTCCCTAATCTGACGTGAGATTTTTAAAAAATTTATTTTGTGTATGTGTGTGTGTATGTGTGTGTGTATGTTTAATTATTGAAAAAAAAACAATTTGTTTCTTTACTTTTATTAAGACTAGTATAATTTGAGATTATTCTCACAAGCATGTTAGACGTGCACAATTAGATTTTCCAAACTTTTTAATTTAACCTAATTTGCTTGCATTCTGAGACTATTTTTTCCAAAAAAAAAATTACATGATATTCGCTGAGACCGTTTAAAAAAAATAGGCTACCGTTTCCATTAATAGTTTCACGCAAGCGAAGTTGCGGCCACCTGCTAGTATTCCATAAAAATCACGATTAACTCCTTACATTTGTATGCGGTAACGCGCCTTCCACGATATCCGACGTATTCTATTACAAACTTCTTTTGAATTAAGTATTAATTCCCGAAGAGAAGAGAACTGCACGTCCGTATTAATATTCTTCGCGAAACAAAGGGTTCCTTTCAAAGTATTGTAGTTTTTTGCCGCTTAGACATTAACGCCCTCCACACGGTACAGTTCGGACCGCGCATCTGAGAAACTGCGGATAAAACTGTCGTGATGATAACGATTACGGTTTGGGCTGCGAACGGATCAGACATTTTTATCATCATCAAGGTCAATCATTAAACATATTCAGACACATTATCAAGGCGAACATTCCAAACTATGCATGTAAATGTGATGTGATTTTGACTGCAGAAGAGCTTAGGTTTCGATTAGACTACAGAAGTTCTGCTTAGACTGCAGAAGAGCTTAGGTTTCGATTTCCAGGTTGTGGCGTGTATTAATGAGACTTTTCCAGATCACAAGTTCATTATACAGATACTCCAACGGCGAAGGAAAACATCGTGAGAAAACCCGCACATGGTTGGCCCCAGACGTATTGACTAGTCATTCCTCTGGTCTAGGCTGACTGTGTTGTGAGAATGCCGTGTGCTTGGGCAATCATACGACATTTAAAAAACCGGCTGTCCCAGGCACTACAGTATTTCAAGAGTGGTTACATCGCTCGCAGACTACTTTATAAATCATCTATTAACTTAAGGCCCAAGTTTAGACTGCAGTTTGGACTGGCTCGTGGAACGTTATAATTTGAAAAGTTTTGCTGTCAGCAGTAAGTAGTCGATGCTAAAAACCAACATTTTGTATTTTGCGTTCACACGTGATACGCGGGAAAAACTGTGAAACCTGCGCTCGCATCGACCCACCAGGTATGTATCTTTCGGAGCGAAGGTTGGAGCGGCGTAGGCTGTTTTCTGCATTACGAACTGCACGTGTAAATGACGCTATTCTGTCAGTCGAATCATTTAAATTAAATACACCTACCGCATACTTGAATATTAAGCAACTCCGTGCCTTGGAATCATAAGAGCATTGTTTTCTATACTAATATTATATATTAAAAAGAGGAAATATTTATTTATTGGCACTGAACTCCGAAACTACTGTACCGATTTCGATGAAGCACGGCACAGATGTAGAGTAGACCACGGAGAAGCACAAATACTTTTTCATTAGTTTGTTTGATATTATTTAAACCAGTTTACACATAACATCTTTATCTTCATCATTTCCTTTCATTTTCCACCTAACAAAGAAATTAGTGCTTAAAAACAATTAAAAGAAACCTATTTATTAAACTAGGTATATACATCATACATTCAGTCTCTAAATAAAAGACACCGATGTTTTATTTGATACCGAATATTATAATGAATTTGAAATCTACGTAGAAGCATTGTTGATAAAATTAAATATTTTATTACATACAACATTTAACTTAATTTAAATAGGCTTCTTCCGCCACAGGCAAACATATGAAATATCGTTATTCTATGTTTAACAGACATTATTAATTTACTTTTTGTTTAAAGTGATTTGATTAATTTACTTGTAGGTAGTACGAGATCAGTAGTCACTCTCATATTTGGAGACAAATATTCTCTGTTCTTAGTTAAGTGGTCGATGAAAGCACTCCTTATGTTATCTTTGACGAACGTTTTTATGTTATTATTGAAGAATATAATTATAGAATAACCTAGTTTTACTACAGAGCATTTAAGTATATAATTAGTAGCTATTTGTCATTCACTTTTGATTTTATAATCAACAGTTAACCAATATGGTTATTTTACGTTACAAATTTGGTAAAGGAATACATTTAGACATTGGAGAAAAACATAGGCTACTTTTTACTGAGGCAAAATTCGAGGTTGTCGCGTGATATACGAATTTCCGCGCGAACAAAAATCCGAAAACGTGTATTACTAAATGTTTACACTTACTAAAAAAAAGTGTAATTTCAAAAAAAAAGTTTAGTATAATAATAATTGATCCTCATTGACAAGAAAATTATTGAATCTAAACTTCTATACTAATATAATGAAGAGGAAATATTAGTTTGTTTATTTGCATTGAATACGCTCCGAAACTACTGGACCGATTTTGATAAAATTTAGCACAAATATACATTAGATCACAGGGAAGGACATATACTAGTTTTCATCGCGGCAAAATTTACGATTACCACGTGATCCCGTTTCGCGCGCGCGGTTGCGGGTAACATCTAGTGCATAATAAATAGCTACTAACTTCTAGCTAACAATATAATATGGGCCCGTGTAAATGACATTTAGCGCCCTACAGCTCTGTGCTAGACTTGCTCCCGTCTAAGTATCCTAGTTTATGTAACAGCTAATAATGTAGGTACGAAGTGTAATCTCTCTCATATTATGGTTTGTATTGCTATCTCCTATATATTAACAATAATAATCATGCTTATCCTATCGTGCTGGTAAATATCTTATATTACCATATGTATAAATAATGTTGCTATCATAATCTTACTTCTTAGCTTATGTTTTAGCACATTGGAACTGTGTATCCCTGATATCCAGTACTTAACGGCATGTGCTTACAGCACCTTACAGTTTATACGTTTTTATTTAATTCCGCTTGCAATATCCACACATAAACATAATGGTTAGCTTTTGTTAGCATGTTATTTTTATCTTCCAGTAGTTTTAATCTCTATAGATTCAATAACATTGCTGAAAACCACATACGTATTTTCCAACATATTCTTAGTATGTTTAGCACCTTGCTAATCCCGTTCCTTATATAAGCGATGATTGCTGAGAACCAGTTCTGTTGCTTTGCGGTCAGCTTTTTCTTCTCACCTGCGCGTTCTGCTCTAATTATATCTGCGGTTTGTTGGTTATTCATTTTATGGGCATACAAATAACTTGAAGATTATCAAGTTATAGCGCAAGGAAGGTTCGCTATTTGAGGCAAAAGATGCATTATTTTTGAGTACGGTACTCAAAGGGCAAAAACGGGACCCAATTACTGAGACTTCGCTGTCTGTCTTTCTTTCCGTCTGTCACCAGGCTGTATCTCAAGAACCGTGGTATCTAGACAGTTGAAATTTTCATAGATGTTGTATTCGTGTTGCCGCTATAACAACAAATAGTAAAAGCAGGGTCAAATAAATATTTAATTCCCATTTCCCGTACAACAAACATGGCTTATGTACGAAACCCTTCGTGGGCGAGTCCGACTCTCACTTGACCGGTTTTTATTAACTACTTCAAATGATACATTTCTCTACAAGATTGAGCCATTAAAGGAAGATGATGATGATAATGTGACCTCATTAATCTTTCGTGTTATTACAAAATCGCGATCTTTTGTCGTCATAAATCATTACCATCAACACTCCACCCCTGACAGTCTTTCATCCGCGCACAATCTGGCCATTATTCCATTACAATATACGCTGTTCTGAAATTTAATAAATCGAATAGCCAATTTTAAGTCCAAGAATAACAATACAGTGATGTCTATATATTCTGACTTCTAGTAAAATTGGCAATAAACGCAAAGAATTTAGACACAATGATGTTTCTATGAAGACATTTGTTAGAATCAACAATAGTTTATTTAGATACAAACCTCCGCTGCCCACACTAATGGTGAAGTGAAATGAATGGATCAGATTATAAAGGCCAATGGCTGCGAAGGGCCATTGTATTTTTTTCCAGGATAATGGGCTAGGTGTCAATCGGGACGGGCAGGTGTATAGTCCACTCGCTCCGGGATAAAATGCTCATAATTTTATTCTGCAGCTGCCTGTCAAGCGTTGGCCGATTCGAACCCGCACTCGCTTTTTTGCCGTCTCGGATTCCACGCTAACCCCGTATTATTTTTAATTTGTTTCTGATTACGGCGTTGTCTCGGAATTTTTACCGGTTTTTTTTTTATATTAGATTGAGGCTCGTTGTTCCAAAGTTGCAATGAATCGGCTGAAAATTCACAAAATTCTCGTGACGTAGTGTGCGAAAACACATTCCTCCGAAACGACTTGACCGATTCTTATGAACTTTTTCGCATAGTCGGCAGGTCCGAGAATCAGTCGTAACTAGTAATCCTTTTTTTCAACCCCTAAATGATAGCCACACCTAAAAATTTTTTTTTTCGAAAAAAAATTTTTTATATGATGTTGCATTAAAAATACATACACTGGCAAAACATCGTTTGCCGGGTCAGCTACTTTACTATACTATAATAACTTTTAAAAGTTTAGCTTCCTAGTTTAAGCTTCTTAGTTGGAATAAATGCAGGCTTGCAATTTTTAGTTCCAATATTTACCTTCATATTCAACTAAAATAATACCACAAATTGATAAGATCTAAACACACTATAGCTTACGAATTAGGCATGTACCATTATATTTAAATTTATTAATTTTATTAAAAGTAGCGGCACGCCCGATGCGCCCACTGCTAATACGGCTTGAATAAAACATAAGCTCGATAACGTACTATTAGGGGTAAAGCACATTTAATACCTCTTACAATTACCGGCGAAACGGGGCGTTAGCTTCGATCCTATGTAATCTCAAACGCGTGCTTCATATCGGGAGGAACATTTAATTTAATGACGATATGAAAATTCCTAGAAATACGAAAGCTTATAATATGAATTATGTATATTTAAAGCTTTGTTTACTTTGATATTTAATGTCAATGCAGTTATTGGTTTATTTTATTACAATGTATAAACATTACATAAATTGAGGCAAAACGTTCGAGTTTTTGCCCGTTGGAAGAAAAGGTGTAATATTTTGTAATTATGACATATTTTACACCTTTTCTCACTCACGCAAGTTTTCGAAAACATTTAATGCCTAATCATTATTGCATATGTTCTGAACAATTCGTCACTAATTTAACAAAGTTGTTAGCCACAAAAAAGAGCCGGGTGTTTTGTATTGGTTAAGTTGTTATAAACCTCCTGTTTTTTTTTCTCATATCACACCGGGCCCTTTGGCCAGTACAATGGGAGTGTGGTCTAAAGACTACGACCCTCCAAAAAGAACAGTCCCAATACTCGGAATCGAACCTCCCAACTTGACGTTGATTAATTAATGCTATAAATATAGGGTAATTAAGGAGGATACAAAATATTTTAATTAAATGTTAGTAATTAGTATAAATGTAACTGAAGGTTACATAAAACTATTTTATGTTGTGAATATTTTTATTGGCTGTTAACATGAATATAATTTAAAATGTACATTTACCTTAAATGCTATGATACCTAGGTATAGCTGCTGAAAACGCCTTTCTCTAGAATATTGTCTATGTAGTGTGTTTCACACCCGAATATTCAAACGCTAATTAAATATGAGGCTCTCACGACACATGCTTCGAACGGGCTTTCTCGACTGGATACATACCACATCCTCACAAAAAAAACTTCTGTGAAATATCGTTTGCATTGTGTTTCGCCGAGTGAGTGAGGCTACCGGAGGCTCAATGGAACAGGGACGCAAGTGCGCAATACCAGAGAAGTTGCAAGTGAAACTAAATAAATATATAGGTATTGCGAGTGTCCATGGGAAGTGTTTTTAGTAGAGTTTGAGAAATCGGCTGTTATTTTATTACATAATTAACTATTAAATTCAGAAGCGTCCTTTTCCAGAATGTCAATAGTGTGCCCTGTACTTTACATAGTATAATGCACTTTTAATATACTCGTGAGATGTCATTCACACAATCTCATCGTTTCAATTAAGGCGCCTACGCGTACAGTCGCGGACATTCATGTTTACTCGCTTTCGAACCTTTTTGCCTTGGAAATAAGGTCGAAATGGGTTGCACCGTTTTTCTGGGTGACTGTACAATGTACATAAAGTATTTCGGTATCTGGACCGTGTAGTTCAATCAATTCCCTTTATCTGTACTTTTCTACAAATAAAATGTTCGTAGCCGTATAGAAATATAAAAGAGTACTCTTTTCATATAAATTACCATATTTTATAGTCGGTATCTAACGTTATTCTCAGGTCTGTCCTGTATCAATACTTGTACTATTATGTGTTCTGTGGTATCAATAAAGATTTTGATAAAGAGTTAGACACCCCAGCTTTATAAAACCCTAGCTTGTGCCTGCGGCTCCGTCCGCGTAAATACAATCTCCCAGGGGAACACTTTACTTTTTCGGGATAAAAAGAAGTCTATGTGTTAAAACTGAGCTTGAACTACTGCCATAACCAATTCCATCAAAACCGTTCAGTGATTTTTGCGTGAAAGAGTAACAAACATCCATACATCCATCTATCCATCCTCACAAACTTTCTCATTTGTAATAGTAAGTAGGATTTTCTCAAAATATCGAAAACATTAATATACTTACACTTTGGTAAACCACGCTTAAAATTATTGCCCACATTACAGTAAAAATTCAATGAAATAAAAGAGACTTTTGTTTACGTAATTAGAGAGTTTGATTATTGTTAGTAGCTATTTAAAAGGCATTAGGCATTCATTTTACAAACATTATGATCCACTTCCGTACCTCCTATGATATAATATGTGTAGCTATTGCCAGCAGAAAAAAAATCGGTTCTAGTTTTACTAAATAAACGGACAATAAACCACCCCTTATTAATAAGAATATATTCACCACGGATACGAAAATCCATGTTGCTGTCTTTGTCACTCAAGTGGCTTTTCTAACGTATCAGACAAAGACAGCGACGTGGATTAGCGTATCCGTGGTGTAAATATTTTTATTACTAAGGGGGACAACGTATAAAAATAAATGGAATCGTGATTTTTTCACTGTTTTCTAACATATGAATGTTCTTCGCGTCCTGACTCCTGAGTCATAAACTTTTTTGCTAACCGTACTATTTTGTACCTCAGTAGGTACAGTCACCGATAGATGCGATGTACCACTTTTCAGTCTTATTGCCAAGTAATAAGGTCGAAAAGTGGTACACCGGCGTGCTGAGTTTTTGTCACAACGCGCGGTGAAAAACTTAACTACAATTCGTATGGCATCGAATTGATTACCATTGTTTGCCACTAGCGGCGTTGTTTCAATGCCATACAAAATGTAGTTAACCTCTTCAGGACGAGTAGGGACAGAAACTCAGCACACAGCACCCTGTCTTCGACCGTGGTAGGTGTAGGCTCTACAGTTATCCATTGTAGGTCACGCCGCTTAAAGTACGGTATAGCCGCGAGGTTGCTACGGTGTGGTCTAACATTATTTACTATTTTCATTATTAAAACATGTTATTATTATAATAACAACTGTTAATTATCTTGAATATGAGTTCGCCTACGTTCTTGTATGATATGCTACTTCATAGTTTTAATTTTTGAATAAGATAAATCTCTGCATCAGTCAGCAAAGGCTTCTTCTATTTGTTTTTGCGGTTTGTGTCTTATACTTCTAGGATTCTTGAATTAAAATCAAATGTATAATATTGAGCGATATTTTTGAATATACAGCAGTCAGTTAAAACTCTACTCGGTAACGATTTCAATATACTTAGGTGCGGCGCACGAATGTTTGATAAGCTTTCAAAATTTTGCTCCAATGGGCAAATATCTGTTTGACAATATTATTTACCGAAATTCACCTCTTGTGTAATTTAATATCATTGGAACTTTCTGGAGACGTTGAACAATCTTTGGCTGTGACTCCTTCTATATACCTAATTATTTTTTATGAAATACGGCATGATTTTGAATTTTGTAAAAGCCTATGATAAAAGTGAATTAAAATCCAAAAAATACTCTCATCGTATGCATCATATATACATAAGTATCTTCTGACAGATGTCGTTATATCGATGATGTAATACCCAAAATCGTGTCAAAATAAAGTCCGAAATTGTTAAAGTAGTCAATACTAGGTACAGTGCTCTGTTTAGTGCTACTTGTGCTATTATGTATTCTGCGGTAGTGCACAATACAGTACTTAGTTACAGCTGTCTAAGGTTTTGTGATTCTTGTTGAATACAGTAAAAAAATACTTGTATTTAGTATACAATTTGCACAAAAAACATATAACAATATACCTTAATGCTTGGTTCAATTATTCCACAGCAAGAAAGATGTTTTTACTATCTGCTCTTTATGATAATAATTAAACGCTTGTAATACGCATTATGTGTGATCGAATGTTATTATAATTAAGGAAAGTGATAGCTTTGTTATTTGTATCGAATGGTCTGACATTTATGTTTCATCGAATAATATCAGATATTTTAACACACTGTAAGTATGTACTACATTATTAACTTAACAAAATAATTATTTGAAACACTTGTTTTTTGTAGGAAATGGCGTTAATACGAATATACATTCTAGAAAACACGAAACATTTTCTTTATGTATTTTACACTATATTGCATTGATAGTTAGGTGGTTCTTATGTCTTATTAGTTAATTAATTACTAATTTATACACGTACATAATATATTTTCTAATAAACCTTAATTGAATTCAAGACGAAGAGCATACAAAATTAAAGGTATCTATCGTCTTCCTTTGTAGATACTGTCAATCACATAATTATCTGTGACTCGTCTTTTAAAAGCAGCTGCACATTTATCACTAATTCAAAAATCTTTATTGAAACCAGGAAAGGGTTTTGATGATAAGAATAACCTTTGGGTTCCGTAGAAATACTTATTTTGATTCTGCCTTCTGAGATAGTGTCTTTATACAAAAAAGTTGAATATTTTGCTCAGATTGAGAAAGTACTTTAGTAAAAAACAATATTAAAACGATAGGAACTATATTAATAGGCGGCCTTACTGCTTCGTGCTTACAGCGGTTTCTTCAAGACAACATCAGTAGCCCAAGCAGGAACAATTGACAATAAAGTATTCGTAATATTATCGGACAAAAATTGTATGAAAATCATGACAGCGCCTATACAATTCGATAACGTTGCGGATACTTCGTTATCAATTGTTCCTGCTTGTTTCGATTGAAGTAGGCCGAAATCTTCCAGTTTTGCTATTTTTTTATCTGCCCCTATCATTATTACAATAATCATTTAATAAACCCACAGTAAGCTAGGAGTGGACTGTCTCATCCTCCTCTCATCGAAAAGAGACCCGTGTCGCATAACTCATAAGTGGTGATTGACGACATAAATATTCGGTGATGATGACAACAAACAGACTACGGAACCCTACGTGGCGTTTCGACCGGTTCTTATTTGTAAGCACACCTTTATTTTTTAATTACTTACCTACGCGCTACGTTCCATTAAACGATAAGATTTGTAATAGAAACGTAAATTTTATGATGCGTGTAAATTTTTACTTCTTGCACCTGTTTTAATCCAAATGTTTTAATTTTGTTTATACTATACTTTAATCAATAAACATTCGCTTTTCTAAGCCACGTAAATTAAAACTATTTTATCAATTTCAATGTAGTATGACATTATATATTGTGTAAAATTAATTTTAAATACCTAATAAATAAGCGATTAAAATAATGTAATGCATAAAGTGAAAAGATTACGATGACCGAATTTGTTGGAATGTTAATTAAAAAGTGATTCTATTTATATTTAAATACTTAATATATTGTGAATTATGAAATATTATATTGGGAGACCGGATTGTGTATGAAAATCGTATGTAAATGTGTGGACACCTGCCGCATACATTTGTGGTTTGTGTGCACATTATTGAAGGAATCGTTTTCGTGCCGTATTCGAAAATAGTCTTGATACTTTTTCCAAAGTCTTGATACTTTTGTTCGAATACCTACTTGATACGTTTTCGATTTTCAGGAATATTCCTGATGCTTTTCTATTCGATTTCAATTCGGATTGCGGAAATACTTGATACTTTTATACTTTTATTTTCATACTAAACAGTTTTTTGATATTTTCATTCGACTAAAATATTATCATCTTAGGTTTTTGATAATCAAATTGAAAAATATTATATTGCAACTTATTATGACCAATAGATCAATTATTTCGGACTCTTAGCACAAAAGACTTAGGGCCTGTTTCACAATTGCCTAATAGCGACGAATAGCTCATCCGGAAGTATTGTCGCTGCTTAATTTATACTGAGAGACAAAAACAAAACTTCCAGATAAGCTATTTGTCACTTATTAAGTGATTGTGAAACAGACCCTTAGAGTAAGTGATTGTCGAATCCTTATGAAATACATTAAAGTAGGTAGTATAGTTACTACTACACATTAAGCTAATAGTAAATGTTGATTGGTTGTCCGTTAGCGGACGTGTTAAAGCCAAAATGTACTTGTTTGCTTATTAATATTAGTAGAACGCATGCGTTATGTAAATTGTAAGAGATGATAGATCGTTTAGTTAGCGCATCCACAGTATGAGGGTTGTCACTTGCTAGGTAACTGGTTTTTTATTTATTAGGTAAAAAATATAGTAAGTTGGGTAACTTTCGATTTCTGATTAACTTTGAATGGGGCCTGCATTATTTTGAAAAACTTTTTGTAAAAACTACAGCTAATAAACTACAATAATTAAATTTGGATCACTTGCTTTTCGCTGTTTTTGATGTCAGGAAATGTTCCGCAAATCATTGTTGTAATTCCAAAGGCGGGTAATAACTGACCCCCTAGCCAGTGACCCAAGTGGATTCATAGTTACTCCTTTCTGGTGCATGATTTTAAATTTCATTTGGTTGGTTTTTATTCCACGCTCACATTTGTTCACAGGCTATTTCATCTAAATCGTCGCTTTACTGATTGATATTACCGGCTTTCTATTTTCTGGAAAATGACAGCCCTAAATAGGACGCGTTAAACAAAGCACACGTGTTTGAACTATCAACGATAGTGCCTGCCTACGGATTTACGTGGTTATTATACTAATGGATAATGAAATTACATGCATTTTTGTGCACGACTTTAATTTGTATTCAAGCATTGACAAGTATCAAAGGTACCTGTATGCACTATAATGATTACGTACACGTTCCAGTGAAAAACTGTTTTTTTTTTTTACTGGTATTTTTATCCCGGCATTTTTTTAATGCGAAAAATGGTTAGGGTAAATCTTGTATGTTTAATTATAAAAGTAATAAACTTGAACAAAAACATATTTTATGTAAATCCGTGGAACGTTAAGTCACAAGCTTAATTTTATTTGCATTTTAATAAAGTTATAAAACTGCTATCAAAATTGAAATCTCCGTTTATATCCTAACATAAACTAAAGGTTACCCTTTATGCGATATAATAAATTATATAAATTAAAGGGAGGAAATTATTGCTAGTTGCTAGGTACTAACTCAATTTTTAGGGTTCCGTAATAATTAAGGAACCCTCATAGTTTCGCTCATAGTCCGTCCGTCTGTCTGTCTGTATGTCTGTCTGTCTGTCTGTCCGCGCTTCTAGCTTCTGTAATTATGAATATAAATTGATGAAATTTGGTAAAGTTAAAGATCGTATATAGATCTCGGTGCCGGCATCATAAAATTATAATAATTTTACATTTTAGACATGGCTCTCGATACATGTGAAGTGGGGATGAAAATTTTTTTTTTTGTTCTACCCCATCGTGTGGGGTATCGTTGAATAGGTCTTTTAAAATAAAGGCAAGGTTTCATAAATGTTTTTTACAAAGTCAACCATTTTCGAGCAATCGGCCTCCAAAGTGGTTTATAAGTTGGTCCCCTCCGATGCATTTATAAACTATAGGAGATAGAAACTTGGAAGTTTCCATGCTGAAAGATCCATACTAAAAACTATTTAGGAAAATTATTTTTGAGCGAAATCGGACAATAACTTTTTAAGTAATTCAAAGAAAACCTTTTACGCGGTTATAGTTACGCAACCCTCCTTAGACATGTTCTGACATGCTCTTGGTTAGGTTTTATTATCCTTCATTGACGTCAAACGTTATTTTATTTATATTTATAATTAGTATAGGCAAGTCGGTATTAGTTTAAAGTTAATATAAAGTGAGTAAATATAACATGACTAGTTACTGACCGAAAGTTAAAAGTACGTTCACAACATGACAATCACTAAAATAAACAAAAAATAATAATATCTTATCTCAGAAGGTAGTTATAATTTTGACAAGTTTTTGTATCGCTTTCATCAAGTCTATTAAAGTACACTCAGCGATAAAAGCGTACATGAAAAAAGTTTTAAAATTATCGTCGCTGTCAATAACACTAATCCGGCAACTCAGAATGTCCGGATTCCGGACAGCGACGTTACGTAACCGGACGAATCATTGCTCGTTAATATGTTGTAATGTTTTCTAGTTTACGACGATATGATTTATATGTTACTTCTGATATTGTATTTGTATATTTATGCAGCCGTCGAAATAATATGTATATTGAAAGTAGGTTTTGTAAAAAAAATCAGGAAAATTGTTTAATCTATTGTAATGATATAAGGTGTCATTGTCCTATTTGTTTTCAATTTTCATCAATAAATACCATGTATCGATACATATATATTAACGATACGAAATTTTTAAGCTACATTTAAACGAGAAAAGCGTATTAACTATTTCCAATTATTTTTTTTAACAAAATTGATTTCTTTGATGAAGATGAGAAATTTCAGCGATGAGTTTCATCAAAATGCTTTTTACTATATGCATTCTTATTAAATCTACATCTCGACTTTCCAATCCATAATTACAAAACTATAGCAGACTTTCTATGTGAACTATAATTTCATCAGTATCATTCATCAAAGGTCTTTGAACCGTAATTTGGGCATAGGTAAAAAGTATCCGATAAATAGATATTACTTGAATTGATCTGATACAAATCGATTAATAATATTCGGCCAGTGCCAGCGATGAGTTTCATTTCAGATTAGATACAAATGATTGATGTTCGTTAATAATTCTATTATATTTTCCCGTATTGTTTCTCGTACTAGTTCTTAGCTAATTATTCTTTAATTAAGTTTTTCATTAAATATATTACACATCTGTTGCTTTTCAGATATTTGCTTGAAGTGAAACTACTATAGCGGCGTTAAGAGTGAAACTTTAAGGTCACGTCACGACATGAATTTTGATATAACGCCAACTGTCGAAAGCTACGTATATTTTTTATATAGTAACTTAACTTTCTAAAATACGGTTGGATACATATACAATAGATGACGCTAGGTGTACACATTTTAATTTTTCAATTCTTTTTTGAAGTGATGTTATTTAAGCACGATGAAAGTATTTTTGGATTTTAAATGGTGAATGAAGTTTCATTTCTGCCACGTTTACCCTGCAGTTTATTTACTGACTGACGTCATGTTAATTACCTAAGCCTGGAAGACCGGTATTTTTATTTACTTTTCTCGGTATTTTAGTAGAACGATAAAATAATAAAAAATAAATAAAAAAATATAAAAGAAATAATAAGAATCACAAAAAAGTTTATCTTAGCGGGATTCGAACCCACCACATTCCGAATTTCCAAACCATGCAAAAACTAAACGTAGGTACGCATACCAAGCTGCCAATCAGACTGAAATAAGAGAGTCGAAATTATTGATATATTGTTGCACGACGAAATAAAAAAAAACATATATTGCTTAAAAATGCGCATTTTCTAAGGGATAAGACCTAGCTAGATCGTATTTTCTCTATCTGCATACTAAATTTCATGGTAATACTTGTAGCCGTTGTCGAGATACCGATTACATATATACAAGATCGTCTCGTTTAAAGTATAAGATAAAATATACACGTGTTTTTGGATTAAAAATTAGAAAGCGTGTATCAAATAGAAAATATTTAAAGTCTAAAATGAAGTATCTGCATAGTGCAAAGCTAAAAAATTCTAGGTCCAATCAGTATTTGGAAACATTTACATTTTAAATGCAATAATAAATATAGACAGTTATCTAATATTATAAAATATACATAACGCCTGCGGGCTTAGCATAGCGATCCAAGGAAATAATTTTAAAGAAGAAATATTCTATCCAAAACAGTTCGTTGCAAAATAGTTCTTAATCCATGGTAACAATATCGTCAATAGAAGTCAACATTTCTAAATAGCCATATTTTAAAAATGGCTGCCGGGTAATATTCTGTCAAAAATGTTCAAATTTTCAAGTAAATGACTGAACGTATAGAAACTATTTGTCTTGGACCGTCATGATGTGGAGTAGTTAACATTAATGTAAGGCTATTTGACATTGAAATAAGAAAACGTTTCTACTTTAACTGTCAAAATAGGCCATTTTGTGAGCTCATCCTCGGGAAAAAAAAAGTTGTTTCTCATATCGACGATGCATCGACCTTGATACCTTACAATAAAAACTATTTTTCTCCGAATGGTATTAATGTATCTTCAATTTGCCATTTTGTCGATTCTTCGGTGTTTCTAGGGCGATGCTAAGCCTGCAGTAGTATATTATTCCTACATAAGTACCACTCGTAGTAATAAACTTTGACTTAAACCTAATATTATATAGCAATATTACGAAACTACCTTCAAACCAATAATTTATTTTATGACAGAACCTATTTGGAATAATAAAGTCCATTTCTATCACTGCAGTAAAATATAACTATGTATATATTCAATATAGTTTTATTATTCGAAAATACGTTACAGCTGCCGCTATGGGTTATTGTCACTAAACAATTCCACTTTGAAATGTATATTGTAGTCCAATGAAAGTGTATTGAAAACTGAGTTACGTGTTAATTTCGTAGGTTATCTTTGGTTTTGGTATACTCAGATATTGAATTTGGTTGGTATATTAACGAATATAATTCTTTAAATCAAACCAACACAACTAAACAAAGATGTGTGTTGTGTTATTATAAATATTAAATATATACTAGCTGTTGGCCGAATCTCCCCCCGCGTAAATACAGTATTCTTCGAGAACACTGTACTTTTTGGGTTTTAAAAGTTTCCTATGCTTTAATCCAGAGCTTAAACTAATACTATACCAAATTTCATCAAAATCCGTTTAGTAGTATCTGCGTCAAAGAGTAACAAACATCCATCCATTCATCCTCACAAACTTTCACATTTATAATATTAGTAGGATTTATTGCAATAATAGCTGCAATAAAACAAGACATCTAATCAGTGAAATGAATGACACGAGTTAATAGGTAGAATAAAATCAGGCTTGAGCAGGTAATATCAGATTGTAAAGGACCTCCGCTAGGAATATATCTCTAACAGGAATAGTGAAAAGAAACAAAAGTGTAAAGAAAAAAGAAATCCACGTTGTTGGGACCACACAGCCGCGGCTTGTTAGTCTAATGATATGCACATTTATTTCAAACATTGAATCTAAACATACACGGGCATCAATTATATTATGTGTTCGATGCATCCATTGATATCTACACAAATGCGAACGATTGTCCCCAGGGATATATTAAAGTTTAACATTAGCAAATATGTTTAAATATTTCAATCCGTAAGTTATTTTTTTATGATTTGAATTTCTCAAATGCACAAAAGACTGATATAGATCGTATATCACTCTGACAAAAAGTTGTATAAAAAAATCCATGTGACAATAACCCCGGAAATCCGTAGCTTCTATACGATGTGAATACATTTTTAAAAACGTCTTATTCTATTTTGACGTTTCTTAACTGCGCTTTATCTTTTTTGATACAAGAGACGGCATTAAATGAAGCAATATTTCCATTAAACAATCTTAAATGTTTAACAGTAAACCTTCACAATAAGTCTCGTTGTCTCAAAATTATCTGATCTATTCGGAACTTGCAATAGACACGAAAATGTATCATTTGTTATCCCGGTACTAGATTTCGCACCTAACATAGATAAATCTAGTTGTGTAACAGTATTAGCATTGTTAAGCTTGTTCCGATAAAGTAAATATTGTATCAACATCCCTTTCTTTGAGTCGAGGCCAAATTATTGTGTGCATTGGCACTGTGCCCGAGAAGGAAATTTTTCATATTACCAGCATTATAGCGTCATTTTTCATAAACTGTGAAATAAAAATAAATCTTGCATCTCTTATATAATAGACTGGATTTTGTATTGTGTGCATTTATTGTGCACTTTAATCGTATGGGAACAGCATTAGCAATTTTGAGGCTAGATTTTTTGTTGCCAAATCCAAAAGCTACTCTGTTTTGAATATCTCTGTATAAACAAGTACATGAATATAACTAATTTGAAATATATATTTACATATTTTTACTTTGTAAACTTACCACATTCCACCCTACCCTTTGTTAGATTTCAACAAAGTACAACTCGATAATTATAATACCGGCGAGAATCTTTATCATATGCAGTACAATCTGTATTGTTTTACTCCCCCCGGAGTCGGAGCATGTTAAACAATGATAATTCTACAGACCCACGTGTCCTGTGAATCGTAACCGTACGGACAAGTATCCATTCTCTAATCTGCATATAAATATACTATGCTAACTCATCGCACGAAATTAATTCACTCGATTCTAGCCGATAACCCGAGGCGTTAAGGTTTAAAAGCCCGTGAACTTAATTACAATGTATTCTGACCGCCTAAATTCACATGCATAAAGCCTTTTGTACTAGCTTTATAAGCAGTCATAACTTTTTAAACCGTTGATGCTTTTGTTTCGATGTTTTAATATTTTATGACGTTTATTGCTCGGTTCGTTTTCTGGAAATTTAATGCCAAATAGCAAATAGTGACGTTAACTTTTTCATCCATTCTATTCCCCGAAGCGTTAAGCATTATTATGAAATGATTAATGGTTTGGGTGGGATATTTAAGTTTGCGCCCAAAAAAATTATACTCAAACACAAACACTTCTATTATGATAGTACAAAAGGCTCGGAGCGCGCCTATTCGTGTTAGACACGGCAGTTAGGCGCACTTAATCGGCATTTTTGTATTCCCCATCAATAGTCGTTAATAACGATATTATCTCATTAACAGTCATCGGAGCGAGCGAGGAAGGTACGTCGGCACATTATTTTGGACTGTTCCGTCCACATTAATAACTTTTAATGTTTTCATTCCAGTCGAAATAAAGCTCGCGACATAAAAGGGGACCTAATTGTCGTAGCGTGCGTATAATTAATACATATCCCCTTCCTCTTTTCATGGCTCGTGAATATTTTAAAATTTTAACAAGCCCAAAGTCCAAATAAATAAGGGACCGCCTGTAATATTGATTAAAATAAATGCCATAAAAAATTGTGATGTACAGAAAAAGCAGACTAATTAATTATAACAAATATTAACTACAGGGTACCAGATTTGCTTTTATATGGTTGAATGTATGGTTTTATATGGACGTTGGACAAATTTTTCATCTTCAAATTTAACAGCTTTACTTTACTAAAATGTTGCTTTATTCATTAAAAACAGAAAGCCGTGAGAAAAAAAAAGCACTTTTCATATCTTGGCTATAATAACGGTTCATATTAATACAAATAATTAATTACAAGCTTTCAAAATTCATTAGTTTTATCATTAGTCGCTATAAAATTATCTATTTGATATAATTTGCATATTTTGGTCATTAATTATAATGATCTGTCTGGCACATAGGGTCACTAAATCCTAGCTGTTAATAATGAAATTATGTATTTTAGAAGATACTCAGAGATTTATTGCGCAAATAAAATACCTAGTTTCGTCAATTCAGCCTGTAGACGTCCACAGCAGGACAGAGGCCTCCCCTACATTTTCCATCCCCTATATTTTCTCCCATAAATACCTAGATTAAAATAATATAATTAAAATTTTTTTTCTATTTTTCAGACATCACTTATCGAGCTGTCAAAACCATCAACCGTTTGGAACGATCCTCGGTATGTATTTTAAAATTACACGCAGCACGCACACGTTACATATTTGTGGAATAAACAATATCATTTGCGTCACGAAATTTAATTTGACATGCGTATAGTGAAAACTCATAAAGCGTTAGAATAATGTTCATTCGACAGAAAGGGTGAACTGAATTTGACGTAAAAAATGGGGTATGGAGCCATCATTGGAAATAGATGCGCTCGGCTGAGCCCAACTGAATGTGCTGTCGCATTCTTATTCTGATGGTGCGATAAAATAGATCTGTATCCAACGTTTATAGAACATGTCTTCATTATTGCTTGATTAGCATAAAAAATAAATGCTTAAAGTTAGTTTTGTAACAGCCTGTTGGATGTTAGCACGAGATATGTAAACTTTTACAGAGTATTTATAAAATTAGAATTACAAAACTCAATAACTCTTGGTTGAGGGCTAAAATTCTCAGTAATTTGCCTTGAAGTTATCTAGTAAAAAAAAAAAAAAAGTTTATATATTTAGTAAATGATATTAAAGTGTCTATTTGTTATTTAAAATTAACGGCTTTTTACTAAATAATATGAAATATATCAAAATATATACCTACTATTACGGTACTTACAATTTTTTTCGTCTGTTGGTCTGTCTGTCTTTTTTTTCCGGCTAATCTATGAAACGGCTAGACCGATTTTCACGGAACTTTTACTGGCAGATCTTAGAGTTCCGTTAGAAATAGGATTTTGTTGACGTTAGTTCTACGCAAACGAAGTCGCGGGCACCAGCTAGTAAATAATAAAGGAGAAAGTTAATTTGTTTTAGAGACATATATTAGTTTAGAAAAAGGTATCCCACAAAATATAAAGCCATTCTGTAATCAATCCTACAAGCTGAGCGAGGAAGGTTAGTCGGTTAATAAAGGTATTCGAGTGCACTCGGCTACGTAAACAAAAGCGCTAGGCTGTTTCTATTTGCTCACTCCCGCAGGATTAGTAATTTAAAAGTCAATGTAGACACTCGATCCCCGAAGAGGGTCAATAGCATTGTGCCCTTGTACGGGAACGAGGTAGTATTCGGAAAGTCTACTAAAGTTTTAAGGACTTCCCCAACTATGTAATTAACTTCTGCGGTTACAAACTTTGTTATAAGGAATATAATCGAAAACGCCTCTGAGGTCGGCCTCAGATATGTAGGCTCGTCAGACCCTTGTTTGATTTGACGAGTTATTTGCGAAGACTACTCCCGAAGCAGGAAATTGGATCCCGCCG
This sequence comes from Phengaris arion, assembly GCA_963565745.1. Lineage (NCBI taxonomy): Eukaryota > Metazoa > Arthropoda > Insecta > Lepidoptera > Lycaenidae > Phengaris > Phengaris arion. Next base: position 14,831,908 of record OY751441.1, on the reverse strand, counting down.
CTTTCGACTAACGCCAACACTTGTCCAATTGCTTCCTCCCAACAGTTAAACAAGTTAAGCGATCGTTTTAATAAACTGTACGCATTCGAGGTTCTGACACGCTAATTTCCGTGTGACACTTACATTCGCGAATACGAAGAAAAACAGAATAGTATTTAGCATGTGTCATATTATAATAGAACGGTAAACGTTGACGAATGTGTAGCTATTTAAGTTCGGAGCGGTGCTGCCATCAATTTTATTTTCTCGCACAAAACATGTCGGCTGTCGCAACGCATTATGCCGGGAGCGCCACACGCAACATTTGAACGGCGTTTTATTTTGGGTAAACGTGGATGTTTCCAATGATTGACTTATCCGGGGGTAATTGGAGAGGCACTCCCGCTGCACGGAGAGTGGTCACGGCGTGGTCGATCTCGGCGTTTGTATGGTAACTCTATCCTGCCTTGACGACCGGACACAGAGCGTTCCTTTAGCTGCCACGCTATTATAGTCTTATACTGTGACATCTGAAACAAGCGTGAAACGTGTCGACGTTCTTAAGATAATATTATTAAAACAAATGAAGATGAGGAGCGGAGCAATTAAAATAGAAAGGAATTATTATTTCAAACATATAAACGAATCTATAACGCCATCATATTTAATTACCGATAGTAAAATGATATTTTAAATTATATTTGAATTTGGTGTAAATTATAGCGTTTATGAAATTGAAATTGATAATAATGTTACAAATTATAATTTACAGAAATGAAATTAAGCTAATGGTTTTATCATGTTGGGAGTACCTGCTGTTTACGAGTAAACGTGAAATAAATATAAAATTCAAATAGTAGTAATATCAACAGCACTCTTGCATTATGGTTGAATCAGTATCAAATGGTTCTAGAAAACAGACTTAGTGTGTAAAAGAAAATGTTTAAAAATGAAATGTGGTTTACATCTCCGAGCCACTTAAATATTCTTCTGAGATGCATTCGATTCAAAGTATTCTGTTTTAAAAGAAAACTAATACGAATGCGCCATCTGTGCGTTGTCTTTCTCGAATGGCCGGAATAACGTAACTCGATACACTCCGACGTATTGCAGTGAATCTAAACAGAGGACGTGAGGATACGAATATTCAATGATAGGTGGAGGCTTAGCGAAATGAAAAGAAAATAAAAACCAGGCAGCCCACGTTAGCCGGCTTAACATATCACCATAATTCAATCGTAGCTACCAAAAAGAGCAACGAATTTATTACAAAGCTCTACGAACCCTGGTTATTATTTATGGCACTCGGTTGGTCTGTCACAAAAAATGGACGGGTGCTTCGAATGTCTCAGCGGGTAGCGTCGGTATAAGCTGCAATAACACGCACTTCCTAAAAGTACAGCGATTTGTGTGATTAAAACTGAACCTTATGGTTTTCGTGGTTGGATTTATTTTGGTATTTTAATCACTTTTTGCTCATGTTCATTTATCAGTAATCCGAATTTATTGAATACGTTGTATCGTAGTACATGTTTAATACCGGCCATGTGGTAGCAAATGTGGGAACCCCGCCAAGATATTGCTCCACTAAATGACTTCGTTAAACTATTGTTACATTGCTGATGCCGTGTTTCTTACTGAATAATATTATGTTTCGTTGTATGACATGTTTATTTTAATTAATTTAAATGGATGACTGCCTGTGAAAACATTCGTCAGTATTTAATATTTTTACTTATACTATCTGCTAATTTCCGTTTATTGTTATTATTGATTTCGTAAGATTTTTAATATGTGTGAAGCTGTAAAGTATGCAAATGAATTTCTATCAGACGCCTATTAATAAAAAGACCCTTAATCTTCTCAAGTATAATCGGCAAAGAATAAACTCTAATCGTTCCTTTATGTGCATTCAAATAATTAAGCGCTGAAGTAGCCAGGTGCAATCCCAAATATAAAGTAAAACTTAAACCGGATATGTATAAAAAATTGCCACTTAAGTTGAAACGAATCGATTCTATTCACGTCCTTAGCCGTGACTATTCTAAAGTTTTCTTCTTTTGTCATTGAAGAGGATCAGAGCTAATTATAAAAAGCTTCCAAGGGAAATACTTAAACCGATATTTACTGAGTGCATATTCAATAACAAGACGTTTAGGCGTGATCAATTCTAATCCCTAAAACGAGAGAAATATCACGAAACGGGTCAACGGCTATCTTCACACGTTTGTTGATGTCTTAAAGTGTGATAATATTTATTAAACGGTTAATTTTACCAGCAGCTATAAATATGTTCAGCCATTACGTGTCATGGAAGATTTAGTTAGCAGCAGTTATGCGTACAGTGGCCTTACTGCTTGGAATTCTGACCGCGATGTTATCAAATTTTTGTTTCTCGTAATTAGAACGTGTAACTGGTTGGTTTTTGTTATTTATTGACAGTGTACCGTTTGTTTCTTTAGTCTTTAATGTTTTATGGTCCATATGGAATTTCTTAATTAAGATTGACTGAATGTTTAATTATTCTCTTAATGTTTTCAATTTTGCGATCAATGTTCTGACTGTCATAAAAATCAATATCGTATGTTTGTGTTATGATAGGTGTAACTGTATATATTACTAAGGTTGAAGTCAATTTCTTTGCTCCAGTTTCGTGAAGATTATGGGCAGTTGCCCATTGGTGATTCAGGTTACGTTTGCATTTATCTAGAGCACTCACACACGTTGTTATTAGATATTTTGGTTCAGATTTATTAACCAGTATGAGTATAACTGTAAAACAAAGCCCACACAAAACGGTAGCATGTTAACGAGATTAACGAGACACAAAAAACACAAAATTTGCCCGCCATATGTTGGGAACGTGATATGACGAAATACTTAACGCTCAAATAAACTCTTACCCCCAACCACACACTAAATCATACGATAATTGAATCATATGCAGCCTGTCACATAGTCAGCGATAGGATCTACACATGTGCTTTTTTATCTACATCTCCGTTGCCAACTAGATTAATATTATAATTATGGTAATGAATTTATTACATTTCGTAATGAGTCATAATGTAATGTAAGTAATTAGTTTGCATTTATTTTATGTTCATGCCATTAATTTTCATGATTCCATCAGAAGGAATTCCTAGAAAAACAATTATAATGTCATAATTGACTAGTATTTTCCTTTAACACTTTAAGTGTTTTATTAAGTTCACTATAAATACTTTTTAACCTGTCCTTTTAACTTTTATTCACATTTTACGAATGAAAATATTATTTTAGTTTGTTTTTGACGACAAGTTAACGGCGATGTTAACTTTGTAACGAGTTTTTTAGTGATAGTTCTTAATGTTTTTATGGGTACTCTAAAATATTATGTCGTTAGAGTTGCTAGTTTGTGTCGCTTCCAAGAATAAACTGTGGTAACTTAATAAGAAATATAAATAATGGTATTAAGTTATTAGGCTAGGTAACTTCTTAAAACTTTGTTTTAGTAAATGAATGCTTCTTCACTTCAATGTATATGTAACATATTACGTACATTACATCTTCATAGTCTGAAAGCATTGGCACCTTCCCTTTTTTCATCAAAATACCACTTAAGGATGAAATATCGTGTGCTACAAGATAATGAGACCCAGAGGGATAGCATAGCGAACAAATTCTTAATACCGGTGACAAACCGGCTGACGACATCTCAGCGACAACACGCTCGCGTGGTAGTCAATAATTTATAACTATAGCACGTGACAGCTCTGAAGATATTGCTTGTCAAACGATGACAAGCAGAAACAGCGAAAAATGATACGCGTTTAGTTTATAATCAATATTTTCTATTTTTTTTTTGTGCTGGAAACGTTCTTTGTTAGATTGATCGCAGAAAAGCTCTTTTATTATTTGCCCTCGATGTATTTCAGAGTGTGGCCCCTGGCCACATAGTAAATAATATATACTCACGAAACAGAAGTTAAGAAATATATCCAAATTTGTTCCGGATTGTCACATAATATTATGATGAAGTAAACTAAGTCTAGCGTCAGTATAAGGTTGTTAAGAAAGTCTAATGTGTACCAACACATCACAATCCGGCATCGAACTCGCACCGTCGTGAGTGTGACTCGAGGGTGTCTATTCGCTAGGCCATGTATGATATTACAAAAAGCAAGACACCCTCTAGAAAATTAAATATTTACTTAGGTATTTATTAGTAGCCTTTGGATAGTTCAAATAAGATATATTTTTATTTATTCTATGTTCCATGCATGTAGTACAATGCATACCTAACCATATTTTTGTTTCATATTTTAGAATTATTTGTATTTAATATACTAATATTATTATTATCTTTGAAAATTCTTTAGACATAAATGTAATATAAAAAAATGTTATTTGTCGTCATGGCAACCAACACCACTCAGTAGCACACATCACAATTTCACATGACATTAAAACTCAAACACGAAATTTTGACTACCTTTCGGCGGTCCACTGCCTTCATCGGATTTTCCCACTCTTGCCGTGTACGCGATAGGAGGCTTGTGGACACGCATACATTCAACGTATGCTTGTAGTAGTGCAGTCAGATGTTCCTCTTAATTGTGAGGCGTGGTATTTCTCGATCATAATATTATTGTTCAACTGGTATTTGCCCTTTGGTCTACATTTTAAAGGTCACTCTAGTTATTGACATATTTAACTAGAAAGCTACGCTTATTGCAATTTCATTACAACTTATACACGTAGTTTAGCACGTAGTAACACGTATTTTATGCTTTTTAAGAGCTTAATGAATAATTAAAAAGCTTTTACTCAAAATTTCCCTCTGCAAATGTCGTGTAGGTTCTATATGTTACATTTTATACTGTCATAAAAACCTGGAATGCGGACAAGGGTGAAGTATATTTAAATATTTTAACATTCGTGTAGACGGGGAGAAAAATCTTCCTTATTATATGCGAGTTAGTATTTTAGTTAAAACGCTTTGTGCACTTTTCCGGTCGATAGAGAAAGTTACACACATGCATATAATTTTAAGTAATTTACTACGATTGCTTAGTTCCTTGGTATGTGTTTTATTTTAAAGTCAGTTTAGCTTTTAGAGCACTTAATTAAACGTATTATTTAATCTAGTATAAATATTGGTAACTTTCTAATTTTTCGGGGCAAATTTAAATATTGAGCAACTGCATTGTCTGGTCACAGATATATAAGTTTGTATTAAACGACTACAAAGCATCATCAAAATAGCTACTTCCTTTACATAATTATTTTCTCTCAGCCAAAAGATGAAAGTAACGTCAACACACCTAATCGATACTGCAGGATATGTACAAACAATTTTACGACTTATATTATTATAATTTACGCCTCCGTTACACCAATGCGGCGCGGCTGAAAGTTGTAGATCGTAAAAGAGCCGTAAACCGACTTCCCGCGGCAAAGGCACTTTGATTTGTATGTAGCAGCTGTTTAAAACGTTAATATCTTAATTCGTCACGGTTTAGTAGTGAGGAAACGTGTTACACGGAGTGGTTTTAAGTCCATGTATGGTAGTCGTGACTACTGCAAAAACATGCGTCAAAATAATAACTTGTTCAACCGAGATATATTTGTTTCAAGAATATTCCATAAAAAATGTATCTAACCTTGCTCTAATACCTAAATTTTCCCTCTTTCGGCATACTTTCTGTTCGGAAATAGTTCGAATACTTAGTACCATTCTATAGCTTGCATCTAAGTAGTTTTATAATTTAAAATAGGAACAGAGTATAAGCAACTATAAAACACTTTATTTATTTGAACTCACTAGAAAATTCTCTAATGTGGCTTAACATTTAAAAGCGTCTAAACACACAAGCTTAAAGTATTCTGTGTATCGACGGCCAAGACATCTTTATATTTACTGTCTTAACGTCAGCTATTTCGAACGAGGTTTAAGTGTTTTAACACTCAATCAGAAAAAAAATGCGTTAAAGACGTGTACACATGGAACTACATTATTATATTGTTAGTAGTTTTAGGGCTACTTTACACTGAACTGAAAGTAAAAATCAATTTGCCGGTCCAGCATCGATGCAAATTGACTGCTCAAATATTCTTGGTAATACATAATATTATTAATCTACTAATTAAAAGTATATAATCAATATACATTTAATTAAGTAACATATTAGAGTGAATAATATGAATTTATTTATAGCCTTAAGCACATACACAATTCAACTGCGATTTCTGATTTATACGCCATTAAATTTAAACGATTGATTATTGAAATATCGTTCTAATTATTCTAATTGCATATAACTTCTATTTAAAGAGCATATTTTATTCTAATTAAAAGCAAAAGAGTCTTTAAAAAATCCGTGACGCTAAGAATGTAAGTTCTTCAAACATACGATGAGAAAAAATTCTTTAGTGAATCATACGAATGCGTCGGCGTGGAACCGGGAGGCTCTTGGAGGCCTCAAGTGTCTCTTAAGGCTTAACAATATTTTTATAAGGCAATCTCGAGTACAATAAACCTGTAAATAGTTCTCAGTACATTTGAATGTTTGTATGTTGCTGGTATTCAATGTTTGGGATGTTGATCTTGGTATTATTGTATTTTAAATTTCAAGACCTTTTTGCTTTGCAAGATTTGAAATTATTTCCAATTTTTTATTTAGGAACAGATATGATTTTAAGAAATATCTAAACGCTTAAAGCTGACTAATCTTTTGAGAACTAACTTACGAACTAAGTAGGTAAGTCACCAAAGAAAAAATTTAATCTACAAAAATTCTATGAATACGAAAAACTTCACCACATTTATTAATAACATTGTAGTTCATAGCTGAGGAGCAATCAAAATGTGATTCACCATCCTATAAACAGATATAAACTGTATATTTTCATAGTAATCAGCTTTCCATATCCAGTACACGGCTTGAAAAACTAGTACACCAGCATTCATAGGTATTCTCTGAGCGTAAACACTAATTGGAGTTACAGTTTTAGCACAGAAATCGATAGGTCATGTTTGATTTAACGCAGCAGGAATACCCGTCGGTGTTAATGAGGAGACGGCAACGGATTATGTGAAAGGGTTTTGGAAATATTATATTATCTGAATGTTGAAAGAGAGGGAAAGAAAGAGAGAGAGAAAGAGAGAGAAGGGGAAATAGGTGAGTTTTGCAGAAGCTAGCAAAAACTGCAAAAAATATTTGCTCTGATGAAAAAGGTATAGTACGAGTATTTGAATTTTGAAGCAATAACTTATAAATAACGAAACTGATGAATATAATTTGCAGTTGTGTACAATGTGAATGAATATAACTTCATATTTATATTTCTAAGATGATTCTTAGTTAGTCTAAAAAAAACTTAGGCCTCTTTATCCGTTATTGGATGATTTATACAGTATTCTCCGAACGAAGTAACCTTTTTTTACCGGTTATTAATTTTTTTTTGTTGCCCAAGCTCATACGGCATTCTCACAACATAGTCCAGAGGAATGACTGGTCAATACGTCTGAGGCTAACCATGTGCGGGTTTCCTCACGATGTTTTCCTTCACCGTTGGAGCGTCCGTATACTTGAGATCTGAAAAAGTCTCATTGGTACACGCCACAACCTGGGAATCGAACTTGCACTCTCTCGAGTGCGAATCAAACGAATCAAAATCTACCCACTAGGCCACGGAGTTCTTAGTTAGTCTACAATAGAGGCAAGTATATGAAGATACCTACAAAGATACATGAAACTATTGGCATAACTTTGTAGACCTCGCAAATAACAGTATGGTGAAATATACATTGTTACTTGGACAAAGTATTCTGAAGTATCCGCTCAGCAAACTTTCAGTTGAAAAATTATAACTTCATTAAAAGTTGCCCCCTTGTCAAAGTAAACACGGCGCGTCATCTGGTTAGAGGAACTTCTTAAAAATTAATGACCATTTTCTTTCTTAAGTGAGTCAGATTAGTCAACTCTAGCTGCTTTTGTTAGCTAGAAAAATTAGACATTTGAAGGGTTTTTTCAGACGATAAAATATTATAATAAATTGCAAATGATTTCCGAATTGCAATAACAATGTTATTTATAATGGATACAAAAACAGCAAGTTTGTGGAAGTTATGAAATTGAAATCTAACAAAATTGATTGTATTTCACTGAATGGAATAACTTTGCTTAGTACAAAAAAGAATACTAACAAATAATAATATTAAGGCCCGTATTAATAAAGCCTTCCTTCTCATCGCTAAGACTATTCTCAAGAAAGTACTTAAGATGTTGTTTTAATTAATAGATCGTACTTAAATACAGCTGTATCAAGTGAGTGCGAACATATTAATAAACGAGACTTGTTACTCAAGTACGCTGTCATTGCTAGTTATTATATAAATATGGGTATTAATATGTTAGAGAATAATAAATTTTAATATCTACGTGAAAATTAACAAAAGTCATTTTATTCAATATAAAATACAGACTAAACTTTTTTTTGTATTTAAATTATTAAATATTATATTTTTAAAAAGAAATATTGAAATAATGTTTAATCAATAACGGCTTTATTGATTAAAAATTCATTGAATATGTTTTTAAAAATGTAATATTTCTCTTCTATAATATGTGCACGAAACGTTATTTCTATCGTCCTTTGTCGTGTAGATGACGCTTAAAAGTTGATCTCAAACATGTCACCAACTAATACGGCCTTGAGATCATACTATATAATATAGTTAAAGATATTCTTGAGAAGCTAATCGTTACTTGAGACCGTCTCAGCCAAGAAAGGTCTTGAGAACGAGTTTAAGAACGGTTTATTAATACGGGCCTAAGAGCCGTAATATAAGATCAATTGACGTAAAATAGACCGAAGATATAAACATAGGAAACGTGGAGGAGGAGAAATATATTACGAACGTGACAATCTATAGTGTTAATCCAAAAGATATAAATGTAAAGATCGAGCATGTGGGTAATATTGTGACCGTTGCCACCATTTTCAACTTAACGACTGAATGTGACAAAGGAACAAGGTAAGTTAGTGTCGCAGGTCGCACCACGTTTAATGTAGGGTTCCGTATAGTGAATTAATCTCAAAATATTTCCGATCTTTTTGAACGAAAATAAAACTGACGATGATGTAGATTGTTGTTAAATTCGAAGCTTTGACACATGTGGTAACAAGATTACTCAAATAATGACCTTATACACAAACGGTTTTCAAAATGAACGTTGCATACTAAAAATGTTTTTTGGAAACCTATCAAACGACACTTCACACTATAGAATAAAAAAATCCGTTACTCGTGTAGAGGGGTTACTTTTTGTGATTTTACCATTTTGGCGTGATTACGTCCTTTGCAAGTCAAAATGCCGCAGGCAGTCCAATCGATTGACACAATATTAAAACTGTGACATCTATTTTACTCACCACAGAACCCTAGAAACTTACTCTCGAAAAACGAATATAACCGTAGAGGGCGCGCGTCAGATTATAAGCATAAATTATTAGGTACTTTTGTTCAAATCGAATAGTTCGAGCCATTCAATTACATACAAGGAGAAGTCTTTTCATCTGTTTGTGTTAGGGATTAGTATCCGGCGGTATCTCCGTAAGATAAGTACGAATATACGTCAACGTCGTACGAACTAAGCGGATTATTTTAAATGTATTCACTTCCTAATGGAGCTCGTTTTTCACCGTGTCTCGACATCCCGAGATTTTGGTTATGATCGGGCCAATGACTGTAACTGAGTATTATCCGGGGTTTTATTAAATTCCGCCTTATCCCCGATAATGTAATTAGACTGGCGCCATCTTTGATATTTTATCCGCGTAAAGTCATTTTTTGCTGATCTGTTTTAATTGGAAATAATTTTTCGACCCCTCTGCAAAACAATCAAACAGCAGTATTCCTTTCATATTCCTATGAAATATTATATTCTTGCTTTAATATCCACGAGTATATCCCGACGTTTTGTTTCACCAAAATCAATCCAACATAAAAAGCGACTGTCACATGCCAAAATCTATGGAAAACATATTTTTTATCACATTAAAAACAATTTTGTACACCCCGCCCACTGAGCAGTACCGAGAAATGTTCACGGGGATTCTTTACAAAGCGGTAGGCAAGCGGCAGGCATGTAGAGATTATCAGTAAAATAATGTCCATAATAAATGACAGATAAGAGATATTAAATACAATAACTGTTCCCAATATTATTTATAAGGAAGCTCTAGCATTAGGAAGCTTTTAATATCCTACTACTATTTTAAATGTGAAAGTTTGTACAGATGGATGGATGGAAAGATGTTGTTTACTCTTTCACGCAAAAACTACTTAATAGATATGTGATGATGAAATTTGGTATGGTAGTAGTTAAAACTCTAGATTTATACATAGGCTACTTTTTATCCTGAAAGAGTGCAATACCTATTCCTGTGGGGTATGATATTTACGCGGGTTTGGAGCCACGGGAAAATGATAGTGTTTTATAAAGGACTCTTAATGTAAATCATTATAATGATTTCAATATCAGTATTATGTTTCGGTAATATACCTAAGTAAAATTGAAAAAATATAAAAAAAACTTTTCCATTCGAAATTTTTGTTTATCTAAGTAAAAAATTGGGTAGGCTTGGCCAGGGGGGAATAACATTTCGCTTATCACACTCCAGCTAACACGAGTAATAACAAATATTAATGTGGCAGGGCCTTCATAAATATTACTTACGGCTCATCCATAATAATGACACGGGCGTTTTTTGGGAAAAAGGGGCGAAAATTCCCGAACACATGTGAAACAGCAACACTTACCTGTTTAAAGTAAAGGAGTTTATTGGGAATTTTTTTTGAATAGTTAGTTAGCTCTATCATGTGAGTATTATTTTGTATTATTGTTATTTGAAATCTTTATAAGTTAATTAATAAAATAAGAACTCAAAGTTAAAAAATGCTTTTAGTAGGTACCTACATAACGTTACACACATAGGACACGTCTAAGGATGGTTCCATAACTATCAACGCGCAATAGGTATTCTTTGAATTACTTCAAAAGTTATTGTCCGATTTCTTTCAAAATATTTTTCTAAAGAGTTTTTAGCATGATCGATAAGTACGGAAAATTACAAGTTTTTATATTTTATGGATTAGAAATGCCAGAGGTAGGGGCAACATATTATATATAATCACCTTTATCACTATGGAGATATAAAAATAGGACATAAAAAAATGATGTATGCAACCTTGCCTTTACTTTTAAAGACCTAAACACGATGGGGTAGAATGAAAAACTATTTTATACCTATACCAAACACATTATAATTATATCTTTATTAATATGTAATTATAACTATATCATACACATTATATAACTATATCAAATTTCATCCATATTCATAATTACAGAAGCTAGAAGAGCGTACAGACAGAGAGAAAGACTGTTAGACGTATTAAATAAATAAAAATAAAATGTTATATAATCGCTTCTAAAGCTCTAATTTTAAAGAACGTATAGTAAAATTTTATAATCCAACGCCATTAGGTTAACAATATTCAGAAATATAATTTTCATAAAGTTTGACACAGCTCCACCCTATTCTCATCTAATTAATTAGGAAATTATTTCCCATAGCTCCAGGGCAATATCTACTCGGTGTGTTTGTATTACACAATGTACGTACCGTTTACATTTTAATTAAGTTTCAATTAAAAAGTTTAATAATAAACACAATTATAAGAATATTTGACTCGAAATTGAAAACCGTATTTGTTCGAAACAAATAATATAGAAACAGACAATAAAAATTAATCTGCTAATTTATTTGTAATATAAATATCTATAGTACCTAGTAACTACTTAAAATATTTACAAATTATAGAAGTACTTAAATTGTTCTACATCTCAAACGTCTTCGTTTGAGATGGATAAAAAAATACAACAAACAAATTGCGCGTAGTATTAATGTATACAATTTTTTACGAAAATGCTGAAAACTGTATGATTCATTAATACGTGTTAATCTATTCACCCGTGCTGAAGCCGAGCCAACGGTGCGTCACCCCTGCTCGCGTGAGGGTGGGACTATCACTTGTCTACATCACATTACACTATTATTATCTTTTAGCCTACCAGACCGATTACTAATGTGCGAATTGTGTGATTCGAATTTGTAATTACAAAAAAAAGCTAGAGCCTAACCCTTGTAACCCCCGTCCGAATATTATGATTGGGTATCTTCGGGGTGTTATAAATTTGACGTGTCTGCCTATGTGTCTGTCCTTGGCATCGTAGCTCCGAAACGGATACAGAGATTTTGAACTAGTTTTTTTTTGTTTGAAAGCTGTTCTTAGTTAAAATTCATCATAATCAGCTCGCTTTCTGCTTGAACATCTTGGGGGGCTACCTTAAATTTAAAATTTTGTGTTTAAGTTTTAGTAATTAAGCACATTCTACAAGAATCTCAGTGGTACGATTGTTCAAAAACAAACAGTATAAAATCTACAATTTTATATTCAAAGCTTAACAAGAACATTAGTAATTAAATGAGGTATTGAGTCACTTTAAAAACATGGAAGATTAATAATTATACAAATTTAAATTTAATGTAGCGTGTACATTACAGAGTATTTAATATGGGCTTTAAAATTATGAATATTAATGAAATCTAATTACACAGGTACATATAATCAGGTAGAGTTACACACGGTTCTTCGAACGAAAGAATACATATTGAAACAGACTGGCATATTCAAACAAATCGTTTAAGAGTTCATTCGTTAAGACGCGTTCATTCAGTCAAAACTGGTTCAAGCTGGTTATAATGACAAACGCACATATTATGAAAATCCCAAAACTGTAAATCTACAATCATTAGTATGTAAAATGATAGATAAGACAATTAAAACCATATAAATTTATTTAACTATGTAAAATATTATGCGGGGTCATACATTAACAAAAGAATATAATTAAACGCGTTGATTTGAGAACCTCCTCCATTTTTTTGTCAGTTCAAAATACGACATTAAGATACAAAAAATGTAACTTCAGGTTTTTAGTATCAAATAATATGTTTTATTAATTCTCATAATGTACAAAAAATGAAACTCTTTTAATTGCCTCCTCTAGTTTAATATTAGCTCTTACCTAGAATGTTTAGTTTCCCGGATTTAAATTTTATGTGACGTCAGAAGATAAGTTTTATACTTCATGATTAATTTAGAATTTGTGACCAACTTGATTCATAAGGGATTTCATTATGAATAACACAAGAGTAAGCAAGCATATTATATCTTTAGAATTTCCGCATTCTAATATTATGAAGCCTGACACTGTATTCATTTTTGTTTGTGTTCTTTCATTTTTATTTAAAAAGCTTGATAATAAGCTAATGATGTCGCAACCCGCAGCTATGTACGGAACAATTTTTGCGTCCTGTACTGGTAGTAAACTTCTTGTGACTTTTGGTTTTGAAATTCTGAAAAAGTATTATAATCTATTATAAAATATATATATAAAAGGCAAAACTGATTGACTGATATATCAACGAACAGGCCAAACCCGCAAGGTTGGAAATTTGAAATTTTGCACACGTATTTCTCATATGACATAGGCATCCACTGAGGAAGTATTTTTCAAAATCAAACCCCTAAGGGGGTAAAATAGGGGATGAAAGTTTAAAGCCTAATTTGACGTGGGCCAAGCCGCGGGCAATATGTGTTAGTATTGTCATAAATTCGTATTTTCTTAGATCCGTAGAAAGAAATGTAAGCGTCTAAACATTTCTTTCAATTTTATCTTGCTTGCTTATAAAAAGAAGCTATTTGAAGAAATTTCAAGATCAAATTAAAATATTATGCATTCATTGTTTGTATTTGATAAATGAGATTTTAACTAACACAATCGTATCAAATAAATCTGCCCACGCACATAATCCGGCCTGAATTCCATAAAATGGGACACATAATTATAGATGCTCAAAGAGAGTGATGGTTGAAACAAAGAAAGTTAAAGAATTCGTAGAGAAGAAAATATTTTGTGACTACATTTTTCTTTAGGATTTTCTAGAACAGTTAGGCTTATGTTATTTAACATATTATAGAACAAAAAAAAACTTTTTTAAATAAAACTAGCTGACCCGGCGAACTTCGTACCACCATATTTTTTTGCCGTCAATTTGCTATATTTTTTTTTTATATTTCTTTTCATACAAACCTTCTCCTGACAATAACGAACACATAAAAGTAAGATTTATCCAATTTGGTGCAGTCCTTTGGAAGTTATGCGCGTACAAACATTTCGGTAATTAATTTTTATTTAAATATATAGTTAACTCATGTTGTAGAAAATAGATTTATTATTGTGATTTTTTTTTCAATATAGAGCTATAACAAAGAACTAAATACAATATTTCAACAAAATCCTTTACTCTTATACCATATTTAACACCGCATCTAATTAAAATCCCAACAAACACGCAGAACTGAATTAATGCGCGAAATGTTAAAATATAAACTTTGGCGAGACCGAATCGCAACTGCATAGCTGTTCTCTGCAAAGCGAATTGCGAATCTTAAAGCGATGAAATTTTAAAGAGTTTGAAAAGAAAATTAAGAGGACGGTGTATGAAAGCCAGCAACTCTGTTGGAGTTGGCTCGTTAACCGGAAAAAATACTCGAATTAATCGTTGGCAATTTTTTCCTGTGCAAAGGCAACTAATGAGATATTATGTTTGCATCGGCACTTTGACACCGACACACGGTGCGAGGTTTGACTTAAAAATTGAGTCAACTTTACCTAGCACTATAAAACACCAATTTCGTCAGTGACTTTACTAGCTGCTTGTTTTGCTTTGTACATTCAAACGTTTTATTAACAAGCAACGTTGTGGGTATCGACGTCTTGGTTCTTACAGATCCTTCTTAATAACACAGCAACAATTGTGATATTCTTCTTTATTGGTACATATGAGAGATACATAACGCAGATACGTCCACACTATATATAGCCTTTTGGCTAACTAAAATAATCTAACTACGGAGTTTTGCTGGGGAATTCAATTGGAGACGTTGTGGTTTTTGTATTTATTTCATAAACTTGTGTTATTACGGTTATTAATGTGTAATATTGGTAGAATATTAACCATTAAATATTCATTAACGTGCACAAGTGGTACAACTTCAAAAAACGTGCTATTTTGTGTTCCCTCCAAAACTCCCTAGGAACTTTCAGTAAGCTTCTACCACTTTACTGAATAGACTGACTTGACTCATTGACTGCACTGACTATTATTTTGAACTTTGACTAGACTTTCGACTTGACGATTAAGGAATACGGCGTTGAAAATTGAAACCAAAATTATATTTCCCACCTTTTTAACTTGACACTGGCAAATGGTTTTAAGCCGATACCATATAAAAAAACTATATAGGCTGTGCTTGTGACATGTGTCAATAAGATAGTTGATTGACATTTCTACTTTTTAATACTACTTTATTATACGACACAAAATGTACAACCCTATTACGTAGGTTTACTATGTAAATTCAAACTCAAGTGTAAAATCAGCATAATCTGACGTGAAAAACGGCGTTGATTTATAAAAATCTCTCACTAAAACCCAACAATGAAGATAACTCTTTTTCAAGAGAAAATCGTGTGTAAATATTTTTCTAGAGTATTAATCAGTTGAAATTGTGCCATTAGAGAAATGTCAAAAGGTTTGTGATCTCGGTGGAGAAAGAGACAAAAGGCTCCATTCACTATGTACTAAATATCTAACAATAGCTTTCTCTTAAGATAAATTAAGCTTTGATAAATTACATTAAAGAATTCGTTGCTGTGTTGTTTATATAATATTTAATGTACTTTTGTATTAACAAAATTAATGTGACATACTCGTAACAAATGGTTCGTTTAAGAATAATCACGTTATCGTTGTCTATTTTAGACGATTTTTACAGTAAAATATGTCGCGCTTGAGCGTAGATTCCGCCATTCTGCGCAGCGGGAAATTGTAAGTTTTTTTTTTTAATTTATAGAAATTTATAAAAAAAAACTCGTAAAACCACACACTGAAAATGGGCATCTGTGTGTTGTTGCATCATAATATTATCATTTGCTTGTCGGTTGTTACAGTATCTACGCTAACCATAATATTAAATTTGATATAGGTACCTAACATATTTATTTTCGAACGTCGTTGGCGCTAATTTATCGAACGTAATACAGACTTTACTGTCTTTTTGTGGTGATGTTACAGCCTTTTTAATGATTCGATAAAGGATTTCCACGTTTAGGATCTATAAAGCAGACCTTCATAAACAAGCAATATTTCTTTACGGGCTCTCCGTTATTTATGTTTTTACATCTCTTTAACACCGTCGGACAGTTATTCAAATATTTTATGTAAAACACACTTAGCAGGTGGACTATATAAAATAATGAAGGACATAAATACTTTAAATAATTACGTAGCTCGCTCTTTGTGAGGTAAATACAGTTTTTGGAGTTTTAATCTATGTTTGGCTATGGTTGAGCACTCTTCTTTTAATAGAAGCGAAGGAAAGGTTTTATAACTTGATATTTGAATGAAGTTATAAAAACCTACAATGGCTGAAAAATATTAGGATTAAAAACTTTAATCATCAGGCCATATGGGCCTACTACTATTATAAATGAATAAGTTTGTGAGAACTGGTGAATGGATGGTTGTTGTTACTCTTTCACAAAAAAAAATACTGATCGGATTTTGATGAAATTTGGTATGGTAGTAGTTTAGGCTCTGGTTTAAAACATAAGCTACATTTTATCCGGAAAAAATACAGTGATTGCGTGGGATACTTATACTCTAAATAGCAGTCTACATATAAATCTGCAAATAACCTTTATCTTAAGTTCATTCGTCTTCCTAATTAATTATATTCGTACTGCTGACAGCGGTGTTGCCTGTCTCAGGTGGTGTTGCCCGATCAATTTGAAATGTTAATTCAAACTACAATACATTACCGTGATGGATTTATATAGTTCACTAGTTTGCGTTTTAGCTACGAGCCGTAACATAGGTACATATTCAAACAAATGTAAATGTAATCTAGTATGAGAACTATAATTTTCGTCAATTTGTGCATTTAAAATAAATGTAAATAATCTGGCAAAATTGTGTTAATAATAAGGAAAGAAATTTTTAATATAAATTTTAGGCGTATCTCTGTAGATAACTTTTTTTTCTTTGTTACAGATTAATGTTAAAGGAGAACCCATAACAGTAGCCCATGCCACCAACATTCACAAAGTTATAACATTAAGCCGTCGCCTACACTTAGGTAAGATTCTAACATCTGACGTTTTCAGTTTACTTATCAAAGATTGCTATACAAATGAGATTAATTTATAAAGTAAGCGTTCATATAACTAATACTTTTAGACGGGTTTTCCTGTCACGCTGCCCGCACGCTGACGGTCGGCGCCGTTGGGTCGATACGTATCTAAGGGAAGCGTTTTTCAATAACGCGTAGCGGTCAGCGCGGATATTTCATACATTTTCGGTGACGGCGCTGACGGTCTGCGAGCGGTCAGCGTGACAGGAAAACCCGCCTTAGTGTCAATAGACATCTAGATATTTGTTTATGAACTGACAAACAACATAAACAACAGAAATCCCGTTAAACTCCACCTTTCACAACGTCGATGGAGTTTAATCAAAATGGGGGAAAATCTATAACTTCGGTGAGGAAAAGGGGTAACTTGTCTTTTTTAAATATGGCAACACCTGCTCGCCATTTGTACCTTCCGCTTTGTAAATGTTAAACCATTAGATTGAAAAACTGTTTCGGTTTAACTGCATTTCGTTGCCGTACCTATTTATGTTGTGACTTTACGGCTCCTTTCTCAAAAGCCCATACAATGTGAGCACTTTGTTGTTTCGCTTTGATGTTTGGCAGTATTTTTCTTTAGACGTACGTGTTATATTTTTTAAAGTAAATAGCTGATACAGAAATAATATTCGTTTGAAAATATTGCAGAAACTTCAGATTGATTATCTACTTGGAGATAGTTGATCTAAGGGTCAGGTTATACCTAAACGAGACGATACGCAACGCTGTGCTGATTTTTTTATATCCCCATTCTCCCCCAATGAGCTCCAACCATCTCAGCATTTTGAGCAGCCCTCATCCATTTTTAATATAGGGATTCAAAATTGAATATTATTCACTACACAAGAAGATACAGGTTTAAACGTGCAATCGATTGCACCGCTCTGCACAGCCCGGCGCTGCTCTTGCAATGAAACGTGTATAATCGTGTGCTGAGTAAAGTTCAATTTTGAATCACTATTTTTAAATGCAGCGCAGCGTCGCTTTTTGTCTTGTTTCGTTGTGAGTTGACCCTATTTGATAAAAAAAATAGATATTTATAATAATAGGTGCATAAATATAAGTAGTTGGTATGTTCATTTTTAAGCGCGAAATTTATTTTCGCGCCACAATTAAATAACGAATAATAATATTATAACATTCCTTCGTATCATATATTTAACGTGCTATCAAAATAAACATGTTATAAAACCACTCAACATAGTGTTTCCATTTTTTTATTTATGTCATGACAGATTAAATAGGTATTATGAATGTTTTCTGGTGCAGGGGAAATTGTTCATTTTGTTGCTGTCATGTTGGATCATATGTCAAACAGTTTAGCGTATGGGTGTTAAATATGACATATGCCAGCTTGTTGATCAGTCTTTTTCGCTTATTCTATAAAATTTTGTAGCCGGCTTTTCTTATCGCCTGTAGGTACCTAATTAAGTAATATGATGGTCTGGTGAAATTATTTCTACACATTTTATGGCGTTCTTTATCACACATAATATGATTGTACCTATCAGATTTCTTGTTTATATTTTTTATGTAGTTTTAACAAAGATTTAAAAACTAAAGATAGGCTTTGACGTGCAATTGACAAAACAAATCTTCAAACAAGAAAAAGTGACGCCATCTTGTTTTCAACATGCCTCAAATGTCAGCCATCTCAAAACAACCCCTAACAACCCCAAATGTGGAGCCATTTAATTGGGGACAGTTTTTTGCCACGACATGCCTCGTCTATAATATATACGTATATGAGGTTTACGAAAAATAGTTATTGTTAATTTAAATCACCTCCAATAATCCATGATTAATATGAGTCGGGGTCTATTCGACCCATCTTAAAGTTGACGTATCTTTTTGTGGGGTTAAATGACAGAAATGAAAAGAGTAAGACTTACGACATGATATAACGAGATTTAAAACGGACAATCCATTTTAACCCTTTTATAACGTTTACGTTACAAATTGGAGTCAATAATTTTTCAATGGCGGACGGACGGACCCCTTTTGTTCAAAACAGCGGTGTGTGTTGAACGATACGTTCCAATATGTCAATCTCACGACTCGCTGGGCCCAAATGACCAGGGCTGACGGATATATGACGACCCTGGTTTAGGGTTGATATAAATTTCAATCACAATTCGATCCGTTTAAATTTTTATTCATGGTTCGATGTTTACTGTTTGTTTGTTTTTTTTTTATAAAAGGCTACATCATTATCAGGGATCAAACTCTCGAAAGTATTTTCAAAATTATTAATTATAAGCAATTACTTTTTGTCCTAACTTAATGCTTAGATTTGTATCTAAGCGTTAAGTTGTAACTTGTGTTACAACTACTGTAATAGTAAGAAGTTGTGAAGGAAAACAATATTTGGAAGTATTTTACTGTCAAAAAATATATTTGAAAGTGAAGATACAATAATTGTATCGAACCTTCCACTCTGTATCAATCATTATTTGCACAATATCGTTTTAAATGGAATAAGAGAAAATTAAAATACCAGCTTTCAAAATATATTAATATTCCGATTTAAAGTCCGACATAATGTTATTATGCGTTGAAAGGACTTCATAACAAATTAATATTGAAAGCAATTATTGAGAGTTTATCAAATAAAAAACAAGCCAAATGCGAGTTGGGCTCACACACGAAGGATATTACGATCCTTTCGAATACGAATCCTTTTAATTTTATTATTATACAACTATTAACTATACAACTATTAATACTATAAAATATATCGAGCCCTAGTATTGATATCGAGCAAAAAACAGCGAAAACATACAATTATTGTACGGGAGTACTCCTTTTATACTTATTTTATATTAATTTATCATTTATTTTTTAAAGACAATACTTATACAAAAGAATATTCGGTGAATATTTCAAGCGTACCTGTTGTCGTTTATAACATCGAGCAAATCGGCAAAAAAATCACGTTTATTATATTATGTGAAATAAATAAATAAATATTCTTTTATTTTGTTTTTAAAATATTTTTTTTATTTGTTGTTATAGTAAAAAAAATTCAACTGTCTAGCTATCACGGTTCATGTGATACAGTCATACAGGCGGACGTACGGACGGACAGCGAAGTGTCAGTAATAGGGTCCCGGTTTTAGCCTTTGGGTACGGAACTCTAACACGGTCCGAAAAATATAAACCGTTCGTTGTTTTCGCTTGTAACAATTAAAATATAATTTATTTATCATTTTAGCATGTTATAAAAATCAAGAATAAACTAAGCAACTATTAAGAATATTGTTTTATGGACTATTCCGTTTTAAGTTTGGTCAAAATTGGACCATGGAATATGGATCGTCTTGTTTTAGGGTCTATATAAACATGCGGGCCCCAAACAAGCCGTCGATCAGTTATGTTCCTGTGTCAACAGACCATTGTCAAAGCGTTTCAAAGGTTCCAAAAGTGGGTCAACGACTAAATGATAACTGTACGATTTTATTTCAATTCAATGTTTATGTATGTATTTATGTATTTCAATTTGACGACCTCTGTGGCTCAGTGGTTCGGCACGTTGGTGCTCAAGCCGGGGGTCGCGGGTTCGAATCCCGCCGAAGGAACTAAAAAGTTTTTCTGTGTTCCTGGGTCATGGATGTGTATTAAATATGTGTATAATATAATAAAAATCTAATATATATGTAAAGTATAAAAGTATTAAATATACTTCCCGTTTTCTGGTACCTGTAACACAAGTTCTTCGGATACTTAGCACGGGGGCAGATTGACGTGGTGTGAAGCGTCCATAGATATTATTATATTATTATATTATAAAAAAAATAAATAAATAAATGTAAAGGCGATGTTTATTTGATTATTTTTAGGTGATTTGGATTTCTACGTGTTAAATGTTTAGTAATATTCACAAAATATTTAGATTAAAAACAAACTTCTCTGAATATCAACCTTTTTAACAATGTAGTGTTAACAAAAAACTTACTAATTGAAACCATTAAGAAAATCTAAAAAGATTTCCTCAAAAATGTCTTAAGGAAGCCGTCAAAACTAATGGCGGATAAAATTTTTAGGATGACATAAAGAGGACTTGTTTGGCAGCCTCCAGCTGAGGGTATTCATTTCAGCACGGGCATAAGTGCGGGCGTAATCTCTGCTTGGGCTCGTGTAAATGCAAATCGGCCTATAAAGCCATCGCCTTCCCCTCCCTGGCCCCCTTTTACCCCTGCAAACCCCTCCCCTTAATGAAGAGCATCTCGGAGCGTTCGTCATCTCAACGTCGGGTTCTACCAAATTAGTATAGGCCTAAATTGCTTCTAGAGTTCGGGTTGACAGACTCGTTTGTGCATTGTGTGCGAATTGGCTGTTCTATGCGCTATTACGATTAATTTGTGTGGCTAATTTGGACCAGCTTGACCTGATTTATCTGTTATTAACAGATAATTTAAATAATTATGAGTAACTTTTCACTATTAATATCGAGTTAAAAAATATATTCGTATCATAATCTCGTCGTTGTTTATCTTCACTTAGCTTTTAAAAAATGTACAAATACTAAACATTTATGCATTATATACAATGAAATAAAAGAAAACATATTTTCTGCTTCAAATTTTAACCCGGATCTTCCTTTTTGTCGACTGCGTCTGGATTTTTGCATAAACTTGCTATTTCTATGAAAAGGCAATTTTTCGTTATGGCACTGATATGACTCTTAAAGATAAACAACGGAAATATGATAAGCAACTTGTATTTGGCTTTACTCCACTACAGCGTTCAAATGTTTAAGCAAAATTGTCGTGAATAAAAGAAAAGAGTTTTTTTTTTCTCCGGGAAAAAATAAATGACAGATACAAAAGACTTCTAGGCAACTTTAAATCTGCTAACTAACCAAGACAATTTATACCCCGAGAGTCAGAGTGTATCTGAATTTAATAGATATTATAACCATGAAAATCAGCGGTCGGTATATTGACGGACGCTGATTTTCACCAGTCATTGTCACCATATTCGAATAATATTGTTCAGGTTTTTTGCGCCATCGGTGATCAAAAAACCTCCATCAACGTAACATGCAAAAAAAAACGATACTCATTAACAATTCGCGTCCAATAAATGTTTTTGAACAAAGAGCTTCCCCTTTAGTGGTTGTAGGTGAAACAATACGCCGGGGACCTCGCGTTGAATTACAAATACGACCACTTGACGTGAATCCCAATGACGTACTATTTGTACTCATGCTTTCTGTTACAATACAAATTCCTGTATTTTTATAAAAGCCAATATAATATACTTGGGTATTTATAAATATGCATTTAGATATAAACTTAATGTAGGCTTGGTGTATTCTGATAAATGTAGTAGATATAGACAGCACCAAAAAGTAGATTTCAGAAATATAATAATAATTAATTACGTCTGAACTAAATGCTAGATACAAAACATATACGTCATAAAATAATATAGATGAAGAACGTAAAATATAAAATATAGACGACGATAACGTTAGATTAGTAGTAACATAAAAATAACAACTAATAATTGTAAATATTTTTCGTAATAGTCTTAAAACTTTTAACAAAGAGTATTGCTGTAAATACTACAGCTTGCGACAAAAATGTATAATGCTCGAAAAGTGAACGAAATTACTACACGCGAGCGAAGTTTTCGTATTAAAGTTGGTAATGAAAATTGCAACAATTGTTCGAAAAAATAACTGTATCAACTAATCTAATATCGGAACTTTTTCTGTGCAGATAATGTTACAATTGCTAAAGTTTCACAGCAGTAGGTAGAACAGCTACAAACAGTAGCGGTATTAAGTTACAAAAATATTTATTTTTCACACAAACTAACGGATTGCCAATTATGTTGGAAAAAATATATAAAATATTGATAATGCAATGTTCACACATCTCTTAGAAAATTACAATTACTACAATCGAAGCTCTTAATAATTTTTACACAGACAACGCAAAAAGCGAAGAAATTAATAATAACCCCCTTAGTAATAAAAATATTAACACAACGGAAAAGCAATTCAATGTTGCTTTCTTTGTCTGTCAAGTGACTTTACCAATGTATCAAACAAATACATCATTATTGAATCTTTCCGTTGTGTAAATGTTTTATTAGTAAGGGATTGAAAGTGTAGATGATATTGATGATGGATTTGTATCCAAATAACGCACGTAATATAGGTTGTGTATCGTAACGAATTGTATAATTGTTGTATTGGTTCACGAGAAAAATAATTATGGAGTTTGAAATGTATTCGGAGGCGGTGGAGCGGAACGCTGGGAACGTCTTGGATTTGGCTTCATTTACATTTGATAGAAGCTGAGGTAGACCACAGCTTTGTATATTTGTACTACGTCATCCAGTGAATTGCTAATTTCGCTGTGACCATTTTGATATTTTTTTGGGATTATGATATCGAATAACTTAATTCCTTTAGATATGAGAAATATAATTGCTTCACATGATGATTGATTGTTTGATAATAGACTCTTAAAAGCACAATATGCATGCATGTATGATATTCATCGACAACTGTTATTTACTTAATATGAAATCATACCTAAACTGATAGGTATTCGATACCTTATAATGTAGATTATTATTACTAATACTCAAAAGTTCATACAGAAAAACAGCGACTCCAATAAACAAGAAACAGGTACACATTTATCTGTTCTTATTCCAATGCTGTCATCAATTTATCACGCATCAATCAATCAAAATGATTTTACATAAAAATCTTCGGTATATGATATAAAATATAACAGTTTACTTAATTTAATATGTATCTTCATGGTCCATAACCCAATATAAATTTGAAAATATGATTGTGCCGCGTTTGATATGCGATAGCTCCCAGCGGGTTAAGTATCGAGTTGACCACATGTGTTATAAAATCAAATTGCTGCAATTTAAACAGTACACCGATATAAATAGGGTTGGTTTCAGGTTGGTGTGGTTATTGTAATCGATCCCGGGTAAGTTATATACCTTCGGTTAACGAGTGAGGCCACTGTGGTGAGACCCGGAGATCTCGTGGGAGATTTTATACACCTTCAAAAGCACATTTTGATGTTTGCGGTGATTTTATGGGAACCATTCTGAGATTCACGGCTATTACCTGAAAGAGCAATTAAAACGTAAATTGTATCGATATTCATTTCATTTTCTAGTGCAGTAAATTGTTATTCAATGAAGATGAGTTTGTAAGCCCATTGACCAAAAATATAAGAAGGGAAACCAAAATTGCAAATCTTACTCTAATTCAGTATGATCTCGTTATATTATAAATAAACGAGCTTACTTTGAGTAACATCGGAAGTTATAAAAATAGACACGTAGCAGTTTTACAAATATAGAAGCGACTGTCTTTACATTTTGTAAGGATAGGGAATTGCGACAAAGTTCACTTCCGAGCCAAACTAGTTCCAACTGGTTCGTGTGCACACCTTCACAACTTTTCCATACTTATTCGAGTCACACAGCACTCAGTACTACAATACTCAGTACCAGGAATTCATTTGTTATTTAATACTTTTCTGCGTATTATTCTCACAATGCTCAATTCAAGAAATGTTCTTTTCTTACCAAATATCTCAAGCTCAAACTTTTCTGCAATGCAGTAATTTCGCCAAAATATGATAAATATCTGTAATAATTAAAATTATAACACCTAATACTTACAATATACATGTTTATTTACTGACGATTGTCAATTATAAACTCACTGTTAGCTTTCTACAATCAGAAATCTCATTCCAACTCATCATATTTTGATTAGCATTCGAACAGATTTAATAGGAA
This sequence comes from Phengaris arion, assembly GCA_963565745.1. Lineage (NCBI taxonomy): Eukaryota > Metazoa > Arthropoda > Insecta > Lepidoptera > Lycaenidae > Phengaris > Phengaris arion. Next base: position 14,806,764 of record OY751441.1, on the reverse strand, counting down.
GTGATAAGTTGTATATCATAAATTTTCGATTCAAACAAACAATATGTCGGTCATGCATCTTAATATAAAGTTACATCACTGTTATCAAGACATGATTTATCACTTCTAAGTATCTCAGGCCATTGACCTCCGGAAGCAGCTAACATACGATAAGACGTGTTCGAGCTGGCCATTCCATCTTACTGCTCCATTCATGTTTTTGTTGGCACCACGGTCAACGCTGCAGGATGTAGACCGCTAGTGTACAGTCTAACATGGTAGGTACAATTCCATTACTTAGACGTAACTGGTTACTACACACACTATTTTAATGAGGGTTTTTAAATTCGTGACATCTGGCAGCTTTTTGATACGACAAGGACCGTCGTGCTACCAAGTGCCGCCTGGTGACAGAAAAAGATTCAAAAATTCTTATTGACCAATTTTGAGACCACTTACGCCACCAGATGAGTTGGGTCGGCAACGGCAAAAAAAAATCAAAAACCCAAATTGAGAATAAATGTGATGTAAATTATATAACTGCGACAAATCAAGTCCCCATAACACACTACGATAAAAAAATGTACCATACATTTTTTTTAAATTTTTAACGTTAAGAATTCATGAAAAATTATCCTAACATATAAAAAATATACAAAATTGTATCAATAACTGATAAATGACAAAATAATATAATGTTAGCCTCAGATTAATAACTATAAATAGCATAGATACCCGGCTATTAACTGGAGAAGAATACTTATTATATCGTTCCTTATTCTCCTTACGACACATGCGAATGGGGAAGAAAGAGATGTCGAAAAATTTCTCAATCCATCCAAATTCCACTTTTGTTGAAGTTTATACACACATATGATGATCAAGATGTCACTTCTTTAAATTGCAATAAAGTGGCAATTCGTACGTCTATAGAAAAACCATAAACATCACAACGAAAGTACGAAAACCTATTGACTTTAGAGTTCCTTCCGTGTATACTTGCATTTTCTTCTTCCAAGGCATTTCCAAGGTTTTAACATTTTACTAAATCTCACTAAAATCAAATTTGAGATAAAACCCTTGTTTCAGAACAGACTTTGTGTAACAACATTATAGTCGATGACTTTCAGAAGTTTGCTTATTGTTAGTGTGTATACACGTGGCTTCTGTAACGAACATATTGTTAAAATGGTTGATAAAGGTATTTTCCAATTTCTAGCAAATTTGAACAATAATAGTAGTCAAGACAAATCGTTATTGGTCAAATTGGTTTTGTGAATTCGTATTGAAATCAATTTGTAAAGGAAGCCAGATACGACGTATTGAAACAATGACAACACAAATTCATTGTTTAATATTTTTCATTCCGTTTGAATATAATGATGTATTTTGCATGAAATTTTTGGATCTGAAGAGCACAGGTCTCATACTGTAGCGTAGTTTGGTGTAATAACTTTTGCGTTATCACTAATTGAAAAGGAGTTATACGATTTAATAGAACACAAATGTTTTGCGTTTCGTAAAATACCCAATTTCATCTGCAGGTACGAAAAAGATTTATTGAATTCGTTAAAGGCATACAATAAGAATGGCACAAAACTGAAAATTCTCGATACGGTTTGTTTATCATTTGTCGGACCTTTGCAATCAGCACAGAAAACAAATCCTATTACAACTCTTTGGACTTGCAAGCTATTTTCAGATGAACTGATTAATAAGCAATCGCTTTAAACCTTCGCTAATGCAATGAAAATTCCGCTTTTAGCACCTTTTGATAAACATGTATGCAAAAATCCTTTCGCTTTGATGTTTTACTGGAAATGTAAATATACCTTTAAAGTATTTCACTCAATTGAATAGCAGACAAACATATTATATCTAAAAAATATGTATATAATACAGAAGATAACAGACAAAAATGACTTCAAAACAAGAAAATAATTGAGATAGAAATCCAGAAATGCATAGGTAGAAAAATGGTCAAGCTAGAGCCGTGGTCGCACCTACCCACTAATGGCATTTAAGCATTAGTTCACACCGAAATGGGTCTAGAGAAGTTTCTAGAATTATACCCCAAGATAGATACAGACAACGACTGCGATTTGACAACGACTGTGCGGAACCTTATAAAGTAGGTGCGACCACGGTTCTACCTTGACCATTTTTGTACCTATGCATTTTTTTTATCTGAATTATTACCTTGTTTTGGCCTTTTATACCCCTTCTTTACGTAATCGGGTTATAGTTTTTTAACAAATTTTTTTATTTCGTATTTTTCCGTTATTCAATCGAACATATTTTTGGAATAATATTAATAAGTACCTAATCAAAACACTTGTAATTAAAAATATCTTCTTCAAGAGCGCGGAGCGAGCCATTTTTTTTCTCTAGATTTAAAGAACGATAAAAATAGTATTATATTATGATAATCAAGAAAAGCAATTGAGAGTATTCAACAGTCAACATCAATTTACTAATTCACCGTATAATAAATGTATACTGCGATTCAGAAATATGTAAGTTCCGTATAGTGAATATCTATCGAACGAATAAGTAATAAAAGTGTTAATAATTTATTGCCTGTGCATTGTCTAATTAAAAGCGGTTGAACTGATTAACCGATTTTAATCTAGTTTATTTTTGTTTGAAAGCTGACATCATCGAGAGTGTTTTAGCTATAATTCATCATCATCATATAATTATATATTTATAGTCTTATATTACGCAATGTTCGAAAGTTGAACAATTGGGTCAGTACGAATTGTACGACCGCATTTAAAACGTGTATTTTGACATATTTATGATGTGCTTGCTAAGACCTTTCTTTCGATACCAAACACGTGATGATTATCTCGGTTTAAATTTTTTAGATGTTAGAATCTAGGTTCAATTTTCGAAAACAAAATGTTAAAATATATATATATATATATAGCCTATGTTACCCGCGGCACCATTACTAATCTATAGACTTTCTCATTTATTAAAATCGGCCCAATAGCTTAGACGCTACGAGGGAACAAACATACATACATACATAGACCAAAATCATTACCCTTCCTTTTCGCTTCGCCTTAGTCGGATAAAAATACAAATGTCAAAAAAAAAACTTTGAGAACAGAGATTAAGTTTACGGTGAGTGCTAGATGAAATCAATAAAAATTGAACGTAAAATGAGTATTCCGCTCAGCTCTTTACTTTATGTATCGTAAAACTGCTGCAGCCTCAGCGTAAAGCATATAAGGTAATATCATTATTACAGAACGCGTATTGTTTATCAAATCTACGGAACAGTAAAGCAGTATTGTGAATTTATTGCTCGAAGCGAGCGTGAGTGCTGCGGGGAACGACGGCCTGATGTTGAAACATTGAGCTTTTGTTTTAGTATAATGAGTAAGCAACAATTTCGCTTACTCACTCATTAATTGACTCAAGTAAAAGTATTTGAGTTAACGAGTGAAAACAACTTAATACGAAGGGATACGCAGAAACGCTGAAATATTCCTGTTTTGATGTGTTCACATTATTGAAACAAAAATAGCCAACAATAGTAAATAACATTATACACACAATAAATATAATAACATATAACACAAATAACAAGAGTAAATAACATTTTCATTATTCTGTATTCTATTTTGTATCTTATTTCCTAAAATTTAAAAAAAAAAACGTCAAAAGAATTTCTACCAGTAATATAAATAACAATATAACAGCTATGCTATACATTCCTTTTAAAAATTTCACAGCTTTATTTGAAGTGTAGATGCATGCTTTAAAGTACAATCCAATATTGCAATGGATGAAATTTTCAGTTCCAGCTTTGATTGCATCGTAGATATTGGACGGAAAACCTGAAGTTTCAAAATTTTAGTCAGAAGATAGGTCACATATCTAAACTTTTTATTGATAGGTTTTTTATGCAGATTCTGTTACCCAATTAAATCGATTCCAATAATTTCTACACTTCAGTTTATTAATTATGAAAATGAGACTGTTACAGTTGTTAAAGAGACGGATGTGTCACATGTGTAGTAACAGCAGTGACATGAATTCAAAATGTGTTAAAGTGACATCACACTTTATTGTAATTAAAAACCCATTAATTAAGAAGATACTGCTCAAAATAGTACAAAATTCAATTATAGTGCTCTAGAAAACAGCAAGGTTTTAGAACTTGGAATAATAAGACTCAACATAAAACAGCTCAGGAAATAAACAGCGCAGAAGTGACAGACATATCTAATGCATGACGTTAATCTATTACATTTTATTTCAAGATGCGACGAAAAGTTGAATTCTGTAGCAAGCTGGAGACGTGGGTAAGCTAAGCTGGATGCGGGCTTTGTACCCGTCGCCGGGTATCAAACGTAGTATTTGTTTTTAGAGTTACAGGAAAAGGCAACGGCAACAGAACGAATTTGTATGTATACGTTCTACGCGAGCTCCTCTTTATCCATCTAAAATGTTTATTTTTTCACTAAATATTCCAACTTGTATTTATTTTGCCTCTTTAGAATGTTTTCTAAGTCATCTGATTTGGCAAATCGTAACGTTTAATCAAAAATTAAAAGGTAATAATAAACAATCGTCATTAATAGAAGCATGACATTTCAAATTATAATATTATAGTTATTATTTTAATACCCCATTAAAGACTAATTTAATGTATAACATATTTTCAAAGTAATATCATAATATCATACTCGGTCGAATAATTGTATAATTTTAACCCCGATCGAATCCAGAAAACAATTAATTTAATCTGCTTCTTTTCATTCTATGTATTCGATACCTACAATGGAAAACAGGGTTGTTAAGATTAATTAGTAGTTGCCTGCGTTTATTTTTATTGAACAAATCTAATCCACTTTCATTTCATTAGGCATTAACAGACCTGAGTAAATCGCATTGGATTTTATGTTTATAAAAGCACGCATTCATTCAAGACAAAGTGGGGCTAATTTATTTCATGGGGCTCTTTTATTTATTGAAAATACGAATTTTTCACCGTGAAAAGGAAATGTGAATATATTTAGATCTCCCTAAAACCAACTCCATTTAATAACCCTAAAAGAGCCGCTAGATATCTCACACAGAATCCGTAGGATTTCGGGCTCGGTGCGATTGCGTTTCAATGGCCTCACGATATCGCGTATCCGACGCCTCATTGAGCTTTTTCATTATTCCTTCCCGACTTCTTCGAGATGCGGGCAGATAGGATTGACTAATTTTCCAGCACTTCCTTATAAAGAGCTCTCGTCTTCATTTGGGTCGGGATCATTTAGCAGGCTTAGTTTGAGATATCGCCGACTAAAGTAAGTCATTTGCAGTTTACCGTCTACCTTCATTAAAATCCTATGGCCTCATCCTATTTGCTAAAAGTCAGTTTTCATGATTACTTTTACGGTTTGGTACCGGCATATAATTAAGTATTGCCAAAAAAGTCTCGACTGTCATTTTTTGGAAAGAAATTAAAATAAAACTTAAATGTAATTTAAGTTTTTATCGCAATTTAAACAACATTAATATAATTGACGTCGAAGTGAAACATCGTAGTTTTAATATTATCTGCTCCATAATTAATATGTTAATTTGCAAACTATGATAGTCGATAAATAATTGAAAGTGTTGATAGCCGATTCCAATTAATCTTAATCTTGTTATGCTGTACAAGCATTGCTTTAATCATTCGTTTGGCCCAAATTCGTTCATTGACTATTCATCCGTAATCCTCGTCCAATCGAGGCGAGCCAGCGTAATCCAAGCGATGAAAGTCAAAGCGAAAGCTAGTTCGTGTTCGCTAAAAGCCCTTTAGCGTGTACGTGCGGCCGGGCGCTGGTTCGGCGCATCAGTGCAGCTATTACTTCCCCGAGTGGTAAGTTTTGTGCTCGCTTTATGGACGATTCATCGACGCCTCTTGTTAGCCCACGCCTGAATACCGCCTTAGCACTTCTCATTATTGCGTTTATAAAGGTGTCTTTAGAAAGCCTGATCCACTAAGACTTGCTGGGGCTGGTTGAAAGGAAAATGAGATTGTGTTGACGTTTTGTTCAGGCAAAGCCTTTTTCATCCCTTCTGTAAGCGCGCAAGGATAAAGCCACACATTAATAACATATTAGGAATAGCTAATCTTTCCACATAAATATAGTTTGCCTCCCTAATTTAAACCGTTTTAAGGAGTTTACCTATGTTTCCTTTTAATTTTATACGGATCCTAATCTGTAAGTAAATGACTATCCGCGCGTTTGAAAATTGAACGCTCCAACTGGACCGTAACTTCTGCAGGTTTATGAAAGATTAATAGATCGTTATAACTTTGAATAGTTTTACCTTTGATCGTTGTTAAAATAATTTAGGAGTTAATGCTACTATACCTCGCAATATTAGTTAGCAGTATTTGTTAAAAAATCCCATTAGACTTAACACTGTATGTGATCTAAATGTCGCAACGTCTGATATTTCTATATCTAAAATTATCATTTAAATATAGAAATTAAATCATCTTTAAGGGAAATAAATGATGTTTTTACACCCCTTTAACATTCAATAAATCTCACTGCACAACTTGGAGAAACCTGTCTAATCTGGCTTTGATTACAAAATCAATATACGAGGGGTAACTATTGGCAGGTGCTACCCTAATATTAAAATTTGTTGCCCACGGAATAAGGTGTGGACATGTTATCTTCATTAATCGTGATTACTTTTGTTATTACATACACAGCTATAATGTCAGGGGATAACAAAATGAGCAATAATAATTGTAAATAATGATAGGTTATTTAATGTCAATTTACTGGCATGGTTATTTAATTTGTTGTTAAAATTAATGGTTGTTTCATTAAACTCTTCTTTGAAAAATTTACCCCAAAAAAATTATGATGAAAAAAATTATGAGTCGATTGCAACGAAAATATTAAAGTCGCTTTTCAGAAAAGAAAACAAGAATCCAATTACAAAGAAAATTGTAATAATATTAATAATGCCCCAGTATTTTTTTACATCTTAATTAGAAAAGATATCTTATAATATAAATATTCAGATAACAAAAAAGTTTTTAAATTAAAATCGTTAATTTAAAACAGCACGTTGGAAATAGCATGTCTTAAGAAAGTCATAAAAATGAAGGGATCGTCTTGGGGAGAGGAACGGTTAGCCGACTTTTACACTGGTTTTATTGTTTGGCTCCCCATGTAGCCGCCTCTATCTCGAGCTGTATTAACACCGTGATAACTTCAGTTACGGCTCTGATCGCTCCGCCCACAACTAATCGGGGCTGAGTGGATAGTTTTGCTGGTAATTTAAATGGGCCATCGTCGTCCACCGTTATTAATAGGATCTTTGATATCGTGATCGCCTATCGGGATGCCATTTGTTTATTAAATAAATGAATTAATGTTGCCTTTGTTGTTTCGAAATATTCATTTCATTATTTATGTCATTGACTTTGAGTTTCTTGATCAATTTTGTTTTTATTCATTTTATGATGGCAAAATAGAGCTCGTGTTATCTTCAAATAAAGTCTCGGTATGAAACTGAACATCTTTTGTAATATTTTGCAACAAAGGATCCATTAGACTTATGAAAACTTTCCGTTTAAATTCTTAAATATAATTTTTAACTTTCCAATAAGAAAACATTTATGCTCTTAAGAGAGGCGTTTGAAGTAAGAAAAAGAGCGAAGTTTATCCGAATTGGCTTATGAAAAGTTAAGTGAAACCTTCATTTTTTACTTCTGCGATTGTTTGAGGATAATTGTTTTGAGGGATTTAGCGGTAGCAATCAATAAGAACTCTAATGGAAAAGTTCAATTGCTAAGCACAAAGCTCGATACAAGTTAACGAAGCTTACGAAAGCGAATTTTGCGATGGGGCGCGTTCTAACAGGCAGGAAATTAAAGGACAAAGAGTGCCGGTCGGAGCAGTGTAGACTCGGAAATGAGGGCCGTAACGTCGTTTTAGTTTCTTTTATCGCAGCCGCACTACCACGACCACCTTGAAATAAACGCCTAATAAAGGAGCCCGAGGTGTTATTAAAGTGTAGCTTCTTAAAACGTGATGTTATCCTGCATTAAATAGCCACGAACCAGAATCAGAATTACAAATATATTTGGAAGGCGGTTTTTATGTAAATATAAGTTTCGTTTTATATTCTACTAAGCTTTTTATAACTCACGTTTTATTTAGCATCTTAATACTGTCACGTATATTATGATAAGGTTAGGGACGTAGTATTTTGAATGTCGAAGCTAATCCGAACTTTACGGGAATCTTCGATGTATCAAATGCGCGCGAACGTATGGTTTCTGTAATTCAGGCGCAGTAATCTATTTCTATGGGGTGATATTAAATTACTGGGGCTTAATCCTGACTTAATTCATCAAAAATGTATTAACATAATCTATTTTGTTTGTCAAAAGCGTGGTAGATCGAAATAATGGAAATGTTAATTGAATTCTGGGAGTGTTTAAATAATATTGATCACATTCATTTCGGTAGTTACATTTGATACCGTTTTGAAGAGTTTCACTAAAAATAAAATAAGTTTTGCATATTTCAATATTTTGCGCATTATTGAACAAATTTTGGAATTCTCTACTTTATTTTATCTATTATCTAACAACCTACATTCCTGATTGAATGACCAAGTTTTTAATATTATTTTAAATTTCTGATTTATTCGTATTTGATTCGAAACAAAAGATTGTGGTTTGGGACCAGCTAACCATTAAGGACTTGCTAATTGCGTTTGCATTTGGAATCCAAAACTTTGTGACACTGTTTTGCATTATTAACACATTGGCACGGCGTGATCTCCCGCAAGGCGCACTGCTATAAATTGAATTCCAACCTTCGCAATTAGTTATTCCTGCGCGTGAAAACTTTTGAGATCGTTCGCCTTCGTTAACAGATGTTACGGCGCTATTCATTATACATTCCGTCGAATTGTAAAGCCGAACATTTAATTTAAAGTACCAAAAGCCCCTTTGTTAAACAGTCGAGCATTTTGGAGGTATTGTAAAGGAACCGCTGGGCGTCGGAGGATTAGCAGAACGGGTTTGCTAGTTCCCGTTTACGATGTACATTCGTCTTGCAAACTGACAACCGTAAAACGTAAATAAGGAAACAGAGTCTAGGTGGTACACCGAGTTTATGCGTGGGTGATATTTTTTATCTCCGAAAGGTTAAACAACCTGGGGTTATAAATTATCTGCATATTTAAATGATTAAACATCTATCACAAATTGGGTACTATTTCTAAAGTTATATTGTCATTTATAATAATAAATAAAAACACACATTAAATGATTGATAAAGAATCTTCCATTAGGAAACTTTTGTATTTAAATCCGAAGGTTTACAAAACGTAATTCTCGTATTCTAATGAACTTTTTCTTTTTTTTGCAGGTCTTTGGTGTGGTATACATGAGATGTTATGGGCTCACGCGGCGTAGCAAAGTGGCGGTGGTTGGTGGTAGTTCTGGCATGGACATGGAGCGCCTCAGCGCGCACGCTTTGTCCTCCGAGATGTGTTTGCGACGATGCAATGAGAGCAGCATCTTGTGCCAACGCCGGTCTCGAAATCGTCCCAATCCAACTCAACCCAGAAGCAACACACATAAACCTCACCCACAACTCCATCGACAATCTTCTATACACATTCGCATTTTATACCCAACTAACAATCCTAGATATCTCGTACAACAAAGTCCAAGATCTAGGTAGTAAGAATTTTGATAACAATATGGAGATGACTAATTTGAACATCAGTCATAATACTCTGAAAAAACTAGACAAAGATACCTTTGTAGGCCTAACGAGACTTACTGATCTAGATCTGTCCAACAACCAAATTAAAGACATCCATATTCAAACATTTAAAGATCTTACCGTATTAGAAAGACTGGATTTATCGAATAATAAATTAGTAAGTTTTAATTTGGGCACCTTTGAACCACTCTCATCCCTGAAAGTGCTTTCACTTAAAAATAACTCAATTTTAGATATTCCTACTGCCAACATCATGTACCTAGTTCATTTAGAGTATCTAGATTTATCCGACAATTTAGTACAGAAAATAGAGAAACATGGAATACCTCATTTACGAGAGTTGCGACACTTGGATATGAATAACAATTTGATCGATACGATTAATCATTTAGGTGTTTACAATTTGCCGTCTTTGAGACATTTAGATTTTAGTGATAACAATTTAACTTCCATACCTACTTCGGCTCTTTCGAAATTGTCAAACTTGTCCCATTTATATCTCAGCGGAAATTTCTTCCAAAACATTTCGTCCTTATCTTTCCAAAGTCTCTTTCATCTAAAACATTTACATATAAGTAGACTTTATGAATTAGACAAAATAGATTCTAGAGCATTTGTCGATAACATTAACTTACAAAAAATATGGATGAATGAGAACGTTAAGGTCAGGGAAGTTCCACCAAGATTGTTTCATGGAAATCCAAAGTTGACTCATATTTACATGAAGAACAATGCTTTAGAAACTTTAGAAGCAGCACATTTTCCAATAGATACCCTCCAAGAATTGGAGATTTCTGGAAACCCTTTTGTTTGCAATTGCTCATTACTCTGGCTGTGGAAGCTGGGTAGGGATTGTGAAATCAAAACTAGGAAGACAGACAACTCAAGCACAGTACTCAAAATCGATTATGAAATTGTAAAATGTGTAGCACCCGCTAATTTAAATGGTGTATTGTTTGTGCAAATTCCTGAATCAGAGTTCGGATGTTCTAGTGGATGGGTAGTTGTAGCTGTCGTGGTGCTAACTGTGAGTATTGTTATAAGTGTAGTCGGTGGTGTGTTGTACTTTTTTGGGCCTTTGAAGAAGTGTAAAGGCGACAAGTCAAAACAGGTAATGACTAGTGTTATGCTCAATGGAGATGTGTCTAAATTGGGAAACGGATTAGGTTACACCTCGCGAAGAGAACAAGAGAACAAAAGAGATGTAGACCGATACTTGATGATAGGTTCCTCCGTTACTAATACTTTCCACTCATTGAATCCTTCTTGGCATAGTGTCGATAAGAATCCTTATTACCAAGAGGATAGTGAGGAACATATTTATCAACAGTTCGCTTACGAAACAATACCTCATCATAGGACCCCAGAGAAACCACACATAGTGTACGTTTAACGAAAGTTTTCCATTCTGAACTTTATGTGTAAAGAAACAATGTTTAAATTTCGTCGTCAGTGAAGGACATTATTAAATCGACGAAACGCTCCAAACTTGCAATAATGTATATAGTGACATATAAGATTGTAATATGTGATAGAATTGTACATAGACTTGTAAATAAACTTCGTATTTGATATTAGGCTCTATTTGATTTTGTACTTAACTTATTTAGTGTTATATTTATCCATATAATTTTATAACTGTATCTATATAAACGTTAACATTTCAGTTGTTATGAATATTGTTAGCTTTATGAAATAAGCCGTTGTGTTGATTTGTTTCATTTCTCAATAATGAATAATTGAGTATAGAAATACACATTATAAAAATTATATTAAAATTGAATAATACGAAAGTGTAACGGTAGTGGTTATAAATATATTTTCAGAGTAACACCAAACATGAAAACTTTGTACAAAAATGAGCAATATAGAATATTTAATTTGGAATAGTATAAATACTGTAATTTTTACTACATTGTTATAGCATAAATAATATAAAAGTAATCAAATTATCTAGATACCGCTTAGAACAGGATAGTTTCAGTGTGGATTAGCTAAAGAGTTTGTAGCTGTACAGTAATTTATTGTAAAATAAAATGATATTACTGTTTCTTTGAAAATGTACAATAGTGGTAGTTCATTTGACATTATGCACAAATTTTCTTAGCTAATCCTAGATTATAAACCAGCTGCTCTGATGGAAAGGGGTACAAATTGAAATAGCGCATCATTTATTGGCTATTCGTATAATTTCATGATTTCGTTTGTTTATTTGTGAAAATGAATTGATATTTTTATACTAAATAATATAAGGTTGATCCAAATTATCTGGTGTTATTATTATTGTATTGTCAGTGAAAAAAAATAATCGATATACAGTATCTATTAATTTTAACGTGGGGTTGTGATTTTTAGACCCTTTTGATGAAGATAATTTGGACCATACCAAAATATATCTGAATATACCCTTGCAATACTATTTCATATTATTCTATTCAACTTATATACGTTCAATTTACGCTTACTTTGTAATCGAGTTTTATGCCTATTCCGCGAATATTACAGTAACTAGTATAAGACTATTTATACTTACTACTTTTAAACTTTTGTTATGAGACTTAATAAACATAATGCATTAAAACAAACGACAAATTAAACAATTAAATATAATGAATATGTTTTTATTTACATTGTAGCCTCCCAACCTATGTCATATATTATGTATATAAAGTCGGTAAAAGGTAAAGTAAAAATCGGAACATATTTTATGTCCAAAAACAGATATTGTTGTTTACCTATGCGTTAAGATTAGATATGAGATGAACTAAATAAGGGTCAATTCATACCGAAACGAAACCTAACGCGACATGGCTGTGATTTTTTAAGATAACAATTCAAAATTAAACTTTATTCATTACACAATAAGATACACGTTTCATTGTAAGAGTTCGAATATTATGTTGCACCGCGATGCACAGCACATGTGCAGTGAATGACTGATGTCATATAAAAAGAGTTTCTTGTTATGTAGTGTTTAAAGTTTAATTTTGAAAAGCCATCTTAAAACTGCAGCGCCGCGTAGCGTCGCATATCGTCTTGGTGTGGACTGATCCTAGATTGTTATTTTGAACATGACGTGATAATCCTTTCAGTAAGAAAATAGATTCTAGCTATTTATGAGAAAGAATCCGTCTGAAATTGGTAACTACAATTACTACCATCCTGAATACTTTAGGGGATAACTATTTAAAGAAGTATTATCATATGAAAACAAAACAGTGAACAAAAATATAAGTTCAGTCCAAGGAACATAGTGTAAACCGCATCAATCTCATGCAACGGCATCAACGGGCCCGGTAGTTCAATTTGAACAGAATTGCTAATTCTAGCTCTATTGTTGTGTAACGGTAAACATACTGGAATTTGAGCGGATGAGCAGGATTTTGAGGATACAGGGCCTTAGGTCAAGATGCATTCGATAATTTCGACGGCGAAGTTCGAAATCAAAAATGTATGGGATTTGACATAAGTCATCACTTGCGATGCGTTAAGTAAAATCCCATACATTTTGTTTTCAAACTTCGCCGTCGAAATTATCGAATGCATCTTGACTAAAGGCCCAGATGTGTTTCACGGCTGAGTCACCTGTCGAAAGTCATGAAAATTTATTCATGCTTCGTAGCAGATTATAATAATTCACACCACGTCCGTCTGGTCCCATGATAAGAATCCGAAGACCTGGTGTTACGGGTACCAGACAACGGAAATATATTTTTATAATTATATATTTTTATTATATTATACACATATTTAATACACATCCGTGACCCAGGAACACAGAAAACTTATTTGTTCCTCGGCGGGATTCGAACCCGCGACTTTCAGCTTGAGCGCCAATGCGCTAACCAATGAGCCGCTGAGGTCGTCAAACCTTGTATTTGATTATAATTATAATCATGGTATAGGGACGGCTTCTGTCCTGAACTCTAGTTCAGGGGTCCAGGGGTCTACCCCTGGTTGTGACGAAAACGACAACAACGACGAGATACTTAATTTACAATCACTTGACGACCTCTGTGGCTTAGTGGTTGAGCGTGTCGGTGCTCAAGACGGACGGGTTCGCATCCCGCCGAGGGACCAAAAAGTTTTCTGTGTTCCTGGGTCATGGGATGTGTATTATTTAATATGTGTATCTTATAATTTAAACGAGACGATCTTGTATATATATAATCGGTAACTCGATAACGGCTACAAGTATTACCATGAAATTTAAGATGTAAGAAGTTTTGGGGGAGAAAAATCGATCTAGATAGGTCTTATCCCTTAGAAACTGCGCACTTTTAAGCAATATATGTTTCTTTATTTCATCGTGCAACAATATATCAATAATTTCGACTCTCTTACGTCAGTTTGATTGGCAGCTTGGTACGCGTACCTACCTATAATTTTTGCACTGTTTGGAAATTCGGAATGTGTACGAGTCCCGGTAAGATCAATATTTTTGTGATTCTTATTATTTTTTTATAATTATTTTATGTTCTACTAAAACACCGAGCAAAGCTCGGTCTCTCAGGTACTAAAAAGTTAAATTGTTCATTATATGTATAAGATTTTTAATATACTTCCCGTTGTCTGGTACCCGTAACACAAGTTCTTTGGATACTTACCATGGGACCAGACTGACGTGTTGTGAAGGTCCACAGATATTGTTATTATTACTTCCTCATAAACATAGCCTATTAACGCTATACTATATTAAACGAATTCTGATACACTATCATAGTCACTTCTCTACTAAAGAACATCAATTTTTGCTGTTTCTCGCTTTCTAAATAAACTGCATCATATTAAAATGTTCCTACATAAAGTACATATTACAATACACAGTAGTATAAAGAGTGTTAGTTTACTATAAAACCTATCTTTCACTTAATTTAGAATGAGCTTCATATTCATATTCATATTCATATAATCAGAACAACATTTCTAGAACCAGACACTAAAATGTCATTGTTATACCACTGTATTTCGCATTACTTTGCTGTCTGTCTGTCTGTCTGTAATGTAGAGCAGCCCTTATCTGTAGACAGTTGATAGACAGTTACTTAATTGTGCTTTGATAAAATAAATAGGCTCGGAAAGCTGATGCTATCTCGCTCATCGATTCGAATTAAAATATTTTAGCGGTCATGGTGTAAATTGAATGCATTCTTTGATAAGTTGTGGTTAAACGACTAAATACCTCTAACAATGTAGCTAGGTAGCAGGTGACTGATATTTATATCTATGTTAAGTCAAACCACGAAGCTCCGGCGCAACTAAGTTTGACTAGTCAATGCTCAGGTCCAACTTGACGTCTTAGTCAAAGCCCCAAATAATTTATGTTTTCCGGCCTTTGACTCGAGTCCATCAGTCTAGGCTAAGTCCAAAACAGATCTATTTTACTTTCAACGTTTAGCTGAGAAGGTAGGAACTTTTAGGTTTGACTAAAATACTTTAGTGAAAGGCCGAAATTGGATTTTATTTTGGGTTTTATTAAAGTAATTATTGCGGGAAAAGACTCTAACTAGTATTATTTCTCTCTGTTAGTATGTACGCACCCCAAGAAAGGAAATAAATTATATTTCGGCGTCGTATCTGTAAATAAATTTCAATTATTCCCAGGCTTTATGCATTAAATGAGAAGCGGGAATTCATTTTATTAGTGAATTTCAGTTCGGTTCGTAACAAGTAGATTATGATAAAGTCATTTGCGATGCTCATCGCTGTCAATAGCTGTCCAATTTCACTGAAACATGTTATTAATCAATTCGTATTGTTCGATTGATATTAAGTATTATATGCTTTTATTCGAAAAAATTCTGCTTGAAGTTAATAAGGCGAAAAACACACTATACGCATAATTTATAAAATGTACCGAAATGGCAAGAAATGACAATCTTGACGTACACATACACACAACACGAGTGCTCGCTGTGGTGCGTCATGACATGCCAACGCGTTTTCACTTTTAAGGAAATCGGCCGATTTGAAAAAAATGCTAAATTCTTACAATGCGGACACAACTCTACCATACAGTAAATCTAGGGTTAGCTCACACCCAAGCGTGATGTGGTGAGCACTTTTTAAGAAGACGATTCAAAATTGAACTTTATTCATAATACACAAAAAGGTACACGTTTAATTGCAAGAGCTCGCGGTGCAGCTCGCAATAATTGGAACTCTTGCAATGAATCGTGTATCTTTTAAAGTGAAACTTTTATTACATCGTCTCAAACTTTTTCGTCTGTGTGTTGCATGTCGCGTGACGGTCGGCCGCGGAGTAGGGATAAAGTGAAAGGCGCTCGTCAGAGCAGCCGAGGCCAATATGGCGGCGCCTATAGTTCGCAACAGCTGACCGTGTAGTGTATAGACTAGTACTCATTTGTGCCAGTGCTCCACGCTATTTTGTTATTAAATTTCACTTTTACCGTGGTTTCATAAAACCACACAATCCTTTTCTTGATTGGTTTACAACCCAAAAATACTTCACATTAGTAAGGCCCTCATAATTATCTTATGAAAATAGGTTCGCTTTACCTATAGCGTGATCTAGCGGCAAATCAGCGCCATCTAGTATGCCATATGGGAACCAAAGTTCCTTAAGAAAATTAACTTAAAATCTAACGCATAAACAGTCTGCATATTGATAAAGACCGCATTTAACTCGTTATGTAGTTCACGCGAAGACACAAGAAGCGCATTTTATTGTTATTGAGCTTCACTTTTACCGTGGTTTCATAAAACCACACAATAATTTGTATAATTAATAAAGTTCAATTAAGAATCTTTATATTAAAAAGAGGGCGCCGCGTCACGTCTCTGAGTGAACTGACGCTTAGACTCTGTAAGAAATTACTAAGAGTGCTTCTTTTGTAACAAAGCCAATGATAGGTAAACATATTATTATTATTACGAAACATACTTATTGTAATAAGTATATTAAGTAATTACCGACTCTTGAGTAATTGAAATGACTGAATTGTTACAAAAATATGTCGATTTCCATCTTTTTCTTAATTTTACAAAAGCAACATATAAAATAATATTACGTGTAAACTGCACTACACATAATTCAATCGTGTAATTTCAAAGTTAACGCCACTTCACTATCGAATGAATGATTTGAATGATTTAAAGCTTCATTTATTTCAGTTAATGCGTATAAACACACACAACTATGTAATTGTGATAAATGTGTCAAGTACCCAAATTGCGTTGGGTCGAAAGTGTGCACCCACCCTAATGGAGGTTACGTGTAAAGCATTTATATTGCAATTAGGTACAAACTTCGTTTAGTTGTTTTACCGTACCACCCCCTGAAAGAATAATGTATGCTAAATTTGCGTTTCAGCCAGCAAAAAGAAGCTAGATTTATTGAGTAGACACTGTAATGTATTGTTCGCATATATTTTTATATTTAAAGTGTAATATTCTAATATACATCGTCTCAAACTTTTTCGTCTGTGTGTTGCATGTCGTGTGACGGTCGGCCGCGGAGTAAGGATAAAGTGAAAGGCGCTCGTCAGAGCAGCCGAGGCCAATATGGTGGCGCCTATAGTTCGCATCAGCTGACCGTGTAGTGTATAGACTAGTACTCATTTGTGCCAGTGCTCCACGCTATTTTGTTATTAAGTTTCACTGTTACCGTGGTTTCATAAAACCACACAATCCTTTCTTGTTTATTAATGTTTTGTAAGTTAAGTTTCTATAACAGTCGGCGAATGACATATACATTATACAGTGTTCTGTGTTCAAGTACCTACTTTAGGTCATCTAGTCAATAGAATCAGGCGTTACTTTGCGGAAATCCATAGCATAGAATTTAGTTAATATTAATTCTAGCAATATCCCGCGAAAAAATGCCCACAACCTGCAAGAAAATGTGCACGCGTAAGCATGCGTTATGCTCTCACGTGCAATTTTTTCGCGGGATATTGCTTACGTAGTAACTATTTACTAATCTGTGATATTGCTTGATAATATAATAATATTAATTAAATTGTATTTTGGTTTGATTATCATAGTTTCTAGTAGTTTGTATCTACTTATCAGCGTGTACGAAAGGTAGATATTTTTTAGTTTATTTATTATCGCATAAAACATTGTTAATTATGTACAGCATAATAAGATAGGATTGTTACCAATGTCAATATCATTTAACTCAACTATTAAATGATTGAACGCTTAACGCAAATAAAGTATTGAAATACCAAAACCAAACCCGCCAATTTCAAGCCCATCAGTCTGAAAAAGGTTCCACCGCAATAAAAGAACTAATATTTTATACCCGAATAGTAATAAAACCAATAAACTATACTTAATAACTCCAAAATAGAAGGGCGCGCCCAGAGCGGAGCGGAAAATTGAGAATGATAAATGTTTTTTTTACATCACGACGCTCTCTGGCTGGCCGAGTTTACGCCTTTTTATAGGGGCGCAACGAGCAGACGGATCGCCTGATGGAAAGCAATTACCACCAAGGATTTATTGTATTTACCAGCAATGTCAACCAAACAAAATGTCGTTGTATTATTTTCGGCAGGATAATTAGCGCGTTAAACCATGATTTCCAAATGATAAAATATGATTATTGATTATAACTTTATATGCATACTTTATCTGCATGAGCCTTTAACGTTTTAAAACTGTTAAAATTTAACCAATTAATGCTGGTTATCTTTTGCCTAAGAACTCGTGGCTACAAGAGCAGAACAATTTTTTAAATTTTCAGAGTTAATATTTTGTATTTCGCTGTCGGGCATAACAATTAGTAGACGAGTTCTCTGGCTGTTTCTTTTATGATATTTTATACTTTTATTAGAGTTTCTTAAAATGATAAAATTGTTTGAAGTGTTTTGCATCATCATTTCCGTCATCGTCCCCAAAGATAGGGCCAGAGTATCACCTCAACTCGAGGAAGATTAGGCTGTAATACGCAAAGACAGGCCTCGCTTTAAGTTTGCTAACTTCACGGGCTGAAGACATGCGGTTTTTCGTATTGTCAGGTAAAAGTTTCTAAAGTGAAACTTCTTAAGCGGCTTTAAGAGTGGAATCTCAAGGTTGCGTCACGACACTATTTTGGATATAATGCCATCTGTCAGAAGTTACTTATACTTTTTATATAACAACTTACTTAACTTTCCAAAGTTTGGATCAATACACAGATGGCACTATGTGTACAAATTTAAATTTTTCGATTCTTTTTTGAAGTGATGTTAAATGTTATTTAGGCACGATGAGAGTATATTTGGATTTAAAATTATGAATCAAGTGTCACTTCTGCCACGTGCTCTCTGTTCATGTCATGATTGCGCCCTCTCGAATCAACGATCAACCACAGCTAGGCCAAGATGCGGACAAGCAAGTTGTCTGAGAAACACTCAATAACTATTTACAATCTTAACTATACAGTAGGTATATATCTTGAAAATATCACGCATTGCATTTTTGTCTAAAGTAATTTAAATAATGAAATTGTGACCTTCGTCTCAATACTCCTTCATATTATGTTTAAAAAGAGACACGAGCTTGTTACTTCGATTTCAAATTAAATCTATTTCAACAAAACATCCATTTGTTTTGATCTTTTTTCCCTGATGAGGGTAGGCGAAATTTCCGAATGACATAAACAAAAGCGATAATTTGAAGTGTAATCAAGCCGTTTCATAAAGGTTCCAATAAAAAAACGTAAAGACTTTTACCCGAAGGCTGCGGCGTTGTTCAGGAAGGGAGCGAAGATTTATTTCATGACAATACTCGTTACGGCACCAAAGGGACAGTGCGCAATAAGATCTTTTCCCTATTAGGCAACAGATCAGACGATCTAATATTTTGTGATTGTACACGGGAGGAGGGATTCATTTGTTACGCTGGATGGTGATAACCACATGGTGTTTTGGGGTATAAATTGTGTTGGCATATTCGGAAAACCTATTACTGGTAATGTATTAAGGGTTTAACTTTTATTGTTTTATCATACATACTGTAAGAATCCCTAGGCGCTCGTAGATTTTTTCGCATTTAATGGATATATATACTTTTACCAATGTTAGGATAAGCTGACCAAGGAGTACGCATTTAAGATATCTCAAATAGAATCGTGAAGAAGAAGTAAATCAACATAAGTTTTATTGTATTCTAGGATTATTAACATTTCATTTATCAATCGCAAAAATATCTTACATTTCTATAATTATCCAATAAATAAACAAATCCTTACACCCGCCAGTGGGTAAGTGTTCGAATTTACTTTGGTAAGAGTATCCAGCTGCTGCACTATTAACTGCTGCACTGCAAACTATTACCTATTACCTATAGCTAGGATTATAAAAGAAGTCAGATTGCCCATCGTATCGCAACCAAAATTCGCCGTGGAATGGTTTGCGTACTATTATTATCGAATGAGTACTTACTCATAGGGCTACCCTACATGTCAAATCTATTTATCTATCGGCGGTTTTCTCCAATTCTCAAGTTTCTCCATTAAAAATATTTATGGGATGTACAATGAGACAATATTTACTGATTGATCTATCCACAAACAGATTCAAACCACCGAATGAATTAATTGAAACCATATTTCAACATTGATACCTCTTATCCAAGCAATAATGATTTATAACTAGAGATGGCCTTGTGGTCGAAATTAGCGCATAATAATAATTCATAATATAATTATTTAGTTTGAACTTCATAAGGGTTACTTTGTCTTTTAGATAAGCAAAAAAAATGTATGTATTGTATAACGAAATTGTAACTATCAAAGTGTGTGTAATCTGAAGTATTGTTTGTTGTTGTTATTTTTGTTAATTTTATATATTTCTAAGCATTCTTATTATAAAAAATATTAGCTTTCTGCACACTTTCCTTAACATAAACGTTAACTGTGCCAAATTTCATACTCCTCTGGTCTCGTAAAACTGTAAAGAAAGTTTTTGCTTCACGTATTAAGTACGATATGATAATAATGATGTGCAGAATGTATTTAATGATGTTGATTACATTAGAAGTGCATTAGCAACGTTTTCTATATAGTAGTAGAAGTGTAAATAAATTTTATAGTCCCAGATAAAACCCATTACTGTGGTTTATGGGAAGCACTCCCCTAATGATGCTATAATATAGGGGAGTCTGCTTATACAGGCGGTGTATTTACATTTTATTTTGACTTGAAATACGGCAAGTATTTTAATGTCACGCGATTTTGTCAACGAATATGCCGAAGGGAAGGAGGAATTTAATTTAAAGAAAAACAGTGGCCGTGATTTTAAATATCTTAGGCGTACCTACTTATCTGATAGGTACTATCGAACAAGTTGCCGCTCGACCAGGTATAAGATCAAATTACTCACCAGTAGCATCGAATCGTGCCGATACGCGTAAATACGTTTGTTCCACGGTATTTAAAGACATGTCTGCAGTTATTGTGGTAACTTCCCCTGTGTTTGAATGTTTTGAGGCGTCCTAGTGCAAAGGAAAATGTTTAGAAACTGGTCGAGCAGGGACTATTTCGATATTGTACCTTCTGGTTGTGTGGGTCTGAAAACAAAATTTGGCCATTTAAATTTGATTTTAATATTTTATCACGTAATTTTAATACCAAATATTGTCTTAATATCAATAACACCAATTAATTTATTGTTTCAACACTCGTACTTAGCTGCAGCTGAGTTCCTTGCCTAAGCTCGATTAAAGCCATGCGATCGTTAAGACATTACGAAAAAGCTATGTTGATTTATTTAATTTCATTTTTCAGCCACTGATCGGCAACCAACTTCATGTAATAATATCTACTTTGGTCTATTCGCGTACGTACGCGTACGCGTAAGAAGGCAGCGATTCATTTGTACAAATGTCAAAAGTCTGACGACGCTCCGTGGTTAGCGCTTTAGCACTCGAGCCGGCAGTCGCGGGTTCGAAACCCGCCGAGGTAACAAAATGTTTTCTGTGTCCATATATGTGTATAAAATAATAAAAATCTTAAATATAATATATATAGTATAAAAGTATTAAATTTACTTCCCATTGTATGGTACTACATAAGTGCTTCGGATACTTAGCACGGAGCCAGATTAACGTACAGTGAAGCGTCCATAAATATAAAATTGACCCTGACGCATAGGCTACTAGGTTTTCAACCCCTAGATTTTTATCCCTTGTCCTACGTAATTTCGTTAAAATCTAGGGGTTGAACATGACATAAGTCGTTCACATTAACCAATTAAGGTAAGCCTTTTTGACATAAGATGTATGCATGATTCACTGCCTTCTTAACGCGAATAGACTATAGGTTAATTTTGATGTATGTTGCCTATGTAGTTCATGAATTATGAAATTGGCATCTAATAGTAGTCCGAATACTTACATGTTTGCTTTAAAACGGTTTTTTACTAAATGGGCCATAAAACGACAGGACGGATCGCCTGATGATAATGCGATTACCGCCCATGGAAATCACAAGTTCGTTCCCGGTCCTTTAAAATCTCAACCCTCTTGGGTTTCGGTAACCTCACAAACGGAACACAAAACACAATGTAAAAGTTAGTCACGCCGGTCTTATGTGAGACCGTGGTATTGACCCGGTCGAATCGGCTGTTTCGTACCGAAGCATGGCTCTCCTACGTTATACACGAAACTACTGTTCGAAATCTGAATTTATGATTTTATTTACGGGATTTGTCATTAGATACCCTTCCTTCTATTTCTCGCTCCATGGCAGGCGGCAGCTAATGCTGAGTTCGGCAAACGCAATGCAGCTTCAATGCAGGTGCAAAATTACTTATCAATACTGCTATAAAAGCACTGTCTGCCCGTGATATATTCAAAAATTTTAGAATTTAAATCACAGTAGGTATAAAATAAATATTATACTCATCCATTAATCATAGAACTTAACTTCTTCACGGTGGGTTGTGTCAATAACCCGCAGTCTGCACTTATGTATAATTGTATAGTGAGTAGGTACCTGTTCTGAAAGGTATCATACAATATTCGCTTTTGCAATCAATCCTACTACAATTATAAATGTGAAAGTTTGTGAGGATGGATGGATGGATGGATGTTTGTTACAATCACGCAAAAAGTACTGAGCGGATTTTGATGAAATTTGGTATGGCAGTAGTTTATTTACGGGGGCGGAGCCGAGGGCAAAAGCTAGTACCTAAGTACATATTATAATAAAATCGTAACTGGTCGCTGACTGTAGGTATATCTATATATATAAAAGGCAAAGCTGATTGACTGTTGTCCATCAGAATCAACGCACAGGCCAAACCCTTAAAGCTAGAAATTGGAAATTTTGCACACGTATTTCTCATATGACGTAGCATCCACTAAGGAAGGATTTTTCAAAATTCAACCCCCCAAGGTGGTAAAATAGGTGATAAAAGTTTGTATGAAACTTTTATTCCTTGGACATAATATTTGCATGATATTTCGTATGAGTTGAGTACGGAAAAAATAATCAGTTACGTATTTTTTTATCTAGTTCGTACTATTAGTTAGTAGTATCTATTTAATCCTAGTCGAAGATTTTTATTAAAAATACCAAAAACGATGATTTTTAGTTTTCATGTCTGAATAACTAGTTGTCGACCAAGTCGAAATTCGAATACATTTCATTTAATTTTTTCAACTTCATTAGGGTTCTTTTGATTTCATCATTACATGTCTACTCAGTTCATTCTCAATATTATATCTAGAAAGAAAGAAAGAAAGAAAAGAAAGAAAATTTTTATTTTCAGTTCACAAAAGACACAAATATGACATGACATAAAATAGGAAGATATAAAAGAGAGTAACAAATTGAGACATGTACCATAGTTACTGCTGTAAATTCAATAGGACAAATTGTGCCTTCATGTGACTTAGAAAATGGGTCCAGTTCGGCATAAGCCACGTATGTCGTATAAAGACACGCGCATACATGGCACCGATTTTCAACTGAACCGTGAAGTGTACTCGTAGTAAGCCACGGTCATAACATCAAGCATCGTAATATACTATATATAAACACGTATACACATACATATATACACATAAACATAATACATAATATAATATACACACAAACATATACATACATATACACACATAAACATAATACATAATATAATATAATATGATCATAGTAGACTATACTTAAAACATACAACTCCCTTACAAACTATACACTAGATAAAAGAGAATCTAATATACATAGACAAACCAGCAAAGCATTACTTTATTTAAAAATGTTTTTGTGATTGTTTAGCACCGGCGTAAACGTAATATGCAAAGAAAAAGATACAAAAAGTGATCTACGTCTTGTTGCCAAAAATGTTTCTTAAGTAGGTCGGTTTTTGCAAAGACATTTAGCCACTTGTAAAGCGTTCAAAAACGTCTCCATATCCACTTAAGAACAGGTGGTCCGGATGCTACTTGCTACCAATATTTTGAAGAAATAATAGCGTTGAAACTTTTATTTTTCAAATTCGGTTAAAATCTTTTGGAGTTTCGTACGCAAAAGAAGATAAGGGTTTTATAAATTTATTTAACAAAAACAAAGGCTATGCTATTAATTATTATGTTCAGGACATTTATAAATTTCTTACAATTATTTTATAGTAATATTATAATTGTTAACGAAGTCCATCACGGTTTCGGTATACTATTAAAAATTATTTAAAAAAATATAGAAACTGACTTCCAAAGTAAAAGCAATATAATTCTTAAAATCACTGAAAAGTAAGAAAAAAAAACCTTTTAAATCTGCTAAAATGTTAATATTTTTCTACTCAATTTTCTTATTTTGGAAGTCGGTTTCTATATATTTTTTTTATATTTTATAATTTTTCTTTTCAGTGATATCATAATATTATTTATTAGTACCTGGGAGAGCGGAGTTTTAGTAGGACGATAAAATATTTTAAAATAAGAGAAATGCAATAAAAAGAATCACAAAAATATTCATGTGACCGGTTTTCGAACCCGAGACCAATTCGTGAACAACACACAAATAACCATTCTACCATCCAGCTGCAGCTACATTTTATCGCGGCGAAATGTCCGGTTCCTGCGGGATTTCCTTTTGCACGCACGAAGTCGCGAGCTACGTCTACTACAGTATAATCATGTGTTTTCATTGAGCACCTATGCACAAAACACCTCCATGAAGTATTTCTAAAATGAAATCAACTCAAAATGCCTTGTTGAATCGGCCGGCGCCGTGTCTCAGATTGGTTCATAGTTAGTGATCATCTATATTTTAAAAAAAACCCTCTCTTGGTCATTTCATTGCATGAACTGCTGGACCAATTTTCGTAAATCTTTTTTGTGGTGTTGTGTTGACAGAAAAAGTTGCGGGAAAATTAAAAATATGTAAGAAAACTTAACGATCATTAACTTTTCTAATAAGAGTTTCCTCGATTACTCATGGATTTGGATCCCATCATAATCGTTGTTAGGGCTTACATACAGGCTTGGGACAACATTTAACTTTTTTATAGCTGTGAATGTTCAAAGAAATCGATATCGATATAAAATACTATGAGAAATACCTATATCAACATAATATATATATATATATATATATATATATATATATATATATATATATATATATATATATATATATATATATATATATATATATATATATATATATATATATATATATATATATATATATATATATATATATATATATATATATATATATATATATATATATATATATATATATATATATATATATATATATATATATATATATATATATATGTGATGATTTTTGTGTTGATGATGATGATGATTATTATTTAATAGTGACATATGCTTACAGTTCTTTAAACAATGTTGAAATTTCCAAACGTGTATCTTTATACACGTTATTATTATTATTATATACGAAATTTCAGTATTTAAAGAAATACTATGGAGTTCTATTCAGTCCTTTTGGCTTTTTTTATTTAACATTTTACTTTTTGATACCTGTGAATGTTCCAAGGAAATCGATATCGGTGTATGAAAATACTGTGTATAGAAATACCTAGATATCAGCATAATATCATTGTGTATGGTGTGATGATGAAGCTGGTGATGATCATTATTTAATACCGACATTTTCTTGCAATTTTATAAGCAATGCTGAAATTACCAGACGTGTATCTTCAAAGACTGAGAAATGCCGTTCAGTGCTTTTAGATCCAGGGTATAATACCTTTGCACATTTCACTTTTTTGTAGCATATGCTCGAGTTACTTCAAAACAAGTCAAAATCACAAAATAAATCCCTATAAATTTTGAGGACTTCTCTCGATTCCTCATGGATCCCATCACCATTTGGTGACGATGGGACCAATTCAGGAGTCAATTCTTTACAATAAAAAAATAATTTTAAAAATCTGTCCACAAACGACGGATTAATCGCGTAACATACACAAAAAAACATTCACACGAATTGATACCCTCCTTCTGTGCTTTGAAAGACGGTTGAAAATCAAGGTCGCTGGTCACTTTCGTTGCCCTTCATTATATACTAAGGCGGGTCAATAAGTTCGTGACTTTTTGAATTTCTAACCTCCTTACTGAAAAAGCAACACTACTCCTGTCAACAGGCATCTGTCAGTTGACTCCTATCAAAATTTGAACTTGCTGCGTCAGTTAGTTTGTGTTTTACAGCTATCTTTATCAGACTATCCAGTAACTTAAGGAAACAATGGAAAAAAGTGAATTTCGTGTGCTTATTAAGCATTATTTTTTGCGAAAAAAAACCATTACCGAGACCAAGGCTAAGCTTGATAAATACTATGGGGACTCTGCACCATCGATTTCAATGGTAAAAAAGTGGTTTACTGAATTTCGTTGTGGCCGTACAAGCACTGAAGATGCCGAACGTCCTGGACGCCCAGTTGAGGTCTCTACACCCGAAACAATCGAAAAAATTTACGATATGGTGTTGGCTGACCGAAGATTAAAAGTGCAAGAGATTGTGGAAGCCATAGGCATCTCGCATGGCTCAGTGGTTTCAATTTTGAATGATCACTTGGGCATGAGAAAGCTTTCCGCAAGTCGACCACAAACGCAATCGTGTAACAACTTCACAGGAAGGTTTGGCGTTGTTTAATCACAATATGGAGTTGTTGCGCCGTTTTGTAACCGTGGACGAAACATGGATCCATCACAACACACCAGAGACCAAACAACAGTAAAAACAGTGGGTTTCTAAGGGTGAATCGGCGCCAAAGAAGGCCAAGGTGGGTTTGTCAGCCAATAAAGTTATGGCGACTGTTTTTTGGGATGCACGTGGGATAATCCACATTGACTATCTTCAGAAGGGAAGAACAATTAATGGGGAATATTATGCCAACTTATTGGACCGCTTCAATGAGGATTTGAAAAAAAACCGACCTCATTTGGCCAAGAAAAAAGTTCTTTTTCACCAAGACAATGCAAAGGTGCACACATGTGCAGTTGCCATGGCAAAAATCCATGAATTGGACTATGAATTGCTCCCACATCCACCCTATTCTCCAGATTTGGCTCCGAGTGACTACTTCTTGTTTCCAAACCTGAAAAAATGGCTCGGTGGAAAAAGATTTGACTCCAATGATGAAGTCATCTCGCAAACAAAGGCCTATTTTGAGGACCTCGACAAATCATATTTTTTGGAAGGGATAAAACAATTGGAGAAGCGTTGGACAAAGTGTATAGAGCTCAAGGGGGACTACGTTGAAAAATAAAATGATTTATTTATCAAAAAATCTGTGTTTTATTCCAAAAGTCACGGACTTATTGACCCGCCCTCGTAGAAGATTAGGATTGTGGAGTTTGTGTAAATTGGAAGAATAATAAAAAATTGGACGGGTCTGCTTCACAATTTACTGTTGAGTGTCTCTGTTTCGCTGGCTATAAAATAAGCAGCGACAAAACTTCTGAATAAGCTATGCGACACTTATTAGAAGATAGTGAAACAGGCCCTTAGACTTTGCCACTATTACACATTACCACTTAAATGAATAATAAAATAGATTATTATTAAAGATTAGGTTATTTTTATCAGACAAGGACTAAACATTGTAAAGTTTGACCATTGTGTAAATATATTCATTAGTAAGGGTTTGTGTATAAGTGTTTTATTATGGTATAGAATAATTGTGTTTTTTTTTATTTATTGTCAACTTGTGTTTCTCGCCTTTGTCATAATAATATAATGTATTAATTATTTGAGAAATAAAGCTTTAAAAAGACTTATTATAAAAATATAAGAATGTGCCCACAATATATAAGTCCTGCAATGAGGACCGTGGAGCACATGCAATAAGCTTTTGAAATATCCTCCATGAAGTTAGTAAAACAATATTCCTAGATAATAGATTGGATCCAAAATGTTGCGTAGAGTTATAATATTCCCTGTTAATGTGCTAGTATTGAGTAATTAACTATATTGCAGCCCCAGGCGATCAATTTAAACACGAATATTAGTCAAAATAACTGACATAATTAGTATAAGATGTAAGTTTACTGTTCAGTCATATAAATTAAACAACGCAAATTGTAATAAAAAAGAGTAAGAACATGGGTAGTGAGTACGGCTTTTTTTTCAGTAAAGAAAAATTAAATTTGCGTGTCACAATCATAGACCATTAAACCAACTGCGTCATTGATTTATGCGAGTATTTCCTAAGAAAACTATCAAGATTTCTTCTGCTTTTAGGATTTACTTACGCAAAAGTAAAGGTATTTTTTTAAATAAGCGATTCCTGCAATTATTTTGTGAAATAGTAAATTTATTTACTCTCACTAAAAAAAATAAAAGATAGATAGCACATGCATACACTCAAAGATTCACTTAATATTCAAACCTTAAACAATAACACACGTAAAAGTGATTTATTTCTAAAAACATAATTTACAAGATATCCCCCAAAATCGGGTAAGTTAAATGCGTCAGAAACAAATTTATCTTTTTTACTGCTTGCATACTAATGCTTCGGCCCCAAGACGCTTGCCAGGGTGTCCGCATCAATAAAATTAACATTGTAATCCACTTTAAATTGCTAAAATAAAAAATACGAAACGTATTTCATAAATGCTGGAACATTTTTTCGCTTACTTTGTATTAGCATAGTCAAAATTTAGAAAGTTACATAAGACGCGCCGAATTTTTCTATTTATCTGGTATACGCTGTCTTATTGATGAAGGCAAGATGATCGTCAAACCGTTCGTTAAGATTGATTGCAAGTATGTAAGTTCATGTAAGTTCTTGATGAATAATTCTGTAAATTGTAAAGGTTATGTTTTTGACCGCGAGGCGTCTTCTGGTTAGCTTCTTACTAATTCAGTACATAATACTTATAAAATTAGTGTTTTTCGCCTAAAAATTATGTTAATCCTTAGCTTTTAGCCTTAAAGACTAAAAGGCTAAAAGCTAAGACTGTAAAAATATAACTGCTGATATATAGACTAGAAATCAAAATCATCTTAATATTCATAACGAATATAGAAGACAGCTTACGACTTAATAAAGACGGAATATTCGAGAAAATTTAATTGAAAGGGACACATTAAAGGGGGACTTATTGTTCCAATGTTATTTTCCTGCTGTAATTTTCGACCAGTGAATTTAATTTGGCTTTGATGGCGATGACAGTAATATGATGTACAAAATCTTATTAACCCGTCAGGTAAACTATGCTGTGTTTTTCTTTGAAGAAAGTTGTGAATAAAGAAGAAGTATATAAATCATGTCAACCTGAAAGGGTCAATTCATACTGAAACGAAACAATACGTGACATAGCGCTGCGTTTTTAAGATAGGTATGGTGTACAAAATTGAACTTCATTAAGTACACAAGAAGATACACGTTTCATTGTAAGAGTTCGAATGTCAAGTTGCACCGCACTGCAAAGCGCATGTGAAGTGTATGACTGATGTTTAGAAGACGTGTATCTTTAGTGTAGTGAGTAAAGTTAAACTTTGAATAGGTATCTTAAAAATGCATCGCCGCGTCTCGTCACGTATCGTCGCGTTGTCAACTGACCCCTTACATGTTTTGAAACATATTTTTATTTCGGTACGTAAATTTAAGAATATTATGTTCGAGGAACAAGGAAAGTGTGGCGATAGAATAAGATAAAAGTTATAACTTTGCAGTTTAAACTTTTATCGCGTGTGTACCTCCATGTTTCTTTTTGTCACTTAAAAATGCTTTTACCCACTTATTTCCCAGGGATAAGACCTAGCCAGATCAATTTTTCTCCCCTAAAACTCCCTGCATACTAAATTCCCTGGTAATATTTGCAGCCGTTTTCGAGATTACGATTATATATATACAACATTGTCTCGTATATAGTATAAGATGATAAATATTAAGCTTTGATAGCTCTGACAATTCATGTTTAATCCTATGATATGCTCCGTGCCTGCAATCTGTATATAATGACGTATTTTGCAACACTTAATCCAAATATTATGTTAGTGTTGTCATATCAGTATCTTGCCTTTAAGCTAGTAAATTGCTTTTATTTATAACTAGGTATAATATTTTACTGTGACTAACGAGCTATGGTTTGCCGCGATAAAAAGTAGCATATTTGTTTATCTACAGCGTAAACTACTACCATATCAAATTTCATAAAAATCCATTTAGTAAGTAGTTGCTGAGATTAGCGCGACCAAACTTATAGACAAATAGACAAATTCATTGTTGTGGGTTCAAGTTTGGTGATACGGTGAAAACAATCGTTTTCACCGTATCCTTGTAGTACTATAATATATAGTTTACTATATATACTATACAGTTAACCTGAAATTTAGAAAAAATTCCTGACAAAGAATTTATTATTTACAGATCTCAAGACAATATGAAAATACACATGTGCCACGCAACAGCAACAAATCCAACATTTAGATTGTACGAGTTGCTACAACAAAATCACGTTCCATGCATTAAAA
The DNA here is from genome assembly GCA_963565745.1 of Phengaris arion. Taxonomy (NCBI): domain Eukaryota; kingdom Metazoa; phylum Arthropoda; class Insecta; order Lepidoptera; family Lycaenidae; genus Phengaris; species Phengaris arion. The sequence goes on along the minus strand of OY751441.1, from coordinate 14,776,098 downwards.
CACTAAAAATATTCATTCAACACGAAACAGCAGCACATTCGACATTCAACAGCAACCCGTGCAACAAAAACAAATGCAACTCCTGTCGCATTATCCTAGCAACATTGGATAATGCAATACACAAGTTCCTTAATGAATTTCACCTCAAATGAAACCGCAAATAGGATTATAATGTTAATACCACGGGTCGCGGCGGGGGAACTCATATTCTCATTTCAATAAGAAATAAATTACTTCTTATTACATTTTTACATAAAAGAATTCGCCAAGTCCAATTTGGTGTTGGATATTGTTAATTTTGATAAACGGCACCAGTGGATGAAATTTCATAAGCCCGTAGTCATAGTGAATGGTTGCTGAGTGCAAAATATAAGCGTTTTTCATAATGCGGTTCTGTGTCAAAAATATTATTGCGAACTTTTAGGGAATTGTAAGCCTTTAGGGATACCAGGTATCCAGGTGGAGCGACGACATCGTGGAGGTCGCGGGCGCCGCCTGGATATGGACAACACGGATGCCTTCTTCTATTTTTGGGTGCCTTAATGAAGAGATTTAATTTTGTTTTATGAATTTTTGTTAGTTATTTGATTTAAGGCAAATAAAGGATATTTTATTTTATTTATTTATTATTTAGGGATACAAGTTATTGATGAAAATACTGATTTTGTATACATTTTTAAATATAAAAATAAATGACATAGGTAGTAAGCAAGTATAATATTTTAATATTAACACTTGAAATAAGTATTAATATTATAATATTATAGTAGCTTCATTAACAAATTAGCAACATAAGTGAATTTCTCCAACCTACAACCATCCATCCGTATTGAGGAAATATCTGAGTCCTTTATGTGGCAACGTTAGCCGGTGATGATGATTACTTTAATATGAAATATTGATTCATAACAACTAATATCTACCCTCAAAATCTGAAATAGTACGAAACATTAAAAAATAACAAGTAACCACTCATTAGCTAAATGCACAAACATAATTACCAAAGTTTAAAAAACTCGAAATGCGCCGCAGCGTGCGAGACTAATGTGTCAGCGAAATTCGGGGGAAATTCACAGACAAGTTTTCCACAAAAGTGTGAATGGAGACCGAGAAGATTTATAATCTGTATTAAACATTCGCCAACAATGAGACACAATTTTACCGAACAAAGTGGCGTCGATGTAAAATAAGAACGTTTTTGCGCTAATTTTTTCGATTTTAATAATCGATTGTTTAATAATAATTAGTAAAATATATTTTACCATATGAGACGTTATTGTCACCACTTGTTTAAAAGCTACAAAGGTTTGATATCTAGTGCAATAAAGTACTAATATAGTATTTAGAATAGTTTTTTAGGATAAAGGTAAATCCATTTTTACGACTGTAGTGTAAATGTATTTACTTTAAACTAGCATTAATTGCCCGCGGCTTCACCCGCGTGAAATAAGATTGTAAACTTTCATCCCCTATTTTACCACCTTGGGGGTTGAATTTTGAAAGATCCTTCCTTAGTGGATGCCTACGTGATATGAGAAATACGTGTGCAAAATTTCAAATTTCCAGCCTTGAGGGTTTGGCCTGTGCGTTGATACATCAGTCAATCAGCTTTGCCTTTTATATTATATATAAGGTCTCAAAAAATCAATTACGGATACTTCAGGTAGCAGTAGATCATCTGCTTATGTAAAGACATTTAGGTAGAAAAATAATTGTCACACTCAAACTAAAAACATCATCTCATGAATGGGTGACTCTCCGCAAAACGCAAACTTGCCCATATAATGACAATAAAAAGTGTGTGTCAGCTACGACGCACGACTGGAGTTTACTCTAAAGTACACGCGTTCCCTCAGAAGGAATAAAAACTTTAGCGATCGATTTGAGTTAAAAAATTCGCGCCATGTGAAAAAAAGTGACAGGTGCGCAGAATAGGTTGCGCACGAAAACGTAACGAGGTCATTCGTTCAGTAGTATTACATCTCATATTTTTTTCATACCGGGGGCCTTATATGTAAATCGATTCTTAAGGAGTAAACTCCAAAAAAAAACTTGAGAGGTGTCAAAGGGACACCCGGATGGAACGAAGTTCCTTTCGATTAATTAGTGAAGGAATTGTAATAATTTTTTTTTTTTAAGTTATAATAATATTTTTTTATTATTAACAAGTATAATGTAATATAAACTTAATTAGTAGGCTCAATTTTAGTAATAATTGAGAGAGAGAGAGAGAGATAGACAGAAAAACACGCGCACGCCGCAGGGCTTACAACTATAGCAAAGTGTCGTTACAACTTTTAGTCTTAATTTTTTCCGTCTAGCAACACGCGATAAGGAACTTGGTACCAAATTTTTTTTTCGAGTACATATGACAATTATTTTTCTGCTTAAACGTCTTTACTTAAGCTGTAGATCATATGCCTGAAGTATCCGTAATTGATTTTACCAAACCTTATATATAGGTTATTACGGTAACTTAATCGGTTAGGTAAATTTAATGTAAATGTTTAAAAAACTCGTCACTTGTTAAGTACAAATTAATATTGGAATATTAGGAGTTCGTGCCTCGCAATTAATCCCACCGACTACACTTAATGTTACATAATCCATCCACTATGTGGTCGACGCATTGAGCCAACATCGTATCTTCGTGGTAAAATTAGTTGCTATTTCCTGATTTTCATTATTTCGGATAAATAAAATAATTGTAATTTAATATGTAATTTATATTAATTACACAAAATATTTTTTTATAGGTTATTATTTAAAAAAAAAGTTTATATAAAAAAGGTTTGAAGAATTGCATGCAGTACTTTGTCATGTCTTTCTCTTAGTCAGTCATTGCAGTACAAAAACATTTGAATAAAATTCCTCTTCCGAATGAGTATAATGTAAGATGTAATTATCACTTAAGATTAACTTTTCTTGTTTTATAAGCTGCAATATTTTGTTGCAGGGACTTATCTATTATTCATACGAAATCAATATAATAATATTTTTTATTCTAGGGATTCTCTAATCCTGTCTAGGTATGAGAAACGTTACTACCTACTTCAATTTTATCTATTATTTATACGAAATCACTGGGCAAAGCAACAGTATGGAGGACGATATATCCGGCAGGCCACTAATGTTTACGGCGGACCAGTGCCGGGTTTTTCTGCAACGCACAAAGTTTATTTGCTTGCGTCTAAACACAACTTTATTGCTTTTATTACTTTCCCAACATTTAATTTGTAAATGGAAGCACGTATGAGGCTCGCGTGGAATTTAATTTCAAGGTAGGTATCATATACAGAATGTCCGGTAATTAATGGATAACCCTGAAATGTCTTAAAGTAGAACTAAGGACCGTTAAAAAAAAAATACAAAAAAAATCTATCATAAGTGTACTACTTACTAAGATAAATTTTATTTAGATAAAAGTCTAATTTTTTTAGTTTATTTTAGTTTTTTGAACACTGACCAGAAATGAATGAATTGCATCGGTTTTTTATTGTTTTGATATTATCCATATGGATTCTTCTAACTATGGTGATAAATAGACAGTAAATAGTATGACAAGCTATTATTCCCTTTTTATTTTAAGAAAATATGCAAGTTCATTTATTTTAGAAAAAATTGCATAATTTATTTCTTAATCGAAGCTTAAACATTTTGGGTATAAAAAAATGTATGAAGGCATGAGTGACCAATATTTATTAAATAACGTCGGCTTCAAGTAGATTTTAAAATGGTACAATTCATCATTGTATCTACCATGATGTAGTAGATTATTGCTAAAAAACTTTTCAGCACAGTTTTACGGGAATTGTGCGAATGGAGGAGTATGATATTTGGCACATCTAAAGTTGATGTGGAGGACGGTGTGCAGAAATCTATTTTGTTCATTTTGAATAATTATGCTTAGAAATTATTAAGAATAACAACAAAATACACCACCTCAGATTATTAACACGTAGTTATTAACACGGTAGTGTACTGTGCGTTTGATAAATTCAATTTTGTTATACATTGACGTTTGTCAATCTGTCTAATCATTTACATTTTGTTTTCTATCTATGAGGCAAAAGAACTCTTAAAAGTTCAAAATTAAAAATATATTAATTATTATGAGCTAATTGCGACCACATGGTGATGTCTCGTATATATTGTTATGTAGAGAATAGGTATTAGTTAATAGATATATTCCATGGCCTCGCAGAAAACCGGCGTAGAATATATAATGCGGTATTTCGCAAAGTTAGTGAAGGTACACACCGGAGTCTCGTAACACTAACACCTCTGATGTTATGAGTGTCCCCTGTCCATTGTCCATGGGTGTTGGTTATCTTAGCTTACTATTAGAATATCCGTTTGCTCTTTGGCCGGTGTTATTGCATATAAAGTAAAATTGCACTTTCTTGTCTTGTAAGCAATGTTTTTGGACGAAAGCGTTAAAATTCAAGAACACAAAAGTTATATATTAAATGTATTTTGTTTGGAAGGTAAAATAAATAAAATGTAGAATTAGCAATCGTGAGGATGTTATTTAAACAGTAGCAAATTCAATTTTCTAAACCGGAGAAATCAATTCGTTCTGTATTAAGTCAGTGATTGTCTCGCCAATTACCATACTTAAATTCACTGAAAGATTCATGAAGATCTACGCTAAAAATTACAACGTCTTTTAATTTTATGGACACTGAATAAAATATTGAAATTCAATTATCTTTGATAAACCCTTTTTATCTCCAAAAAGGTATTTTAATAAAGTTGTGCTCGGAAGAATTTCGTGTGTAGCTTAGATATCTTTCAGAAACAAGGTTTGTTAGTGTCAATAAAGCAAAAAAAAAATATTTACGCATTTATAAGTACCTATATTAATTTCATTATACTAGGTATATTATTGAACAATAGCAGATAATAATATTTTTAAATAGTATGAATTATAGTCTTCATGACTATAATTGATACTATTTAAAAATTTATTATATATAAATATTTATCTTAGAATTCTAGACGAGGTTAATCTGAGCTTACCTTTCTAATTTCCTATTATTTGAAATATTTTAATTCTCTGTATACACATACACTCAACATTAACATTTTTTGAAACGGAATTCGTTACCTCAATTATTGTCGAAAAAAGCAACGCACTTGATCATTTATAGATTTTACCTACTGTTGGGCGCTTTCGTTGTTTCATAAATATGTAAATTTTTTAAACAAAGTCAAATAAAACATGGCGTCGGTACTCGATAAAGGTGTGTACACACGAGGCGTCAGGAAAAAAAGTGACATGACAAAAAATTTTAATGACATGTCAGTCATTAAAAATTCAAAACCGACTACTAATACGACTGCTTTTCCAAGACCCAACCCCAGCAGTAGGGAACTGCTGGGGTTGGAAAAGCATTAGGTTGTAGATCGCCCCGTTGAATTTTTGTTTTTGAAAATTCTACGTATTAAGTTATTGAGGCTATAGAACTTCGCATCCACCCCATACCATTAATCGCAATTGCACTCATCGACAAATAGACATCAAACATTTCGCATATTTTTCGTTATTTTATGTATGCATAATTAATAAATTTTGCTTTTAGCTATTTTTATGCCTTGTGTCAATATTTTTTAATTTTTTTCATGTATCGCTACACCTCTTGCCCCTTAGTAGGAACGCACAGTGAAACCCTCGACTGTGTCGCCATGCCGAGAGATATCAATTTGCATCCTCTCGATGCGAGTTTCAAGTGTTGTCCCTTTGTTACAGTTCGCTTTATCTGTTATATTTTATTATATTATTCGGCCATGTACTTCTATAATATCCTTTGACGTATTAAATTCATTCGAGGACATATTTTATGTAGACACATTGGACGAACGATCGACTTCTTAATTTTTTTGAGTTACTACAATTTGTATGTATGTTACTTAGATAAATGATTGGTCTCGGCGCTCGACTAGATATCGCGCTATCTAACAACATCAGCTCCATGAATGCAATGGAAAAACTCATTATTGTAGCGTGGGTTTATAATATCATTGTGTGTAAGATAATTTCTAGTGAATTTACGCGTACGTACATCTGACACGAAGATTTCAATGTAACAGGCTCGGGCACACCGACTTGAGCATACTATTTGTTGCCGCATTTTTGAAATACGCCAGCGGTACCTTGTCGAGTGCCGAGACCAATAATTTACCTATGGTATTTTATGCGTCTTAGGTACATTATCCTACTGCTATCATAAATGAGAAAGTTTACAAAGATGGATGGATGGCTGGATGTATGGATGGATGTTTGTTACTCTTTCACGAAAAAACTACTAAATATATTTTGATCAAATTTAGTATGGTAGTAGTTTAGGCTCTGAATCAACACAGGCTACTTTTGTGTCCCGAAAAAGTACAGTGTTATAATATTATATCATAGCTATCTACAATACATAATATATAAGATTTATTTTGTGAAGACAAAAGCAATTCGGAGACCAATACCTAAGTAGATACTTAAAAAGCCTGTCTGGAGGTCGTTTAATATTTTGATATATTACAACTGTCTCTAATGCCTTAAAGTAATAAGTTCGAGGTAAGCCTATTCATTTTTAAAACGGCTTAAATTATTTGGAGTGGAATATTTTCTAAAATAAATGTATTATATCTATTTGATTTTATTTGTTTGTCTGTTCTATTAGAATTTAGATGGTAACCTCAATTTTTTTTATTTTTCGTACCGACGACCTCCGGAGCTGAGAGCCAAGCTCCAAGCCACTGGATTATGGAGGCATCAAAAGTACAAAATTTCAAGCCTATGAAACATCAGAGTAATGAGCTGTGCTGTAAGTCACCAAAGTGTACACTTTAATTTGAAATTCACCTTGTCTACACTTGGCTGCGTCTGGATGGGCAAAATTTAATTCAACTGAGTAGCATTCCGCCGCAGATTGCATTCCTGGGACCACGCTTGACGCTGATGGAAACCGTCTACATACGGAAGGGTTGTTCAAATTTATAGAGATATCGATTTCTGCTATGGTCAAATTTATGGTTAAAAATTCTTCACATTCTAATGTGAAAAATTTCTATGGTATTACTTTTCGTATGTATTTCGTTTCATTTGTATGGTATTACTTTAGGGTCAGTTCACACCACAATGATACGCGACGCTACGCGGCGCTGCATTTTAAGATAGCTATTTAAAATAAAACTGTATTTACTACACAAAAAGATATACATTTCATATAACATCAGCCATACTCTGCACATGTGCTGTGCAGCGCGGTGACATTCGAACTGTTACAATGAAACGTGTATCTTCTTGTGTAATTAATAAAGTTGAATTTTGAATAGCTATCTAAAAAATGCAGCGCTTTATCGCGTATGGTTTCGTTTCGGTGTGAATTGACCCTTAAAAGCTAGCAAATCAGGTGGATTGGACAGAAAAAACAGACAAGTTCCCCCATGCTGTAGGTACTCTTTTCAGATCCAATATAATCTGAAGGTAAACAAATTAATTAAATTCCGTCAAAGCAATTAAAAAAAATGTCGTTGTATATCTTTATTAGATGGTAAATAAGTTTTAGCATTGTGAAGCGCGGATCCACCTATATGGACAGTATGGGCATGCTCACCACCCTATTTGATTTGTGACGTCATTGTTTTACGGTCTATTGCTATAGGCCGCTATATTCAGATTTCGGAACGCAGAAACTAGCAAGTTTTTTATTCCTCACTTTCACTTGGGCTGATAATGCCCAAAATCGCGTAAAAATCGCTTCAGTTCGCTCTGATTTGGTGGGAGTGATGGCCACCTTCTCATAATAACATTTATAGGTGTTGGTGATGGTCGTATCTTTTAACTGTAGATCGCTGCAAGCTGCAAATAGGAATTTTGCAGAAAAGAAAGAATGAATGCAGAAAAAATATCAAACACCCTCTATGGATACGAACGGAGAGAAACGGATATAACACATTTCGACATCACATACACCAAAAACTGTGTTGCCAAACATCAAAAATTTAACCCTGTATTAGTGACGATGCAAATTAAAATCGTAAAATATACGAAGTTGACAATTTTCAATTTATAATTATTGTATTTCATACTTTATGATTGGATATGATACAATCTGTGTCGCTATCGCTCCCTTTGTTCGCGGCGCTAATTCATTAAAACACTCCCACTTTATTAAAGATAATTATAGCGACAGAGAGAGGTCTTGGCTGGTGGATCTCATTTACAATTCAAAAACATGTTATACATTTATACAATCCCTCTTGAATTTGTGGATTAATGTCATGGCATTGGTTAAAGTTAGTCTGAAGATGCTAACCGCGTGGAACTTTTTTTTGGGATCGTTTTTACCCGACTGCAGAACAATGGAGGGTTATGATTTTCAATCGCACATATACTTTCTTTGACTCTTTCTATAACCTTGCGGCTTGATGATTTTTTACATGAGAAGTGTTATTACTTTCATCTTGTACTGGGTAGGTATATCAAACCCCTGTCAAATTGCTTTGCAAAACACAATATATTTTGTATGCTTTTTATGATGTAATGACGACGACCTCTGTGGCTCAGTGGTTCAGCACATTGGTGCTCAAGCCGGGGGTCGCGGGTTCGAATCCCGCCGAAGGAATAAAAGTTTTTCTATGTTCCTGGGTCATGGATGTATATTAAATATGTGTATAATATAATAAAAATCTTAAATATATGTATAGTATAAAAGTATTAAATATACTTCCCGTTTTCTGGTACCTGTAACACAAGTTCTTCGGATACTTAGCACGGGGCCAGATTGACGTGGTGTGAAGCGTCCATAGATATTATATTATATTAAAAAAAAAAAAAAAAAAAATATATATATATATATATATATATATATATAATCAATCAAATAATTTATCTTCAAAAAAAGGTTCTATTCGCTATTTTTAATTACAATGTTTATTATAACTTTTGATTTAATACTATTTATCACTCACCTACTAACTAGTTATCAATTAATATCTAATAAAATTACAGAAAAGTGAAAATTTCAACTACAAAAAACACTGCTCCTCTAAATATCTTAAACATAAGGGATTTTTAGGTACTTATATTTTTTGGAGGCCTAGGAAGATTATTATTAAACTCCAAAAAAGATTATAGGATAAGTACGTAAGTAGTCAATTTACAGAAGTAAATTAATTTTACGATTTCTAATACCAATTAAATTATTATGATTATTTTTGTTGTAAAATGATTGTAATTTTAAATCCAAAAAATCTTATTTTATATATTTATCCTATATAGCCATAAAAGGATTAGAAAATTCTCGCCATCGTGGTCGCGTCGTCTTAGATGGCTTATACCACACGTACCACAAGCACACCACACTGACATCACAAAATGTTAAGCTGTGGCTTCTTGTCGTTGCGTTGTGGTGTCGACGAAATGTCTATGTTTGTTATGAATTACCGGTATAAATAACCGGTGTTGCTGCTGGTTGTGTTGTGGTTGCGATGTGGTTCACACGTAACCACTTACTTGGAACTGAGCAGCTTGACCACCTATTGTCGCGTCAGTGTAGTATGGTTGTGGTACGCGTGAAAAGGCCCTTAGTTTTTAGATGATTCTAGATCCATATTTTCATTGATGATTGTAGAAAGAGTTCCAACAATATGAAGTTCCTGAAACATCAAGAAGGTAACATGGCACTTTATTTCAGATGGATTAGCCATAAATAGTTCCTCCTCATTACATTTTCATGAACCCGCTTGTAGATTTATACGAAGAAATCTTTGATTTTGCTGAATTAAATATAGAGCTGAAGGTTTTGCAAGAATCTAGTTCTATTTAAATTTAAAATAAAAAAATGTCGAAAGTTATTGAATAATAATTCACTAGAGGTCGCACAGTGGTCTTAATTCATATAATTTTCAGGTTTTAAGTTTCTGGGTTATTTGTCTTTAAGATACGATATAAAATATAGTATCTGGGTAACCGAGCTTTGCTCGGAACTCTAGTAGATAAAAAAAAACATGAAAATATTTTACCGGGGTTCGAACCCACTACATTCCGAATTTCCGAATAACGTAAAAATTAATTAAACTGCCAATCGAACTGACAAAGTATCGAAATTATTGATATATTATTGCACGATGAAAAAAAAAACATTTAACTTAAAACTAACAAATCTCCTTGCATACTAAATGCATGCAGCCATTGCCGAGATTATGTATATTATAATATATATACTATTATTATATATAATATTACAAGATTGTCTGGTTTAAAGTGTAACATAAGATAAAATATGTTGTCCATTGAATGTTAAAAACAGATTTACAATCGTCAACGTGAGACAAAATTGTATCAAACGTAACTTGCATTTTAATTACATTTTTAAATAATCAACCAGGCTGATCCAGCCAGCTAGTCAGATCACAGCTTAATATGACTTTTAATTTACTTATAGTATGTTTGAATGGGAAAACAAGATGGTATGTAGGTATATACTTGAGGTTTACCCCTGTATCGAGGGTTCCATTTTGAAGTGGTCATAATACGAATACCTCATTAACAATAAAACCCAGTAGGTACAATTTTCAAAGTAATAGGCAAAGTTGAACTTTAGTTATTATTAAAAAGGTGCAATATTATATATATTTATTATTTATATTTTATATTATATTTTAAACATTGGCTTTGATTGGATACACCAGTTACGTGACATTAGGTATGCAAAAATTTGCAGAAGTATTAATATTATATTTTATTTTTCATTGATTTTTAGGGTTCCGTACCCAAAGAGTAAAACGGTCCGCTGTCCATGCATCTGTCTGTCCGTCTGTCACCAGGCTGTATCTCATGAACCGTGATTGTCAGTAGAAATTATCACAGATGATGTATTTTTGTTGCCGCTACAACAAAACTAAACAACAGAATAAAATAAATATTCAAGGTGGCTCCCATACAACAAACGTAATTTTTTGTACTGTTTTTATAGATAATGGTAGGTATGGAAAATGGTGCGCGAGTCCGATTCGCACTTGGCCGGTTTTTAATATGTGCATGATCAATGTCTTCGTAATTATTATCTCCAATCGTTGGTTGTTGGTACATTACCTATTGGCACAATGCATTCACTATGAATAATAATTACTATTATAATATATGGATACTATTATGAAAGCTACACCACCGATTCATTCAGTTTATATAAAGCGAAACACAAAAAATACTCAGATTTAAAACAGAGTTACGTCCTCAAAATATTTTTGCTCCTACAAAATGGGGTTGTTATTGAAAAGACCTTCTCGTAATTTAAGTGGGTAAAGAAATCAAGCGTAAAATAAAATATCGGTGCTTAGTATTTCTTAATGCGCTTTACAAATTTATAAAAAGGTTCTTTACCCCTGAAATTTTGCTTGTTGTGGTTTCTTAAGAACTTGTTAAAACCAAATAGTTTTTAACTCTAAGTATACAAAAAATATATTTTGTACACAAAAAATTCTTTTTTTTAAACAATTCTAATTTTTTAGTTATTCTAGAATCCGAATGGGATTAGTTCCGAAAATGTATGTTTTTTAAGGTGTAATCGAAATAAGAGTGGACGCATCGCCTGATTACTATTTATTGATTACTATCTAGTGATTACCGCCCACTGATGACACCCGCAGCACCAGTAAAAGTAACAGAGCTGTGTTTGAGCGAAAGAACAATCAAATGCCTTATTTGACGCTGATTTTCAATGAAGCCGTGTTATCGTATCGAACCGGATCACTCGCGAAGAAGTATGGCTTATTTTATTTTTATTTTATAACTAGCTGGTTGCCCTTCATGCAACTTCGTTTTCGTAGAACTAACGGAAACGGAACCCCGTTTTCGTAAACGGAACCCCTAGATATAAGTAACCTATGTTAAACCTTATATAATCAGCTATCTGCCAGTGAAAGTCCCGTGAAAATCGGTATATCTGCTTCAGAGATTAGCCAGAACAAACAGATCAGAACAGACAGACAGGCAGTCGGACAGACAACATTTTTTAAAATTTATTTTCAATGCAAGTACCGTATATACTTTCATATTATTCACTAAGTGAAAAGCTGTTAAAATAAAATTACAAACTTTATTTATTATATTATTACTTTATTTATTTTATTTATTTGTATATTATGTATAGATCATGGAAAACTAAAAGCAAAACTATGACAATAGAAATAAAGCTAGGTGACAGAAATGAAATGACAGGTTCCCCCGAGGTACCTAGTAGGTACATACAGTTTACATTGAAACTATTAAATCAATGGACATTATTAAGTCTAAAGGACATGGGACATTATGCTATAGAACAATAATCTGCGGCGACCAAACATAAAATTAGGTTGGATGTAAGCGTAATCGCATCTACATTACAACGGCATAATCGCAAATCTTCGGGAAGTGGGGAAAATTCTCCTATACCTATTTTGATTTATTTCAACGATAACTCATATAATATTCCTATATAATTCCGTAATCTAACGACAGTTTACCTACATAGGCACGTAATTATTTCGCTGACTGAATAATGTGCTTATTACTAGACCACATGAGTTCATCAAGGCGCCAGAGTGCCAACACCGTGTTTCACATACCTTAATTAAATTACTGAATGCTTTAAGGCCGCGGCCGTGAATAGGCGCCTTTATATTTTTACACATTCATAGAATGAATAGGTAGGTAGGTAGCGTATAATAATATAATAAGGCCCTTACAGACGAGAGGCCGATCGTCTTAGTTAGAACTGACGTCAGTTCGGCCTGAACGGATTCGAGCACATACCCGGAAAAAAATTGCATCCGATCCAATTGACGTCATTTGACGTCTGTGACGTCTGAATGGATTCGAGAACACACACGAAAAAATCGCATCAGTTCGTTCTGGTTTCCCGCGAGCTACGGCTGTGTTTATTAATTTTAAACCCACTACGCTTGTTCACAATACACGCGCGCACGGCCGCGGCTCTGGCGAGAACTGAAAGGATTTGTCACACATAATCCGTTCAGTCCATTCGTTCGGTCCATGATTAATATTCCCAACTTTGTTATTTTACAAATTTTAATACTACATTAAGTATTTTATTCCGTCCTTAGTAGGAATTTATTTGTTAGTTGTGTTTTAGTAGGAAAGAGCCTGACAGTAATCATATGCAAATTGGCCTAGGTTAGGCACAAAAAATTTAAAAAAAAATGTACACCTTATCATATTAATACATCGTAGCATTCGTCCGTAATTTTCTTAAAACTACCCGTTTATTTACTACGTACGTAAATAAACGGGTAGTTTTAGGATAGAAGTCTCCTAGTATATTTTAATTCAAATATAAAATTTTAATATAACTAAACCTAAAATGCCGTGGTTTTTTGGGGGCTTTACGGATTCCTAAGTTTAGTAGCTTTTCTAGTATACTACTATCAATATAGATAGTATATAGATAGTAGAAATCGACGCGAGTTTAGTAGGTTCGCAAAAACAGAGCTGGCAACACTGGAACATTCGTTCCACTTCAGTCCATCCGGCCGACTGATGCGATCTCGAAATTGCACACAGACAATACGATTTTGCATCCGTTCAGACCGAACTGAAGGAAAACCGGACCGTATATGGGGCCTGCTATATTAATTTATTGTTACATCTATTTCACTTTTATTTTCGGGTGTAAGTTCACACCGCTACGATACCCGGCGCGGCGTTACATTTCTTAGATAGCTACTCAAAATTAAACTTTATTCGCTACACAAAAATATACACGTTTAATATTATGACATCAGTCATATACTGCACATTCGCTGTGCTATCGCTGTGTATCGGTATACACGGCGCGGTGCATCATGACATTCGAACTTTAACAAATAACGTGTATTTTCTTATGTGTATTGTGTATTTTTATTCTTGTGTAATTAAAAATTAAAATTGCATGAAATTGCAGCGTCATATCGCGTACCACTTGATTTCGTTGTGAATTGACCCTAATAAGTCATACGTGTCGTGTTTTATTTAAATTTCATGGGGGCAAAAACTTGGGTAAAATGATATAATATAATGTTGCCTACGTTTTTTTTAGAAGTACTGAAATACGTATGAAAACTTTCATTGAGTTAAACATTTAATGAAAAGTTTACTGACCGTTTTTATAATAAATCTATCTACTATGCTACTTATATAAAGTCTGTTCCATATCCAATAATCACAATGAAACCATTAAAAATCTCATCATCTGAAACTTGTAAAAGGGATGCTTTTAACGAAAAAAATGAACATCTAAATTGAGTTTCTGTGTAATCCTTAAAGTTTTTAGAAACGAAAATGCGAGTCCAAATTAATACAGAGGGATGACCGCGCAGAAATCACCCTCAAATGCGGTCCGATCGTGACGTAAACAACACTATTACAATCGAATTAATTAATCAAGTGAATTCGACTTCGAGTCGACTTAAAAAACTTGCTGTCGAAGTCACGGAGCAAGTTTTAAGGAGAAGCTAACGAGTAGGACGAAGTTCGACGAGATCGCAGACAAGAATGGATGTAATTTAAAAGTCGATTAGAATTTATCACTGAATGGACTCGGTTATTAATATTTAAATTACTCGATCGTAATATTATGACTCATCTAAACATGTACGGATTATGATTAAATCTACAGAGGCTGAGAATGCATCGAAATTCGAAAACTGCTACAGAGTTTTATTAGATCGAGCTACTATTTACACGTGAAAGTTTGTGAGGATGGATGGATGTATGGATGGATGGATGTATGTTTGTTACTCTTTCACGCAAAAACTACTTATCGGTCTATCGATATCGGTTATAAGTTACTGAAAGTAATCTGAAGCGGAGGTCTGTTAGTATTTACTACCATCACCAAATAGTGTGATAAATGTGGACATGGTCACAACTATTGTTAAAAAATACGCCGAAGCTCATGAAAAAAGACTTCACCATCATGTGAATCTTGGAACGAATGGAACTGAATCATGTGAAAGCTATCCAGCTCCTCGATAACACCACCAACAACACCAGTCAGAAGACTGAAAAGGACAAAACCTTTCGAGTTAGTGTTAGACAGAACACAAACAATAATGTTGTAATTCTCCTTTATAGAGACTATAAGAAATGTGTTGATAGACGCAATCTCAGTGATACTCTACTTAGCAATTTGAGTTAACGTAAAATTACTTATTAGTCTAAGCTAGGCTAGATTGTAATGTTATGAAATACCTAAATGGGTACTTCATGTAATAAAATAAAAAATAAAACAAATAATGTATTATGATAAATATTTATTTATTATTTATATTAAGATAAATTGTAACTATATAAAATATTTAAATAAAAGTAAAAAAATTAAAAAAAAGTGGTTAGCGCGTTATCGCGCGGGCGCTCAAGCCGGACGTCGCGGGTTCGAATCCCGCCGAGGGAACAAAAAGTTTTCAATGTTCCTTGGGCATGACCCAGGAATGTATTTAATATATTTATTATAATAAAAATATTGAATTGTATAGTAGAAAAGTATTAAATACTTCCAGTTGTCTGGTCCCCGTGACACAAGTTCTTGAGATGCTTACCACGGGGCCAGATTGCCGTGCTGTGAAGCGTCCATAGATATTATATTATATTATTATTAAAGTTAAAGTTAAATTGTGTACACCATGTGATTTAAAACATATTATTTAACAAGGCACAAAAACAAAATGTTAAAGTGACAATAGAATAATTATTATAAGTATTAAACTGTCGTATATGGCATTTATAATTTTAATAATAAAATGAAATCATAATCGAATTAAACTAATTGTGAATTTATATCATAAGGCAGCGCTGGAGTTAAAATGCAAATTCAACAATAGAAGTTAACGACTGCCATATCGTCCATGATTATGACCGCCAATCGAATTTGCAAATGCACTAGTTCATTATGTGTTTTACTAGATTTTGCCCCTGGCTTCGATTGGTTTGAAGCACTTTATCGATGGAAATTATTTTCCGCCTGGTTCATAACTGTCTAATTGTATTTTTAACAGACTTAATATGATACGTTATAAGTGAATACTTGTAATTATTTTTAATAATTTAACATTGAGGGTAGATTGCAATATTTTGTGTAGAGGCGACGGAGCCGGGCGTCGCCTCTTATTTAAGTGTTTTCAATCGTTACGTGCGGTAGCGCTACATGGTATTTAAAGCTTTGGTATTTTTTAAATAGTGAAAAGTAGCCAAGGCACAGAATACATAATGGTACAAGTAGCCAAGGTCGATATTTGATCCCTTGTTCGGCTAGCATTAGTCGCGAAGTGTTGGTTCTAATACGAGTAGTTATCTGTAAATCTGTGGCTTTGATTGTATTTTGAAAATAAGTGATGTGCTATGATGGGGCCTTCATGTTATGGGTATGGGCATTCATGAATGAAGAAATTTAGAAATATTAGCTAACCTCATGCTGTCTGATAATGGGTAAGAGCTATTTTTCGTAGATTTCCCCCGGCCCCAACTGGAAGTAACCCACGGTCTGGGCCTGGCATGCCGATACCTTTTTTGTAGTAAATAATCAATGATTACAAGCTATTCAACAAATGCTACAATATTCCGAACTTAATAGGCGTAAATAAAACGATAAAGTAAGAATAACAAAATGAAATTTTCCAATTATGCCCGTCGACTCCCTTCTTTGATTCGAATGGCGGATGGCGTGCGTTGGCAAATTAATCCGACAGACAATGACCACGCGCTGTTTGTTGAGACAATAACAAATTATTCATACTCCACGATGAAATGTAAACAGAATATGATTGGATATTACCTCCACAGCACAGTAACACCCATGGGACTGGTCAGGGTGATCATCCCCCTGTGACCCTCTAGTGGTGAGCCCGTCAAGCGAGGTCTCGATTCGAGTCCCGCTAAGGAACAAAAAGTTTTCTGTGTTCTTGGATCATGGATACAATATATTAAAAGTGTGTAATATGTTAGTAATAGTAGTAATATAATATTCATCTTAAATACTTCCCTTTGCATGGTACCCAATTCTCGTATTTAACTAAGACTTTCAACATACTTTCAATTAATTATAAATGAATCGTCTTAATATCAATAAACTGGTTTTTGGAGTTACCAATCAAAACGCGTTTGACGTTGGTCTGGCATGTATGAGAATGCCTTTTTGCTGTTTTAACATATCGACTGGATTATAAATGTATTATTGTAGGGTTTGATAAGCAGAATCGACCGTCAGATTTACGCGGTGTGAAAGTGTCCATAGACAATATAAAATATTATTCACATAATCAATAAGTGCCTGGGTAACGGAGCTTTGCACAAAGTTCTGTTAAATTGAATAATCACAAAAATATTTATCTGACCGGGATTCAAAACATTCCAAATTTTCGAACGAAGAAAAAATTATACATATGCATACCAAACTGCCAATCGGACTGTACATATACCCCCTGACTAATAAAAAGATTTACACAATGGATAACTTAAACAACGTTGCTGTCTTTGTCTGTCAAGTGACTTTTCCAACGCATGAGACAAAGTCAGCTACGTTGTATACTTACGTTATCCGTTGTGTAAATCTCTTTATTAGTATGGGGGATTATGTATAGCTTTAAAAATTATAGCTAGATTGATTTTACTCCCCCAAAACTCCCTGCATACTCAATTTCACGGTAATAGTTGCAGCCGTTTTCGAGAAACCGATTATATATATTCAAGATTTTCTCGTTTAAAGTACAAAGATATGAAATTATTAATAATGTACAGAATACAGTCTAGTGTCTACGGCAACACCCACGGGACTCGTGGCCAGGGGATCATCTCCCCGCACTATTAACAACTCCAACTTTGTTCTAACGTATTCCGAACTTAATTTAATTAATTACGAACCCCTCCTCGAGTCCATTTCGCTAAATATTATTTCAAGGGGACTAAATAACTAAGATCAAACGGACTTCGGGGTATTACTAGAGCGTCGAATTATTAATGTACTATACGGTAAGTTATAAAAATGTATGCTAGTATTATTGTAGAAAAATATTATAATATATACTTGCTTTGTCCCGCGGCTCCGCCCGCTTAAATATAGTATCCCACGGGAATACTGTAATTTTTCGGGATCAAAAGGAGCCTATGTTTTAATACAGAGCCTAATCTACTACCATACCGAATTCCATCGAAATCAGTTTAGTAGTTTTTGCGTGAAGGAATAACAAACATCCATCCATCCTCACAAATTTTTACATTTATAATAGTGTAGTAGGTAGAGCCTGTTTCAGAATCTTCTTCGTCGTACAGCTTATTCGGGAATTTGTTTCTGCTTTCTTTACATCGTGCGACAGCGATAAGCTATCTGACACGTATTCAGCAGATTATGAAACATGCTTTGACTGTCTTTGAAAATTCGACACAACATAATTACTCACTAGCTACTTATAGTAGTATGTAATTTTTTTTGTAGTAGAAATAGCACGCACACAGAACTTCGCAGTCATGAATGTAAATAAATTGTAGCGTCTTCATATCCACTATTTAATGCGTTTAAATGACAAGTTCATCTGCTATCTTTGAAACCGCGCATTATGAAATCACAATATGTTCTCAGTTGTGACTTGTGTAGTGTTTTATTTTCTAGCCATAGAATAAATCCTCAATGCCTGCCCTAATTTTAAATCACATCACGTGAACGAGAACTGTGGAATAACAAAGCTGACACCGCTAAATATCTGTTTATGCACAATCGTAAAATCATTTAGAAAACACTTGATCCTTCGCATTAACAAATTGTCACCTCGTTCGTAATACAAAATGCGACGCCATTTTATTTCTATCGCGATCCGATAAAGATTTCAACACACCGCTAAAATAAACATAACAAACTTAGGGAGTGAACACATTGTGCCGAACTTACGCGACCGATTTTCGGTGGCTGATAATTACACGTTTATGGCTCACGTGACAATACACACGCAGTAACTACTTGACTGAACGTCAAAAAACTTTATATCGTGTGGATTGTAGGTAATGATGTGCAATTGGAAATAATAAAGTGTACAGGATAAGCCACCAGATATTTTATTACGTACGTACATTTTATTATTTTCTAACTTTGTTATCGTTGCTAGGGTTCCGTACCCGAAGGGTAAAAACGGGACCCTATGCCTTCTAGACTTCGTTGTCTGTGCGTCTGTCTGTCACCAGGCTGTATCTTACGAACCGTGATATCTAGACAGTTGCAAATTTCAGAATATTTACTTCTGTTGCCGCTATAACAATTGATAACAAATACTAAATACGAAATATCTAATACAAATATTTAATGGTGATACCAATTAGCATACAACAAACGGCTAACGGCGAAAAAAATTTTCCGCTTTGTACGGAACCCTTCGTGCGCGAGTCCGACTCGCACTTGGCTGGTTTAAAATATATTGTTACTTTGGCTCAGCCCTTATTTTCGTATGATGCGTTATTATAGAATTTCACAAAGAACCTTAAACCTTAAAACTCCATAGCGTTGCAGGCCTAATCTCGCCGATATTCAGTCGCGTAAATTCCGCATAATGTGTTTACTCACAATCGCCTATGCAGTATGCAGACTATTATTTATACTAACAACTAACAAACAACAGAGCGCTGTTCTAAGGATTAAACTCCGGCGACCGCGGTCGGTAGTAATCAATTTCGGTTAGACAATATTGGATTTTAATTAACCGTATCGCACTCTCTCGGTTTTGTACATCATTTGCGGTTACATTTTAATAAATGACAGCTATAATTGAAAACAAACATAGATCTAATTAAAAGCGATTGTTTTTGGCCGTCGGTTTTGTTACTTGTCATATTTTGGCGCATAGTCAGATAATTTTAATGAAACACCAACATTTCAATATCTCTGATTACAAATAATTCTTCAAACATAATGTTACTATCGTTTGTTAAGAGTTGCGACAAGATAGTCTTAAAATATACTATTGCATTTCAAAAATATATGAAGATTGAAACGGAACGTCTCACAGACGAAACTGTCGATGTTTCTAGAAGCGACAAAACTGTCTATTTTAGACGTAAGACAGGCTTGTCTAAGTGACATAAAATTGTCTTATGTCGGTCGTTCCCCAAGTGAGCGCTCGTCCTTACATATTTATTGTTCTTTTTACAGTTCGTTTGATAGATACAATTTTGTTACACGTTGACGATTGACGATTTGTCACAACTTTTACATTTTGACGTGAAAACGTCTTATAATTCGATGGAGCCGGCTGCACGTACGAAAAAACATGACTCATGCGGCGTTACCTCGCTCTGAGTCGTTCCATTTAAGGCTTGAAGTTCAAGCGAGAGCGCCGAACGAGCGAGAAAGAGGCACTATCGGTCTCCGCGTTCGGCAGCGTTCGATACCTGTCTCTCTCCTACTTGAGTGAGCGGTCCATCAGTATTTTCTTATGACGTTGTCACGTTCAACTATCGTCAGTAAACCGACTTTACAGACAACCGATTTTCTTTTTTTCTATCTAGAGGAAAGTAACCCTTATAAAGTTCTAACTTAAAAAATGAGTAGGCGAATTTCAACCACAGGGCGACTTCCAGTGTATACTAACTCCACAATTATTTATAATATTATTGAGCTTACATTGTAGGGCAAAAATGTGTGGATACAGATGTATTCTCGTGATATATATACTCGTAGTTCGTGAAAAATAAAAGTATTCGTACGCTGCCATAGAATAAAGTGAGCAGGTATGTCGGCAAACTGAAATATTATTAAACTTGCAAAACGGGCGAACAGTTAGCTTTCAGCAGAGACTGCCAATTTTTCCATTTTTTATTCGTTTATTTCATTGCGTCGTCGAATTTATTGAAGCATAAAACATTATAATTTCATTAACATTTTAATTTTTATTGGCTTTAAAAAATACGCTGATTTTAACTACATAATAATAATATTAGTAAGTTGTTTTTCTTCATAAAAGTTTTTCATTTGAATGCTCTACTTAGACGCAGCCCGTGGAACCTCTCACTCTAACTCGGCGAAACACGACTCAAGCGTTATTTCACGTCGGTTTTTTGTGAGGCCGTTGTCTCTCTACGGTAGGGCCGGCCCAATCGTACATGGCTTTCCCTTACTTACTAAATATCTTAAAATTATAATTACTGTTTTTATATACGGATTCAAGTGGTTCATTTTCGACCGCAGTTGTCCGCGGTCAGCAGACCGCATCGTATTTAGTGGCAAATAAAGTTCAATTTCGAATCGATATTACAAGAAGTGCGCGCCGCGTCGTGTCTCGTGTGAATTGAGGCTTAGTTCAAAATGAAAATAAAGCTATTATATAATTGATTACATTAGGTCACGCTCCTATTGTTATTATAAGAACTAGTATTATAATTATATTATGTTACAGAAAGATTAAAATCAAATAATTGTATAGCTGGAGGTTTCGTGCGGGGTATTTTTTAAACCCTTACGTCAACCCTCCGCCCTTCGGCTGTTGAAAGCAAAGGTTTGTTTACAAAATAATCCTCGATATTATTACATAAGTATAAAATTATGTAATATAAGTATATGCAGTCCCTCATTGTAGGCGCCCAGTTGAGGAATAAAAAAAAATTACTTGGTATTTTGAATCACTGTATTACCTACCCACGTTAAAAGAATCAGAATAAGATTTTTTAAGAAACAAAAAACGTAATGTAAAGAAACGAATAAGGACGAAGTGTAGCTATGGCCGCAGTGTGCGCCAGCGAATAAGGCGTCCCCGTGCTGATGCGGTGAACACTTAATTATTGTGTATCTATTTTGTAATATTAATGTCAATCGGAAAATCGACTACAAAAATTTACAAAATTTTGTTATTTTACTATTACTACTACTAGTATCGCTTATCAGACGACCCGTTTGCCGTTCGGCCTCTATAAGAACGATGAAAATAGACAAATGAACGTGTTGTGCAAACGTCAATCAATTAGCGGTTGGCAGCCCTACTTGGCGTAATGCGTAAACACAAGTCGCTAACGAACCGACGCAGCCCCTGCACATTTGCAATTTCGATTGGTCCTGTTTGCAGTACCTTTCCCTTCATATGTTAAAAATGCAAATTGGCAAATTGTCTGCCAACTGATGGGCAGTTATTAGATTTGTGTATGATGTATTGTATGGCAAAATCGCCAGTCCAAAAAAAGTGCGAGTCGGACTGGCGCACGAAAGGGTCTCGTGCCGAACGGAAAAAAAACGTGTTTGTTGTATGTAAGCTCCGCTTCATTATTTGTTTTAATCTGAAGGTCGATTCTGCTTATTAAACCATCTACTAATACAGTTACGATATGTTAAAACTGTGAAATAGTATTCTCATAAATGTTAAACCAACGTCGAACCCGTTTTAACTGGTCCAAAGTCCAAACTCCAAAAATTTGTTCATGATATACTAGACAAATAATAATTTTCAATTCTATAAAAGTAAAATGAAAGTTTAAATTAATTACGATAATTGGGTTTTTAGTCCTCGTTGTTATAGCGGCAACAGAAATATATCACCTGTGAAAATTTCAACTGTCTAGCTATCATGGTGGACTGGTGAGTGGTGACAGACAGACGGACAGACAGAGTCTTGGTAATAAGGTCCCTTTGTTACCCTTTGGGTACGGAACCCTAAAAGTGACTGGTTAAATTGTAGAGATCGTCGCCGAAATTGATGACACCATGATTACACGTGTTAGGTACAACACATTGTGATTTGTGATGTAGATTATTGAATTAGATTTATCATGTAGTTATCATGAAGTGTATCATGAAATATCTATGTTTATAATATTGTAATTTCGTTAAAATTCGACTTTTTACCCGACTGCGGCGAAGCGGAAGGGTAATGATTTTGGCACTCCATGTGTGTATGTTTGTTCCATCTTAGTGCCTAAGCTGCGGATTTTAATGAGGTGTCAATATATTCGCTATAGTGGTCCGGGTAAGTAAACTAACTAATTTCAGTAGTCGGGTTATAGTCTTTAACTTTTGAGTGTACTCTGTAAGTAAAAAAAATTATATTAAAACGTTACAAGCAATAAAAGAGGTGTCCTCATGTGGGCACGGCGAGTGTAAATGGGTTCAGAACCAAGCTCGGAACGACTGGCAAACTGTATAACTTCATATTATAAGCTAAAGAGCAAAGTAAAGTGTCAAAAAAGCCCATCTATACATAAAAATGTCTATGCAATCAGAACATAACCCGCCTTAGGCGGTTAGGTAATCAGATAATATTTTATACTACCTCAAACAGAGGCACGCTATAAGTAAGTTAGTATTGTTTGTTGACGTAAGTCCCAAGGGAACTGATTGGGAGGCGGAATAAGAATAGAAATATCGGAATAATACATACTGAACATGAGCTGCTATTTCTGATAATATTAGATATAATTATATTTATGAATATTCAGATAGTGTCCGTCCGTCTTTCTGTCTGTTTGTCCGCTCTTTTAGCTCCTATGATTATGTATATAAATCAATGAAGTTTAGTATAAATGTGAATCGTGTGGGGTATCATTGAATAAGCCTTTTAAAATAAAGGCATGGATGGGTTGATATATGACTATTTCCAAAGTCAACAATTTCGTAATCAGCCTTCAAACTGGTTTACAAGTTGGTACAGGGGGAGCCCTGTCATTTCTAAGCTATGGGAATTACAAACTTGCAATTGTCCATGCCGATAGATCATGCTAAATACTCTTTACGAAAATTATTTTGACCAAAATCGGACAGTAACTTTTGAAGTAATTTGAAGAAAAGGAAAAACAATTGTGCGTTTATAGTTATGGAAACCTCCTTAGACATCTCCTGACGTGCTCTCGGTTAGGTTAGGTTATTTCACAGCTTACTGTGACCCTTAGGTCATATCGTGACGATACGCGAGGCTACGTGGCGCTGCATTTTTAAGATAGATACTCAAAATTGAATACGTGCATCTTTTTGTGTTATACTTACACAAAAATATATGTTTTTCATATGACATCAGTCATACACTGCACATACGCTTTGCAGCGCGGTGCAACCTGACATACGAACTGTTAACAATGAAACGTGTATATTCTTATGTAATTAATAAAGTTCAATTTTGAACAGCTATCTTTAAAATACAACGCCACGTCCCGTATCGTTTCGTTTGGGTGTGAATTGACCCGTAGCTCAGTATATTTTGATGGCTTACTAAATATTTTTTAAAGACAGTATACTAAGCAAAAGATCAATTATATTTTTTTATGCCTACCAAAGCCTCCTAAGAGGAATAAAATAAATCATCAGCGTTTAACTGTGAAATATAAACTCGTCTTTAGTCTCTCTTAACTATAAACCAATGTTGTCGCCGGCTGCGCTAAGTGATCATTCTATCTATTGTCTTCAGTTACCCGGGAAATGTATGACGGCGATAAACTAAGATAAGGTATCGCTTTAGACACTGACTTTTTAAAATAGTCGGATCACAACGTTACCGTTTGATTGAAAATTAAGCTTGTAGGTTTATATACGGTGCAATTGCGATTAATTTAATAATATAATAGTTTACAAAAACTAAAAAAAAACACGCTTAGAAAATTTTTATCGAGTTATTGTATTGTCATCGGCCATTAAGACGTGTGCAAAGTTTCAAGTTGATCAGACGTCTAGAAACCGGTGAAAATTAAGCTCAAAGATTCCGTTACATACATACATACAACCCGAGCTAATAAAAGCGTGTTAAAAAGAACACACAGTTGCAGTGCAAAAGACATTTAATCTAACTAGGTCATAACTAGGTAGATGTAATATGCAAGGTCACATCAGTTTTTCTTACGTCATCAACAAATAAGCCCCTGTAGGGCTTCTGATGATGACTATAAACCAAAAAAATTTTTCAAAAAATTTCAAAAAAGAAATTGTATTGGATAAAAATGTTTAAAAAAAACCTTTTATATGGAAAACTAGCTTTTGCTCCACCCAAGTGTGGTCTTAATACAATATCTCACGGAAACACTGTACTTTTTCCGAACAAGAAGTAGATTATGCGCTAATCCAAAGTCTAAACTACTACAATAATAAATTTCATTAAAATCCGTTTAGTAGTTTTTGCGTTGTTCCTCACACACTTTCACATTTATAATTGTAGTAGGATAAGCAGACTGATCGCGTAAGTACTGGTAAGTGATTAACGTTTTCAAAATATATAAAACACTCGCAACACCAGAGGAGTTACAAGAGCGACACAGTTTTAAGAACCCCCAAGCCGATCATAAAATGACTCTTAATCCCCGAGCCGACCCTAAAATGACACAAAACACTGAAAAAGCGAGCGTTTTATACGCTGTTTTTTATATAGTCAAGCCGGCCTGTTTACGTATTTTTTTTAAATCATTCAAGAATTATACAAGTTCCAAACATAATTATAATTATAATAATGTAGAGTAAAAAAAACTATGTTTCCGCCCGGGATCGAACCGGGGGCCTTCTGCGTGTTAGGCAGATGTGATAACCGCTACACCACGGAAACTATGCTAACATAGCGGCAATAATTAGCTACAGTTCAGGTAGCCAATATTATCAAAACTGGTTTTCTTAA
Organism: Phengaris arion; assembly: GCA_963565745.1. Taxonomy (NCBI): domain Eukaryota; kingdom Metazoa; phylum Arthropoda; class Insecta; order Lepidoptera; family Lycaenidae; genus Phengaris; species Phengaris arion. The sequence goes on along the minus strand of OY751441.1, from coordinate 14,750,511 downwards.
GACTGGCCTTAGAATTTTTAGTGCCGATCAACATTTAAATAAGTAGGTACAGTAAAAATGATTTGCTAAATATGGTTTTGACAATTTTCATATTTCGATAGAAATTGACAGACGATGTATGAATAACTTATCCAAGAGCATGTCTAAGGAGGGTTTCGTAACTGTCAACGCGCAATAGGTTTTCTTTGAATTACTTCAGAAGTTATTGTCCAATTTCGCTCAAAATAATTTTCCTAAAGAATTTTTAGCATGATCAATCAGCATGGAAACTTACAAGTTTCTATCTCCTATAGTTTAAAAATTCCAGAGATTCCAATTTCCAACTCATGAACCGCTTTGGAGGCCGATTACTCGAAAATGGTCGACTTTGTAAAAAAGTTATGTATCAAAGATAGTTTTTATTTTAAAATACCTATTTAACGATATCCCACATAATGGGGTAAAATGAAAAAATATTTTTCATCCCCACTTTAAGTGTTCGAAGAGCCACCCCTAAAATATAAAATTATTGTTATTTTATGATGCCAGAATCGAAATCTATATACATTCTTTAACTATACCAAATTTCATTCATTTATATTTATAATTACAGAAATTAGAGGCGTGGACAGACAGACAGATGGACAGACAGAAATAAGGGTTCCTTGAGTATTACGGAACCCTAAAAATTACAACTGTCGAAAACCATTAGAAACATGGTCGCACCGCATGTCAATTGGCGCAAAAGCAACAGGGAATAATAATTCGATCTTATCCAAACCAATCACTCAACAGGTACCTACGCTATAATAATTTCACTCTTCAAAATGCCGTAGAACACAGTCGAAAATTGCTCGAAGAAAAATCTAGGTATATCTTTGGACAGAGAGAATTTATTACTCGGCAAGAGTCTTTGGGGACGCGAACCAATTGGCCACTAAGACTATTTTAAATGGCAGCCAGTTTCTTGTAGTCTAGGGAGCTGCAATGAACCTGACGGTCAAGCTGAAATAAATTTAGCGCCTCACGTTTGAGTCACCAGAAGTTTCGAATAGTCTCTTTCACTTCGCTCAGTTTTTCTTTCACTTTAAACTTCTTGTTTACGAAGCGAATTTCTTTTGCCGTGTCGTGTAAAATATTTTCATCCTAAGGTCGCATCCTAAGCATAGAGCAATGAGCTACGATTCTAGGCCTTGAGCATTCCAAAGCGTTAATTCCGGGCTTTAGATAAAGGCTTACAGAATTGGCTCTTTAAATTAGTAGGAATCAATTAAGAATCCTTATCAGAACTCTAACTGGGTACAGCATACACCTCAACAAAATAGGAGTTGGTGATATAACGACTTGCAGATTCTTCGAGGAAACGGATGAGACGCCCTTTCACTTGTCCGTCCAGCACTTCAACAGAACAGAAACAGGTACCTTGGGCAGCACGAGTAGTCTATCACAAAGGAAATTCACAGCACCAACCCCAGCCATATCTTTCACTATACGAGCAGCATAGGGCTGGGACTGGTACTAGAACGCGAAGGAGTAGACAATAGATCCACTTTGGTCGCAGTGATGACAGAGCTCGATTATGACCTGCCTTCGATGTAACAAAAAAACATATAATATGTTACATACAATAGTTTATCTTATTACTGTTGATACCAAAAGTAATGAAAAGCAAGGGCCGGGAAGGCAAGTGCAAGGCGCCAGGGACTCATAGCGCAAACAATATGACGTGATCAGCTTACTTCTACAGGTACAATGAGCATAAAAGAACAGCAGTAGATTTTTTTTAAATTAAATTAATCACTGAAATTACAAACTCTAGTTTAGCTCCGTTATTAATGGTCTATTTTTCAGTTATATATGTATTTTTTTAAACTCAATAATGCTCTACTGGTTGAGAATATTTTTGCTGGCTGTCCAAGTCGGACTGCATTGTCTAGTTATTCACGGTACTGAATTGTCTTATCAATGAGAAATTGTATTCATGCAGCATTGGACTGGGAAGTATTTCCTTACTAATATTATTATCCTAGAGGTAGTCCTATGGTCGAAATTCTTCACATAATAAATCATATTATAATTTTTAAGCTTCAACTTTGTAAGGGTTCTTTTGGTTCAAGGATAGAAAAAAATTAAAATGTAAAATATGTTACTAAGCGCTATACTTACCGTCCAGCCTGCAAATCCAATACCGCGGACTTGAAGCGGACTTGTAGACAAAAATGATTGAGCCTTTTGACACTAATGTGCACTGTAGTGTGAAACACTAATTAGTACTGGTGCTGGACTTGCAGGCTGGACCGTGAGTTTGACCTTTGTTTATGACAGTTTAACAAACGTGTAACAAAATTGTATCCATCAAACGCACGCGAGTGTTAATAATCTGAGGCAGTGTGTGTCAGTTTTAACTGTTCCCAATTTTTATATCATCTTACTACGTTTGCGAGGATGGATGGATGGATGGGTGTCTGTTACTTTTTCACGCAAAAACTACTGAACGGATTTTGATGAAATTTGGTATGGTAGTAGTTTAAGCTCTGCATTAAAACATAGGCTACATTTTATCCCGTGGGATACTATGTATTTGCGTGAGCGGAGCCGGGGGCAGAAGCTAGTACTTCTTTAAGATTGTTGCACGAATACTTTGTGACTTATAGAGAGCTGAGAGCTACTAAACTGGGTGGGGTATACGCGTGTGCAGTACACTTGTGACAGAAGCGAAACCTTCATAAGTATTATGCCTCAATCTCGCTCGTTATGCCTTTAGTTTACTTTAGTTTATTGCGATGTGGACTGACCTCCATATCGCAATGATACGTGACGCTGCGCGGCGTTGCATTTTAAGATAGTTATTCGAAATTGAACTTTATTCAATACAAAAAGATACACTTTTCATATGACATCAGTCATACACTGTACATGCGCAGTGCAGCGCGGTGCAACAAATCATTCGAACTCTCCCAATTTTTATACAAATTTTGAATAGCTATCTTAAAAAAAGAAAGGAAGATTATGCTAAAAATTTTCTTTTAACAACAACATTATGAAATTCACAGTTTGGTCAAAACAACACTATAAATCCAATAATTTATAACCTACGTTGATAACGTTTTGTCGTATTTGGTATCTCGATTGCAATAAAATGTCGAATTGGGCACAATTTTCTTAATCTACATCGCATTTTAGTACTAATAAAAAAAATAATACAAATATAAGCGCGTCTGTCTGTGCAGTAAAACCCTTAACACCAGAGTGCTAAGTGTGAGTTTTTCTTTTCGCATTCGATCGTGAGCGCGTTTGGCGTTTACTAGGAATTTGTATGTCATTTGTTCAGCGCCATCTAGTTGTAAACGCGACAACTAGGTCAAATCACATACAAATTCCTAGTAAGTGCCAAACACGCTCACGATCGAATGAGAAAAGAAAAACTAACACTTAGCACTTTTGGTCTCTAACGCCTCCGAGGTCCTGTGGTTTAGAGCTTGGCTGTCGATTTCAGGGGTAAATTTGATTCCCGCGTTGGAACAACAGAAAATGTTGTTTTCAAGTCTGGTTAGGACAATGCGGGCTGATCACCTGATTGTCTGACGACAGAATATGATCTATGCATCGGATGGGCATGTAAAACGTCGGACCTGCGCCTGATCTCTCGCCTGCAGTCGTGTTGGTTATCCGTCTCGCTCTGTGCTCTTGTGTACTGCACACACACTGAGGCACTTTATGAAAAATAATATTTTCTGGGTAGCCGGACTGGTTTCAACGAAATCCAGCCACCGCCACCGAAATCGGTGTGGGAGTTATTTAAAACTTCCTAATTTCTGCAATCAGCATAGTTCATAAAATAGTGGCTGGGCTTTAGAACCTATAAATCAATTGAGTAGTATGACATTTTTATCTTCGCTATTAAGAAAATGGTTTAAGCACCTACTAAAGATTAAGAAAGAAGTAGCATTAAATATATTTTTTGCACGCAAATAGGTAAATAGATTCATGATACATCTGACATACCTAGTAGTACCTAGACTTCACCTACCTGACATAGTTCTAATGCTGGCCATACTCGCTACGGTCCACCGGAGAGGTCTAGACCGCATCATGTGTTATAGACCTGGATTTTTTTTTAATCCGCGCAGTCGACCGGTCCAAGATCGAGTGCACAGTGCCTGCGCAGTGCGCGTCGGTTCTTGGCCTAAAACGGCCTAAATCCACGATGACGTGTATTCGTGTTCAATCGATGCCACCGCAAAAAGAACTGAAAACCGCACCGGTACACCAGGGCGTCCCCATACACGCCACCGACGTTCGGCTGACATACGCAGGCAAACCTGTACAGGTAACCTCTCCGGTAAAACGCAGCGTGTATTCCCTAATGCTAGCCATACACGTAACGGTACACCTGACAGGTTTGCCTGCACAGGTACACCTGTGCAAGTAAACCGGAGCGTGTATGTTGCAAAACTGTGTTATTGTCCATACTAGTTGGCTCAAGCTTATCTGACACTTCAGGGAGTCAATATTGACAAAGGAACCCTAAAAACAATAGTAATCTCAGAACGTTGGCGTTAGAAACATTACGAAAGGAACACTCAAACTGGTATATCTTGTTCTAAATGTTTTGTTTCAGATTTAAAGTGAGATTATAGTCAGTGTTGCGAATGCTATTGTAAACGAAACCAAGTAATTCACTTTTACGATAATAGGTGTAAGCTATCTACAACATATTTTTCTGTCGCGCAATATATTTGATGCATAAACGGAATAACTAAGGAGCTTTTGTTGCGAATCGTCTGAGAAGGGTTGTGTTGCTTTTAGAACGTTATTTTTTTGTGTAATGTTAAGGAAATGTTGTTTACTTTGTACATTAGGTTTTACAACTTGATAAAAGTAAAAAGAATTAAGATTTTATGTGTAGTTTTCTAATGCTTGTGTAAAAATGTAACTTTTACAAAACGTTGGAATATTTTTTCACAACATTGGTTAACAGTAAACTTGCATAACACTAGGAGAAATTAATAACTGTGGTGAGTATAAACATAAACGGGCATTCTTCGGAGATATCAGTAATTTTGTTCATATGACCATACATTTCGCAGCAACTTACTAGTGTGACGTAGCTTGTACGACTTTCGTATGGAGCGTTTTCACAAGAGCACAAAAGTGCTTCAAGCAATCCGCAGTTTCTTGAAAATATTGATTTTTAGTATACTATTTCTTTTGTTAACTGTCTTATTTTTCAAAACTAAATATTTTGTCCTCGAATTCGAAAAAGATTCATCTAGTGACCACTAGATGGATCTTTTCCTTGTCTTATACGTTGGAAAAGTAGCTTGATAGACAAGGACAAAACATTGTATAGCTTATCCACTGTATAGTAAGGGGGAGATTATTTTGTTGAATTTTGGAAGTGCACCTTTGTTTCTTTAAATTAGTCCAAATGCCTGAATGACTGGATGTGTTTTAAGTTTCCTTCGCAATATTGCTTATAATATGACTATATTATACAAAAAAAAAAAAAAATTTGTGATGGAATCTGACGACATCTGTGGCTTAGTGGTTCAGCGCGTTGGTGCTCAAGCCGTTCGCCGGTTCGTCGCGGGTTCGAATCTTGCCGAAGGAACAAAAAGTTTTTCTGTGTTCCTGGGCCATGGATGTGTATAAAATATGTGTATAATATAATAAAAATCTTAAATATATGTATAGTATAAAAGTATTAAATTTACATACTTCCCGTTTTCTGGTACCTGTAACACAAGTTCATCGGATATTTAGCACGGGGCCAGATTGACGTGGTGTGAAGCGTCCATAGAAATTTAAATAAATTTGATTCTCGAATTTAATCACAAACAAACACCAAGATGTTCTTACATTATTATTTAGAAATAATTAACAGAGCCTAGCAAAACACGGGTTAACTCACTTGAAAATTATAATTACGCGAAATTAATTCAGAATGCCTAAATAATTTCAACAAATAGAAATTAGATTCGAAAACAGTCGCTAGCTAAATTATCAAGTTACAGTAAATCTGACAGTTAATTGAAATATTATTATTGTGATCAAATGATTGTGACCGCAGCCTGTGGTTAGGCTGTTGATGTTGTTTCGCGAGCAATTCCAAATACTTTGGCCTAATATTTGTGTTTGAGGCTGGGACTCTATGCTCCGGAATCCGGAAGGCCGTGGAAAATTCTGAGCGTTGAAAATAGAACTCTGCGCTAATACAATAGAGTTGAAAATCGAACACACGAGTGTCGAGTTAAATGTCAATGTCATATATGACAGCCCGACACTCGAAACTTCCATTTTCAACTCTACTGCATTAGAGTTATATTTTAAGTGCTCTGAATTTCCACCGGCGTTCCGGATTCCGGAGCATATTGTCCCAGCCTGATGTTTACTTTGAATAAATAGGTCAATAAATACTAGATTTTTAAATTTTAACTTCATGAGAATTCATTAGACCATGTTTTTAATAACTATGATATTTTTGAAAAAAAACTAGTATAACCCGACTATGTAAATTTTATAGCTCATTCTTATCCACTTATGATTTATGAACTAACCTTCTCGACTTTGAAGAAGTCATAATAGTCAAGCCTCGAGATTTTAAATTAATTCCACTACTAATAATTCTGCAGCAAAAGTCCTGTCATCATCCAAACCTACTTGTACACTGGAAAAATAAATAGCTCGGTCACAATCTCTGTCTCAGCTCAGCTACTATAATAACTCCCCACACCAATTTCGGTGACGGTGGTCAGTTTCATTGAAACCAGGCCAGCTACGCAGGAGTTATTTTATAGTGCCCAAGTGTGTGCGCAGTACACAAGAGCACTCCCTCCTCCTTTACTCTCGTAACTCAGTGGGACGGATAACCGACACGACTGGCGAGACATCATTCGCAGGTCCGACTTTTTACATGCCCATCCAACGAATGGATCATCTTTCTTGTCAGACATTCAGGTGATCAGCCTGCATTGTCCTAACCAAACTTGGAAACAACATTTTTCTGTTGATCCAATGCGGGAATCGAACCCACGACCACGGAGGCTGTGAGCTTCTATATTTACGGCGTAAATAGAGATATGTACAACACCAAAGTATTAAATTATAAATTCCATTGAAATATTCGAATCCTTATCGTTTCAGCGGCATTTATCGTGTTACAAGTGTAATATCAGGGCTACTTTCGCTCCACTTTACTTGATATACTGTTCTGCAGATATTGATAATGTTGAAGAATTATTGCCTAATTTAAACGAGTAATTCTTGTAATATATATATATATACATAAATATGGAAATGGCTACAAGTGTTTAAATAATAATGTTGACTCCAGTAATGACAGTCCATGTGGCAGCTTGGTATGCGTATGTTTAATTCTGGTGTCGTTTGCAAATTGGTGTCTCGTGCTCGAGAATCATGAAAATATTAATCTAACCGGGAGGTTAGATTAATATTTTCATGATTCTTTTTATTATATTTAAACACCATAAAACGAAGATTGACAAGGCTGGTAACATCTTTGAGAACTAAATCAGAAATAACTTCTGCAAAATCTTTAAAACATCCCTGAACGAAAAACGAACTATGTACTAAATTCCTTATATAATATAATTTAACAGCGATTAAAGAAAAATTAAAGAAGCGAGCGAAAAAAACTTGAAAGAAAATAATTGTATTTTGATGATCTCATCATCATTCATATCATTCAATTTTCAATTCAAAAATATAATATGTTAATCAACTTACAACATCTGCAAAAATAATGTAAGATGATATTTTTTGATACAGTTACAATACATATCGTAATAAAACGAAAGCTTGCTTAAAATAAAGGCAGTTTGTAACAAGAGATCACTTACTGACAGACAATTTTGAAATGAAATAGGTAATGTTGGGTAGTACCGCCTTGGGCCACGGCCGCAAAATCGATTTCACTATTCTCATTTTCCCTCTACTTTCTGCGGAAGATTATATCTCCTAGTGTTCTTGATGGAACAAAACAAAAATATCGTAAAGCTGACCACTATGAAGGAGTAAAATATTTTTATTTAAATAAAATATATTATTTTTAAAATTAATCAAGGAAAAATTGTTAAAGTGAATATTGTAAATAACAAAAAATAGCAACGTCAGAAACAAAACATGAATGCAGAATGGTGCATCGTTAGGTTTATATTATTATTATACTTGTTACTAGTAGGTACCCAACAGACGTTGTTCTGTCTTAACTATGAACTAAAATAAACAACTACCAGCTACTGTATGCAACACCTACAGTTTCTACATCAGCAACTACATCATGAACCTACTCACTACACCTACAACCTACACCTACACCTATGAGTGAAGTGTAAAAGAGATATCAACATTGGGGGTCGGTGTTAGAAGAGTGAAAATAGAGATTATATATTCTATTGTTTATGCCAAATCATAAAATAATTAAAATTAAAGCAAATTATAAAAAATAAAATAAATATTTTGGGTGGGCCACCCTTATCACGCTTAGGAGTATGCAAAATAGCTTACAACTTATTCTCATACCTACCAAATACACCTACAAAATTTCATAAAAATCGGATAAGCCGTTTCGGAGGAGTTCTCTAACTTTCCAACACTGTGATTGTGATATAGGTATATAAGATTGAGGCAAGTGCAAACTATAGAATATTACGCCATAATAATATTACATAAAAGGTAATATTATTTTGATATACGCATTCGTGTATGGTATTCGTAAAGTTTTCGATAAAAATTTTGATATTCAACAAATCAGTGTTAGAAAACTCTTAGTGGAATTAAAACGATTCACGAGTAGATACTTGTGACAAAAGCGATTTCATTTGCAAATACACACACTTTGATGGCAAAAAAATTATAACGAGATATGCTTTTAGACGAATGGAAGGCCTCGGTTGCCTCAGTTGTATTATTTTTGAGAATTTCGATTGTTTAGAATTTAGATTATGAGGTCAATGAATTATGGACATCTTTATAGATTCTCTATTGATGACTTTTTTGATGTGACTCTATTGTTGATTGAAAATTTGTTGCTTTTATTGCCTAATTAAAAACAACAAATTATGATAATAATATATTATTATCATAATTTGTTGTTTTTAATTAGGCATTAGGCAAATTATTGGCATAGTAAATTTTTAAAATTGTTGTCCTCATTTTTAATTCTATTGTAATTAAAGAATTCTGAACGCAGCATACTTAAATCATGTCTTCAAAATAAACACATAAACTAATTTCAGGAACGCAAGTGCAACGTTTTTAATTACCACAAAAATTTAATCTACAATAACACCAAAAGTTGAAACACTAAATAAAAAATAAGGGACAGCCATAAATTGTTTCTCCACATCGATACGGCTTTTCCGTGCCTTATCACGGTGTCGTCTGTTTTATAAAGATCAACACAGCTTCCGTGCTTTTGGTCTGAGTAAATATTATTTTTAATGCACAATTTAGACAAGATTTTAAATGTAGTGCAGGCTAAATTAAATGAAAAATTTACGAAATGATGAAAGGTCTGATAAAGTTTAATTGAGGCTGTGTTGATGAAGGTATACATACGTTTACGTAAGACATGAGAAATATAAGTTCAACCCATTTCATGAAAACGAAATTCACCGTCATGGAAAGATGACTGTAAAAAAATTAAAAGATTGAGTATAAAATTGTAAAATACATAAGCCACGAATATTAACGTTGTATTTCCACACAGTTCACAGAATAGATATAAAACGGCAGATCGCGATTTGAATCTCAAAGAGAATAAGGGCTTCCGGAATTTTCGATATAATATCATTTCTGCGTTGATGAAAAAAGAATCACCCTAAACCCATAAATCAATATTTTCCGATGAAGAAAGTGTAAAAACACTAGATTTTATGGTAAAACTACTAAGTTGGCAACACTGGCAAAGCTTAGATTTTCATTTGAATGAGCCCTTGAGCCCTTAGACGATTGTATGCCTGACAGTCACACAATAGATGTTGGCCTCAAGCAAAATATTTCTGACGAAAAACCAATGTTTTTGTTCGGGAACAATTTTACACAAGTTATTTCTTATTCATGTCGTGTTTGATCGTTTCCTCGTTTTGGACGTTTCTCGTATTTTATAGATGTATGAATAATAATATGTTTTTCCTAGTCGTATGGTTACTTAATATTTGATTTGAGAAAAAAATTACCAGCAATTTCCATTCGTATATGATATTTTTAGGTCTTCGGTAAAAGTAAACTCTATGTAGGAAAATAAAATATTTAAGAGATTTATTAGAGATTATTTATTAGAGATATTTAAGAGAGAGATTATTAGAAAACATTGAAAAATATATTTTAGCCCTAATCATACCTATCTGTTAGTCACTAAGCTCCCACGTTTGGGCCTGAAGTGGCAATTAATAATCTCTATCACTATCTGTGATTTGAAAAATCAAAATTTTAAAATTCCATAATTATATTATAAAGTTAGCTAAATTGTTGATTCCAAGTAATATTTATTTATTTATTGTCAGGAAATATTTGACCTCACTTACAACGGGAATTCCCGGAGGATTGTTCTCATCGTTTCTGGCTGTACTGGTGTCGCGGATCGTGTGGTGGGACATTTGAATGTCACATTGACCTCATTATTATGACGTATGGTGACGTAAAAATGGCAGATTACTAAGCATGATTATTAGACGATTTTCTCCACATCAATCGTACCTACCTATTTGAAAGTCACTAAAATTATTTTCTTGATTAGTGTACTACACTGCTGATATTAATATTGGCAACCCTTTGTACAATATCGACAAAGTTCCTGCTCGACCAGTTTCTAAACATTTTCCTTTGCACACCTCAAAAGATTTAAACCTAAAAGAAGTAATCCCATCGACTGAAAACGTGGTTGAACTCCGTATTTACACGTGCGTATGTGTGCGTGCGTACGATTCAATGGCGCTGTTGAGCGATTTTCATTTTATGCCTGGTGCAGCGGCAGCTTGTTCGATAGTACCTGCTGTAGACGCTTGTTTTTCACGGGCTGATCGTCAAGGCTCGTCATGAGCAAACTCCTGTAATCCTTTTTGTAATAAATGTAATTTTCTTTTGTAATCCTTTTTGTAATTTGGGATCCTATAAACCTAGTTCTTCCAAAAAATTGGTTGTCTGTTAAGTCGATTTCCGGACGATAATTTTACGTGATAACATCATCACAAGCCGAACGCTTAGGCCGATCGTGCCTCTCTATCGCTTGCACGCTCGGCTCAGGCAGGGTAACAATCAGGTGGAACGTGACAATCAGGCGGAACGTGACAATTTTTCGTGCTTGCAGCCGGCGTTCATCGAGACGTTATCACGTCCAAAATGAATAGTACCTGTATGTAATACTTCACCTAGATAATATATTTTGAATGTGACGAATATCAAATAGTGTCGGCTAATTTGCGCACGTCACGGCAACCATGCCGTGTCACATAACGACGTACAAGCCCATTTCACTGGCATACATATCTTTAACAACGTAATAAAAAGGTAATTCTGATACACAAAGTTTTGTAATGAATATAATTCATGGACTTAAAACTGCGTTGTCTATGTTCTAGCTGGTTGCATTAAAAACACGAGTATTATATATTTTCGTAACGAAAGGAAAGGCAAGAAGATTGGTTGTTTTGTTCTCACATATCAAACCCCTAACCTTTTTTTTTTTAAATACAATTAAAAGCTATAGATAGTATTCATCTCTACTTAAGATTCCATCTGATGGTGCATTTGCTAACAACAAGGGTTAAAACTGTTGTTAACCAACCTTTTAAACCAATCCGTCCCTGCAGTCAATTATTTCTAGAATAATATGTCTCGAAATTTCCATGTCGATATACGTAGTGCGAATCCCCATTAGACTGTCTATGGTACCCCATTAAATAAACATCTTCCCTGCTCTCCCCTACCCACTCGAAGCAAGCAGATACGGCACGGAGCCGGAAGGGGGAAAAATCAATTTCATTTTTCGACATGAACATTAACGCTTCTAATAAAACCACATACTTTATTTGGTCTAATGGATGATAAACGAATTTGCAGCGTGCATTTTTGAGCTCGATGTGCAATTTAAGATTTTATGGCTGCTTACTTAGCTGATGTGACGAGATACTTTGTCTATAGCTACTTACATAAATTAAAGTTCTTTTTATATATATCATTTTGAGCGTATATTGCACGATATAATATCACACTATTACAATTTTATACGCGTATGTTAGTTTACTATATTTTATTGGTATATTATAAGCTAACTCATATGATACACCAAGCTAAGACCGTTTTCAACACTGAAAGGTTAAACACAGATTTAGATAGTTCTAAATTCTATCATTTACATTAACAGAAACTTAAATGTTCTGCTGAAGTAACAACGATCCAGGGGAATAACCCTTGATAGCCAATTAATAGGAGTTGACAAACAAAACGACTTTGTAAATCTATTAGAGCCATAAGTTTTCACGACCTGTGTAAGCGGCCTTAGGAGACCTGATTCACGTGTGAAAGCGGTCTTATGAGACCCTAATTCACTCGACTCGTCTGATAAACTCTTCAGGATTATTGTTTTTCATTTTATTTTTCAGCCCCCTAGGTCCTTTATGTGAGGGAATAGTGTAAGTAAGATGCGATTTTAGACACGTTTCTACCCCTGCTGTGTTGTTGTATGTAAGTGTATCTATCCTATACTTGCTAGTTTGTTTTGGCTATATTACTGCTACATACATACTATTGGTAAAGATGAACGATTTGATTAGTTTATATCGTGTTTTTATTTTTGACGTAATAACGTCTTATAATTTGATGGAGCCGGATGCACGTAGGTAAAAACATGACTCATACCGTTACCACCTGCGTCGCTATATATGACGTTTTACCGTTACCTCAGCTGGCCGCGTCTTAGGTATGTGAGCGGTGGGACGGAGAGGCGGGGGCGCTTGATGTTATTACTCAGTTCGGCGCTGGACTTCGCGGCGGCAACAAGCGTTGACAGTTCTGGCTAGTTTAGACAAAACGCACAAGAGATTGCAATAGCAAGATGAGTCCGTCGATAAAAAGACAATCTAAGGAAATAATATTTAAAGTGCATACGTTTTTAAAAACAACGGAAAGCCGATGTCAATAGTTTAGAATATAAACCTGATGCGTCTTTATTTTATTCTTTTCAATAATTGAACAATTATTGTTCACGATATCTCGAGATTGGTCGTCACTGTCTAATCTCATGTTAATTAGTTCCGCGCGCACTATAAACATGACGTTGTCACGTTGAACTATCGTCAGTAAACCGACTTTACAGACAACCGATTTTTTAAATTAGTATTGTAATGTAAGTTTACTTTATCTATTGTATTAGGTTACCTGTATTTGTGGATTAATAAATAAATAAACTGTTTAAGTGGATTGAATAGGCTACAAAACTGCTAGACTAATTTTAATGAAGCTGAATAAGATTTGATCATTAAGATGGTTATTATAGGCCAATATTTAACACAGCAAAATTTACAGTGTCTGTGAAATTGACTTTTTCAATGGTAACGGAGTACGTACTAATTATTATTATTGATTATTATATTTTGCCAGGTGATTATTTGTGTAAGAATATATCGTGCTTTTTATAGTCCTATAAAGGAGGATATAAATGTGGTATTGTGAAATGATTAATTTTCTGCTGATTACGTGCAACTAACTCTGGACACTGACTCTGTACAGTGAACATATAAATAACAATGTAGGGTAAAACCAGGATAGTTGCCCGAGGAGTATAGTTGCCCTGATTTTAATAAGTCTAGTTTTGCGTATAATGTTTCAATTATTTATTGAAATACTTTTCAGCGACCACTTAGTTGACTCTGTCGTAAGTCTCTATGTAATTGCATGGGAAGGAAAAATGTGATCAAAATTTATCAGGGATACTTGCCTCGTTTTGGGAGAGGGCATCTATCTTATTTTTTTATATGATATGATATGAATATATTATAGATATGATATGAATTTATTTATATGATAAAGGCTACTATCCTATATGTGGGATAGATGTCACAAAATTAAGAGGTCTGCTAAAATCGCTAATACTCTGAAAATATTCAAGGAAATGTTTTTTACTTTTTATAAATAAGTCAACGAAAACCGGTAGTACCAGCTGGTTAAATAAATAAAGCATTTAATTTTATTTTAAGACACACAAAAATATATACAGAGCAATATTAATACATACAGGAAATAAAATATTTACAAACTATACAAGTAGGTAAGTACTAAAAAACAATAATAACTACTCCAAAACTTAAAATGCTACAAAACAAAGAAATCTCCCAGGTCGTCCCCACCAAGCAGAGTACCTAGAAGGCTCAGAGAGTTTCCTCGCTGGATTGCGATACTTATTCTCTGGGCCAGGTAGGTGCCGGCTCTGGGGTCTCGGGTGGTCTCAATGAGTTTTTTGGAGATTTCTCTGAAAAGTTTGTGCGCACCCAGACCCCATGTACCTAGGGTTTCAACCCCAAACGGTTCAAATATGAGATCCCCACTAAGATTTTCATATTTGCGCCGCTTGAGGTTTTCCGCCTGATTGGCGGCCGCACAGCGATGGGGGACGACGTGGGGGGTGCCAAGACGCAGGGAAGTGGCTAACCGGAAAGCTGTTCGATCCAGCAATGTGCCCGTATTGGGTGACGGTAATACTTGTAGCCAAAGGCCTGACTCCCACTTCTCCGCAGCTAACAGGCGAGCCTGCTCCACAGGACTGGAGGACGTATTAAGAAGATTATTCCGTACCAGTCTGCAGAGTGGCTCGTCCCAGAGCCTTTGTGAAAAAGTATTGTCAGGCAATTCGCTACAAGCACTAGTTGCGCTCCAGGCGTCCTTGGCCTCGTCCAGAAAGGGAACTGTATTGGAGTAGCATGGGTGATGTAGTATTTTGGAGATAAGACTATTGTTCGCGTGGACTGAGGACAAGAAGGCCGGAAGCGATATGTCAGAGGGCTTTCGAACACCCAGGCCACCGAACCTAACTGGAAGCGTTGCCTGAGTCCATGCGCGGTCATCGATATTTGTGTTCAAAATATTGGAAATATTGGAAAATTGAGAAGTTGAGGGAACTTCCACAGTTGACAACACCGTAACACATATGTCAATTTAGGTACGAAAATGCAAAAACGGATTAGAGTGTAGGCCATGTGACAGTTAATTTGGAGGAGGCGGTATAAAGTTTCATTAAAATTTTGTAATTTGTTATCTATGAAGTCCGGGAAAGATTCGTCTAAAATAGGTGAACCCAAAAGGAAGAGCGAATCCTTGTTAATGACAGACAGTTGTGGAGCTATTTCTTTAAAGCTGGATATAATCACGTTTCTATCCCCACAACTGTCTGGCACAAAAAGTTCGCACTTACCTAGGATCAGCTGCAGACCTATTTTTTGGAACTCGCAGATCAGAGTGCGGAAGTCTGATAATACAGTGGGTGCATCGCTTCCAAGGGTCCCATCATCCAAATACCAAACATTAAATTTTGAATTTAGAAGCTCGATGACCGGGTGTATAGCAAGGCTGAAAATTGCTGGACCTAGAGGGTCGCCCTGTTGGCAGCCCATTTCGGATGAGATGAGGTGGATTGGAATTGTGGCCTTGATTGTGAATAGCTGTCCTGAAAGAGTGAACGGCGGCCTCACAACCCCCTTTGCAGGCAAAACCGAGCTGTTTTGGCTGGAAGTATGGCGCGAGGGAAGTGACCGATTTGCAAGCTAGTTTGGCTGTAAGGCGCCCGTACGTGGAGCCGACAGCAATCGGACAAATGCCACCATCTCTCTTCCTCAAGGCGCAGAGGTTAGCTTCATACAGAATGTCCACGATATCTGATGCGACCCCTCCACGTAACACAGATTTGTAAGTTCATGCAGGAGCTTCTCGCCGATCTCCCCGCAGCAACCGCTGGTGAGGTCCTTCAGATGCTGAGGGGTGAGACCGTCGAGGCCGCCAGCTGAACCCGGAAGAAAGGACATGATGGCTCCGCGTACTTTGTCTGTCGACGTTTGTAGTGGTGGTAATGCGTCATCGGAAACTGTGAAAGGATTGGATTGTGATGGATGTTTGTTTTGAAGGGCGATGAGGGTTTCCGGGCAGTCGGGAGCGACCGTGTCATTAGAAAAAAAGGAGCCGCGCTGCACCCTTAATGTCTCCCTCACTTATTTTATTTTCCACAGTTTTCACGATGTTATATTTGACCGAGGAATGTGAAGAAAAATTTGGGTTAAGGTTAATGTCCGAAACACAATTCTTTTTGATTCATGAAGTGAGGGAGGCATTGTTGAGCGAATCTCTAGTGATATGTAGAAATCGGTAGGGAAAGGTGAGTAGATTTTCCCAGGCTTGCCTCGAGTTCTCCAGCACTGTGTGGCGTATTGTCTCGGCAAGCTTCTGGGCTATAGTCACTCTGGCACCCCTAGGGATCCGTCTTAGAACTGGTACAAAACGTTTAAATTTGGATATTTCTTGCCAGAAATTTGTTTGATAGATTGGGTTCGGAAGTGAATTGGTTATTGGGGGATTGAGGGTTGGAAGCTGTTTGTGGCATTTGCCTACGTGGACGTTCAAACCCCACTGGCTTTTAAAATATCGGGAACAGTGGGAGCATTACAGCAGATTTCCCAAGGACACGGTCGAAATATTAGTGGAGGTCCTTGCATCCTGGCTGCTTGTCATAAGTTGGTAAAGATAAACTATATAAGATAACTTATATAATAGAATAAAATATAAACAAAAATTAAAAAACTGCTTAACTAATATAAAAAAAGAACCTTGAAACATATTAAGCTCATTTTCTGGGGGAATGTAGGCTTGAGCGTGGGACAGTTCCTGGGCTCACTTTTCGCCAAAAAATTAGTATACGGCATATATACTTTATTTTATAAGAGATATGGAGTGATTTCAAAAAGTGGGGCAACTATCCTGGTTTTCCCCTACATGTATTCAAAGACATGTCGCAAGACGCAGACATGAAATTACAATTGGTAATCTAAAGGTTAACTGCTTAAACCACATAAATTCAAACCCAAGTACAGAAGCGGACATCAGTGGTGCACTTCGGATTGTTGTGGCCATAGAAATAAGGTCGAAGTAGGACACTTCGGGTACATCAGCTACTATTGGGTTTTACCTGCATAAGTAGGATATTTGCCAACGCATCAAAGAGAATATATTATTCATAGTATTTTATTTCAAATTTAAAATACTTATCAGGAAAATATTTGAAATCACTTATTATTTCAGTTTAAAGATTTTCATTGTCAAAAAATGATAAGAGGCTTTACGCCGATACAACACTTCACTCATCCATGTAACCACTGAGGTATAATTTTATGTAGATCAAGTGATATGATTATAACAAAATAAAAAAAAACTGCTTGACAATTTGGGGGTTGCAATTTACCCACAAATTATCAAGCAGTGAGCGAGCTGATTATAATGAATTATAGCTAAGAACACTTCTCCGTTCAGTCGACACACAGACATACACGTCAAACTTATACACCCCTCTGTTTTCGTCCTGAGTTAAAAACATAAAAATAAATCGCAAATCCTCCCAAAAAATATTTCAGTTACTCGTCGATATCTTAGTTTTCGTTTAACGTCCACTCGCTCTGTGTCATTACAGCAAAGCGAAGTGATATACACATTGACAAGGTTTCCAATAAGTTGGTCCAGTAGACCACACTTTTACCACGATAGTTTTAAAGTTTAGAATTGCTTGAGAGACGTATTAAATAAGTTTTAAAGTTGGTTGTTCAATACCGTGTTTTACTGCGATTGATTCTGTCGGCAGACGGACTGGTCCTGAACGAAACTAGCCTGCACTTATCTAATTTTATTGTCACCATTGATATCTGATCTTCAAGAAAACTTTGTAAAAAGTAAAAGAATTTTATAGAAGATTTTACTTGTAACCCAATTTGATGACTCTAATAAAAAACATAAGTTAAAAAAACTATAACCCGACTACGTAAAAAAGGGGTTTAAAAAGGCTGAAACAAGAAAATAATAATTCACCGTATGATGAATGTATACTGCGATTCAGAAATATAGTGACATCTATCGAACGAATAAGTAATAAAAGTGCTAATAATTTATTTAATCTGCATTATCTAATTAAAAGCGGTTGAACCGATTATCCAATTTCAATCTAATTTTTTTTGTGTGAAAGCCGACATGATCGAGGAGAGTGTTTTAGCTATAATTCATCATCATCAGCTCGTTCACTGCTTGACAATTCAGGGATTATTTAAATTTTCATTTTGGTATGTATTGTATTATTGTATTGTCTATAGCAGATTATATTTATAAAATAAAATATGTTTTGTGAAGGTAAAACAATATCCTTACTATATAATAATATTATATATGTGAAAGCGTGGATGTTTGTTACGCTTTCACGCAAAAACTACTGAACGGATTTCGATGAAATTCGGTATGATAGTAGTTTAGACTCTGGATTAAAACATAGGCTACTTTTTATCCCGAAAAAGTAGTGTTCCCGAGGGATACTATACTTACGCGGGCGGAGCCGCGAGCATCAGCTAGTATGTAATATATGATTTATATATTTATAGTCCGTTTATTTATATTTATTACGTAATGTTCGAAAATTGGACAAGTGGGTTAGTACGAATTGTACCTACGACCTCATTTTAAACGTCTATTTTAACATATTTGTGCAAGGACATGAAAATTATGTAAAATATATATACATATGTGTGATGTGCTTGTCAAGGCCTTTCTTTTGATATCAAACACGTGGTGATTATCTCGGTTTAATTTGTTAGATGTTAGAATATGGGGTTTAATTTTAGAAAGTCAAAATTAAAATATATATATATATATATATATATATATATATACGTAGCCTATATTACTCGCGGCATCATTACGAATCTAGTCACACCTCATTTATAAAAATCGGCCCAGTAGTTTAGACGCTACGGGGGAACAAACATACATACATACAAAGATTACCAAAATCACTACCCTTCCTTTTGGCTTCGCCGTAGTCGGGTAAAAACACGCACTTTCAAAAATATTTCAGGTACAGTACATAGTAAATTTACTTTATTAATTTAAAATACCTTCATTTTCTCTATATTTCTTTTTATTTCGTTGTCATTAATAACCAAATTGTTTTCCTTTTTAATTTTTATACCTTGAATATTATGTACATTTAGTTTCTGAATGTGAATGACAGAAAAATACTCCGTCATCAACATCCCGTACATGGTCTGTTCTGTAGTCACCCACAGAAGTAACTTTGGTCCTAAATTAACATTTGCGTCAGTAAAACGAAAAGCTTTGTATACGAATATTACATTGTCTTGACCTTAAGAGAAAAAAGTAATGTTGTGTACTTTCAGTTGTAACTTCTGTACAGAAGGAAAAATTCACCAAGTTGGAAAGGATTGTTAACATCTATGTAAGGGTATCTTTTTTCCTCTAAGGTACCAACGGCTAAAGATATAAGATAGTTTAAAGCAATCATAATATTTAGAAAAAGGTACTCAAGGCAACATACTGAACGATCTTAAAGTAAGGCATTTTAGTGCTTCCCGTCGGAGAGTCTTGCGAACACATACCCTCGTCATCATGTATAATGGAAGCTACTCCTGCTTACCTGCATGTTTAATATTGACTGTCAAATGCCACATCTTCTAAACTTTTAGTCTTTTTAATAATAACTAGTAACTAGTAACTTTTTTTAGGCCTTTAGAGTTATTTTACCTGAATAAGATATCGTTAAGTAGTGATAATCATTGTATTAACCCTAGAAATAAGCATACATTCTTAACGATGATATAATTTTCAAAGTAACACAGCCATATTAAGATGAGATTTTATCTGGCATCCTCTGTGGGTTTTCGTGATAAGAATTTGGCGAAGCGTACGCCAAGCTCCTAATCAGGCTGTCTGGTCCTATCGCTTACAAAATTTATGGCTACCCAACATGCCTTAAGGCGAGCCCGAAAGAGTTTCCACGTCCATGGGAAACAAGATCGCATCCTATAACTTTAGATATGGGTCGAAGTGCCTTGAGATGTCTACTATTGCAAAAACCGTATTTGCGGTATTGATGGTATTTGTTGGTTTCAATTTTATTTCATAATAAACCTTAAATGTATTAAAATAATAATATGAATTCGTATGAAGAAAAAAAGCGTTTGCTAAAAAGTAAAATTTGGTGTGCAATGCAAAGCGACCGACGCATCTTCGGCTAACATCGTGTGATACCGTACCGTGTGACCGTGTGATATCGTGAATTCGATTTTACTCTCATAGATTTTCATATTCCGGGCTATGAAAATAGTTCCTAAGGAGTAAACTCCAAAAATAATTACTTGATATATTCTGTAAATACTCTTACATTAAGATCCTTTAAAGTTTTTTCGTCTGCACAAGGGAATGCATTACAGTTTATAGGTACGTGTGTTCACAAGTAGATTAAGGGTCATTAAAAATGCGATCAAATATCAAAAATGTAATTGAAAACTCATAACAACATCCTTTATTACATTAATCTACTATTCGATTTAAAACTTAAAATTTATGCGAATTAAGTCGTAATTTCGTATGCGGGTATATTAAAGAGCTTCTCGGAATGTTTTGCGGAGCTCGTACGCGGTTCCATCTTCCCGGCACATTAGCTATGATAATTGGAACATTTTCTTTGCCAGTGGAATGACATCGGTACACCCGATGTTATAATAATGTGCCAGAATCTCGGAGATTGCTTGCGTGTTATTGATACCTACTTATTACGTGCAAAACATTTTAGGAGATTTGAAGCAATTAGTTTTGATAAAAATATGAATATTTTCTTAACTCCTCCAGTAGCCCGGTGTAATGTCATATTGTGACATGCGTTAGTAGTGTTAGATTAGCGCAACCTGATTGTTTTTGATCAAATGTTACGCGCAAAACATTTCAAAGAAAATAAAGTATATTTTAGCATTAATCCCGTTTCTGTACTTTCGAAACCAAATGTCTTTACCCTGATCCATTTAGTTCGCTTAGGGGACGGTACGGTGGACAGGGGAGAGAACTGTCAAAAACCAAATCCAATCATGCGGTTGAGGTGTGCCGTCAGAAACCCCTTTCGAAAACAATATTCGTTGAAAACAGATACACAAAATCATTATTTTGCTGTTCCATTATTTCAAACTTAACAGTTACTTGGGAGACCGAGCTTTGCTTGGAATTCCAGTAGTACGGAAAAAAAACAGATGACGATCCTACTATCCTACTAATATTATAAATGTGAAAGTTTGTAAGGATGGATGGATGTTTGTAAGGATGGATGTTACTCTTTCACGCAAAAACTACTAAACGGATTTTGATGAAATTTGGTATGTTAGTAGTATAGGCTCTGGATTAAAACAGACTACTTTTTATCCCGAAAAAGTACAGTACTCCCGCGGGATAACCGATTGTATATTTACGCGGGCGGAGCCGCGGGCAACAGCTAGTAGGTAATAAAGAAAGAATCGCAAAAATATTAGTCTAACCCTGACTTCAACCCGAGACGCAAATTTTCCAACAACGTCAAAATAATAATTCATACGTAGCTGAGCTAAAGCGCGTGCTTAGAAGAAATATTAAAAATATATATTTTTTTTTTATTTAGTGGTAGGTGTAGTTGTAGGTGTAGTTTTTAATATATTCCCGTTCATATTTAAGACTTTATATTATAGTATTTAAAAAAATCGGTTGTCTGTAAAGTCGGTTTACTGACGATAGTTGAACGTGACAACGTCATGTTTATAGTGCGCGCGGAACTAATTGGCCGCGCCTTAGGTAGGCGTGTTGCCGCCGCGAAGTCCGGCGCCGAACTGAGTAATAACATCAAGCGCCCCTGCCTCTCCGTCCCACGGCTCACATACCTAAGGCGCGGCTAGCTGAGGTAACGGCAATGCGTCATATTTGGCGAGGTAACGCTGGTAACAGGTAACGCATGAGTCATGTTTTTTCGTGCGTGCAGTCGGCTCCATCAAATTATAAGACGTTATCACGTCAAAAAATGCTTATGTTCATAGATAAACATTTCAGATAATTTGTCTAGAAAACTCCATTCATTGCAAAGGAGTGCTACGTTAAGTTTTCTTTGTGTAGACCGCTGACACGCTGAACACAACTCCAGAAATTCCGACTCCAGCTTGAGGATACTTGTTTATGGAGGCCATGACACTCGAGCTAACGGAACGGGAATATAGAAAAAATACGTCCTCCATTATCCCTTAGGTTAGCTTAAAATCAATTGTAGAAACCTATCAAAAAATCTTTTTTATCGAATGATTCAAATAGAAAAATATCCATGTTTGTTCAGTTATTTTTTTCTTCAGAGACATGGCATCTAACTGATATATTTCGTAATTTTGTTCCACTATAAATAGCTTTTTATTACGATCCTTTCGAACCCTTATTAATGTTATTACATCGGGAACATCTATTTCTAAATACTTACATTTGTTACAATAAATATCTACGATATTTCACAATCCTTTTGATAATAAATGACCGTAATGGAGCATTGATCGTATTGTTAATTTATTTTAAATAAATGACTTTAGTAAAATATGTTTTATATTTTAACTGTCGTGTAGGTACTATAGAACATTTTGAAATTTCACAAAACTTCACAAAAAAATATATATTCAAATGTTTGCGTAGAGTGCGTTTTAAAGAATTTGATAACTTTTTCTATAATTACTTTAATATGATAATTCTCTGCCTACTGGTCACATACATCTTTACTCTTTATCAAGTTAAGAGTAGAGTATAAAACACATTATGGAAAATATAAAAATACAGACAAACTTTATCTTTGGTAACAAATAGTTTGAACCGCTATATTTCAATCATATTAGATATTCCCTGACCGTGATGCCGATACAAATTCAAAACCTCTTCGCTTTGTGACAGTGGCATGACAAATGAGGACGGAAAACGAAACGTGGCGAACTATAAATTCATAAAGTAAAAGCGCACTGAGGGTCACAATCCCCTTGTCTGCAGTGAAGTATACTTCGCTTGACTGATGACCCGTGGCTTGCCCGAGAAATTGTATTCCGTTACTTTGCTTTGATTAAACTTAATCATGCATTTTGTCTGTAGGATTTCATTAAAATTGACAAATACTATAGGAAACATATATAGTAGAGCTATTGTACATTGACAAATGAAAGTCATCGCAAGTTAAATGGATTTTATCGCGATTTATTTTTATTTATACCAGCTGTCCCTTTTTTGTTTTAACTATGAACTGGAATAAATAAATAACTATACCTACATATAAAACCAAAATCTACAACTACCACCTACGCCTACAAGTACAACCCACATTTACATCTACAACTATACCTACCAACCTACTGAGGCAGGCCAATTTTTTTTAAATAAACCTAAAGGGTAGACTGAACGCACCTACAAATATTTGACAGTCAAGTGACAAATAGAACACAGTGAACAGTTAGTTAGGAACATCATAGGTCATTTTTACCATTTTCCCCGCAATTTTTCCATTATTGTTCACCGCTTATACCATCCCTGAACTTCCGTAATTATTTCAAGACCAAAATTAGTCAAATCGGTCAAGGCGTTTTTGAGATATTGGAATCGAAATCCATTATCTAAGAGAAGAAGAGAAGACTACATTTTATTCCCTACTTCGCATACTATGAGTTATGACAAGTGCTATTAGACGTTATTCAATGATTCTTCAATAATAGAATCAACATCCACATAGTTTATTACGACTTATTTTGTAGGTTATACGTGACATTGGTTTTTTGTTTAATTTCAGAAAAAGTAACATTACTTTCGCTCTACAGGTATCTCCTCACATTAAAGGAGACTCATTATCAAATAGACACGTTTTTATGGCTACAAGTTAAATTACTTTGTTGAATGCCAAGTTTCTACATTACACCTAAAAAGAGCATAAAACCCGCAAGGCACGTCCGAATTCTTTACAATTAGTTTGTCTTAAAAATTTTCTACGCTTTTTTACAAACTAAACTTTTAAAATTAAGTCATTTAGCCAGCCATGTCAAAAAGAATACCTCTTTTAGTATTACTTTTTGAGATGTAATGAAAAAATGAAATGGGTAGAATGTCCTAATTCCAGTATATATTACAAGTCTATTTATAGAACATTTTTGTAAGTTCGAGTGCCAGAGACTGGAAAATTGCCATTTATTATGGTAATTACATACAAAAACTACTACTAACTTTTGTCACATAGTTTGTTCGGAAAATTATAAGCCAACAGCCAAAATTTTTTTGCATTTTGTATCACATTACAAAAATGATAAGATAATGATTATGAAAAGTCAAAGAAGAATTATTGTAACTTATAGAATATAATTAAAGAATCCTCGTCAAGAATCAGAATTACGTCCTAATTTAAATTTAGGACAGGCGAAATTAGTATACTTTTCAAGTAAGCAAGGCTAATGTCATGATGCAAATGTTGTGAGGACTTACTAAGAAGTTCCCACACATAGTATATAATCATTCTTGTCAACTCAGCGCTAAGACACGCAAACTCTAACGTACGAGAAACCGAAAGGCCCGAAGCAGATAACAACCGCGACGCTCTTTTTATCTGCTTGACAAGGTTCTAAATGCGGCAAAAATTCCTCCCACATAGGACTGTCTGCTATTAAGATAACTGCAACGTACCAGTCAGGAGCCGCAACATGGTAATAATTTGATCAGGCGCTCGGCAACGAAGCTTTATGCCAATTGAAAAGTTTCACTGCACTGGAATATGTTGTAACAACCCGTTTGAGTGACATACTCGCTGTTCTTTTTCATTTTGAGTGTCTCTCTTTCGATCTTTTTCATAATCATTTAACATTGTTCTCGTATTATTTTATTTTTTATGGTCATATTATAGCAATATAATGCTATATGTATATTTTAAATAAACTGCTATTTTATTAAAAATATTATATTTTCACAATTTATTTGAAGGTTAGCAGTATATTTGCATTAAAACGCGACTTAAGAAAAATAATTATTTTTGGGACAGTCGTAATTCTAATAAATTATATTATCTATATTAAGCCCCTTGTCCATGTTATTGCTCAGTATCACAGGAGGATTAATTATTACACCCGCCATACCTAAGCAGATACACCTTTGAATATAAAAGACATTGTTGAACTAACAAACGTTCTAAATAATATCACGAATTCACTTAGAGGCGCTGCGAAACTTGTGAATTGCCCTAACTTGGAGAGCCCTTCGGTTGTTACCTAACAAGATTATTTCCTGGAACTAGTCTTGGAACTATTAACAGCTCTGAAATTTAAGGGCCACATACAATTGTTTCCAAGTCTGATATTGTTAGCGATGAATAGACACCTCGTACCTGAATATACTTTTGTGTAATTTACTTGTATCACTTTATAGTGTACTCGTACATTGAAGATAGCATTGTTTTCGATGGAATATGTTGTTGTAAGGGAATATACATTATTTTGTAATGAAATGTTAATTTTGAACATGCAAAACATAAAAATTTTCTAATTTTATAAATAATGTTACCATTAATAATAACATAAGTGTTATTATTAATGGTAACATTATTTATAAAATGAAAATAAAGACTCGAAAAACATTTAACGAAGATAATGATTTGCAAATGTTAAAAAAAAAAAGTTTTAAACCTTTTAAATAACAAAATATATTTGTAAACATTTTAAGGCATTTAAAAAGGTAAACAACGTTAAAATATTTAAAGTACAAACAGTTGGATCGTCATCCGATTTGCATACAAAGTTGATACGACGATTAATTACAGCATTACAATCAACAATCTTGTTGAGATTGCAAACAGAATTTTATTTTGAAAGGAAAATAACCAACAGTGTTAATGTGACGTTAGGTTAAAAGTGTTAATACTATATATAGCCGTTATTCCTAATAGGTAGAGCCCATAATGCTTATTAAGTACTTACTCGTGCGTCGTGGAGATCTAGTCGATTTTGTTAATTAGTAATGATAGGAAAAAAAAAAGATTATGGTTATTTTTAATTTAGTGGTGCTATGAACGGGGACAGGTTAACTTAGAAAAAACATATAAGGTAGACTTTTTATGCACCTACACCAACCCACTAACCTACCTACCAACAATTTCAACACCAATAACTAACCTACATTTACAACCTACACCTACTTTCTTTACTTAAAATCCACATCTACACCTAGAGCCTACACCTACAACTACAATCTACATCTACAAGCTACGCCTATAACTTCCACCTACAACCAGTGTAGATGGATATGGCCGATTTAACATTAGGCAATTATGAAGGAAAAAAAAAATTAACTGTTTTGCATTCCAACAAAATCTCTGAATGCAACTATAAATATTTTACAGTCAAATGACAGTGGATACCCGTTACGCTACACACACAGAATGAGCATCACGTTCTTTATCTTTGACAGTTAAGAACAGTTAGTATGGGATAATTCAATCATCGTTTGTAGTATTTTCCTCCCATTTTTTTTCAATATTTCTCACCGTTTTATCGTTCCTGAACTTCTACAATTATTTCACGATCAAAATTAGCCAAATTCAGAGACAAAAGAAATGCAATCCTTTTTATATTTATGAGAATAATATTATGTTGTTCTTCTTTTCAAAAGAACTCTAATAATAATCTACCATAAATCATTTCATTTGGTTCATTGAGATTCACTGATGAAACACTACATGGATTTTAATACTTCATGCTAGTCGTGACTCGTGACTCGTGACATCAGCATGTTCGACCCATAACTGCTCATGACACTCATGACACGACGACTGGTCCCTTGGCGCGTGCAAATTAATTTCTTGCCTTCTTTGTACTGACTGTACTAGCAATAAAATCATCGTTACTGATTTATCGACATCTGTTCACTACTAGTCTGATTGAAGTATGTATTTACTTGATACATATTATTTATTTAGGTTGCATGTCTCTATGCTTGTTGTACCATTACTTTTTAATGCAAGCAATTTTCCCTTAATTGTAGATTCATAAAACACCAAAGTCACCTTTGTATTCGATCGCCCGCTGCAAATGGCGTAGGCGTGACGCATTCGATTATTTCGTTGTCTTGTCCTTAGTTCAGATTATGCTATCTCTCATGAAGATAATTTAATCTTCATAATATTTTAATTGTATAGATGTAGCATAAAAATAAAACTCTAAATAATTATGATATCAATTGGATCTAATAACACATTTTTTATTTCAATAAATAATGACCAAGAAGTTTTAAATAATGAAATACTTACTTAGCTTTTTGTTTTTAGTGACATCTGCGAAATCATGTTTCTGTACGATTATGTAAAGTTTTATTTAGTGCAACATCAATTAAACTAGAATGAAAATTAAACCATGGTGTATTATTTAGTTTTATATACAAACCATTTAATATTTTTGACACAACACAATATGAAAACAAAAGCAATATTTTGTCGAAAGTTGAATCAGAGGAGAAAACTCGCAGTTTAAATTTTCTCGATATCAAAAATGGTGAGTAACAATTCAATAAATCGGTATAACAAGTTCTCTTTGAAGTCACTCACGGCCATTGCGAGATTGCTTTCGTTAAAGGATAAAATATAAACCGCCAGTGTTGAGAACTGTAACTAGCTTACATGTAAAATCTATGTAGTAATTGTCTTTTCTCTTAATAGGAATCAAATTTCATTGTTTCATTATTATTTAAAAATCGGAATTGGTAATTGATTCAATATAAAGTACGTACGGTATAATGATGATGATCTTAAGAAAGTCGTTCAAATAATATCACATTGGCCAGATACGTGAGCTGTATTATAATACCATTAATATGGACATACATTAGCATGTAGAAACGTTGTGATAGGGCTTGTAGACAAAACTGCGAATCGGCGCTATGCGAATTCGTAATGCAGAAAAATCTCTGAAAAACAGATTTGTGACATAGTGCGTGATAGGAGTAGGAGATATAAAAAAGCAAGAGGAAACAAAGAAAATATTAGAAAATAGGTGCGTAGGAATGTGCGTTGCGATGAGCCGTGGTGTTTATGATTCTAAATCGCAGTTTTGTGTGCAAACCCTTATTCTCATCTATATTATATTAATCTACAGACCTGTCTATTCAATATTTGGCGACTGGCACGCCGGATCTAAATTAAACCAAGTTTGCTATGACGTTCCTCTAATGAGTGTCTAGTTAAAACGTAGCGACTTACTGCAGGTAAGTCAACAGTTAAGTTTGTAACTTTCAAGTCGAAAGGCATTGCTGTGATCAAATTAATGTTCACTAACTATCCCTTTAGAATTTGATAATTATTGTTCAAATAAAATTTCGGGATTTGATTTTCGTTTGTGAAATATAAAATGTAATTGAAGCTCCTTGGGCACAATATAGCATTGTGTTTGGAGCGTCGCGAAACTTGATGAGTGTATAAGATATTTTAATAATTCATTGTTATTTAGGAGTGGATTTCATACAATTATAACAGACATTTTTTTATTAGGGACTTTTAGTGAATTTCACTATGCCAGTCCCATTATAGCCTAACAAACTTAGTAAACCTAATATAATATTATAATACATACTGCATGGTATCTTATGATAAATTACAAATATATTTACATATTATTATTGCAGGTTCCGATGAAGGCTCTGATAACAAAGTTTGAAAAATTCCTACATCTAATAAATTTAAATTGAAAGCCCTCATCAGAGCCTCTCTAAGCAACTTGGTCCGAGCACATTCCACCTACAGGTGGACATCTTCGACAGTGCCACAGTTACGGCTGGCACTCACTCCGACGAGGTGTCTAAACCTGCCAAGAGGAACATGACCGGAACGAAGTCTATTACCTATAACTACCGAATTCCCATTAAGCTGACAGTTAGAAAACCAGAGAATGCGAGGAGGTTCACATTGCAATGTTTTATTATATCATATTTATATACTTATATATGATATACTCAATATCATTTTATAATATGTTTTCTTGCATCAACCATCAAGTGAATAGCTTAGAATATGTATAGCTCAAAAGTCGCTTCCTAAAGAACAGGACAGGTCAGAACATGTACTTGTTTTAATGCTATTTTACTTTAAAGTTGGTTTTCAAATTCAAAAACAAACTCACCATAGTGAACGGTACTCTCCTAAATAAACCTTTGACAATTTGTTGCCTTAATAAAAAGCGGAGAAAGGCAACACAAAAATGCTTAGAGAAGCGAAAAGCAGTCCTTATTGCGAAAGCAATTTATACCCGGAAACTCCACATGTGCACTTTCTTTATAAAACTTTCAAGACAATATCAACTAAGAGTACAAGATGTGATCGTCAATAATCATTCGGGTTAGTTTTAGACAGTGGGAATGACTACATGTAAAATATTGAATTGAATTGATATATTCACAAATATTGAGGTATTACAACTTGATCAAAGTAAAATATACAATGTTTTATGTGTAGTTTAGTAATTAGAGTCGTCTAAGAAGTATACAAAAGTTTTTTTTTTGCTAAATTAGTAAACAAAACCTACTTAAAGTTTACTTACATCAAAATATTCACTATGGTAAGTATGAACTGAAACGCAGAAATATCGGAGATATTTATAAATATGTTCCTGCGGCCTTATACTCCATACACTTTAACCTAGGCGTGACGTTACAGCTAGGTACGAGTTAAGTATGGAGCGTTTTCACGAGACTTGCGAAATTTTGTAAACAAATCGCTGTACCTTTGAAAATATTGACTTTTGATATACCTACTGTTTCTTCTGAGATGTTACTAATATTTAAGAGTACTATTAATTCATTTATGCAATAAAAAAAATCAATCATATAGCCTATTGGTCTATTTAAAAACAAATAATATACAATGAATAGATATTAGAATAATCATAATCATACACAGAACGAACTTTTCAAGGCACGGTAGGCCCAACTATAATGAATGGCGAAAATGCTGTAAGGATTTGCAAGCTCTATCTTTTTGATAAATCAATATTCCTC
Organism: Phengaris arion; assembly: GCA_963565745.1. Taxonomy (NCBI): domain Eukaryota; kingdom Metazoa; phylum Arthropoda; class Insecta; order Lepidoptera; family Lycaenidae; genus Phengaris; species Phengaris arion. The sequence goes on along the minus strand of OY751441.1, from coordinate 14,720,430 downwards.
GCCAGGCACCAGCCGACTGATTTTGGGAAAAAATCACACACCATTCGATTATGTTGCAACTAAGGAACAAATTCTGGAAAGTAATCATATACGGCAAAACATAAGGAAAATATTGTATTTTAACCGATGGGTGGATAGAGAAGGGCGTATAAGGCTGTTGTTGTTAATCGTTCGGCTATAATAATAACTATTACCACCTTAACATATTTATTATCTTTATTTTCATACAAATACTAAGTGTATCCATAGAGCGTACATGGCTTTCAGTCGTCCGGGGGTAGACCATCGATGTATTATGGTCATAAGTCATCAGGAATATTAAGATGTCGGAAAATTTTGCTGTCCTCGGGTTACCATCTCGGTCCATGAATCATGATTCACTTAATGACGTTAATATTTTGTGCCATACACCGCCATCCATTACGCCGGGTAAATTGGCCGTCCCCACAATATCAGATATCAAGTTAATCTGCCTAACACTGATCAATTCTGACCGGCGACAATCGAATTATTGTCGTCTGGTGTCGGTACGATTTTGTTGTCATATTTTCGACCGTTGCTCCCAACCCTAGTCGAGAATTATAGACAGAGATATGGTTAATTGGTTTGGCGCTGCGGTCGCCTGACATTTTCAGTGCATTGCTTTTGTCGTCGCTTTAAAATTTCCACGGCCATTTTTGCGAATTAAATAATGATAAAGCGCTGCATGAAAGATATTGGAATGAAAAATTGCATGTCGCTTTACCAATACCGAATGATTGTCGTAAAAAGGTTTTCGATATCGTCTCTTTGTACTATTTTACTCTGCCATAAAATGTAACGTTGTTTTTTGTATATTTTTATTGCATCCTTTCAATCGTTCTCTTGGACTTAATATAATGAAAATCAACGTAATCGTGTTATTTATTATCTTTTTCAACACTCAATATTTTCTCCTCCCAGTCTTCCTTATTTCGTGTAGCACGTGTACTCATTAGTTTCCACGCATTTCCTTTTTTCCTTCTGACCCAAATAGAAACTGTTAATGTAAACAAAAGAGAACTTTCGTCCGAAGACTTATGCAAATGGAGATAATCTGAGTAGGTCCATACTCATAGTTCAACAATACAAAGCGACATCCGAAAAGTCACGTTATTGTTCCGAGATGAATATTAACACCCGAATAAGCGCAATAGGACCCGCGAAGATAAATTTACCCTTGCGTCGGAAACGTTCCATTTTTCACGGCGCCTAACGCTGGGTGTCACATGCGCTATACGAAGACGCCGTTACTTACGGACTACGTGAGTCGAATATAACACGTGCTGCTGAATTAGCTACACTACTCTTTTACTGACAATATTGCCTTACTACTTTCATATATCAGCTGCATTCTAAACATTTGAATTTGAAACTATTGTGATAGCTAAACAGAATGAACTTTTAACTGACTTACGCCCGGTCTCTGGGGTTTTCTGTCGGTAGTTTATCTATTCAATAGCGCTTTTGCGTTATCCAATCAAAAGCGCTAAACAGATAAACTACTGACAAAAATCTTAGATACATTATGGAGGTTCGTAAAGCGATTGTAGTTAATCATTTTGACTTGCAACAGTAACAATCGTAAGCGTTTTTTTTAAATTATCTCATGGCATACCTGTCTAGCGCTAAGCGGCCCACTTGGGCCGCGCCATTTGTACAGCGCTATTCCGTCAAGACCTAAGCGGCCCAAGTGGGCCGCGCTCTTTTATTCGAATATATAAAGTATTTCGTTGATTTAGAGACTACTTTTGTATGAAGAAGTTTGATTAGTTACAACCTTTTATACACTGGCCACATTCTGAATGACAAATAAAATGTATTCTATTGGCGACCATTTTTTTTCAGTCATTTGAAAAACGTATGTTTTCGGGTGTGTCTCGTGTGTGTTGTTTTTTGATTTTTCTGGAATACACGAATGTAAGTACTGTTTTGTATTGTTACATAGTTTATTTTACTCATAATAAGTATTTTTAGATAATCATTTGTAAGAAATACATCGTAATAACTTATATTTTACACTTGAAAAAATCGGTTTCTATGGGACTGATTCAGACGTGATTTTCTTACTATCTTTGTAAATAAATGAAGTAATAAGCCTAAAGAAGTAAATATAACTCGTCTACAAAACGATTTATCGTCGTATTATGCCTAATTTTAGTAAAATAACCAAAGTAAAAATGGCATACAAATGCATTCAAACCGCCTCCTGCCGGCCGCGGCCATTTTGAACTCTATTTGTACTGAACTAAGGGCGAAGTTTGCCTGTGAGAATTTTTTCGTTCGTTTTCAATAGGGATAGGCGTTGAATCGATAGATATCGATAATTTTTTTATAATGTCGTAAGTGATGGTGGCCTCACGTAATGAATTTACATTTACTTCTACGTTATTATTTTGATATTTATTGTCACGTTTATTGATTTTTCTTATTTGTTTTATATAGCATGTCAACCTGGCGCGTCGGTGAGGATCCACCTGCAGGATACCTATCGATCCTGTATGGAGAGGATCCTGAAGGTGGATCCGATAGAAGTGATTTTTTGGATACGGACCTGGAAGACGAGGTTAGTAACCCAGTATTTGTTATGTGGTTATAAATATTTATAAAACTCATGGGTTGCAGTGTATTTATGCTTCTTATTTTGGCCTAGCATGAAGACGTGGAGGCTCCTCCGTACTCGCCTGTCACGTCCCCGGAGCGCCGCGGGAGGCTGTCTCGAATGGTATGCATTGGTTATTTTGTTACGTTTACGATGTGTGTGTCTGTCTGTATGTGTGTGTGTGTGTGTGTGTGTGTGTGTGTGTGTGTGTGTGTGTGTGTGTGTGTGTGTGTGTGTGTCTGTGTCTGTGTCTGTCTGTCTGTCTGTCTGTCTGTCTGTCTGTGGCATCGTAGCTCCCAGACGGATGGACCGATTTTGATTTAGTTTTTTTTGTTTAAAAGGTGGTGGGAGTGTTCTTAGCTATGTTTGATAACAATTGGTCCAATATGGCCGCCGCCACAAAATGGCGGATTACATATTTTTTCTTATAATTTTTTAATTTTTTATAATATGGGTATCAAATGAAAGATCTTGGCTAGTAGAATACTATAAACTATGATAAATTTCAAATCCAAGATGGCCGCCACCACAAAATACCGATTTTTTTCACAACTCCCTCAAAATGGATATCAAATGAAAGGGCTTGATTAGTAGAATACCATACATGATGACAAATTTCAAATCCAAGATGGCCGCCACTATAAAATACCGATTTATATAAATTATTGTCGGGGGCTTTTTAAATTTTTAATTTATAGTTATTTAATTTTTTTTTAGGATGACCCAGTGACGCCTCCAGAAAGAGAGTTCCGCCGGTCACGATCGCCTTTGTCGCTGTCAGCAGAACCGTAAGTTTGCTGTTGTATGTAGTCGTCTATGTCGTCTAAAATCCCATGCTAAGTAAAAACTTGTGTTATGGCTCATCATAATCATAATCAGACAATGGATGCACGCCGAACAATTTTATCCTAATATATACATAATATAATGAAAATTGAATGTTTTTTTCTATTATAAATAAACATTTTGTTTATAATATTTGTTGGAAATAAATATATTGTTGTAGAAAATGAAAATTGAATGTTTTTTGTTCTATCATAAATGAATATTTTGTTTATAATTTGTGTTGTAAATAAATATATTGTTGTATAAAATTGTATTTTTGTAAATAAATATAATGTTGTAATAAATAATAAATATAAATAAAAATTAAATGTTTTTTTCTATTATAAATAGATATTATGTTTATAATTTGTGTTGTAAATAAATATATTGTTGTATAAAATGAAATTTGTTTTTTCCTTCTATTACAAATAAATATTTTGTTTATAATTTATGTTGTGAATAAATATTTTGTTGTATAAAATTGTATTTTTATTCAATACCTATACTAAATTATGCAAAACATGTAATGCCTGCTCCACACTCTCGCGAGATACTTATATATAATCGTCCATAGATATTATTATATTATTATTATTATTCGTGAGAATCTTCAAGAGATTTTTAAGACATTTTGAAGATTCTCACGAATATCTATGGAGCGGGCATAAAACTATCGATAAAATCAAATCGAAGTGAAGGACATCCCTAGTACTTAGACATTCGTCGTAGTGTCGCAACTCAAGTACTTTTTTTGTAAGCATCTCAAGTTCTTTCTTCGAATTATTTACATAATTAGAAAGAATAGGTCCTTGTTCTTTAGATAATAATAAATTATTTGTTTATTTCTTGTAAAACAGCCAGCAACATAAGTTTCAAAGTATAAACGCGTGAAACTAATATCAAATCAGACTAAGAACTATATTTTGATGGATTGATAGATAGAATGTTTATCAGTTATTACAATGTTTTTTACACAACCAAAAAATAAGGTTTGGTTGTAAAGTTATTACATAATTTGTACCACGAAGAATTTTACGCGCCATCTTAGCTTAGGCGACGTGCTGCCATTATAATGCTCATGGACAACTGTCAACGATTCACGGGTTAAACAGAATACAAACAGGTAAAATTAAAATAAATTGGCAGGGAAATTTCTGTGAAATTTTCAAAAATTCTGAACTAGGGTAATATTGAGGAAGATCAGCTTAAAACTCACGAACATATCAGGATTATAAGCTACCATACTCGACACAATTTATATTCCTTCCACTGGCTTACCTTTAAAATAGCCCACAGTCTCTAAGGTAAATTCTATTCACTCATTTTTACATGCAGAAACTAGAGAGCAGTATTTCATTTGCAGCCTGTAACTCGTTACTCTAATGGAGAAATGTCTTAAATATAAATAAACAGAAATAGCTATAGTTGTACTCAGCCAGGTAATAATGTAGAAAGGTGCGAAGCAAAGTGAGCTCTATGGGAGGGAGATAAGGACGGAAACGTATACACACTTATGTAGTGAACTGTACTTATGGTAATACGAAATCATGTGTTAACGCTCAAACATATTATGTCGGTACAATTAAAAACAGAGACGGAAAATATTCAGTGAAGCATACAAAAAAATGCGTTGGTTTTCATAAAATCGAATTGGTGTAAGCTCCAAATAATCATTATTTAATAACAAGGAACAAGTGAATTTCGACCACAATTAACTACGGCAGAGGACGGACCTAATTTAAGTTAGTAAATTTTGTCGTATGGGGCGGCGGTGGTGAAAAATTCAATATACTTTTGTGACAGGTTTGTTTAGAAGTTGTTATTAATTATTTCGTTTAAAACTCTCGACGCAAAAACATCGACGCGATATAACGACAAAGTTAAATATTTTTTATACGCTGTTGCCTGTTTTTAAGGTATAATAAAATATGGGTGACAATGTCAATTTTAAGTAGATGGATATAATTTACAAGTGGTTATTTTCTTGTAATTTATATAATCTATTTTTTTTTAAATATGGCATACTTTTTAAGAATCAATATACATTATTATAAATTTATAAAGCGCAAGAGTACTAATTTCATTAAAAATGATTTAGCACTTTTGCGAGTGACTATACAAAGCACGAGGCCAGTCGATAGCGTGTGTATTTTCAGGCACCGCATGAAATAATAAAACGCATGACAATGTCCACCAAAATGATTTTCATAGTTTGCTTATGATAATCATAGCTTAAGCGGAAATTTCATGCTCGATTTGGAATGTTATTAACGTGATGGCCAAAGAATAAACATTAATTATACTCGGATACATCCTGATTGATAACATCCATAATTTCTCTCCCTCGCCTCGTCTTTGTACAAATGTACACGCAATGCCCATCGATTGTTGAGCTTAGGCGATTTTTACACTGACAAGACATAAAGAATTAGGATCAATTCACACCGAAACGAGATACTGCGGGACTCAGTGCTACATTTTTAAAATAGTGATTCAAAATTGAACTCTATTCGGTAACCAATTAAGATACACATTTCAAGTTCAATTTTGATGTAACTTGTGAGATTTTTTCTCGTAGAAGTTTTAGGCGTAAAACACATATTTCTACTACACATTTATATGCGATAAACAGCACTGCGCAGGGGTACACCTACCTAACCTACATAGTACATACTTTAAAATTGCACGCAAATATGTACTTCTTTTTGTACAGAAGATATGCGATCGTACGAATCTATTGATACCTAATTTATCAAAATTGGATCAGTAGTTTAGGCGCTACGGTGTAACAAATATATTACATACATACATAGACTGGCAATTAATTTTTTTATCTTTTTAATTCAGGAGTTTGGTCGGTGACCGACTACGCCACCCCTATGAGACTTACAAAACAATTATAATCAGGTATTATACACTTAAACACTATTAGCAACTAACTCTAAAAATATTTCTAATAGAATTCGGGTGTCCCTTCGATGTAAGACAACATGTTAATAAATAATCTAGAATACATTTTTGTATATCTTAAAAAATAATGAAGATACAAACAATTTAAATTTACAATATGAAAAAGAGCGATATATCGGCCTGTGACATCACTAGTTGCACCCGCCATACATTTGTCATTACAAAATGTATGGCGGTAGCAACTTGTGACGTAACAAATCATTTTGCGAGAACGAGATGGGCAATATTTTTACTTGCTTATAATTTTTAATCGCAACAATCTAAATACCTATTTCTTTTAGATTATGTATCTTTAATCAACAATTTTAAAATTTAATTTATGAAAATGTAATATTTTACACTAGGCAACATCCCTATTAGGTGAGGCCAGAAAACTGTTACATACTTGAAACGTCAAGATCGAGGCTACTAACGCCCGAAATTGATAATCAATCTTAATCTCATTTTAGCTATCTGAGATCAAGATTTCAATACATTTCAACGATCCTAGGATTAACTTCACGTCAATTTACGTCAATTTTTGTTTGGGAATCTAAGATTATAAGATTATATTTATAGATACGTTATTAATTTCAGGCTTACGTCGAGACTCACCCCGCCTGCACTCCATCAATATATGGTGCACATGTTCAGAGGGTCAATTCTTCTAAATAAAACCTGCAATAATACAATTACAATCAAGTCCCGATACGTTAAAACTGCCAAACCGGTATTCTCGTAAACGTAAACCAGCGCGAAACGCGTTCTGATTGGTCCAAACTTCACAAAGTCAGTTTGTGATGATAACAAGTCGCTTCACTGATAATACAATCAGAGTAAAATGAAAGTCTACTTCAAATACGAGAATTGAAGTTTAGGTGTTCCACATAATGCATAATTCGGCAATTCAACCTTACCCATTATAAATTTAAAAGTATTTGATGGAATGTTGCCGGAGAGCATCCTAAACAGAGCTACTATTTCTTTTCTAGGCAAAGATACTGCAAAAATCATTACCCCTTTCTTTTAAGAAGTCGGGTAATAAAGGTTTTGTTTCGAAGGCAGGTGTTCATTATCTATTACAGGCAATGAAGAGTTTGTTTTCCGTATATGACCAACCTAGGTTTACCCGTGAATACTTCTCGAGTTTCAAAATTATTTTGGCATATACAAGCAAGATAAGCACTTAATCCTGAAGCAAGTTTTACGAGCAACAAGAACACAAGAAAGTTAAGGATTAAATTTCTCCAGAGTGTATGTATATGAAATTGTTTAATTAATCTCGCCAAATTGAACACGGACCGGCAAATGTTAACAATCACCAAGACGTCCATATATCCTAGATCCCACATCGCTTGCACGGGGGTTGTTGCTCAAGTGTTTGTCAAGTAATAGAGCCAGCCGCCAGGAGAAAATTTTATAAGTTAAGAAAATTTACCAGCTGTTTCCAACAGATGTTGTTCTATGAACTGGAATAAAAAACTAATTACATACACCTACAGTTTCTACACCAGTAACTACACCTACAACTTACACCTACTACCTGCATGATATAGTATCTACATCAAGAACTATAACTACAACAACCTACACCTACCTACACCAACACCTACAACCTATATATACTACCTAAACCTATACCTACTACCTTCACCCACAACCTACACCTTCTTCCTACCCCTCGAACCTACAGGTTTGGTGATATGTGAAAGAGTAATCGACCACTGACTGATGAAGATTATTACAGAACCAATATCGCTATTAAACAATGTGGTTGACATTAGAAGGGTAAAATTTGATGTTTATATGTATTTGTAATACCAAATCATAAATCATAATAACCAAATCATAATAAAAAAAGTCTACAAAATAAATATAAAATTTTTGGGGTGGGCCATCCTTATGATTTATATTATTACATTTATTATTATCTACCGAATACACCTGAAAAATTTCATAAAAATCGGTCAAGCCGATTCCAGAACTCCTCAGAAACGGCTTATACACTGTCACACGAGAATTTTATATAATATAAGAGTTTTATCAGATTTTCCATGTTACTATTTTAAGGGACACGTTATACGTTTTCATGTTACGAGCAAAGAACATAATGTGTAGAGGATGACGCACCAATCCAACCAATTAATTTTCTCTGTATGTACGAAAAAAGATTTATCCCACCAAAAACATTTTCATGTAAAGTGATGCCAAGACGATACCATAATTAACTCTCACTGTCAAATCTAGCTAAGCTATCAAAACTCATCAACTTAAACCAAGCTCTGCCAAACTTCTAACTGTATACACCTTAACTCTATAAGCCTGACTACACGAACTCTACACTACACTGGCCATATGGCCATATGGCGATATCGCTACATTCGTTTGGAAAAAAATAAAAAGGTGAAAAATTTACAAACTGTTTTCTGTTATACTATTCCTATAGGAACGAAACGGCCAAGCCACATAACTTGACTGAGGTGTAGAGTTTATGAAGTTAGGCTTGTAGAGTTAAGGCGTGTAGAGTTAAAAGTTTGGTAGAGTCAAAAGTTTAGTTTATCATGAGATTTGACAGCTTTTTGACGCTGCGAGTTATATGATATCGTCTTGGCAATTAACATGTTTTTGGTGGGATTTCACTTCTTTTTGAAAGTTGTTATGACAATATTTTTATTCTTACTATATTATTACTATTTAAAACACGCATCCTTACAAGAATTTTCAGGCCTCTAGAGTAAAAGTTTGTTTAGGTAAGTCTATTACAAATTTTTAGCCCCTAGTTTTAGAGGTTGGGGGATAGAAGTTCCAAGTTTGACAATTTTTATGTTGTTAATGTGCTAATACTAGCTTACATACCAAATTTCAGCTTTCTAGGTCATCCGGAAGTACCCTATATTTTTGTTAATCATCAGTGAGTCAGTGACGAAATCCGGGGTTTTCAGATATCAATAAAATCTAAAGTATAAGACCTATGCAATCTTTATCTGGTATAATCCAAATCAAATGTTTATCTGGTATAATCGAAGAAGCGCTTTGAGAAAAGGTGGTCTGGTAGTGCCCTTGCGCTTCGCTTAGCTCGTCTTGGCGTAAATACATAAATAGTTACATATTAGGTACAAGACGTGTAATTAAAAACATATTGGCCGCGACTTTGTCGCGCCTCTTTAGACGCGCGGGAAATCGCGCGGGAACGTACATTTAGACGTAATAAAAGGTAGCTGTCCTTCCCCATGGTCTAATCTATATATGTGTCAAATTTTATAAACTTTGGCACATATATAACCTATTTATTGCAAACAAAGAAAATACAAATCTTTTTAATTTGTAATATAACCAGATGTTGCCCGCGACATTGTGGGCGGCAAAAAGAGTTCCCGCGGAAAAAAATTCCGCGATAAAGTCGCCTATGTCCTTCCCCGTGGTCTACTTTATATCTGTGCCAAATTTCACGATAATTGGTTGAGTGGTTTTACGTGAAAGATAAACAACCAAAGAAACAAACTCGGTTTCACATTTAAGCATTGTAGATAAACAGTGTAAACTGTTTATAACGACATTGAAGGGTCCGGTAAATTATGGTCGTAATAGCCAATAGACATTAAAACTTGGTAAAATATTTATATTTTAACATGACAGACAGAAACGGTTTTCACTGTAGTAAGGAAATATTATTGTAAAGATTACTTTTCTAGATTATCGTTGTACAAAATGCAAAACGCAATACCTTAGTCACAAGACGTGCCTCGCCGCCCCTTTTTCAAAAAGATCCCTTTGCGCGTCACTTGACATCAAGGTGGAAAGTCAGTCAAATTGTCATAAATTCACCATGATATATGATTAACTAAGTGATATTATTTCAAACGAAGTTCTGGAGTTTGAACGCCCCCAGCTCTGCGATAAGAATTTGTCTGCATGTCATTTGTCACCGCTGCCCTGCGGCGGCCGGCGCCCATACTTATCTCAACTATGAAATTACGAAAACAAAATTACGCTCCTTCATATTCGCTTTGTTTTGCTTTTATTTGATTGATGCTGCTTCTATTGTTACTCATCTGTTATACCCAAAGCCTCCGTGGTCTAGTGGTTAGAGCTTGGCTCTCGAAGTCTCGACTCGTAGGTCGTGGGTTCGATTCCCGCATTGGAACAACAAAAATGTTGTTTCCAAGCTTGGAAATGCAGAGAATTGTAATTTCGGACAATGCAGGCTGATCACCTGGTTGTCTGACAAGAAAGATGATCCATGCATCGGATGGGCATGTAAAAAGTCGGACCTGCTCCTTATCTCCCGCCAGTCGTGTCTGTTATCCGTCCCACTGGGTTTCGAGAGCAAAGGAAAAGTGTGAAGAGAACAATGGCCTGGTTAAATGAAACCGGCCACTGTCACCGAAATAGGTGTGGGGAGTTATTATATATTATTACAGCCAAAGTAGTTGAGTAGGGAAACCAATTAGGTATATAAATCTCGAAAAACTACACACCTATCAGTCAATATAAGAAGCACTTAAATTGTTTATTACGGTTCTTAATATGTAATATTAGTAGAATATTAACTATTAAATATTCGTTAATGTGCAAGTGTGGGCAAGTGGTACAACTTGAAAAAACGTGCTATTTTGTGTTCCCTCCAACAGACCCTAGGAACTTTCAGTAACGCTTCTACCACTTTAGTGATCGACTTACTTGACTCATTGACTGCACTGACTATTTATTTGGACTTTTAATAAAAATTGAAACGAAAATTCTATTTCCCGCCTTTTTAACTTGACACTGGCAAAAGGTTTTAAGCCGACGCCACATATTTATAGTTAAAAAAATATGTTAGTTGTAACTCAATAATTTTCTAAATAAAATAAAAAATCTATACAGTAAGAGTCAGTTTACACCGCGATGATACGCGACGCGACACGGCGCTGCATTTTAAGATAGCAAATAAACTTTATATACTACACAAAAAGATACACATTTCATTTTAGATCAGTCATACACTACATTGCATTGCAGTGCGGTGCAACTTGACATTCGAACTCTTACAATGAAACGTGTATTTCTTGTGCAATTAATAAAATTCAATTTTGAATAGCTATCTTAAAAAATACAGCGCTGCGTCCCGTCTCGCTTCGTTTCGCTGTGAATTGATTCTAAAGTATTAGTTTCAAAACGAAAATAACGCGCATGGCGTATCGCATTGACATATGTCGTTTTACACCTGCTTAATTTGTCGCATTGTTTTTCCAGCGTGTTTGCTTTGTCGGAGGCCTGTCAACTTCCCCCCGATTTCACGCGAAATTGCCCAGAGATTCCAGATTGTATGGAAAATGGGCTTAAAATGTTCAACAAAATACGCTCAGATTGATGAAATTCTGATTAGCAAACTAAAAACCGTAAAGATAATTTTTATAGTAGAATTTTTATAGTTAGTATAGTTTTTTTATAGTACTAAACAGCATTAATTGTAGTGACAAAAAATGTATTTGTTAATGTTGTGAGGATGGATGAATGTTTGTTACTCTTTCACGCGAAAATGACTGAACGGATTTTAGTGAAATTTGGTATGATAGTAGTATGGTAGTACTGCCCTGGAATAACACATAGGCTCCCTTTTATCCCGAAAAAGGGCAGTGTTCCCGTGGGATACTGTATTTACGCGGGTGGAGCCTCGGGAGAAAGCTATTTCATACATAATTAGAAATATGAACTGAAACCAAAAGTAAAACATTCTAACATACGTCTAAACGAACTGCCCAAAAAAGGTGCACAGCAATCCGTATTATAAAAAATGAAACATAAGCAAAACGCGAATAAAAATAATGGAGGGGTCTCCGCAACAGTATCGAAGAGTGTTGTTGACGTTCCCCTCGTCATGGCCGTGACGTCATGTCAGGCCTATCTGAATCCCTAAAGTTATTATTTATTACTACAGTTTATTATACTCTTCAATTAGCTGAAGGCTTTTTCGGTTTGGTATGCAGAAAGTTATCTACCCCTTCCGTATAGTTTACGCAAACGTTTGTGTAATGTTTTGTCCTAGGGTTAAAACACGTTATCTGGTATGATTGTTTCTTTTCTCTTGCTGGTCTGACACACGTTGTTCTGTCTTAACTATGAATTGGAAAAAATAAATAACTACACCTACACCTATATCTTCGCCTATCAACCTACTGGGGACGGCCGATTTTTTAAAAATAAACATAGACGTATATATTATAGACGAGGCATGTTGATTTAAAAAGTGTCTCCAGTTAAATCGCCCCACTGTTGAGTTTTTGGGGCCATTTTGACATTTGAAGTATGGTGAAAACCAATTGTTACATATATCAACAGTAAGATGTAACTGTCAATGTCATTATTGACATTGACAGATGTCATGAAGTAAAGCCTATCGAGTTAGTTTATTTCAGTTGGACAAAAGGCTATACATAGTGTAGACGTACATATTGTGTTAAGCATATCTCATTACATATTGTAATATGTATCTGTGGTAAGCACCAATAAAGGAGAGTATAAGAATTGCTTATTATTATCACCACTCAACGCAAGAATGAGATACAAATCAAGAGGTCGAAGCTCGTTACACCAATATGGCGTTACTTTTTCTTGTATGAAGGTTTGTTCTGTTAAATGTATGTCATAGCCTATCTTGAGTTTTAAACCTTTGAAAATAATCAAACATGAAACTGAACGCACCTGACTGACCGTGAAGTGACAAATTTAACACAGCGAACACAATTAGTATGGGGAAAATTCAATCGACGTTTTTAGTATTTTCCCGCATTCTTCCAATATTTTTCAGCGTTCTCGAGTTTTAGCGAGACAATTGAGATGCAATCCATTTTTACATATAAGAAGAAGAAGGAGAAAATATTAAAATGTAACCTCCATTTATTTTTGTTTCAGGTAAGATTAAATTTTTGACACCATCAAAACACCCAACTATCAAGAACAGGTGAAGTTTGTACAAGCAAAATAAACACAGAATGCAACAATGCACGAGTAATGAATGAATATCAAAATTGCATTGAAACTTCCACCAATTTGTGGTTATTATCTATGACAAACTATTGTGAAGCATTTACTCGAGGCGACACACATTCTAAAACTTGGGGAACTCAAAAGTTGGTAAACTAGGCTATCGGTGGTGCACTCGAAGCTCCACAAAGGAACGCTAGAAGTGGGAACTTCTCTAATGAGATGAATAATTAAACAGCTCCAATACCCACGGTAATATATTGCGCTCACCGCATTATTTATATCGGGAAACTCTATGCCATTGTCTATTGAAAATGCATCGAGAAACTTCCGATGAAATCCACTAAATTAATTTTACTATGAACGTATTTTTAATGATGTAGTAATTACTATTTTTTTAACTAGAGATAAATGAGATTTTAAAGTAAAATGCCTATTTTCTGTGCAACTCATGAATAATTTGGGTTCAATATATTCCAATGGGCATGGAGTCATCATGGTTTAGGATGATTTATGATTATGATTTGTCTTGTAAGTAAATGACTCCTGATTCTAAGTTAAACAAATAAATAAAAACTTAATTTGCAGCTATGTACTTAAATTACTGGAAGGTACATTAACATTTAAATTATAGAAATAACAAAAGCATATTAAACTAACTAAAATCAGCAGCTGCAAATTGAACTTGCTAGAGCCATTTTGTGACCTCACAAGCATCACACAAGCGCTATATAAACTAAATAATATTCTAATGACTACCCACCTTAAATAGCATAATATATAAACATATTATACGAAAAAATCTTAATTAGAAAGAGAAAAACAAATAAAATAAATATTAAATCATTAAATAATTGAATATTATAAATAATATACGATAAAGTAAAATTTTGGTGCATGGTAAAAATATTAGTTGCTTCTTAAACAGTTTACTACCAAGAATTAATGATCAAGCTTACTAATAAGGCAACTGATAATATAAATTAATAAAATAGTTAAATAGCTACACGTGGATTATTAAACCCGAAATATCTTTGATAATATTTCCAATAATAACCCATTTTATAACGTGCCAGTATCCCCGTCCAGCGACTTAAGAAAATTCATATTAAGGAGTATATATTTCAAGACTATGGACCTAGAAAGAATTATCCGTGAAAATATACTAACTGAAGTGGAGAAATAAATGCTTCGAGATTAAGTTCAGACAATTTATCAGGATTCAGCTACAATCCTAGGTGAAGGAGTTTGGAAGACAAAAATGGATACTAATAAAACAAATGTGTTGGCACTTGGCACGAGATTTATTCTATCTGAAAATTAAAGTTTAGATTTATCAAGTAAATAGCTTTTTGGTTTATTCTATAGCGTCTTTTTCAATTTCTTAATTTTAATGCTCTACATTAAAAATATTCAATAAGTTATAAACTATTCCATAAATAGGTATTTGCCAAATATTAGATGACGTACAGTTACGTGCACTCTGATGAGCGCAAAATTTACAATGTAAGGCAGATGTTACGTTTAGAAGTTCTAAAAGGAATTAAACTAAATAACCCAATTTAATGACGAATTTTTAAAGAGAATGGAGTAACCCACGCAGCTGCATAGATCTTCCGGTGTCAAGTTTATTCATCTCATGTCTTTCTAACAGTATCGCATTTTATGTGGAGACAATCGGCTTGATTTTTATTATGTCATCGTCTCTTCATACCATGTACGCCCTTATAATACCGACGCGTTCGCATGCGTCAGCGAAACTGCGAAAAACTGTAAGTAGTATGGCAGAGTTCCACTGCTGCCTCTGTCTATGACTAGATCTAGATAAAATGTTTGCATTCTCGTCGGTATAGTTCCGCAAGGAAGAGCAAAATGGCCGTTACACAGACGAAGACGTTTTGCTAGTGGTGTTTCGCATCGCACAACAGCTAAGCGCCCGCACTTAAAAATAATAGGTCTTTACCTATGAAATTGCCGTTTTGTATGAAAAAATTGAAACGAATTTTATTCATGTATATTTATTTGTATTAATCGAAGTAATCACCCATGTAATCAATGCACCTTTGTCAACACAGTGGCAGCTTATTGATGCCCTTAAAGAAATCAGCTGGACGGGAGGCAACAAATTCTTCAAAGGCCTTTTGTACTCTCTCGGGTATTGAATTTTTTCCCGCCAAGAAGTTATCCAAATTCTGGAAAAAGTAGTAGTATAAATAAAAATAAATATATATATTATACTTTGAATACTACTATTTCGAGAATTTGGATAACTTCTTGTATATATATATATATATATATCAAGAAAAGGAATAAATTACAATGACATTTATTTGCGAAAAAACTGCAGCGAGCTAACGTTTCGCAGATGTTTCATTACCGCAGTATTTTCGCAGCGACTCGCTGCTGCGCGTAGGTGTAATAAGAGTATTAGGCATCTAGGAAACTGTAGTAGAATTAGTATAGCAAACGCCGTTCGCTGCTGATCATCCAAATACTTTTAGTCACCTTTATAGACAAACTAACATTGTCTACATCATTCCCATTTATATTATTATTATTAGTAGTAATCGGTAATGCAACACAATGGCTAGTTTCTATAACAAAATATATTAGAATAATATATTTTGTTCGTATAATGTTATAGTTCCCATAAAAATATGTTTCGTATATACGAAAATTTGCGTTCAATAAATTTTATCGAGACGCATAAATAATGTCAACGCTACCCTCATAATTCTGTGCTCGGTCGATCGTAAAGTGAACATGTTTCGCATTATAACTTCAGTCACTTCTCAGATATTTTCAATACCCAAATACGTAAAAATACAATTGGCTGCTTGCCAGCTATTGAACCTAATGAAGTAGTTATGTGCAAATCGTTTTAATAAGCAAATAATTAAGGAAAATAGAGATGTCTTTCTAGAGCATTCGAAATAAAAGAATAATTTTCTTGAAATTGGACTGCATGGACTTTGTTATTAGTTAAAAGAAGTTAGTATTATCGTAGATCAGCCGCGGCAAAATTGAATTTTAAAGTAAGTAATATTAGGTCCTTACATATGAAATTAGCGTTATGTCATTCTAGCCATTTTGATCTCAAATATTATATCTTTATTGGTTAGGTTTTCAAATTTATATCGCTATTCACTCATGCATTTGTGTTTCGAAAACCGTAATTCATTTGTTTTATCCTCTTTTGGTTTTTTTCTTTGCGTCGCTCTGTTTACAAAATGGAAAACTTGATATCGTATTATTTTCGAGTACGAGTTCCATCGTGGCACCAGTGCTGCAGAAACGGAAGGATTAATACACAAAAAAATAATACACAATTCACAATGAAGGAAGGAATACACAGTGCGTTTTTGGTTCCAACGTTTTCGTTTTGGAAATTTCGGCCAGCAGAACAAGCCCCGTGAACGGCCGGAGACCAAAGTTGATAATGAAGCATTGAAGGCTATTGTGGAAGCGGATCCATTGCAAACCACGTCCGAGTTAGCTGCAGGCTGGGGTGTTAGTGATAAAACTGTTTTGAAGCTGAAAAGCTGGTCGGTTGGGTGGGTCGGTTTGCTGCACTCATGAATTGAGTGCAGCAAACCGACAAACGCGCGTCGACTGCTGCGTTACATTACTCAACCGGCACAATAATGAAGGGATTTTAAATCGAATCAATACCTGTGATGAAAAGTGGATGCTGTACGATAATCGGAAATCGTCGCTATGCCTGAACCCTGGAGAACCAGCCAAAGCCTGCCCCAAGCGAAACATGACTCAAAAAAGTTACTTGTGAGCGTTTGGTGGACTAGTACCGGTGTCGTTCAGTACAGCTTTCTTGAATCTGGCCAGACGATTACGGCAGATGTATTTTGCCAGCAACTTCAAATCATGATGAAAAAGCTAGCTTCTAAACAACCGAGGTTGGTCATTCGCTCTAAGCCGCTGCTGCTTCTGGACAACGATAGACCACACACTGCACAACAGACGGCTACCAAATTAGAGGATCTTCAAGTGGAATGTGTAAGAGATCCACCGTACTCCTCGGGCCTTGCTCCAACAGATTACCATTTTTTTCGAAATTTGGATAACTTCTTGCAAGGGAAAAAATTCAACTCCGATGGGGCAGTCCAAAGCGCCTTCAAAGATTTTATTGATTCCTGTCCGAATGGTTTTTTTTAGTAAAGGAATCAATGAACTATCTATAAGATGACAAAAGTGCATAGATAGCAATGGTATATACTTTCATTAAATAAATATATTGTTTAAAAAATCGACTTTATGTTCCTCCTTTACAAAACGCCAATTTCATATATAATAAGCTAATATAATAATATATCTCTGGTTATTTTTAGCTTTTTGTTTATGGTCAAGTAATTAGACATTGCTTTTGTCATGCGAATATTTATGATCTTTTCCATCTGAAGAGATGGCAATATTTCTGATATTCCGTCATAATGGAAACCATGATTTGTTTTACGTTTCCCTTGCAAACATATCACTTTCGACACAGCAACAACTCCACTCAAATATTCATGAAGGCGATTCCTCTGTAAAGGACACCTTAGGAGGGTGCTCTGTTGCATCCCCTTTTACGTTCCCACATAGATCAAGGAGCTTTTATTCCTATAGTAATGATATTTTTCAATTTCAATATTTTAATGTCAATGGTTTTGAAAATGAAATTATTCAAAATATATTGTTTCTTATAAGCATATGTAGCCGCTTTCTGGTCCTTAAAATGATACGAAAAAACTACTAAAACTCATTTTTAAGTATCGTAACTGCAGTATTAACTTTTAAGTTATTATAATGAGGACTGTTTACGTAATATGCCCGTCGCAAAAGTTCATATTTTGATCTAATTGGCTTAAATCGATTTGTCAAATAGCAAGCACTATAATATTAGGACGTAGGCCAAAAATGTTATATTGGTGAGCGAGCAATTTGTGGTAAGTTTTTGGTAGCATCATTTCACATCGAATCGAGAAGATACGAAAAACGGCGCTGCATTTTTAAGATAGCGATTCAAAATTGAACTTTAGTCACTATTCAAGAAGATACACGTTTAATTGCAAGAGTTTAATTTTCGATCACTGTTTATAAATGGAGTAACGCATCACGTATCGTTTTATTTCGGGTTGAGCTGACACTAAGCTTGTGGCAGTGGACATTATACATACATTACTTTGTTTTCACGAACAAATTACGTCAAAGCAAGCGTACAATTTCATGCATCTCAAAAACTAAATACGAGTTTGTGAATTCAAAAAGTCAAAAACTAATTTTTGTGTGAGCTACCTACAGTAATCACTCAAAAATTAGAGTCAAACGCTTTGACTCAAAGGCTCATGCAGCGCCGAAAAATAAAAATTTTTCTTGCAATTAAACGGAAGTGTGTCAAGTGACGTTTTAATGAGTGGGATGAGCCGGGCCACAGATGCGCCGGCAGAGCCGAGGTAAGCCAGGACTTAGGCGGTGTCGCTTCACTTTAATCGCAGCGATTTCGCAGCAAATTATAGTAGTATAATTGTTGAAACTTCCATTTCTCTTCAGGTTTTTCGAGGATAAGAAAATTGCTAGCATAAGTTTTAAAGGTTTTGTGCTAGAATGGAGTATTTAGTTGGGGTTTTCCTACTATTGTTCAGTTTCTTTATATGTGATTAAATCCACAAAGCTGTTAAATAACATTTTATAAAACTTTTTCATTATGTCTTGCTATACATTTGACTGTATTTAAATATTTGTTAACCGCTAAATAATAATAAATATTATAAATTATATTAAATATATTTTATTAAGAAGATACTATTACAGAATTTAATTAGCATAACAATATCGCGCACCATACATTGTTATAGACACGTTCACACTGTACTATATATTATTGCCTTACTATAAAATAGTGCGATACGCTGAGTTCATGCTGTGCTATATCGCGTGCCGCCCTCTTCCTCCTTCCTACCCCCGGCCGTCCCGCAAGCGAAACGAGCGACACAACCATACTGAGCTTGCTATATACGATAAATGCTTGCGATAATATCGCGTAATGTAAACGACATGCTATATAGTATAGCATTAGGTCCTTCTTTGCTATATTATATAGCAAAATAGTATAGCGTAGTCTGAAATGAGCTTTATCATAATCTGTTCATATTTTGTTACTGACAATTGTATCATGACTGCATGCCGTCGTTATCATACAAAAAAATTATGAGAACACTCTACCTGCTTTTGAATAAGGTTCTAAAGTACTTTACCATGTTTATGGAGTTTTAATCGTAAGTACAGTAAGCCATGTGCAAATTTATTATTGGGTAAAATAGTTTCTGTTTCGTTATTGGCAATTATTTTCATGACTCATCTCTTGCGAAGCCTACTATCTCGGAATTTATGACCTATAAACTGTCTAAGGGTAAGTGGATCGAGATCTCCATCGGACATAAAGACGGTCATTGTATTTAAAACGAATTCGTTATTCGGGTTGGTTTCATCTCATCCAAGATTGTCTTTAATTTTTTTAGACTTTGACAGTTTCGGGTCAGTTCACACCGAGACTCGACGAGACGCAACGCGGTATGGATTTTATAAGATAGCGGTATAGCTTCAGTTTCTACACAAAACGATACACGTTTCGTACCAAGAATTCGAAATTGTGCTGCGCAACACTGTAAATTACACTCGATATTATTGCAGCATATGTAAGCATCGTCGCATAGCGGCACGTCACGGTGAGACTGACCCTTAAGTTGCACAAACTATCACTGCTACATAAAGTTTGTGTCATTTTGCGTATTATACGCAATTATATTAAACGCTCACTTGTTTTTACAATAACATTCCGTAGCAATGTAATTGTAAATACAAGCGGTGATCGTAACACAACCAAAGTTGCGTCCCGCAAAAACTACGAAAGTATTTACATCAATTGCACAAACCCATCCAACTTTGTTAATTTGGTTAGTTCATATTGATGGCTCTAATGTTACACGCGGGCACAGTTTTACCGATATACTGTGTGAATTCTCGCGCGTTTCCACCGGATGAAATGTTTCGAATTGCTGTGCATTGAATGGTTGAAAACAGATAATAAATTCTGGATTACCGCGGATTGGCGGCGCCATCTGGTGGCCGCTGCGTTCAACCGAATCACACGAGTGAGCTCCGTTTTAAATATTATATTCAATTTTTCGAAAATGCATTGGTTTTGCTAACAGGTATATTCTTTCCTTAAAGTTTTGTCCGCCATGTGCATGCTATGGCATTCAAAGCCTAAGATTATTTTATAGGTTTCAAAAGTTACATAGACAGTAATTTATGTGAAATAAGTTTATAAGGTTATTTATTCAACAGTTATTAGGATATGATTTTGCTCTAAGGACCTGTTTCACAATCGCCTAATATGTGACAAATAGCCTATCTGGAAATTTTGTGTCTGTCACTCAGTATAAAGTAAGCAGCAACAAAACGTCCGCATAAGCTATTCGTCACTTATTAGGTGAGTGTGAAATAGGCCCTAAGACTTTAAGATCACAATATTGAAGGATAAGAATTAAGGATAAAGCAAACATTATTGAAGTACTTAATAATATCTCGTTCAATATTCTTTTCATAATGTAAAACTCTAGTACACAGTAAAGCTCCATAGGATATAACCCGTTTCACTTTACTTCCGCACCATCAATAACGCTTTTTACAACGATGAAACATTCATTGAAGTCCCTTTGTGGTTGAGATACGTTTTAAATCCTTCAGTAAGGACAATTGTCTGCGCGAGACGTTCTCAGATTTAGATGCAAATATAAAGCTATGCATTTACAGCAAACGTAATTGGATATTGCGCTACCACTGGTTTTATATAGCTGCTTTATTTGTAGTGTACTTCGTCTACAGACATAATATCATAGCTTCTAAATGGAACTTACGAAAATGATAAAACTTAGTTGAACAACAGTGATAAATGTACACAAAGTTACGTCTGTGAGGTCCGGTAAATATTATACTGCAGACAAGACGGATGAGGTGGAAGCAGGAAGTACCTATTGTACCGGCCATTTCAACACTTCACGCTCGGTATTTATTTAATAACTCGTTGTTTTCTATGAACATTGCAATAGGTGTTGACCTATTAGATAATAATAATAATTGTTATTTATTTATCTCATTATCACTTAGCACATACAGAAAAGTACAACACAAGGTAAGTAGCTAGCTAGCTAAGTAGATATTTAACATTAAAATTTTCGTGTGTGGTCATTTGTACCCTGAATTATTTATTTCGCTCTTTGATGTTTAGAATCGTCAGTGTTTGGCTGTAAATAGTGCTTTTCAGAAATTGAGTAACATAACTAAATTATTTTATTTGTAATTATAACGTGCACATTTACATAATAACACATACATAAAGAAACACCACAAAACAATAGTAAGACACCAAAAGTACCAGAAAGTTTTGATACGTTTTGGTATTAAATAAAGTTGTTGTACCCGGTTATCTGGGGTCCATACGAGGGGTGCATTAATGGCCAGGTTCACGTTCTGCACATTAGCACGTATACATGAAGGCTCTCGGTTTGAACCTTAACAATTTCGCCCATGAATATTTCAAGTTACACCAGAATGGTCGCATTTAAGGGTTAACTTACCGCTTTAATAAATGAGCAGCTAAGAATCGACATAATCTCCCCGCTGCTACAACAATAATAATACAGAAGCACGAACAGTACAAGCCTTATCGGGTTAATTGCCTACTACAAAATAAAGTAAGTGAATGTTTTCTTACTTACATTATATGAGGTAATAAGATGCCTGTAAGGCTTTACTACATTTATTTACTACTAGTATATTTGCTAAAGAAGTTTTTTGTCACGAACACTCACCCACGCGGGCGAACCTGCGGCCAAAAGCGAACATACAGACAGAAAGTCTCGACTGGGGACTTAAATTTATAATACATTTTAGAGAAAAGTCGAAAGTATGCGTATTGCGTTTCGAAAATTTTTATTTTCCTAAAGTCCGCTGCTTGCCCGGACCCAGCACGCAAGTTAACACGACTTTAGGCTGGAACTATATTGTCCAGTACTATATTGTATTGAAAAATTTAGAGCATTGAAAATGGAACTCTGCGCTAGTACAATAGAGCTGAAAATCAAAGTGTCGAGTGTCGGGCTGTCATCATATATGACATTAACATTTGACTCGACACTTATGTATTCGATTTTTAGCTCTATTTTACTAACGCAGAGTACTAATTTTAGCACTCTGAATTTTCTCCGGCCTTCCGGATTCCGGATCATACAGTCCCAGCCATATCTCTTTAACCATTAGTCCAAATTATGTGCAGTAAATGAAAAAGATCTTATGTTTTAAACACTTGAACCGAAAAATTATCTTATTTTGATAAAAAATATGATCAATAAACATCACCTTACGATTTAATTTTTTTTTTTTTATATAAAATCATCGTTTTTCTATACTTAAATATTCTGTCGCTGAATTTTTGCAGTCACTATCAAACTCTAAAACTTTTTTCTAGAACAAAATAATAAATATTTCATCGATATGGCAGCGTTTCTCAAACACGATTTCGCTGTCCCGTTTTTTTTTTCGATTTATTTTTCAAATCCGACTACCACGTAAATACTTATAATTTTTCCGGTTAATATATAATATAGTGTCACTCACAAATAAGTTGACTTTCTATTAGCAAAATAATTATAAAAATCCATTGATGTAGATCCAGAGATATCAATTACAATCTATCTATCTATCTTTATCCACTTACAATCTCGGTAAGTCACAAACTCACAAAGAAACAAACTTAACCTTTTTATAATATTAGTATAGTACAGATATTAGCCGCGACTTCGTATGCGAAAAAGAAATCTCGGAAGAACCGTTCTTTTTGATGCGAGTAAAAGTAGCCTATGTGTTAATCCAGAGACTGTATTTCTACTATAATAAATCTGTTCAGTTGTTATTAAGTGACAGAGTAACGAACATACATAAAACTTTCGCTTTTATAATATTAGGTATAAGTAAGGATATTTTCGCTGACGTATTTTAATGATTTCGAAAATCTTTTGAATTGGAAAACGTTAGTAGTATTCAGCGTAAGGATTTGGAACTTAAAAATATTTGGGATTGTGGTCACCCATCCTAATTGAATCCACGACCGGCGTTGCTCAACATGAGTTAGCGCTGCGACCATTATAGAACTTCTCGTTTATTCCTCCTGGTATTAATATACATCAATGATTAGGTAATATCTACGTAAAGTTTCAGCCTGTTCAACTGATCAGTTATTCTATAGCATTTTATATGTTATATTACTTAGACTGACATAATTTTTATATTTATGAACCTATGGAAATGAAACAAACATTTAATTTTAAGTGGAGAAAACCAAAATGCATTAGTGAAAACCGCATTCAAATCTGTTAAGCTGTTGACTTCGTACGTGCAAAAATAAATATCCCAAGAACCGTACAGCAATGAAAAGTAGCCTATGTGTTAATCCAGACTCTAAACTACTACCATACCAAATTTCATCAAAATCCGTTTAGTAGATTCTGAGATTAACGCGTACAAATGTACAGACAAACAGATAAAAAGACGAAATGATGAAAATTCTAAAAATCGTTGTTTTGGGTTCTATGTCATTCATAAAGCCTTATGAATTGTAATAGTTTTTCTTATATATCTTCCATGTACAGACAGCGATCAGTTTATTATATATATTTCTCTTTCAAAAAATACTTATTTGTAATTTCAAACTCCTCAACGATCGTATGAAACGCCATGTAAATTACTTATTATGTTTTGAAGCATAAGATAAGCGTACTTAAGTTAATAGCCAGTTGTTTTAAATATGTTTAAGTTAACTTGTTTCATAATTAAATATTTAGAATACAGTGGAAAGCGTTACATTTTACGCTTAAAAGGTGTCATTAAGTAGTGTCACGTTCTTGTGGTCTCGTTTACAAAACGTTAACTTTTGTATACAACAAAAGACCGCGACAGTTGGTAACACTTGCAACGCTTCCGAGTGTAAAAGGTTTGAAAGGGCCATAATTATGTAATTATTGGGCTTATTGGTTTTGGTATTGAACTATTGAATTTATTTTTACCGTGCAATAATATTCGCAACTGTGTAAGTCTTATATTAAAAGTGAGAGATCAAAGACCCATGTGAATTTTAAAAGACGAAATCTGTAGGTTTCCTAAATATAAAAATGTATGTTTGACATAGTATGTTTGGCATAACGTTCTTATAGTAATATGACTTCCACATATACACAATCACGACACGTGTGAATTTTAAAAGACGAAATCAGTAGTAAGTATTTCCTATATATAGAAAGGTATGTTTGGCATTATGTTCTTGGAGTAATATATCTTACACAATAAACCTATTAGTATGCATAGACACATCAGAAAGTAAGCTTGGCTTTTACCAGGAGGGACGCCTTGAGGGTCGCATGATTAGCCTAGTTTACATGATACAAGCATTAACCCCACACCGTCTTTAAATTTTCTAATTAATTTCGTGCACGTGCCCTCTGACGTGGGGTATTATTAATTACAATCCGACATTCTGAGGATAACGGTGTGATAACCGCCGGTAAAATGGCTGCGGGGTCCAGCAGACCGCAACTGCTTGGCCAACGGTTAGTTATGCGAATGGCATCGGACTCAGGTCTACCGCTGCGAAATTGTTTATCTCCATAACTATCTATATCTAGTGTGTATGCGACGATGTTAAATAAAAATACATCAAGTAGGTATGTGTTAAATTAAAGTTACTCGTTTTAGGGTTCCGTCGTCTCCAGGAATTTTATTGTTTCGCTGTGTGTCTCTGTCTGTCTGTCAGTCCGTTCTTCTTCTGCGTCTTTAGTTATGAATATAAATTTATGAAATATGGCATAGTTATATAATGTGTATAGATCTTAGTTTTGGTCTCTCTCCTAATGTGGGGATGAAAAATGATTTTTCATTCTATCCCATAGTATGGGGTATCGTAAAATAGGTATTTTAAAAATAAATGTATGTTTCGTACATGACTTTTTTACAAAGTCAACCATTTTCGAGTCATCGGCCTTCAAAGTGGTTTAGAAAATGGTTCCACTCTGGCATTTCTCAACTATGAGAAATCTGCAATTTTCTATACTGATAGATCATGCTAAATACTCTTTAGGAAAATTATTTTGAACGACTTTTTGAAACAGACAGTAACTTTTGAAGTAATTAAAAAAAAACCTGTTACACGTTGTTTATTAATAGTATATATATTAGTTGAATCACGGAACCCTCTTTAGACATGTCCTGCCATGCTATTCCTTAGGTTTATTTCTAATTTGGGTCGCCTTTCACGGCCTATATCACAATCGCCTAATAAGTGACGAATAGCTTATCCGTAAATTTTGTGTATGTCGCTCAGTATAAAGTAAGCATCGACAAAACTTCCGGATAAGCTATAATATAGTTTTGTCGATGCTTACTTTATACTGAGCGACAGACACAAAATTTACGGATAAGCTATTTGTCACTTATTAGGCGATTTTGAAAAAGGCCCTAAAAATAATAATTAGGTCGTATACCTTATCAGAAGTTCTAAAAATTGTGTATTTTTTAAAGTGCACGTGATATTTATTTGAATAACATATTTTATTAATTTATATATATTAATTAATTGCAAGATATGTTGCGTGTGTGAGATCTCGGATAATCAATTGATTGATTTAAGTACAAATAATTATTTAAATAACATTATTAAATTAATTTATGATTTATAGTGATAATATCAATCAATTTATATGATTAGTTTTAAAGTGTTATCATTTTGTTTACAAATCAACACATGTCAGTATAAGATTCTTATTACATTGATTTATACTAAGCAATTGTATGTAAATCGTATTATTAATTAAATAATGATTTATAGTGACTGTACAAACTAATATTCTATTATTATTAATACTTAAAAGTTGTCATTCTGCTTACAAATAAAAACACATGTTCCTGTTAAGATATTTTTAGTACAGTAAGTAGCTTAATTGAGCAACAAATGTGATGAGATAATTTAATAATTAATTAATTATGAATTTACATCTTATGTTGATATTTTATTTTAATATTTCTGGCAGTCAGAGGTGGGCCAGAGTGGGGGTGTTTACATGTTGCTTTTTAAAGGCGAGCTGTCCCATAGGAGCGAACTAAACACGGCGCGTGATTGAGTGGACCCAAACACGTTTCTCGGCCTCCGGGTCGGGACCCCCACTCGCCGTTTGGAGCCGACCGCCGGTCTCGGTTGGGCCTGGATTGGCACATCGACATTCCCTTGATTTCGTGTTGCCCCCCCACGGGTTTCCCCCGCGTTCTGCCGCGGGGGGTCTTCCCTTAAAAAAAATGACTCATGCGCTCAGTATTAGAGCCCAAGTAGAGGGGCTATGCCCCTGGGTTTGGTTTCCGCCGTAAGTCCCTTTTCAGGGGCCCGGCGTCGAGAGAGAAGAGTCTCCTTCTCTAACATTGGGAGCGAACTTTTTCGGTTGGAGCGCCGTCGTGAGCACTACTACTCTGCCTCCTATCAGTAATATCTGATTCTGAGTACCAATTCGTCGGATAAAAGGATGTTATGTTTTAAATTAACTGCTATTTATGTTACTTATATTAATGGATTATCGCTATAGATCATAGCAGCCTAGAGTTTAAACTTATTAGTAAATTGATTTTACTGAATATATTTCAATAAAATTGTGTTTTATTTACAAAATGTTATTATTTTTTTACTATTTAATTATAATAGTCCTTACACCACTGCTGACACGTGCACCATGAAATTATGAGTTCAGCAAGCATGAAATATTTGTAGTTCTAATATACCCAACAATACAAAAAGTCCAATGCTAACCAATCCACCAAACGGCTTAGACATTTATAAATCAAAATAACGTATATCTTATTACGCGCTGAAAGAAGTAACATAATAGGGTAAAAGCCGGATACTAGCCCTAGTAGGATACTTACCTCGGTTCTGAATTCGCTATGTTAGGAATGTTTTTTGCGGTAGAATTTGATTATGATTGGAAGTGCCTTCTCTGCAGACATTAATTTCCTATAAATCAATATTGTAGGCGTACCCGTTTTGTCTATATGAACAAAACTCTTTCACGGTGAGACTAAGACGGGCGTTATGAACTACTTATAATACGGGCGAATTCTACTTCTATCATTTGACTTGCTAGTATAAACTAGCAAGTCAAATGATAGAAGTAGAATTCTACTTCATATTTTTAGTAGCGTATTTTTTATCCAGTATTATTTTTGGTAACTTTGAATGCATTAGAAGTTAAGTTACTATGTTTCTTACTTTCAACTGTAGAAAAGCTTTTTTTTTTATTTTGTAAACAGTAAAGGCCAGAATCCGTATTAAAAAGGATAGTCGCCCTTATCTTTTTAGAAAATAGTCGCCCCTAGAGCTGCTCTAGCACCGCACCTAAATAAACCTATACATTCTGAAACATATAAGGACAAATTTATTTTGTTTGTTTTGCAAACTTTTGCAGTGATCATAACTATAAAATATAATTCTAACTAAAATAAATATTCGATTGTTTAATTTTCTAATTACGAGTTAAAAAACAAACGAATGGGATACATGACCTACGCTAGGCAACTATCCCCCGATGCATTTGTAACGTTAGGCGTCTATCCGCTATAGGAGGCGACTATCCCCTTATTTAGAGGTCCAGTAAAAATGGATTTACTCAAAAGTCGTATTAATTAGGCATACAAAAATTTGTTATTTTATAAGATTAAAGACCTACCTTTGGATGAACATGTTGAATTATTCTCAATTTGTATAATTTTACTAACTACAGGGTTTTTTTTAAAGTGGGGCAATATCCTGTTTTTCACCCTATATAACATAAAAATGTGCACTTCCCCAGAGGTAAGTAAGACCTATCCTAGCTAGATCGATTTTTCTCCCCCAAAACCGTAGCAGTTTCCGAGATTCCGATTATATATACAAGATTTTTTAGTTTTTAGAAAAACAGGTAGAAATTCAATAACACCTAAATAGTAAAAAAAAATTTTAGCCTATTAAGTTTTGCGTCTAAGATTTACTCGTCTACGAACACTATCTTTTATAATGTAAATAACGTGTCTAAATAACTTTCACGTTGCGTCCGTATAGTTACACTTACAAATTTCCATGTTATTAGATGTTTGTTGATGGTTTCGGGAAACCATTATATAAAGGAACAAATTTATAATGCAAATACGATTACATTCCCGCCTCGAGTTGAGAGCTAATGCACTAGACGCTATGAATTGCAAAATGCAGGGGAATTTCATTCAAATACATATGAAAATATTTGTAATGCAACATTGAAAGCCATTTTATTTGTATTGAGAGTGATTGAGTGAGAAGTTTTTGTTACATAAATAGATTTAACGTTTCCAACGACTTGCTGGCTGTTTCGTCAACACAAGTGTATTTTTAATCTGTTTAAAACATCAGTTGGGTTCGCGGTAACTATTGACAACTAGTATTCGTAATGTTATCGAAAAAGAATCGTATGAATTTTATGACTCTGCAGCGCCAATTGTTATTATATAAAGTTACGAATACGTAGTTGTCAATTGTTCCTACAGGAATATTCTTTTCGATACATGACAGAGGGGCAATTCACTATGAAACTATTTTTTGTTACGTTCCAGTCGGGTTCCGGTAACAATGCACGATGTCACACTCACACACATACTCCATCAACACGGTCTTTGGTTTTGTGAGCGCTCTGTAGTTCTTACTAAATACCTTAGCGTGATCTGTCCAATCGTTTATCCCTTAATCGAAAACAAACGTTATCTTACTCACTTATTGGACGCCTACAACCACGCCAAACATACCTACGCAGGTTACGCTGCACAACCCGAAGGTTTTAACTAATCAAGATTAATTTGAAATAGCAATACGTCAGATTTATCAAATACGGTTCATATAAACGCCGTACGCTGTAAAACAATAGAGAGCGAAACCCAAACATTTCTGTTGGTTTTCCCGGTAAAAAAGCCTCCCTTTGGCTGTATAGAGCTGAGTGACGGCTATTGTTGCCACAATCAGAGCCTATTCATGGCTGGCCGGGCAAACGGAGCCCGAAAACATTAAAATGCGACCATTGTAATGATTTTTCTAATCCATTGAAGACATTTTTGATGTATATTTGAATATTTATAACAAAAGCGATAAATATCGCGTGTATATCCATTTTCATTCTACCTTGAATTTTGTTATGAATGTCAATAGCAGCATGGCTCACCAGAGTATACAAATATAAGTCCCTCGTTACCTTTGTAAGTTATATAATACAAGACCCAACAAGAACGATTACACCTATTATGAGTTACTTTATTTCATCGTAAAATATTAAGTACCTTTATACTCAACCAGATTTCTCAGAATTCTTGTGTTTAATGTGCCTTTTTTTCTTTAAATTCAAATTTTTTATTTCACATTATCACTATTGTTATTTATGAAAAACCTGATATTGGATATATTTTTTGTAGAAAGCTAAGCTTGTAAAATTGTATAATATGTTGGGGTGTTGGTTTTTACAATAAAAAAAACTACCTTGCATTATAGAAGCTATCACTGGAAAACTGACGGTTTTGATATTCGTAATAAGACTAGGAATATCAATATTTGAGATTTTTTGGAGTTTACTCCTTAAGAAACGATTTTCATACAAGACCGGATTATGAAAATCTCTAGGAGAAAAATCGAAAATTCACGATGTTAGCCGAAAATGCATCAGTCGCTATGCATTGGACACCAAATTCCACTATTTATAGTAAACTCCAGTCGTGCGTCGGAGCTGACACACACACTTTTTTATTTTATTTTTATGCCGTTTTTGAAATGACTGAAAATGCTGGCGACTCTATTATTACTCCTGTTGGATTTATGAATTGGTACTGCGTATACCATATGCGTATACCATAAAAATACGCAAGTGTGTGCTCACGCAAGTATATCATACACCGCAATCATTAGCCACTAATCCCTTTTTACATTCACCACCGTTTCCCGTAATTATTTTGCAAAGCGCCTCGTAAATAAAGCGGGATAATCGTAGTATAAATCATTCCTCGAATTGCGATCCAGCTTAATTCGTGGATAGAAGAAAGCCTTTGAATAAAATATTCTAGTCAGACTACTACGACTTAAGTCTTTTACATAAATCACTAAATTACTCTTTTTTCGGTCAAGCAAATTTCGGTTTATGTTTTGCGGTCGTAAATTTTAATTAGGCCACGTTCAGGCTCACAGGGTTGTTATTTTGTTATTTTGTTAAATATTTAGTTTAAATACAATGAAGGCTTTTAACACTTCGAAAGTCGAGACAGTCTAAAAATACTAATTGCTACGTGATGATAGGCTACGCCACGTTGTAGCAATGCTACGACGTGGCGTAGCAATGCTACGAAATATCATAAACGATTGTTATGGTCTAAGATCCGGTATAAGAAATATGTACCCTCATCTGTTATTTAATCGTGATAAGAAATAAATAATTTAATAGATAATATTCACATTGACACATTGCAAATAGGTTTGTCTAGTTAAATTGCGCCCTAATAATATTAAATAATAAAAAATTATTTTAAATTGGTTTCTTACATTTTGTATGTAAATTTTAAAGTCGACTTAAAAAAACTTCAAAAAGTAAAAACGTTTCAAAAAGTTTTAAACTTCACTTAAACAAAGAAAAGTATTCATCTTTACCAAATCATTTTTGTACATAAAACTAAATGTATTTATAATGAAAGCGTATTTTTATAGGGCTATGAGGATTCTATTATTGATTGTATTGATATATTATTTATTGATTTGATATGTTTTTTTGAAGCAAAAAAATCATGTACTCGTATGTGGTTATATTTGGATTCTATTGATTATATTGGTTATCATTTATATAACGCGCTTATGCTATTACAATGTAATGTGAAAAATCTTCATCAACAAAAACTCATGTCACATGAAGATGCGCGCAACGCATCTTCGTCACTCTCGCCACCCGCATTTAAAATTTACATACAAAATGTAGGAAACCATGAACTTCAATTATAATTTTAATTATTTAATATTATAATGGTGTTATTTTATTAGGGTGTTATATTGTAATTTAACTAGGAATCCTATTTGCAATATGTCAATGTGAATATTAACTATCATTTGTTTCTTATCACTAATAAATAACAGATGGGGGTATATATTTCTCATACCGGATCATGCACTGTTATGGCAACTCTAAACTACCACCGTCAGGACGCGTCTGTATTATGACTACAAGAATCAAACGCGATCGCCGCAAATTGAGCTTCATCGACTAGGCCACAAAGCACAGATTCTTAACAACTACCTAATCTATTTAATTTGCGCGCCTCTTCTGACTATGCCTTAGCATCAGTTCACACTTCACACCGAAATGAGAAGATATGACGACGATTCAATTTTGAGTCACTATATAAAAAATGCAGCGTCACGCATCGTCAATGTTGCGGTGTGAGCTGACCCTTATGCCAACTACAAAGGCGTAAAAACCTTGTGAACGCCATTCAGACTTACGTTCCCGTCCGTTCGCGGAGCGTCACGGCACAAGCTTTCACACAAGCAGGAGGGAGATAAAATGTACCATGTAATAGATTTAGCGCGTGTGCAAAAATATTTTATACTACTGTTTTACTTTACTACATACAGTAACGAAACGAGATAAAGAAAAGTTATTTCGGTTCACGCAATAAAAAATTATAACAAAAAATATTGCCCATCTCTTTTTCGAAAACGATTTTGACTATGAACAATGTACGGCGGATGTAGATATAGATATTGAGAACTATTCAAACCTTGGGGACAGTGTTCAGTGAATTGCTTAAATCAATGGATTTCCGTAAAAGTGGCCCAATCAGAGCCTTTCAGTAGTCCGCTTGGTATTCTCCGGCCGTGACTCGTAGGCGTACAAAAGAAAATTGGTGAAGCGTTACATGTCTCCTGGCCTATTGTTCAAGTACTTGTACCCACTTACCCATCTCGATAAGTGCCTTATTGGACCCTCGACGTCAACTGTCCCCCAATCGAAGGGTCAGATTGTTACTTACTTGCCCAATAAGTATATAAAAATAATAATTTTGTTTTGGATGAAACAAACTTTTAGTGTTAGCGCAAACGGGAACAGATGACCGCGACCGGTCGTCGCCGCCACATGATTTGCCTCCATGACCGTGGCTGGCTACACCGTGCAACTGGTACTTACTGGTACTGACTCAACAACAATGTACTGTATTATGTAAAAGTACGAAAAAATGGTACTTGTATGGGACAAGTGTAGTTACTCGGACCTCGGATCTCAGGCTATACTTCATCGTTCATTTAAACGGATTTATTTGCAACTACGAATAGTATAAATGTTTCCCAGTTTGATTGTAGATACCAAATCGATCGATCGCTTGGGAGTGGATTTAAACCAAAAGAAATTTGATATAAACTTTAAAGCAAATCGCTCCCAAATAACTGTCTTTCTCTATTTAGCCCCTTTAGGGGACGAATTTCAATAAAATAAGAAACACTTATTCCATTAATTCTAAATACATTATCCCACGGGAACACTACTTTTTCGGGATAAAAAGTACCTATTATTCCAGAGCCTAAACTACTACCATAATAAATTTAATCAAAATCCATTTAGTGGTTTTTGTGTGAAAAAGTAACAAACATCCATCCATCATCACAAACTTTCACATTTACAATAGTAGTAGGAGGTAACGTTTCCGACCACTCGTTAGTAGCTCGTTTGCGCCGACCTTTATAAATCTGTAAGTCGATCTTTACTAATATTATTAATTATGGAAGTGTGAATGTGTGGATGTTTGTCACTCTTTCACGCAATAACTACTGAAGGAATTATGACGAAATTTGGTATGATGGTAGTTTAGACTCTGGATTAACACAAAGATTACTTAATATCGCAACAAAATGTACGGTTCCTGTGGGATTAGTTTTAGCGCGTACGTAGTCGCGAGCAAATAGTAAAAAATAAAAATAAAATGTAAATAATAATTATTAGGCATATTTTTTGATAATTATATAGGTAATTCATAAGTATATTCAAGAGTTATATTAGGGCCTGACATATAAAATTGACGTTTTGTAAAGAAGGAACATAAAGTCGATTTTTTATAAACATAATATATTTATTTAATCAAAGTATATACCATTGCTATCTATGCACTTTTGCCATCTCATAGGGAGTTCATTGATTCCTTTATTAAAAAAACCATTCGGACAGGAATCAATAAAATATTTGAAGGCGCTTTGGACTGCCCCATCGGAGTTGAAATTTTTCCCTTTTATCGTACAGGATCCACTTTTCATCACAGGTAATGACTCGATTTAAAATCCCTTAATTATTGTGCTGGTTGAGTATGTAACGCAGCAGTCGACGCGTTTGTCGGTTTGCTGCACTCAATTCATAAGGTACCTTTCAAGCTATTTCACCTTCCCAATTTGCTTCAAGGGGATTAAAATAGTTTTATCACTAACACCGCAGCCTGCAGCTAACTCGGACGTGCGTTGGATCCGCTTCCACAATAGCCTTCAATTCTTGATTATAAACTTTGGTCTCCGGCCGTCCACGGGGCTTGTTCTGCAGGTCGAAATTTCCAGAACGAAAACGTTGGAACGAAAAACGCACTGTGTTTTCTTTTGTGACACTGACGCCATTCACATTAATCCTTCGATCCGTTTCACAGCGCTGGTGCCACGGCGGAACTCGTACTCGAAAATAATACGATATTTCAAGTTTTCCATTTTGTAAACAGAGTGATGCAAAGAAAAAACCAAAAGAGGAAAAAACAAATAAATTACGGTTTTCGAAACACAAATGCATGAGTAAATAGCGGTATGAATTTGAAATTGGAATTCCTAACCAAAGAAGATATATTTGAGATCAAAGTGGCCAGTACGACAAAATGCCAATTTCATACGTAACATCATTTTTAAGTAATCAAGTAAGTAAGTATTTATTTCCCGGAATATGGTTACAGTAAGTGTTAATAATTGTTAAGGTACATCATATTCTACATTTACAGTGTGCAAATATTAATGTCATTTAGAACTAAAAAAAAATAACTTTTCTGACAATATTATCTAGAGTCTTATTATAATGTCTTCTCTCTTCTAGTCTTATTATATTATAATTAATTATGAAATTTTATTTGACTATATTATGTACTGCATAACATAGTCAAATAAAATTAAATAATTAATAATTAAATAAATAGATTTTTAATTAAATAAACATTTCACATTATTACACATTATTTCACAAAACAAATATATATTATTTCACATTAGTTCTCATGACAATACACATTTTTTTCTCAAAGTTACAGAACTTTTAGATAGCTAAAGGAGTTATGTGAGTTGAATAAATGTATGTATTAAGCAAATACAGTTACAGTTAATGTGTAATAACATATTTATTATCATCAAAATATTCTTTCACTGAGTAATACATTTTATTTATAAGCCATGTAAATAGATCGCTTTTAAACATTTTTTCGGGTAAAGATTTTAGGCAGCCAACTGCCAATTTGTTATAAATGGATACATCCATACAAGACACATTACTACTGTAAATTTTGACCCGTTGCTTTGGTATTTCTAATTTATATTTGTCTCTACAGCTTCTCGACATCGTTTTTGATTTTTTTATGAAATATTCTTCGCCATTTTTGTATACAAATGCACAAATTTCAAAGATAAGACGAACAGACGTTGCACAGACGTTGCCGAAAGACTGAAGAGCCAATTTTGCCGCGTAATATCGCTAAGGTCTCTAGTGCGATATAGCTAGAAGTGTCGTTTCACGTCGAGTCACTCCGCTGATGTGTAGTCTCTTTACGCTTAGTGCGGTCTCACCTTTACACATATTTCTCTAGGCTTAGAAGAGATAGTATTTTGTTGTGTTTAAAAAGTGGCTTGCATGACTGTAGATCTAAACGATCTAAAGTCATGCAAGCCACACACGCAAAGATGCATCTTAAGCACTTTTTTGAACTTTGAATGATCTCTGAACATCCTATGAATTCCCCCATATTATTAGTCCGTATCTTAGAATTGATCCAACATATCCGTGATAAGCCATTAAATCCGCGTCAGTTGATGGTACTTGTTTTATTTTTTTAGAACATATACATATCTGTCTAGTTTAGTACATATTTGATTAATTTTTCAGCTAAAAAGCTGGTCTACAGCTATACAGAGGTACAAAACGGATTTAACTTCTTCAATTACAGTCTTATCTTTATAGGAAACTAGTTATCCCGACACATGTTGTTCTCAACTATGAACTGGAATAAATTAATACTACTCCAATACTACACATACATGTACACCTACATCTATAGTATTTTCTCCGTAATTTTTCCAATATTTCTCAGCGTTTAAACCTTCCCATAACTTCCACAATTATTTCAAGACCAAAATTAGGCAAATCAGTCCAGCCGTTCTCGAGTTGTAGCGAGACATTGGAATTGCAATCCATTTTTAGGGTTCCGTAATACTTAAGAAATCCTTATAGTTTCGCTCTGTCCAACCGTCTGTCTGTATATCTGTCTGTCAATTTGATCGTCTTGGTAGCGGCTTTGTTATTAATAATATAGCAACATTATGATAATAGAAACTCGAAACAAAAATATCAGCCGGTCAAACATTACGTTTAGCTGTCAGTTACGTTTTGTTATTCCATGTCAGTTGCGTTTTGTTATACCACGTTTTAAATAACGTGACACGTCCCACGGGAAAGGTATATAAAGTATACTATGTCTATCTCGTGGTTCTAAGCTCCCTCTCCACTAATTTTCATCCAAATCGGTTCTGCCGTTCTTGAGTTATAAATAGTGTAACTAACACGACTTTCTTTTATATATAAAGATGTTTAAGGGAGCTTTCGCGTCTTGTTTTATTTTAAAGTTAATTATGTAGTTCTTGTTACATTTAAGTTTAAATTATTTGTTTCTAGTCATAAGGTTAATAACATTTTTTACTTCTGTTTCAAAATTTAAATTATTTTTCCTTGAACTACTATAGTAGTTTCATTTGCAAATATAATAATCATCGTCTTGCGTTACATAGAACATTTATGTAGCAGAGAAACAACAGTGGACCTTAAATTGAGGCTTGTGGTACTCCACATGCATTACGAGCAAATGATGACCTATGTATGCGTTTTAATTTTCCTTTTATTTTTGTTATTTGTACGCATTGTTGACGATTGGACAAATAGCTTCTTATCTAATCTAAATCCACTCCTCGTATACGTAGTCTAATATATCCAGTAATTTAATAACACATATTGCAATTTCTAAAAAAATCCTTGCCCTTCTTGATATTCCCAACAAGATAGAGAAAAAAGTAATATTAATATTGTGGGATATTAATGTCAATGTATGTATGGGATTTATTTTTAATAAACGAGATTCTGACGCTCGTGATCGGAATAACACCCTAAATCTAACACCGACCGAATCTTAGAACACTGGAAATACTTACTCAAAGTCCCCATTCGCATGTCAACTAGAGCAAACGATTTTGATACTTTGTGGTTTTTATGTTTTTATCTTTAATATCTGCTAGACTTCCCGTAACGTTACCTACATCAATTAATTTTTCCACGTACTTACGGTAATTTATAACTATTGTAAATGTATAAAATCAATTTAATATAATAATATTCGCATAATACAAGTACTATAAAATATATTATATTTTATAGTACTTGTATATACTTGTATGCGAATGTGTAACCAAATATACTCACCCTTATTACGTATTACTTCTAAGGGTAATTTAAGGCGCTTTACGAGGCAATTTAATATGAATTAAACAAGAAATAAACTTGGACACTTAAATAAGATGAAGTGCTTACAATTTACATTAATACCCTTTTGTCATTGCAGTTCCTTGTTCGTAACACCAGTGTGGAGATCCTTCTCTTGTGATGATAATGATCATTGTTAATCATGTACTTGTAGATTCTCATAATGGCATTAAAACTTGTCCCCGGTTTCTGAAAATTTACACAAATTCTACATAAAGTAAGTTTAACTGGCACAGACTTTCCAGATCCCAAAAGTGTTATTTAGTGGTCACTAAATTAATATTTTTTTATTTTCGAAAAGAAGGTTATTTTGTTTTGCTACATTTCGGCAATGTATCTAGATTTATGTGAAAAGCATTTCTTACTTTGAGAGTGAAATGGAACTTTAAACTATTGTAACTAAGAAAAATATTTTTTTTCTGTAGTTTTTTATTTCTTTCTGTGTTAGCGACATCTATCAGAAGCTTCGTCAATAACGAGTTATGGACTCGATAAACGAATCCCATTGGTCAGTTAAGTTAAACTTAATTTACATATTGTTACTTTTTTATTCAGATACAAGTTATCAAACCCTAGCGCATAAATAGCGCTTATGAATCGATAAACTACCGATAAATTCACCTCAAAAACTGGACATTTGATGTTCCAAATTAAAGTAATCGGATTACAAAATAATTTTATCTGATTTTTTCCACACACGTAAATATAAAAAATAAATTAAAATAGTGTTTTACATAACGATTTATCATAAAAATATAAAAAATATATTCGAGTATCAAAACGGTTCGATCCGACTTAATACGGTGCAAGGATATCCTGACAGGGGATTTCATTAGATGCAGCTTAACCACTAAGAGTAAACATCGGGGACAGAACGATGTGTTCGTCTTAGATATGCTTTTCACAGAGATGAATTTCCGTAAGGCGTAAGGCACACAGCTTGTTTACCACCTTCAATATTATTCAGTCCCTTCGAACTTTTTATATTGAATTCTACATTCGATTTTATCCATACCTATGTATTATGTCCAATAAAATCAATTTGAATGGTTTTTCTATAGGGAATGACAGACGATGTATGAAAAATGGCAACTGTCGAAAACCATTGACGTCCTGGTTGTAATGTACCAGTAGTTAATTGAAGTTGTTGAGAACTATGACGTCTTGGTTTTTACATATCCTTCTTACGCTTGAGTGGTGATAATAATGATACAGTAACAATTCTTATATTCTCCTTTATTGGTACTTACGAGTGAGATGCCTAACTCAGTTACGTCTACACTATATATAGCCTTTTGTCTATCTAAAATAACTAACTAGATAGGCTGTGCTTGTGACATCTTTCAATATGATATTGATAGTTCTACTTTATAATACTGTTAATATTATGCAACAGAAGTCAATATGTATAATTTGAATAGTCAGCCCTGTAAAACGTTTTAAAAATACAGGCAGGATTATTTTAATAACTTTGTACAATAGCAAAATTTCTACTTCGTACTTACAATGTACGTCACGTAGCATTTCGTTGATTCGGAGGTAAGCTTTTTATTGCATAATGCCCACCTTATATTGATGTACGAACCGTGTATTTTGTATGAAAAACTATTCAAAAACGCTATTATTATAAAAGTAAAAATTTGACAAAATATATTGGAGTTTACTCCTTATGAATCGATTTTCATATAAGGCCCCCGGTATGAAAAAAATATGAGATGAAAAATCTACTGAACGAATGACCTCGTTACGTTTTCGTGCAAAACCTATTCTGCGCACCTGTCATTTTTTTTCAAATAGCGCGAATTTTTGAACTCAAATCGATCGCTAAAGTTTTTGTTCCTTCTGAGGGACGTGTTTTACTTTTTAGAGTAAACTCCAGTCGTGCGTCGGAGCTGACACACACTTTTTTTTTTTATTAATTTGTTGTAGAACGTTTGTATGCTAAAACTTATTTAATATAAAGGGAATGACTTCATTACCGATTGCACACCTTGGAAATAAGATGACCCGCTGCAAGGCCGCCCTATGCACTTATGTATCTTGACTTCTGTCGTATAAATTAAGTACCTGAGTAACCGAGCTTTGCACAGTTCTGAAACTTAAAAACAAAATCACAAAAATATTAATCTGACCTGGATTTGAAGCCACCACATTTCGAATTTTCGAACAAAGCCAACATTTTACGTACACATAACCAACTGCCAATCGGACTGCTATAATACTGTCGAATTTATTTATATATAATATTATTACACGACGAAAGAAAAGTCGATTTATATAGCTTAAAAATGCGCAGTTTCTCAGGGATAAGACCTAGAAATCGATTTTTCTTCCCCAAAACTCCCTGCATACTATTTTCCATGGTGATCCATCAACTAGTACGACAAATATCAACTTGCAGCCGTTTTCAAGAAACCGATTATATATATACAATATTGTCTCGTTTAAAGTACAAGATATACTACATTGTAAAAGTTTTTTTAGAAAACAATTTTCCCATCTTTTTACTTAAAGCCCCCGCGCGAGTTTCTTACGCCGGTCCTTCTCGCTGGGCTAATTTCCCAATCAGTTGTAGGCCCGTAATGTACAAGTGTCATATAATAATCTATAAAAAAATAAGGTTGAGTTTGAAAATATTTCACTTTAAAAAATAAAAAAGCCTAACAATACAGCGTCTAACAAGTATTGATACTTAATGGATCACACTTACGTCCACCCCATTTGGTTTAAGCGTTCGCTTCTACAATATATGACTTAGAGTAATGATGTGTGGTCTAAGAACAATAAACTTCGGGTGGCGTGAAAGAGTAAAACCAATTTTCCAAGATCCGAAGGGTGCTTCAAATAATGGATATTTAAATTTATGTGGACATGAAATATATTTTCTTCGCATATTTTAAGGGCATGCCAGCATTTTTATTATATTTTGAAATGATAAGTACTTATTTGGTCGCGCATTAAAAATGTTGAGCTACTTCATTTTTAATGTGTGGCAAAGGTTAAACAGAAATATTATGGGTCAGTTCACACCGCGACTATACGCGACGCTATGCGGCGCTGCATTTTTAAGATAGCTATTCTATAGATAGATAGATATATTAACAGCCTCCGTGGTCTAGTGGTTAGAGCTTGGCTCTCGACTCGGAGGTCGTGGGTTCGATTCCCGCATTGGAACAAAAAAAAAATGTTGTTTCCAAGTTTGGTTAGGACAATTCAGGCTGATCACCTGATTGTCTGACAAGAAAGATGATCCATGCGTCGGATGGGCATGTAAAAAGTCGGACCTGCGCCTAATCTCTCGCCAGTCGTGTCGGTTATCCGTCCCACTGGGTTATGAGAGTAAAGGAGGAGAGAGTGCTCTTGTGTACTGCGCACACACTTGGGCACTATAACATAACTCCTGCGTAGCTGGCCTGGTTTCAATGAAACAGGCCACCGTCACCGAAATCGGTGTGGGGAGCTATTATTACTATAGATAGAGATATATTCTATAGAGAGCTAGATAGCTATATAAACACGTTTCATATGATATCTGTATACACTGCACATGCGCTGTGCAGTGCGGTGCAGCATGACATTCGAACTCTTACAATGAAACTGGTATCGTCTTGTGTAATTAATAAAGTTCAATTTTGAATAGCTATCTCAAAAATATAGCACGATACCTCGTATCGTTTTGTTTTGGTGTGAATGGACCCTAAGAGATACTCTAAATATCTGAACTCTGAATATTGACCCTATAAGAAACTCTATTGACCGTGAAGATAATCAATTTTGTAAAGAAAATAATATCAAAAATGTACTATCATCACCCAATACCAAAAAGCTTTCATTGTCTGACCCAATCCAATTAGAAATACATTAACGATAACAGAGAATAAGCAAAACAAGAGAATTGGGAGCGTCTGCCAAAACGGCGCCCTCTTCCCGCCAAAACTATAATTGTGAGGGGGAAGAGAATGCATATCGTATTGTCTTACTGAATGCCGACGTCATTTATTAGCCCAATATAAAACATTTTTATGACTAGAGATATGAGTCTCCAGCATAAGAACAGCCGATTTATAGTGAAATAAAAATATGTTGTGAGATTGTACTCGGCTAGTTATTTTCATTTTCACCAGACTACATTTACTGTGTACTAGTTTGTTTTTGGGATTCTGTAATTCACGTCTCGGAACCTATACTTTTATAGTGCTAGAAAGATGAAACTTTGCATGGATATGTGTATTTACCACGTCGACAAAGTGCTTAGTATAAAATCACGAAAAATCTATTTAAATTTGGAGTACAGGGGATGTTTTTTTCTCTCTCGTCTACCCCGTAGTGTGGGGTATCGTTAGATATGTCTTTTAAAAACATTGATAGGTTGCTAAGACAAATTTTTGATTTAGGTGTCCGTTTGCGAGATATTAAACTTTAAAGTACATTTTTTTGTTAAACGGCCGCCGGCTCGAAAAATGTGAAAAATTAATGATTAACTTTGAAAGCAAACTTAAGCTTAGATAACTTTGTTTGTTTAGGAGTTATAGAGGCCTAACTTGTAAAATACGCTTACTTGGAAAACTTCGTACAAAAATAATGAAATGATAAGTAACCATGTAGTGTAAATTATTAAAAATTAAATCATAAATGGGTGACTACGAAACCCTATTCTGTGCGTGACCAGACAGTTGACTTGGCCTTGTTTTATTTAATAATTTTATTGCATTGTTAATAAGTTAGAGCCTCAGCTTTGTAAAATTACTATTATGAATGAATAAAATATAATAAGAGGTAGGATTATCTTATGAGTTATAAAGGAAAAAAAAAACAACCTTGTAATAAAAAAAAAAACCCAGTTTAACATAGTGACTGGTGGAGGTTGTTGACATTGGAGATTGATTACTTAACAATAGAATATTTTGCACATAAGGGCCACTGAGTACTGACCGTCCAGCCTGCAAATCCAGCGCCGGTACTAATGTCCGTCATTAGTGTGAACCAGTTACAATCATTGCCGACAATTCCGCTTCAAGGCCGCGGCATTGGATTTGCAGACTGGATGGTCAGAATGCCTTTTTAGTGCAACTCCGAAATATGTTTTTTTTTAATAAAATCCAAAAAAAAACCACTGAAAAAGTTTACTTGAACTGACAGCCTGTTAGTGTCTTACGCATCTTTTATGTTATAAAGAAACAAACATCTGTCACAAAAAACGCCAGTCATATCTGTCACCAGTAATCTCTTAATTCAATTAGGAAATATGTGAGGGTATGGCGTGGAAACAGGAAGAATTGACGTTAGTTTGGGGAGACGCCGCGGGTCGGGTGACAACACTGTGACTTGCACGGATAAGCTGCGTCAGACAATACTCCGACGAGTACGTTTTGATACTTGATATTTTATTTAAAAAAAACATAAAAAGTCGAATGGTGATCAATACCTGATGCTTTGAAATGATGATAAAATGTTTGATATTTCTACTGGCGTCAAACCTTCCAAAACTAAAGATAGGCCATAGCCTATCTTTAGTTTTGGAAGGTTTGACACCAGTCAAATGTACGTCATAACGTACATTTAACAGAACAAATCTTCAAACAAGAAACAGTTACGCCATATAGTTTTTACCATAGCTCAAATGTCAGCCATCTTGATTTCACCATACTTCAAATGTCAAAATGGCCCTAAAAACTTCCAAAAGTGGAGCCATTTAAGTGGAGATAGTTTTTGCATCAACATGCCTCGTCTATAATAACATAAACATCTATGACTGGTGTAACAAGTATTGCAAGATGTAATAAAAATTGACGTAGGTATCTCAATTTAACAATATTTTTAAATTTACGTTAAGAAACAACATAATATGTATAAAAATTAATGGTCATATGTATGCACCTAATAAAATAAGTGTAAAAAAGAAATAAATTCGCTCTCTGACGCTATAACTTACCTTGCATGTTTCCTCATTTCATTACATTAACCAATTAATATTG
This sequence comes from Phengaris arion, assembly GCA_963565745.1. NCBI lineage: Eukaryota > Metazoa > Arthropoda > Insecta > Lepidoptera > Lycaenidae > Phengaris > Phengaris arion. The sequence continues at coordinate 14,677,162 of OY751441.1, read as the reverse complement.
TTGTGTTTGGTTTTATCATAAAATTACTTATCAAATTACCTTGTTATATAACGGCTTTGCATGCTAACGACAAATTATGCACAACAATTGCGAAGCCAAACAGTTCGTATATGTATAATGTATTCGAGAACGTAACTTATTATTATTATTATTACTCACATAACAGGCGGGCACACATTGAATAGCTTATTACTAAATAGGTTATTCGTTAAATAATATCACCCAGTACGACATTAGTACTATCAGGGAATATAATTCATATGCAGGTAGAGTTTATTTCTTTTTTTTTTGTCATAATGGCGACATGTAGTCACAATACTGTCAATGACATGTCAATTTGATATCATATTAATATTATTTTATTACGAACAAATTATGACAATGGTTAACCTGCTTATGAATTAGATTCCCTGATAGTATTTTGTTTTAATTTCTTATATTCACATATTGATTTCATAAGTTTAGTAAACATAAGAAATCAATATGTGAACCAGTACGGACTGGATACAGCAAATCAAATACGTCGATAAGAAATCAATATCCCTGATAGTATTTATAAAGTATAACTTATTTCGTTAAAATGAATATTTATTGGACAATATTAATTAATTATTGTAAAAATTGATTCTCATATGATATTTTCTAAATATATCTACTACTTCACACAAGTAAATGATATTATGAAGAATAATAAAATATGAGATAAATAAGTGTTATCAGCGAAATATTTGCAATTATTGTTTCCATTTTTTGAACTATAAATAAAATTATTTTCCTCCTCGATTCGTTTAAAAATAGATGTTATAATGAAAAAATGTGGTACAAAAAACATAGTGCTTGAATATAAATAACTCGTTTAAAATTGCAATCGCGTAAATTAGAAATTGATTTTTTTATTCAAAGCTGAAAACATGCTTTAAAACAATTTTAAAAATAAAATATTTTACAGTCACAAAATATACGCGTAACAACATAATTCTATTTGCCGATTATAGAATTTTTATTTCACTGTTCACTATTTCTATTAAATTCTTGTAATATTTTTCATAATTTAATTTATAGACAGGAAAAATGAAAGGGGAAAAAATAATTCGACCCATTTCCCAGTTACTGAAGCCTGCACCTGTAGCATCGGTAATACCCGCGACGATCACAGAACCTATACGAAGTTGGTCTACAGTTACGGCCCAAGGCAAACGTAATACTGACCAACATAATCAAAAAGCCTTGAATTCAAAAGGTCAGGAGAAGTTGCTGAAACCTCCAACAACTGCGGCTATCTCTGTCACAATTCCGGAGGGGTCTAAGTTTTTCTACTCGGAAATAATGGCTGCTGCAAAGAACAGGTTACGGCTGTCGGATCTCGATATACATCATGTCGGATTCAAAAGAGCAGTTACAGGTGGCTTGCTTTTACAGGTTGCAGGTTCCGATAATAACATTAAAACGTCAGCTTTTGGTTGGGTTGGTTTTGTGGTGACAACTCTTGCGATGCGAGAAACTCTTTCGGACTTTGATGTTCGCATAGCTCGGCCTATGAAAATGGGCGAGCTATATTGAGGAACTCAGGCGATGCCACTACCGCGCAAGAAGTAGCGTCTGCTATTGCTATAGTGGGAGGATGCCTAGCAGAGAACATCAAAGTAAGCCAGATCCGTTGAACTGCTACATCACTGGGCACGGCGTGAGTGCGTTGCCCTCTAGATGCGGTGCACAAACTAGCAGCAGCTTCTCGCATTCTCATTGGATGAAGCTCTGTGCGTGTAAAAGTCCTGGAACCGAGGCCTCTACATTTTTTTCATTAAATTGAGAAAGGACATGTAGGTCGTCTGTGTACTAATAATGTGTGCTATTCATGTGGCGAATCTGGCTATAAAGCTAGTAATTGTGCTGCGCAGGCTTTCAAGTGTCCTTTATGCTCAGATTTAGATCACCGTGCGGATCACAAACTGGGATCGAAACAATGTCGTCCTGCAAAACCTCGAAGAAATATAAGTATATCATCTTAAGTCAAGTCACAACAGAATCTGCAGTGGTCGATTCTGGTGAACATCCTGCGGAAGCAATGGATATCTTGTCACATTCACTTCCTTAAAAGTGCTTCAGTCGAATATAAATCACTGTCGTAATGCTCAGCATTTGTTAATGCAAACCATTACGGAGTGGTCTCGTGGAGTGGTAGTTGCTGAGCCTTATTATGTCCCAGATCATCCCCGGAGGTTTGGAGATCTTTGCAGCTTGGTTTCTATATATTGGTCAGATATAGATAGGGCTCCGTCTTGAACCCTAATTGAAAGGGGCCAGGGATTTGTGGCTGTGCGTTGGGAACATTGATTTTTATCGGCTGTTATGTCTTTCCAAATCGATCTCTAGCCGAATACGAAGAAAACCTTGATGATCTGGGACAATGTATATGCAGACAAATTTCCCGTCCATTAATAGTCCTTGACGATTTTAATGCTCATATTAGAACATGGAGATGTTCTAGAGATATCCCCAAAGGAAGAGTCCTACTTGAGTGGGCCGCCAACTGGACAGTCTAAACTTAGACCTTCGTCTAGTAAATAGAGGTTCAGTAAGTACAAGTGTACGATGGCAAGGTGAATCAATTGTGGACCTTACGTGGGCTACGTCCGCCGCTATTCGTTACCTGTCTGGATGGCGTGTAGCGGAGGACGTAGTTTCATTATCAGACCATCGCCATATTTTCTTTGACGTGGCTGTTAACCAAACCAATTGCCCAAGTCGGCATGGGGTCATTGTATTACCCCGTTGGTCTATTAAACAGCTCGATCGAGATATTCTTGAATCTGCAGCTATTGTGGCAGCATGGTCCTCAAATAATAATAATGAGACTACTGTATATTCTAATCCTAAAAGTGAGGCAGACTAGTTTCGGCAACAGATGACATCTCTATGTGATGCCTCAATGCCTCGTTACAGTCGACTCATACGGAGATCAGTGTATTCGTGGTCTAGTGAAATTTCACAGCTACGTTACACATGCCTTAGTTTGCGTCACCAGTTTACGCGTGTTCGTAGATGAAGACGTTCTACACCTGTGGAAATCGCCGAGGCCTATAATAACTTTCGGACTGCGGCTTTGGCACTACGAAAGGCAATAACTAGTGCCAAAGCTCGCTCCTGGAACGAACTATTGAAAGGACTAGATAGAGATTCACGGGGGAGACCATACCGTATGGTGCTTGGCAAACTGCACCCGTGGATGCCCCTTCTTACGCAGACACTTGATTCCTCTGTTTTAGAAAGGGCAATCGATGGACTTTTTCCAATTACCCAATCAGATGCTACTACCACTCCAATGGTAAATCTCTGGGGAGATGATTTGGAAGTGACTAAACAGGAGTTAGATCAAGCAGTAAAACGCTTCAAGAACCGAAATACGGCTCCAGGTCCTGATGGCATACCGTGTCGGGTATGGGCTATTGCTTTGGGAGCTCTTGGGGATAAGCTCAGACGGTTATTTAATAGCTGTTTTTGTACTGCTACTTTTCCTACTTCCTGGAAGGAGGCTCAGTTGGTCTTTTTTTTAAAAGATGGAAGAGATTCTGTCTCTCCATCCGCCTTCCGACCTATCTGTCTTCTTCACGATGTTGGAAAATTTTTTGAACGTATCATAGCGACTCGGCCTAATGAACACTTATCCTGTCTTGGACCTAAATTGTCTGATAACCAGTTTGGATTTTGACAAGGACGTTCAACTATTGACGCTATTATGCGTGTAAGTCTGATAACGCAACAAGCTACTGCTCAGGGCAGGATAGTATTAGCTATAAGTCTTGATATAGTTAATGCTTTCAATTCCTTACCTTGGGATGCAATATGGCATGCTTTGGACTATCATTGTATTCCTGATTACCTGAAAGCTATAATAAAAGACTATTTTGAGATAGGTATATAATCTTTATTAGGCCTAATGACGTTATTTATCGGAGAAAGGTATACTGTGGAGTTCTACAGGGCTCATTATGAGGACCAATTTTATGGAATATGGCATATGTCTTAGGGCTGAATATCCCTGAAGGCGTTTTCATAATTTGTTATGCAGATGACACGCTTCTACTTGTGACACTTTGAAAGTTCTAAGGAACTAGCCCGGGCTGCTGTAGAAATCGTTGTTCGTAGAATACGTGACCTAGGTTTACAAATAGCGCCTCACAAGACCGAAGCGTTATGGTTCCATAAATTGCCGAGAAATAGGGAACCTCCTACCTTAACTATCCGGGTCGATGGCTCATTTATACAAGTGTCTCGGCACATGAAGTATCTGGACTAACTCTAGATGGGCTGGATGGATATTCTGGTGGAAATGGATAAAAAAGTTTACGAGCGAATCCGTAGTGCGGAAGGCACCCTACGTGGGCAAATACGACATCAGGAGCAAACTCTTGCTATAAAAGCATGGAGGAATCGCCTTCAAGAAGAGAAATATTCCCAAAAGCGTTTCGTCCAGGCGGTACTGTCTGTGTTGACAACTTGGAGCAAGCAAAAACGTCGTGTGACGTTTTATTTTAGACAGGTACTGACATGGATGCTTTAGCAGCGACCTGTATAAGATTGGACGTGAGGTGACGGCTCTCTGCCACCATTGTGGTGAAGAAGAGGATAGCGCCCAACATGCGCTTGAAATGTGTCCCGCATGGAATGCTCAACGACAAATCTTGGTCCAATGTATAGGACCGGATCTCTCTTTGGCGACGGTTGCCTCTGCTATGATTAGCGGAGACTCTGCGTGGAACGCGGTTGCCTCTTTCTGTGACTTTGTTATGGCGCAGAAGGAGGCAGCTGAACGGATTCGTCAAAAATCCGACCCCACTCGACAGGTGCGACGTCGATACTTAGCGTCGTCATGACTCACATATAGCTTTTTATTTAATTATTTAAGGATGACATTATCCATGAGGATGTATAGTTGTTAGGGGAACTTATACTATCCAAATAAGTGACCCGAGTGATTCGGTACGTAGTACCATGATATAAGCTTTTGCGGACCTTTAGACCTGATTACGAACATAACAGCAAAACACAGGGGGCCGCGGATGTAATCCTGTAGTTCCCGTAGCCCTCCGTTGTGTTGAAGTAGACCGCCGCAGGGGTTTTAGTGGGTAAGAATCCCACATAACCTTCTAGCGCAATCCCCAGGCTAGAGGTATCTTACCGAAGATTTCCCCTGCAAAAAAAAAAGATTTTTTTGAGTCTAGTAAGAACTAATATACAAAAAATAATTGCAAAAGTATCAAGATCAATTAATCCTCAAATAATAATTTTGACTGTTGACAATTGACGCCCTACAGTGCGTTTTCATTATATGCAGCTTAGCGGGAAGCAGGCGCCTATATTGCGCTCGGCTCTTTCGCACGAATTCTGTCGCCACGAGCTCGAGCATAATCCGCTTTTTACGATTCGAGTCCTTCACTGTGAATTCGAAATAAGAAAAACGCGAAACCATGTTCATTTTAAATAAAGATGTGGCGATGATTAAATTCGTTAAGAGTTTAGATGGTTTTAAATACATTTCTCGGTAAACGGTTCATATTCTGAGGGCCAGTTACATTATTGTATTAGGCTACCTACCTTAATCAAAGACCTATCCAATAAAAAACTAAACATTTCAGTTAATGAAAAACATTATGTATCAGATGCCATACATAGTATTTAAATTGCTCATAAGTACGTGTGCCGTGCCTTCCTACGTATAGTACAGATTAGAACTTTTGTTAATAGGAGTAAATTAATTATTTTCACTTGTAAAACTGTAGGTACAATATTTTTATTACTACTAGGTAATACACACTTTTAGGAGAATGGACCAGATTGCAGGCCCAAAGTTACTAAAAATGGTCTATCTCAGTCTCTGCGAATCTTTGATAACTTATTGTATTACCGCTTCGGGGGTGACGCACTAAAGGCACATTTCTTAAAAGCAGAACGTGCCCAAAGGGCTATCCTTAAGGTAGCATATAAAAACCAATGATATATCCAATAAATAACTTATACCAAGAGACTAGCATGTTGCGAGTGAGACAGATATATATTACGACTGTGGCTTTAAAATTTCACAAAAACACCATAGCCAAAGCGGTAACAAACCCTCGCTCACAAAGGAAACCTAAATGGCAAAACCAAAAATTGGACTTGATTTTGGAAAAAGGTGCATTTACTATATGGGGCCTTTTATATATAGTATTATCAAAAGCTTTCTTAAGAATCTCGATTACGATGCATAGATTGTAAACACACTTATTGTCATTGATTCACACACCATTATGATTATATATTATGATCCTAGCAGTACTTAGCTTACTGAACCCAAGACATCATCATAGGGGTCACACGCGACACGCACACACACAAACATTTATGCGCGCATTTCTTATGACTCAATAACATACTAAAACTAAATACCTACCTCAATAACTATGTAACTTTTTAAATTCGTACAGCGATCCAATTCAATATATTGTACATTCTAATAAGAAAGAGACTGGCCTTCATGATACAGGGAATCCTAGTGTGCAGACCAGTGATTAAGATACACTTAAGATTTCATGTACCTTTTGGTCACTAAGTTTTTATTTATTTGTTTATTTATATTGTACCTACATTTAATAAAACTATCAAAATTAGGTTTTCTTAATTTTAATAGTTTTAAAATGTAATTACAACCTTCGCGTGTCTAGTTTTTATTTATCAACGTCTCGGAAGGTCTTGTGGCTCCGTGTTATGAATTATTAGTCCAAAGTTCTTTTATTAAAACAGTCGGAATTATGTAAACCAAGTCATACTTAAGTAAATGGCCGAGGCAAATGAAAGAGCTCCATTTTCCAACTAATATTGTTTGAATTAAGCGTTCTTTATTCCGAGAATTCATAATTTGTTTGCTAAACTACATTGCCGTTCATCAGCTAGACAATATTGGATTTAAACTAATTTACTGTCTGTGCTATATTAGGGAGTTTATGTACAGTCGACAATATTAAATTTCGCAGATTGACATACAAATTATAGGTAAATATTGTTATGTTGGCACGTCTACACATAGATAGTTACGTTTGTGTATATCTATGTATTTTTATTTTGCTTCAGATAATACTGTACTGTGAAATTACATGACAGTACATTCCCACGAGCGCTTTTTAGTGGTCGTGACAGAAAAAACTGCACTGTAAATAGAACACTGCGTTAATTCAATAGAGCTGAAAATCTTGTTGAGTTGTCAAATATCGTGGGTGCGGGGGCCAACGTGTCAAAAAAATAAAATTTACCTATACCAACACGTCACTAATATTTAAATATAATTATTATTTATTATGAAAAAAATGTGGACGACTAAACTACCAAACATATTTTATTTCTATGACTGTACATTTATGTATTTCTTTCTTATACTATTATTCGATTTCTTTCTTTATGTATTTCTGTCACAGACGGCGAAGATACTACAATATTTTATCTTAAGACTCGATGTTGCCCTCGACTCCGTGCGCGCTAAAGTAAAATCTCGCGGAAACCGTACATTTTGCAGCGATTAAAAGCCTATGTCTTTCCCCGTGGTCTAATCTATATATGTGCCAAATTTCATCAAAATCGGTCCAGTATTTTCGGTGCCTATTCGATGCAAACAAACAAACAAACCTTTCCTTTTTATAATATACTAGTTATCTTAACTATACTAGTTAAGATGCCTGGATATATTTCATATTAAAGTACGCAATATTTTTGAAAATATATCTAGTATAGCCGTCTTTGATAGTTCATACAAACTGTATAGCTAGCGTTATTTTCATCGTAACATAAAATAATAGAGTATCCTTTATATAGATAATATAGTAGGTATTTCTAATTTAAGTACCTTTCATATATCTGTTGCTTTGAAATTAAATTAATTTTCTTTCACCCTTATCATTTACTACAAAACAAATAAAATATCTCATTTCAAAAAACAAGTACAGCAAAACATGCTTTGAACGCTCAATGGAATATAAAAAAAATATTCTTCCTTATTGGTTCTTATCCTACGGGCTGTATCGCTTCGTCTTATTTCCTAGGGGACCATCGTTATGACTCTCACCTATCACGAGCCTTAAGTTTAATAAAGAATAAGATTTTATTATATTGCCCTTATCCTGAAAATCGTCTACGCCCTTACAATACAACCCCGCTTGAAATTTGTGACCTAGCCGTATTTTTCTTCCTGTAAGAAGTTCTAAGAAGAAAATAATAAAACATAATATTAGATTATTTTATAATGATATATATTAATTTATAATAATTTTTGACGACTTATGTGGGTCAGTGGTAAGCGCGTCAGCGCTTCAAAAACAAAAACTGTCAATAAGAAATTTCGATTCTTTTTCTGTCACCAGGCGGCGCTTGGTAGCCTAACGGTCCTTGTCGTGTCAAAAAGCTGTCAGATGTCACGAATTTAAACACTTTTTAATGTTTTAATATTTATTTTTTTATTTAATTGTATTAAAAACACAAAAAATGATAACGGCTAACGTTTCCGATGGATATTAAAAATTAAGTGTGTTTTTTAGTAACTGTCGATGTGTATAAAACAGAATAGGAAACACTAAAATTATTGCTCGTCAAATATATTTAATGGAGCAAAACTAAATAATACATTACTTATTATTGTATACAGCAAAGACTTACAAAGAGTACCTACAATACATAAATGTAATACAGAAATGGCACCAAATCGTCACATTCATTTGTACAACACAATTCACTTAACATAATGTGAAGTGGCTTCCTATGTTCAGCTATTTTCGGAAGAAAAAATGACTTTTACTATGTCGCACCCAATATAAGCTTACGGCTATCTGTCTCGAGCAAGGGTTAGTGTTGCACCTAATAAAAGCTATGTTTAACTCAAATACTACGCTTACAAAGCTAGTATACTCGTAAATCAAACAGACGCCGCCGTAGTCCAGTGGTTTAGAGCTGAGCTCTGGACTAAGAGGTCGTGGGTTCGATCCCGCATTGGAACAACAAAAAATGTTGTTTTCAAGTCCTGTTAGGATTGTCCTAACAGGACTTGAAAACAACATTTTTTGTTGGTGTTGGTTGGTTTGTGCAGGCTGATCACCTGATTGTCTGACAAGAAACATGAGCCATGCGTCGGATGGGCATGTAAAAAGCGGTCCTATAACATCTGCGCCAGTCGTGTCGGTCATCCGTCCCACTAAGTTACGAGAGTAAAGCAAAAAGAGTGTTGTTGTGTATTGCGCACAGACTTCGGCACTATAAAATAACTCCTGCGTAGCCGTTTTCAATAAAACCGGCCACCGTCACCGAAAACGGTGTGAGGGAACTATAGTAAATCTAGCTTGCCGCTTATGTATCTACTGCTTTTATTTTTAACTACGATCAAAACCTAGAAGTGTAACGTTTCGGTCTACTGAAGAAAATAAAAAACAAAGACTAGAAATTTCGAGAATCACGCTCATACCTGTGGGGCACAAGGCTCTTCTGTAGCAGGACTAAGATACAGTTCTCACCAAAACGAAACGATACGCAACGCGGCGATGCATTTTTGTGATAGCTATTCAAAATTGAACTATATTCGTTACAAAAGAAGATTTACGTTTCATTGTAAGATTTCGAATATCAAGTTGCCCCGCGCTGCACAGCGTATAAGTATGACTGATGTCATATGAAACGTGTGTATTTTTGTGTAGTGAATGCAAAACAAACAAATGCAGCGCCGCGTCGCGTATAGCACGGTGAGAGCTGACCCTTAATCTAGCCTTCTAGGTGCTGGTAGACTAGTTACAGTGATTATTTTCTATACTTCTTAGAATAAAAAAATATCCATCAAAAATATTGAATAGGAATGGGAATATATTGTCCGGAATCCGGAAGGCCGGAGAAAATTAAATTCATTGAAAATAAAACTCTGGATTATAACAATAGAGTTGAAAATCGAACACAAAAGTGTTGCGTTGTCAGACTTTGACATTAGACTTGACACTCGTGTGTTCGATTTTCAGAGCTCTGATTTTTACCCAGCCTTACGGATTCCTGACCATGTAGACTTGGCCTTATTCAACGTTCCCATAGAGTATAGACCTTTATATATACTAAACTTATTAAAAACTTACTTCATTGTGAAAGATGGTGCGATAGAGTAGCAAATAAAGTCCTTTGTACATCCCACAAGACTCGGGAATCAAATCAAAGTTTTATCTGTACAATAATGGAACGGATATCGCCACGACATCCTGATAAAGTTGGGGACAGTCAACAACGAAATCTTAAAACAGATTTTGAACAATTTACCAAAAATAAAAGCATTTGATAAGTAAAATGATGATTATTGAATATCTATAACTCAGTTGTTCATGTATTTTCGAGTTAATAAGTTCGAGTAATTAGACACACAAATAATGATTTATAACGATACTTTTATAGATTTCCGTAGAAACTCAATGATAGGAAGGGAATGATAGAATATCTAGTAATATCCATTAAAACTCTCTCGGTGTAGCAGTGGCTAGTGAGTCGTGAAGCGAGTTTTGTTGAGGCTTTCATCTTACGCGCTGACTGTAACAAATGATGGGGCGGTAGTATTGTATTGACGATGAATGCTTATATTGACGTTTAAGTATTGCCTAACGTCGAGTTTCATAAAACTTTGCAGATGGAACTATTTATTTTGCTGGCGACATTTTGGATGATGAATGGTTTAATATATCGTCAGTTTGGAGTTTTAAACTGAATAGTATATGTTTTAAGCAATATCCTACTACTTACTACACTATAAATGTGAAAGTTTGTGAGGATGGATGGATGGATGGATGAATGTTACTCCTTCGCGCAATATAACCGCTTTGGAATAAAACATACGCTACTTTTCGTCCTGAAAAAGTACTGTGTTAACGTGGGATACTGTATTTACGCGGGCGGAGCTGCGAGCAACAGTTGGTCTTTATAGTTTGTACCCAACTACCGAAGAAGGTGAAGTTTTTCGAGCATAGTTTTAATTTCTTAATTTACTGTCTATTTTACCGTTTTTTATCAGGCTTTGAAACATTTTTTTTTATTTTTACTATCCGACTTTGTTCCTCAATGTTTATCAAAGATGAAGTTAGTATCGAAATGTTTTATAGACATCCAACCCCAAGATTCAATTTAGATTTACCAATAAGATATGCGAAGTACAACGGGACCGATATTGCACTTGAGCCAAGTGTGATTCACACAGGCATATAATGTACGTGACGATTTTGCTGAGTATTTATAGATCTATGCTAAATATTAAATGTATAATCAGCACTGAAAGAATCGCTAATAAAGAGGTTAAAGAATATAAAGGTTATGTGTTGTTAAATAATATAATGTTTAAATAAAAAGAAAATATAAGGTATAACCACATAGAGGTATAATAAATACTTTTTCAAATTCACTCTAAACTCATATCATTTACGTAAATTTTAACGACTGCTCAAATGTTTGGGTAGCCCCTAATCACTTAACACATTCGTGTTTATAAAATACTCAAAATTTGAACAACATTTAAAATTTGAGTGACGTTAAGGCATTCGGCCGTTACGGTCAATTCACACGAAACGATACGCGACTGGGCACTGCATTTTAAATATCGCTAATCAAAACTGAACTTTATTCATTAGACAAGAAGATAGAGAATAGCCAAAAAAATGCAGCGCTGCGTCGCGTATCATCGCGGTGTTAACTGACCATTAGACTAACAATTTACAAGCAGGATTCAACTTATGCATTTGGAATTCCTTGTACTTTCCAGAAACAAGTCTCCCTAGTGCCTTGTAACCAGGACCCTACCTTCTACTACACCATTAATACCTCCTTGTACTTGCGTTAAGGGACAAGGGAGTTTATATAATTCATGAACATTTCGAAGACAAACAGTTATCTACTATCTGTTGCAGATTTATGAACTTGATTCTTCCATATTAGGTATTTCCGCATTTAGTGAATAAAATCAAAACTGCTGAATAAAACCTGCATTAATACAATGAGGGTTTTTAAAATCGTGACATATGACAGCATTTTTACACGACAAGGACCGTCGTGCTACCAAGCGCCGCCTGGTGACAGAAAAAGAATCGAAAATGACTATTGATCATTTTTTAAACTAACGCGACCATATGACGCTTTGTGTGAGTTGGGTCTGCCCCCTAGCGGCAGAAAAAATATCAAACACCCTCATTACAATCAAGCCCGACACGCTAAAACTGTCAAACCGGTATTCTCGTCCACGTCAAAGCATCGTGTAACACCTCCCGATTGGTCCAAACGTCACAAAATCAGTTTATGATAACAAGTCGCTTCACTTATAATACAATCAAAGTAAAATGAAAGTCTACTTCAAATACGAGAATCGAAGTTCAGGCGTAAGGTACTTTGCGAAAGTCTAAAGCATTAAATATATATTTATATATCTATCAAGGCCCAGCAAAGATAAACCAACAACCTGCAAGCACTTGTGTACTAAAAATTCTACGAAAATTCTGTAGTGAAAAACCATAACATTCCACATACTTTTCGAGATCTGGAAAATAGCGGTGTGTGAACTGAGGGAGCCTCAGAGTGTGTTCTGAGGGCTGTAATTCTTGAAAATATCTGTGCACAAATTCCCAGACTTGTTCTACAATTTTTTTAGACTTCTACTAAAATTTGCTATACTTATTTTGGGGAAATTCAGGTAGGGACGTAGACAGTGCACTCTTACATTTACTTGCAGGTTGTTTCTCGCGGGTTATTGTAAGATATGATGTTATTCATTAAATTGTATTTCAGCATTTATCAAATAAGATTGTATTTAGTACAACGAATTCTGTAAAGTTTTGTTTTAAATTTGACTTATTCCTTAATTCTAATATAATAAATTGAATATGACTTGTCAACATGTGTTCCATGCTAGTGGAAAATTGTTAAGAGAGTAATTTTTTCATTCGATATATATATAGATATAAGAAAATTTACGCGTTATGTTAATTCTATGTACGAATAACAATATACGGCTAAACGTAGGTACTCGTATAAGAACTAACAGCTACCAAAGGAGCGTCTGTTGATTACCTGGGGGCTGAAATGGCGGAGCTGGAATGGGTCGAATGATAGTGGAAAATTGTTAAGAGGGTAATTTTTTCATTCGATATAAAAGAAAATTTACGCGCTATGTTAATTCTATGTACGAATAACAATATACGGTTAAACGTCCTCGTATAAGAACTAACAGCTACCAAAGGAGCGTGTGTTGATTAGGTGGGGGCGGAAATGGCGGAGCGGGCTATAAAGATTTTTGGGTAAACGTAATATCGTGTCGTTTCCGTAATAGCCCGGTCCACAGCTCTAGCCTCATGTTAACTACATTTTTGTTCACGTTGCAAATTAAAGTGATGAAATTTCGTGATGACGTCGCCAATCTTGTTAATGGGCGGTGATTAAGCAATTTGCAACTATTAATCATATGCGGGAAGACGGTTGATTTTAGGATTTTTATGATACGTATAATTAAAATACAAAAATCTAAAAAAAACTATGCAAAATCCAAATCTATACTAATAATATCATGAAGAGGAAAGATTTGTTTGTTTGTTTGTATTGAATAGGCTTCGAAAATACTGGACCGATTTTAATTAAATTTGGCTCAGATATAGAGTTGACCACGGGAGAGGACATAGGCGGGGGCATTTTATCGCCGAGAATAACTTTTGCGCGCACGAAGTCACGGGAAACATCTAGTATAATTATAATATTTTATCCTCCTACAAAAGTGACTTTAAAAGGATACCATTCGATAGAATATTATTGCAACATTTGACTAGTTTTGCATCAACGTAACGTAACTTATCCTAGATACAATAATTCAGCTATGTAAGCAAGCTAATTCAGTAAAAGATGAACTCATTAACATGGTTTTAAAAATTATTTGCTGTAATTTGAGATAGCGTACTAATAATAAGTATGCTCTGGTCCAAAATCATGATGCGTTTCAAGCGCCCCCTACTTGAATATTACGTACGTAAGGGTCACGACCACTAAATTAAAAGTAAATTAAAAAGCCCGACGCACTCATAAAGGAATAAATATAATATTTCAAACAATAAAATGCCTAAAGCCAAAATCAAAACATCAACTCGAGTCAAACAAAAACAAACGCAAAGCATACAGCTTGTACAAATATTAATTTTCATCGTAGTCATGTTTGTAATGGGAAATTCGATTTAACGGCCCTCTGAAGTGCTCGACACTAGAAGAATCGTAATATTATGATTTAATTAAAACTTCTTTATAACAGAGTGATTTTGCAACAGGTAACATCGAATTGTCCCACCACGTTGCGTCTAGACAAATAAATACAAAATCTAGAACAATTATTGGGTAAATATATTTTATTTGTAGTATAAAATTCCAAAAGAGTTACTGCGATTTTAATTGTTATATCACTGGCACTAATAGAAATAGGTAAGAATCACTTTTAATAAAATAATGGTGATCCAATCCACGGGAAACTTCTAGCGAGAAATATGAAAGGAAATTTTCGTGCGTCTCTAACGCACAATTTATATTTAAGTGCAAAATTGATGTAAAGGTTGTGAAATTGACGAAAAGGCAAGGCTAAGTGTTGTGTCGAGAAGGAAAGTGATTGAAAAAGCATTAGAGGAGGTCGGGCCCATTTCGCACGCATTTGCCGAGCAAATGTTCCTTAAGACGCGGCTTAGCGTATGCTGAGCAGGGAATATTGAAGGTTAACCTCGTTCGCGTCATATATTTAAATGCTTTATGGGCTTAGACAGAATGCGGGATATTTTTAATTGGCAGTTTGATGTGCAATATAGCCTTTAAAGGACTGGAGTTTTGCAATACGGTTTTTGATTCTGGCGGGCACATTCTTCTGGTATTAATGTATTTAAATCATTAAGCTTTTACGTCCAAAGTTTCGGCCATACATAGGTAAAACAAAAATTAAATATTTTTGTTTTACCTGTGTATTTGTAGGTACCTATTTAAAATTAATGAAACACAAGACATGTCAAGTGATTATTGTGTAAATATTGTTCTTTAATTGAAGCACATTTTATATTAATAATTTACACACTTCGACGATTTGTTTGAATTGAGCTATTTAAATACTTTGCATTAGCCATAGACAATTTATGTAGACTGCTGTAATTAAATAGGAAAACAGTCCTCCCCTAATTGTTTGCGTGCAAACAGTGCGTTATGTGCAGTATCGTGCGTACATTTGCACAAGGCTCAGACAATATATTGTAATTATAATGTAGTTCACTGGACGTTGGATATCATAGTAGAATTACAAATGTGTTTGTTCTGATGGATATTTGTTACCCTTTGCGCAATATACTCCAAACGGATAGGTAGCACTTTAATATTTCAATGAATCACTGCATGTTCTGTAATAATAGCTTCCCACAACGATGTCGGTGACGGTGGCCGATTTCATTGAAACCTGGCCAGCTACGAGGGAGTTATTTTATAGTGGCCAAGTGTGTGCGCAGTACACAAGAGCACTTGCTTCCTTTACTCTCGAAACCTAGTGAGATCGACAACCGACACAACTGGCGAGATATCAGATGCCCATCCGACGCATGAATCATCTCTCTTGTCAGAAAATCAGGTGATCAGCCTGCATTGTTCTAACCAAACTTGGAAACAACATTTTTTGTTGTTCCAACGCAGGAATCGAACTCACGACCTCCGGGTTGAGAGCTTTTAATCCACTGGACAACGGAGGTTCTTATGTATACATTAGGTAGGTACTACATTAATTTCCTACTTTATAACAATGCAATAATGATATGGGTCTTTATACAAAATCATCTGCAGCTTTTTTAAATTCAACTGGAAATTCCCTGCACCCATCTACTTTTCGCTGTTCTTTAGTTTTAAATTTCCCCCATTTATAGAACATCACGATTCTATTACACCAAAGCTCCCCAAGCCACCGCAATTACGGACATAAAAGAAACGGTAGCTTCAGTTGCACTTTCATTATCATCCCATACACCATTGGTCTTATTGAATCGGATAAGGTGCGGTTATTTCCTGCCATTTACGATCATTTCTCTCCCCGTGATCACCCAATTGTGGGGTACAAAAAATGGACACAAGCCAACTAAGTATAGTAATTTTACCCATATGTAGTGGGGGAACGTGCTAAGATTTCTTCATTGTTTTTGTAACCATTTGCTCTATAATGCCTATAAAATGACGTTCGACGAATGAAGAATATTATTATATCAATAAAAATAGCAATATTTAACGTCCCTGGTTATGGTGGTGTCCAAATTCTGATTGATAAAAATTTATGGTAACTATTAGAGAATAATGTATTGATACTTATGATGACAAGCTTAGCATACAATTCAAAACGAATACATAAAACACAACAAGACCCTGTTGTTTGTTTGCAATCACAAATTACTCCCAGACAAAAGGATTACACAGCTTAGCGCTCGTCATGACCAAAAAATACGCTTGAACCAAAACGGTATTGAGACAAATAAAGTATCAAAGAACAATGCTTTGTGAGTGAATAATTTTAGCTTCCATACCATCGGCGCGACGCTTGATACATTGTACATGGAACTAAATTGATGACGGAAGCGCCACGAGAGGAGAATTGTAAGAATGCGAGCGCAGTTTGAGGAATTCCATAAGTTCAGGCTAATACTTGCAGGTTATTCGAAGAATTTCCATCGTGGCTATTTAAATTTAACGGCTTTTTGAAGCGAAATTTATCGGTGTTGGAGTACATTGCTTTGTTTTTCTTTTTGATCCGATAAATAGACGATCTCATAAATAAATATAACGGTCTAGATGTTTTATGATTATTTTTATTTTTATCCAGAAGCTATTTCCCCATTCCGATGTTTAGTTTCTTAAGAATTATCCTTTCTTAAGCAAATATTTGTATTGCTACAATTTTATCTTCATGGCCGTTTGTTTCTGTGGCTAGTATCGCGTCGCGTCCTTGTCACTATAATCTACAACAACAACAAAAAAAAAAAACGAGCGAGCCTTACCTACAGTAGTCGCATAATATGATGTGTAATATTTTATGAAAATATTAAAAAAAAACACAATGCTTAGTACGATTTTCTAATATAATACCTAAAAACAATCGGAAACCAATAAGTAGTGACAAATCAACGTCAAAATTTAAAAACGCTAAAACTGAAATATTTCATTCGAATCTGACGGCCTACTCTTACCACCGCGCGCTCATTCGTCAAATCAAATTGCGCGCCCTTCCGCGACTTCCTGTTACACATTTCCGTCCCATTTGACGAATTCACTCCCACGAATTTCAAGAAAGCGGGAGGAAAGATGTTGCACACCAAAGATATCATATTTACATAGTTACTATATTTTCTATAAATTATATTGTGCCAGGATTCCCCTCTACTTGCCAGCCTTTATTTTTGTGTTTTAAAATAAGTTTACTACATCTTCTGAATTGAAATATCCCTTCCAGCAGAGGATCCCTGTTTCGTTGTGTTGCGTGCTATCTTTACCGCCCTCGGGGGAAATAACACGCTGTCACGCAGAATATACTGACCCCACCACAATTAGAGATCGCTAGGAATTGCGTAATTAGAGAACCATTAATCGATCTTGCATACGCCGTCCACTCGTTTATTCTCGTAAGCTGTGTTATCATCATCGGTGCATACTGGCCACTAACAATCGCGATGTTCACCCTCGCGAAGCAATTGTCATATTTTTGAGTAATTCCACATGTGCGGCGAGACTATAACATAAAATTTATGAAAAAGTGGGCTATTAGGTAGTCGCATTATGGTCTTTTGTAGCCCATCTGCGCTTTCTTTGCTTATTATTTTACGATGTAAGTAACAAGATTAACTAACGGCCGGTTTCAATAACCTATCTTATTTGTGAAAAATTCACATTTGGTATCGCTGTCACCGATTTCGCTGTCACAGTCAAAGATTCCACTATCTAAGTTAGTTTATATAGTTCGTATATATATATATATATTTTTTTTTAAAGTGCCTAACCACAAAATATACAAAACTTTTATGTAACTCAGTTGCAATAAATGAAATTAAATTTTGTTTTAGTACACTCAAATAGATAAGTTCGCACATTTCAAGTTGCGTTAATCTTATCAATGGTAATGTATGTAAAATCCACATCCGCGTTCACACATAGGACTATCACGTAGACAAAGCAAACAGTTTCTATTGAGGTTAGGATCAATCTTACTACCTACTATTATAAATGTTAAAGTTTGTGAGGATGGATGGATGGGTGTATGGATGAATGGATGTTTGTTATTCTTTCACGCAAAAACGGATCACGGCACGAACGGATTTTGATGAAATTTTGTATGGTAGTTGTTTAGGCTCTAAATTAACACACAGGGTACTTTTTATACCGAAAAAGTACAGTATTCCCGAGGTAGTATTATATAGTAGTAGTATTTACGCGGGCGAAGTCGCGGGTATAAGCTAGTGTATTTCATTCATTCCGTGCTTTGTTATTTCAAACTTTAAGTTAATTCTCTCTATTTTCTCAAGAAATTAAAACATTAATATTATTATTTTCTTTTCTATTTTCTTCCTGAAATCTATGAGATTTGAAACTACTTTAAATTGTTTATAAAATACTTTCTCAAAATACATTTTCTGTCTATTAATATACATTCTCTTATGTAAAGTAAGTTGTATAATATATACTTTTGAACAATTTGTATGCTAATAACTAATAAAAAGATTAACACAATGGATAACTTAAACAACGTTGCTGTCTTTGTCTATCAAGTGACGTTTCCAACGCATCAGACAAAGACAGCTACGTTGTTTAAGTTATCCGTCGTGTGAATCTTTTTATTAGTAAGGGGGATACATTTTAACCGCCGATCTCTATGTATTTTCGTAATTGCCCTATGGGTCAGATTCGGCCACTTCGTTTTATTACTTGTATGTTGAAAAAGCAAACGCAGCGGATTTGAATTTAATCATTCCACCCCCAATTTAATGAAACAATAACATTTAACACTTTTGTATAGTATTATATTACGAGCGTTGTTTGATTTAATTACATATGTTGGTTTTGGGGACTTCATTATTTTTCGAAGCGACAAATTTGAAATTCGTTTCATCTGAATAACGGACGGCCAGTTATATATATATAGATATTTTCACATTGTGGTTACAATTATGTAACAATGACAGTAGTAAGTTTGTCATAATTTGCCATTACATACAGTCATTAATACCTAATTGAAAATAATTTATAAGTATCTGGATGATCGAGCTTTTAAAAAATAAAACACAACAATATTTATCGGACCGGGATTCGAACCAACCACATTAAGAATTTTCGAACAAAGTAAAAATTATACATACGCATTACACAAACCAAACGGCCAATCGGAATGGCATAACAATGTCGAAATGATTGATATATTGTGGCACGACGAATGAAAAAAAAATAACCTACAACTGCGCAGTTTCCAGGCACACAAGACCTAGCCAGAACGATTTTTCTCCACCAACACTCTCTGCATACTATATTTCATGGAAATACTTGTAGCCGTTTTTCGCCGAGATTACTATTATATAGGTATACAAGATTAGCTCGTTTAAAGTGTAAGATAAATATCACCCACAGAAAATCTTTCACAAATACGTGAACCAGTGTGTGTAGTAGGTACTAAACTCTAAAGTGATTGTACTGGTATGTAATATCTACCAAAATATTTTAACTTGATACCTGAATTATTGTTTAAACTTTCAATTTTTTTTCCAATCTACGAAAAAAAGAATCCTGCAATATATTATAATACATACTATTTTCAATATTTTACACACATGAAATTCTACAATCAAATTCGCGAAGTATCCATTGACCTGAATAAGGTTAATTTGCGAAACCTATCGATAAATGTTCTGTACGAACAAAAAGCCAATGCTTCTAATTCTGCAGGCATTAATTTTTATTGTAGGCTTCTATCTTTCCAGTTCTTTTATCATCTGCCGCGTAAATTCTCGGATCTGTGGGATAGCAATAAATAGTGGAAATCCTGGACTGACGCGGCCAAGATAGGTCTCAGTCGGATTTCTTGTGTCCAACGATTTTGAAACTAAGGATGAGCCCATGGGAGTATTTTACATTGGCTCAGTCTTTAGCGCGTCGGCGCTCAAGCCGGAGGTCGCAGATCCCACCGCAGGGATAAAAAGTTTAGTACATCGTCTCAAACTTTTTCGTCTGTGTGTTGCATGTCGCGTGACGGTCGGCCGCGGAGGAGGGATAAAGTGCGAGGCGCTCGTCAGAGCAGCCGAGGCCAATATGGTGGTGCCTATAGTTCGCATCAGCTGACCGTCTATACACTTATAGACTAGTACTCATTTGTGCCAGTGCTCCACGCTATTTTGTTATTAAGTTTCACTTTTACCGCGGTTTCATAAAACCACACAATCCTTTTTGATGGATGTGTAATAATTAATATGTTTATAATATAATAAAATCTTAAATATAAGTTTAGTTCTTAAATATTAATTAAGCTTCCGTATCTATGGTCCCCGTAACACAAGTTCTTCGGATACTTACCACTGGGCCATATTAACGTGGTGTGAAAAGTCCATAGATATTACTATTAATATGACTAAACTAACAAATTTTTACCATCATACTATCACATCCGCACTATTGCTCGAGTTTCGCGGATCGTAGATGTTAAGTCGCAAGTGTGGGTCGCACAATAGAGACAAATTGATGGTAGACAGGGCCTGTTCTTACGGTAGTAATACATACGTCAATGCCATTGTTTCACAACTTGTTTAAGGTATTGAACGAGCATGTGGAATTGAAACTTTTGCGGGAATGAAGTCTGATCTAGATTTTTGCTTTGTGTTGCGGTTGCAACAAATTAATACGAGCTAAATGGAATTTTAGAATGTTCTAGTTTATTCGTTTTCTGTTAGTTTCCATCCTGCTCAGCTGTTGCCCGCAACTCTGTTCGCGATGATGGAGTAGAAACACTTATATCTCGAGGGCACCGTATAATTTGTTACGCTTGAAATACCAACACAAAAATTTAATAATATTATGGTCAAGCCGATTCGATGGTGGTCGGTAACAAGTAACAAACACATTGACATGAAATCCTTCATATACTAATTATCTTACTAATATTGTAAACAAGAAAGATTAAATTGTTTGTATCTTTGTTTGCAATGAATTGGCTTGGAAACTACTGTCTATCAATAGGCATTTTGCCTAAAAAAAATTTTCGTCTATTCGATGTTAGACAACATGTTAATAAACAAACTAGAACCCATTTTCGTATTTCTTAAAAAATAACGAAGATACAAACAATTTAAATTTACAATATAAAAGAGAGCGATATATTGGCGTGTGACGTCACGATTTGCACTCGCCATACATTTGTCATTACAAAATGTATAGCGGTAGCAACTTGTGACGTAACAAATCGTTTTGCGAGAAAGAGATGGGCAATACTTTTTACGTGCTTATAGTTTTTAATCGCGTCAATCTAAATACCTACCTATTTTTTAATATTTATGTATCTGTAATCAACAATTTTAAAATTTAATTAATAAAAATGTGATATTCCACACTAGGCAACATCCCGATTTTGATGGGCACTGAAAGGTAGAGAGTGGACCACATAAGGACAAAGGCTACTATTTTACTCGACTAAATGTACGCTCCCCATGAACTTTACCTTTGGTGCGCACAAAGTCGTGGGCAATATTTACTTAAAACCGGCAAAGTGCGAGTCGAACAAGGGTTCCGTACAAAAATGCAAAAAATCACGTAAGTCGTATTGAAGCCCCCCTATATAATATTTATTTTATTCTGTTTTTAGCATTTTTTGTAGCGGCTGTTATAGTAATTTGAACTGTCTAGCTAATTCACGGTTCATATGATACAGCCTGGTGACGGACGGACGGACAGCAATGTATTAAGGCAGCCACAGACGAGAGGCCGATCGTTTCAGTTAGAACTGACGCCTGAATGGATTCGAGCCCATACACGGAAAAAATCGCATCCGACCCACCTGACGTCAGTTCGGCCTGAACGGATTCGAGCACACACACGACACGATTTTGCATCCGTTCAGGCCGAACTGAAGGCAGACCGGACCATGTATGGGCCCCTTTAAGAAAACAGTCTCGTTTTTCACCCATTGGATACGAAACTCTTATAATGGGATTCTCATTTTTGCCAGCGTAACAAATATTCTGAAGGTAGTGTAAATGCAAGAAAGAAAGAAATGTCGAGATGCCTTCCGTATTATAACGAGCAGTACCATGGTATACTCGACAGCGCAACAACTATTGGCATTCGCAGAATCGTTGCTGACTGTACAAAGCTGCGAGGAAGCTTTTGCACTGCAGGGCAAAAAAACTGACTCATATAATTCACCTTAATTTTGTTATTCAAATAACCTAACTAAAAGCATGTCAGGACATGTCTAACGGGTTCCGTTAGTATCAACCCGCAGTGGGTTTTCTTTAAATAACTTTAAGAGTGTCCGATTGTTCACAAAATAATTTCCCTAAGGATTATTTAGCATGATGTATTATCATTTAAGTTTAGAAATGCCAACCCCCCTCCCCTTCTGGCCGACTTATAAACCACCTACTCAAAATTGGTTGACTTTGTAAGAAAGTCATCTATGAAATCTTAACTTAATTTTAAATGACCTATTCGTCGATACACCAAACATAGTAGAATGAAAAAATATTCCCACTTCACATAATATGTATGGAGAGCCACCTCTAGAATATAATTGTTTTATTATTTTACTATGTCAAAACTGAGATCTATACTCAATCTAACTAACTAATCTAATCTAATCTAACCACCAAATTTCATCCATTTATAGTAATAATTACAGAAGTTAGATGGGCGGACAGACAGACAGAGGGACGAAGGGAGCGACCTGAGCCCTGACATCTGCAATAAATAACAAATTAATTATTATTGATTAATACTTAATCTACGATAATATAATGGATTTTAAGCGCTAAAATATTCCCTTTAGCGCCTAAAATCATATTATAATAACTTTTTTAGAATAAAATCAACCAATGTATAAACCAAAAAACTGTAATTTTTAAAAGTCACGTAAAAAAACGAGATTTTTAATTTTAATTTATCACAAATTAATTTGAACTTCAAACAATATCAGATTTTCAACTCGAAATTACTTGTACGTTACAATTTGTTGTCTTTATATCCGGGGATTTGTTTGACGAAAACTTAGAAACTCGCCAATCCCCCTCAGCCTCTTCATCAATGGATTAGGAGAGGCATGAAAACCGAATTTAAATCCTAACTTTAATAAGTTTGTGGCTTTCCGATATCAGTTTATTTGCGTTCATTGAAATATTTTATTTGTTAGTAGCTGGTGCCCGCAACCTTATTTGTTACCAGCTGGTGCCCGCAACCTCATTTGTTACCAGCTGGTGCCCGCAACCTCGTTTGTTACCAGCTGGTGCCCGCAACCTCGTTTGCGTTGAACTAACGGAAACGGAACCTTAATATTTTTTTAAACGGAACCGTAAGATAAAGTAGCGTATGTTATACCTTATATCCTCGTCTATGTGCTAGTGAAAGTTCCCTGAAAATCGGTCTAGCCGTTTCAGAGATTAGCCGGAACAAACAGACAGACAGACGGACAGACCAACTTTTTAAAAATTGTTTTTTTAATCTAAGTACTTACCGTAAATACTTTTATATGCCTAAAGTGAAAATCTATTAATTTTAACTAGAGATATTTTTTTATAATTACTTACTAGTAGGATATTACATAATAATGAATGAATTAAATATATATACTCTTATTAGGCGATTCGAAATAGACCCTTAGTGTAAGATCAGTGGAGCAAGAGCAGGAACAATTGACAACTACGTATTCGTAACGTTATTGACTGTCAATGAGGCTTTTTGATTTTTTTCTGCCGCTAGGGGGCAGACCCAACTCACACAAAGCGTCATCTGGTGGCGTAAGTGGTATTAATAACGGTTAATAAGAATTTTTGATTCTTCTTCTGTCACCAGGCGGCGCTTGGTAGCCCGACGGTCCTTGTCGTGTCAAAAAGCTGTCAGATGTCACGAATTTAAAAACCCGCATTGTATGGGCGCTAGCATAATTTTCGTACAATTCTCTTTCGACAAAGTTACGAATACGTAGTTGTCAAATATTCCTGCTAACCCCACTGGAACAGAAAGTGCTTTTACAACTAGATACCAACTATTATATCGGTAAACAGGACAATGCAGGCTGATCACCTGATTCTCTCACAAGAAAGGTGACCCATGCGACGGATGGCCATATAAAATGTCGGTCCTGCGCCTGATCTCTCGACAGTCGTATCGGGCCTCCATCCCGCTGGGTTTCTAAAGTAAAGGAAGAGATAGTGCTCTTGGGAGTGTACCACGCACACACTTGGGCACTATAATATAATTCCTGTATAGCTGGCTTGGTTTCAATGGAAGAGGCCACCTTCACCGAAATCGGTGTGGGAAGATATTATTAAAGTGTCCATTAACGTCACATTATTATTCTACACCTTTCCTAAACAATATACTATTTACTAGAACAAATAAAACGATATTGACGGAATAACTAAACCCTAGGGTGACGCGTACAATGTCTTTACTCCTGTGTAACTAACCTCATGATCTGATATAGCGATAGAATATACTTGTGAAAGCGTTTAATACTTTAGCTGTTGAATTGACTAACAAGCTAATAGTACGGAAGATTAATTGGTGGCAACATTAGCACAATGTTGGTTGGCGCTGATGGGATCCGCTCTGACGAACTTGCGCGGCCGGTGGTGATCACGTTTTCCCTCCAAGGATCGATCACGGAACACTAAACTACCACCCGTCGTGGCAAGAGGTTCGCTTCGGGAATTGTCGGTGTTCTTACTTCTTGTTAAAAAGTGAAAGTGAAAATAACCGCAGAATCGTTATTATTTTCAATAGACAGTGAAAAGTGATTAAATAGTGTGAAGCGTTTAGTTTTATTGCTATTGAAAATAAAGGTGAAGTAAGAATGTCTTTTGCCTTTTCATTTTGAAACCAACATTACCCACGTATGCCCACATTGAGCCCACATTTAAGTTTGAGAGCCAGTACTTTAATGTACTACGATATTTAAGGCATGTTTCTCCCCTGTCTTCTACATAATTATTAATATCAAACAGTGGTGTTTTTGAATTGAAAACTCTTTTAGTTTCCCTGTAATTCGGATTTGGTGAAACCGCAAAACGGCAGTTTTTTATGTTCGTACCGTTTTGTACCGTGGTTTGTATTATGTATAATATTAAACTTCTGTTTAACGCCCATAGGTCTTACTCCCGATGATGACCTATTGACACAAGTAGGGACTAGAAACTTTGCATTAGAAAATCGATTCTTATACGTTTTGTCAAGTGACACGGAGGAAACTTGTGATTTAGTTTTCTGAGATCTTAAATTACATACATTCTTTATGTAGTGTCTACAGAACTATAGCTATAACTATACTCGGATAGCATCATGCAACCTGTACCATGTTACATATAAGTTCAATAACCACTAAGGGTTCAGGTCACACCGCGACGATACGCGGCGCTGTATTTTTAAGATAGCTACTCAAAATTGAACTTTATTCACTACCAAAATTAAACTATTAAAAAGAAGTTTGAAATTTTTGGTATTTAATAAAACATAAGTGGACCAAATTGTAAATCTAAGCCATGTCTAGGCCATCTAACCGTTTAGGAGAGTTCAATTACAAACACACGCACATAATATGATTTGCTTATGTAAAGATTGGGATAATAAAATGCAATAAGTCAACATGGAAAAAATCATAAAATAATTTGAAAATGTCACGACACTCCAACAGATAAACAATTAGGTGCATTTCACGAATTCTCGTATTACATATGGACATGGGAATTTCATTTACTCGAACGCGTCCGACATGACAGCTGCTTCGACTACTTAGATACAAACTAAAACGATCCCAGCCTTGACGCGTCTTTAAATACCAAGTGACAGATGACACATTTCCACATTTTTCAACTTGTCGCTTCTGAAAAACTTCGATTTATCTTGAGTATTTAAAATTCTTTCGGTGATATTGTATATTATACTTTATCGAAGGTAGTTAAGATTTGAAATAGCTTTTGGGCGACTCAATCGTTTCTAATGAGAACGAGCGATTGTTATTCTTGATTCCTGAACTATAAAATGCTTTTACCAGGCAGTTTGCTCACCAATTTGTTTAAGTATCATTTTCAAAATCACTGAAAAAATTATAGAAGGTATAATACTTTCTAATAAAAAAATACGTTTCATAGAAAAATTTATGAAATATTTAACAAGCATACAATATATTGTCTGAGAAACAAAATAAAACTAAATAGTCTATTCAAGATTTTTATGACTGTTTGTTTGTGTGCTATTAATATTGTGTTTCATTCAAACGCCCTTCACCTGTTTAAGCGTAATGCATTATAAAAGTAATTTTACATGCATCCTCACAAACTTTTGCATTTCTAATGTTATCATAGGACTACAAGGATTGCTTTTAATATTCCTGGTGTTAAAAGAAATCCCTGTACTTAACCCGTATAAAAGCCAATAGCCGTTTAAAAGATTAATACATCTGTTTAAAATGACATATGGAAGCGTTCGCTAGGAGCATAAATATGTTCGCAGTCTATTAATATGGTGGTAACGCTCTTACGATATTCAAGAGGACAGTAATATTTTGATAGAGTGCCATTATAGTTATTACACATATAGCAGTTAGTTGTAGTTCATGGCAGTTCATTAGAATGTAGTTAATTAGTGACGACTGGCGAGGGTTAAACTTTCTTTAAAAGGAAAACGGCTAAAGAATATATTTTTAGTTTGTGCATTCCTCGATTTCGTAGTTGATAAAACTTTTATTTACCCCCCGACGTAAAAGGAGGGGTGTAATAAGTTTGACGCGTCTGTCTGTCTGTGTGTCAGTCCATGGCATCGTTGCTCCCAAACGGATAAACCGATTTTGATCAATTTATTTTTTGTTTTAAAGCTAACATAATTGATAGTGTTCTTAACAATAATTCATCATAATCAGTTCTCTCACTGCTTGACATTTCGGGGGTTACTTAATCTTTTTATTTTGTTTATATCTTTACTTTAGAGGGCGTCACAGACGGCGAAAATACTATAATATTTTACCATAAGATCCCTGAATATTAATAAGAATTATGAAGTGTACTGTAATATTAAAATATATAGTATCTTAGCCGTCTAAATGTAAAGCAAGCGATATTTTATCTTAACATAAAATATTATGGTATCCTCGCCGTCTGCGATGATAAAATAAAATAAACTTTTGTATGAAAGGGTGAAAGGAGTACATAACGTGCCGAACAATTCTCAAATGTAAAGGATGATGGAGTACGAATCATTTATTGCGAGTTTAAACTGCGCTGGCATAATGAAGCCATTCATAAGGCTCGATAGCACTGACTAATAAGAAGTTAATCCGCAAATAAAAGTGGAATTGAAACAGAAGTGAAGCGCCTTTGCCGTGTGGGTAGGCCATGACGATTTGTCTTTGTCGGCGTCACTGAACTCGTCAGAAATAGATTAAGCGCTCTCACTCCATCTAATGGTGCCTCATTTGTTTGGCTTTAAGAGAAAAATTGCTCTTAAACTTAGTAAGATAGAATCTTGTCGATGAGTTTCGTTTGTTTGACACAATTTGAGGACTCCTTTACGTTCAAGTCAGTCAGTTCATATCGCGACGATGCGCGACGATGCGCGACGTGCAACGTGGCGCTGCATTTTTTTTCAAAATTGAACTTCAATTCGGAAATAGATTCTAATACGTTTCGTCAAGCGACACGAATGAAACATGTGAGTGATCTGAGATTTTAACGTACATACATCATTTATGAAGTGTCTATACTATATATATATATACTATATAAGTACAAGTATCATGCTACTTGTACCATATTTGATATAGGTTCAGTAACGACTAAGTAAGTAAGGGTCAGTTTGTACCGCGACGATACGCGACGCTACGTGGCGTTGTATTTTTAAGAAAGCTATTGAAAATTGAACTTTATTCACAACACAAAAAGGTACACGTTTCATGACATCAGTCATACGCGCTGCGCATCGCATAATGCATACGCTATGTGCAGCGCGGTGCAACCTCACATTCGAACTCCTACAATGAAACGTGTATCGTCTTGTATAATTAATAAAGTTAAATTTTGAATAGCTGTCTTAAAATGCAGCGCTATGTCGCATATCGTTTCGTTTCGGTGTGAACTGACCCTTATTCACTTAACACCTTCGAGTGGAGAAAAATTGTTTTGTTCACCTGCAAATGTAATTTTCTGTTTTGTTTTGTTTAACTTTGGCTAATGCAGTAGTAAATTCAATTCAAATTGTTCACAAACTTTTATTTGCCGGCAAATTGACTTTGCTGGAGCTATTTCGTTTATTTTTTTTATGTTTGTTACCTGAAAATGTTATATGTTACATTGTTTAATTACACAACAAAACTAAAGTATTACATATTACAGTAACTACAGTAACAAAAGTAGCATTGTTTGTACAAACACTGTTAGATAAATGAATGGATTTCGACGTTAATATAATATTTCTTTACTTATATCTCCTCCCTACATTGTAACTTTTTTATGAAAGGACACATAAGTACAATATTGTAAGTCTAGACGAAGTCTAATTTGCGCATTAGCTCAACGAGCGGACGAGAGCGTATGAATGGAAAAATTAAAGTCCATAGCCCGAGGTAGATTCCGTTATTCTTTGAATTCTAATAAGCTCCTCCTGATATTTAATTTAAAAGTAATAAAATCTTAAAACTAAAAACTTTTCGCATAAATGAGGGAGTAATAAAATTAATAACGCGTTCTATAGTCAGAAATTAATCTTTGCTTTACGTGATTTTGAAATTTAAATTATAAGATAGAATGTTATCTCTTATAGTTTAATAAAATACTAATACCGTTTCTGTAGGTATATATTATTGGGAGAAAATAGTACCTATACATATAAAAATATAGTCAAACAAACTATCGGACTTTTGTCCTTTTTATTTTTAAAATATTTATATTTAATTATTCTGACTAGATTGATCTACGCACTATCGAACAAGTTGCCGCCCGACCAGTCATAAGATGCAATAACATTCCTGCAATATTATTTTTTGGCTCTCGACTCGGAGGTCGTGGGTTCGATTCCCGCATTGGAACAAAAAAATTTTGTTTCCAAGTTTGGTTAGGACAATTCAGGCTGATCACCTGATTGTCTGACAAGAAAGATGATCCATGCGTCGGATGGGCATGTAAAAAGTCGGACCTGCGCCTAATCTCTCGCCAGTCGTGTCGGTTATCCGTCCCACTGGGTTACGAGAGTAAAAGGAGGAGAGAGTGCTCTTGTGTACTGCGCACACACTTGGGCACTATAACATAACTCCTGCGTAGCTGGCCTGGTTTCAATGAAACAGGCCACCGTCACCGAAATCGGTGTGGGGAGCTATTATTATTATTTTATTAAATAGAAAATAATAAAAAATCGGCTAATGCTCCGTTACTGATGATAAATCAAGTTTAACTGGCACCGAGTTTCCGGATCCAAAAAGATACATCTAGTGGTCACTAGATGTATCTTTTTCAAATTCGTGGATAAAGTTAATTTGTTTTGCTATAATTCGGGAATGTAAGTAGTTTTATGAAAAACATATTTTGTTACTTTTGGGAGTGCATTAGAGTTTTTTTAAACTAGGTATTACTTACTAATAACAAAAAAATATCTTTTTCTGTTAAGTTATTTATTTTCTTTCTGTGTCGACGCCGAAAGGTAGGATACCAATAGCAATGTTACATGTTATGGAATTGATAAACGCACCACATTGGCCAGCTAAAGTTAAACTTAGTTTATGTTGTCACTTTTTTTCTTCGGGAACGCAATTTACACAAGTTATCGCATCAAAAGCGCTAATGAATAGATAAACTACCGACAAATTCACCTCAGAAACCGGGAATAAGTTTGGCATTTATTTCAGGCTAGATGTTGCCCGCGACTTTGTGCAATGTGCAAAAGGATATCCCGCGGGAACCTTACATTTTGTGAAAATATAATAAAAGTAGCCTATGTCCTTCCCCGTGTTCTACTCTATATCTGTACCAAATTTCCTCAAAATCGGTCTAGTAGTTTCGGAGCCTATTCGATTCAAACAAACAAACCTTTCCTCTTTAGTATATAGTAATAATAATATAGACAAATCTAGTAACTTACAGAGTACACTATTCTACAACACATAAAAAGCTCAGATATATTTATTTTATTGCGATGATATTATAATGAAATTAATAATACTTATCGTAATAAAATTCTCAGACCACATAACCATCATTACAAGAACCAGCTTCAAGTTTTATACAACTTTATTATATTAAACCTTTTGACTTTTATATTAAGCCTAGGACAAGCCTTGTGTTCTCGTTAAAATGTCACCAACGTGTGGGGCACACACTTAGCTAGGATTCCGATCTATGCGACCGCGACGCGATACCGCGACCCGTGACCGCGACCAGCAAACGTCACGCGTCGCGGCTGTTTAGCGCTCCATATAAATTCATACTAAGCAGTATTTCAGTCTCCGGTCGCGGTCTCGCGTCGCGTGTCGCGTGCATCGGAACGCGACTTGTCACCTACGGTCCGCGAAACTCGAGAACGCTTCGCGCAGAACATGACAAGACAAAGTGGTAAAACATTGTATTTGTATGAAAAAAGTTTATGCAAAAGGTTACACAGGGCTCATCCCTACTTTCGAAGTCATTGTATAAACCATTTGCTTACCGAATTATCACGTACTATATTACACAAATTGCTGAAATGACACAAATGAAATTCGTCGCTTATGAAATGTTCGGATGTTTACAGTCGTCTGAATCATAATCATGAATGTTTAAGTACATGACGTGCAGAATTTATTATATTATTATGAATTTTATTCATGTTGTCTATTAAGAATTATATTTTGCTGCACATTATTTTGTAAATGAATAGCGAGCGCATAATTTTTAATACAGTAGAAAATAGTCTAAGGGCCAGTTCTACAATGTACTACTGGTGAGTGTCAGATAGCTTATATTGGCAGGTTTTGTCTCTGTCGCTCAGTACAAAGTAAGCAGCGACAAAACTGCCGGATAAGCTATTCGACACTTATTCGTGGATTGTGAAACAGGCCCTAGTTATATAATATTTAGTTTATTTAGAGCTGATTTTTCAATCGTCAGATAACTTTTACCTGTCACAATAGATATGTGTATTTTTTTTGTATGAAAAATCTGTCAAACTATTTTACAATTATTTCTCAGGTAAAAGTTGTGTGTGTGTGTAAAATTACCTATATTCAGTTTAGTCAATTACAAGATTGGAGAAAGTCTCTGAATGGGGTAGACGTAACTTAGTCCAAATCAACCCCGCCAAGACACAAGTCTGCGCGTTCACCACTAAAAAGTCACCAATGGTCGTATATCCTCGCTTCGAGGGCACATCTTTAACCATCTCCCCTAGCATTGAGATACTTGGCGTCAACATATCGAGCGAAGTCCAGTTCCGATATCATCTAGAGGGTAAGGCCAAGTTAGCCTCGAAGAAGCTTGGTGTTCTTAACAGAGCGAGACAGTACTTCAGTCCGGATCAACGCCTATAACTCTACAAGGCGCAGGTTCGACCTCATATGGAATATTGTTCTCATCTCTGGGCAGGGGCGCCAAAATACCAACTGCTCCCTCTGGATCGTATCCAACGCAGGGCCGCTCGAGTTGTTGACTGCCATAGTGTTTCAAACAGCTTGGACCCCTTGGAATTACGCCGAGATGTAGCTTCACTCTGCATCCTCTATCGGTTGTATCACGGGGAGTGCTCTGAGGAATTGTTCGGAATCATACCACCTGCAACTTTTCGCCATCGTCCCACGCGAAAAACATACCATCCTCATCACCTTGATGAGTGGCAGTCTTCCACCGTGCGCTTTTCGCGTAACTTTCTGCCGCGCACTGTAAAACTCTGGAACGAACTGTCACCAGCAGTATTTCCAGACCTATACGACCTCCAAACCTTCAAAAAGAGAGCGTATTCCCTCTTAAAAGGCCGGCAACGCACCTGCCAGCTCTTCTGATGTTGCGAGTGTCCATGGGCGACGGTAGTTGCTTACCATCAGGTGACCCGTTTGCTCGTTTGCCCCCTTATTTAATAAAAAAAAAAAAAAAAAGATTCTTCCGCAATAACAAGTAGCCTATGTCCTTCCACGCTTACGGCTTATGTTCCTTCTATGTCTTTCCTCTATCTGTGACAAATTTCATCAGAATCGGCGCAGTAGTTTCCGGACCTATTCAATGCAAACAAACAAACAAATGGCAATAACGTCCCCGTTGTTACGCGCCAAACAGCAAGATTTTTTAATTGTAACTTTTTCCTTTTTTTCTATAACCATATCATAATACCGCGACTAAGCAAAGATCAAATTAATTCAACAACTTTTCTATCCAGATCCAATTATAAAACAATATATTATTCCCACTGCCGATACGGCTGTCGCTCGAGTATAAATTATTGCTCATGATTATTCAATATTTATAGAAGGCTTATCGGCTAATTTAAAATCAATTTATATGGTAGGTTGACATAAAATATATTTGTAATCAACGCTAAATATAATATAAATTAGTTTCAAAAGATTTTATCAATTTATTAAGGGCCTACTTGTAGGTGAATTTTCTCAAATGATAGACGCAGGATAATAGAAATCTAAATCCCTTTATAAGGCACTTTATATACAACATAGTTTTCAATAAATAAAGCACGGTCGGCTGAATACTGAAACGTCACTAAAGTTTTGACACCTACTCAAATGTTTGAGTAGCCCCTAAACGCAACATTCGTATCGCAATACGAATCGTATCCTAAACGCAACATCATTTTGTATTTCGAGCGTCTTAATTTAAGCGTGCGTTGCGTTAATTTAAGCAGCCTTTAAGATTTGATGACATAATATCCGCGTACGCTGTGTATCGTGTTGTAGCTACTATCTACGTATGGGCTCACGATTACAATTTATCAGTTTTAAAAATTCCGTACAAAATTCTAACATCGCTCCGTAACATTGTACATTTCTTCACATCCCGAGCAAAAATGTACGATAAAATTATAATTTACACTTTTATTTGTGAGTGTACTTTACAAAGCGTGAAACAAGCTTGAAGGCGTCTGTCGGTCGGCCACCCATTGTGCTTAACGCGTTCCTTGTCATTTCAACTAATTTATTGTAACGACCAAGAACCCTTTGATAGCATTAAACATTCATCGATGTGACAAAACGAGTAATAAATAAATGTGTCTAATTTAGGAGGCTTAATTTTCAACGCATTGATTTAATAATATGTATTATTAATTCAAAGTTGAAAATTTTGTTTTACTAGCTTTTTCCCGCGTCTTCGCCCGCGTAAATACAGTATCCTAAGGGAGCACTGTACTTTTTTGGGGATAAAAGTAGGCTATGTGTTAACACATAGGCTGCCCAGGCCTCAAATTACTACCATACCAAAGGACGTGTGAAGTGTGAAGGATGTGTGAAGATGTGAGGAGAAAAATGCATAAAACCGTATGGGCAGTGCCCCACTCACCGATAGATTTCAAGCCTATATCAGTTAATAGCTCTTGCCATGCTGACAATTATTTAGTATGGCGATATTCACCTCAGGAGTGGGGTTTTGACAGAAATTGGTTTTTTTTTTAATTTTATAGTCTTATATTAGCGATCCACTCCAGCTTCACACGGGTGCGATGTTATTATACATAATATAAAGCTTTCCCTTGAATAATTCTATCAATTGCTGAAAACTGCATTAAAATCCGCTGCTTAGTTTAAAAGATTTAATCGAACAGGAAACTGAGCGACTTCATTAATTTATATTCGTTCGGAAATTCGGAATGTGGTGGGTAATTCGAACTCCGGTAAAATATTTTTGTGGTTATTTTTTTTATAATCTACTCTACTAGCTCCGGGAAAAGCTCGGTTACCCAGGTACTAATATTAATATGCTGAAGGAATTTGCGCAAGTTCTGTTCTACGTATAAAGTAAGAAATAACGTAGATAAGTATTTAAATAGTAATAGATCAAGAGCTTTTTTGTGAATAATATTGAATCTATTATTTAATTTAAATAGCAAAAAATAGACTGGTTATTACATTTTATATATACGCCTAACTATTTTAAATAGCAATATCCTTTAAATAAATGTTGAAATACGTAACTGATCCTATATTTAAGTAAACGAGATTATTTTTTTCTTATAAATATTTAATATTATTATGCAGGTGCCTAAATTTGTAAATCAAATACAGACTATGTATAAATGTTTTAAATATTTATATGTTTAATGTTTAAAATCAAGCGCAAAATTAAATTATATAAAGTAATTACCACAAAGCGTGCTTGTCACCTTTGTTGCCTACCCTTGTACCACACTAAAGTTGTTTCAGAAATTAACCACGGTGTGTTGTTGACACTACGACATTTTCTGCAACAATTTTGTTCTTTAAATTAATTATTTGCACGACTTCTAATTTGTTGGTTAAGTATCGAAGACAATATGTTAATACAACAAAACTTTGATAAAAACTGATCAGATTATTTATTGTTGTATACATACAACAATAAATAATACATTTCCAATAAATTTACCAGTGGCGAAGGTCTTCTTCTTAGGGAATCCCTAGCCTGTATAATAGGTACAGATTTTAATGAGGCTCGTAAAGCCGATAGGAATGGAGTTATAGAAACTACACGCCACTGATACCTACCTATTATCAATTTACACTATATAATAAACGTTAAATTCTGTAACTTATAATAATCTAAAATTGAATTACCTATCCACATAATTATATGCGATACACAAAGTTTATTAGTTTGTTGTCGACGACAAAATCTATAAATCATGTGGATAGTGTAGACTGTCTGACCAAACTTGCATCATACCCGCGTTATAATATATCCTATCTGAATTACAAATGTAGTATTAATAATGTAAATATAATATAATGATATGCAAAATGGGGAGTTATTCTGAGCCCGTTGTATACAAGCTTTATGGGGTACCACACTAAATAATCTTTGTTCAAAATCACTTTAAGATCTTGTACCTCGACGTCCCTTTATGTCTGGCTTTTAGTCCAGTTTCAACGTAAATTTATTAAGGTCATGTTACAAATGCATAACATAAAATCTAAATAATAGAGGTTTTGGGGACTACAAACTATATAAATGTAAAAATATTTTTAGGGATGGCCCGTCGCGAAAATACGTTTAGCTTTATAATTTATAAGTTTTAACCCCTGGAAAGCGTGGCATGGTATCGCGTACCCCCAATAGAAAAGTCGGCGATAACTTCTCAGATAGTAACCAGAAGTTATGCATAGGAAAATAAAATTCATAGAGTCCGATTCCCTCATATACAGAAAAAATAGGCCTCTATTAAAACAGCAATATTTTATAATACAATTCAATATTATAATAAAATATGTTTTACAGGACTGTAATTTTTCATAAATTTTAGTCTTTGAAATTAATATTTTAATATATTTTTTAAATATTTAGAAACCATTAAATATGGTTAAACCATTAACAACTGGTGTAGGTATACTTTTTTTCGCCTGTTATAATAAGCTATGCAATAACTCGAGTTAGCACATACTATACGATAGTATAATAATATAGCCCCCTCGATTAACGTAGCACTAATAATATTATTGTTATCATAACCATTAAGATGATTATTCTATAATGAACGTTTGTTATTACAATAGTCGACATTATTGCATAATAGGGCACTGTAATTTAGAATTGAAATCATCTACTATAATAATTACATTTGGTCGTCCAGGCCTGGGATATATAGAGTACTAAGCACTTACAGACAACAGCGATGGGTACTTTTTTTCAATGGTTTTTAATAATTTATAACAAACAAAAGTATTACTTAGGTGATCTACTCGCTGAGAAGTAGTTTTGCTATTAAAAAACATAAGGCACATAATTGTGTAAAAGTCCAATTGAAAGAAGTTGGGTCTTAACTCTAAAATCATTAATTTTTATTTAAAAATTAAAAACAACTATTTCGTATTACAACTTGTACCTAATTTGTTTTATTAATATAGATTAAGACGTATAAGGCTATAGGGAATTGTGCCATGTCATTTTTTATTTGGATCTCGGTATAATATTATCACTGTAGGTACTACAGCTTGTTGGTTTGTTTGTGCTTCTAACTTGTACTTGGCTTGAACATAGCAACATATTAATGCAATTGAAACATATTAATAGTAGGTATACAGAATTTAGAATGGCTGAAACAGATAGCAATGACATTCAGACCGTTGTGAAGGGTATTTCAGTAATTGGTTATTAATTATTTATTATAATATTATATAAAAAATATGTTTTACTTTGTATTATCGACTTGCGGAAAAGTAAATTTGCTATTAATAGACTTTAGGCACATAATGCCAGCATTCTTTATGGAAAGTTAACACTTAGCTTTATTTCATATTTATTTCGAGCAGCAGGACCCGTCATATCTGAGTAGTCTGCAGCTCCCCCAACCGTTTGTCAATTCCTACCCCTTACCCGCCCATATAAATACAAACAGTGAAGGCGGAAGCCGTGAAATTTAGAAATTCCTTTGTGTCGACGCGTCAGAACCACTTTTGGCTTTAGATCTACAAATTTTCAGATTTATTATTTGAATAAAATTTGTGGTTCCGCTTTGAAATTCAATTGGTTCGGCTCGACACATTGCTGACGAGTTCTGTTGAGATTATTTCACCCTATGTCTAAATCTTTTCATCCCCTTTTTGACACTCTTTTGTTTCTTTAGATTCAGCTGCATAGCATTTTTGCATTTTGGCAAATGTGTTTGGAACACATATACACATACACACACATAAAAGTAGTGAGTCGATGAATAACAAAAATTGCTTCTCTAAAATTTAAAATATAATGGGCAACGGTATCTACATAAAATAGGTAATAACTTCCTCAGATAAATCACCTCACCTCCGTCAGATAAATAATAACTTAATATTTCTAAAACACTAATTCAATTTAAAATCGGGTTTTATTATGTAAGCGTATAAAATAAAAATGTGCAGAATACAGCTTACCAAAATCGGCTGTGATAATGTTGGACCAAGGTTGGGCCAAATATAATTTTATAGCAATGAATGCGTATCGGCAATAAATAGCAATCAAAATACAATAATATTAATAATATAAAAAAAAAAACCATTTTCTGCATCGATTGGGTTAACCTTTGTGATCTACCATAAAATACAAATATGCTACAATTCGTGATTTTAATTCTAAACAAGAAATACTTTACCTAATACTTTTGTATAAATACATGACATGACATTAATTACCAGCCTCTGTGGTCCAGTGACTTAGAGCTTGGCTCTCGACTCGGAGATCATGGTTTTGATTTCCACGTTGGAACAAGAAAAAATGTTGTTTCCAAGTTTGGATAAGACAATGCAGGCTGATCACCTGATTATCGTGAAGGAAGAGAGAGAGTGCTCTTGTGGTCTTATTTTTATAGTGCCCAAGTGTCTGCAGTTGGGCACTATAAAAATAACTTCTGCGTAGCTGTCCTAGTTATGGATACATAAACTCAAAAACTGCATTACAGCCACGACCAATAACAGAAAGGTACAAGGTGGGTATTACACAAATCATGTGAAATGTAATATTGTATTCCGAAACGGAAAATGCGTGTCATAATATACGAAAAATGATTAGTTTAGTTATCGCTGGTAGGCTTACTGAATACGCTAAAAATATCTCTAATGAAGAAAGAACAAAATTTCAGCACGTGCAAGCCCGCGTGCTGAGCACAGCATATCTAAATGTAATCCGTAAATAATTCGATATGAAATATTTTATGGTAATCCAAATGGATCACGACTCGGCATTCCGATGTCCAAAGATATTGGGTGCTTGAAAAATTGAATTTGGGCAAAGCGACAAAAATTCCGCGCCTACATAGTAAAGTTATAATAAATGTCACTTGAAATTAGATCATATGAAATGTTACTTGGGGTATTTTTTATGTTTCATGTTTTAACTGATATTGTACGGTCTGCAAAAAGTTTGTTTTCAACCCTTACGCGCCTAAATGTTTTGGAAGGTATAACACTGGTATCTAGACCCTGAATTAGAACATAGCTTCCTATGTATTTGAGCAAAATATTATACGGTTTAAGAATTATTTTCTGTCGCGAGGGCTCTAAAGGGAGCTTCCATTACGATCTTAGCGACCGCAACAAGAGACCGCGACCCAAACCGCGACCAACAAAGCAGCGAATCAGGTTCTCTGGCCACGCTCACCGGTCGCGCGACGCAGTCACAGCATTTGTCCTCCATATAAATTCATACTATTAGCAGAGGGTTGAGCTACTCAGTCTTGATAGCGCGTCGCGGTCGCATAGGTCGCGGCATAAGGCAGATAGCCTTATGATAGAAACAAAGAAAGTAAAGTATAAGAGAAAAGATGGTGGCGCGGGCGCAACCACGGTGCTAACTGGAGTAGGATCAGCCTCTGTTGACGTTACCGTAGTGTTCTAGGAAGCGGCAAAGATTATATTAGGTGGGTTTGACAATTCATGAAACTTTCTATACCTTCGCTATTACAAAGATTAGGTATGGATTTTACTTTTGTGATGTTAAAGGCTTAGACTTAACAAAACCACCACAAAGGACCTTCCTAAAAGGACACGCTAATAAAAACAGTGAGGTGGAGAACTTGAAAGTGATACAACATAATATAGTGTACCTTTCCTAGACGTGCGTCAAAACGAAATACTTTGTATTATCTGAAAACCCCTAGGGGCTGGGACTATATGATCCGGAATCCGGAACGCCGGGGAAAATTCAGAGCATTGAAAATAGAACTGTGCGCTTGTACAATAGAGCTGTAAATCGAACTCACAATTAGTGTCGAGTCAAATGTCAATGTCATAATATTATGACAGCTTGACACTCGACACTTCGATTTTCAACTTTATAATATATACATACTTTATTAGCTCAGAGTTATATTTTCAATTCTCTGACTTTTCTCCAGCCTTCCGGATTCCGGATAATAATATAGTCCCGGCCTAATCGATTCAAGCGGCATCGACATCATATTGAAAAGGGTTGCCATTACATAGTTATAAATAATTATGCCAATTCGAAACATAGATTCAAACATTGGTAGTGTTAACGATTGTCTTCTTTTTCTTTGAACTTGGACATGTTGGCTGGACAAGAGAATAAATTCGTACATACCACATTAAAATATTTCATTGTAGATACAAGTTATTCGATCGTACATAAAATATTGTTAAAGTAAATATTCTACAAAACCCTTAGACCCATAAAATTAGAGAAGGGATGTCTTATTTCCCCGCCGATGGGTCAGCCATATTTAAATCCCTTTTCGATACCTATAAATAATATATTACGTTCAAGAAATAGAAGATAAATCTGGTATATTTATGTCAGCAGATTTTTTAAGAGGCGACAATAAAGTTATTTAGTAGGCAATTTCTACCACCACCTTTGTCCGCTTAATTGTGCCATTAATGTTACGTTTATTTAGACAAATAGTTTACAAAATAACTAACTTTTGCCCGCAGCTTCGCCCGCGCGGGAGAGTGCTCGTGGCAATAAACTCCATTTGCAAATATACATGCAATATAGTACCTAGTAGCACAGAGTAAAAATATATGCTTTATAAAAAATTTTCACACGTACTTTTTTATTTTAAGATATCTCCTAGATATAATCTCCTAGGTAATTTCCACAAAACCTTAACAAATTATTATCGACCTAAACTAAAGGTAACTAAGGAACCACTCTGAATCGGAATCGCGAACATACAGACAGACAGACGCAGCGGGGCACTAAGTTACCTATATCCTATCTCCTGATTCTAAGCTACCTCCCCACCAATTTACAGCCAAATCGGTTCAGCCGTTCCTGAGTTATAAATAGTGTAACTAACACGACTTTCTATTATATAATTAGATATCGTCAAAGACACTGCCACAGTACTTAAAATATATACATGTTCTCTAATTAATGTTACTCCCCTGTGTATAACACAAATATCACGATACAGTGTAAAACGTCTGACTTCTACAAAATATATACATGTTCTCTAATTAATGTTACTCCCCTGTATATAACACAAATATCACGATACAGTGTAAAACGTCTGACTTCTACAAAATATATACATGTTCTCTAATTAATGTTACTCCCCTGTATATACCACAAATATCACGATACAGTGTAAAACATCTGACTTCTACAAAATATATACATGTTCTCTAATTAATGTTACTCCCCTGTATATAACACAAATATCATTATACAGTGTAAAACGTCTCACTTCTACAAAATATATACATGTTCTCTAATTAATGTTACTCCCCTGTATATAACACAAATATCACGATACAGTGTAAAACGTTTGACTTCTACAAAATATATACATGTTCTCTAATTAATGTTACTCCCCTGTATATAACACAAATATCACGATACAGTGTAAAACGTCTGACTATAAATATATACATGTTCTCTAATTAATGTTACTCCCCTGTGTATAACACAAATATCACGATACAGTGTAAAACGTCTGACTTCTACAAAATATATACATGTTCTCTAATTAATGTTACTCCCCTGTATATAACACAAATATCACGATACAGTGTAAAACGTCTGACTTCTACAAAATATATACATGTTCTCTAATTAATGTTACTCCCCTGTATATAACACACATATCACGATACAGTGTAACACGTCTGACTTCTACAAAATATATACATGTTCTCTAATTAATGTTACTCCCCTGTATATAACACAAATATCACGATACAGTGTAAAACGTCTGACTTCTACAAAATATATACATGTTCTCTAATTAATGTTACTCCCCTGTATATAACACAAATATCACGATACAGTGTAAAACGTCTGACTTCTACAAAATATATACATGTTCTCTAATTAATGTTACTCCCCTGTATATAACACAAATATCATGATACAGTGTAAAACGTCTGACTTCTACAAAATATATACATGTTCTCTAATTAATGTTACTCCCCTGTGTATTACACAAATATCACGATACAGTGTAAAACGTCTGACTTCTACAAAATATATACATGTTCTCTAATTAATGTTACTCCCCTGTATATAACACAAATATCACCATACAGTGTAAAACGTCTGACTTCTACAAAATATATACATGTTCTCTAATTAATGTTACTCCCCTGTATATACCACAAATATCACGATACAGTGTAAAACGTCTCACTTCTACAAAATATATACATGTTCTCTAATTAATGTTACTCCCCTGTATATAACACAAATATCATTATACAGTGTAAAACGTCTCACTTCTACAAAATATATACATGTTCTCTAATTAATGTTACTCCCCTGTATATAACACAAATATCACGATACAGTGTAAAACGTCTGACTTCTACAAAATCAATTGAACGAAATATCAAAAGGACAGCGATTTTTCATTAAGTGTTTTTATAAGAAAATAAACCGGTGGTGAGTAACGAGTACTTTAGATTCTTGTCCAACAAACAGTTATTTGCCGCTCCTTTTTTAATTAATTTTGACTAACTACCCTACCTCTCGACTTTTTTACTTTTAATTAAATACTGTAGCGACACTTAGAAGTGTCAGACGGGTGTTGAAAAGGAGTCGTTTTGTGTTTATTAATTATCTCAAAGTAGGCTAATAGAAATTTAAATGAGACCTATATTCATGAGGTTGAGTAAGGGTCAAGTGAAATAGTTTTCCTTTCAATTTTAAGTAGTCCTTTTAAGCTCCGAGAACTTCGCCTTTCATATATTTCAAACGAAAATCTTCTATTATTTTATACTTGAAAATGTGGGTCGAACTAATATTTTGAATTTAAAGAAATCTGTTTCCAAAGTTTCTTAGAAGCTTTTATAATAATAGCAATTGATAGAAAATATTTTTTTAAATAATTTTGTCAAAATGTTGCAAGTTTATTATCCTACCTATAATATTTTAAGTTTTAGTGCACAGTACAAAGTGAGCTAAAGCAAAAGAAATAAAATAATACTGATGCTTCAAATAAGTGTCGAATAGCTTATTCGGATGTATTGTCGCTGCTTACTTTATATCGAGCGACAGAGACAAAACATACAAATAAGCTATCTGACACTTAGCAGTAGATTGTGAAACAGGTCCTTAGTATTTATATTGTATCCTAAGTATTATAAAAATATTATTTAAAAAAATAAGTATCTACAAATAGTGTTAAAATGATACCACACCCTGAACGTCCAACAATATTACCGACCTTACCGTTAACTCAAAATATCTAGTTGTATGACATTAGGCGCAAACAAAATTTTCCATTTCCCAGTTTTTGTAACAGAAAGATAGAAGAAGGCTTGTAGAAGTAAGTAAAAGCATCACGGAAGATAAATTGCCTAAAATTACTTTAACAAGACCTCCAATTTCATTCAACCCATTTATCTCTCTCCGTTCCCTTATAAAAACGAAACGGAACGCAATTTTCATGTTCAACTAGATAACTTAGAATAATATGCTGTAGGTATTTACGAAATATAAAAAGCATCCTGTAGACATAAAAGTTTCACTACTCCTGTCCACATACTCACCACTAACTCGAATCCATTGTTCAGTAAAATAACAAAAAATATAAAATATAGAAAACACTAAACAGTACTTATACACTTATAATTTCATACAGATGATGGAATCACAGATTCTAAACAATATACTTAAATATTTTAAATTTTGCATTTCACGTTGATATGTGAGGTGGATTGCATAATTTAAACATTAATTTAAAATATATTTTAAAAGTTATTCAATCGTAT
This sequence comes from Phengaris arion, assembly GCA_963565745.1. Lineage (NCBI taxonomy): Eukaryota > Metazoa > Arthropoda > Insecta > Lepidoptera > Lycaenidae > Phengaris > Phengaris arion. The sequence goes on along the minus strand of OY751441.1, from coordinate 14,634,063 downwards.
TTTCTTTTTGTTCAATTCACTGGAATTTTAAGCCGCAAGTAGTAATATAATATTTACGCTAGCGCATTGCCAGCATTTTCTAAAATGAGTTTGACATTTCGAGAAATAATTTCAAGAAGCCAGCGTAACTATTGAACAAAAGAAATTCTTTAACCCAAGCCTTCATATTCCATTACTCAAATGTCCATGTGAATCCAAGTTTTGCTTTGTGGCCGCTGGCAATACTCCAGGAGAGATCATAAACACGATTTATAATAACGCTCTCAACTTTGACCCGCATCTAGTCGTAACTCGACTCTCGATAAGTTCAAACGTTTTTCGAATTTTGATAGTTGGGGTCGGGTTCGCAATCTCAAGCTCTACTTTTATTGCTTACTTCACGTACCATTAAATTTTCCTTGCATTTTTTAACATACGTTATACCCAATGGTGAGGGCGTAATATCAGCTTTACGTTTGTAGTTTTCAGAAAGGTGGTTTTCCTATGTAGCCCATATTTTCAGTCTTATTGGAACGAAGTTCCTTATCGCGCGTTGCGAAAGGGGGCTAGACGGAAAAAACTAAGACTAAAAGTTGTAACGACACTTTTTGCTATAGTTTTAAGCCGTGCGGCGTGCGCGTGTTTCTTCTGTCTGTCCTCTCTCTCTCTCTCTCTCAATTATTACTAAAATTGAGCCTACTGATTAAGTTTATATTACATTATATTTGTAATAATAAAAAAAATTATAACTTAAAAAAAATAAATATTACAATTTCTTCACAAATTAATCGAAAGGAACTTCGTTCCATCCGGGTGTCCCTTGACACCTCTTAAGTTTTTTTTATATTACTGGGGTTAACTTTTCAATAATATAAAATATTAATAATTAGAGTCTGGCAAACGAAAGCTTGCAAACTTTTAACTTGGCAAATCTATCCTTACCACCTTCAAAGTCAACTCGACAAACCAAAGTTTGATAAAAATTCAGTAGTTTTTGCTTGAAGGAGTAAAAAAACACTTATATTTATTTAAGTATAATGTTTTTTGTTTATAATATTAATACAAATTAATTAATTATCAAGTTACTCATCAGGTTTTTTTGATTTTTTTCCTAGGAATAAGAACGTTGCCACAAGGGTCGCATAATCTAAGGAGTTTTTGTTTTTTGTTTTAATTTGCTACCATCTTTCGTTTATCAGACTCTAGTGTCTCTTGGTCTTCGATAAGAAATTTTGCAGGTCAATCAATAACCGTGGACTGAAAATTATGAAAATTATTTGCCTTGTTGAAAGAATTTGCGTAGGTATTTCGGTCGCGGTCGCGTCCTAAATGTCACCTTCACGATAAAGAGCATTCAATAATAATTACAAAAATCAATGAAAAAATTATGTCCACAAACGCACGATTTATACGGAGTGAAGACTTGATGGTTTCGAGAATATTTTAAATAACATTATGCCATGTTCCGCGAGTGCATGCCACGCGTGGGTCGCGCTTGGTCCTTGTAAGGACTCCGAGGACAATACACGAAACAAAGGTCACTTGCTACTTTATTTTATTATCTAGCGATTGCCATACTCAGGAAAAACGAAGATAGCCTTTTCAACTAAATCAGAATAGAGTCCGGTATTCTTTTCTATTCTTTCAATATTCCATTATTACTGTTGTATATTCTATTCTTTCAATACTAAATAAAGAGGAAATATTTGTTTGTGTGTTTCTTTGATTTGAGAAGGCTCTGTAACTGCGGGACCGATTTCGATGAAATTTGGCACATATATAGAGGAGATCACGGGGAAGTAAATATTTTACTTTTTATTGCTACAAAATGCACAGTTTCCGCGGGATTTCCCTTTGCGCGCACAAAATAGCGGGCAACATCTAGTCACCAATAATCTAACGTTTGTTGAAATAATATTTGCCCGATCAGTCAATTTGTATGATCAGTATCGATTTATAATATACGAGTATTGCATGCTTATTAGTTACCCGATTTTTCAACACACAGGAGATAGCTGTTAAGATCTGGACGGAACTCTACATTATAAACTTGACACTTGTCTTTATTTTATCGATTTCTGTTCAAAGTGGGGAAGGTTTTATTGTGCTCTATTTTTGGTAAATTTTAATTGTTTGCTACTTCATAAAAACATTAGGTAGAGGCTTAATTATAAAGTTGAGTTTAAAAATAAATTGACTAAAATAAATTAACAAAAGCAGAATAAATTATTTAAATCTTATTTCATTATCTTTTGAGACATCATTTTTTTTAATTGATGTCTCAAAAGATTTTACATTAGGTTTTACACCATTTAATGTTATTTTACAAATAAAATACAAAAAATGGCAATCAAAAGAATATAAAATGAAAAAAAAGTTATAAAATTACACAATACCTCCAGATTAAAAGTGATTTAAAAAGCTGTAACATGTCATAAAATTTACTTTTATTTGTTTATCAACAAATTACTTTTTGTAGCTTACAAATTTTATGGTTGATTTAATTACTTAACATTGGATCTTAAAAATTATATTATCATCTCAAGTAAAATCTCAGAATATTATGTAATTTTAGATATAAATAAAATCTTTCATAATATTCTTAAAGAAACTTTTTACATTTTTTTTTATAAACTAATTTTGACACTATTACTAAAATACATTTTAACAAATATACAAACAGAAACAATTAATTTTTATTTATAAAGATTCATATTAAAAATATATTTTTTTGTTTTTTTTTTTATTATTATAGTCCTTTGACACCGACAAACATATTCCTTGTACAGCACCGTTACGGGTTAAAATAATTTAACCACTTACATCCTGTTCGAGTACAATAGGGTTATTAGCCCTAAGTAAGCATGCTTTTCCTTCCTCGGCAATGCTTTTTCCTCCTCGAAAAAATATTGATATAATCTTTGTAGGTAGTTATAAACAAAATTAATACAAATTGTATTCTTAAATAGCTGGGCAACTTCGTTTGCGTGGAAGTAATGGAAACGGAAACCAATTTTTTAAGGACTCAGATAAAAGTGATCTAAGCAGTACTTTATAACATCAGCTATCTGTTAGTGAGAGTTCAGTGAAAATAGGTACAGCCGTTTCATCGATACCGTACTTTCCTATTAATATATTGAGCCGATTTTAATAGCCGTTAACTTGAAATTACAAATAGACACTGCAATTTAATTTATTTGTATAGTTTTATTTCTGTCAGTGTCTATGTAGTGACTAGCGAAATAAGGCTGTTATTCGGAATTTAGACCATTTATATTAGGTACTCCTTCACACGCAGTTTTCCTCGCAGTGTTTCCTCCACCGTTAGCGCCTAAAATATAATATGCATAAACAGAATAAACGAACCCTTTTCTAATAACCAGCAACAAATTCAATCCTTTCCCTATAAAACTCGAGTATCAAAACATAAAATCAATCAGTTCTGAACCCTATCTTGCTGTATTTAGAATTGAATTCTGTTTATATAGCCCCAAGCGGATGTCGGCGACAGTTACCTTATTTGGAGTCGGTCCAGACTAGCGGGCAAACTTGTATGCCATTTCAGTGTGATACAGAAAGAATTGCATTTCGAAGCTCAATTCGTGTGGTTAACTACTATATAGATATGTTCGAAAGCTCCTGTTGAATGTTCAAATGTTTTGAATTATAAAGAACTAGTTGTTGCCCGCAGCTCCGCACACATATACAGTATATACTGTATCCCATGGGAACACTGTATTTTTTGGGATAAAATGTAGTATGTTTCAATCCAGAACCTAAACTACTACCATACCAAGTTTCATCAAAATCCGTTAAGTAGTTTTTGCGTGAAAGAATAACAAACATCCAACCATCCATACATTCATCCATCCTCACAAACTTTCACATTTATAATATTAGTAGGATTTTCATGTATCTTTATATTTATGTTTTGACAGCTCTCTGTTTTTGAAATGTTTCTATATTAGTATAATTTTAATTATAACACTAGGTACTGCTAAAGTTTTTTGTACTAGAGCGGGACTTTATTCAATGAGATGAAGATTTGGGGTTCAATGTGCCAACATTTTACACTAGGTGAGCCTTAACAATCAAAAGTTAAAAACCAAAACACGACTTCTCAAATTTAATATAATATTCTTATCCGAACCTCATTCATGAAAATCGGATCAGTATTTTAGGCGCTACGACGAAACAAACATACATAGACTACCCTTCCTTTTGGCTTCGCAGTGGGGTAAAAATAGCATGCAGGTTGCATTACAATATCTCTTTACAATTTGCGCGACTGTCGTTAGGGTAAATACTTTTCTGCCGGAATAGAATCTACCTATTAGGCCACTGACGCGAACCACACCGATACTTTCCTCACATTTCAGTATAATATAATAATACAGGGCGAGTATATTATATTTTTCTGTTTGTTAGTAAAATAAATATGCCACATTATATTTTTGTAATTCATCGATATTATGATATTATTGTTACTGCTCTACAGATTCTATTTCAAGGGTTTTAGTTGAAAAACAGTTTGTCAAGTTTAAAAATATTTGTACAAGTTAAAATGTTCATTAAACGTGAATAATATAGAATGTGGCATACCAAAGTTTATCTTTAAAACCCATTACTTTTGCCAACAGATAGGCTTTTATTGATATTGGAGTAGTTTTGGAGTAGTGTTTTCTATTTCGATTTGATTTTGTGTGTTTAAATGATTTTTATGTATCTTTTTCCATTTGGGGATTTTTATTTAAAATCCTTGGTTGCTTTTAGTATAAACATGAATATTTCATTGCTTTTAGAACATATGGGCAGACGGCAGTGACAAATATAAAATTTATTTGGCTTATGCTTCAACAGTGATTTTCGATGCAACTAATAACTATACATCACTCAAACAAATTATAATCGTTGTTATAAGAAATTGATATATTAAAATGGGACACAATACTTATAATGAAAATTATACCAGACAACGGAATAATATTATATTTAACACTTTTTATACTATACTTGTGTTTGAGATTTACTTATAATATAATGCACATTTTTAATACACATTATTTTCTGTTGTCTGGCGGGATTCAAACCTGCGACCTCCGGCTTGAGCGCCAACGCGCTAGCCACTGAGCCACAGAGGTCGGCCAATAATGAAAATTATTTTAATGTCAGCTACATGACTTAAAAGTTAGAAATACTATGAAAATTCCTCCAAACATAAGAGACTACGAACACATTTGGCCTAGCTTTCCTCAAAATACGTTTAGCAGAATTAATCGGAGCTTGCTAGAGCTAATGCCTCACCGTGTCCAACCAACATGGGGATGTATTTCAAAGCAATTACGTGGGACCACCTGGTACACAGTACAGGTGGCCATATAGATCCACAAAGACAGACTATAGAGCCTAGTACCAAGTCTTTGAGTGAACTGACAGCGGAATATTTTGTTTACTTGAGGACGCTCGACGATGGAGACCAAATTGTTGTTTGCAGGTAAGGTTTACTTTCTTGCCTACCAATTTTCTTGAAATTAGTAGTTATATATACGTAAAAGTATTCATTTTCACTAATAATAATTATAAGTTGTTGAAGTAAAAACTTTCTTAGCAGCATTGTGGTTTGAAAATCAAAAGTACTGTTACAAGGGGCACATTTGTGAATGAATACTGCGTCATTGGTCAATTCTGACATTTCCACCGATGAATCACATCAAACTTAAGTATTTATTATTCAATTCTATTTTAGTCATTTTGGAATGTGATAATCTGAGGGAGGGTCCAATTATGGGCGCTCTCAAACTACATACATTAATTTACGTGGTTTTCAAAGGTTTTATTTTTGTCTTGTCCTCCAAAGTCTAAAGTAATGGTTTAAAAGACGATAACTTATTGGATTTGTCCCACCTACAAGGGTAAATCTAATGCCTGGCGACATTTTAGCATTCGTCCCAGACCGTCGTTAAATATTTAGGTGTAACATACATTAAAATAGATTTTGTGTGTTGGTACTATGTACAGTGACAAGCACTACAAATGTAAACTTTTTAATTTTTTAAATACTCTACGAGACACGAAAATTTGCTTTGAAACATAATATTTTAACGTAACAAGAACGTAACTCCTTATTAATTTCTGTTCAAATAGAAACAATAGTATACATACATACCTATAAAAAGAATGATATCACAATTTCATTTGACTACGTGATTTGATGATAATTCTCCCAAGATATCTCAGTCGTTTTATCTTTCATTACAACGGGAAAGTTAAAAAGAAAACAAACGCTTAAAGCTATTAATTAAAAAACAATCAAGGAAAAGAAAAACATGAATCAAAACATTTAGTAATGTTTATTAAAAGCTTATTTAGAATTATAACGCATATTGCGTATTTATGAAAAATGTATTCATGACTAAATAATGAACGTATTTTAGTTATGCATTCATTCTTCAAATTTAGACTTTACGAGCGTATTTTAAAGTTACACGCCCATTCGTACTAACGAACTTCGTTTTGAGAAATATTAACATCGAAATAAAATATCAGAGGACGTCGCACCCCGTCCAAATTACCAGTGAAATGACCGACACGACAAATGCTTAAAGCTCCAGTTCTCATTTCAGGACTAAACTGTCCGTAATCCGTAAGGGCGGTGAAAATTCAGAGCACTGTAAATAAAACTCTGCGCCGATACAATAGAGCTAAAAATCGAACCACGAGTGTCAAGTCAAATGTCAATGACATCTAATATAATCTGACAACTCGTCACTCATGTGTTCGATTTTCAACTATTAAGTATTTATAGATATTAGTCCAGAGTTCAATTTTCAATGCTTTTAATTTTCTCCGGCCTTCCGAATTCCGGACAATATAGTCCCAGCCATAAACGTACGATACAACGTCGAAACGCGCAAACAACGAGTTCAGCAGTTATTCTCAGTAATGAAAGACACTAGGCAAATTTTACTTTTACTGGCAACGAAAAGATGCACACCTAATTGCGTAATAAAGACCTAGATGCACAGATGATACTAAATAAACCCATTTCCTTTTATTGCGAATAATAGAATTAATTATTAATTTATTAATTATTATTAATTTATTATTAATTTATTATTAATTATTATTAATTTATTATTAAATTAATTATTATTTTTATTGCAAACCGTGAGTAGTGGCACGTTCCGAATTTGCGATGTCTTTCCGAGTCTTGTCCAGATTACTTGTCGTGTTACGACGCAACATCGTCTCGTGATGCCACGACGCGACGTATCCTGCTTATGAGATCTTAGGTCAGTATTTACCTCATATGCGAATGCGGTATCCCTGTATATATGAGACGTCAATGAATCAACAACAAAGTTTCGCCTGCCATTAGGGCCGTGTGTGCATTAGGAAGCCCGTGGGGAGTTCTGTGTTCCTAGTATAAAATACAGCGCATAAATTACTCGTTTTGGCTATTTTAATACCAGGGTACCAGAAGTAAATAGCAAGCATAAATATTAAAGTTATTATACTATTAAGTAATAGAGGATGTATTTCTTTAGTCAAAATAATCTAATCATGAGCATGTCAGGACATGTCTAAGGAGGGTTCCGTAACTATCACCGTAATAGGTTTTTACAAATTACTTTAACAGTTACCGTCTGATTTCATTCAAGATAATTGTACTAAAGAATTTTCATCATGATCTATCAGCATGGAAACTTACAAGTTTCTATCTCCTATAGTTTGGAAATGCTAGGGCTTACCAACATACAAACCACTTTGGAGGCGGATTACTCGAAAATGGTCGACTTTTAAAAAGAGTCACGTATTTGCCTTTATTTTGAAAGACCTACTCAACGATATCCCCACACAATAGGGTAGAATGAAAAAATATTTTTCATCCCCACTTCACATGAGGAGCCACCCCTAAAATGTAAAATTATTATTATTTTATGATAATAATTTTATAATTAAGGGGTGCTTACACAATCTATAACTGTACCAAATTTTATCAATTTATATTAATAATTACAGAAGCTAGAAACGCGGACAGACAGACGGATAGATAGACAGATAGACAGACAGACAGACCAGACAGAGCGAAACTATAAGGGTTCCTTGTGTATTACGGAACCCTAAAAATCAGCTGTTTCCTACAAAAAAACTACAACCCGACTATGTAAAAAAAGGGGTCTAACAAGGCCGAAACAAGAAAATAATTTAGATAGAAATCCAGAAATGCATAGCTACAAAAATGATCAAGCTAGAGCCGTGGTCGCACCCATTAATGGCATCTAAGCATTAGTTCACACCGAGATGGGTCGCGTCTAGGTGTGACCTGACCCTAATGCCTAGAGAAGTTTCTAGAAAACGCGTATTTTCTTCATACACATGTATACCCCAAGAGAGATACAGACGGCTGCGATTTGCCATCGACTGTTCCGAACCTTATAAAATAGGTGCTGCGACCACGGCTCTACCTTGACCATTTTTCTACCTGCATTTCTGGATTTTTATTTGAATTATTTTCTTGTTTCGGCCTCTTTAGACCCCTTTTCTTTACGTAGTCGGTTTATAGTTTTTTAACTTATTTTTATTTCGTTTTTTCCGTTTCCCGATCTAACATATTTTTTGGAACAATTAATAAGTAATCAAAACACTTGAAATTAAAATTGCCGAGAGTAGTGCTATATTTATGCCCCGGGCATAGCACTACTCTCGGGCCCTATCGGTGAGCGGTGATCCCCCGATCACCGCCCACGGGCCTTAGGCGTCTACGTCCATGGCGGGGACTGATGGAGCAGCCCTTGCGCCGTCGGCCTTGTACTTTTCCCGGGCCTTGGTCGGTGCCTTCTTCTTCCTCTCGGGGAGCGGCTTTTTCGCTGATGGGCAATTGCTTCTCCCAAACATGTGGGCGATCTCCTTGTCGTCCGATTTGCACAACGACAACTTGGGGTCGCCTTGCATTTCGACGCCGTATAGTTTGGTTGACCACACCGGAAGCAAAGCCAGCTGCGGCCCTTCTCGGACTTGCAATTCACTAAGTGGCCGGTCTCTAGGCCGCGGCAGCACCGTTTTGGCTGATTGGCCAGCAGCACGATCTTAGCCAAAGCCCAGCCGACTAGCAGCCGCCCGACTCTGGTAAGCTTTTTGGCGGCCGCTATCGGGACACACATACAGAGGGACCCATCCCCTCTGGGACCAACGACAATCTTGCCACACCTGATGTTTTTGGCCTGGCATCCCCCTTCTTTGGCCACCGCTTCTACTACATCGGTGACCGTCGCAGAGTCTTCCAGCCCGGTCATCTGCATTTCCTATCAAATTTAAAACAGATGAGCCGATTAATCGATTTAAATCTAAGTAAATAGTTTTATTTGTTTGCAAGCTGACAAGATCGAGGGTGTTCTTAGCTTTTTATTCATCATCATCAGCTCGTTGACTGCTTGACAATTCTGAAGTTATATTTTTTTTTATTTTATTATGCATTGTCTATAATTTTTTTATTTAAAAAATGAAATATATTTTATGAAGGTACTATATTATATAAATTATATTTTATAGTCTTATATTACGTAATGTACGAAAATTGGAATTTTACGAATTTTACGACCGCATTTTCAACGTGTGTTTTGATAATAATCAATATGATATAAATTATAATTTAATATATTTTTACAAATTTGTAATGTGCTTGCCAATACCTTTCTTTTGATACCAAACACGTAATGATTATCTCGGTTTAATGTTTTTAGATGTTAGAATCTGATGGTCAATTTTCGAAATACAAAATTTTGAAAAAAAAATTGTTGCATATTAAAGTAGTAATAAAAAGTAGAAATGTCAATGTCTTATTGACAGATGTCACAAGCACAGCCTATCTAGCTTTTTTTTATTTAAATATATGGCGTCGGCTTACAACCATTTGGCCAGTTTCAAGTTAAAAAGGCGGGAAATAGAATTTTCGTTTCAATTTTCAACACCGTATTCCTAAATCGTCAAGTCTAAAGTCTAGTCAAAGTCCAAATAAATAATCAGTGCAGTCAATGAGTCAAGTCAGTCGATTCAGTAAAGCTTTACTGAATCGTCTGACTTGACTTTACTTGCCCACACTTGTGCGCGTTAACGAATATATAATGGTAGAAACCAATATTACACATTAAACAGAAATAACACAATTTATTGAAGGAAATACAAAAACCACAACGTCACCAATTGCATTTCCCGGTAAAACTCCTATCTAGTTGGATTATTTTAGTTTCCCCGTGGCTATATATAGTGTAGCCGTATCTGTGTTAAACATCTCTCTCATATGTACTAATAAAGAAGATTATCACAATTGTTGCTGTATTATTTAAAAAATTCTATAATATAAAAATTTTATAAAAAGAGAATTTTCGGTTAAAATAATGGTTGCTAACTAGTTAAATTAAGGCACCCATAACATTAATTCTCGAAAGACATAATATACATAGAATTATGTTACCTATCCTAAACAATACGTAATTTGAAAAAAAAAAGTACAATATCACTAATTGATATAACAGTAACAATTTCATATAAACCCCGAACGGAAACAGTTAATCTGTAGCAGAAATGAATGGTTTGCTCTAAATTCTGTATTCAACCCCCAATTAACCGCATCACGTTCTTTTCGGAGTTGGTCTCCAGCCAATTACAGACACCCAGGGTTGTCACATACCAGGTTTTGAAAACAAATGCTTTACGCTTAGTAGTAGATACAAAGTAAAGAGCTAAAGCCTCAAACTAAAACAAATGCTTTACGCTATAACATTGCTCTTTTGCGCTTCTGATCAAATGAAAAAGGCAAATGGAGCAATAACTAAAAGTTGACGAATGAAGAAATAAAATGGCCAACACGAGAAAGAATCAATCAAAACCTTCGACCTAAGATTGGTTCATTTTATGCGAACCTAAGCACTACATCCTTCTATAGTTTTTAAGGTTCCGTACCCAGAGGGTATCCGTCCATCCATCCGTCTGTCACCAGGCTGTATCTCATATTCCGCTAGACAGTTGAAATTTTCACAGGTGAGTATTTCTGTTGCCGCTATAACAACACAATCAGAATAAAATAAATATTCAAGTGGGGCTTCCATATAACAAACGTGTTTTTGTGGACCCTTTTTGAAACCCTTCGTGCAAGAAAACGGATCACGGGCAAGTGCGGACGGGAGTCCGACTCGCATTTGCCCGTTTTTTTCTATTTACTGCTGTATTGTTTCGATTGGTTGCAAATTACAACAACACTCTTTAGCGTTGACATAAAAACCACTTTAGGGTTAGATACGTCAACAATTTTTCAAATTTAATAAGCCAGACAAGCTGAACACCACTTCATTTGGCAGGGCACAATTCTGAACATGCTTAGCTGGACGCGACAGCCCTACAGGTGGCGACGTCCCTCCTTCCGGCCGCTAAATCATTTAGCTTTGTGGACCCAAACTAGTTATCCCTTATTGTATCCAGGTATAAATGAGACAATTTTTGCGGTGTTTTACCGGTTTAGCTGGAGTAAATATTGCAGGGTTAAATGGTAGGTTTTCTTTTAGTCAAACAGGTAGGTAGGTAGGATAAGATAAAAGTTGGGCTTAGGATTTTGAATCTAAAGAAAGACCTTAAATCAATAAATGCTAGGAGTATTATGTAGACGTCAACATTTTAAACAAAACTCCTCACAAAATTCCAAGCGAATTATCATTAATTTGATTGTTAATGCACAATCAAAAAGTAATACGGCAGACAATTAAGACTATTTACTTATTACGTTATCGACGCATAAATAAAAATTAATTACAAAGTGTGAAAGTAATAAAAATGTTACATTTTATAGCTCCCATATACGGTCCGGATTTCCTTCAGTTCGGCCTGAATGGATGCAAAATCATATCGTCTGTGTGCAATTTCGAAATCGCATCAGTCAGCCGGATGGACTGAAGCGATTCGTTCCAGTGTTGCCAGCTCTGTTCTTGCGAAACTACTAAGCCCGCGTTGATTTCTACTCAAAACTACTAAAATAATACTGAAAACTATCAAAAAAGCTACTCAACTTAGTAATCCCTAAAGCCCCCATACAACCACTGCCTTTTAAGTTTTGTTATATTAAAATTTTATTATTTATTGAATTATATAATAAATTTTATAGTTAAATTAAAATATACTAGGAAATATTACGTATATAGTAATTAAACGGGTAGTTTTAAGAAAATTACGGACGAATGCTATATGATAAGGTGTAAATTTTATTGTTTTTTTTGTGCCTATCCTAGGCTATTCTGCATATTATGATTACTGTCTTTTTTTTCCTACTAAAACACTACTAACAACTAATTTCCTACTAAGAAGGGAAAAAAATACTTAATTTAGTAGTTAAACTTTGTAAAATAACTAAGTGTGAAACCGTGCAACAAATCGCTTCAGTTCTCGCCAGAGCCGCGGCCGTGCGGACGTGTATCATGTACAAGCGTATTGAGTTTTTTAAATTGAGTTAAAAAACACGACCGTAGCTCGCGGCAAACCAGAACGAACTGATGCGATTTTTCCGTGTGTGTGCTCGAATCCGTTCAGGCCGAACTGGCGTCAGTTCTAACTGAAACGATCGGCCTCTCGTCTGTTGGAGCCTTTATTCTCGAAATAACTTAACAATTTTGACACTTTTTAAGGATAAAGTAGTAAAATCTTATGCAATGGTTTTCTTTAAATCTTTATAATACTGGGATTAAAAGCTAAAATAAAATGACCTTCCCAACGATTCGATGCACTAAAATTGCAGCTTAAGGAGCGTATACACTACGCAAAGGGAGAGAATGCTAAATTCGCGACTGATCTTTTGAGCGCTTAAGCACAACATATACTAAGAAACTTTTAAAACATTACTTTAAAAGGAATAAACGTTATATTTTGTATTACGATAAAGGATTTTTATCCACGCAAAATGTAATATTCTTATAATAAAATAAGTTTTCTTCATGTTCATTCAATGTTATGTAAAAATATACCCTCCATACACATATCCTGACCTATACGACCTGCAAACCTTCAAGAAGAGAGCGTATTCCCTCTTAAAAGGCCGGCAACGCACCTGCAGCTCTTCTGATGTTGCGAGTGTCCATGGGCGACGGTAGTTGCTTACGATCAGGTGACCCGTTTGCTCGTTTGCCCCCTTATTTAATAAAAAAAAAATATCATGAAGAAAACTAAACAACGTCTACGCCAGTACCGTCTACGAAACGGTCTACGCGTACTTGTAGAAGCTCATGAAAATAAAGGATCGCGCGATCTAATGACCGTCTTGAAACGCGTCGTACAATGTGAATACACCTTAAGCTGGATTAAATTTACGTTCCGTTAGTATCGTAAAAAAAGTATGGAAAGGTTAATAAATGGTTGGACCTATTTGGCAATGTTCACATTATATTTGGGCAAGAAATAATATGGTACGCAGTGCAGCAGCCTCACTGCGTCGCAATGGCGCCAGCTACTTGGCAGAGCGTTCGGTCATCGTACCCTATATGCCCAAAGCCTCACAATCTTGAGCCAAAACAATTTCACCGATATTCTTGCCAGCGGGTATGAATTAGAGCGTCCGTTGGCCTAGTGATTGCACTCGAGAGGTTGCATGCAATGCACGTTTGATTCTCTTTGTTTGGATGTACCAATGAGACTTTTTAGCGTTCCGTAATAAGCAAGGAACGTTTCGCGCTTCTAGCTGTTTTAATTATGAATATAAATGGATGAAATTTGGTATAGTTATAGATTGTGTGTAGATCTTGGTTTTAGTGTAATAAAATAAGAATAATTGTATATTATAGAGGCTCTCCATATATGTAAAATGGGGATGAAAAATATTTTTCCATTCTACCCCATCGTGTGGGGTATCGTTGCATAGGTATTTTAAAATAAAAGCAAGGTTTACATATTTACAAAGTCAACGATTTTCGAGTAATCATCCGAAGTGGTTTATAAGTTGGCCCCCCCTGGCATTTCTAAACTATAGGAGATAGAAACTTGTAACTTTCCGTGCTGATAGGTCGTGCTAAAAACAATTTAGGAAAACTATTTTCAGCGAAATCGCACAATAACTTTTGAAGTAATCCAAAGAAAACCTATTGCGCGTTGATAGTTACGTAACCCTCCATAGACATATCCTGACATGCTCTTGGTTAGGTTATTTATTTTATCTGTAATTCTATGGACGCTTAAAGGAAAACATCGTGAGTAAACCAAAGACAATCTTCGAAAGTTGAATGTCAGTCAACCATCAGTAACGTGGTGAAGTACATCCTAAACCTCACAATCCTCCACAATAAATCCTCACAATTAAAGACCCGAGTCTTTATAATATAATATATAGTAGTAGCTTTTGCACGAGACTTCATCCGCGTAGGGTCCACGCACTCCCGTGTGGGATGAATTTCGAGAAATCCTTTCCTAATAGCTGACTACCTAGTTTTTATCTATAGCAAAGTAGTATAACAGATAGTTATATCTGCTTTCCAGTCCAGTGGTTGATATTTCACCATACAAACTTTGGACTCTCGTTTCACTCTTTACGGGGGCGAATTTCAAAAAACTATAAATCTTTTCATAAATTTTAGTTAATAATGTAACAGAATGAACTTCAATTTTCATCGAAATCGGTGCAGATTTAAAGATTTTCCATACAAACTATCAACCCCTATTTCACCCCTTTCGGGGTGGAATTTTTTAAAATCTTTTATTAGTGCGTGTGTACATTAAATTCGCATTCGTGTGTCCATGTCCAAATTTCACATTTCTATCGTTAGCAGTTACGACTATGTGCTATATGTCAGCCAGTCAATGGGGACATCTCCTTTTTTATATATTATACTATCTGTCCCGACGGACGTTGTGCTGTCTTAACAATGAACTAGAATAAATAAATAACCAAACAGGTAAACTGAACGCAGCTACAAATATTTGACAGTCAAGTGACAAATCGAACACAGTGAACAGTTAGTATGGGGAAATTCAATCGTCGTTTTTAGTATTTTCTTCACAGTTGTTCCAATATCTCTCACCGTTTAAACCATCCCTGAACCACCACAATCATTTCAAGACCAAAATTAGCCAAATCCGTCTAGCCGTTCTCGAGTCAGCGAGACATTGGAATAGCAATCCATTTATATATATGAAATTTACATATATGAGTATATGAGATTTACATATATGAAAGAAAGAAGAAGAAGATTGATTGTCTATGGACCCGAGTCCCAGCAGTTAGTTAGTTCCCATATAAGTGGCAAATGATGATGCGGTTGTATGACACGCGTGCCATTTTAGTGGATCAGATAGAATAGGTCATGTTTACACCTAAGTGTTGAATCCTGCACATTTTAGCTTATCTCCAAAGAGTTTCACGTTGTTTTTGCTCCATACACATAGGTATAAATTGCTTCTCTAACAATGCCAATAGTTCTTAAAATATTTTTAAAACTCATCCAAATAGTATGAATTACCTATTCAAACAAAAATATTGTGATTTCACAGTCAACAGTACATAATAACCAAAAACAAATTAAGAGGAAGAAAAATTAATTTGGGAATTAAGGAATATTCGTTTGTACAACAAAGAAGTAATTTTGCCAGTGTTACTTATAGAAACCAGTATTATGATTAGAAAGTTTAATACAATATACAAAAGTATAATACAATTTACAAAAGTATAAAATCCATCCAAGTCTAAAAATGTTAATTAGCTTATACCTAGAAGGGAACAAAAAATTTTCTGTGTTCCTAGGCCATGACTCATGTATGTGTATTGTGTATACCTAGTATAAAAGTATTAAATACATTTCCGTTTATTGGCACCCGTAGGCCGTAACACAAGTTCTTCGAAAACTTATAGCAAGGGACAAGCAAAGCGTCCATTATTATTATTATTTTGAAGTTCTGAATGATATGCGTTTAGATTTTTACTTTCTGCACAAAGAATCTTTATTTCTCATAAATATTATAAAGTTAAATAAATTCAAAACCCTATTATTAAATACGGAATATTATTATATAGAAAGAGATTACCGTCACCTACGGACATGCGCAACACCAGAAGACTTGCAAGTGCGTTGCTCGCGTTTTGAGAAAGGAATATCTACGCTCTTTTCTCGAAGATTTGAAGATCGAATTGGTCCGAAAACACCGCTGGCGACATTTAATTTCATAGTTTTATCGCACGCAGCAGAAAACTCCGAGAATAGTGCACAGTAGATAACTTTTTTTATGATTTCCATGAAACTTTTATAAGATAAAAGCTAACTTATAACACATACATCAATCATAGTATCTTTTTTTATGTTCCTAGTGTAGGTATTTTGTACTATTTACTCGTATCTCAGTGTAGAACACCAATACCTAATAATTAATTTAAAAAATTATGGCTTAAAATTTAAAGGCATCTAAAAGGGAAGTGTAATAAAAAAAATATAAAAAAAATACAGAAATTAGTATAAGAAATAAAATTTATTATCACATTTCATAAATAAATATCTAAACCGAATGATCTAAACTTAAACCTAAATAAATTAAGATAATCTAAAGCAAGCACGTTATTTTTCGTGAGGAACTTTAACTGAAAACCCAGATGGCATTAAACATTTTTTAAATGACTAAATGCTCTTAAATGCCACATTCGTGCTAGAGGATCGCGATGTCCAAATAAGGCATGAAAATTCCAAGGAGGTTTACTTATATCAATACTGATTTATGAGGACACTGATTGGAATCTAGTTGGTTTTCTCGTAGACCCACTTTCCGGAGTAGGGGGTTTCTAGTCGCTTCACTTTGGGTCTGAAGCCGTTCTCGTCGGCGGTGTAGTCCACCCTGTACATGAAGCCGTCAGGTCCGATATACTCGTAGAAGCCGGATGACGCGATGCCTTCGTCGATTGAGTTCGGGTTCTTAAGGACCGCGTTCTCCTTAGCACGAATCTTGTTCTCTGTTTCAAAACTGTAAAAAAACAAGAAGTTACGAGTAAATTCATACCGAAACAAAAATGGCGCAACATTTAAAAGATAGCTTTTCAAAATTGAACTTTATTCATTGCACAAGAAGATACACGCTGTGTTGTAAGAGTTCGAATGTCAGGTTGCACCGCGTTTCCATAGCGCATGTGCGGTCTATGATTGGTGTCATAGGAAACGTGTATATTTTTGTGTATTGAATTGCCGCGTAGCGTCTTGTATCGTCGCGGTGTGACTGACCCTTATTGTGCAACATGGAAATGTAGATCACTGCAACTTGCCCATGTTATTTTATTATTTAACCTGAGAAGTTTTATGTTATATTGATTCAATCTACACGCTTCCAATGAAGAATTCGTGAATAAAGTCGTTTTCAATGAATGAGTCCAAGTTCTATTGGTTCAATATTTTCATTCCCCTGTCTTACGCTAACCGTAGGCCATTAAAGTAAGTGTAAAAAGATCACTGAACTCTCAAGTTCGTTCAAAACTAACGTTACTCAATTATTTTGAATGAAAGATGTTGATATCATGACACGATTTAAATTAATCATAATTAAAAGGTAAATAAACTGACCAGGATATTTGATTGATATTTGATTTGAATTTGATACTCATAGAAGCAATGACATTGACATTTGACAGCTGTTGCACTAAAGAATGTGAGAAGGTCGAATATTCTGTATCAAGAGATTAGAGCCTTTTCAAATGATATTCGAGATGTTTTGTTTGTTAAAAGGTAGCTCTAACCTGATCGGGGTCAATAACCAATGCAGATTCGATCAAAACATTCAAATCTTTTTCGATCAACATGTTTTTTAACGATCCCAACAAAACCTTAGAGGTTTACACCTCTTGGAACCGAAAAAAAATTACATCGATTTGTTAAATCGGCAATTAATTTTAACGACTTTAATTAATTTGACAAATTGTCATCGATTTTGGGAGAGCTGTGAATTGGGTTAAACCATCAGATTTTTTTTTTGTTTGTAAAGGCAAAGATTTTTTTTATGTAGGCAAAGGCGTTACTTACGCAAAGTCGTATTTGTCCTCATCGTAGTGATGATTCTGGTTCAGGATTTTGATTCCGTTGTTCCTGTAGTATCCGTCCTTGTAGTAAGGCAGGTCGTTCTCGGGGGGCGTGTACACTAGCTTGTATGTGTCCGCTTCCGGCACGTACGGTTCGTAGTCGTGGATGTATGGGTTATCTATGTGAATGTATGGATTCGGCATGTGTATGTACTTTCCCTCGTTTGTTGGGATGTATCTGTAAAAAAATTTTCATTTTTAGTATGTTCCAAAAGTTGCTTGACAGTTAGATTTTTGAGCTTGCCAAAAAAAAATTTTGTTGTTGTCAGTTCGAGTTATTTAAATCAAAAACGTTTAAACATGGTTGCAGTTGAATATTTGCTGAATTTGAGTTTTAACTTCTGTCTCATAAGAATGGTAATTATTGTTTTAAGTTAACTATTTCAGTTCAAATTTAACCGGATACGTAAATGTTAAATTAACAATAGCATGTATCAATTGAGCAAGAATGCGTTAGGTTCGATTGGCTTTTAACACTGAATAGCTGACATTTACTCACTTGCCAGTGTTTCCATATTTGAAGGGATTCCATCTTCCGTCTTCGAGGGGATTTCCTACCACTGCCACCACGCATAGAGCGAAGACATACTGTAAC
Organism: Phengaris arion; assembly: GCA_963565745.1. NCBI lineage: Eukaryota > Metazoa > Arthropoda > Insecta > Lepidoptera > Lycaenidae > Phengaris > Phengaris arion. The sequence continues at coordinate 14,615,413 of OY751441.1, read as the reverse complement.
AATATATTTTTTTAAGTCACTGTGTCGAAAAAACCAATGAAGAACGCTTAGCACATGTGAAACATCGAAATTATGCATTGGCGTGGCAGGGCGTTACTTCGCCAGGTCACGCCAAGTATGGCTCGTCGCATTACATGTTTCAAGTTAACAAAAATATTCTATATTTTTGCAGCGATGCGTTACATCGATTGTGTGAAATAATAAGCTTGTGTGGAGACGCGTTACTTCGTCGAAAATCGCTTGAAACGCATCAGATGTTACAAATTTAAAAAATATGATTTTTTTTGTCATAAAAAAATTACCATGAACGAATTCATTTTGAAGTCACTTTTCAGAATTAAAAACACTTTAATTTTCAGTTCACTTCACTCCACTTTGCGATTCTATACTCGTGTACCCGTATGAGGATTTCAAATGATTGTGATGATTTCGAAATCGAAGCTTCGCTTTTATACATTAGCAACATCAAGTTGTAAAGGAGCACGCACACACGCGCGCGTCGTTATGACGCATACAAGCGTGGCCTACGTATTTTCGCATACCATTGTGGTAGGAAGTTTGTTGGGATATCCGTGTCACGTACCTTAAATGCCGGTAACAGTGCTCTGCTTAGGGACTTTTCTTGTCCAACATTTTTTTTACATGAATAGATATCTAAGATTGATAATTAACCATCAAGTTCCCAATTTTTATTCAGTTTTTTTTGGATAGTCTGTTTTTAATTTTTCAAACATTTTACTCGTTTAAAACATTGTTTTAATATAATCAAGAACAAAATTTTTTAAAGAAGCTATTTACTATACAATAATATCATCGGTATCTATTTAATGAGGGAGCTACAAGAATAAAACAAAATTAAATTAAGCATTTACTTTAACAAAATCATTAGATATAAGATTCTGTCTCTAAATTAAGTTCTGGACTCAAAATGCCTTAAATTTATCCAAATTACTCTCACTACATTATAAATCTAGATTATCTAGCTTCATTTAGCATAATATAGTAATGATATTTAGCAAAAACACAACATAAAATTTCTACAAACCTCTAAAATAGTGGGTTATACCCTAGAATAATGTACGGACTTTTTAAACAATTTTTTTTAATTCCTTCTAGAATAATAATTGTTATTTAGGGATATACTTACTTCTTGGTCTTATATTATAACTTATTTTATATATTTTTGTTTTACTTTTTTTCAGTTTTGGCTTTAGCAATATCGGCCGAATATACAAATCTCTCCAAATAAATGACTATATTAGAAGTACGAAAAGCAATGTAGTAACTACAGTTAGATGTTTATAACTCTTGCTATAGTTAAATAAAGTTGAAGTTGGAGTAATTTAAAATGGACCTAAGACAAGAATACTCTTTCTACCAAATCATGCAGTTATACTACCTAGTATAATCACTTCCCAAATTCCCACTTTCTAGGAAAATTCTATTGACTAATCATTGGGCGGTAGAGCGCCCAGCGAGACCAATGGTTTATCTGTAGAAAATCCATGGAAAATCCTATAAGTTCCTTGTAGATGTCAAATTGTCAACAATAGATTTTTTTTGAGGCCCACGTCTAATTTCTTTTGCGACTACTATGCAGTTAAAGTGGACAGTGGTAAAGAACAAAACATCTTGTTATAATCACATGGGGTGTCCGAGGGACAAGCAAAAGCTATATTAGGACCTCACGAACTTAATTAGAAGAAACTTTGATTTATATATTTCTACCAAGCACTTTAGTAGTATTTAATATATATTTTTTTGCTATGGATATCCATAAGAAAAAGATTTGTAGCGTAATTAGGAAGCAGATCGACACCGGCCGGCGCCACTAAGATCGTCCGAAATCCGTATTTACCATCAAGAACATTCGAAAATTCCGGATCCGCGTCCGGCTGCAAATTCTTGTATTTAAATTTATAATAAGTGCCATTCAACTTGAAAACAGTTCATGTACCTGCTCTAGTTATTGACGAGATGAGTCGCCGAATTTAATTATGATAAGCCATTTTTAATAACCGGATTTTTTTTGTCATTGTAAATATTATGGTAGCTGAGCTGTTTATTTTCTTTTTCTAATCTACGCATTTTCCATTTATTGTGTGCTAGCTTTAGCCCATGGCTTCCAATGCTTTAATTTTTTTCCTGTAAACAAAATAATTTCTAACATTTTCTGTTAAGATGGTCTATCCATTGTTATTTAGTTTTGTTTGTTGTAGTTCAAAATGTGTAAGCGTACAGGGACGAGAAGCTTTTTGTTATATAGTGTTACATAACTAATATATATATATATATATATATATATATATATATATATATATATATATATATATATATATATATATATATATTTATATATTTATATTTTATGCTTAGTATAAGAGATTTTTATGATATCTGAATAATATAAACGTAAAAGCGATTACGGAAAGATTGCGAAAATATCTAGGTCACCAAAATTGGTACCATATTTCATGATTAATCGAAACGGATTTAGACTAATCCAAATTATATTGTAAAAATTTTCAAGTATGGGTTAGTTCACACCATAACAAGATGCGACGCAACGCAGCGCTGCATTGTTAAGGAAGCTTCTCAAAATTTTAACTCTTTTCACAACACAAGAAGGTAATGGAACATAGAAATCTTTTTTATTTCTTTGGCGGGATTCGTACCCGCGACCTCCAGACGCGCTCAACCGCTGAGCCACAGAGGTCGTCAAGTACTAACTACTTACTATATTAAGGTAACAAACAGTTACTTCTTTTCGACTTGTGAAATATGACACGCTTAGTATGTGAAAATAACACTCTTGTCTCTTAGAGCTGATATAAATGAGTAATATCAGGTTTGGTTTTCATTGATAGATGGCCAAATATTTCCTCATTCATCCCATGTTCAATGTGGGATGAAGCTGGAAAGTCTTCTTATAATATTTATAACTAGCTGCCCGACACACGCTGTCCTGTCTATCTATGAACTGGAATAAATAACAAAAAAAAATTACATTCAAGTGAGAAATTGAACACAGTAAACAGTTAGTATGGGGAAATTCAATGGTAGTTTTTCGGGTATTTTCCCCAGAAGTTTTCTTTTTTCCTGAAGTAGCTCAATATTTTTAATAATTTTATGTAGTTTTATTTTTATTATATTAAGTATTATTAATATTAAGTATTATATTATATATTATATATATTAAAATAAATAATACAATATTAAGTACAATAATTATCTAAAAACTTATGCTGAATTTAACTATGAGTTTGAGTTAAAGTGAAACAATAAATTCTGTGCATTATTTTCATACACTTTGTTTGCAATTATTGTAGCACACACTAATAATTTAATATTTCCTATACAATTGAAAGACGTGGGAGTTTTATTGACACAAACCGGTGTGATTTAGCTTACACTCATTATTTATTTTAATCTGGCACGTTACTGAATAGTGTATAGTTGAATGTTACACCCGCCACAAGCTATAGACACAATCTGATGCTGGACAAATGAAATGCAAAATGGTGATATTCTTATGATTGTTTAGTTATTTTTAAAATTTCAAAGATTTTTAAAATCTATTAATTAGTTAAGTAACTAAAATGTTTACTATTTATGAGAGTCAATATCAATATTTTGTTTCATACAAAATAACTGCATCAAAAATATATACATAGTTACGTAGATAATCTTACTAAATACGTACCTATTATATTTCGTAATGCTTAATATACTTTTCGTACATAATAAATTTTTAATTCCAACAATTTTATAAATACTCATAGTTCAACTAGAACCGTTGCTAATAAAAAGTGACGCTCATATACGAATACTAGCATTAATGACTATCCGTAGCTTTGCCCGCACGAAATTAGGTTTTAAACTTTCATCCCCTATTTTACCCACCTAGGGGACGAATTTGAGAAAATGCTGAAATATGTAATTCATTATTTTTTTGTATTCAATTCATACAAAATATCATGCAAATAATGTATCCGAGGAATAAAAATTTTCATAAAAACCTATTTTATCACCTGTTTTACCCCCTTGGGGGTAACATTTTGAAAATTCCTTCCATAGTGAATTCCTACGTAATTACGTGTGCAAAATTTAAAACTTCTAGCTATAAGGGTTTGGCCTGTGTCACATCAGTCAATCAGCGCTGCCTTTTATATATATTTGTATATATATTATTATTATATAGATGTCTATAATGTGCGCTGTCACTATGAAAGTAATATCACGCTATGAAAAATTGCAACCTTCACACTTACATTGGCGTTAGACATTTTCGGGTTAAATTTATTATTATTGTAAACCATAGTTAACCATGTTAACAAAATTAATAATTAATGTTAGTGAGTAAGCGAACACAATCTTAACGGTAATAAGACTTGAGATGACTCAAATCCGGCTTAAAGTAACTGGCATCAAATTAATTATTGAAATCCAAAATTTTAATCTTGTTAGATTTTTTGTATCACGGTAGCAAAAAACCAGAATAAATTATTGACTCAATTTCTAATTCCTAGGCTAGCAAAACCTTTTAAGATGTTCAACCGACCAATACATTTCCTTATGTACTTTCATGGAAGTCTCATGATATATTTCTATATAATTGCCCTATAGAAGCAAGAATTATTGATTTTAATAACTAGAGGTCAATTAGTTGAAATTAGTTTAATTTTTAATTTTGAACTTTATTAGGGTTATTTTGCGTCCTAGCCTCCTAGAAAGAAAAATGAACAATTGTGTCAAAACAAACAATTTGTCAAATCAACACGGTCTACTGCTATTATAAAAATGCATGCTAGCGAAAACAACTGATCTTAGGTAGTGTATGTTTGTATTGTATTGTACCCACCGTTGTTTTTTATTAATTTTATTTAATTCTAAGCATAATTTTAAAAACACCTAGCTTTCTGCACACCTTCCTCCCTCCATATAGACTTTAACTGTCCAAATTTCATACTCCTCAGTTCGCCCAATTCTCGTAAAATTGTACTCAGAGTTTTACGCGTTTAATTATAATAATATAATTATTGGACTCATGCTATATACGCAGTTGTTTTCGCACAACTTTGACCCCAGTAATCTACATATTATTGTTTCCTCTTCATGTTTGTCACTAGGTAATATTTTACCGCAAACAATGTTAGGAATTTTGTTATTAATCTGTAGTGTATACTCTGAAATGTTTTGACGATTTTGGTTTCATAATATAAATATTATTGGTTATTATTCATTTTTCATTGAATAAGTAGATAAATAAAATGAACTTAGGTTTTTGTGCTCACTACTGATAAATGTCAAATAGCTTATTAACACGTTTTGTCTCTATCGCTCGATATATGGTATTAGTTTACCCTTAACCCGGGGAGCGCACAGTGAAAAATGTAACAAGTCATGTAGGGTGGGTGTAAGGTATAAAAACCTCCATTATTATTTTCATTACTTAAATGATATTTGGGTAACATACTGTAATTATTAGTTAAAACAAATATTTGCTTAAAAGATATTATTGAGTGAAAAAAAAACAACCAGACTATGATAACAAATGTAAGAGAAAAACTCTGCTGTATCGAATGTTTCATAAAAGTTTTAAATATTGAAATATCCAGCTTTGGTAGCCAAAAAATCTGACAAAATATTTGTAGTGCAATATTTTTAGCTATCTAACATTTTGTTCGAATATTTGATAGCGCTAGATATATAAAAGACAATATGTGTCATTATTCTCTATATTATTATATACCTTTTTTCATTCTACACAAAAGATATAGCCCTTGTGGTGGCACATACCAATGAGACTCGTTAAAGATATCAGCCTAAGTGCGTTTGAAAAGACGACGCATTTGTTAGTATTTTGGTGTTGCCCATGTGTGGCGGAAATCACTTGACTTCTATCGGAAGCTCATTTTGCGGCGGTTATTCTAAGGGATTGTCTAGAAACTAGGACCTTGAGACAGAAAAACTATATGTGTACTTATACTATAAGCTTAGAAGCTTGATTTGAAGGCTTCACTTCTGTCGCGTGACTATAATTTCTTGAGGATTTACTTATGCGTATCTCAGATATCTTAAATCTTATTTATTGGGCCATAAAGCAGGTTTGCAATCAACGCCACAGGAATAACGGAGTTCGGCGCCTGGACGAAGTGCAGTTTACCCAAATACCGAATACGTGGCAGGACGCTTACGGTACTACCGCCAAATACAATAAATATGCATTATGTCCGCCCATACGAGGTTATTAAACAAAAATGCAATTGCAGCATTTAGGCTCGGTGTAGACGAAACGAGACGAGTAGACTAGATGAGACGAGTAAGCAAGCCGGTTGCACTCGTTAGAGCTCGTACCCACAAGAGTTTCTTTTGTGGTCACAACAGAAAAACCTGCACTCACAAAAGAACTCTGCGCTCATACAAATAGAGCTGAAAATCGAAGTGTCAAGTGTTCGACTTGACAACACACAGTTCTATTTATAGTGCCGTTTTTTCTGTCGCGAAAACGCTCATGAAAACTTAGCCTTAGGCCGTGCAACCATGATCGCCTGTGCAAAGGAGTATAATTGGAGTTGCCGCGACTGGCTACACGGTGGTGGGCACCAGTCTGCGTCGAGTCAATGCATGATGAACAAAAATTGCAACAGATTTATGAATAATGCCAAAATTACCTTTAACTTTTTCCTTTGGAAAAACTAACTAGGTACTCGGCAGCGGTCTGCACTTGGCACGTATGTATGTGTAAATAGCTTTTTTGCCCGCGACTCCGTCCGCGTAAATCCTACGGGAACACTACTATTTTGGGACAAAAGTGACTACTTTTACATAGACCTATGTTGATAGTTATATTTAATCCAGAGCTCAAACCTCTACCATACCAAATTTCATCAAAATCCGTTCAGCAATTTTTGCGTGAAATTTTAACAAATATCCATCCATACATACATCCATCCATCCATCCTCACAAACTTTCCCATTTATAACATAAGTAGGGTATTAGGTAATCTGTTACAACTACAAAAAATAGCACCTTACAAGTTTAAAGGTGTTCAACATATAAATTAAGATGTGATCTTAACGGGACAAGATCAGACCATCTTGAGACTTGACCGATGGGATCATGAGTGTTTAGGAACGGTGCATTTATTATTTTCACACCATCTTTTTTACACTAATGTTGTAATGTTTTCTTAATACAGAATGTTACAAAAATGAGTCACCTATAAAAGTAATTCACAAAAACCTTTACGAAAAACGATTAATGAAAATCACATTGTATCGAAAATAAAAGTTTTTTATTTTATTCAATTTAACTATACTTTAATTTAACTGATATAAACATATTCATTATTTTATTACTCCACTTAACTGGTTGTAAGTCTTTTTATTTACATTAGTATGTAACTACGTCGTAACGCATCGAGAGAAAATATTATCCCACAAAAACATTGCCTAAATGAAAAAAGCCAAGTATTTCCTGTGTAAAAAGTTATGAGATGTCGAAATTGTGAAATTCGAGAGAGTCCATTTAATTAGTTACTCATAAAAAAAATTGTAACCGTATATGGAAAATTTTATTTTTATAATTTATTATATTAATAAATAGTTACTTGGCAATATCTCATAATCACTTGGTCTCTACAACATTTTATAACTTTTTGCAAAGGAAATACTTGGCTTTTTTGATTAAGGTAATGTTTTTGTGGGATCTCATTTCCTTTTGTAGGTTACCCGAAGACCAAGGAATTTGGGGTTTTAAAGACCGTGAACGCACTTATAATTTCTCCGGTGTTGCGAATGTCTTAATGCGGGAGTAATTGCTTACTATCAGGCGGTCCATTTGTTTGTTTCTAGATCTATTCCATAAAGAAAATGATTACTTGCCGTGGACGGGTGCAACATAAGAGGAACCGCAAGTGCGTTCTCGAATCAATTACTCCATCCCCCCTACAATTTCTTTGACCAGGGTAGGGTTTAGCTATTTAAAAAAATCTAAACGCACTTGTAACTTAATCTATATCTTTCAAAATCGCGTTTTTTGACACTTAATATTTCCTAAGCCATGCACTCGATTTTTATGAAATTTAAAACAAAAGCTTTTGCCGCTAACAACTTCTCTGAATTAAAATTAGACTGCTAGCTTTGTTACAAACGAAATTATGGGGGCACGAAAAAGCCGCAAAATGCTACGAGAAAAGATAGTTACGGCTGCTTAATACTTGACGATAGCGCTGCCGCGCTATCAGAAAGAAAAAACTCCAGAAGAAAGTGTGAATTTTTTTCTCGTTTTCACACTCGCGCCTTTCACGAGAGAGAGGGTGACGACTTCTCCCGAGACTACTCGCCATGAGTCTAGATACCGTATAACGAATACATTTTAGAAACAAGATACAGAAATGCACGTTATTCTAACATAAAGTTTAACACGTGACACGAAACCCACGCCGAAATTTACATACTAATTCAGTTATATTTTAATATATCGCTTCGAAGGAGGAAGTACAGAACTAAAACAGATTTTATAAATATGTAAAGCGTCTGCTAGGTCCGTCTTCGAATTCCTTAACGAATCGTAAACGCTTTAAGTTACAGCCCAGGTTTTATCTACTTATGGCTAATTTAACAAGGGTAATTAAAAATAATAAAAAAACGCAAACTAGGGTAGGTCAAAAGAAACTGTTCTAATCTATTTATTGATATATAATGTTTTCATTTTCTATCAACATAAATAAAGTAGTTTTAAACAGCTGATAATATGTGTATACTTGTATAATATTTGTAAATAAAAAAATAGTGACTTGTTTTTTGTCAATAGTGCGTTTTAATTTAAATGTCAATGGAAGCTAAGTGCGTATACTTTTAAACGCTCGTGGTCATAATTTTATCTCAAATTTCAACAGTCTTCCGATCAATTGAGCATCTGGGGGGCAGTTCTCGTAAATGTTATCGGTTAAATCTCGTTTGGATTTATAGGCTGTCCCGCTCGCGCGCTCATGTTTTGACGCGTATGCGAATGAGTCAGTGCGTGATCGAGCCGAGACTATAATATAGCGAAAATAGTAAAGAGATTTGGGCTTCTGGTTGCGAATCTCTACATATCCCCGTATCAGTTATCTATACTAATATTATAAAATGGAAACATTTGTTTGTTTGTTTTTATTGAATAGGCTTCGAAACTAATGGACCGATTTATATGAATTTGGCACAGATATAGAGTAGTAGTACAGACCACGGGGAAGGACATAGCCTACTTTTAATTGCGTTAAAATATAGGGTCTCCGCGGGTTTTCTATTAGCGCGTACGAAAACGCGGGAAATGTCTAAGACATGAAAATAATTAAACTAAATAGTTTTGTCTTGTAATTAATGACACGGTCATATTTGTCCCAAATTTTAACACCTTTATTGTAAACCTAGCATCAATTTGCCTACTGCCCCGAAAACACATAAACCAAAATATTTATTGTATGAATGCAACAAAAAATCCGTTGAGATATTAGTATTATAAATCATTATTTATTACCTTGTCTTATCCTTTTATTGACGCCTCTTTCTTTTTATGTATTGTTAAACAACAAAATTAATCATTTCACATTTCTGTGACTTTATCAATGTCGCAGAAATGTGACCAAATGATGCTGTGAGTCGTGACATTTTTGAGCTTTTTTGTTCAAATTTTAAAGCTCAAAATAAATAAAAAAGCTTTGTCACGACGTTCTCATTTTGATGCAATTGCTTCTGAAAGTGATAAAGCTACTTTTAAAAGTTCTATATTAAATAAAATAAAGCTTTTAAAAGTTCTATAAAATATATATTACAAGAAAACATCTCTCAATTCATCACAAACTAGGTCCGAGATTTTATTCTAATAGCACCTAGCTGGTGCCTGCAACTTCATTTACGTAGAACTAACGGAAAAGGAACTCTATTTTTTAAACGGAACCCTAATATAAAAGTAGCCTTAGTTACACCTTATATCCTCAGCTATCTGCCAGTGAAAGTCCCATAAAAATCGATCTATCCATATCAGAGATTAGCCGGAGCAAAAAGACAGACAGACAGACAGACAGACATACATACGGACAGACAAAAATTTAAAAAATATATTTTTTATTTGGAAGTACCGTATTTACTTTTATATGCATTTAGTGAAAGGCTGTTAATTTAAAATTACAAACAGACACTTCAATTTTATACTTTAAATAAACGAGACGATCTTGTATTTATATAATCGGTATCTTGACAACGGCTACAAGTATTACCATGAAATTTAGTACGCAGGGAGTTTTGGGGGAGAAAAATCGATATAGTTAGGTCTCATCCCTTAGAAACTGCGTATTTTTAAGCAATATATGTTTTTTATTTCGTCGTGCAACAATTTATGTATATCAATAATTTCGACTGTCTTACGTCAGTCTAATTGGCAGCTTGGTTTGCGTACCTACGTATAATTTTTGCATTGTTTGGAAATTCGGAATGTGGTTGGGTTCGAATCCCGGTAAGATAAATATTTTTCTGATTCTTATTATTTATTTTTCTTATATTATATATTTTTAATTTATTTTAGATTATTTTATCGTTCTACTAAAACACCGAGTTAAGCTCGGTCTCCCAGGCACTTTTATTTATTTGTATAGATTGTTTATACTACAATTACAATGCAATTGTAAATTTTTTGCAATTACATTAACGATAACGATAAAATCCTCAACCTTATTACAATAATTATTCAAATATAACCAGTGATAGCGTTTTGTACTTGGACCACCACCCAAGATGTATAGCAAAGACATTCGCTTCTTAATAATTATTATGTTTTTTTTTTAATGTACCCGCACTGTCGAAATTTAAAACGTTGTAATATTTTATTGTTCTCATGTAAGTGACGAAATGTCTTAATGGGAAATAAAGATCTTTAAACCGATACTAGATGTTTTCCGCTCCTTCGGTTGCACGGACTGAAAATCTGTCTACATGGGAACCGTGTGTTTTTTTTCGAAATAAGCCCATATCATTTATTTAGGCTACAATCTATAGGTACGTATGTAACAATATGCAATTTTGAAGTAGATAGTAATATGCATATTCACAGACTTCTCAGAAGGTCCAATCGATATAATTGAATACAACTATTAACTTTGGAGTATAAGAATATAAAAATCAAATCTTAATATATATTCCAATGCCATAAACTAAAGTTAAAGAATTGAGTAATGGGTTAAATTTTATTGTGTTATAGCATGAATATTGAAAAGCCTGTAACTTCCGAATACTGTATTTATTGTACAATAACTTAACTGGACTTTGTGAATATATCTTTATGCGATTAAAGAGGAAGTTGTAACTTTTATTCAACCACAATATATGCGAGGTATTTAACAATATACTGTCCTATTTTACTTTTATTGTTACGGATCAAAACGTTAATCGGAATAACTTATTTGGAATTATTTTTATTTTATTTAATATGTGATTATTCGTTAATACTTGATGTCGCTAATGACTATAGATGTGAAAAGAGAACACACAAAAACATGCAAAAAGAAAAAGAAATAACGACGGATCTAACAAATTGGCTCTCGTTAATACGTGACTCTATTATAGTAGAATTCTCAAACGCTACTTAATCACAGACTGTCATATCACTGTATATGCATAATCACAGACTGTCATATCACTTTATCTGCTTTGCACAATGACGAGTGCATTTTGTGACTTGAGTGTCTCTCACCTTAAGTAGCGTTTGAATATTCGTCCGTTTGTGTTGTGTAGGATGCAGGTTCGAATCCGGGAATTAGTTATGAGTAAAATCCGATGTTTTACGTAATAAGCGGGAAATCCGTTTATACCGTTATTTTGAACTTTATTATTATTATGAGTCACAAGCGAAGATCAACAAGGATATCGACACTGTCCAACTACAATTACAAATGTGAAAGTTTGTAAGGATGGATAGAGATGGCTAGATGAATGGATGGATATTATGAGTCACAACTCACAAGCGAAGATCAACAAGAATATTTGACATTTGACACCATCCTAGTAGTAACTATTATGAATGTGAAAGATGTTTGTTACTCTTTCACGCAAAAACTACAGAACGGATTTTGATGAAATTTGGTATGTCAGTAGTTTAAGCTCTAGATTAACGTATATGCTTATCCCGAAATGCCCGAAAACGTACAGTAAACCACAGGGGTTTACTGTATTTACGCAGGAGGAGTCGCGGGCAAAAGCTTGTACAATATAATTTTAAGTCTATAGGAACGTATTTAGCGTTAGGAGGATCTTTATTTCGCTCCATTCAGTAGGAACGATGTCCTTCAGGACCTCCAAAGTTCAAACACACCTTACTCACGTGTACACGCTACTACTATAGCACGTGTATGGCACTCGGACTCACGACACGAGAAGTGGTGAGTCCTCTTGGGAGAATTCTCTGCACCAAAGTTAAGCCACTTCTCTGCACCAGAGTAAGGAGATGGTAAAACGCTATATAACTATCGCTATAAGCAATTAGGAGTAACACTTATTACGCGAATGTTTGTACGTTCTTCAAATAGGAGTTTTAAGAAGGTATTTCATTCTCTTATAATTTTAAATCGATAGCCTTATATAACACTGATCTGGTCAAAATGCATACCTAATTTAGGTTACGCGGTATGTTTCTAAGGTAGAATTTTATAAATAGACACATTAACATTTGATTTTAATTACTTAATATTATAATTAGGAATATGCGTCAACATCATATTGGCACAAATTCCAGTAGCTGTTTTCTTAATTAGATCTAGGTAGCCTTGAACTATGCCTAGCGACCTACTTGTAAATATTATGAAGCCAAAAACTATGCTTATTATAATTATCTACTTTAAGATCGCATTTAAACGGTTCGTAAACAATAATTCACGATATACCAATACCTAATAATATTAGTAAAAATATTTACACGAATAGCCTAATCCATTTTGCTGTCTTTGTTGCGTTGGAAAAGAGACAGACAAAGATAGCAGCATAGATTTGCGTACCCGTGGTGTAATATTTTTTATTCATAAGGGGGAAAGTGAGGCCACTTTTAAGCTTAGAAGTTGTGTCAAGGAACTTTAAGATGCCTTTAAAGTTGCATCGATCTTAGCTTTTGAGTATTTAGCCGTCAATTTTTAAGCTTAAGAAATAATATTTCAAATAAAAAAATCAATATAGTATTATTGTTATAATGGCTCTACTACAGCGCATGGACACGCTACGCACGTGTGTCTGCTAGTCTGCTACGTTTTGGACAAATCTCTTGAAGAGGCACAATAAGGCTTCGCTTGAAGAAAATTCAGAGCGCTGAAAATAGAGCTATGGGACAAAATAATAGAGTTGAAAATCGAACACATGGCAACACACGGCAGCTATTTAATAAACTTATACTTAATACTAATATTTAATAAATTTTTAACTCTATTTTATTAGTTCAGTTCTATTTTTAGCGATCTGAATTTCCTCCGGTCGGAGAGATTCCGGATTAAGTGCCTGCTTAACATCCACGCTACGCACGAAATGACGTCATCGGAAACGCGTGTTTGTCACCCGCCAGCCCAACGCACCGCATGTACAAACACGATACGCAGGATGCCCATTGTCCATGCAGGGGCTGCACTGCATTATATAGCGTAATAATAGTCTACGCCGTGGTTAGCAAGGGATAGTTTTGCAGTGGAAACGTTGTCCCACGTGGACAGCTGACCAGCTGACACACGCAGCTAACGTGGGCGTCTACATAACATAGCGGGCGCTGCAGTGGAGTAGGACTTTAGGGCTAGCGTTCACTACACACGACAGTCTTAGGACAGTTTTATCTCACATAGAAAAATCTATCCTTAGACTATCTTACGACTAAGACACCCACTGTTTTTAGAGATTTTTATCTCCTAGACAGTTTTGTTTAGGATATGTTTTATCTGTAGTAACAAAACGTCTCCTCAACAAAACTATCTTGGAGACAAAACTCTCTTAAAACTGTATGCTCATTTTCATGACATATTTTGTAAACAATTAGTCGTAAGGCTGATGTGGCGTGTTTTTTGTTTACTACATTTTCACCTTGTTCTTTGGATAAAAATTACATTTTCCATATAACTCTTTTATAAATATGAATTTCTAAATCAATCCAATTTGAAAGTACCTTAAATGTCTAAGCGGATCAATAATAAAAAAGCATTTATTTGAAAACGGTACAAGTTTATTTCGGGTCTCATGCAAGGAATTCGGCCTTCGAGTCGTCCTTACGATCTCATATTTTAGTGCCGCGTTTCGCCCACAAAACATGGCATTTAATATAGTCCATCCTCTGGACCACAGATACGAAATAATAGAGACGGCAATTTGAAAAAATTGAGAGAATTCCAGACAATTTAAATAGCAACACGTGCTAAAATTTTTCCTCCACCGGAATTTGTATAATTTCCTATTTCATAATGTGTTGAAGTATTTGTCTTATAAGGAATAAAAATAAAAATATAAGCACCATTTTTATACAATAAATATAGATTTGACATCGCTGAAAAGAGTTGTCCATTACGTGTGCTATGCTATAATATGGAGACATTTTACAGAGTCAGTCAGGAATGCCGTGTCTAGCTCCATTTAATCTGTGGCCTATCCTCTATCAGAATCGCTTTAAGATATTTTTGGAGGCCTTTTACAAAAAAAAAACAAAACAACCTATGTCTTTACTTTGAAGTTTCAGTATTCGCTTCTTTTGAACGTGTTGTGTTTACCAAACGTTTTGGGTGGAATTTTTTAAAACTTTTTTTTACAAATACCTAATCCAAGAAATAATATTGAACAAATAGCTGTGGTGCTTGAAAGTGATTTTAACGAAGACGTTTAAAATAACGAACAAAGTATATTGTTAAATAAACAAAATATAATTTATAAACCTTCCCCTTGAATCACTCTATCTAATATCTATTGATGCAACCCTTATGAAAATTTGTTGGGTTATGTGAAAGATAAAACACAGGAACAAGATGAAAATAACAAGTGCATAAGCGGTATACTTTATTGTTTTATACTATGTAAAGTGTAGAGCCTTATTTTAAGCAGTTCTTGTTAAGTATATACCATACTTAACAAGTACCACCATAGATATCACTTCCGGAGTCGTCGGCTATTATCAAAGTTTCATCATAATAGGATTAACATGATATACCGACCTTCTACTTCAAAGACTTGTTTACTGTTTGGTAATTCCAATTTGTTTCAACAATTGACGACCTCTGCAAGGAATTTCTATTATAAAAGTATTTTTTAATATGATTGTATTAATAAAGGATTACCACGCGTGTATCAAGTTTAAATGTTAATTCTTGTCAGATTCCATGTCATTCACAAAACATACACGAATAATTTGTAATTGATTCGTTTTGTTCGTACATCTTTTGTGATGAACTGTAAAAGGCTTTAGTTTATAGACTTTATACAGTCGAAAAGTTTCCGGTATATATTGTAAACTTTTGCCAATCTTAGAACTCATAAGAGAAGAGCTAGTCTAAGAAGAAGCCTGGTAGGCTACCAGGCAATCAGACGGTCTGGCACGACGGCTGGTCGTAATATGATGTCGATGATGTTGATGTCTTATGGCTGACACTATGTTGACGATGGTTAGAAATTATAAACAAGTGATATTAAGACAAAATGTTGAATGTGAATAGATTTAAATATATAATATTTATAAATAACAATGATTTTAAAAATAACAAAACTGTATGCCGTATGCGTGAGGTTGGAAAAAATCAGATTAATTCTGAAACTTAATTCGTAGTCCTAAGGTCGTAACCTCGTAAGAGTTCACTACCTATAAAAATCCATATACTAAGGCTTATTGAGTAAATTATTTTAGGTAGCATTTGTAAAACCCTTTATAATTTTAAATTATAGAAGGGAAATTATCCTTTAACCTTTCTTACTTGTATTGTTATTGCAGTCTCGAGAGTTGAAAAGATTCGATGGTGATGTAAATAAGTATCGGTACAGAAGGGACAGCTCTTTACGAAAGTTCAAAGGGGTAGGTAGGTATAAACCGACATTATATCAATGTCGGTTTATGATAAAATTTTTTTTGCCGTTAGGGGACAGATCAAACTCATAAAAAGCATCATCTGGTGGCGTAAGTGGTATCAAAAACGGTGAATAAGAATTTTCGATTCTTTTTCTGTCACCAGGCGGCACTTGGTAGCACGGTCCTTGTCGTTTCGAAATGCTGTCAGATATCACGAATTTAAAAACCCTCATTGAATACGTTTAAAATATACTTTTTGTACAAAAACCAACCAAGTGCAAGTCGGAGTCGCGGACAAAGGACTCCGTACAAAACAGCCAAAAAACATGTTTGCTGTACGGGAGCTCCCCTTGAATATTTAGTTTTTTGTCCAGCTATCACAGTTAGGTAAGGAGATACAGCCTGGTGACAGACGGACAGCGAAGTCTCAGTGATATGGTTCCGTTTTTACCCTTTGGGTACGGAACCCTAAGACCTTTTGTTTACATCGATGACGGGAGAGTTGGAATTAATTTTGTAACTATGTACTCATTTGTACAAATTCTATGCGTCATTCATACTCTTAACTCTTAGCAAAGCTGCTTAAAACTTATTTTTACATTGGTTTTTACCGGCGTCATAGTGACAAATGATGTCAGTTTGACCCAATTTTGTTTACTCATTCTAGGATGCAGCAGGTTGGCGTCTACTGTAGAGACTTCACAGCGTTAATAATAATTCTCCCATACCGATTTCGGTGACGGTGGCCGGTTTCATTGAAATCAGACCAGCTACGCAGGAGTAATTTTATAGTGCCCAAGTGTGTGCGCAGCACACAAGAGCACTCTCTCTCCCTTTACTCCTAACCCAGTGGGACGGATAACCGACATCCCAGCCGACGCATGGATAATCTTTCATGTTAGACAATCAGGTGATCAGCCTGCGTTGTCCTAACCAAACTTGGAAACAACATTTTTTGTTGTTCCAATACGGGAATCGAACCCACGACCTTCGAGTCGAGAGCCAAGCTCTAACCACTAGACCATGGAGGCTTTCACAGCGTTACGGATGTAAAATAAGAAGACTACGAAAAAGTAAGTTATGGAAATACTGCGATAATTATCATAGACACCGATTTTGCCTCTTGCTAGTTGGGACTGCACGTGCCTAAAAAGATAGTCTTCATACATCGTTTGAGAGTCCGCATAATGTACTTGAAAACCGGACTAGTGCGAGTCGGACTCGCGCATTAAGGGTTCCGTTCCATTATATATTCAAACTATTAGTATTATAATCGAGCACTAGTATCGAGCAAAAAACAACGAAAAGTTCAAATTTTTTTGTATGGATATTAAATTTTTTATTTTTATATTGCTAATATTATTTTTAAAAAGACAATACTAACTCAATATCCAGTAAATATTTCGAGCGTCTACCGGTTGCCATATTTCAATCACATTTGGTATCACAATTCACGAGATACAGACTGGCGACACAGACAGACGGACAGCCAGACAGATGGACGGACGTTTTAACCCTTTTGGTACGGAACCCTAAAAAATGAAAATCAAACTCTCACTCACTCACTCACTGCCCGAGTGGTCCGTGATCTCGTAGTAAAGTATACCATGACTATGCCACGGACGCTCAAAACTTTCGACAAAAGTAGAACGGGGCATCCTTCGATATTTATTTATTTACTAAATGTTGCCCGTGACTTCGCGAACGCTAAAGGAAATCTCGCGGGAACCGTACATTTTGCCGCAAAAAAGTAGCCTTTATCCTTCCCCGTGGTCTACTATATTTGTGCGAAATTTCATCAAAATCAGTCTAGTAGTTTCTGAGCCTACTCGATGCAAACAAACAAACCTTTCCTCTTTATTATATTAGTATAGATTTATAAAGTAACTTAAAACTATTACATAGTCAAACGATAGTGGAACGGCTAGTTGCGATCTACCACGATGTTTATTCTTTGAGCAGGATACATAAGGTGACAATATTTATGCGCGCGCCCGCGTCTGCGCGTTGGCGCCTGCACGCCGACGCGACATCCAAAACGTTTAATGATCTTAACATTCCGTTCGTTTCATTCCTGTTTTCGGCAGTGGTCAGTGGTCAGTGGTACCATCGAGAATTTGACAGGATGTCTCGTAGAAGGATGATTCAGTTTTCCTTGACAATTTCTTCAAAATATTATATATAAGTAGGAAGTTGGATAGTAAGATAATATATTGGACATGATACTAAATCATTAAAAACTCAATTAGAGTAACAGCAATAAAGATTTCGAAACTCAAGATAGGCTATGTCGTACATTTGACGGTACTACCATACTTCAAATGTCAGCCATCTTGTTTTCATCGTGCTTCGAATGTCAAAATGGCCCCAGAAATCTCAAAATTGGGTCCATTTAACTGTAGACACCTTTTGCCAACATGCATCGTCTATAATATATACGTCTATGAACAGCATCGAATACTTATTAGAGAGCACCTGTCTCTAATAAGTAGTCGAGAAAAACTCACTAAATCTCGTATGGGAGATTGAGGTAAGCTTAGAAAATTCCCCAATAAACAGTTAAAAACTTTTACAGTTCTTGGAGAAAAAAAGGTGTTCGCGGTTGTCCAAAATCACGAAAACTTGTGAAAATTTTTAAAATCTCATGAAGATCATTTCAGACTACGCTATACTATGCTGCTATATAATAGTATAGCTAAGAAGGACCTAATGCTATACTATATAGCATGGCGTTCACATTACGCGATATTATCGCAAGCATTTATAGTATATAGCTAGCTCAGGATGATTGTGCCGCTCGTTTTGCCGTCGATTGCGGGACGGCCGGGGGTGAGGGAGGAGGAAGAGGGCGGCGCGTCATTTTATACCGTATAGTAAGCCAATAATATATAGTACATTACAGTGTGAACGTGTCCATAACAATGTATGGTGCGCGATATTGGTGTGCTATGAACTGTATACTATAATATGCTCTTACATAAGGTCATTACATATGAAAAGTATTTGATACCTTGTCATATAAAATAAATATTGTATTAAAATTAATATTTGATGATTGACAAAGGATGCTTTAGCGATCCTCAAGTAAGTTGCACCTATTTATGTAATGGATTTAGTACGACTTTTTTCAGCACCTCCAGTTTTATTTATCGTTCTTGTAGGAACCATAACAATACCGTTCGATCCTTACACAAAAATGCTGATATATGCGTTATAAAATATAAATTTACTTGCAACTTTTTTACCCGACTACGGCGAAGCCAAAAGGAAGGGTAATAATTTTTGCTATATGTTTTTATCACACTGTGATTATCACAATTTGGAAGCCGGTTTTCTTTGTTTAATTTTGTTACACAATTAAAAAGATTTATGGTTTAATGCGGCAATAAATTTCGACACGGTCAATTTGTGATTTAAATCGTTTTAGCAGAGTCACTTGGGTGCGATGGAGATTAGGGGTGTGTAATTTTTAGTTCGTCATCAGCTAGGTTCCGCGAAGATAAGCATTTTTTCTAGTACCTACCGATTCATTAATTTATGGAGGTGAGCTTATAATTATAATGGTTGTTGGTCTTGTGAGTTTATGACAAACCTACATCTCACAAAAAACCAAAACCGCTAAAAGCTATTGGTAGCATCGGCACAGAGGAGATGTATCGCCTTCGTCTTCTCTGAAGATGGACTACATAATTTAGATTCTTAAAACAATATGGTCGAAAATGAACATGAAGATTAGAGAAAGCCTTGGAGAATACTAGAAAAAATAATTATTGGATTCCATATTATATCGCCCTGTGGTCGAAATTCGACCATAGTTCATATTATACAAAAGCACGGTAGTGTTAATACTTTATTTCTATAAATTATATATATTTTTAAGCATAATTCGAAATAACTAGCTCTCTGCACACCTTCGTCCATATAAAATTGAACTGTACCAAATTTAATACTCCATCGTTCGTACAATTCTCGTAAAACTGTACTCGGAGTTTTTGCTTCGCGTATTAATACATAAAATATGATTATTATTAATAAGATGTTGCCCGCGACTTGGTGCGCGCAAAAGGAAATCTCGCGGGAACCGTACATTTTTCCGTGATAAAAAGTAGCCTATGTCCCTCTCCGTGGTCTAATCTGTGCCCAAATTACAACAAAATCCAGTAGCTTCAGAGCCTATTCAAACAAGCAAATGCAAACGAACAAAAAAAAAACACTTTATTATTAATAATAGTACAGATTACTTTAGATGAAGCAAAAGTGTTATTGTAAAGTTGTCGTGGTGCGGATGATAATGGTCAAATAGTATGAATTAATACTTAATTCGAACCAAGGCATAGAATTCAGTGGTCAATTTCACCAGGTTGAATATTATTGTGGCAAAAGCAAGTGTTATTGAAAAGTAGTAGGTACCTTCTCTACACTTTCTAAATGGTACTCAGTACTTACGTCAAGTTGACATCAAGGAGAGGAATGCCATGCAGGCTGCCTTGTGCCTAGTCATTATTATCATCGACAATAACTAGAATTATTTTTCAAACTATAATTCGACTACGTAAATTATATGGTCTATGTCGCCCGGGATATTATTACGAATCTATTGACACCTCATTTATTAAAATCGGACTTGTAGTTTAGGTGTTACGGTGGTACAAACATACATACATACATATATATACATTCATATGTACATTTAAACATACATCGATTGCCAAATCATTACATTTCCTTTTGGCTTCACCGTAGTCGGGTTATAATAGAAGCAATGTTTTTCTTTCTTGCATTCAACCATGTAAATTCGTTTGTATAGTTGTCTGTTGTACTTTTTCTTGTGAAGCTTTCAAATATTCATAAAATATTTAATCATGTAACGTTATAAATTAAAAGTAATTTAAATTGTTATTGGCTCATTAACTTGGATAAGGTAACATTTTATATGGTCCATTACTCAAACGAATGAAAACCTACTGGTATTAATATCAATTAGTAAATTAATTAAAATTACCTCAATTAAATACGATCGTTTTATTTACTTGTGTTTATGTTTTAAAATATTCTAAATGTTTCCCGCGACTGCGTACGCGCAAAAGAAAATCCCCCGGGCATCGTGCATTTTGCCGCGATAAATAGTTGCCTATGTCCTTCCCCGTGCTCTACTCCATAAATCGGGCCAATAGTTTCGGAGCCTATTCGATGCAAACAAACAAAGAAACCTTTCCCCCTCAAAATATTAGTATAGATTAACAAGTATGTACACAGTGTAAATATAAGTTACAATAATATCTATGGACGCAGGACTAAGATTAATTAAATTTCTGATAATCCATCACGCAAAGGACTTCCTAATAATTCACCAAATACGAAGTATATAAAAAAAGTGTCATTCGTAAATGTATAGTTAGCCGCGCTGCACTGTGGAAAAGAATGTTTAAATACTATAAATTGTCAACGCGTGTGGCGCCAGACTAAAAAAATATACGCATAATAAGTAAAGGAAAAAAGTCTGAGTTTTATAACGGGCTGTATTCCTCGCTCGTTAGTAGGTGAATATTAAAGGCCTTAAATCGGCCCTGCTAAACAGTTACTTTTACACAACTTTTAAACATACATTTTGTATGAAGAAGAAATTTTATGATACCTAAGAGTCATACAACGCATCGATATGTATGTTGTCTGTTCCATGATTTTTTAACTGACACAGGTACTGTCGGATTGACAAACATAGTAATGTTTGTCAATCCGACAGTGACGAATGCACGTCTACGTCAAAATTTGCACGTCGGCGCTCAAGCCACCGGCTTGTGAACCCGTGACCTCCGGGTCACAGGTTCGAAACCCGCCAGGGAACAAAAAGTTTTCTATGTTCCTGGGTCATGGATGTGAACTTACTATGAGTTCGCCGTGGTCTGAAAGCGTCCATAGATATTATATATAATATGTCCATAGATAGAGTTACTATTTTAGATATTATTATTATTAGATATAGTATGTTGTCTGTTCCATGGTTTTTCAACTGCCCGTGGCTTCGCCCGCGCGAAAGTGGGTTTTAATCTTTCATCCCCTATTTTACCCTTTGGGGGTTGAATTTTGAAAAATCCTTCCATAGTGGATGTCTACGTCATATTGGAAATACGTGTGCAAAATTTCAAATTTCTACCCTTAGGTTAGGTTTGGCCTGTGCGTTGATCCATCAGTCAATCAGCTTTGCCTTTTATATATTATATAGATGTTTGCCTCCGTGCCTCCGTGGTCTAGAGGTTAGAGCTTGGCTCTTGACTCGGAGGTTCGTGGGTTCGATTCCCGCATTAGAATAACGTTTAAGTTTTGTAAGGACAATGCAGGCTGATTACCTGATTGTCTGACAAGAAAGATGATCCATACTTCGGATGGGCATGTAAAAAGTCAGACCTGCGCCTGATCTCTCGCCAGTCGTGTCGGTCATCCGTCCCAATGGGTTATGAGAGTAAAGGAAGAGAGAGTGCTCTTGTGAACTGCGCATACACTTTAGCACCATAAAATTACTCCTGAGTAACTGGCCAGGTTTCAAAGAAACCGGCCACCGTCACCGAAATCGCTTATTAGATGTTTCTCAATCCGGATTGGTGCCCAATGGTTTTTGACAATTCGCACTCTTTGTGCCTCCAACCGTTGGAGGTTCTATCGTGTGCTGTTACGCTGAATTGGTAAGAGTAAAAATAGCACCGAGAGATCATGGCATAATTATTCTGATTCCTGAATGAAGAGTAGGTGTAGGTATACCTACTTATTTACCTACTAACGATCCCATGAGAAAAAATCGAATTGTTATATTTCCATTTATTAAATAACACTCACGGAATTGTCCCTACGTGATGACTACAGCACGTTCGGGGACTTACCCGGCGAGAAGACAAGATTTTCGTTTGTATTACGCAAAAAGGTAAGGGAATTTGGGAAAGCATTTTAAGACGTATTAAAATGTTAAATAGCTCTACTATTCACGATTGATATCTAACATCCTAAGCACACTGTCGTTTGAAGGTCTAATCTTTTAAAGGGCTTAAAATTAGAGCGAAGCCCGCATGAAAGTTTTCACCCTCGGTAGCTTGATATGTCATACCTACTATGTTCACAAGGACTGAGCCTAGGTAGCAAACTTAGAGACGTGTAAACAGGGGAAAAGTACAAAATCAATTCTAAACTTAATAATTATAAAGTGTTCATTTATTCAATCATAATATTATTGTTTTAACAATAACCAAAAATTAACGTTAAAAAACTATTATGTAGGCATAGGTACACTTTGTTTTGGAAGTGGTACAGTAAATTATTATGTATATTGTCCACTAAAGTCAGATGAACTGTTAAAGCATCATTAGTGGACATCACTAATGGCGTATCTATTTCAAAGTGACTCATAAGCAAAGTTTTGGCCATTGCAACGGTACATAATTGTTTCAGATAGTCCAAATACAGTACTATATTAAATTATGTTACAACATATAAGTAATACATATTTTTCAGTAAAATCGTCACATTTTTATTTTAGATTTGTCCTTTTTATGTGTGTTAAAATTTAAAGTGTTCTACTTTCTTATTATACGTAGTACGTACCTACTTACCGCGGCTGGAGTACATCTTATAATTTAAACTAGACAATCTTGTGTATATTATATAATCTGTTTTTCGGAAAACAGCTGCTAGTATACCTAATACTACCATAAAATTTTATATGCAGGGAGTATTGGAGGAGAAAAACGATCTAGCTAGGTGTTATTCCTGGGAAACTGCGCATTTTTATGATTTATATGGTTTTTGTTTCGTCGTGCGACATTATATTAATAATTTTGATTCTACTATGTCAGTCCGATTGTCCGATAAATATTTATGTGATTCTTTTTTTAAAACTATTTATCATGGTTTTCACATGGTATAGTATAGTAAGTACCTGCTTACTATACTATAAATATGTTAATGATATAACGATATTTGTGGTCAGAAGAGCTGAAAAAGATCGCAGTTAGCCGGTGGACGCACACCGCGAGCTATTTGTCACACCGGAAAACCATGGCGGAGGCGTAAGTCCTGAAGTGAATGTCTTGTGGCTGAGATAAGATTAGAGATGATGTAATGATCATAATATTAATAGGGATGAGGGGAAAACTAAGTCGACGTAGTTTCATTAGTAACAGACATTGTTTGTAAAAACCCAGGGGTATGGAAAGACGTGCAATACTTCAGTTTTAATTATTCTTAATCAGTAATGCCGTAGTGAATTATCCGAGCATTATAGGCAAGAAACGAAAGAAGAATCTTTAAAAGCTTTCTTTATTTTTGTATCATCTCAATGAGTCCAGACTATGTAGCATGGAAAGTATTGTTTCTAACTTTTCATTTTAAAAATTGATAATGCCCTTTACGCTGAAACATTTCGATAAACTAATTTTTAACTTGAACAGAAAAACGAGATTTAATATTATTAACGCATTTCTTTGCGAGTGTACACTTCGGCAAACATTTGGACGCATTAATTACGAATACCGTGAGTTCTAAATCTCGTATTGACATCAATACAGTATCGACAGTGCCGTTGGTAAATAATTTGCACGCAGCTAAATTGAGCTCGTGTGAGTAACTCTTTGGAAATCAAAGAAATATGATCTTGACGATTGTTATAAATGTTTCGTGCTTAGATAACGGTGAGATCCGATAAAATCAAATTGGGTCTGTTTTATATTTTATTTCTTGGAATTGAGGTCTTTTGGTCTTTCCATAACTTTACGTGCAGCAACATTTATGGATGTGACGACAAATGTAACTGAAAATTGCTTTATCTACGGATTTACGCAGATTAAGTAGATTAGGACCTAATGCGTAGTAATAACTTTTAGTTTTAGGAGTTTAATTACCACTTACTGCTATCACCTTAAAAGCCTAACTCCATAATTTAAGGATAGAGAAAACCATAAAGATAACGGAGTTTTATAATAGTATGAAAGCATGTGTTTTGCAAAACCTGCTTTTTCGACCTTCAGACTGGAATGTTTGGTGTCATGTGGACAAGTTATGTCCTGGACTAAGTTGTCATCGTCATCATAATCAGCATCATTATCATCGTTTTAATCATCATCATTATTAACACTTTCATCATAACTCCAGATTTCATCTTTGGAGAGACGATTCCAGTTTTATTTTAGTATAGATAAAAAATTTGTCTGATATCTACTAATAACATAACCACGATTATGGCAGAGGTAAATATTATAAATAGGTGTTAATCTTTATGCGCCATATTATATATGACAAATGAGCAGAACGGTGTCTATTGTGGTTTCTCCTATCTCTATATAATTCTTGCTTCAAAAAGTATTTTTCCACATCGAATACAAATGGTCAATAATGTCTTCTCATCTGAAAACAGTAAACACTTTTCAATAACACCCGTTATATCTATTAACTAATCGGCCTTCTGTTTGCGAATTCTTATAAAATGAATATTTTAGCTCTTGTTTATGACCGACATTTTATCTCATAATTTAATTATGTCTGAAAATTCCATATTTTCTGCTATGTCGCCAAGAGCCGGTTCGGTGCGGTGTCTATCAGTTTTTTTAATGACTCGATGATTTTATTAATGGCGCCAGTCGTTATTATTATTAATTATTATGATTCATATTCATCATCAACATCCAAGGGACATTGAACTAAAGGAACTCCAGGCTTTTGCTCAATTACTCATGTTATAGGAATTTGGTTAAGGACGGTGGTGAGTAGGCTGATTACAAGGTGCATTGACTTAGTATTTCTTAACATTATGAAATTACCCTTTTCCTTTTGTGAACAAATGTTATTAACGCGCATAATATTAAGTAGGTATTTAAATTATTAATAATTACATTTAAGGTTTCATTATGTTGTCACTATAACATAAGAATAACATTATGTGTAACATTTGGACTTTCATGAAAAATGGACTAGTCTGTCCCTGCATAAAATTGAAATTTAGGCTAATATTATATTATCTAGTAAAGGACACTGGCGCAATGTGTTACTTATCGTAATAAAATATAAAGCAATAAACATAGACTAGGTACATACGCAAAACCGCTTGAAAAACTATGACGCATTGTGCAAGTTTTTGAACTAGAAAATTTGATTCAGCCGCAATATTGTGCACAATATCAACAACACTTTGCATAGAAGTTGGGGTATTGCGGAAAACTTGAATTCCTTTCCAATCAGTTGGCAAAAACATACCAGCTGACTAACTTCAAATTTTGCTGTAAATCTCTCAATAATAATCAAAAGTTAAAAACTACGAGTATAACCCGACTTTTATAGTATAATATGTTACCCATGCCATTGAATTACGAATATATTGCCACCTCATACAATAAAATCAGATATGTAGTTTAGACGCTATGGTTAAATAAACATACATAAATACATAGACTGCCAAAATCATTACCCTTCCTTTTGGCTTCGCCGTATAGTCTAGGCAACAAACTGATGTGATCTACAGTTCCGATAGTAAGAAGTTTTCTTATTGAAAATGTCCTGTTCTTAGAATTTCTTAAATATGAATAGCTTATAAACTATTTACAAAAAACCAAGAACACTATTTTTGTATCTTTAATTGTATAAAACTTTTGCAATTATTTATGTGGTAATGCATTTATAGGACAATTTTATAGACGTGATTCCGAATCCAACGTATCACACATACTCGTAGTTACAGGACCAGCATCTCTATTTGACACGAAAATCAGTTTGTCGCCTAGACTTATAGTAGTCATTTTAAAGTGAGAGCCAAGTCAATGGAAGCTGAAGAAAAGAGTGTAGTTTATAAATACTTAGGAAGACGAAAGTCGTCTTGAACGAAACATATGTCGATGTTACTTGTGACTTAAAATGTTGACGCAGCGTCTTACAAAATCTTTACAAAATTTTTAGAAACTTTTAGGTTCATGTATTATGAAAAGACTTAAAACTGTTATTACCTGAAATGAATACGAAATATATAAAAATAAAAACATATATAAAATATAATTTCACACTTTTATGTCTCTTTGTTGTATGTAATCCGAAATGCCATAGGTTACAGTGTCAGCTTGGTCGGCGACCGCGCAAGGCCGCGCCGACGACCTCATAAACACAGATCCACTAAACATGGAGCGGATATGTACCTACTATAAAAATAGTAATATCCTAGTAATGAGTACCAAATAAATCATTCACATATTAATAGTATATTCTAAATAATTTAGTTGGAAAAAAAAACACCACTAATATGAATGAATTTTGTCGAATAATGAATACGGAACAAGAGGAAATAACGAATTTTTTTGGAGTCAATATTCGCTTTAATATGAGATTGCCGTACTTTATTTTGTAATCTCTAAAGTATAAGCTCTAAGAGGTCATAAATTATTTCAAAAAAATAAGAAAAACACCTATTAAATAATGTCAAATAATGTAGAAAACAGTTAATGTATATAGTAAATTAAAAATTAAAATAAAGTTTATTCTGTTCATTTTTTGTGGTTAAGATTTTGAAAGCAAAAAGTTCTTCCATTTAAGCTCCAGAGATTTAATCGTTTATAATTTATGTATACCATCTTAAAGCATTTCATGTATTTTTGAACAACAAAATGCTATTTCCACCAATTAATTTTAAGCTTTACGTTTATTTAAAACGAGTTAATTATATGTAAATAACAATAAATTTATTAATTTATATCTTAAAAACATTCCTTAATTACCGAAATTGTGTTAATTAATGAAAACTCGTTTTTTTTTTTAAATAATATAGTATACGTAAATCGTAATATTTACATTAATTTACATGTATGGTACAAACAGGTTTCTAATTTTACAAATATTAATGTAAAATCATCTTATATTTAGTTTTAGCTGACACAGAAAAATTGTTCTGGTGCATAACAAAGGTGTCACCTAGGGATATAAAAAATAGTTTACGATGTATTTCAGACCCACCAAATATAGCCAAAAGTTGGTATTTCGTCCAAATATGCACGAGAAATAATTTATATATTATATGTAACAGTGATGTTGTAGAGGAAGATATTTTACGCCTTAACAAATTAATGCGCATATCGTAGCTCCATGTTAACAAAATCCAATTAATTTAATCAAAAGCGTTTTGTTATTCACAGTACTGTTTACATGAGTACACAAAACTGTCAGTATACAAGTTATTAAAACTCAATCACATAATAGTATTTCATTTATAAGAGAATAAACACTCTGTTTAGAAAATATAATGTAGGTTTTATAAAAGGATTTAAATAAATACGTCTACGTTATATGTAATAACATTTTTTTTTTTAATTATACTTTGCCCTTGTGTCAAGACATTTTCAGTTAGTTACATAAACTTATGGTGTTTACCAAAAACCTATATGATGTAATTTAATTATAATGAAAGACTTATCGCATTTTCACCTTAAAAAAGGAAAATCATTTGATAGGGAACATAGAACCGAATAATATTGCCTATTTATTGATTATAAAAATAAAATATAATTTAATGCAAAGGTTAAAAAGATAGGATGCAAATATTATTTGCTATTCATATAAATATTTTTGTTTTTTTTTGTTATTGAGTAGGAACTAGACAAAAATGTTAACTTTGTAAACATATCCACGGCGCCATATGTTATGAATAAAATCATTTAATGGAAAAAAATGGCACATAAAATTTAAAATCGAAACAGTTCATTTGAGTCAAAACAAACATAATGTATTCTAATGTGGGCGCCATACAACATTCCATACATTTTTCGCCAATATATTTTTGATGTTTTGGTATAACAGGATATGACTTCAAAGCATTAAATCGATTACAACAAAAAATTGAAGTCATTGATCTGATTTTAATCAATATAGCGAAAACGATTAATTGAGCACAGATTTTAAATAACTAGTTAATGATAATTAAAAGGTAACTAAATTATACATAGGTATTTTAAACGAAGAAAACTTTATTTATTCTCCTCCCTCTTAAAGAGCTAACACACGTACGGATTCGGTACGGAGCGGGCCACGGATTTGGTGCGCTCCGTACCTAATCCGACCGTGTGTAGAGTAGTCCGGCGAACATAATTATTATTAATTGAGTCTGCCGCTGTCCGTATCGGATTTGGTTCGCTCCGTACCGAATTCGTACGTGTGTAGAGCAGTCGGGCGTTTGTGCCGGACAATGATCTCAGTGTTGCCAACTTAGGGATTTTCCCTCCAAAATTAGGGAACAAAATCTACGGGGGTTTACTAGCGGGCAGGATTTTTAGAGTTTACTCGTTAAGAATCAATTTTTATATGTGTATATAGCCTGGAGTATGAAAATTTATAGGGAATGAAATCAGATTAAGTGACACGTTAGTTTTATGTCACTTACGCGTAAGTCTTTATGTGTGTAAACACATAAAGTTTTTAGAGTTTCTAGCTTATTATCTCTTATTTATTATAATTTTATTATTATAATATAATTGGAATAACACAATTATATTCCAATAAAATTAGTGTAAACCTTGTAAATAGTTTAACTAATCCGGGTCGAATTGAGGGTTAAGTTTGAGGGGAAATATTTTTTATTTTTATATATGTATAACCGCCTCCTTTTTTTTGTAATTCGATTAAATAGAAGAAATCATTTTTAATAAGAGTTCTTCCGAGATTCAAAAGTGTGGATTTTGTAAATCTGTAGTCAAAATGTAACGGTCCTTTTATTGACCTTATCCGAGATTTATACCAACATTGCGTTGTTACATGACAGTATAAAAGCATTTAAGTGTATAGAACTTGATATAGTTTAATCCGTATTCCATGTTTCTGTACCCATCTGTCTGACTGTAACAGGATATAAAACGGTCCATGAAACGGCACATGGGACAAAACACGGGACAAAAACGCAATAATAATAATTAGCTCTTATTTTACATATACATATATTTTATCTGTCAGGGATACGAACCCACAACATTCCGAATTTTCGAAAATTATACATAAATAAGCATACTAATCTGCCAATTGGGCTGATATAATTGAGCCAAAATTATTGATATAGTGTTGCACGACGAAATAAAAAACATGTGTAGTTTAAAAATGCGCAGTTTTCCTGTCTAGATCGATTTTTCACCCCCGTAACGTCCTGTATACTAAATTTCATGGTAATACTCGCAGCCTTTTTGGAGAAACCGTTATATATACAAGATTGACTGATGTCTCGTTTAAAGTATAAGATTCAAAGAAATAATATAAAGCCGAAGTTGAGTAATAGTTTGAGTCACTGATTTTCCCAGATTTTATTAATTCAATAAGGTCCAAGAACTAAATATATCTACAGTAAAATGTACAGATTTTTTTTTTTAATTGATATTATGATTTTACTATTTTGTTGTATTTTGTTGAGAGTAAAATAACAGGCCTACGGAATTATCTGCGATTATGAATTTGACCCCAATTTTTTACTAACGTTATCGATGATTTGAATGATGATCTAATATATTATGTTGATTTTATTGTTATTGGCTATAATATCAATAAATTTATTAATCAATTCGTCAAAGAGGGAGCGGCTACTTCGAAATTCAGCAAGTTCTGCTCGGCGCAAACCGGCGACAAACAACCGCGACCGGTGGGTTTCCTGCATTCCCGCGACACGAGAGCAAGTTGGAGAACAAGTCACGGGAACTCAAAATGTATAACGGCCCTATATAAAAATGGAACCCTATTGGCTTAAACAAGGTTATTACGTCCGACGTAATTTTAATTTTTGTTAAATTCTTTTTATTATTGCGGGTCAACATAGAGGCCCGTGAACAACACTAATCATTATTTTCTGTTCATTTCTGTTCGGCACTGTAGCTTTATTGTAATAATTATATATTTCAATGTATTATAATACTAGATGTTGCCCGCCACTTCGTGCCCGCAAACGGAAATCCCGCGGGAACCGTACATGTTTCCGCAATAAAAAGTAGCCTTTGTCCATCCCCGTGGTCTAACCTATATGTGTATCAAGTTTCATCAAAATTAGTCCAGTAGTTTCGGAGCCTATTCAATCCAAACAAACAAACAAACAAATTTTTCCTCTTCGTAATATTAGTATAGATGTTTGTTGCCAAGAAAAGAAAAAAATAAGGTAGTGGATTTGAAGATTCGGGAGGCGATCTTCCGGTCTGTCTTAGCCGGGATTACCGAATTGAAGTATAACGGTGTTGCTGAAGCCGACAGCTAATAGTCGCTCGTTGCCAGTGAGCCTGTTTATTGAATTGTGTAATGTCAACAAATTATCATAATTAGGTAGAATTATGATTGATGGTGATGAATATTTAAGTGCTGAATTGTTATCTTATTCATTTGAAATTGCGATATCAGGCTTAAAGCTCTATGTTCCTGTGGCTTATAACATTGTACTTTGGCCCCAGATACGACTTAAAGTACAGGACTGTTCTATCAGAACGTGGAAACATTTATCAGTAATAATATAAACAGGGGAAGTCCAGTCCACAAGTAAGTAGGTTCAGTTTTCTATGTAGGTATATCATAGAGATTGATTATTTTCAAAAGCAAAATTGTATTTCAGGAATGCTTTTTCATGAAAATTATAGTATTACTAGCTTTTTCCCGCGGCTTCCTCCGCGTACAGTGTCCCACGGGAACCGCATATTTTTCTGCGATAAAAATAGCAAATATCTATCCCCGTTGTGTACTATATAAATATAATATAGAGTATCTTTATTTATCTATCGGTTAAAGCAGTTTTTACGTGAAAGCGTAACAACCGAACAAACAAACTCGCATTCACATTATAATATTAATAAGGATTTCAGGAATCGGCAAACCACTTAATTCAATTTAAATATACATTGGACTTTGTATTTTTAGTCGACGCACATTTCTAGAAACGATATCGGGTTATGCCAAACGTGATTCAGAAGTCCACAGGATGTCACTAACCAATGCAATGGCAATTCAATTCATATTTTACTATTGAATTGTTATTAGGAAACATGAATCCACCTAAGAGGAATTCATTTGTGGTTAAGCAAAATAATAAAGCGTATTATTAATGTTCAACGGCGCCAAGTGTTGACGCAGTGTCGCGTAGATTACCAATTCTGTATGGGAATACCATATACAGGGGTTATCTTAATCAAGGCCAGGGGTTATCTAAAAGCAGGCCTTTACATAGCTTAAATACTGAGAATTACCCAATATTCATATTTAATTATTGCAAAAATTTTATAAGGTGTATTTCAAGGAGATAAAAATGGAGTTACAATACCAACAATTTATCTACCTATTCGATGCATAAAATTCATACTTGCGAGCATAAGAACACTGAATGATAAGGTCAAAAAAAAAAACTCATAGCCTCTTTACTTTGTTGGCCGCATATTACTTTTTAAGGATCAGATGATACAAATTCCTAGTAAACGCCAAACGCGCTCACAAAATTGAAACGAAAGTTCTATTTCCCGCCTTTTTAACTTAACACTGGCAAATATAAGCCGATGCCATATATAAATAAAAAAAAAAAAGACATTTGAACTGTTGTCTCACTGTAAAGTGAATTGAACTATAGTTGGGTAAAGTTTATAACTATAACTTTTATCACAAAAATCCAAAAGATTAAGCTATTTTCAGCTAGACTTTCACTTATCTAACGAAAATCTTGAGCATCAATATAAAAAATAAAGCACAGTATTAAAATAAGGAATTTTACATCACGACAATTTGTTTAACTGTCACATCAGATGCAACAATGTAAACCTTACCTTGATATCACAACGGTTAACCAACACCACTTATATGGAGAATAAAAGATAGCTTACATCAATAAGCTTATTACTCGAAGGCTTTTAGGGGCTCTGAAGAGCCTTCATCCTTATGAATAATACCTTTATTATCTATACAAATAAATAAAATGAAAGTGTCTGTTTGTAAATTTAAATTAACAGCTTTTAAATAAATACATATAAAAGTATATAAGGTATACTTACAATAAAAAATCATTTTTTAAAATTTTTGTGTGTCTGTTAGTCTATCTGTTTGTTCCGGCTAATCTATGAAACGGCTATATCATCATCGGTTTTTTTCGCCTCTACTGCTGAGTCATGAGTCGCTCTTACAATTTACTAGCTGGTGCCCGGTACTAATATAATAATATATTTTTAAAATGTCTGTCTTTCTGTCTGTCGATTTGTTTGTTCCGGCTAATCTCTAAACGGCTAGATCATCAATGGTTACTATCGCCTCTACTCCTTGGTCATGAGTCGCTCTTATAATTTATTGGCTATAATCCACCACGCTAGGTTGTGGTTCAAATTTTACGACTCTTATTTTACTACTTCCTAAAAGTTTCTCATTTAAGTAGCCATTAATTTTATTTCAGCGCAAATCGCAATGAGAATTTGGCAATGAAATTGAATTTTAAACTTGCGAATGAGCGATTGCTTTGAAACGGCTAGTTTAACTCTTAGTTTAATTTGCGAAATTGAAGCATCAAAGCAAGACTAGAATGCCATTCACACCGAGACGCGACGCGGCGCTGCATTTTTAAGATAGCGATTCAAAATTGAGAAAAATACGGGTGTCATAA
The DNA here is from genome assembly GCA_963565745.1 of Phengaris arion. NCBI lineage: Eukaryota > Metazoa > Arthropoda > Insecta > Lepidoptera > Lycaenidae > Phengaris > Phengaris arion. The sequence continues at coordinate 14,581,760 of OY751441.1, read as the reverse complement.
CAACAGCGGCGCCGCGCTACGCCACTCGGCGCAGCTCGAAATTCGAACTCTTGCAATTAAACGCGTATTTCCTTGTGTATGTAGTAAATAAAGATCAATTTTGAATCGCTATTTTAAAAATGCCGCGTCGCGTCACGTCGCGTCTCGGTGTGAGCTGACCCTAACAATTAGCACGGACTTTACAAATACGTTTAGAACCTATTAACATATTTTGTAAAACATACCTAACTGTCAAAAATATCAAGGGTAGACGATTTAATTACGTCCAACGGATCAAATGTCTGGACACGATTCAAAATATTCTAATGGCATACTATATTATAGAGCGTATATAAATGAAGACAATAATATTTTACTTTATTGAATAATTTCTTGTTGTCATTTTACTTGCTTTCTAAATTCTAGCTGGTGAACGACGATATTCCTGCAAAAAGTTCTATGCCACTCATTCATCAAATATTTGGCCTTGTGTGGATAACCTTTAAACCGCTAAACGATAACTTAATAACGAGGTCAAAACATGAATAAAATCTAGAAAAAATTACAATGCATCTAATATGCGACCGTGTGTTACGAAAATCATAATAATAACATCATTTTCAACACGTCTCCGCTGTATAAGATTTTGCATTTATAAGCAATTTTCTCATGGACAAAACATAAGGATTACATTATGATAATCATCATAAAATGCGCATTAAAAATCAGAAACAACAGAAAGTAACAATTACTATAAACACTGAAAATCATTTTTTCAGAAAGCATATAAATATGGAATTACACCAAATTAGTATGCTTAAAAGTGACCAATTTAATAATATACGTAATACGTAACAATACGTAACAATTCAACATGTACGCTTTAATAAGAAAGAAATTATAAAACCGATTAATATTGTTTAGGGTGGACATGATTTGCATTAAGTTAGCGCTTAAAACCTGTTAATTGGACGTTGTTACAAGACACGTCTTTATTTATTTTTTTACAATTTACTGACAAGTGACAGGTTGCATATTTGCAGTATGCGCAGTTCGAAATTCGGGGAACAACCCGCACTAGGCATTTGCAGAAATTCTACCGTGTCAGGGTATTTATGGGCAACAAATGTTTTATATTATATAATATCTTTTTTAATTCATCGACAACATTATTATAAAAATCAAAAGAGGGTAGGCACTCGGAGATACTTTTTCAATATCGTCAATTTTACCCCAGTTTTCCAGTAATTTCAATAGAATTTCTTTAAATGTCTACAGTTATTAAATTAATGCATATACATAAATAAAAAGTTAAGATTTAATTAGTAGAATGATTTTCTTAATTGGCAAAAATAAAATCTAAAGAATAATCGAACTTAAATTACAATTAAAACGGCGTGATAGAGCGTGATTAAATGAGGTCTGCGCGCACTCGACACGCATTCGGCAAGTTTGGAGTCCTATTTAAAAAAAAAACTTTATAATATTATTATTATTATTATAAATTAAGTTAGTAAACTACCTGAGATTGTTTACCCAAAATATCATCAATATTGAAGAATGTTCGCGCGTTAGCGCCGAACATATGCGAGATCCCATACGAGCGCGCCCGACGGCGCTCTTTTGTCCCACTCACACGCACGGAAATGTTCGCGGCGATACCCGACGCAAAACTACTACGCCTACAAGCCTACTCGTGGACACTCATATTTTAATTGGCTTTTTTATATAGTATTATTTTAACCTGAATATAATTAGACTAAAGTATTCAGAATTTTATTTATCTCTTATGTACTATCGTACAAAGAACACTAATAAACAATTTATTATAATTAATATTAATTGTAAATTGATTTTTGTCCGGCTAAATAGGCACTTTTGCCGTGTGTGCGGCGACGACGCCGCAGGAGTTGCGGAGTGTGTGTAAGCGTACTAATTCATGTCGAATGAAGTAAAAAATAAGAAATAATTTTAATCGAAAGCGCCAAAGTCAACTTGACCGGTCAAAATCATTTCTGTGAAGTGTTACAATAACACTACATAGGAATGATTTTTAATTTTAATCATAAATAAACTACAAGTTAAAAAAGTTTTCGATCGAAATACAAATGTAGTTCTTTTAAGTGATTTTTATTGTAACCGGCCGTAAAATCAACATTTATTGAACATAAGGCACTGAAAAAAAACGACACAGTGATCTTACATGTACAAGCTCTTGGAGCTTGGAGCCACCAACTTTGTTTATGCCTAGCGACAATAATAATTATAAAAATATTTCTGTTTTGTTGTTATCTATCATCTTCGCAAAACATTGTCATTATCCATTGGATAATCCAGTAAATTGTAAATAATCCCGCTAACTATGGACAATTTCTCTCTACACTTAAATTAATTGTTGGTGTACCCGACTGTGTACGGCGGCGGTAAATGGGTTAAAACGGCGTATTATTTATTTCGATAACATGCTTAAGCTACAATTTCTTTTGATGTTTAATGCTATCAAAATCTGTAGCAGAATACTAGAGAATTATTTACTAGTAAGTTACTTAGTAGCAAGCTCCTAGATATTAGATATTATTAATCTATTAAGAGATTCGTATTACGCCATACTTAAATTAGTCAGAATTATTTAAAAAATAATGTTGAATGCAAATATCACGCATTTTAGTGCAAATTTTTAATGTCCCTGTACATATCAAGTCCTAATATTTCAACATAATTAACGTTTTGCGCATATTAATGTGGCATTTTTAATATTATCATATGATGATGATGATCTTTATGTCATTGTATGTGTGTACAATGACCTATTTCAGACGCTGGACTGGTGTTTACCCAACTGGTTGAAGCCAAAAGAAGGGGTAATGACTTTGAGAGTGTATGTATGTTTGTTCCTCCGTAGTGCCTAAACAACTGATCTGATTTTAGAGAATGGGGTGCCAATAGATTTGTAATAACAGCTCGGATAACATACATTCATGTAATTTATTTAGTTTTATAAAATATTATGGTTATGTTATTACGTATTATAATAAGGCATAGACTTTCACATTGCACAATGAACATAGTAGTTTGGTGACAACTCTCTTTCTGATAGATCTTAAATTGATATAACACAAAAATCAGTTCCAGAACATTTGATGTTATATTATGCACTTTTTGTTCATATTTTCGTTCCATCCTTATTGATAAATACTGAGTGCTCAATATAATAGGTCTTTACCTATGAAATTGCCGTTCTGCAGTACTGGCCATTTCGAATCAAAATATTTTTTGTTTGGCTAAGAATTGTAATTTAAAATTAATTTTATTTAAAAAACATGGAATTCTTTTTCCAAAAGTAGTCATTTGTTTATTGATAAGTGTTACATTTTCATCGCATTTCAATCTTTTTCGTCATCATGGATACGTTAAAAATTCGAGTAATTATGGAATATGAGTACCGTCGTGGCAGCAACGCGGCACAAGCGGCACGCAACACCAACGACGTTTACGGAGCTAACACTACAAACCAACGCACCACCTGTTATTAGTTTTCTCGCTTCCGTCCTGGAAATTTCGGTCTAAAAAATGAACCTCGTGGTCGTCCGAAGACTTTGGTCGACAATGACAAATTACAGGCGATTGTGGAAGCTACATACACAATCTACGGCTGATTTAGCAGCAGCTTTCAACGTTAGCGTCAAAACAATATTGGTCCATTTGCGTCAAATTGGCAAGGTAAAAAAGCTTGACAAATGGGTGCCCCATGAACTCAATGATCGCCAGCGCGAAGTACGCGTCGAGACGTGCCTTGCACTGCTCAACAGACACACAAATGAAGGAATTTTGGACCGCATTGTTACCTGCGATGAAAAATGGATTCTGTTTGATAACCGCAAGCGCTCAGCAAGTTGGTTGGATCCTGGTTCAGAACCTAAACAATGCCCTAAACGAAAACTTACCCCTTGAAAAGTGATGGTCACTGTTTGATGGTCTAGCGCCGGTGTGATTCATCACAGCTTCTTACCAAACGGGGTGAGCATTACTGCAGATATGTACTGTGAAGAACTGAACACAATGATGGAGAAGCTGGCACATCTCCAACCAGCATTGATCAATCGCTCGTCTCCGCTGCTCCTGCACGACAATGCGTGACCTCATACTGCACACCAGACGGTCTCCAAGTTGTAAGAACTGGGGTTGGAAGCTCTCCGTCATCCGCCCTACTCACCAGACCTTGCGCCTACAGACTACTACTTTTTCCAGAATTTGGATAACTTCTTGGCGGGAAAAAAATTCAATACCCGAGAGGCAGTACAAAATGCCTTTGAAGAATTTGTTGCCTCCCGTCCAGCTGATTTAAGAAGGGCATCAATAAACTGCCATTGCGTTGGCAAAGATGCATTGATTGCATGGGTGATTACTTCGATTAATAGAAATAAAAAATACATAAAAAAAATTCGTTAAAATTTTTTCATACAAAACGGCAATTTCATAGGTAAAGACCTAATATTAAACGCATAGCTCTAGTAATACACTGTACAAGTGCGTGATAAATCTTGTGAAGGATTTGGTGAGTTCACGGGCTTATATTCCAGGAATATCAGAAACAATTCTGTGAGGACATCCAGCATACCGGACCCGGAAACCGCATGCTGGAATACTCGAAGTAGAAATTTGCAAGGAAACCTAGTAATGGATTCTAATATTTTATATGAAACAGGATTAAGTTTGACATGATATTATAATAACCTAACCAAGAGCATGTCAGGATATGTCTAAGGAGGGTTCCGTAACTATAATCGCGTAATATATATTTTTCAAATTACTTTAAAAGTTACTGTCCAATTTCGTTCAAAATAATTTTTCTAAAGAGTTTTTAGCATTATCTATCAGCATGGAAAATTGCAAGTTTCTAAGTCTCATAGTTTAGAAATTTCGGTTCCGGTTTAGAAAACTTATAAACCACTTTGTAGGCTGATTTCTCGTAAATGGTTGACTTTGTTAAAAAGCCATGTATGAAACCTTGCATTTATTTACAGAGGCCTATTCAACGATACCCTACACGATGTATGATGAGGTAGAATGAAAAAAATAATTTTATCCCCACTTCACGTATAGAAAGCCTCCTTTAAAATATTAAATTATTATATGATGCCAAAACCGAGATCTATAAACAGTCTATAACCAAACCAATTTCATCTATTTATATTTATAATTACAGAAGCTAGAAGCGCGGACAGACAGACAGTCAGACAGGCAGACGGACAGACAGACAGACAGACGGAGGGACGAAGCGAAACTATAAGGGTTCTTTGATTATTACGGATCCCTAAAAACATTGTGAGCTGAAGATCGATTCTGCTAATTAAATCCTCTAAGTTACGATCCAGTCCCGATATATTGTTAAAACTGTAAAATGATAATATTCTCTTATACGTCAAACTAACGTCAAACCCATTTTGATTGGACCATCCATACTCCAAAAATTAGTTTATGACATCAAGATAATTAATTTATAATTCAATAAAAAATGCACAAAAAAGTGTGAAATAAATTTTATTTTCTAATTAATTCCCCTTTTAAATTCGGCTAAAATTTTACTTATTTCTCTACTCAATCTTCATATTTTTGAAGACAGCAAACTAGAACTCGAGTTCTATAAAATATTGTTTTTAACAGGATATTGTTGAGGCTGATACCGACTTCAAAATTAGAGAAATAAGTAAAATGTCCATTAAATAAAAAGTTTCATACAAACTTAAATCTGCTATTTTAATGTGCAAAATTTCAAATTTTTAGCCTTAAATGGTTTGCCCTGTGCGTTGATACATCAGTCAATCAACCTTGCCTTTTAAATACAAAAAAGCCTCCGCTATTCTCACTCTTTTGCCAACAAACAAACTAAAGCGTTATTTTATGCCAGTTTTCTGAGAGGCAGAGGTATTCCCTCAAATAAGCATTACCGATCTGTGGACTAAACAATCACCAGTGATGATAATTATTAGATACTATTATTAAATAATTATTAATATCTATTGTAGTAGTCGGCGGAAAAAATGTAGCAGTAACCTATAATATTAGATCCTTACATATGAAATTGGCGTTTTGTCGTACTGGCCACTTTGATCTCAAATATATCTTATTTGGTTAGGAATTCCAATTTAAAATTTACACCACTATTTAATCACGCATTTGTGTTTCGAAAACCATAATTGATTTGTTTTTTTCTTTGCGTTACTCTGTTTACAAAATGGAAAACTTGAAATATCGTATTATTTTCAAGTACGAGTTCCACCATGGCACCAGTGCTGCAGAAACGGCCCCGTGAACGCAAGGAGACCAATGTTGATAATGAAGAATTGAAGGCTATTGTGGTTGCGGATCCATCGCAAACCACGTTCAAGTTAGCTGCAGGCTGCGGTGTTAGTGATAAAACTGTTTTAATCCACTTGAAGCAAATTGGGAAGGTGAAAAAGCTTGAAAGGTGGGTACCTACCTCATGAATTGAGTGCAGCAAACCGACAAACGCGCGTCGACTACTGCGTTACATTACTCAACCGGCACAATAATGATGGGATTTTTAAATTGAATCATTACCTGTGATGAAAAGTGGATCCTGTACGATAATCGGAAACGCTCATCGCAATGAGTAAACCCTGGCAAACCAGCCAAAGCCTGCCCCAAGCGAAAACTCACTCAAAAAAAGTTATATGTGTGCGTTTGGTGGACTAGTGCCGGTGTTGTTCACTACAGCTTTCTTAAATCTGGCCAGACGATTACGGCAGATGTCTATTACTAGCAACTGCAAATCAAGATGGAAAAGCTAATTGCTAAACAACCGAGGTTGGACATTCGCTCTAGGCCACTGCTGCTTCAGGACAACGCTAGACCATACACTGCACAACAGACGGCCACCAAATAGAAGAACTACAATTGAAATGTCTAAGACATCCACCGTACTCCCCGGACTTTGCTCCAACAGATTACAATTTTTTTCAAAATTTGGATAACTTCTTGCAAGGGAAGAATTCAACTCAGATGGGGCAGTCCAAAGCACCTTCAAAGATTTTATTGATTCCTGTCCGAATGGTTTTTTTACTTATGAGATGAACTACTTATGAGATGGCAAAAGTGCATAGATAGCAATGGTATATACGTTGATTAAATAAATATATTATGTTTAAAAAAATCGTCTTTATATTTTCCTTTTACAAAACGCCAATTTCAAATGTAATGACCTAATATAATATAAAAAAAATATAATAGTCATGATGATGATCACGAATATAATTTTGGCAATAGGAAAATCTTAAAGACATTGGTATCGGTGCACAAAACTCTGATGAGTAGTGAGTACCTACCTATGTCATCTTAATATGTTGGTGTTTTGTGTGAAGATGGTGGTGATGATGCTGATTACTGTAAATCGTATGATGGCATAATATTATGCTCACAATTCTTTAAACAACGCCGGAACCCCAAACATGTCTGTAAGGACTCCGGAGTTCTGTAGAGCACTTTTGGAGCCAGGGTATACCTTGGTGCAAAATCTTACTTTTACGGTGGAGTAATCGTTGAACATACAAAAAATATATACATATATATATATATATATATATATATATATATATATATAGCGAATACGGATAACCGCCTCCTTTCTTGGAAGTCGGTTAAGAAGGAGAATAAAATTGTAAGTAGGAGTTTTGCCGGGGAGTTCAATGGGTGACGTGGAATTCGTATTTCTTCATAAATTTCTGTTATTTCGGTTCTTATTGTAATATATTGTAATATTGGTAGAATATTAACCATTCAATATTCGTTAACGTGCACAAGTGTGGGCGAGTGGTACAACTTCTAAAAACGTGCTATTTTGTGTTTCCCGCCAAAACTCCCTAGGAACTTTCAGTAAAGTTTCTACCACTTTACTGAATCGAGTGACATGATCCATGGACTGCACTGACTATATAATTGGACTTTGACTACACTTTAGACTTGACGATATAGGAATACGGTGTTTAAAATTGAAACAAAAGTTCTATTTCCCGCCTTTTTAACTTGACACTGGCAAATGGTTATAAGCCGATGCCATATATAAATAAAAAAATAAATAAAAAAAAGTGTAAGTAAATTACGATAATTGGGGTTCAGTAGTGGCACAAAAATTACTTAATATTATGAAATAGTATGGAAATATTAATTTATATAAACTGTCTAGTTGTTTAAATGTATACCTATACCATAATAAGAAACCACTTGGAAAATAACAAGAACTAATAAAAGTTATGCTAATTTAATTTCATATAGCGACATTTATTATTACATATTATGTACCTATACACGGACATGCCTTTTGCCTATGTAGTTCAATGAATCAAGGATTTCACCTAGGAATCACACGGAATAAGTTTGTACAAACCTTTATTATCATTACAAGTGTTATCTCAAAAGTTACAAATGACAACATGATGCGTCAGATGATCGAGGTCAAAGGGCGCAAAAATCATGTTTTTGAGAATATCTCGTTTTCTCAGCCTCCTATCGTCCTCCTCCTATGGTGCATTTTAAAAAAGATGTAGGGAAGAAAATTATCTACAAATTTAAAGTGTGAGAGTGTAGAGCGCTCAGCCATACATACATACGGATTAAAATATTATACGGTTTGAAGTTTTTTTTATGAACAAAAGCATTAAGATTGTGTTCAATATTATTTTACCCCGATAAAAACAGTCTCCTTGGCTATTGCTATATTCAGATGTTAGTTCCATTGTTGGAATCAATATCTGGAAGGCTTTTTGGGAAGGACATCTAGTTGCTCTGTCGTAGCCACTGTCCATAAAACAATTAAACTAATTAAGTAACTGTATATTATTACTCTATATAGTTCAATACATATAATAGCCGGAGCTCTCCAGGACAAACACGAGCAGAATCGAAATAGTTATTTATCGAAATATATCGAAATTTGTATTAAAAACAATTAAGCCAAATTGCGGTTTGATTATCAATTAATCATCGATCGATCAATATAATGATAGTAACAATTGAATTTTTGAAATAAATTAAATGCAGTACGAGTAAATTTTGTAAATAAATACATTTGTAAATCGTTTTATTTTCAAAGTATTTTGCAAAACTATTTGTTCTGTAACCCCACCCACTAAACTAGGCGGAGCCTGTCCTATGGAAGTTGGGGGAATAGGAGTTTACTATATTCAATATCCAATAATAGCTCCCCTCGATTTTTTTTTCGAGATTTACTCTCGAAGCCAGTGGGACGGACGGACCGACACGACTGGCGAGAGATCAGGCGCAGGACCGACTTTTTACATGCCCATCCGACGCATGAATCATCGTCACAATCACAATTAGGTGATCAGCCTGCATTGTCCTAATCAAACTTGGAAACAACATTTTTTGTTGTTCCAATGCCGGACTCGAACCCACGACCTCCGAGTCGAGAGCCAAGCTCTAAGCCACTGGTCCACGGAGGCTGTAAACAATATTCTATATTTATCATTTGTAATAACTCAATAAGTGTATCATTCCCGTCATACGGCCCCAAATAGTATGTGTGCTGTTTTTGTGTGTATTGTGTAAGTTTTTGTCACTGCTTGCCGTGAAGAAGTTAACTACAAGTTGGTACCTCTAGTGGCAAACAATGGTAACTTGTTCGAAGCCATACAAATTGTAGTTAACTTCTTCACGGCGAGCAGTGACAAAAACTCGCACTCAGCTCACATACTATTTGGGGCCGTATGACTATATAGCTATAGGATAAGTGAGTACTTATCTGTCTTATATATCTAAATCGAGTGTTTTCTATAACATGCTAAAATGATCACCATAGTATTAGTAATTACTAAGTACCTGCAGGCCTCAAATCCACCAATATTGAACTACTGCGAATGGCAGATAAGCACGAACTCTCGCCGCAGTCGGCCGTGCCGTCCCAATAAATGGGTGATTTATGGTTTTGTCCATAACAATGCATTTTGTACAACTTTTTAAAATTAATTAAAATAATATAATAATATACTTAATATGTTTATTTAAATACCGTTTGCTTAACAAACTTCAAGCTTGAGCTGGTAGATATCCGAGTCTCTTCAGGCGGGGATACGGTGTATTCATCCCGATTTACTAAACTCATAATAATTATAGTCGTACACTGTACAGTAATTATTGTTTTATCAGTTATAAAGCTGTCTAATTTGGAACGAATTTATGCTTTTTTCTTCTATGGACGCTTTTACACCACGTCAATTTGGTCCCATGGTAAGTTCTCGAAAAACTTGTGTTACGGGTACCAGGCAACGGAAATATACTTAATACTTTTTTTAAGACTTTTAATGTTTATTACATATTAATATCTTTACCTATGAAATTGCCGTTCTGCAGTACTGGCCATTTCAAATCAAAATAATTTTTGTTTGGCTAAGAATTCTAATTTCAAATTATTTTTATTTTAAAAACATGGAATTCTTTTTCCAAAAGTAGTCATATGCTTATTGATTAGTGTTACATTTTCATCGCATTTCAATCTTTTTCGTCATCATGGATACGTTAAAAATTCGAGTAATTATGGAATATGAGTACCGTCGTGGCAGCAACGCGGCACAAGCGGCACGCAACACCAACGACGTTTACGGAGCTAACACTACAAACCAACGCACCACCTGTTATTGGTTTGCTCGCTTCCGGTATGGAAATTTCGACCTGAAAAATGAACCTCGCGGTAGTCCGAAGACTTTGGTCGACAATGACGAATTAAAGGCGATTGTGGAAGCTGATGATACACAATCTACGGCTGAATTACAACAGCTTTCGACGTTAGCATCAAAACAATATTGGTCCATTTGCGGCAAATTGGCAAGGTTAAAAAAGCTTGACAAATGGGTGCCCCACGAACTCAATGATCGCCAGCGCGAAGTACGCGTCGAGACGTGCCTTGCACTGCTCAACAGACACACAAATTAAGGAATTTTGAACCGCATTGTTACCTGCGATAAAAAATGGATTCTGTTTGATAACCGCAAGTACTCAGCAAGTTGGTTAGATCCTGGTTCAGCACCTAAATAATGCCCTAAACGAAAACATACCCCTAGAAAAGTGATGGCCACTGTTTGGTGGTCTAGCGCCGGTGTGATTCATCCGCATTACTGCAGATGTGTACTGTGAAGAACTGAACACAATGATGGAGAAGCTGGCACATCTCCAACCAGCATTGATCAATCACTCGTCTCCGCTGACTTTTTACAGAATTTGGATAACTTCTTGGCGAGAAAAAAATTAAATACCCGAGAGGCAGTACAAAATGCCTTTGAAGAATTTGTTGCCTCCCGTCCAGCTGATTTCTTTAAGAAGAGCATCAATAAACTGCCACTGCTTTGGCAAAGATGCTTTGATTGCATGGGTGATTACTTCGATTTATACAAATAAAAAATACATGAAAAAAATTCGTTATTTTTTTTATACAAAACGGCAATTTCATAGGTAAAGACCTAATATATAATATTTAACATAAATCCATGACATAGAAACACAGAAAACTTTTTATTCCTTGGCAGGATTCGAACCCACCGGCTGAAGCGCCAAAGCGCTAACCACTTAGCCAGAGAGGTCCCATTTGATGTTAAAAACTAACTTAATCTACTTTAAGCACTCACATACTCAGCAGACTACTGTATAATCTGTGTTTTAAGGTAAAGTTACAAATGAATTATTTTCATCATCGTCGGCGCCCACTAACTTATAATGGGCGCCGACGCATAATATGACTAAAGCTTGGTCTGTCTTTAATTTATATATGACTAGCATTAACTGCCCGCGTCTTTCCCCGCGTCAAATAAGGGTTAAAACTTGTATTATTTTACCCACCTAGGGGCTGAATTTAAGAAAACACTATATCATGCAAATATGTCCAAGGAATAAAAAGTTTTATACAAACTCTTATCACCTATTTTACCCCCTTAGGGGTTGAATTTTGAAAAATCCTTCCTCAGTGGATGCCTACGTCATATGAGAATCACGTGTGCAAAATTTCAAAGTTTAGCCTCGGTTTTAGCCTCTGCGTTGATACATCAGTCAATCAGCTTTGCCTTTTATATATTATATAGAAGAAGATTTATATATATTTATTAGTACAATCTACACATGTTTTAACTGGACACAAACAAGTTAAGTCAAAGCCAAATCAGCCAGTTTTATCAAACGATTTAATACATTATAAATCTTAAAGACATTACAAATTGGGCTGTCTTAGATAAAAGAACTAGAAAAACCATTATTAATTTATAGCTCCTTGGTTAAACTACTGTTTAGGTTCAGACTTCCGCGTGCATACGTCTTCATAGTGTATATATATATATCACTATGTATCATATATTTATTATCATACTATGAAATATGTGTCATAGAATCTTCGCAACATTCTGGTTTCTAAAGCTTAGTTCTTATAATAATTAAAATTGACAAAGAAGCTTTTAACTGACAAAACAAAATTTGCTAAAAAATCGAGAGGAATATTTACGAGTGTTTTGTATTGGATTTTGTAAAAACAATACTTCTTTTGAGAAATAGTAAGTTCTGGTTGTAATTATTTATTCTTAAAATAAATGAGTGTTTGAAGCGTATTTATAGAATAATTAATTATTTACTATAACACTTTATTATATTTTTTGCTGAGTGTAATTTGTATCAACTTCTCTTGTTTGATCCAGTTTAATCATTTATGAAGTCATAATTATCAATGTGATTCTGACACATTCTTCTTTGACGAAAACATGCATTTTTATTTCTATAATACCTATCATACGATCTGCATCCCTATGCACTGTTATATCATAGTAATCTTTTAGTTTCAAATAGTACCTGTCCATCTCTGTCGTCTCGTGACTACGGTTACTATAAACTATAATATGCAGAATGTTTGGTAGAACGCGGTAGTCAATCCGTCAAATATAGATTCGCCAATCACCACCTTTTTAGGTCCTAATGAACACTGAAAATTGTTTCAATCGTCAATGTTTTAATTTAGGCGTTTCAATTGAAAATAGTCATTGGAAGGATTTTAGAGATAAATTGAGGTTTATCCTTGTGAAATGGTTGGTGACATTTATGATGTTTTAAATAATGTATTATACATTATTTAAAACATCATAACATAAATTATCACCAGGAAATTAAAACATTGATGATTGAAACCATTTTCAGAATTTTATTATGTCCCGAATACGTCTGGTGAATACAAAATAAGGAATATATCGGTCTGTAAATGATTTCTCTTGACCCTCCAAATCTATATTTCACCGAGTGACTATGTTTTACCAAACACCCTGTATAAACATTAAAATTTCCATCGCCTGAAAAACGATACATTAAAATCCGTATAATCCTTATTATTATCATACGACCTGTATTAATAAAAAAAAATCCATTAACCAATGTAGAAAATTATTATTTTTCGCAAATAACTTGAACATAACCAGTGATTCAGTAATCAAGTTTAACTGGAATGTGGAGATATTAAAGGCTATAATCATGAATAATTTATTAATACAGTACCAGGAAGGGTTATGTGTTAATATGATAATTATAATTACCAAGTATCCTTAAACTCATCTAACACATCTTTATCTGTATCATCTGTGTTGCAACATTTTCTTGCAATTATGCAATAAAAATTAGATAAAGAATGCAATATTCAACTACGCACATATGAATGTTGTGATTTTTCAAAATACCGGATAGCAAAAGAATTAAAGAACTGACTATGCTAAAGAAAAAGGTTAAAGGACCTTGTAAAGCGCCGCCATTTTGAGGTCATTTTGCTGCTTAGTGGCGTAAGGGCGAGCTCTCGTCACCAGAGACAAGCCTATCTTACGACTAAAACACCCACATAGACAGTTGTGTCGTTCCTAGACAGCTGTTCCGTCTATGAGACGTTTTGTTTCATGTGTGCGGATCTTCTTTTATAGGGGCCACAAACATATTGGAGTCATGATGTTGATTGCTGTGATTTTTGTAATTGTGACCACCTTTTCAAAACTTTATTAAGATTTATAAAAGGAGCCACAATGTCAATTGGTGAAATTTTAAATGGTTTACGTCATACATTTTTAACTTCAAATGGGCATTCTACGGTATACCCCCCGGCTTCTGAATGGCTAATCAACGCCAAAATTAACTAATCAGCGGTCAAATCTCTTGTCAAGTGTATATTGAGTTGCAAAAAGCTTGACCAGTCATCTAATTTGACCAACGTGTTAGTTAACAAAACTAATGTCGAACCCATGGTCAAACCTCATGTCAAATGCAGTTTTCGGTTACTAGAAAGCTATTTAAGGCGTTGTGTCCTGTCAAGATAATCGATGATAAGTAATTTTTTTACTAATTAGAGTGTCAGAAACCCAAATTGATTTAACAAGCCTGTTAACTCAACATACGTGTTAGTTCATCAACTTTTTGAGTAGTCTTTCTGAAACCGGGTAGTAAGACTAATGCATAGTATATTATTTTTAAGGACACGCCAGAAAATATTATACCTACTGAACTAACTTACTTTTCGGAACGTCAAAAACGTATTTATTAGGCCTACTCATTTACCAACAAATTATTGCATTTTTTTTGTTTACATTAATAATAATCATTAATTACCAAACAATCCGTTATGTTTTGATAAACCTACATTATTTCGTCTATGTCAAGGCCATAAAGATAATAACAAAACGCACGTGATTAATAAAAGACAAAACGGACTAACGGTATAAATATAATATATGTCTTAATAATATTATAAATATCAATAATTTGTCAATGTTGTATTAAAATGTATTACGGCTTCAATAAAATACAAGTAGAAAGACGCATGTTTTAACTAAACTATTTTTATCTTTTGACCTAGTAATTTGAGTTACAATTTTTTTTTTGAGATTATTGTCAGTCACAAAAAGGTTATGATAATATGCGATTCTATATTGCTGTCTTTGTCTGACAAGTGGCTTTTCCAACGTATCAGACAAAGATGACAACATTCACTAGCTGGTCAGTTGTGAAAATATTTTTATTGGTAGGGGGGTTAGTGTATAGCATAAAAGTATCAAATATATTTCCGTTGTCTGGTATCTGCGATATAAGTTCTTCGGGTACTTCGTAGAAGAGCGGACTGATGTGTCGAAGCGTCCATTAACAATAATTATTTTACTTTTATTTCATATCTGAGACTAGAGTCGATGTCCACCAGTCTCGTATTAAAATTATGTGATATGAGTCTTTTAATTTATCCTAAGTTTGTAGCTTTTCAAAATTACATCACTAAGCTCGGCTATAATGTTTCTAGTTAAAGTATATTACTGATTGTAATGTAATTGTTTTTGGTGGAAGTTCATGTTTCACAGTAATAATACACAAAGATCTACCTACAGGTAGTAAGGGTCAGCTCACACCGAAACGAGACGTGACGAGATGCGATCTTAAAAATGCAGCGCCGCGTCGCGTTGCGTCTCGACTGAGTGCGAACTGGCGCTAACAATGACTTAGTCGAGTTCTAGTAGTGTAATTGATAATTGTATTGTAATGAAGCAGAAAATCTATGTCAAAAAGATTGTGTTACATTACCGTGATGCTCTTCCACGCTGTCAGCTCGACTAGCGAGCTGAAGACTGCAGTGTCAGTGGAAGCTATCACGTGTATCAGGGCCATTACGCCCAGACGTCAGTCACTAAGTGAATTTGTCGGCAGCACCTCCATCAATCACAACTCTTAAGCGCTTGAATTACTTTTATATCAGCAGATCTTTCTAGATAGTTGAAATATTACCGTTCGATTCGTATGGAGTTTGTGGATATTCAAAAGATATGTGGGTAGCCAAGTTAATAATACTAGCTCTAATATATAGGAAAACTATCAGAGTAATATAAGTTTGCTGTACTATTGTTACAGATTGAAGAAATTTATTTAATAGCTTTCGATTTGATTTTACTACTACAAGCATAAGGTGTGTCCACATTCGTATGGAAAAATTGTGGGCCTATGAAGGGGACGTCGAAATTTGCAAATTTGGATCGATTTGGATATTTCTATGACAACAGATTCTATGTACGTAAGTTGAGAGTAAACTTTCTACTCTGTGATATTGTCCTGTATTATCGAAATGACGGAGCTTAACAAAAACTGGGAGTAGATATTTAATATTATGTTAATTTATTCAAAAAGCAATTATTGTCGAAATCATCGTCCCAGTTCAAAATTAATGGTAAGGCGGAGGTTATTAATTTTAATGATTTTGATAAGTTTTCTAGAACTTGCCCTCTTTATTTAAGTGTTGAGCTACCAGTTTTTAAGTGACTACGTTCGTAAGATAATTAATATGTGAAGCAAAAACTTTGCACTCCTATGAAAAGCCATACAAACGGAGGAGGATGAAATTTGACACAGTGAAAGTTTATAATTATGGAGGAGGAGTGAGCTGCACTAATGCAATAATAATGCCCGGACAATTTAATTTGTTTGAATAATTATTATGAAAATGCCGAAATTTATTTGACATTCATAATTATTATTTCAAATATTATTATTTATTACATCAAATAATTATTGTTCGTTTTTTATAAAGGCCCGAGCATTATGTGTAACGACCCATTTATAACTTGGTCCATAACATATTATTTATGTAATATTATATCCTTCTTTCAGACCTAAAAATCAAAACATTGAATTCAAGAAAAGTGTTGACGGCGATATTTTTGTGTGGTGTAATGTGTTGCATAATTATTCTGTCCCCTAGAAGTTTAGCTACTTAGCAAAAGTTTTCATATTATCTTAATGTTACGAAACTATATTAATTACAGTTATTTACTTTGTTTTCTGTAGATTATTATACTCCAAGCAGGAAAACATTTTTATGTACATGTAATGATCTACCACAATAAATAGCCTATAGTATTTTCTCTTATCTTCTAAATAAATAATAAGAACTTTATTACGTTTTGAAATATTTAAAATAATGCGCGTCACACAGTTTTAAGCAGATTCGACTCTCTCACTAAAGTAATCATCACCATCATCAACGACACCAACTCGTCCCTACTGGAGATCGTGTGTCTCTATAATATCAGCAGGTCTAAAATGGCCACCTTAAGTGAATCGTCCTATTGAAGAAGTTGCTCTAACAGTAACTTCTAACAATTATTAAAGTGAAACTTTTATTACATCGTCACAAACTTTTTCGTCTGTGTGTTGCATGTCGCGTGACGGTAGGCCGCGGAGTAGGGATAAAGTGGAATTCGCTCGTCAGAGCAGCCGAGGCCAATATGGCGGCGCCTATAGTTCGCATCAGCTGACCGTGTAGTGTATAGACTAGTACTCATTTGTGCCAGTGCTCCACGCTATTTTGTTATTAAGTTTCACTTTTACCGTGGTTTCATAAAACCACACAATACTTTTTCTCTTTTTTTTTAAATTAAAAAAATCCCACGGGACTTTTTTGGGTTCAAAAAAACGAAACAATTCTTATATATTATAATAATATTATTATAATGCCATATATTACACATTTCAATTGAAAACTTCCAGAATTGATGAATCTCTACGATTCTTAAGACAGAACGTCCGTCGTAAATAAATAACAAAACAGGTAAACTGAGGGCTAAGTGTGAGTTTTTCTTTTCGGATTCGATCGTGAGCGCGTTTGGCGTTTACTAGGAATTTGTATGTGATTTGTACAGCGCCACCTAGTTGTAAACGCGACAACTAGGTCAAATCACATACAAATTCCTAGTAAACGCCAAACTCGCTCACGATCGAATGCAAAAGAAAATCTCACAATTAGCACTCTGAACGGTGCCTATATATATTTGATAGTCAAGTGACAAATTGAACAAAGTGAACAGTTAGTATGGGAAAATTCAACTGTCTTTATTAGTATTTTTCCCGCAGTTGTTCCAATATCTCTCATCGTTTAAACCTTCCCTGAACTATCACTATAATTTCAAGTGCAAAATCGGTCCAGCTGTTCTCAAGTTTTAGCGAGATATTGGAATTGCAATCCATTTTTAGGGTTTTGTAATACATAAGGAACCCTTATAGTTTCGCTCTGTCCGTCCGTCTGTTTGTCTGTCTGTCCGCGTTTCTAGCTTCTGTAATTATGAATATAAATGGATGGAATTTGGTACAGTTATAGATTGTGTGTAGATCTCGGTTTTAGCATAAGAAAATAATAATATTTTTATATTACAGAGGTGGCTCTCCATAGATGTAAAATGGGGATGAAAAATATTTTTTCATTCTACCCCATCGTGTAGGGTATCATTGAATAGGTCTTTTGAAATAAAAGCAAGGTTTCATACACACTAACAAAGTCGACCATTTTCGAGAGAGCCTCCAAAGTGGTTTATAAAGTGGTCCCACCCTGGCATTTCTAAACTATAGGAGATATAATCTGTAACTTTCTATGCTCTGTCAGCATAGAAAATTACAGTTTATATCTCCTCTCGCGCTAAAAACCATTTAGGAAAACTATTTTCAGCGAAATGGTACAATAACTTTTGAAGTAATGCAAAGAAAACCTATTGCGCGTTGATAGTTACGGAACCCTCCTTAGACATGGTCATGTCGTGCTCTTGGTTAGGTTTATTTTATTTAGTACCTGGGTAACCGCGCTTTGCTCTAAGCTCTAGTTGATTTAAAAATATAATCACAATTTTTTTTGGGATTCGAATTTTGAATTTCCGAACAACGCAAAAATAAATCAAACTGCAAATCGGACTCTCATTACAGAGTCAAAATTATTATTGATATATTGTTGCACGATGAAAGAAAAAGAATAAACATATATAACTTAAAATGCGCAGTTTCCAAGGGATAAGACCTAGCTAGTAGGTCTAGCTAGAGTTTTTGTTCCCCAAAATTCCCCGCATACTAAATTTAATGTAAAAACTTGTATTACATACCTTTATAAGATTTTCTCGTTTAAAGTATAAGATATTATCTTTTAAACAAAAAATTAAACCGACTTCCAAATTAATAATACACAAAAAAATATGAAATAAATCTTATTTTCTAAATAATATCCCTTTTAAACTCAGTTAAAATATTAACTACCTACTTATTTCTCCACACAATCTTCATCATTTTGAAGTCGGTACCAGGCAGCCCAAACAATATCCTGATAAATCATTATTTTATAGAAGATTTATTTCATACTTTTTTGTGTATTTTTAATTTGGAAGTCGGTTTAATTTTTTGTTTTAAAAATAATATTTTTTCCCTTTATAGTCATATTTGTTATATTATAATTAACACATTTTAAGAACTTTTAAAAATGTATAATTGAATACGCGGCAAGCTTCCATTAGGTATTGTATGTAAGATGATGATGATGATTACTATAAGTTACATAATGTATGCCATTATGTAACTTATAGTAACCAATATGCTTGCAGTTCTTTAAACAATGTCGAAATTTCCAAACGCGTATCTTTAAAAAATGAGGAGTTCTGTTTAGTACATTTGGATCCAGGGTATACCTTCAAAATCTTACTTTTTAGTAGCATATGCTTCCACTTCATCTACCAGTCTCCATATAAATTTCGAGGAGTTCCCTCGATTCCTCGTGGATGCCATCATTAGGTCACTATTTTGGTGACAACGGGACCAACTTTGGATTATACCCTTCATATCAAAAAAATAAGTTTGAAAATCGGTCAACCGACGGCGTAGTTGTCGCTGAACATACAAAACATCTGACATTCTGCCAAATTATAAACATAATACTACACACACGAAGTGGCCATTTTAGGCCTGCCTAAACTACTTAACAATTTTGCTTCTTAAATCTAATGTGATATAAATAATTATTCTCAAGTCTTCTGCTGATCTCACACTAAACTTGGCACTAATTTCATTATACAAGAATTAAAGTTTCAAACTTACTTCAGTTTAAGACGGCAAAAGCAAAGATCGCTCAGCAAAATCTGTAGAGCTCCATCTAATTCACTCAAACAGAATTTCAACTTTGAAATTACTGAAACACAATTCCTAGACTAATTTAAGAACGTTCTATAAGTGTTAGATATTATTTGCATACAACATAGTATTTTTGATCAAATAGAAAATACAAAATATCTCAAGACTATATTCGTAGCTATAATAGTAATATCTATGGACGCTTACAGACCACGTCAATCTGGTCCCGTGCTAGTTTCTCGAAGAACTTGAGTTACGGGTACCAGACAACGGAAAAGATATATTCAATACTAGCATTGGCCCGCGGCTCCGCCCGCGTAAATACAGTATCCCACGGAAACACTGTACTTTTTTGGGATAAAAAGTAACCTATGTTGTAATCGAGAGCCTTAACTACTACCATACCAAATTTCATAGAAATTCGTTGAGTAGATTTTGCGTGAAAGAGTAACAAACCTCCATCCATGCATCCTCACAAACTTTTACATTCATAATATTAGTAGGATAGGACTTAATTTTTAAAATTACAACTTACTTTTAAACTATACATATAATTTTTAAGATTTTTATTATATTATACACATATTTAGTACCCATTGACTCAGGAACATAGACAACTTTTTTGTTCCATTGGCGGGATTCGAACACGCGACTTCCGGCTTGAGCAACGGCGCACTCAACCACTGAGCCACTGACGTGGTCATGTCGTTGCTATTACGGAAAAAAGGAAACGTTGAAATGTCTGCGGTAGGTTTTTTATTTATTTATTTATTTATGGACCAAAAACAGTTTTGCATCAAAAATAACGTAAAATAATAAAATACATTCAAATTTACAACAAGATACAATAACTAATTATATTTGGCCTCAACATGCATTGGACTATTTTACACTAACAATTAAATTACTTTATTACTAATTATAAAACAAATAATCACAGCCCCTTAATCGAAAAACAATAAAGAAAGAAATTGTATTGATAAAATATGCATAAAATTGGATTGCTTTTTATTGATTATAGCTAAAGTACATATACAAGAAGATACTTATTTATTAAAAATTACATTAAAAGCTAATTATTAAAATAATCATAGATGAAATTAGATTTGAATTTAAATTGGTAATAAAATCATAATAATTTAAATAATGTTATCTGGAACGTGATTAAATTTTCCTAAAACAACCTTTTTTATTATTGTAAGGCTATCAAAAAATACATCAACCTGACTATATTAGTTGGATACCTATTTAAGTATCTTCCTAGTTTAGACAAAGAAAACTGCGGTAGGTCTATTTATCTGGTCTATTCTATTTGGCTTGAGCAAAATAAACTTAAGCACCAGTCAATGCTTGCTTTATTGTTAAGTATAAAAATATGTGAATTTATAGAAAATTTGTTTACATTTTAAACTAATTTTAAATCAAACACATTGCCTATAATAATAATAATAAAGATTTGTTTGTTTGTTTGCATTGAATAGATTCCGAAACTACTGGTATTTTGATGTTTGGCAAAGATATAGATATAAACCACGGGAATGGACAAGGGCTACTTTTATGGCGAACAAGTACAGTATTTCCTTGGTAAATTGTATTTACACGGGCGAAGCCGCGGGCAAAAGCTAGTGTAGTATTATTATAAGTATCTATTAAATAACATGCTAATATTTCAATACAAATAAACGAATACATTCGTACATACTGCATAGTAACAACAGCAATAAGATATAAGTTTTCATTATCGCCTATTATGTCGATTGTCTATAACAATATAGTCATGAAGTAAATTTATTGCTGGCTGGAAGTTCGAATGCTAACGTGTGGGCATAGAGGATTTGAATTTCAAAGCAATTATTTCCTTTTTAGTGGTGTAATTGGATCAAGAATTCTAATCTTTTGTTTTGTTTTGGTGTCGCCATTTTAGACCACCGTGGAGGTCTAAAGATGATTGAACTTATGAGGAATGTTTTTTTTAATTATTTATAAACAGACAACAATATACTTTTGTATACATACTGAAATCTGAAATACAAATTTCGGGTCACGTTTTTGCAATAGAACTCCTCCGAAACTTTTTTATGGAATTTTACAAGTGCAATTTTGCATATCCCCATCACACCACTTTTAGGCTGATAGGATTAGGTAAAGGTAAAGGTGTAGGTAGTAGGTGTAGGTTGTAGTTGTTGTTAGGGTGAATGTGTAGATACTAGGTATAGGTTGTAGGTGTAGGTGTAACTAGTAGGTGTTGGTAATATATGTATGTATTTATTTATTTGTTTATTCCAGTTCCTAGTTAAGACAAAACAACATCTGTTGGGTATAGCTATAGTGGTTAATATAGATTCCTATTTAGTGGGATACAAACATTCCTAATATAATTACCGTCTTGCTCTCGGGGCGCAATGGCGTCTGACAGCTCCAATTAGTAGTATCCGGCGCGTCAGTAGCCAGTATCCCACTTCTGCACTTCTTCAAAGGACATGTGAGATATTAATTTTGATGTTCTGCAATTATTTGTATATCATGTGTATATAAATACTAAATAATTGTGGGGAGCCACACTTCAGCATGAATGGGTCGGTTCGCAAACACGCGAACAACAGGCGGTAATCGCTTACCATCAGGCGATCCGTCTGCTCGTTTCCTGGTTCATTTCATAAAATTAAAAAAAAATGGTAGATTAGAGCTTGAATCAATAAATGCTTTAAAAGAACAAAGGATGCTAATTTTAGGTGACTAATGGTAAAAAAACCCAGCATCTGCTTTTTCGAATTTACAAATTATATATTATTAATATAATTTTAGATACGCAGACTAAACTGTACTTACTTTATTTATACTTAATGAAAGTTTTATTTATTTTTAGCCTGTTTTAAGTGTACTATCTATGAATATATGAATAAATTGAATTTGGTAATTGAGATACTCAAGTATTTTACCTACATTTTAAAAAACTATATTTTTAAATCGTATCCCACTCGAGATTAATTAAGCAACATTGTTTGATTAATTAGTGAAGTAAATTTTGTGCCAAATAAAAAACGGCCAATATATGTTAAGGTGTGCCAATGTGGCCGCAATAAATAAAACTAACATGATCCGCCTGGACTAGTTCCACTTTATTGCAGAGATAATTAAAATTCGTTGAACTATTATAATTAGACAAGGCCGTATCGGTAGAATTCCTCAGATTCCAACAGCACATCCTGTGCCAAGGTGAAGAATAATTTGGCCGTTAAAGAATTTTCCAGCCACCTTACCTAAATATGCGGTCCGGTTTTCCTTCAGCTCGGCCTGAACGGGTGCAAAATCCTGTCGTCTGTGTGCAATTTCGAAATCGTATAAGTCGGCCGGATGGACTGAAGCGATTCGTTCCAGTGTTGCCAGCTCTGTTTTTGCGAAACTACTAAACTCGCGTCGATTTCTACTAAAACTACTAAAAGAATACTGAAAACTATTAAAAAAAGTAGTAGCAACTTAGAAATCCCTAAAGCCTCCAAAAAACCACTGCATTTTAGGTTTTGTTATATTAAAATTTTATTATTAATTGAATTATTATAAATTTTAACTTTAAATTAAAATATACTAGGAAATATTATGTATATAGTAATTAAATAGGTAGTTTTAAATTACGGACGAATGCTACGATGTATTATTATGATAAGGTGTTAATTTTTTTTTGTTTTTTTTGCCTAACCTATGCCAACATTTTGCATATGATTGATTACTGTTTGGTCCTTTTCTACTAAAACACTACTAACAAAGAAATTCCTACTAAGGAGGGAATAAAATACTTAATTTAGTTGTAAAACTTTGTAAAATAACTGAGTTGGCAACATTCAAATCGCTTCAGTTCTCACCAGAGCCGCGGCCGTGCGGGTGTGTATCGTGTACAAGCGTAGTAAGTTAACAATTAATAAACACGACCGTAGCTCGCGGCAAACCAGAACGTACTGGTGCGATTTTTCCGCGTGTGTGCTCGAATCCGTTCAGGCCGAAATGATGTCTCAGTTCTGCGCGTGCCGTTATTGTGATCGCACGTATCCTTTGCTTACGTTTAACGAGCGGCGCGCCGTGTTATTTTTTCTCCAACTACCCACATGTGACAATGAGTGTTGGTGATTTGACGTCAGATTTGATGTCGTGTTTTGTTAAAGAAGAATGTGATGAGCAAAAGATGGAAAGTGAGCAACTAGCACAAGACGATGAGAGGCAGATCAATAGGCGTGAATATAATATAATGAAAGATAGTGTTATTACTACCTTTGAAGATTCCCCTGACAGAATTGCAACAAAAAGAGGAAGACCACTAACATCTAGCGATAGTGAGAAGGATAATGAGGGCTTTATTACTGTACATAGACCGGCAAAACGACTCAACAGAAAGTTATGAACTGAGACATCAAAAACCTCTGATTTGGCCTATGAAAATAATAGTAGTGAGAATTTATTTGAAGTAAGCATAACAGCAAAACAGCCATTACCAAAACAAATTGTCTTAGCGAAGTGATTAAGGTCCGAAGAACTACACTCAGTTACAATGGAATTAAGCTATACTTTTGGAGTTGTAAAGCAAGTTGATCTTGACGTTATGAGAAAGAATTATTGGAATCTTGGACGTGTGAGTATGAAATAATTTCTATTAAGCGCTTAAGCACATTAACTTTGAATGGAATTTGGGCACCAAGTGAAACCGCACCAACCGAGCGATGTTTAGATCTTCTACTTTACCCTCGTTCATTTATGGTTACGGTTGTCGGTTTAAAGTGGAAAGATACATATTTCCTATATTACAATGCTCCACATGCTGGAAATTCGGCCAATTGGCTCGAAGCTGTCTCAACAAGGTTGTATGTCCAAAGTGTAGTGATCATCATGCTAATTGTGAAAACACAAGTTTTAAGTATGTTAATTGTAAGGGTCACCACATGGCATTAGATAAATCGTGTCCTATATTTTATAAAGAAAATGAAATAAGAAATATTATGAGCCTTGATAATTGTTCGTATAAGATATCTTCGAAGAAGATAGGTGTCAAGGAGAGGAGATGGAGGTCTCAGGAAGTGAAATGGTCAGTCAAAAATCAAAAAGGAATAAAGAAGGCAATTATATTTTATTATTTAAAAGGTTATTCAATAAATTCAAAGAAATCATTTTTTCTGATAAATGTTTAGAAGAAAAAATTTTACAAGGAATTTCAGTTTTATTGAAAGAAGTTTATGACTTTATAAGTAAAGTGCTGAAGAAAGATGATTTGCTAGGAAATATATTTACTTTTTGGAATAATGGATAGGAACTCATCTTCTTTTTGTAAGTTGAATATTATATATTGGAATGCGCAGAGTTTTCGTCCTAAATTATCAGAATTAAGTGCGTTGTTTCTAGTAACACTTTATTGGAGAGTCCATTTACTATTCAGGAATTACATAATTCGTTAAGTAAAAAACAAAAGGACAGCTCCTGGGGATGACAATATTACTTTTTCAATGATATGTAACTTGCCGTTAATAGCAAAGATTTTTTTATTAGATTTGTATAATTCTATTTTCTTATCAGGTTATATTCCAAATCAGTGGAGAGATATTAAGATTGTCCCTATTCCAAAAGCAGGATGTAGTAGTAATGATGTCAAGTTGAGGTCAATTTCGCTAATTTCATGCACATGTAAAATTTTCAATGCATATAATAATTTACTAATGGATAGAGTTGTGTGTATTCTTGATGAGCTAGGTTTTGGAAAAAAGATCTGTCAATATCTTTGGAGTTTTTTACAGGAAAGACATCTAAAAATTACGGACAATGATAATGAATGTTGTTTAATTAGATATGCAAGTATAGGTATCTCGCAAGGTGATCCATTGTCACCTATGATTTTTAACATTAGTACTTTTAAAGTGTGTCAACAAATCCAACAAGTCTATGTTTATCAGTATGCGGATGATTTGGTTTTATTTGATTGCTGTTCTAAATTAGAGGATAGTGTAAGAAACATAAAAATTGCTCTGGACATTATGTCATCTCTGTTGTGTGAATTGGATCTCAGATTATCTTCTAGTAAATCAACTGTTTGTATTTTTAGTAGAGGGAGGCGTAGACAAGATTTAAATCTTAGAATAGATAGTACTCAACTTGTACCTTCAAGTTGCGTTAAATACCTTGGGATGTGGATTGATTGTTCTTTAAGGTGGTGCAGGCACATCAATGAAACACGCGATAAAACTCTCCGTTTCTTAAATATCTTAAAAGTTTTGTCAGGTTCTGGTTGGGGATTGAATCCGAAACACTTACGCACATTGTATATCTCGCTAATAAGAAGCCGAATGGACTACGGGTCTTTCTTTTATGATAACAGTGCAGATTTCCATTTAAATAAGCTAGACGTTGTTCAAAATAAAGCATTAAGAATTATTGGTGGCTTCATAAAAAGTACGCCAGTTCACGCAATGGAGAGTGAGATTGGTGTCCCACCTTTGTGTCAGAGACGTAAATATTTGGCATTCAAATTTTGTTTAAAGTTACAGTCCTGGTCTAATAGTACTATTTTCAATAATTTTAATTATCTTGAAAACTTATTTATTAGTTATATAATATATTGGAGTAGAAAAAAGAAGCCTCTTTTACCTGTAGTTTATTCTGAGACTAAAAGTGAAAACTTGTATTCAACAAAAAAAAATCCTTTATTTTCTTCGAGTGTTTGGTTAAGCTGTATAGATATTAAAAACATAATATTTACTAGTCTCCATAATGTCACTGGTTCTAAAGCAAGTTACGATAGGCATATTCTCTGTTTTGATATTCTTAAGGAAGTAAATGAAAAATATTCTGACTATCGGAAAATCTATACTGATGGATCTAAGGATGTCAATGGTCTTGGCGCAGCATTTTTCGATAGTGCCTTAGAACATAGTGCACTATTTAAATTGCCTGGTAATCTTAGGATTATGAATGCAGAGTTACTGGCAATTAATGAAGCAATTACATATGCCGAAATGCTTGATTGTAATAAGATTGTTATTTTTAGCGACTGCAAGAGTGGACTACAATGTATTCTGAGACATAAAGGTGTTCAATTAGCGTATAATATATTAGAGAAGTTATATATTTTCCAATTATTTAACAAAATGTTACAGATTCAATGGATTCCGTCTCATAATGGTCTTGCAGGCAATGAGAAAGCCGATCGTTTGGCTAGATGTGCAGTTACGTCTGGAATAGAAAAAAGTGTAATGCCATGTTCCTTTGAGGTTTCATCAAAATATAAAAGATCGTGCTTTGAGTTGTGGAAGGAATACTTTGATGAAAGGTCTAAGGAGAAGGGTATCTGGTATAGAGTCGTTCAGGATAGACCTCTCGTTAAGCCCTGGTTTATAGACTTACGCTTTAACAGAAAATATGAGTTAGTAACTATGTTTAGAATTCGTACTGGTCACATTCCATTGAACAATTTTGGATTCTTAATGCGAAAGGTAGCGTCCCCGAATTGTGATATATGTGGTGTTACCGAGGATTTCCATCATATGTTTGTGGAGTGTGTTCGATATGAAGCTCTTAGAGTAGAATTGTTTTAGTTTTTTAAAGTTAATTTGTATGATGTAGGGTTAATGTTTAGTTTTATAAGATTGCCGCATACTGATTTTCAGACCATAGTTTTACATTTGTTTACATATTTTGTTAATAATTGTTTAAAATTAAGAGCTCAATAGAATATTTATATAGTTAATAAAGTAAATGTACGATGAGGCTGACATAGCCCAAAGGTTTTAAGTCTCTTTAAAATAAATGAAAAAAAAAAGAAAGACGTCTGTTCTAATTGAAACGATCGGCCTCTCGTCTATGGGGGCCTTTATAAATTGTACAATACTGAAACGGCACGGCATGAGTCATGACGAGTTGCCTTTTCAGCATGAGGGTTGCCTTTTCAGCGCGTGCATGGAAAATAAAAATTGGAATATTTTTTATATTATATTCGCAATAAGAAAATATATTGCGTTGCCACTGTTCACAGTTTTGACTAATTATGAAGTTAAATTTAAAAATGACATTCCGAAAACTACCCAATAATATTGTAGATATCTTAGCTACGAGCGTGTCTGCTCATAATACTTTTGGTGGGGCCTTTTTCTACTCTAATTACACGAACTCAGGTGTATGAAATTACGCACAGTTATAGCTTATATGGAGGAGAAGAGTAGTAGTAGTAGCACTAGTATTTTTTTTATAATAATGCTTAAAAGTACAAAAAATTGGTTGAAAAAACAATACACAGTACACACACTAGGTACCTCAGATTAATAACTTACACTACTATGCGTTTAATACAATTCTAGTCACCCGTAGGTCAATCTGTCTTTTTAACGTTCAATAGACCACATTTAAATTTTTGTTTTCTATCTAAGAGGCGAAAGGAACCTTATACAGTTCAAACTTAAATAGAATGAATTATGATCGAATTTAGACCATCAGGCGACCACTACTTGTATATTATTAAGACTGTCGAATTAGAGGAATTAACCTTCAATTGCGTTTCGTGAAAATCAATAGAAGAAATCTTATGTGTGTTTGCGAGAATTTTTTTTGGACCAAAATAATACGAACGGAGTATTATAAAATTTGGCACAGTTAAAGTTGATATTATGGAGGAGGAGTGAGCTACACTAATAACTTTTTATATTTACAATTTGGTCAAACATCGACTTTTTTCAATCTGCCTTTCACATTCGTAGACAACACATTTACATTTTATATTATGTGTAAGAGGCGAAATAATCCAAATAAAGTTCGAACTTTAATATGAATTATTATCAAATTTCCAGGCGGCCACTAGTTATGTGATACCTCGAAACGAGTGAAGGTTCTGAATTTTTTTTATGGTCAGATGGGGCAAGTACCTATGTGTGCTAAGCAAAAAGTAACCCCTCTTGCCTCACTTTACCTTATACACGGCATCATAATATTCAAGCGGGGTGTTCAAAAGTTATCGAAACGTGCAAAAATCGTGTTTATATTTTAAAATAATTACTAGTGAACTTTTAGTAATTAATAGACGTTGGTCATTCCATATATCAAGCACATTAATTCACTAATTAAGCAATTTATTTTTTGAAAATTCATATCCATAGACATTTATGTGTGCTTTGATTGGAAATAATAAAATAATGAAACATTATTATTATTATTATTATTATTATTATTATTATTATTATTATTATTATTATTATTATTATTATTATTATTATTATTTTTTTTTTTTTTTTTGTAATTTTTTTTTTTTTTTTGTGATTATTTTTCTTCAAATTAATTATAATTATAAGAATGGATTGTAAATTTGATGTAAATTACAATAACTCTAGCAAAATTTTATACACTTATATGCAGAAGTTAGAAGAGCGGACACACAGACAGACAGACAAACCCTAAAAACGGGTGTGGTTAAGTTAGTATATAAGTATACAGTAAAGTAGGTATGTAAAAGTAACTTAGCAACCATCGAAAATAAATCTCAAAAAACTTCCTGAATCTCAACCTGAATACCAAAGGACTTAACTTACGCAATTCGATTATTCGATAAGAGGGGCACTCACCTCCACTACTACTGGTCCTTGCCTCATAACGGGACCCTAATTTTAGGGCACCGAACAGGGCGACCAATTGGTTACAACCCATTGGATTTTAATACGCCGTAATGACGGAAATGATTGACTCCTTTACGCAATTGCGGGATGGGCATCAAATTATGACTGAAATTGTGCATAATGTGCGCCAAAGATTGAATAATATAAAATAATAAATTCAGAAACAACAATTGTATTTTTAACCCGACTACGGCGAAGCCAAAAGAAAGGGTGATGATTTTAGCAGTCTATGTATGTATGTATGTTTGTTAGTTCCCTCGTAGAGTCTAAACTACTGTAACGATTTTAATAGATCCGGTGTCAATAGATTCACAATAATAGGGTAACATAGGCTATAATATAATCTACGTAGTCGGCTTATAGTTTTTATAAAAAAAAAATGGTTTATCTTTATATAGTAGATATAAAAGGTGTCGCGTCCGCCGTCTGTTCGCTTAGGTCTTTTAAATTACTTAATACAGTTTTTATCAACATATATATGTGATTCAATAGGGAGGTTTAAATGTATAAAATATTGCATCCCTGCGATACCGAGACGAGTCGCTCATCTATAAAACTAAGTCATAAGTCACAGATAACCTACGCCATGTTTTAGTTTGTCATTAATTTTTGATTAAATTTAAATTAGTTTTGTTATTACTTCCGCGTTTTATAATTAGCATATTTTTAACTGATAAGGGACAGGGGCATTGAGTCATCTTTTTGCAAAGATTTGTTAATTAACTACAGAATTTTAAACTTATCTACTAATTGCTTCTTACCATAACA
The DNA here is from genome assembly GCA_963565745.1 of Phengaris arion. Taxonomy (NCBI): domain Eukaryota; kingdom Metazoa; phylum Arthropoda; class Insecta; order Lepidoptera; family Lycaenidae; genus Phengaris; species Phengaris arion. Next base: position 14,551,431 of record OY751441.1, on the reverse strand, counting down.
ACAACTGAAAGAAACGACGCAGCGGTAAAAATTGCATATTATTATTATTACAAACAGCTGTAATAACCGTTGAATATGCATAAAGTGATTTGCTATAAGCTTGCTTGCACTAAATATCTCGTTAAACATGAATATTGCCTGAAATTCCATAGACTAGACAAAATAGTAGGCACGTTCATATGACTCAGTTTACCTCTCTTACATATTATACACTATACACAGACGTATATTGTATAATTGTCAAGTATGTATATGTATACAAATAAATAAGATTGAAGTGTCTGTTTGTAAATTTAAATCAACAGCTTTGAACTAAATACATATTATGGTAGTATGTATAATATACGCTACCTGCACCAAAAAATCATTTTATTTTTATTTTGTTGTCTGTCTGTTCGTCTATCTGTCTGTTCGTTCATTCCGGCTAATCTCTGAAACGGCCGGACCGATTTTGACCGGGCTTGCACTGGCAATTACCTGATCTTCTAAGGATTAGGCCACTTTTATCTCAGGGTTCCGTTTCATTAACAGTTCCACTTAAACGAAGTGTTCTTTCTTTAAAATTATTTATTTATTTAAGGAATTTAGATGCACAGCGCAATTCAGTCTCATCGTAAGCTAATCTTATACCTAATGACGAAAAATATAGAGGAAAACACCTGTTCTAATAATTGAACCATGAATTTGAACAAAACCTTACCTTCAGCATTATTTGGTTGCGACAAAATTCTATGAAATGTGCCTATGTCGCTTCTGTTCAAGGCACTGAGTATATTATTACGCACTGGCTCCTTCTACTACTATAATTATAAATGTGAAAGTTTGTGAGGATGGATGGATGGATGGATGGATGTTTGTTACTCTTTCACGCAAAAGCTACTGAACGGATTTGATGAAATTAGGTAATATCTATGGACGCTTTCACACCACGTCAATCTGGTCCCGTGGTAAGTTCTCGAAGAACTTGTGTTACGGGTAACAGACATCGAAAATATACATATTTCATACTTTTATACTATACATATATTTAAGATTTTTATTATATAATACACGTATTTAATACACATCCATAGCCCAACCTTTTTTGTTCCCTGGCGGGATTCTAACCCGCGACCTCCGGTTCGAGCGCCAACGAGCTAACCACTGAGCCACAGAGGCCGTGGTATGGTAGTAGTTTAAGCTCTGGATCGAAACATAGCCTACATTTTACACAGCCCCGAAAAAGTACAGTGTCCCCGTGGGATACAGTAAATACGCGGGCGGAGCCGCGGGCAAAACCTACTATCTGATATATTCCATCGAAGGCGCCAGCTAGTTATGAATATATATCGAGATAAGAACGTTCACGTGGCAAGGTCGCGGAAGACATAGGACTGGTTCTAAATGGCATATTTAGGTGGCAACACACCTCCGTAGGCCTGTGTCGTACAAAGAACTATGCGGTGCGAAAGCTTTATCTCGTTCAACGCGCTGTTTTGATGAAGGACAAATATTTAAGAACACAGGATCACGGAAGACAGACGCGATTGTCGCTCTCATAACCTGAAAAGGGTAAACGGGGATGCTCTGTTTCTTTTTTCTGGGTATTGCATTTCTGCCACATATCTGGCTGATGAAATGACTACTTTTGGAAAGAGAATTCCATGTTTTTAAAATAAAATTAATTTGAAATTAGAATTCTGAGCGAAACAAAAATTATTTTGATTCGAAATGGCCAGCACTGACCTATTATTAGGTCCTTCCTTACGTATTGTGAAATTGGCGTTTTTGTCGTACTGGCCACTTTGATCTCAAATATATCTTTTTTGGTTAGGAATTCCAATTTCAAATTTATACCACTATTTACTCGTGCATTTGTGTTTCGAAAACCGTAATTTATATACATACAAAATGCAAAACTTGAAATATCGTATTATTTCCGATTACGAGTGGCACTGGTACGTGGCACCAGTGCTGCAGAAATGGCTCAAATGATTAATTATCTGTATGGCGGCGGTGTCGCAAAAGAAAACACAATGCGTTTTTGGTTCGTGATGATTGTTTGATTGGTGATTGATCATGATGGAAAAGCTAGCTGCTAAACAACCGAGGTTGGTCATTCGCTCTAGGCCACTGCTGTTTCAGGACAACGCTAGACCACACACTGCACAACAGACGGCTACCAAATTAGAGGAGCTTCAATTGGAATGTCTAAGACATCCACCGTACTCCCCGGACCTTACTCCAACAGATTACCATTTTTTTCCAAATTTGTATAACTTCTTCCAAGGGAAAAAATTCAACTCTGATGGGGCAGTCCAAAGCGCCTTCAAAGATTTTATTGATTCCTGTCCGAATGGTTTTTTTAGTAAAGGAATCAATGAACTACCTATGAGATTGCAAAAGTGTATAGATAGCAATGGTATATACCTACTTCGATTAAATAAATATATTATGTTTATAAAAAATCGACTTTATTTTCCTCCTTTACAAAACGCCAATTTCATATGTAATGACCTAATATTAAATACATGGTTGTGTATTTGTTTTAGAGGAAATTTTAAGAACAAAATTATTCTTATTATTATTCTATTTCATGCACCCTAATTGCTGCGTATTATAAAATCGGATTTTCTGTTTGTGCACTTAGGGCTTCGCCCACGAACATCATTATATTTCTGATAGCTATTCAAGATTGAACTTTATTCACTATACAAAAAGAAACACGTTTCATGACATATTGCAGCTGTCATACACTGCACATGCACTGTACAGAGCGGTGCAAACTTCACATTCGAAATCTTACAATGAAACGTGTATCTTCTTTTGTAATGAATAAAGTTCAATTTTGAATAGCTATCTTAAAACCTCAACGCCGCGTCGCATACTGTTTCCGTTACTGTACCATGTTTTGAGTGGGAGTTGTGTTGGACTTGCTTGTGAATTTCTTTTCCGATAACAGTAAGTAGCAAATGAAAGTAACGAAACAAACGCCTTTTAGTTACTTTAATTTGAAAGAAAATGCCCAACGTCTACTTAACTGGTTTGTTTTCTCGTTTGTGTCTCACATGCCGTGCTTTATATCTGCTAGTTTCTTCATATTTTACATGAATTTATGTCAATTTAATATGTTTTGTCGCAAATAGCCATTAATTCCACTAGTGACCTTTTAATGATGCTGTAAAGTAACAAGATCTGACAGCTGTAATGTATTACTCTAAGGAAGATCAATTAAAATCATACAGATATGCTTTTATGTAATAAAGTAAATAATGATTTATTAATTATTGTATGAACACTACCGTAATCCCTATTACTATGTAACTGTAAAATTTATTATTAATTTATACACCTATATAAATTAGGTACATAATTTTCTTATAAAAGGTAATGTTTGTTATTTTATTTTTAACTTGTCAATACTTATTGCAAATGTAATTTTAATTAAATTAAATCTAAAATAAATATTTCAATTACTTTTAAACTAATTCATGAATTACAATTCACAATATTTTATCTACTCACAATAGAGCCTATATTATATTCGTTATCAAAAATATATACTACTTTTATAGTATTTTTTTAAATTCATTTTAAAACGATTTGTTGCAAAATTCTATAGTTCAAACAGGTGCTTTATTTGGCTAGTGAGATGCGACCAGTAGTAATGTTATGAATGTCTACTTGGCATCAATAATTACTAACTCATCACCATAAAGGTAATTGCAATGTAGTTTATTGCTATGGGCAGTAAGCACTGGGCATATTAATGTAATATGCTAATACACTGTCATTTCTAGAAATAACCATCGACGGGGGTAGAGGAACTGTACGTTTGGATTTAATACATAGAAAACATAACGTGAAAAGGAATGGTTGAAATTGGCTCCCACAACTCGTGGGCCTCTGCAACACTTAGGGTCAATTCACACTGAAACGAAACGATACGCGACATGCAGCTGCATTTTTAAGATAGCTATTCAAAATTTAAATTTATTCATTACACTGTAAGAGTTCGGATGTCATGCATTGTATGACATGTTGTCATTTGAAACGTATATCTTTTTGTGTAGTGAATAAAGTTTAACTTTCGTTGTGTCGTAACGCATTAGATGATTAACATTAGTTTGTACGTTATGACCTAGTTCATAAAGCTCATTTTTCTATGAGTGAAAGCTCTAACTAGGCCTTAAGTGATCACTCGGCTAAATTGAACGCAAGTGTTTGTACGCTAGCTAATGTTATGGGTCCAGCCAGATTGAGCCAGCCCATTCATACAAAATCGTAACGCTTATAGTTATTAACTAAAAAATTTATGAAAAACTATAACCCGACTACATAAATTATATAGCCTATGTTACCCACGCTATTATTACGAATCTATTGACACCTCATTTATAAAAATTAGAGGAGTAGTTTAAGCGTTACGGTGGAACAAACATACATACATAATTAAATACATACAAAGACTGCGAAAATCATTACCCTTCCTTTTGGCTTCGCCGTAGTCGGGTAAAAACGACATGAATATAAGATTTTTTCGCAGTTGACTAACAAGCCAGCTACGGAACACGACGCAACGCGACTATGTCTGACGATGCTGTAATAATATGCATAATATGCAGAGCTGCGTAGTGCGACACCCGCGCCGCGCGCACTTTCGATTTTGTATCGCTATTAAAACGTGTGCGCCGCGTCTCGTCGTGTATCGGCGTGAATGACCCTGAGTCTTAAAAGTCTACTTTATCAAATGTTTAATAATAATCCAAGTAACTAACATCTTAATATTATATGGTGGGCTAAGAACTTAAAATATTTTATGTAGGTATATTAAATTCTGGCGCCGATTTATCTTTTAACGATTTTTATAATGGCTTCTTTGGAGCCAAAATTTAGAATTCTAATAAAAGATTACGGATGTAGTATTTAGTACTCGAGTTTTCGATAGAGATATTTATTGATCCAGTTTCATTTTAATTTACAAATATATAAAAGTAGAGCACATGAATTGCTAATGAACAAAGTGGTCAATTACTGATTGATCTATAGAGTTATGGCCTAGGTTGTATAAGTTCTAGTTTTTAAGGTGAAAATTCTTTAGCGGCACTCAAAGTGAAGTTTAAAGGTCGCGTCACGTCACGACACGATTTTAGGTAAAAGGCTATCGTTATAACGCCATCTGTTGAAAGCTATCTTGCATAACAACTTAACTTTCTAAAGTAAGGTTCCATACACAGATGGCGCTAGGTGTTCAAATTTTTATCTTCTATCTTGTTTAAATCTTTTTTATGATTTTCGAAGTGATGTTATTTAGGCACGATGAGAGTATTTTTTGAATTTTAACTTCTGTCACGTGTAGTGTATACTCTTTTCAGGTCATGTTTTTTATTAATTTAGGAGTTCAACATTGATTTATAATAATATTAAAATTTCTAAGTTAAAAAAAATATATATTGTACAGTTTTAAAAAAGCGTTTCGAGATGCCGAATTTTTCGACTGCCGTTACTGCTTCATTATAATCTGTAAATATATAACAAGGAGTGCAGAAATAACAAAACCCTACATTTTAAATCTGCCTTTACGCAAAACTTCATCATTTGTTAATATTCAAGGCGCGAGCTCTGTAAAATAAATATCTGTCTTCGATGAACGAAATTATTTTTCTGCACTTCATTTATGTAGCTCTTGTAAAAAGTTATTTGAATTTATTGCATTTTCCCGTTGTTGTTCTTTGTTCATAGCTTAATGTTTTAAAGGAAAAGTTTCGTACAATTTTTTTTTTCTTATATTTAAAGTTAAATAAAGTTATTACAGCTTTGTTTGTGCAGAATAAGTTTGTCATAGATTTTATCTGGAATAAGATCGCATAATATTGTTGCCCATTGACATCGAACACCAGAGGTGGCTTAAAAGCACATTAAATTATTAATTATATTATGTTCTTATAATCATATTTTTACTTAAATAGTAACTTCAAGCTTACTTTTAAAATTTTACTATTGGTGCCAAAAACATTACATGAACGCGAGTAAATACATAGGTATTTATATAATATTATATATCATATATATCATATAATGTTTTTATTTGCTAGCATTAAAATAATGTTTTTGCCATAATTTATGAAATAATTTCCAAATAATATGCATAAAAGTCAAAAGTAATTACAACAATTTATATACGAGTTACCTATTATTGATTCTAATAATGACACATTAATAATATTGTAATAATGTTATGTAATGCGTAATCTGCAATCTTGACATTTATGAAATAATTGTATTTCCATCATAAGTACGACCTTTTGGTGCGTAGAACTTCTAAGAACAAATACTACTTCTTCCTATACGTCCTGTAACATTAATATCCAACATATCAAAAAATTTTGAAAAAATAATGTACAATAAAATTTATAGTTTTCTAACGTCTAAAAATATTTTTAACTCGTCTCAATTTGGATATAGAAAAGATAGTAGCACTAGTTTGGCAAGTTTTTGCCTAAACAAAGACATAACCGAAAATATTAACGGGGTAATTCAGTGGTTGCTTAATTTCTAGACACGTCAAAAGCTTTTGATCTAGTATGTCACAAAGGGTTATTGAATAAAGTAAAAAAATATGGAATCAGGGGTAAAGGACTTGACTAGATTAACAGTTATCTAACAGATAGGAAACAAGGAGTAGAAATAATTAAAACAGAAGGTCATCGTGTAAACAGCATTGTTTCGACACATAGGAAAAATAATCCTTATGGCGTACCACAGGGTAGTGTATTAGGGCCTTTGCTATTCTTGCTCTATATAAATGATTTCTCGGCATTTCTAAAACAAAAATGCACTATGTACGTAGATGACATTACGATTGTTTACGTGAACAAGAATAAAGCACTTTTATCTGATCAAATAAATAATAGTTTAAGAATAGTTTCTAGCTGGCTACAATTAAACAATCTAAAAATAAATGCTGATAAAACAAACATGATACACTTCAAACCATTTAATAGTGCAAACATAAATATAAATATAAATTATCAAGGTTCTAATATCGAGCTTACTAACGAAACGACATATTTAGGTATTATATTGGACAAACACTTCTCTTGGAAACAACGTACTGAGAGATTGTGCACAAAAATTTTTAGATTTATATACGTACTGCGTACTTTGTCTCAAAATGTTAGTGAAAAGGCAGCTCTGATAGCCTAACCATGGCTATGTATCATCCAAATTAAGATACGGTATTGTGTTATGGGGTAACTCTTACCATAGCCAGAATGTTTTTATAAAACAAAAAGCCTGCTTGCGAGCACTATGTGGTGCCCGACAACTTGAGAGCTGTAAGCCAATATTAAAAAAATATAAAATATTGTCACTTCCATGTCCATATATCTTTGAGATACTAAAGTTTGTAAAAAAACACAGAATTTTTTATTTAAAAAAAAGAAGAAGTAAGCCAAAGACCACATAGAGGAGACAAGCTACAAATTCCAATCAAAATATTAAATATTTTTGCTAAAAGTGTATACTGTATGGCTATAACTATATATATAATAAATCACCCGTAAATCTAAGACAACAGAACTTTAACTCATTTAAAAATCGAATATTTAATTTTTTAATTGACAAATGCTATTATAGCATAAATGAATTCATTAATGACAAGAAAATTTCTTTGACTTTTTGACTAAATGTAAACAAAATTTAAGTAATTATAGTTTAGTAATTAGGTAAGTATTGTGTACTGATAATAGACATTGACAGTTAATTTTACAAACATAATTTAAAGTGACTTTTTAATTCAATTTTATTTTATTAATGGTATTATGAATATTATTATTTCTATTTATTCAATCTAATTAAATTTTATTCCAGATAGGTTAATAAAACTAAAGATCATTTAATTAAGTGTAATGTAGCATAAATTCCTAAGAATTGAAATGTTCATGAGGTGCATAATATTATGAGGGTTTGATGAAATCTGAAGATTAATTATTTTTTGTACCTCAGTGTAGTGTAATTCTGAAATTAAGTTTGACATATTAAATAATGCTTATGAGACTGACAAAATTGATTATGATGGATTTAAGTACCTATGCGATGAAATGGTTTAAATTGTATTTTATCAGTAGAATAATGGATTACTTATTTCAGTTTGTATTTCTTTCAATTTATTGTTAAAAAGACATTTGCACGCATCTTAAAGCAGAATGTTGTGATACTATATTTAAATATACGACTTATATAATATTATATATATAAAATATACTTTTGTAACCTACATTGTATGCAAATAAACGATGATGATGATGATGATGATTATTATTATTATTATTATTATTATTATTATTATTATTATTATTATTATTATTAAGGTAGCCTTCCCATCCACGCGAGCCGCGTCCCCGCGAACGCGACCAGCAAACCAGCTAATTAGTCTTGGCGACGAACTGATTTTCGGGTCAGATAGAGATCCTCGTTGCGATGCCTCGTTGATCGTATAGAAAATTGTGCTATAAGCGCATAATATTAGCATAATATAAACAATTGCAAAAGGTATAAACAATTAAAGATGTCAAAAATAGTGTTTTTGGTTTTTTGATAATAGTTTATAAGGTATTAATATTTAAGATCGAAAAATATACTGAATAAAAGCAGGATATTTCCAATAAAAACAACAACAGCTTAGGCCTCGGGTCGCGGTCTCGTATTGCGCGTCGCGTGCATCGGAAGTCTACCTTCTCCCATCATCATCACGGGTTGACAAATAATAGATGATTATAATACAAAACATCAATCTGCATTGCTGAACGTTGTTGTGAAATCAGGTAAAATATAAATGTGTGTGCAGTTGGCGAAAATATTATGAATATTGTGATTTCGTTTCATTTTTATCAACTGGACACACTTATATTCAGACTCTTAACTGCTGCTTAGGGCTCTGTGCGACTACGGATCGAACTGTCGTGCCAATTACGACTAATGGTGCTTCACGCTTTATACTACCGGCGTCTTACATAATACGTCAAAATTTAAAATACGTCATAACGCGCGATTTGAACTGTGGAAAATGCGCTGTCATCGGCATGCCAGATCGGATTGTCGGCCTTAATTATGTATTTACAAGTTCGGTTCGGAGCGTGGTTTGAAACGGAGCGTACTATTTGCCGCGGTCAGAAATGTGGGGTTAGCAGGAACAATGACAACTACGTATTCGGAACACTAGCGAAAGAAACGTATGAAAATTACGTTATTGAAAAGTATGAAAATTATGCCAGCGCCCATACAATTGACATTGGATAACGTTACGAATACGTAGTTATCAATTGTTCCTGCGTGGCCTAGCAGAAACATTTGACAGCGGCGTAAACGTAACGTTATCGAATGAGAATTGTATGAAAACCGGTCAAAATCATGACAGAACCCAAAAAAATTTCATTCAATAACGTTAAGTTTACGCCTTTTTTAAATGTTCCTGCTAGGCCTAAGGTACGTTGACGGGCGCTAATATCTTTACTTTTACTATTGATGGAGAAGTAAAATGCAAGGTCTCTGATGATAAAGCATAACGTAAGCTCTCTCCCAAGGTATGATGAGGTGAGACTAATAAAGTGGTCTCCGGCACAATACACAATAGGATTTTAGTTGAAAACTTTGTTAGCGGCAGGCCAAGATCAGATTTCCCACCGGACCTAAACCAGTTCCAACTTCTATCGATAGATGCTCTCATATTATATTGTGACTGAGTTAAATATTTAATTGTAGAATGTCTCAATTATATAATGTAGTAAAGCCATGCTTCGACCAGATAAATGCCACGGGCTCACAGAAAACCGGCGTTTCACGCTTGCTTTGTGTTCCGCCGAGTGATGTTACCGAAGACTCCCTTTCTCGACACAACCAGCGAGGAACTACCACAGATTAAATAAAGAGGAATAGATTAACAGCTACATAGTTAGCTTTCGATTTGATTGCACTCCTACAAACATACGGTGTGTCCACGATTGTGTGGATAAATTGTGGGCCGTTGAAGGGGACGGTAACATTTTCAAATTTGGATCGGTTTGGTTCGTTCTATGAAAGCTGTTTCTTCGTAGATTTAAATTTAAAAATATAATTTCTGCTATGTAGAACTACTGCTCGTATTTAACACAGGTTCCCTACGAGGCATTTGTTATTTAGTTCGATTCAGTTAATTTGTATCTTTGCTCTCCCACTGTGAGAATTGCAAGAATTTATGAAATAAAAAGTTTTAAACTTTGTATTTTAAACATAATAATTCGCCTTGAGAGTGCATTTACATAAAAATATTCACAGAGACGACACTTGATAATAGTCCATTTGTCACATTTAAAACAAGTTAAGGACCTATAATTCAACTGTTATATTCTCTTCACTGTATAAAAGGCAAAGTTGACTGAATGATCTATCTGACCTTGCGCTGGAATCCGGAAGGTAGATAACGATTTAGGCATTTTATTTAAGAGTTCGAATGTAATGTTGCACCGCGCCGCATAGCGCAAGTGAAGTGTACGACTGACGTCATGATATGACACGTGTATCTTGTTTTGTAGTGAATAAAGTTACATTTTCAATTGCTATCTTAAAACGCGTAGCGTTGCGTATCGTCGCGGTGTGAACTGACCCTAAGCGAAGCTGCAAGGAAAAGTTTACTAACAGTACTTGGGAGTAGAAAAGTACACCAAGAAGATAATGACGGTAATTCTTAATTTCCCTGAATTGGAAAGGCAAAAATTACTTCGGACGATTTAAATAAATCTTTTTAATTAAGTTCTAATTTCGATGAAACACAGAGAAAGCCATGCAAATTTGTACACCGTATTTTTTCTTCCATTAACCTTTCAGTCGCCAAAGCGGACTTAACGTGAAAGGAAATAAAAGTACTTACAATAATTTATTTTGTAACTGTAATTAAGAAATTAACAACTTCAAATGGAAATACGAAAAAGTTTTTTAAACAAAATAGGGAATAAAAGTCACAAGGGCATTTAACTTTAGGATTACGGATAGATTGCTATAAATATGCTAGTTTCATCCATCAAAATCAAATGATATAAATTTGTTATTTATATAGTTTCTATCATAAGAAATACGAATTAAACACTATTTTGTTATATAAATATGAGATTTATTTATAATTTCAAAAAAACTGTAATTTTATTATCTGTATGTCACGTGACCTAAAACGCCAGCCGCCATGTTTTTCTTGTAAACGACGTCAAAAGAACATAATCAAATCGAATAAACAACAGCAAAAGTTAAATTTAAAGTTCATGCACTACACACGCACATAATATGACATTTATTTGTTTCTGTTCTTATGACGTCACGATAATGGTGGCTGTCTTTTTGGCGCAAACATTTGTCGTTCAAATTCTAATCATTTTTTTTTTGCATAAAGAAATATTATTTCCAGGAAATAAAAATACTAGTTGACTAACGAATCGATACGAACATTTTAAAACATATTCATGGGGTTTGTATAACTTTTTACAGTATAAACCACAGTAATATTGCTGTCTAATATAATGATCCATGTACTATCGAACAATTTGCCGCACGACCATGCATAATATGAAAACCGCTCAGCGCCGTTGAATAGTGCACGCACACATGCTCATGTGTAAATACGTAGTTCAACCACGTCTGCAGTCGTTGCGGTTACTTCCTTTGCGTTTAAATTATTTGAGGCGGCCTAGTGCAAAGAAAAATGTTTAGAAACTGTTGGAGTAGTAATTCTGTCTATATTGTACATACACATATGCCTAAATATACTATCGAGTATCCCGCGGGAACACTGTAATTTTTCGGGATAAAAAGTTGCCTATGTTTTATCCAGAGCTTAAACTACTACGATACCAATTTTCATCGAAATCTGTTCAGTAGTTTTTGCGCGAAAGAGTACCATCCATCCATACATCCGTCCATCCACAAATTTTAACATTTATAATATTAAGTAGAATATTTTGTGTTGCCGCAATAAGTGTATCTAAGTATACTTAACCACTAAAAAGGCACAACTATACCGTCTAATATTCATTCCAGATCGTAAATGGCGACTTTTCTCCACCCGATTATCATTTGTTACCGAAGGGCTGGGAAAAATACATTACTAGGGTTACTAAGCATTAGTTTTCGTCGCCTTCGCGGCTGACGTTAATTAATATGGAATACCCTTTGGTTTTACTGACTTCATTTATCTTTTTATCTCTGCTAATTCATTACATTGATAGCTTCCAATGGCGTGGGGTTCCTATAACTCCATTCCTATTGGCTTCACTTACCACTTACCTTTTTGAAGATATATATATATATATATATAAAATACTAATTTTCATTTCATGACATGGGTAAGGTATTTTTAGGGCTCCGTCCCCAAAGGGTAAAAACGGGACCCTTTTACTGAGACTTCACTGTCTGTCTGTCCGCCCGTGTGTCACCAGTCTCTATCTCCTTAACCGTTATAGCTAGAAAGTTGAATTTTTCACAGATTATTTATGAAAAACAGAACAAAATAAATACTAGAGGTGGGAGCTCCAATACAACAAACGGAATTGCGCGGAACCCTTCGTGCGCGAGTGCAAATCGCGTTTGGCCGGTTTTCAAAATTCTAATGTCTGTTCAAATCCGCGCCTCGGCGCAGTTTGACAGGTCCTACGCTACGGACGCCTTGTGAGTTTGAGAATCGCTTTAAACATACGGCCGAATACTGAAGCAATAGTTAAATTAAGTGAGGGCTCTTAATTTTAATTAGCGATTCAGTATTCAGCTGTACTATAAATAGATAATTTGGAAGCATACCTTTTTTCGGTTTCCGTATTTTTCGGTAGTTCGGATCCGTGTTGTTTCACAGATCTACTATTTGATATTCCACTATTTTAATAACGTAAATAAAACAGAGTAAAATTTGATTTCGCTTGGACGTCCGATCATTAGATAAAATTATGCGAACTAGATTTGTTATCATAGAATGCCATTTATGGATACATATTTGACTCCTGAATAACGGAATTTAAAACAATAAAAAAAGACATTACTATTTAATTTATGTCTCTAAAACCTAATGTCTCCAAATTCGTTCATTTTAACCCGACTACGAGACCAATAAGAATGGTAATTGTTTTGACAGTATATTTATGTATGTATGTTTGTTCCACCGTAGCGCCAAAAAATCTGATCCGACTTTAATGAATGAGGCGTCAATAGATTGGTGTACCTATATTGATTACATAAATGAATAGTGCTCTGAAAAATAAGACAGCTTACAAAAGGAATAGTATACTAAAAATCAACATTTTCAAAGATATCGCGGATTGTTTAAGGCACTTTTGTGAGTCTCGTGAAAACGCCCCATATAAAAGTCGTACTAGTGGGTGACGTCACACGCTAGTAAGTTGCTACGAAATGTATGGCCATATGCACAAAATTTCTGATATCTCGTAATTTTGCGCGTTTATGTTGATACATACCATAGTAAACCTTTTTGTATTTGATGTAAGTAAACTAATTATGTAGTTTTTATACACTAATATTTAAAACAAATATTTCAACTATTTTGTGACTTTGAAATGCATATAATTACAAAACTACACATAAAATACTAATTCTTTTTACTTTTATCAAGTTGTAATACCTAATTATTTCTTAATTTACTTTAAAAAAATACATTTTTACACATAGGAAAATACCTAATTATGTAGGTAGGTACATACATAGACTGCCAAAATCATTACCCTTCCTTTTCAATCAATCAATCAATCATTTATTCACAAGATGTGGTGGTAATGGTGGTTACAATAATTATAAATAGTTCTTACACATCCTACCATAACAATGATGTGTGAATGTCAAGTTTAACGTTTTAAATAATGATTAGTACAATTAAATAAAATTACATTTAAACATTAATTTTTCATCACATAATTGAAACTAAAACATTAAATTATTAATTATGTCAACATATAAGCAAGATACTATTTTAATTATGTTGTTACACTGTCAAAATTACATTTTTAGTGTCAAACTTTTTATTTTAACTACCGTGAACCTAAGTACCGATTACATAATAAGCCAATATTTTAATATAATAAATGTCAAGCAATTCCAGAATCAGATTACAATGAATTATTATGAGCAGTTCACGTCAGCGGTCAGATATTTATAACCTAATATTTTTGATTATGTAACATGTAGTCATTTATGTTGTAAAAGCAATTTTCTAGAAGCCATATGGCTTTTTTCTGGCTCCGTAAAAATGTAGAAGAAGACTAAATTTTAATTTTACGCAAGGCAACACAGCGTCTAACATTTTCGTTCACACTGAAAGTGACATCTCCATAAATGATGAACGTTACAAAATGGAAACTCAGTTGACGGGAAGGAAGTTTCCGAGACGTGTAAGCTGCTTTGTTGCTCGAATAATCACCAAATGGACCGCACGGGCAACATGCATGTCCGTTCTGTCCAACTATCGCATTATGTGACGTATACATTATATCAATAATTGAATAGCTTTTAAGCCATTACAAATCGTATTAGGCTTACGTTTATCTGGGGCAATCGATATTAAGCTAAGTTAGGTTACACTCAATTTTGGGGGCATCCACCATTGGGGTTATTTTACGGGCTTCGTCTTTCTTTTTATCTTTTACTAGATGTTGGCCGCGCCTTCGTGCGCGCAAAAGTTAAGCTTGTTGAAACTGTACATTTTTCCGCAAAAAAAAGTAGCATATGCTCTACTCTATATCTCTGCCGAATTTCATCAAAATCGGTCTAGTAGTTTCGGAGCCTATTCGATGCAAACAAACAAACATACAAACTTTTCCTCTTTATAATATTAGTATAGATAACAATCGCATAACATAATAATTTAATTATTTTGTGGAACAGTAACGTATGTATCAAGCATAGAATGTAATATGTTGTTGTAATGTTATATGGAAAAATCATTGTGTAGGAAAATAATAATATACTTACAACTCTATTCTATAATTATGTCTATCTGATACATTTAGTTAAGCACTAAACGACACATAATATACTGTTGCTATTCAATCCTACTACTAATAAGGGCGAAGATACCATAACATTTTGTGTTAAAGGTAAAATTTCGCTTGTTGTACAGATTGAATGAAGTATTGCAGACGGTTAAGATACTATAATATATTATTTTCATATACTGTAATATGAAATATTATATATCCAGGTATCTTGAGATAAAATATTATAGTATCTTCGCCAACAGTGTCAGCGTTTATAAATGAAAAGTTAACAAACCTGCCATGAATGGATGAATGGATGGATGTTCGTTACTGTTTCAAGCAAAAACTACTGAAAGAATTCTGATGAAATAAGCTACTTTTCATCCCGATATAGTACAATATTCCCGTGGGATACTGTACTTACGTGGATGTATCCGCAGTTAATAGCTCATTATTGAAATAATTCAAGTATAATATAGTAAAATCGTTAACGATGCGATATGAAGATTTTACCCCACATAGATGACGATAATAATAACAAAACAACAACCGAGGAACAACGGAATATTTTAATATACTCGTACTAAACTTGCAAATGGAATTCGGTACTTGCTCATGTAAGTTCAGCGAAGTATTTATATTGGTATCATAAATTCGTAAGAAGTGTGAAATACCAACACGCCTGAAGATAATTAATAAGTCGATGAAATATGCCGCAACACCTCATCCGAAAGTTCTAGAAGTTTCGAACTTAATTTTTGGCCATAAATTACATGTCAGAATATGAATAATGAAAAAATCATGAACGCGAACATCAAAATAAATGAACCCGAATTTTTATTATGGATGTTTAATACGTGTAAATATCTGAAAAACCAGGCAAGTGCGAGTCGGACTCGCACTTGGCTGGTTTTTCAGATATAAGTGATATTGTACACACAATAAATATGTATTTTTTTTATTATTATTTGTTGATATAGCGGCAACAGAAATACATCACCAGTGAAATTTCAACTGTCTGACTATCACGGCTTATGAGACACAGCCTGGTTACAGACAGACGGACAGACTGACGGTCAGCGAAGTCTTGGTAATAGGGTCCCGTTTTTACCCTTTGGGAACGGCCCTAAAAACTAGGCAAAAAACTGTAATGGTCAGAGACACTAACTAACTGTACTTACATAAACTGACCTAAATAATTTCTTGTCAGATTATAGTAAAAAAACAGGACAATAAATAAAGGAGAACATTCGAAGATTAACGAAAGGCTGTCTAAATAAAATAAAATGAAGTAACAACAAGCGAAGACGATTGTCTATTTACCTAATTTGACACAATTGGGAGTCAAGGCGCTCCTGACCCATTTAATTTGTCGGCTGCATCCTCTGATTAACTTCCTGTTGCCAATTTCTATTTTCTTTTGAAAAATTTACTTTTAATATCGTCATTATTCAATCACG
The DNA here is from genome assembly GCA_963565745.1 of Phengaris arion. NCBI lineage: Eukaryota > Metazoa > Arthropoda > Insecta > Lepidoptera > Lycaenidae > Phengaris > Phengaris arion. The sequence continues at coordinate 14,534,993 of OY751441.1, read as the reverse complement.
CGGTAAATTGAATAGGAATATCATTTGCCCAGACAATTTGTGTTCTATTTTATTTTCCAAAGCCATTTCAGAAGAATCTACAACTTTTAGCTGGCTTTGAAGTGTTTGTAACATTGCCTACAAACGGTTATCAATTCCGCGAACGTTATGAAGTTATTATAAGTAAGGGAAACCATGAATGCGTGACACCATAATTTTTCCAACTTATATTGAGGTAGAGATATAATTCGAAAAAAGTACTTTGCTTAGTCATCAGAGTGTGAGTGACTGATCTATAAAGTTGTAACCAACAGACTCATTGGCATTTGTTGGAAGCTGAGGAATGAGTTCACTGGTTTTCTGATTGATGAAGCTACAGACGTTTGATAACATTAATATCGGTTAGTTACCAGTAACCCAAGCTCGAATATTTCCCGAAAAAGGCGCTGTCGTGATCTTCATGCAATGGAGAATGTTACTGCGTATGTAAAATCACTTGAAACTTTGTTACAGTAAAGCTATTACGTATAAACATGCACCAGTTTTTGTTTTATTCAAAAATATTAAGTAGATAAAATTTCACACGCGTTTAAAGATCCGAAAATTTTCGAATCCCGCTAACAGTAACGTGACGTCACGCTACACCTCAGCCATACAGTCCGGAGTTCGCACAGTACTACGACCCGCTTAGTCGCAAGTTACCGTCTGGGCCACTTTAATGTTAAACATCTTGGAAACTAATTGACTTTTTTTATTTTCCACGTAGCATACCAAAAGCTTACATTTAAAATTAGTGAATATTCTCCATTGTCATTTGATAACGATATGAACACTTTTTCGCAATATGTTCGTATTATAATAATTCGTAGGTTGTAAGAAGGCCTTGTAAGAAGAATATACATGGAAGGAACACTAGCATCGAAGGTGAAAGCAGCTATCTGTCTCACATAATCAAAAGATCAAAAGATTTCAAAGGTTGTCCCATCTGATAATTATCAGTGCACTAAAGTCGTAATTCGCAAAAAAAAACACATTTTAACGCGACCAAAAGATGATCTGGTGATGATGATCAGGCGATGACAACCTTTGAAATCTTTGATCTTTTGATTATGCGAGACAGATAGCTGCTCTCAGCTTTGATGTTAGTGCTCCTTCCATATATATTCTTCGTTCAAGGGCTAAACAACCTAATTAAATAACACGTATTTAATTGTATGTATAAACCATGTATGATAAGGGAACGATAATATATATTTATTTCCTTTCTAATAGCCGGGTAGTATAATATGCTATAGTTAATATACCTGAGGTATAGGCTATTTCTTCACTGATACTGCGCGGGATCATAGATACTCATAGATTATATAATTGAATCCAATTTGAAGTTGAGTAAATAAATTTAACAACTCTATTTTTTAAAACTATAACCGGACTACGTAAATTATTATTTATTATAGCCTTTGTTACCCGGGCTGTTATAACGAATTTATTGAAACTTATTCATTAAAATCGGATCAGTACTTTAGGCGCTTTGGTGGAACAAACACACTTACATAGACTGCCATAATCATTACTTATTGATATACCTACCTTATCACTACCCATCATTACCCTTCCTTTTGGCTTCGCCGTGTCACGGAGAATCAAAATATAATTTGTTTGTTTGTCATTTCCATATATTTTCGTGCTGCTATTTTCACCTAATATATATATTTATATATAAATAAGCATAATGTTTTTCTGTCGTACCTACCCGTACTTTCATGGCATCAAAATTCGCAATCGCTGGCGATAAAAACTTAATTCTACGCAGATGTCACCATTATTTAACTGAATTTAATATCCGTTTCAATAATAATTCATTTGAGTTTTTGGAATAGGTCTCTACTTAAACATGTTGTTCATTAATTTTATTTTGACTTTTAAAGTCTTTGAACTTTGAACATGGAAATACTTTATTAAAATTAATCGTACATTCTACTTAATTGTATCAACTAGTTGTATTAGAAAAATTACCCATAGGTACTACCAAAGAGTTTGTTCATAAGTTTAAAAACTATAGACAATGACATCTTAAATACCATAGTTAATTGGGAGACGACTACATGTAAGACAAAGTTATATATTCAGAAATATTGAGGTTCTACTTGATAAAATATAAAATTTTATGTGTAGTTCAGTATTTGTTACATCTAATTAATAAAAATAAGTATAAAACTACTCCATTTTTAGTTTACCTACTTAAACTTATATATAGTTTACTTCACAAAAACATTCATTTTAGTAAGTATGAACTTGAACGTACTTTCGAAAATATTTACTTAATATATTATTATGTTCCTGCGGCCCTATATTTCATACACTTTTACCTAGGCGTGACGTCACATCTAACGCGACTTTTGTATGGACCGTTTTCACGAGACTTGCGATGTTTTGTAAACAAATCGCTGTACCTTTGAAAATATTGTTTTTTTTTTTCTTTAGTTTTCAATATTTTATACGAGCCCATTTATTGAAGGGGGCTCGAATACAATAAACGATGTGATTTTTGCCGTTTGTACGGAACCCTTCGTGCGCGAGTCTGACTGTGCGAGTCGCGTTGGCCGGTTTTTAACATAATTGTAAAGTTTGAATATTTTTTGCAACGTAAATTAATAAAAGCTTTATTATTTCCGATTGTATTACAAAGTTATCTCTCGGAAAACACAATTACATTTACTACCGAGATAACTTTACACAAAAAGATATCGTCTACTGCGGGTTTGTTTTACTCGTTTAGATGGTGGAGATTATTTTGTTTTCGTTTAGGCCTGCAGATAGGTTCGAGGACCGATAAGGCGGTTTATAAATCAACCTCCCCCAATGATAACGGGGGTGATATTTTATTGTAAATCATATATTGTAACGGTATCTTGTGGGGGATCGATACGGGCCCGCGCAAATTGCAAGCTGCAATGAATTGCGTGACCAAGCTACCCTTGTTTAAATTCCTTTATTGTACAGACCAGCAAATGTTGAATACACACACAGATCGTTCGACATAACTGTGCGCATTTTCATTCCTTCGGCTCGACCGGATAAACACCAAGGCGCGTCACACACATCACAGATGACCCGCGTTAAATAATGCTAGCGCTGTGTTTCGCTGAATGAGTGATAGCACCATAGGTCAAGGTTTGGGGTTTTAAAGATCTAGAACGCACTTGTTGTGGATGTTCATGGGTGATGGTAATCGCTTAACATTAGGTGATCCGTTTGTTCGTTTTCAGATCTATGCCATAGTAAAATTTAACGTCATTGTGGCATCATTTATTCTAGCAACGCGTGGTGTACAGCTAAGGTTTCGACTATATTATCCGGAATCTCTCCGGCCGGAAAAAAATATCGCTGTAAATAGAACTCTTATACCCTAGTACAATAGAATTAAAAATCGAACACACGGGCGTCGAGTTTTTTTAATCGCTGCCTTGTATTGCCATTTGTTCGATTTTAAGCTCTATTGTATTCCGGATAGTTTACATTATCCGGGCTATATTATCCGTAGTTGTCGTACGGACAAAATATTTAACTCGCCTATAGTGGAGTGTTGGACTTATGCACTGCAATTATGGACTGGTTCCCATTCGCTTGTTTTTGACGCCTCTTCGTGTCCAGATTTATTGGTGTTCTCAATAATATGATCACGATGAATGTCACAAATTAAAATTGTAATTTTTTATATATCAGCAATAAAAGTTGTATGGTTATAAATTATCAAAATTCCACGACACATTTGATAGGGAATAACTAATTGTATGAATTGTGTCTAAAAACTATGAATCTTAATATGGACAATAACAAAATATTTTTATTTATACCAGATACTTTTACAACTGCTGGTCAGTTGGTAAGTTTCTTACTTATATATTATTAATCTACCTACTACCTAACCTACTACCTATTAGGATAAGTAATGTTGTCAATATGTACATTATATTGTCTAATATTATATTAGGTCTTTACCTATAAAATTGCCGTTTTGTATGAAAAAATTTAAACGAATTTTTTTCATGTATTTTTTATTTCAATTAATCGAAGTATATCACCCATGCAATCAAAGCATCTTTGCCAACGCAGTGGCAGTTTATTGATGTCCTACTGACAGAAATCAGCTGGACGGGAGGCAACAAATTCTTCAAAGGCATTTTGTACTGCCTCTCGGGTATTGATTTTTTTTCCTGCCAAGAAGTTATCTAAATTCTGGAAAAAGTAGTAGTATGTAGGCGCAAGGTCTGATGAGTAGGGCGGATGACGGAGAGCTTCCAACCCCAGTTCTTGCAACTTGGAGACCGTCTGCTGTGCAGTATGAGGTCGCGCGTTGTCGTACAAGAGCAACGGAGACGAGCGATTGACCAACGCTGGTTGGAGATGTGCCAGCTTCTCCATCATTGTGTTCAGTTCTTCACAGTACACATCTGCAGTAATGCTCACCCCGTTTGGTAAGAAGTTGTGATGAATCAAACCGGCGCTAGACCACCAAACAGTGACCCTCACTTTTCTAGGGGTAAGTTTTCGTTTAGGGCATTGTTTAGATGCTGAACCAGGATCCAACTAACTTGCTGAGCGCTTGCGGTTATCAAACAGAATCCATTTTTCATCGCAGGTAACAATGCGGTTCAAAATTCCTTCATTTGTGTGTCTGTTGAGCAGTGCAAGGCACGTCTCGACGCGTACTTCGCGCTGGCGATCATTGAGTTCGTGGGGCACCCATTTGTGTAGCTTTTTTACCTTGCCAATTTGACGCAAATGGACCAATATTGTTTTGACGCTAACGTCGAAAGCTGCTGCTAATTCGGCCGTAGATTGTGTATCATCAGTTTCCACAATTGCCTAGCCACCTGCAAGGTAGACAGTCTTCGTACGACCGCGAGGTTCATTTTTCAGGTCGAAATTTCCAGAACGGAAGCGAGCAAACCAATAACAGGTGGTGCGTTGGTTTGTAGTGTTAGCTCCGTAAACGTCGTTGATGTTGCGTGCCGCTTGTGCCGCGTTGCTGCCACGACGGTACTCATATTCCATAATTACTGGAATTTTTAACGTATCCATGATGACGAAAAAGATTGAAATGCGATGAAAATGTAACACTAATCAATAAACAAATGACTACTTTTGGAAAAAGAATTCCATGTTTTTAAAATAAAATTAATTTGAAATTAGAATTCTTAGCCAAACAAAAAATATTTTGATTTGAAATGGCCAGTACTGCAGAACGGCAATTTCATAGGTAAGACCTATTATTAAACATCCATTTCAGTCAAAAAAGTGACTATAATTCTTTTACTTTAAACGAGACAATCTTGTATAAAATATAATCGTAATCTCGGAAACGGCTGCAAGTACTCACATGAAATTTAATATGGAGGGAGTTTTGGGGGAGAAAAATTGGTCTAGCTAAGTTTTATCCCTGGGAAACTGCGCATTTTTAAGTTATATGATTTTTTTTCTCGTCGTGCATCAATATATCAATAATTTGGCCTCTAATAATGTCAGTCCGATTAGCAGTTTGGTTAATTTTTGCATTGTTCGGAAACTTAGAATGTGGTGGGTTCGAACCCTGATAAAATATTATTATGATTTTTTTTTATCTACTAGAGCTCTGGGCAAAGCTCGATTTCCCAGGTACTACGTTATTTTAAACACTGTAGGACAAACCATAAAGAATGTTACTAGCGCAAAGATAAAATACCTATTAATTTTGTCATACGAATAAATAAATATGTGATTATAACCCGACAGAATTGTAGATTTTTATGGCTTTATAATAATTGACATGAAATTTATTGTCTAACGGTAACTGCCATATTATAGACTTTCAAATTATTTTTATAGTTGTATATTATAAATGTTTTATAGATTATTTATTGTACTATTGTGGATTCTGTGTTATTATGTCTAATTTAGTTTATCTATGAAATGGATTTGAACTTTTAGAAATGACTTAATTTTCGTATTCTTTTTTAATTTATCATTCGAACTTTAAATTAACCTCCTACGGCTACTGTTTAACACGTTCGCAGCTATACGTATGAGATCAGAGCGATCGCGTACTTTCCGCAAATGCGGCGTCGAAAATGATGTTCTTTCACATCTTGCTACGCTGACATCTCATAAAGTAATTGAAAAAATGATAAGTCAAATATATTGTTTTGTTGGTTATGAGTCAAATATGATTAGAACGCACTAAATGTCAATTTTGGATAAGCAGTACGATATATATAATTTCTGGTAGTGCGTATCACGTGTACGTATCATGCCGATTTCTGACTAGTGATGTTCTATTTTGCAATAAGAAAGGTTATGTGTGCAATTTTTGAATCAAAGGAATAACCTTACACCAAGCACCGAAAATGCAAAGCATGAAACATTTTTTTTAGAAAATATTCGAATTTGAAATCCTATATTATATAAAACTATAGTCTTGACATCGAAAACCATAAAAAATGACCAGATCTTAGTTCTCAATAGTCCCAGTACAGGCAAAAAGTTCACTATTATGTAAAATTCGTATTTTGGTGGTAACAGTGTAGCATAAAAAGTAAATATTTTGTATACTTATTATAATCGATAATGTTACTTTCACATCTCTAGCCATTTATCGATAGAATTGTACTCGGTTGCGGTACGTATTATTTCTGACTCGATGATAACCTAGGAAGATGTGACATCTCTCTAGGTTATCCTTACGAATCACATAGGTATGATACACGAATTAGATACGTAATATCTCGTAAAATAATGTTTTTTTTTAAAGGGCCCATTTCTGGGCCTACTTATTCCCCCAACAGCGAGGTCAGGACAATTCTTACTTTTATCTACTTATTACTCGTATATTTTTGTTTATTTTCTAATTATAATTTTTATGTTTTCTACTATATTTATTTTATACTTGTCCTGTTTTACATTCGTTTTTTATTATTATTTACTAAACAATTTAACATTTTGATGCTTTACGTTAAATTTATCTTTCAATCCCAATATCCTTCTACTTTCTTTACATTATATTGCTACTCGGTTCTACATTTTAATTCCACAATTCTACATTCCAATCTACATATCTACTATTACAGTTTTTTTCTACTATCTTATTTTCTTCTACTTTATATTCTATTTATATGTTTAGTTGTTAATCTCACATTTTATTTTATTATTATTATTATTTATTTACTAACATTCTTGCTTTTACACATTTACTTCTCACTATTCAATTATTTAAGTATATTTTCTAAAAACACATTTCTGTACATTACTATTACCATTTTATTACCATTATTACATTCATTTTCTTGTTTTCTATAACAGTTCCTACTTTACATTTCACTTTACTTACTTATCTATAGAATCTTATCTACTCTATCTGTACATTTTCTTTTTTGTCAACATCTACATTTACTATTTCATTCATATTTGTTGTTATATTTATTGTGCTATTTTACTTCTACATATCATATTTACATTACATGTTTATTTCTAGTCTATTCAATTCATATCGTTTACCGTTACAATTACAGTCTTTACATTCCTTCACTCTATTTCGATATAATACACTCTATTTCGTAACTCGTATTTCGTACTCTTCACTCTATTTCGTGAAATAATGTTAAGAACCCAGTTCTGTCCAATACTTTTGGATCCAGGGTATACCTTGGTGCAAAAGATTACTTTTTAGTAGGAATTGCTTGGGTTACTTCAGAAAAAGTCACAATCACTATAATATGTGACCATATAAATTTCGAGGAGTTCCCTCGATTCCTTATGGATCCTATCATCAGGTCACCACTTTGGTATAAAAAGAACCAATTTGGAATTATACCCCTTACATCAAAAAAATAATCGGTCTTCAGACGGCGGAATTATCAATTATCATTGAACATACAAATATATAATATACATATACAGCCGAACGTATAACCCCCTCCTTTTTTGGAAGTCTGTTAGTAAAATATATTAAAAAGAAGAATATACTATGTTATACTAGCTTTTTCTCGCCGCTCTGCCCGCGTAGGTACAGTATCCCACAGGAACATTGAACTTTCCGGGATAAAGAGGAGTGAATGTGTTAATCTAGAGCTTAAACTACTGCCATACCAAATTTCATCAAAATCCGGTCAGTTTGCGTAAAAGAGTAACAAACATCCATAGGCAAAAGCTAGTTAATAATATATTAATGTCTATAATAGGTATGCATCTTAGATGACTAAAATTTTTACTAAAATTAATATCGCTAAAATATTGTGAAAACGCTAAAGTTGGAGCGATCGGTCTAAACTCTAATATGACTCGAGAAAGACCGAATCATTCCGAATGATGGATGAAGTGGATTCCGCGCCAAGATTATCTAGTATATTAAATGAATATGAATGACTTATTCCTTGCGAATTTTCATCCAAACTGCCGTCTGTAATAAAGCTTTATCTTATGAATTCTCATTGTTTCGTTTATGGTCCCTCACTTTGATGTAGGTAGACTCGGTGGAAATAAAAAAATATCGTAAAAAATAAGTCCGTTGACACAAAATTAAAACTTAATACATTTTCTTTATTAATATTAATTAACTAGATGTTGCCCGCGGCTTTGCGCACGCAAAAAGAAATCCCGTATTTTCCGAAATTAAAATGTAGCCTATGTTCCCCGTAGTCTCCTCTATGTCTGTGCCAAATTTCATCAAATCAGACCAGTAGTTTCGGAGTCTATTCAATACAAACAAACAAACTTTCCCTCCTTATTATATTAGTGTAGACATGGACGCAAAAGTAACTTTGTGTTTTTCATTTTATTTTTTCATATTTTCGCCTATTTTTCACTTTAAACTTATGTTGTTAACTTGTTACACTGTGGTTGGAATTTAATTCGGTGTGTTTTATGAAATTATAAAGCATTATTATTTTTCCTCTGTACTTTCCTATTTAATAAACTCGTATCACAAGTTCTACCTTCAGTCCTTAGCGAACGTGGTGTGAATAATAATGTTTTTAATTAAAAACGGGTTCAAAGTTTTCAGACAACAGAAGTGTATAAGTAACTCTTTATATTCGCCGTTCCTTGCTGATTATAAAGTTGTACTGCAACAAGATCATGTTTTAGACGTATAGTCCAGGGTACCGCCTTATATTCAGGTAATAGACAATATGGTATCATTTTAAAATCGAAACATTATACCTATTCTACTTGTTGAATAGGAATATTATTAGTTTTGGATAACTTCGTAACTGTAGTATTTTTTTTTATTCAAGAAAACTCAATAAATACAATATTATCAAAATTATACTAGCAATTGTAATTTCTAAAAATGTTACCCTTGATTAACTAAAACTTAGGCCTTTTCATCCGTTATTGAATGATTTATACAGTATTCTCCGAGCGAAGTAACCACTCTTGAAATACTGTAGTGCCTGGGACAGTTGGTTTTAAAATGTCGTACGGTTGCCCAAGCACATACGGCATTCTCACAACATCTACACCTACAAATACACCTACCATCCGGTCCGGCCGATTTAAAAAGCAAACAGTTAAACTGAACGCACCCACAAATATTTGACAGTGACGTGACAAATTAAACACAGAGAACATGGGGAAATTTAATCTTCGTTTTTAGTATTTTCCCCGCAATTTATTCATTCTGGGGGCACGGCAGTGCCTCTGCCAAGACGAGCCAAGCGAAGCGCAAGGGCAATACTAGACCACCTTTTCTCAAAGCGTTTCGTCGATTTTTTGAACCCTCAAAAAATCGACCTCGAACCTCAAGAGGTTCGAGGTCGCTTCATTTATCTGGATAAATGAAATTTTCAGGATATGTTCCCAGTGGTGGACTTATTAAACTTGTAAAGTTTTGATTGCATAGGTCTTATACTTTAGATTTAATTGATATCTAAAAAACCTCTTATTTTGTCACTGACTCACTAATGATCAACAAAATTATATGGTACTTGTAGATGTCCTAGCAAGCTGAAGAAAATTTGGTACATAAGCTAGTATTAGTACACAACTAACCTAATAATTGTCAAAGTTTGAACTATTATCCTCCAACCCCTTAAACTAGGGGATGAAAGTTAATTTTGATCGCCATCTATCGCATCTTAATCGGAAATTATTGACGTAATATTAAAATTATTATTTCCCTAGTATTCTGTAGTAATTTCAACGGAAAATTTAACATGAAGGTAACATTCTAATTATTAAACGGAAGTTTCATACAAACTTTTATTCTCCAACCCCTTAAACAAGGAGATAGAAATTGTATGAGACTTTCACAAATTTTGACGCTAGAAGTCTGAAAATTGTTGTAGGCATCCGATAATAATAATAAAATGTAGTAAAATAACCATGTAAAACTTATTGACAACAAAAAACACAATAAGTATTTTTAATCTTTATCGACATATTTTAATCACATCATAAATAGCAGTGTGCCCCTTACATCGTTTTGTAACATTTGTTCATTTGTTGGCAGCTTCTTGGACGCAAAGGAATTATTTGCGTACCTAGTGACCGGTGGCATACTGATTGCTTTCTTTCGTCTCGACTGTCAAATTGTTGTAAGCCATTTTATAATAGGCCAGGGGCGTCAGTGCTGCTCTATGTTGTACCTTGTACGACAAATGACAATATTATACGCCTCTGTTGCAAAGTCGCTGTTTGACTTCATCACCCCGAAGGCACCCCAATCCCCTTACAATAGCTAATAAATATTACAATAATATCATTTATGTGTATTCAAGCAGTACTTAATGCTACTGACAGATGTCAGCGCTTCGACTCTGCATCACGCTATTGGCCTGTTGTAGATATAATACACATAGGATAATTGTTAAAAAAAATGTTATAGAATAACCTGTATAACAATTTTTTCACCAAAAGATTCGAATAAAAGTATCTGGGCGCCCGAGCTTAGCTCGGAGGTATAGTAGTACGAAAAACAATTTAATTAAAAATATTAAAAATATATATACATATTTGTAACATCTCACCGGGATTCAAAGCCGCGACCAATTATTTACCAACAACGCAAACTCTGACGTCTGACGCTTAGTGGCTGAGCTACACGTATTTGATATTGACTGGTGACTTAAGAAAAATACTGTCGTAACAATATAAAAAAAATTGAAATCCCACGAAAAACATATTCATGTTAAAATATTGCCAAGACGACACCATATGACACGCACTGTCAAAAAGTTATCAGATCTCATGTAAAATCAAGTTTCTGACTCTATACGCCCTAAGTTAGTCTTGTAAGACTTACTTTACAAACTCTACACCTTAGTCAAGTTTCGTTCCTTCAAGAGTAGTATAACAGAAAAACAGTCAGTGAATTTTTCAACTTACTCCCAAGTACCTAAATGTAGCGAAATGGCCAGGCCACATATCTTGACTAAGGTGCTTAAGAGAGTAGTAAGAGTAAGAAGCTTGGTTTTGCATGAGATCTGATAAATTTTTGACAGATTTTGCAAATCAAATGGTTTTTTCAATATTTTAACATGAACATGATTTTGGTGAGATATTTCTTACTGTTTAACCTTCTCTAAACCTACACAATTATTTCAAGATGAAAATTATCCAAATCTGTCCAGCCATTCTCGAGTTTTAGCGAAACACTAAAATTGCAATCCATTTTTATTAAAAACTTTAGATATCATTCTATTCGTTTTTGCTGAAATTCAGTGTTTCAATGTAAAATATTGTACAAGCTCGTAAAACACGACTCTGCCTCCTAAACTAGCCAAGCGCCTGTCCGCTGAATTGCCCACAAGACATTTACACAAGCGAACTTCTTAAGTCTCCTTAACTTCGCAACAATTAAATTGGCAGATTAATATTCAAAACACGATACACCCAAGATACACCGTTGATAATTAAAATACTAGGCACACTCGGGCCAGATCCAACTTCATATTTTCGTAAACAAAAATATTAAAGGACAATGGGATTTTCCTGTGGAATAATTACCCACGGCGACCAAAGATAAAATAAGGTTAGATGTATTAGTACTTAGCGTTATTGCGTCTGTATTTCCACGGCATATGTCACATATTTGCAGGGCAGGAAATACTCAGATATTTTAACTCATTGTTAATTATATTTTATATGAATATTCGATGAAATGAATTAAAATATGATAGCATAATTATTACTCCACCTCCTGCAGACGCCTATCATGCTCCATAATATGCCGTTGTAATCCAGGTACATTTAACAGCACGTAGAAAGGACCATGCAAAAAACTGTATGGGCAGTGTCCCCACCCTCCAACAGATTTAAAACTTATCTCATTTAATAGCTCTTGCTACGTGCTACGCTGATAATTATTTACAATGGCAACATTCACCTCAGTAGTGGGGTTTTGGCTGAAATTGGGGTGGGTCGCTAATATAAAACAATAAAAAAATTAAATTCCCATTTCTGTCAAAACCCCATTCCTGGAAGTGGATATCGCAATACTAAATAATAACCAGGTTAA